>OY288212.1:9970251-11224065 GCA_958449745.1 Ochropleura leucogaster
TATTTTTAATGTCGCGAACGCGATGATGAAATAATTTGGTTTGGTACACTACATATTTACAGTGAATCCTTGTTGAAGGAAAATGCCACTTAGTTACACATGACGCACACTTGTATAAGGTCATTCCTTGTCCGTTTGCAAGTGGCTAGCAACATTGAATTGATAAGGTGGCATTTTGTTTCCTGATGATACTATAAATCTATTGCGTTCTAGCAGATATTATGATCAATTACCTACCTAAACAGTTATATTTCATTTTAAAACTGCTTCGATAGTCTAGTGATCGGTAGTGTGACTCCCGAGCAAGATGTCTTGATTCCCGAGTCGGCAAAGTGGTATTGAAATTTTCCGTCAGAAAATTCTCAGTAGCAGCCACGGAGTCAAGCCCTGTATTCGGTTGATGGCAATAAGCTCGCCCCCTATTATAATGGACTTAACTAGCAAAAGTTGGGTGTACTACGACATCATTAATTAAATCAAACAATTTTCTCTAAACACTTTTTCTTGAATGGGCTAACAATCGGGCATTAACACAACTAGCTTGTAATCTGTCACGTGGACAGTGAGTAATGCCGCTATTATTCAATAATTAACAGATTGCCACTTAATTGGACCATTACATTTTCTCTTTCATTTGTCACGTCGCTCGTGTCGTGTAACTTTCTACGTTTTATCGAACTAAAATTAAAATATTAAGCACGGAATACTGCTAGAAAATCGAATTGAATACTTCAGGATAATACGTAGTTTACATAACTGTAAATGCGAATATCATGTGCCAAGCAATTTAGTAACGCACCGAAGACCACCAAAGACCATGTGTCATGATAAGTTAATCAAAACAATACATCTTTGGAGTAAAACAAAACGGTGAAGGCGCTGAAATAAAATCCCTTCGTACATAAATACGTAATTACTTAGCTTTCCTCTTCAGGTTACGTAAGTCCCAGTGTGTATCTGGAATAAGGGGGTGTTTCCAATGCAGTGACGTAAGAGAGTCGTGTGCGCAATGCCGCTATCTATCCAATGAGGTCAATGTCGGAGCAGCTGACCGGTAGTTCAGCTTCTATTACTGCAATTACAATCAGAGCTGTCCCTGTGTCCTGTTCTAATAATATTATGTCGAAGAAACCGTGTTTGTAGACTGAAGATAATTTTAAACATATTCGATACGAAATCAAGTTGCTTACATTCACTTCTTAAATGATATTATTTCCAGATCGTTTGGGATTTTCCGTTCTTTATACAGTTGCTTCTTTTAAAAGGTCGGGTTCAGAAATCTCATAGGAATGGTTAGGTATGTTAAGCACTTGAATAAAGATTAAGATTATTCTCAACAATTAAAACAAATACGATCCACGCCACGCACATATCTTTGCTCATTTCATTGACACTGTTTTTGAAGTACATGTAGCGGTAGTTTTATCAAAATATTTTGCAAGACACTTGACTATCTTTTGCGGTGAGCCGCATTTCGAAATGATAACAATTGTTGCTACTTCCCATTGTTTAAGTACGGACTGTTCCATATACCTAGTTTGCGCTCCCAAGAGAGTATATATTGTTAGGTCAAGCTCAGAAGACTACGGTCTCCGACACTATAAATTATCGCATATTGCTAGCAGAAATCGAGGTTAAAATATGCTCTTAAGCTTTCATCCACCAAACACACATAAGTAGAGTCGTGGTGGACCCAACAATCGTAAATGATTATGAAACAGACTGGCGTTCCACATGTTTTGTTATTTTAAATGCTTTCATTACTCCGAAAACCTTAAACCTTCCCGAATGTAAAATATGAAAGGAAAATGAAAACATTCGGAAACCATTGTGATATTCTTGTTCAACCATCCATTTATAAAGACATCTTTTAATTTTTTTGCGGAAATTCCATTTCTTTGCTTGTGCGAGGACTGCATTATCCCTAAGAAATAATACTGCGTCAGTAACGTTAAGCTTTCTTTTCCTGAGGTATTTTGCTGTGTCATAATTTAACCTAGCTGCGGTGGACGGATTCGTTGGCTCAATCACGTCAATTGCTCCAATCGTTGGGGAATGACGCTCGTCTTGACGTCACCGCCCCTTTGAAAGCCTGGAAACACACCAGCAACTAACGGTATTGTTCCGTTACGATCGCTGAAAAAACTTATTAGGCAGTCGTCAAGGCGCTCTGATACTTAGTGCGAATATCGTTTGGCAGACTGTTGTTAACAATCACAATCAATTTGTGAGATTCCGGGGAATACAAAGATTTGTAGCAAGAGTACGCAAATTAGTGTTTCTTGGTATTTTTTGTCTATTTATTAAATTATCAAGACTTCGCCTCTAAATTTCCAAGAGCACAGGTTGCTCGTTCTTACTTATAGTTACATTATTTGTTTTTTAAGGTTATTTTTACTTTTTGTTTCAGGTAGCAATTAAGATAATAGATAAATCACAATTAGACGCCAGTAATCTTCAAAAGGTCTACAGAGAGGTGGACATCATGAAGAGACTGGATCATCCTCATATAATTAAGCTTTACCAGGTGAGTCCTAATACTTTTAATGTTAATACATTAGTGGAATAGTAAATAGAGACTGTAATGATATGGTAGTACGATGTTACGATGTAAATATGAGATTTATGTTGCACCCACCAGAGGCGTGGTAGTTAGGTAAATAAGTACAAGCTGTAAACGACGATGATGATGATGTCATACAAGATTCTTAGTTCATGTGCATATCTACTATTGCAAAAACAGTTAGCTTGACGGTTATTGGGATCAGCATAGGTCAGTAGCGGTCAGAAAAGAGAAACTTCTGGGGCCACTGCTAAGCAGCGGAACAAATGTATATGATTTTGACTTGCCGGGCTGATGGAGCGAATACTATATGCCTATTACGCTGTGCACATGACTCGCTCCGAATAATGCGACAATAATGCCATTAGCCGACAAAATGAGCCACTAGTACGACATGCCGTTAGTTGTTCTGACGCGTGAGCGTGACATTACTGTGTTGGCAGTTGAAGCTAGTGGAATGGGACGATTTCAGCTTTGGACTCATATTATTGCTTGTATGTAAGGTCATGTTTTGCTCATATGAATTACGTGGCAAAGAGACCGAATCACATGTCTCACATACATCGTTCTGCGCCATTTATGACAAGAAATGTCGGTCTTCAACTCACGTAACTATAGCAAAAACTTGCGGCTGTCCATGTCCAACATACTATACTTTGTCTTTCAAATGTTCTTTACGTCAGAAACTTAGTCAATGTGAATCGCTTTTACGTACGAGGCAATTTACGTCAGCAATCGCATGTTTAGCTCTCGTATTTCACGTCGAAATTTGGTAACTCACATGTATACCTTTCTTATTAAGGAGGATAAAAATAGGTTAACACGTAGGCTTCATATTATGGGCAACCTCAAATAGGATTAAGGTCCCTTTTGGTAATGGTAACATCATTTATGGATTGAGGGTAGCGAAATAACTGGAATATTGCTGGCCAGTGTTGACACATAAGACAGAAACTGAATTTGTCGGTAGTTTTATTATTTATGGATGACTTAGTTCTAACGTGTACGTTAGCAACTTGAGTTAAAGCTAACCTATATCACTCGGTCTTTGTTCGGTTAATACATGAGCGGAAAGCACTAACGACTTCGAAGGCGAGGACCTAGCCTCGTGCGGAACGCGACGTGCTTAATTGATTAGACGTGCATCACCCCCACGTAACTGCTAACGAACACTTTGAGACACCGAACGACAAATCAATAATCAATATTTGGTTTGGTGTGAGAGCTACACTGCATTACTGCACGAGATGAATAAAAGGAGTATTACTTATTTTATGGTTTTATCATGTTTTCCTACCAACATAGGTGCCGTCTACTGAACTTCTAGAGATTTTAATATAATGTACAATTACTGATGCAAATTAACTGCAGATTTTGTGCGGATTAAGAATAGGATTGCAGGAAGAAAATGGAAAAAAAATGATCGACAAATGATAAATTCTAAAATATTTAAATTCAATTTATAGATCTATATGATTATCCTATAACTAGCTGTTCCTCCCACGCTGCTCAGCACCTGTTGGTCGTAGCGTGATGTTATATAGCCTATAGCCTTCCTCAAGAAATGGACTATCCAACACTAAAAGAATTTTCAATTCCAACCAGTAGTCCCTGAGATTAGCGCGTTCAAACAAACAAACTCTTCAGCTTTATAATATTAGTATAGATAATATATAATATTAATAATATAATAATTAATATTAGTATAGTATAGATTATCATCAGAAAAAATCTGCCCGACAGCCTGTAGATCATCTGGGAGTCTTTTAAATTACCATCTGTTTTATGATGAATCAAACGATAAACCACTCAAATTGAGATAGGTATACCAAGAACAAAAGATATCTGTCTGTTTAGATATGCGTCATCAAACTTGATGTGGGATGGAGACTAGGTGGTGGATGAGATCATACGATGTTATAATTGCAGGCACACGATATTTTCTATTGCTATATGGGTATGAATAGAAAGCAGCACTTGATTCATAAGAAATGCTTCCAGACAGACTGTGAAGAATGTGTTAATAAAGTCGGCTACCATTATGAATGAATGAAAAGGCTTCGTAGACTTGATCATTTGAAATTATTGCTTTTAATAAACACGTTCTGATCGCGTTCTCGGCGCTGGAATTTCGTTAAGAAACCGGCACTTAAATCAGATGTTAGTTCAGTATGCACAAAGTAATCCCGCTTGTTCACTGACTCAACATGGTTACATCCCTGATGAAACTAACCAGGCAAATAGGTTACATCACAATACCAATTCTTGTAATTGGAACAATGCAATGTTACGTAATCTGGTTTCGTAACACGTGCCAAAGTATGAATGGATTTGATACTATTATTAAAAGCTTGAATGGTCGCAAGTTCTTTGTGTACAAACATTGTCACCGTGAATGGCACTTAGTGTTTATGCTTTGTCCTTAGACCACGGGAAGAGAACGTTTCCGCTTATTGAGATGTTATCATTATACAATCAAACACCCATATCCGTTGTTTTCAGTGGCAAAACAATCATGTTACCTACTCCACAATGTTTATTTATAGACAACACAGAACTCTTTTCATTCATTTCCCTGGCGTAGCGATGATTCCTAAACAGCTGGAAGTCGTTTTAAAAAGACAGAACAGAAATATAGAGTCATGATCGTATTTTTAGTGATAACTATGATTTTAAGGCCGAGGTCACGGGCGCGGTTAATCTGACTAATCTCGAAAACCTCTATTTTAATAGTGGATTAAAGTGCTCGGGGCTTAAGTGATGTTTCCTTAATAGATTCCATTTACCGATAGATAAACTACGTGGGCGTATAGTCAGAATACATTGACGTTATGAACATTTTGTACCGATAAAAATCAGTACTAGGGTTAGGCGATAAGGACAAACAATATTCTATGACAGCTCATCACCGACGATTTGAAGGTCCGTAATTGTTAAACGCGATCGTTGTATTGGTATAAAAATATTAGATATGTATACAGGTATGTGTATTAATTATTAGATTGTTAAAATTGTAGTGAATTTTATCCAAATCCAGTCTATAGTTTTGCGTGAAAGAATAACAAACCATGCATCCTCACGAACTTTCGCATTTATATTATTACTAGCTGTGCCTAGCAGTTTCGCTGCTAAGCTCCTTCGTATAGTATTGATGTAGTCTAATTTCGTGAGAGACTCCCCAAAATGCAAAATTTGAGATTCCTGAAACTTGTAGTTTCTGAGATTTCGTGATGAGTGAGTGATTTTCGCTTTAAATAAACTTAGTAGGAAGTAGGATACTGTAACAAAGACCTGCAAGACGAACAACTTATCATTATTATTGACGTGAAATCAATTAAATACTTTATATAAAGACAGATGGAGATACCATAATGCTCTTTTATGTCTATACAATTGAAAAAGTTTACGAGTAGTTACTGAACCATTCCAATTGTAAAAGTTACGAACTAGAAAATAAAAACCTTTCAATTACTTCAAATCTAAAAGTAATTTACAGAATATTAAAGAAGGATTTGTAATTTAAAATCAAACGCTTTAATTTGAGAAAGTTTAGCTGGATCGCTACAAAAGGGTCGCGTTGAATGCCGAGATGGAAACTTTTCCATCAAAATTATTAAGTGGCGTAAAGGGACGTTGTTGGGACGAAAGGCAATTGACTTCACTTCAAATACGATCCCCAAAAAATCATGTTAACTTGTCATATTACTCGGATAATACTTGCCATCGTTTACAAAACGTCTTTTCTGTCGTTCAGAAAGTAGACTCTTAAAAAAATGTTTTGATACGCATCAGCTTTAATAATACGCATCTAATTAACAAACTATCTATTTTGAAACAATAAAAAGGGTAATAAACAAAACAAACATTCCGTAGAGTAAAAACATTAACTTTAATTTTTTAAAGCTGGCTTTCCCTAAGATACCGCTTTTGCGTTGACAAAAAGCTAATTTTAGTTAAGAAAACTGCCGTAAGTTTTCTTAACTAAAATTACCTTTTGAAATTCGTTGTAATGATGGCAACTGCTTTCTTCATTGTTCACGTGTACAAATACTTTAAGGATGCTAATTGAATAAAAATTTGCTAAAAATATTTAGTTAGACGTGAACAGCTGTGTTTTATACATTATTATAATAATAGTGTCTGCTGAATTAATAGGAAGTATAAGCCATAAACGAAACCGGTTATTATTTTGTTCGTAGTTTTGCTATAAGTGTGAAAATAAATTAAATTATTTTAAGTAGTCTTTCGTCTTTATTTATTAGTACCATCTGGGTTCCATGTGATAAATAAATTATAATTAATGTTTTTTCGTACCTATTCTCTTGGTGATATTCAGAAAACAAGCCGGACAAATCCGATTCTGACTCGTACACAAAGGGTTCCGTAACAATTTAATATACAAATTATTATGAACGCTTAATCAAATTAGATGTAAATTTACACTAAACAGCAAAGTTAAATTCGGTTTTCCTAATATCTTAATGAAAAACAAAGTTACTGCTGCAGGATGAAAAAGTCCAATTTCTAAAAATATAAATATCACATCTTATTCAAATCAGTTTTCGTTCTAGCTTTTTTATACGCACTACAAACCTAAATTTTAGAATGTAAAGAAATTAGTAGGGAACAAATTTTTTCACAAATTTGGAAGCAAATATCACCAACCATTGGCTGAATTAAAACAGTATTTTAAAAACCTCTATTATCACTTTTTAAGCGCTAACGTACGTAACTTTTTCTTCATCCCCCACTTAAGGAGGGCAACCCTTATTTTTTTGATTTCATAATTTTACATGATATTTAAAAGCGGTTCATAAAAGCCACCTACACTGCAAATCTAAATGGTGCCAAAACTTTCGGAGAAAAATGGCAGTGTCATAGGGTTCTGTATTGCAACGGAACCCTAAGAACCGCTTTGTATACCTATGGACTTATTCTCATCCGTGTTAAGGTAATAAACATTGTGTTTATTTAATGAAAAAACAATATCTAATTTCGGTAGTCACTCCACATAATGACAACAACAGACGCTTATGTAAATGATGTTGTTTTATTCTTAAATTAGGTAAGTGCTTAAGTAGGAACTTATTTATAATTTATCCGGTCAACCAACAGACTACTACTTAAAACGGGTTGTTGTACATTCGTCACAAAGTAAATTCGTCACGAAAAAAAGTATGTGTAAATTTGCCACAATTCTAATTTATTTTCAATATATTAATTTTGTTTATTGTAAATTCGTCACATAGCTTTTATTCGCACCGATAGCAAAAAAATAAACAAGAAGTAGAATAAAATGTTGTAAGTATATTCTTCAGAATCACATCAAGTTTAATAATTTACCTCACATCTACTTAACAACAATCACAGTTCTCGAGTGAACGATTTGCCTAAAACTTAACAATAATAAGATAAACAATAGAAAAAAATTAAATCATAACAAAAATCATCTTTTTTTAATATAAATAAATATAATAACCTAACATCTACGTAAAAATCATAGTTCTCAAATGGCTGGTATGCCCGTAACATTACAAATAATAATAAAAAAACAGTTAAAATCAAAATCAAAATATTTTTATTTCAAGATGAAAGTCTTTAATTAACCTAAAACCTACATAAAAATCACAGACACAGACAGCGGCTGATTTACGAACAACATTACAATTATAAGTAAAATATACATCATAGTTATAATCATTTTTTTTCTTAACCTAAGTAAAAATCACAGATTCTGAGTGGCTGACTTGTTTATCTATACTAATATTATAAAACTGAAGAGTTTGTTTGTTTGAACGCCCTAATCTCAGGGACTACTGGTTGGAATTGGAAAATTCTTTTAGTGTTGGATTGTCCATTTTTTGAGGAAGGCTATAGGCTATATAACATCACGCTACGACCAACAGGTGCTGAGCAGCGTGGGTGAAACCGCGGAGAACAGCTAGTAACTATATAAAAATAATAGTACTTATAAGTATAGAAACTATGTAAAAAAACTATATTTTAATGTAATATATTGATTGGCAATTAAATGTTAAGTACATGTTTTAAAATGCTGCAAAACAAAAAGTTTTTTTAAGAACTTCAGCCAAAGACATGTTATCGTAATTGTCCAAAATAGTTTTCAATTCTTTATCATATGTTAATTATCGACGTGTTCTTATCTTTAAGGATATATCAAATTTGAAATTCTTTAATTTCCAATCTATATATTCAGCCTTCTTTTTTAGAATATCAAGAAATTGAAACATTTTAAAAACATGTAACATTTAATTACCAATCAATATAATATTACATGCGCTACAAACTTGCTTACTATCGCTACTTAAAGAAAAAATATGAACCTGTGACGAGTTTACACATATTTTTTATACATGTGACGAATTTACTTTCAATGTATGAATTTTTCAAAATATGACGAATTTACTTTGTGACGAATGTACAATAACCCCTTAAAACGGGATTTAACAGAATTTTACCTTATTACTCGTTCTGTTATAAAATTTATAGGTTGTATCAAAGTAATTTCATAATCACGCAACACGAAGGTATAAAAGTAGGTTAGGTAGCTACGGATTCTGCAAATGCTTTTTTCCCCGTTATTGCGTTTACGAAAGGAAATTACCTTTATTAATTGGTTTTGTAATAAAGTGATAAGCGAATGTTGCTGCACAGACGACGATTTTATTCTTAGGGTACTTTTCTCAATCACTACCTCGTTTGTCGAGTTGTTGCAGGCGCGACTACCGAACCGGAGATCTTAGGTTGGATTCCCTAGTCCGGCAAAGTGTAATTGAGTTTATTACCATGAGAAAATTTCAGTAGCAGCAACGAAGTCCGGTTTATGCCCGGTTGATGGCAATAGGCTCAATTACATGGGACTTAAAAACATAGGTAACTGGCGAAATATGGGTGTAAAGTTAGGTATACCTCTACTCAACCCTTTGAATATTACAGGCGTGCTCTTATGTTTTCTCGGTCAAAGATACCTTAGTTTACCAAGGTACAGGGGTATCTACCAAGGTATCTACCAGGGTTGGGAGGTATCTACAATATGTAGGGTTACTATGACATCTTATAGCAGTTCTTATTCCTGTGTGAGAAAGAGATCGTGCTAGACACCCTGTATAGCTCTGTCTGTAATAAGTTCTGCTTTAAGACGTCGTGGTAGAGTAGCTGGAGGCAACTACGGTGCTATATTTTAATTTTATTTTATTTATTTGGCTCACCAATAATTGAGTACACAGAACCAGATTAGGAAATACATCGAATAAACTTATCCGTAGATTAGTGTACCAATTTGTTACAGGTAAGCACATCATGCATTATATTAATGTTCATTAAAAACACAAGTTATTTTGCCTTGTGACTGGGACTGTAACTTCATCTTTTTTTGCGGTCAAAAATGCCTGTAACGGTCTCATGAAAATAAATACTTTGAGTTAGTTCTACTGAATACTATTATACCATCTTACATACATGTACGCCCATTATTAAGTGCCATCTGTTAGGCCTTTAAAACTGCTAAGTAAAGACAAAAAGCCTATTATACAAAGCCTTAATTAAATAAACCTTAGCACTTAATTAGCGAACCTTACGTAATTTTAATGACTTCATGGTTTAAGCTTTCATACGGGACTGTAATTGCGAGTACTAAAGCACATAAATAATGTACATGCGAAGGTTGTAGTGAAGTTAGTTTTGCGTTGTTAACTGTACTTAGTGACCCAGGAATAAGTTAAATTAATTTTCATGTGCGTCTTCACGCCTAAATGGCCCTACCGATTTTGATGAATTTTGGTACAGATATAGTTGGAACTCTGGAGACGGACATAGGCAATTTTTTTTTTAATTGAGATAACGGGCAGAAAGAGGGACGAAAAGGGGAGAGAAAGAGATTTTTTACGATCATCACGCGGGTTAAAGTTAGCGATAGCCCAAAGTATAGTAATGTATAAGCAGGATACAGATATGTATTAAATTGATAGTAGGTTACTGAGCTCTAGTTTCAAAGCTTACTTTAGTACATTAACATTGGTAATCCATGAGTTTAAACGCTTAACTCCGAACTTCCGAAACGCTCGCTCCAACTCTACATACTATCCCTTGATTACTACATACATATGTATATCTACGTGTATCATATTGACCGCTTTGCGTTTTACATTAATTATTATACTTATACTAGCTGTGCCCAGCGGTTTCACCCGCTGCTCACTTAGGGGTATGAAAAATAGATGTTGGCCGATTCTCAGACCTACCCGATATGTACACAAAATTTTGTTTAAATCGGTCCAGCCGTTACGGAGGAGTATGGGAACGAAAACTGTGACACGAGAATTTTATATATTAGATATATTATATATCTACACGCCTGCAACCCCCGAAGGGGTGTACGTAGAGTCGTACGTAAAAGTACACCCACATTCTGCCAGTAGTGTCTTATGTTTTTTTGCCATAGACTAGAACTAACTTTTTATTTCTCTCATTCAATTAACTAACTACTAACAAAAAAAATTGTGTCTTTAAGGGCTGTTTTTTCAATAGTCAGGTTTGACAGCTCATCTATAGAAAATATGTCAAACTGCAATTTTTGTTCCTTAAATAAAAGTTATCTGACTATTGAAAAAACAGCCCTAAGTCTTATGTAAAGGGCGAGTCAATAATATCTAAGTGATAAGAAAAAGTCTATAATGCCAGACTTCTTGGATTGATTAAATTAACATTATTAATGTTTACTTGTAATTGTTACAGGTCATGGAAACGAAGAACATGATCTACATAGTTTCGGAATATGCAAGCAAAGGAGAAATATTTGGTAAGTGCAGTTCCTATTAGTATAATTATTTCGTTTTCCATTGAAGCGACTTCAATGGCTAGGATTATGTATTCTGGGACAAAATAGCCAAGAGCGTTTTAATTTTCGCTTAAAGCCAATTAGTTACCCCTCCACATAAATAAATGCAAGCCATGAAAAATTATGCTAAAAAAATCAGAAACAAAATGTCGTGAATAAATTTTCTAAGAGAGAATTTAGGAGGAAACACAATATAATATTAGACTAACTAAACAATACTCACAGACATACCTACCGAAATATTTGCATTGTTTATTTGTCATACAATCTCGTTAGTTATCTAATTTTTCAGACAGTTTGTGTTAAGTATTTAACATTGGCAAGTTTCCAGAATACCTACGTTCAATGAGATCATCAATCTTTAGTCATTGTAGCCTGCCATGTTCACATGTTTTTATTCAACATATATCTATCTACCTACATGAATTGAACATTTATAACCTGAGAAAAGTGATGTTAAAAGAAATTTAGCGAATTTATGGGAGGTAGCGACATTGATAAAAAAAAAACGCGCGCATTTCGCATCCCTTAATTCACGAACCGCCCATGAATTTTGTGAGAAACATTATTACACAGTCATATTTATTCATCGAATACGTATAGGTAAACAGTTCCCTAACGCAACCGAAAATAAAACGTAGTAAATAACCTCGAAATCGATTAAGGGTATTCGTTTGGTAAGTTCGTGGCCGCTTTGTCTATGACGTAAGCAGGCCTGGCGTGACGTCACCAGCAGGGTGTCGCTGACGGCGGCAGGGGCGGTGGGTGGAAGAGGGTAGCAATTTCGCGCACAGCTGACTACGTTCCCCCAAAATCCAACTGCGATCTCCAAGGCTCGAATCCCGGTTCTTTTGCATGAATTTCATTAAATATTAAGTCATCAGAGATTATGATTCATGCCAAAAGAGTTTTATGTTAAATGAGTGTTTCTGATTTGCAAGTAGCTTCATATTTAAATTATTTACCTTGTTTTTGAGAAGTTGCGAGTTGTTTCACTCGTTTTAAATGCGCTACACACTCGAACGAAGGTTTCGTTCTAACAGGCTATAATTATAACCATTCAACATTTTTAATGAGAGGGAAATGTCTTACTAATTGGCACAGTAATAAGGCTCCTTTTAATTAAAATTAGCTAAAGCGGAAACCTTGTTAAGATTTCCTTTATTATCACTTACCAAGGATTTAATTCGGCTTTACTTTGTAAAATTCTACATCATAAGTACTACTGGTACTGGTAGTACTGGATTGGTATTATTATGGATCTTACTGGGTCTGAAATAAAGATAATTTATATTACTTATTAACACAATCCGTGTGATAATTGATGACAGATAAATGAGACATGGTCCATAATGAGCTATCGTACAGGTGAGTTCATCACCTATTAGATGATCACATAAAATTATATTGTTATAAGCAAAGGTTATTCCTAAAATAATCCTTTGCAGATTTAGACACCCAGGGGACGGCAGGGCTCAGCATCTGCCTATCAACGTGATTAATATCGTTACTCGCCGGAGCTGCCTTGCCATTTAAGTCTCCTGCACTTTGTCCCTTGTCTTCTACAATATATGTCAAGTTTAGTATAGTAGTAATTAGTACACGATTGCAAGTCGATGAGAATGCAACCACAATGTGCATTTGTTTGACTATGCAGCACCTGCGTCAGGTGTTTTCATTTCGAAGCGGTTGAATTTACAATTCCTGTTTCGCAGCAGCTTTTGTTATTAAATACTGGAGGTTAGGTTGTGTAATATAACATCACATGTGGTGGTCTGTGATACTCAAGGGACCATAACGTTCTACTTACTGTCATGAACCCATATCGTTACGAACGGTGAGCTTCAAATAGGTCTTTTGGGACCGATCACACATACGACCTATTACCTCCCTTAGGACGAGCCTTTTAGGTCCAATAGTAATTTCCTGGTCTGGTATTATTCGTACCGACAAGCCTAGTTTTACATATCAACCTGGGAATCGAACTCTAGACTTCAAGGTCCGCAGCTGTTCTTGTTAGTGGATCGACAGTTTGAGTGGGTGATAAACTCTGACCCACTTAAATAATAAACAGGACGGGTTCCCTGTAGAGTTCGAGCATCGGATGGAGGCCCACGTTATACCGAAGATATACTATCGTTATCGTCTTTACGTAAATATTTTGTACGTAGGCCTGTTATTAGGTACCTACTTTTAATGAACTCGGTGCTAAAGTTATCTGTTCAGCATGTTATTAATAAATAATAAGAGCTTTGTTCTTGCAACACAGTTAACTGCTGTTACGTAATAGTTTATTCACCATGTCGACTACTTTATCGATATAAATGCTTCAGAAATTCTATTGCGACGAAGCGTAGGCTGAAATAGACAAGCGAAGGTAGTAACAATAAAACAATTTATATAAATAGAATCCATTGTGATGGTACAACAATTCTGTTATATGTATAATAGAATTTTAAATTGTACATTGAATTGTATATAGTGAACAATTTAATATCCAAAAATACTTAAATTCTGTTAAAATCTTTCTAAGTACTAAGTACATTTATGGGTTAAACTGTGTTAATATTAAATTTAATAACATTTATAGCAAAAAATATTCTCAGCAAACCCTTGCATTTCTAACCCATAACATGGGAATGTATAAAAAATACTGTTCCGCCATCTTTGGGAATGCGCCATATTGATTTGAAATCACCATCACCATGCATTGTCATCCAAACTAAATTTGTATCGGGAAGTGGGTGAAAAATATCTAGATTTTTTTATTTAATTTGTTGTCGTGAAGCTTTATAAAAGCACAGGCTTTTGCCCGCGGCTTCGCTCGCGTTAAATTCGGGGTAAAACAGTTCTCCTTGCGCCTTATTGATTTGTAAAAGCAACACTAAGTTTTCCCTTTTCTTCCCTCTTTCTCCCTCACATCCCACTTTTTTCAAAAAATATTAGCCTATGTCCGTCTCCTGGTTCCCAACTATCTCTGTACCAAAATTCATCAAATTCGGTTTAGCCATTAAAGCGTGAAGAGGTAACAAACAAACAAACAAACTCACTTTCGCTTTTATAATATTAGTAAGGATGTTAACAAAACCAGCGTGCACTTTTGTCCAAGTCAGAATGTAGCGACCTCCTAATCTCACTTAGCTATTCAAATTACGTTACTCACTATTCCTGAAAATAGGCGTATGTCATTCTGTCAGATAAGCAATAATTTTACTGAGTTCGTCTTTATTTTATATATTGATAAGTACATTCGTTCACGATTTATTATAATCAGTTCTACGATCAATTAATGACGTAGTTTCAGCGAGCGACAATAGAGAATACGCGCGCAGCCACACACTTATCTCAGTTCTTTATTATAAATGTGTTATGTACTGTCGGTACCTAAGTTAATGTATGTGGGAGATGTTCTAGCTAGATACCTTTGTTTTCAGATGCATCATCATTTTACCGGAAACTTCCGATATTAATGGTCTGTAGAACAATAACATAAGTGTCAAACGACTGACGACTTGTCATTTACGACAAATTGTTTGAATTACGTATTGTTTGTAGGTACCTATGTAAAACATGATGTACAAAGGCATTGCATCATTGTATATAATGATGTGTGATCTCTCATTGTTGGCCACACATATTCAGTCAGAAAGTAATGACATATTTTTAGTATGTAAAAATAAAATCACAATTCTATGATCGACTGGCAAATCTAATTATCCACATTCTTCCTAGTATCGATCCTGCCAATAAAAAACAAACACTTATTTAGTTTTTTAAATAATCCTGACTATTTGTCCTGGATGGCACGCACATTCCCGAAAGTCTGACAACCAGTCTTACCAATGGGCTGAGTATCGTATTACCCAGTACGAACTGGGTTGTGGCAGTCAGATAGGCAGTCACTACGTGTCAAATACTGGTATTCAGCTGCATGTGGTAAGAGTAGAAACGGAACCCCAACAAAGTTAGGTTTTAGTAAAGGCTAAGAAGATTGAATAACAAAATAAGACTTTCTAAAACGTCTCCCACTACGCTACCCGTGCGATTACAAAACCATTTCTTCCAGAAAATGGCATTTATTTAATTCAGCATTGATTCTTATCTTCTCTTTTTATTTTTTACCTAAAATGTTGATTAACATCACAGAGACAGAACGTAAGTCTAGATTTCTGTGGTTAACATCAACATGTTGCTTGCAGACTACATCGCGCGGTACGGCCGCATGGCTGAGCAGGCGGCACGGCGCAAGTTCTGGCAGATCCTCTCCGCGGTGGAGTACTGCCACGAGAGGCGCATCGTGCATAGAGATCTCAAGGTATGTGGACCTGAAGAATTAGCGACAAAGCACGAACTAGACTCGAATTCCGAGGAGCATTTCTTGCAACGGGCAACGGGGTGTTTATTGAAACTGCAAAGTTGCACGTCACAAGACACACTCCTCGGAATTTGCGATATCAGGGAGTTTGTCTGTGGCCAGAGGAAAACCGGCCAAATGCGAGTCGGACTCACGCACCGCCGGTTCCGTGCAAACTTGCGACATAAACGGCCATATCTTTTGACTGCGTAGACTTAGATTATTGATTGTTTCACAGCTCTAAGAACTAACTTAATTTCAATCCCGATACTTCCACGCGTTCCCGATATAAAGGGACATATATACAGACTGTCAGACGGACGGACGACAAAATGATCCTAAAAGGATTCCGATTTTTTCTTTGAGGAACGGAACCCTAAAAACAATTAACAAGGCAACTTAAATAAAAGCTTTTAAAAAGTTACTTGGTACTAATTGGATTGCTATAAGTTAGGCCTATGTTAGTTCTATTGGTCATTCTTGGCCTTGTCTAAGTTATCTGACTTTGTTTCTGAAAATGATGAAACGACTTATAACAATTCCTCTATCCAGGAAACATTATGTGGATAGAATGATAAAAAAAATCATTTATACAAGTTCTGTAAGTTTGTGCTAAAGAGTTTAAGCTGCCTGTCAAGGAAGAATTTTCAATTCTCAGTGAAGTGTTTTATTTCTAAAACAACATGAATGAATGAAACGACTTAGAACTGGGAAACTAATTATTCTGTAATGTATAAAATGTGGCTAATAGAACTAATAGGTATTATTTTCATTAGCAACTATAAATTACTCAGGGTTATTTATTGCCGGCCAAGTTAAGCGCCAAGCCTTGAAATACTAACCCATTTAGATACACCCAGTATTTATTATACCGACGGGTAGGGAGCAGGTTAATTAAAAAAAATATTATTTTAAGTTGGGGGACAGGCGTAATTTTTAATAACGTGAGGAATATAAATCCCCTATTCATCGTGCAACAACATTCCTAAAGTTCACGCGTTCGTCCGACAGTTGAAAATGGATCTAGTGGTTAGTTTAACTAAGTATAGTTCGGAACTAGACTAAAATAACAGTGTGGCTAAGCATTTTGCATATATCTATCAAACTTCACTTTAGTTAGTCGAGGCTGAGTAGTTTAGCGAGCACGCGCTTTCAGTGTTAAAATGTAGTTACGAGAGCGTTTCAGTGTCCTGTCAAGCACCACTTTCGTACATCTACGTAAATTCCACAACTCTAACTATAAAATAAGTTCATTCCCCTCTTTGCTGTGGTTGTATAAAATTAATCTCAAGTTTCTTTTCAAGAGAGAAGTTTAAATGTGTTTTGTAACTTTAATAGAACCACTTGTACGTAAAACGAGAATAGGAAATTATTATATAATCAAAGTTTTACAGCTGTGTGAAAGGAATATAATCATGAAAATGTTGCTTTTGTTGGTCTACGGAAATTGTAGGCGGTGAAACATCGGTATTCCTGTTAATTTTGTAGATGATGGTCTGTTTTTTATTAACCTCTCGGAATTCTGTACTATTAATAATCATTGATTTGAATATATTAATGTTAATCATGGGAATATTACTAAACTGTGCTGTGTAGCACCTTGAAATGACTCGCGACCTGCAGCTACTGTTTATGGCGCAAGGGAAAACTGGCGACACGATATCCAAGTTAAATTTCCTCTTCCATGAATGAGGCTATTCATTCATAAAACTTATATATAACTTTTTCAAAGAATTAAGGACCTAAGATTTCACGTCACTCTAAAGAAAACTTTCCTTCTAGGCGGAAAACTTACTACTGGATGCCAACATGAACATCAAGATTGCAGATTTCGGATTTAGCAATTACTATGCGACAGGCGAGCTTCTGGCTACGTGGTGTGGGTCCCCTCCCTATGCTGCCCCTGAAGTATTTGAGGGCAAGAGATATACCGGCCCAGAAATCGACATATGGGTAAGCTTTACACATTTTTCTTTACTTAACATACTGGTTTGTACGCAAAAGTTTTGTCTGAACATTAATCGATCGACATTTGCCAATTAATATGACACCACTTAATATGTATTTTTATAAGCTAATTTATTTTTCACAGCTGTGTGAATGTAGACGTAATTTGCCTTCTTTCGTCAGAGTCGACGCACTAGATACAATAATATTTCTTATATTTAACGTCATAGCACTCGTTTACAGTTTTATTATTTACGACTCAATAATATAAATAAAGTGTTATTTGGAATTATTTTTATCGGAAGTTTTGTTTTGAAAGTAAACTGTCTGATGTCAAAAAGGTTTCTCATTTAGATTCTGAGTTTATTTTTAAGTTATGCGTAAAAGCTGCTCTAGGAACTCGATAATTTTCAAACTAATAAAATCTCTTCCAAGTTCTTGTCGATATAATATTAATAGACTTTTTCTTTCCTTCATATATCTCGGTAGGCAATCAAGCAAGTTTTCAAAACTAATGATGATGTACTGTCCTCAGAGTCTCGGTGTGGTGTTATACGTGCTCGTGTGTGGGGCTCTCCCTTTCGACGGCTCCACTCTTCAGTCATTACGGGACAGAGTGCTCTCCGGCAGATTTAGGATACCATATTTTATGAGCGAAGGTAAGCGACAAGATACTCATTATGTCTCAATATGAAAGTTATCTAAGTTTCAACGCTTCTCATTATATCGATAAGTAACTTGATACGCGTGAAACCGACGTGACATTTTCCAGCCAGAATACATTATGTATACAGTATCAGTATTAATATCTATTAGAAGGTTGTGCTGCATATAACGGATAGGAAAATATATCTGTGCTCAGATTGTACGCTGAGCGAGCCTCGACATTGCTTTCTTCATTGAAGATCACTCAAGGTTAGATACGTCACAGCATTGTCCGACTATCATACCGAAACTGTAAACTAAATTACCCTTGACGCTCTACAAATGGATGACGTATGTGCTTATCGTCGGGCCTGCTAATCGTTATGATTCCAGCTAAACGTTTCGAGATCTCGACTTTATTTAAGTTTCAAGGCACGTAGGCACTCGTTTAGACTACAGACCTTCGCGGACTAACAATTCCGCTTTACTTTTAAAGGGCGATGTAGGTGAAAACTCATTTGCTCAAAAAGGTAGACATGCAAGTAACAATGCCACTTTCCTCGCGTCGAGTTTCAAAAGAAAACCGTTTCTGTATGAGCAAGTTTTCAAGTGTTACCGAAAGATTAAGTAGGGCTCAGACAGACTGACACGTTTCGACTAACTTCACCAATTTTCTTTGTAATTAAGAAGGTTCTTTGTAGCCATCACGTCGAGTGTCTTAATAGCTTTGAGATGTTACGCAGACTTTGATAGAAATGGAGCGTTTTTATTTTTGTTCAATTACGTCCCTGTTGTATAAGCTCTTGGGTACACTGTTTCTTCTTCAATCTGATTTATTTTTGAACAAGGCCTGAAAACGAGCATAGTGTATTCCGTCGTATGATTGTATAATTTGATACGATACGGAAATAGCACTATTACGTAGGAAGAAACAATAATAAACCGATTATTTCTTTTGTAAATCACTTGTTATTGTTTGCTTACCATAACAATGACAGAAACTATTAATCTAGTATCAGTACCTAGTCGTTTAAAAAGTAGGAGGTTTTATCTTGTTTCTCGATACATTTTTTTTGTAGAAAGGTACGTAAGAAAACTTTTCAATATAATTAGGAACATAAAGTTAAGAGAAAAAGTAAAATATCTCGAGATAGGATGCTCATATGCTTTCGACTCATATTCGCGACTTGTTATATGTAGAAATTATTTGAACCACAGACTACATAGATAACCTACTACGCATGAACCGACAACTCTACGAAGTACTTTAAGTAGAGCAACTTTATAAATACATTCACGAGACTCATAAACGTGATGGAATCTCGTGTTTAACCAAGTTTAAAACAATTCGATGCCAAAAATAACGAAAAAGTTACCTCCCAAAAATAAGACTTAACAATTCTTAATTTAACGAGAAAAAGTTAAGGAAAATTTTTCTTCTTCAATAATCAACGCAAGTCGGTGAAGAAGTACTTGTGTACATTATGGAATCAACTTCCAACTTTGCCCTTAATATCAGATTTTCCCAAAATGTCAAACCAAAAATAGCAATGCTGTCATAGCAGTATAATTTATCTTTTTCACCAGCTCCAATAGTTTCAGTAAATGCGTAATAACTACCGGAATAAGTACATAAGTAGATAAACTACTCATTGGCGTATACAATAGTTTTAGGTATATATTGAATGCTACTAAATCCAAAAGGATTACCCGTAATTAGTCGGTCTTAATAAAGCATTACACTAGCCTGAAAACTATTGTGAACGTGGAAGATAAAAAATAATGAAATCGATAAGCGGCCGACCACTTGCGTCATCGGCATGTTCAATCATGCATCCCGTGGACCGACCGCGAACACGGACCAATAAATTATGACTGCCCAACACGTATTCTTGTGGAAATAACTTCAATTGCTCGACTTTATCTTTATATACAGATTTGTTGAAACAATATTTCAGACAACCCAATTCTTAAGAACGGTTGGAATGAAAACCTGGTCCTTATTAAATTCAAAGAACTTTCCGAGTGGCACGATTAACTTGTAAGACTTTTAGTAACCAATGAAATTATGATTTAAATTTCCTGAAATGGGCCGATGCGGCGACTCCAAAAGCTATTAATTCGGATTCGATTACCAAGAAGCGTTGGATTTCTATTATGTTGAGTAATTCAGGCGTATGAATTACACTGATAAGAAAGTTAAAACGACTCCTTTTGAAGTCGAATCACTGTTCGCGATTGTGACACTTATTGAGATTCATTTCATGGCCTTCAGCAAGATTATCGCTTTTTTTAGAAGAGACATTAAAATAAAATAAAAAACTGGCTTTACATCCAATAAAAACGTAACGAATTATGAATGACGCAAATGATGCTTCATTCAAAGATCTGTATCTTGTAATTGCCTAAGATTACGCATTTACAATAAAATACATTAACTACAAGTCATTTCATTGATCGCAAAATTTCAGAATTACACGTGAGGTTATACATAATGAAATGGATCTTAATACCGTTGTCGTGAAAATATTTATCTTATCAATATCGTACTAGGTCATCTGTTGCGTATTCAGGTACATAATAATATTAACTGTTGCTAATGACAAACTAAACAAAAGAAGATAAACAGCTCTGACGCAGATAGAAAGACATGAGATTAGATTATTGGCTTACAAGAAAATCCATGTAAACGTGTTTATATTAATCGAAACTGTTTTGATAGGTTAACGTGCGAAGGACCGAGAGGAGCTGATCAAATAAATGTTATTCTGTAACCTCAGATGTAGTCTAGATGACGAGTCAAAGTCACCCCCAATAACGTACTTAAAAAGGGCAACGTCTTTCACAACGTGCATGTCCTTTTTAGTTAATTCAATGAGCACCTTGATACCGATGACGGGCGTGATCCAGAAATAGTGAGTGCTGACGTTACTCCGGTACGTCGATACATTTCTCGCTGAAGGTTTGACGTAAGAAATGTTAATGATTTTGTATAAACACGGAATAAATGAAAAGTTAAAAAAGTCTCGAAGTTTTTTCCGTTTATGAGAAAGATTTTTGGAAGCATTAATTCTAGCTTCAAGGTAATGTTGAGCAGATTGAAATATATGGAATATTTCCCAGCTTAAGGTCAAAAATAATCAGGAATTTATTTTCAATTCTGTAAAATGCAACACAGGTAAAAATACAAGTTAATTTCATTATCCATGTTTGTCAATACGAAGACCTTCTCCCTTTCGAATACGGTCAGAAGTCTTTTTAAAAATAAAGTTTATGGTGATATATAAAGGATATATAACCAACATTTATGGATATTTTTTATCTGCAAAGTTATGTATCTGCAAAATGTATGTACGCATAATAAATTATTATTTGCCACGTTCCAATAGTAACAGTGGTAAATACTGTTATTTTATTCAGGGAATATTGCCCAGAGCGACCTCCAGAGATTCGGTCCTGTTCAGGTAATAGCTGGTAGACGACGTTACGTGACGGAACTACCAATTGGTTCCTTAATAGAAACATTAGGAAACAGTGAAGGGCATTCCGCGAAAATGTCTGCTATTGTTTATAACTTTATTTGTGTTTTTGAGACAAATTTGAAGCTTAACATGTTTCCCTAAGGATTAAACAGTGGTAAAGTAAGAACACCCGCTTTTCGCCAGTGTGACAGATGCTGTTTGTCTTTGGTGGCTACCGCTTCGAACTAGTCTATATTCACAGGCAATCATTTCAAAAACAAACACAATTTTTCGCGAATTTATAATTGGTCCATTACGCGTCAAACTTTAGTACTTTAATCAGTCCAGTTCGTCGAGTGCTTTCAGGGGACGAGAGCGGTTGGAAACGTCCTCTAGACCGTTGTAGTCAGTCGGCTGTGGCCCTTATTACGGGCGTTTTATGCCCCTCACCCACGGAGCACCTTGTC
This sequence comes from Ochropleura leucogaster, assembly GCA_958449745.1. NCBI lineage: Eukaryota > Metazoa > Arthropoda > Insecta > Lepidoptera > Noctuidae > Ochropleura > Ochropleura leucogaster. The sequence goes on from OY288212.1 coordinate 9,992,546, forward strand.
TGCGTCCTCATCATGAGCAGTGCTTGTAACTTCGCCGGCGGGGACGGACGTGCCCATTTCAACAAATTTTCAAAGTCCTGTCCATTTGCATCCACGCTATAGCACTAACGAACGGATTATTTCCTTTTCCATGGCACAAAGATTGAGGTCGCCTGAGGGATGTTAATCTCTAGCTTTAATCGGCGGTTTGAAGCTTTATTTTTTTACCTAAAAACATGCTCTTAAATATTTTAACGACCTCACCCTACAGTTGAAAACTTTCATCCAAAAAATGAGTACGTATTATTATTTGGGTAACGAGCAAGGCTATTTTATGAATAATTCAGAGTCGTAATAGGAAGTTCGTGTCGTGGAAAATTTGGTCTTGTCTTCGGAAGTTTACAAGTTTCGATCATTCGAGAAAACCCTTCCTGAATAAGTAGGATACTAATAATCCAAACAAGTTTCGGTAACTTAATCCTAAACTTGTTCCATTAGGCGACTGTGGATTTCTATTAGAAGTGTAATAAAAGTTGTAAGTTCCGTTTGGTCTTAATGTTTTTTGCCTAAACAGAAGCCCAGACGTGAAACAAATTGCGGAGGGAGTGAAGAATGAGAATCCTTTTGAATCTTTATTCATTTGTTTTCCTTTCACGTTTAGTTAGGAAACACTTCACGCTGTTTTAAAAAGTTTAACTTTGTATTTCACCTGCTTATAAATTAAAAATAGATGGCGTACTATCCACAACTTTTCCACGAAAAATATGTTTATATTGAAGTAGGCATCTAATTTCCCAAAACATTGCGTCGTACTGAGCCAGATGTGCTTCGCACGTGAGCTCTCGGTTCGTACACGTAAGATGTATCAATTTATTCTCAACTTGCTCCTGATGATCGATTGTCAGCCAGCCAATGATTTGTGCCTAGTTTTATAATAAAAAGGTTTCTTTTTTATGTGTTGCTTTTTTGCTTGGGAAATCCATGATTTAGAAATCCGCGAATATTTTTTGCTTACCTGACTTGTGAAGACCTTAGAGAGCAAATCGTAGATTTTTTGCTCGGTTGCGGTTATTTGAAGTTAATGCTGTTTGATGAATGGCAATTGGTACCGTGCGTGGTTCATTTACGAAATATTTAGGTGCGGAGAACTTGTAAATACTTAAACTGAATAAATAATAGAACTTATATGCCGTGTGTAGTAAACGTCAGTCAACTCACCTAAATACGTTATTAAAAGCGGTCTCTATTACAATAAAGTAATAAAAGACATTTAATATCACATTCCGGATATGACAAGCGCATTCGGTTAGCGTTTCTCACGCGACTGGCAGTAAGCAGTAATGTCTCACTTTTTATAATACTAAAGGCATTGCGTGTTGGTATTAGCGCCTCAAACAAAGTATATTTGAGGTGCGTATAATTTACTTTTTCCCTACATGCTCATGTACGCTGACGATTTCCTTTCCGTTGCGAAATTAATTGCCATGGACGTTCGTGGTACTATGTCTGTAACGTTTCATATATTAACATAGTGCGCAAGCGCATTGCATTGTGCACATTAAGATTGCGGATAGAGATTAAAATATCTATTCAACGTATACCATGCCTAATTACTACACAAATAAAATGCTGTTTCGATTTTAATGATGCGATCATTAAATTCATTTTGTGAGCTTTAATTATACTTGATTCTGTACGAAATGGTTGTCTTTATTGTTTCTTATCAGGAAAATAGTTGCAGGTGGTCTGCCATTAGTATTGGCACACAACAAATAAACAATATTAAATTATAATCACTTAAACCTTAGCTGACAACTTTATCATCCGATTGGATTTAAATATTATTTACTTGTCTTGGTTTGGACGACAATATTGATTTGGGAAATGGTCGTTTGGCACGCGAAGATAAAAAAAAAATCTCGAACGTGTGGCAGTACTGAAAAAGGAAGCTATTATCCGCAGGTTTGTCGTCTGTCGTCACGTAGCCGCGTTATTATAACGAAGGACATTATGAAAAATGTATTTTCTTTCAGAGGCGCTTGGTCTGCTCGTCTCTGACGTCAGCAGTGTGGACCGTCAAAATATTAGCGTTTCATGTAAATGCGATCAGAAACCGCACTCTCTTTAATTTTTTATTAAACTTTTTAGCTGCACTTGAAATATAGGGAACCATTTCGTAGTAAATGCTTCGTAGTTAATTTATAAACGTGAAAACCACTTCGTTCCGGACAGTTTAAATTAACAATTATTAAGCTGCAAACGTTGCAACTTTTGCAATTATAGGGAACGTTCTGATTGTGTTTTATCTTGAATCCCTTCGGGCTGAGTATTCTTTATGTGTGGGATTATAAAGTTAACCAAACATTTAATATTTAAATCCTTACTAATATTATAAAAGCGAAAGTGAGTTTGTTTGTATGTCTTCACGCCTAAATGGCTGAACCGATTTTGATGAATTTTGGTATAGACATAGTTGGGACCCTGGAGACGGACATAGGCTATCTTTTTTTAAAAAAAAGTGGGAAATGAGGGAGAAAGAGGGAAGAAAAGTGAAAACTTAGTTTTGCTACTACAACCAATAAAGCGCAAGGGCAAAAACAACAGGTAGCAGGTACGTGCAAATCAGGAAAGGGGAACTGTGTTACCCCGAATTTAACGCGAGCGAAGCCGCGGGCAAAAGCTAGTAAACAAATAATTTTAAGAGAAAATAAACAATGCATGTAATATGCGCAGGTGACGGTGATCCACGTGATTTTGTAATGTTCTGTAACTTTGTTGGATGTACCCACGTCAAATGACTTATGGTAATGTTTACATGTACTCTATGGGTTGTTAATAATTGGCGGCGTTAACGGCGGCCCAATGCCAGCGACGCGGCGCGGACGGGCCTGTGACGCGGGTGACGGCGAGCTCGTAAACTCGCACAAGTTCATGGAGCACCAGCTTGCCCGCTGATGCCGCCCACCCGACTTTCCACCGTTTCATTAAATAACACCCGCACATTTTTCACCCGATTGCGTCAATGGTCAAACCAAGCACGCGATATTTGCGTCCGAGCGATTTTATTAATAGATTCGCCTGGCAAAAAGTCGACCACTCATCGGCTTTATTTTAGAAAGCAAAAGGAAGGTAAATAAAATAGTATCTTCAGAATTACTCTCAGCGTGGTGTTTTGTTAGCGTGGTTTTGGATGCGCGTCGGTTATTTTCAGCGCACAAGTGCGGTTTAACGAATCTTATTCGTCACTCAAATTGAAACTATATTTTGGTAATGCCAAGTAAAGAGGGAGTACCAACTGCGAATGAAATATTTACTTAAGATTATTTCGGTATTGGATTTATTTATTTCTCAACGGGCGTCATTCTTCGGCACATGAAAGCAATTATTCGTATTTTCGATGGAATGACGCATGACCTGAATGTTTTGGAGAGGACGACAATTTCTAAATAGGTAGGTAGGTACCTATCTCATGTAAAATCTTTGTGGGGTAGGAACTGTACGTACATAATAAATATAATAGACAAAACATTGCTAGAATAGACAGAACATTATTATGAAAATACTATGTTTAATAAACAGTTCAGTTGGTAAAAAACCGGCCAAGAGTGAGTCGGGTTCGCGCACCGAAGGTTCCGTACAAACTTGCGACATAACTGCGTAGACTTAGATGGTTGCTTTTTTCACAACACAGAGTTGAGTATAAGTTATAATTTTAACTCGATACCTCCACGGGATCCTGAGATAAAGGGTCGAGATCTTGACAGACAGACGGACAACGTGATCCAGTAAGGGGTAATTTTTTTCTTTTTGAGGTACCTAACCCTTAAAATGGCATGATTTAATAAACAAGCATAACTATGTAAAAGTACCCACTGTATAAAACTACATAGGCTTATGGAAGATTAAATATCTGTTTACTTATAGTTTCAAATAATTATGTTCTTAATTAAAACTTATGTGCTAACGCAATAAGTTTAGGTAAGAACAAACATAATCACAATTAAATACACATAATGTAATGAATGTAAATAAATTAATTAGGTACATAAACAAATATTGAATTTAATCATTTGTAGTTGATTTGTACCTACTAAGACGTAAATGCCATGGTATTCAACTGTCATTAACTCTTCTCTCTATTAAAGTCTGAAAGGGGAATCCCTTGGTATTACTACAGAACCAAAGCTTTTTCTGATTGCAAGACGACTTGTTCTAATTGCATTTTTCAATTTAAAAATAAATTAATTAAGGATTTATTTAATGCTGCTCGGGAAAAGTCTTAACAGCCTTACGACAGCTTGCAGGCTGGCTCTTAAAAAAAGATAAAACCCGCGAAGGTTGACCGCAGCACCCAATTTTCAGAATTAGTATGTTGTACAAAAACCAGCAAAAAGTTTTTTGTAAACTGTTGGAGTTTGAACCAAACTTTTTAATGATTGCTCATTGTATTCCAAACTCAACAAGGTTTGACGTAGTACTCACAAAAAGCGTAGAGGTAAAGCTCTTCTAAGCCTTAATATCATTATTATTGTACCGTGAGTGCTAAGTCATCGGCTCATTGTGATCTGGCTTATGTACTTTGATCTCAGAGTTGATGTCATTACTCCATGTGACGCAAACCTAGCCTTTGTATGTGAATTAGAGATGTAGCTACATAGATTTAAGTACATAAAGCTAAATCACCATAACAAGAGACTTTCCATGTAATATAAGTAACAAGGTCACAAGTCTATTCCTGAAAATCCGTTGGGGATACTTAGAGGTTTATTTTTGTTCATCCTAAGTTTATCCTGTATTATTTCAGGCCACAATGTCTCACGTCGAAAATAAAAAAGACAGAATACCTAGTAGACTGACACATATTTATGGCAACGAGTTCGTAGAAGGATGTAGGGCATCATATTGTTATCTCGTGTCTCGTTCTACGCTGATCATTACCCTTGTGCCTAAAGAGCGGGGTACATAGGTGTTAGAGGTTCATACGCTTCGTACATTTTGCAACGGATGTGACCGTCATTTGGCGCAACGACCGTATTTGCTCGGAGGTCTGACGTCACGGTACAATTCACCCGGCCTGTGACCTTTCAGTGTTTAGCGAGCACCTTGCGGGGCTTACCTACTACTCCGTTTGTGACGTCTGTGCAGAGGATTAACTGGAGGACTTTGATTAGACGCTATTGTATGGTACTTAATGAGGTCTTAAGTAGGCGTAATTCAGTCTGATAGATGTAAGGTAGGTCAATTGAAAGCAAATATGTGATGTCTAGCCAATCGGATTACTTATCATTTGGAGAGGGTAACTCAAGCACTTGGTACCTTTAAAAGGTAAATGCTGTAGGTAGGTAAGCTAAAATGGGTGAAGCTGTAGGACGTTTTCATCACAGCATTGAGATATGGATTCATTTACAAACGTTGCTCATGATAATTATTTTAGATATACAGTAATGTTTATATCTAGCAGAAAAGCAAACATTGAAACCTGTTTACGTATTCAAATCCTTACAAGACGTGTGTTAACCGTTGGCATTTTGTTATAATCACGCGTCGCATTACGTCGCACCGTGTCTCTGATTGGTGTTATTCAGGTTAATGACCGTTGCTGATAAAAACTTGAACTCTGCAGTACGTAATTGACAAACAGCCAAACATTCTAAGAGTTTTGTTACCTCTTAACGCGGACTGAACCGATTATGTGCTACGTCATCGTCACTGAGATGTATCTACATACTATATTATCTTGTAGACAATCGCACGTCAATTGTTTTATGAGAAACACATTGCACTAATGGATGTGCCTACGTAATTTAAAACAATGACCAGACTTGTATAACGTCAAGGGTTATGAATATGAATTATGTTTTAACGTCAATACTTCAATAACCCACAGTCAACTTGTAAAAAAGCACATACCGAGAGGGTATGACTTCATTAGTACAACAACGGGTGATGAATATTTTCCGGTGTACTTTACGTTGGGAAATAACCAGATGGTCTCTTAAGGACTTAGGTCTCGCTACGACGATTATTTTTGTGACAATGACTCTACTGTAGAACATATGTATAAGATAGAAAATTCATAGTTAAGATTGGACCGACAATGAAGTGTAAACATGTACAATGTTCTTTCCAGACTGCGAGTCCCTGATTCGTAAGATGCTAGTCCTGGAGCCTATGAAGAGGTATACGATAGAACAAATCAAGAAGCACAGGTGGATGGCAGCGGAGCCTTATGCAGTGCCAACAGTATCAGCTGACCCTGCGCGGAGTCCAGCTCACGCACCGGCGCATACAGAGCCTAACGAACAAGTGCTGAGGCTCATGCAGAGCCTGGGAATCGACCCAGTTAAGACCAAAGAGGTAGGTAATAAAAATTTATGCTAGACCTTGATTTCATTATTATATTAAAAACATGTTGAGCTTACCCTAAGTAGTAAAGGATAAGGGCAGGAAGATGATAATAATTAAAACTCCTAACATACAACAATGGGTCTTAAAGAAGGGGAGACAGTTTCTATTGATTTCAATATCCCAAACTTTTTGCTTGCAGAGCCTCAGATCCAACAGCTACGATCACCACGCGGCAATATACCTCCTTCTACTAGAGAGGTTGCGGGCGCGAGCAGCAAGTGGGGCCAGCGTGTCGAACGTTGAGGCTCGCAGCAGACCCTCACGCCGACCGTCCTCTGTGGCCGATCAGGCGTTAGCCAAAGAAGCTCATGATGCGAGACGCGAACATCATACTAGGTGAGCTATTATAAAGAGATTGTAACAGATAGCAAGCCGTTGAAACCATAGGGTTAACGAGTAGCGACGACAAAGGGTCGACGTAGATTAGTAAACTAAACTTTAAGATATAAATCTACAACAACATATATCTTTATTTCAGACTTCTCCATGCTGGAGATTCTCAGTCACGGGATTACAACAGAGCCACACCGACAATATCCACTGCACCGGCGGACTCATCGTCTGCCGAAACGCAGCGACTACTGTCCCTCGCGGCCGTCAACATGACCGAACAACGACTGCTCCAGCGAAACTCCGACCCCTCGGATACGCACCGGAGCTTTCTAGTCGGCAACATAGATGCTATCTCCAGAAGTCATGAATCAGAATCCACTAGGTTACTTTCCATGAGAAACATTGATGTAACTCAATCAAACCAAAGGCTAGGTGCTAAAGTCAATGAGACTAATGTACCAACGCATAGGCTCCTCACCTCAACTTATGAACAACAACAAAACATACTAAAACAATCGAGCGAAGACTGCCGACGGCTACTGCAACAGTCGACGACCGTGGGACCTGAAACTAGTAAAAGTACTATCGACGGTACTAGGCTGCTCACTTCATCAAGTTTTGATTCGAAGTGTGCTATTGACGGTGGAAGAAGTTCCTCTGCGACTGATCATAGCGCCATAGCGAATTTTCTACAAAATTCTGCTTCAGCGACTAATTTTAATGTTGAAACTATGAAGATACCTAATTCAACAACGTTCACTATGTGTTCTGAAGCAGCTAAACTTATGAATACTTTGCAACAGTCACCGTTGCCCCTAAAGGGAACTGTGAACTTGAGCACAAGCCCTATTCCATCTCAGCTTGGAGATCCCAAACTGAGCAGTGTATTGGAACAACCAAAGCCTCTTGAATCCACTAGACTTGTATCACAAGCGCAACAACAAGATCTCAACCGTCTCCAAACTAGTACGCCACCATTTAAGGACTATATGAACCATCATCTTCCTGCATATGCGTATTTGCAAAATTCTGTCTTGCCACCAATGTCGAGCACAGCTGATGGAAATTTTTCTATGACTGCTACGGGTACCGGTGATTTATTTCCAACTGGGTTGTACAGACCAGATAGCAAATTTTCTCTTAACCGATATACAACTGGTCAAACCTATTCCCAAAATCTCCAAGGTAGCGGCAATACAAATGAAGCGACAAAATTTCAACAGCAGTATTCATCGTCGACAGACGAAGGCTGCGAGACAGATATGGAGGACGTTGCCAACGCAACCAGCGGAGTTCAAAACAGGTTAAGCTCTTATGCAAGTTCTAGTTCTAGTAGCGGTGTCGTCACTTTTTTTAATAACAAAAGTCTCAGCCAAAATCTGAGTTGCGATTCGTCACAAAGTAATTTTTCTACGTTCGAAAGCCTGGATTACCAATTGTCAGACTGTTCCAGTGAGCTAGCTAGTAGTCTTCCCAGCTGTACGTCCAATGAAGAAAAATTAGCATACGAGAACAATTCACTCGTAAACACGAGTCCAATGCATCCATGCGTTTACATATCTTCTTACAACAATAAAACCCCGGGTGTGGGATTTATTGCACGACACAATCCATTGAACTACCAATCAGTCAATAATAAGAATTGTCCTCGTGCAATCACGCGGAGTCCGGTTGACTTTCGGGAAGGTCGTCGAGCGAGCGATGGCCTCGTAGCACAACAAGCTGCACAGTCCAATGAATCACAAAAGAACAGTCTGGCTTTTAACAGCCAACGGTTAAATGAAAATTGTAAGGCAAAAGGTGTTTTAGAACTACATCTAGTCCAGAAAGAGGCTCAGAAGTTGAAAACTCAGTACCAGTCAACAATTCCTGCAGAGGAAATGACACAGAGACAAATACAACATAATCAGTTTGCGGCGAGTTTCACTCCGCATTACTTAGATACAAAAAATCCTACACCTAAGCGCATCAGCCTTCCCGAAACCTTCAACTACTCGAGTACGTCGCCACCGATGCCCGCCAGTCCCAAAATGGTAGCACAACTGCAAGACCAGGCAGAGCTGCAACACGCCGCTTCACAAGTCAAACCTCCCTTACAACAGCAGCTCATGCAACACCGACTGTTTCAACAAAAGCGACAACTGTTACAGAAACAAATGACTCCGCCTAACATCCCTGCTCATGACATGGGCATTCACACTCTACAAGTGGGTCTAAGCAGGCGACAAATGCTACGGCAGCAAAGCTACAAAATCGCTCAGCAACAACAAATCTTGCCCCCCTTGCCACTAACGGAAACAGAGAATCGAGATTTGCTCGCTTTCCAAGCCATAGTAGAGGGTCCGAACCGAACACCTAAACACAAACCGGAAGAAAGCTCAGAGGAAGCAAAATTCGCATTTCAGGGCTCTATGGAGATCAGTATAATGAATAAGGAAAGGTTGGGTAATAGTGAGACTTGGTCGAACTTACCATCGAGCCTGCAGAGTGCTTGTCAGATATCCGAGCTGGCGGGGCGGCGGGAGGTGAGGGAGCCGCGCGAGGCGGAGGGCGAGGCCGGCGCGCACGCCGCCGTGGACGCGCCGCTGTGGCCGGGCCAGTGGAACGCGGCTCTATTCCAACCTCAACCCTGCTTCCAGGTATTCCAACAGATCAATTAGTAGTACTCCACGTAAACATTAGTCTTGTAGATTTTGTAGTGTGGATTACGTAAACATGGCATGGAATCCGTTCTCTGATAAGACCGACGTTTTCCACGTCTCTGTTTTCGCTTGATGAAAGAATGGTCTCATTATGGTTTATATTCGTACTGTGAGTATGTAAATGCGTAGAAATTGTAATGTCACAGATGTATTGCGTATATTTAGAGTGCATGACAATAAATAGTGCTTTAAAATTATATAGTACACCAGTAGATCAATGGTTCACTGCAATATAATCCAAACTGCCGTTAAGTACCTACCTTTATACCTAATAAAAATATAAACACAAATTAAATAGCCATGTATTCTTAGCATAATTTGCATTGTATCGATATAATAGATGCACTCAATCTTTGATAAATATACAAAATTTAAAATTATATTAAAAATATACAACACCTTGTTAAAAAATATTCATTCCTGTTGTTCTTTACATAATATAAAGCAATTCACCACTAAATAGTAACGTATATTATGAACTATAACCTAGCTATTCCATTTATACATTTTTACTTGCCAAGTATTGTATTAATTTATAGAAGTTGTCTGTTTTGCATTTGCCCACATGTGCTAAGACTACGACATCACGTCATGAGAATGTTCCTACATATTTGTTCGTTATTTTCTCCATGGTACATTACTTTTAGACCTAAGTATCTATTTATTATAGATATTATAAGTTAAACGTTATGAGTCTGTACTTTTTCTTTGTGAAAGTCTGTATAGTTTTTGTTATTATTTGCTAATTATAAAATAATTTATGTAAGATGTGATAGCTTTACTTAGAGGCAAGTTTTATTTAAATACAAGTTATTGTAAATTTATAATAATAGTTTTATTTTGACACCTTATTATTTTTGGCAAATAGTTTTTTTGTAGTTGACACAGTTGCTATGCACGTTTGCATTAGATGCATATTTATTTTTTATGCTTGAATGGTATTATTATACTATTTGTGTCATACCAAAAAGCTAATGGTTCAAAACCTGATAATCCTACCAATAAAGGTAATATAACCGAGACGATATTTTACATTTAATATAAATAAAGATAAAAAATTATGTAAGTATAAGTAATAATTTATTAGCAAAATGTAAACTTGATGCAAATAAATTATTATTATTTATTTATTAAAGCCCCGCAATACTCAAGCAATAGTAGAACGTTGCGTCATCAATTTTGCCCTCCTTAAGCTCTTGGCAAACAATCAACAATCAGCGTTGGCAAAATAATCATGAATTTTCAACTGGCAAGGCAGAAACATTGTTGATCCCCCATTTAGGTGAATGCAAGGTTAAATCAAGTAAGTAGAGAAAAGTTTATAGCTGACATGTCAATATAGTTGCAACTGGCATGCATAGTTATATAACTAGCTATATGATCGTGGACGTGACGAAAGGAGTACGCTGGTGCCCTGCCCACCTCCAAGGCAAAACGGCTTCAGTTTATGTTATGTAACATCCAGATTGGAAGAAGAAAAAAATATTTAACCCTTAACTTTGTTTAAATGTTTCTGTACTTAGCTTATTCTTTCAAAGCTCTTAATTGAGGTTTAACAATTTGTTTCCAGTCCAACTGGCAAGGGCATAGTCTACCTCCTACTGCTGGCATGCTACCTCTCAGCGAGAGCCCCATCCTGGAGCTCACGGAACAAATGGAGTCTATTTAATTGTAACATGTTATGATCGTGTTTACCTTATAACAGTGAACGTTGAATTGTGTCATTGATTTGAGGTTTACCATTTTATGAGAAAAACACGTAACGGTTTTATTTTCGTAAAAACCATCATATCGGTAATAAAAATAGGAAGCAGTTGACATCATCCTGTCCGATAACAATTCATGTTTAGCTACCATTTTGTTGACAAAGGATTGTCCATTATAATCAGTCGGGGTATACCCTTGAATTACGAATATACAATAGACACCGACAAAACAACTGGGTTTGTCCTCATCAACGACACAATACGACTATTATCCGTAACGCTTGACAACACTATACATTAGTTAAGAATAACGCGATTGTTATAAGGACGTCACTAAACGTAATCATTTATAATATTGTTAGTACTATGCACTATTCTATAAATTGGCGACATTCCAATGAATATTAAAATTAATTTAGTGATAAATAACGCGACAATATCCATAGGTTAAGTTGTTACATGGATGCGTTTTAATTTTCTAAGCAACAGTGAAAATTTCTTATGAACTTTATGATACTCTTCTTGACTTTGTTACGATTGCTTGGACAATAAAGTTAAAAATGCATGTAGGTATCACCTATGCACTCTATTTTTCAAGAGAATTTACTTTTATATCTCTTAGGTGTATTGAATGCATTCGAATTTAAACGAATATGATCAATATATTATACAAGGTGGAGAGTTACGGACGCACAAATGAGCCACTTTTTGAGTAGGTTTATAATTCTGAACACCCGACAATTTTATAATACCCGTAATTTTAAAACAGCTGTTCCCTACTAAAGCGCTTTACCTAAACCATCAAAATGTAAGAAACAGCTGATTGTTTTTTAATTATCAATAACAATTTTCATTGTGGCCGGTTGGGTTGATGCACCTATTGAACACGGGCTGTTTGTGCGTCAATGTCCCTTGCACCCTGCATGTTTGCCGTGCCTAATACATTGCAGTGAAATATTGGAAGTCCATCTTTTGATTGGCTTCCAACTGAGAAGGTCATGAATCAGCGATAGCTGGTTAATCTAACTATGTACTTGTGAAAAGGCTTTTCCTTAAAAGCCTTTGGGCCTAAACTGGCAAATAACAATACCTATAGCCTGGTTTACATTACGACACTAATATTTACGTAGAAGTGATTCCACCCATGTATCCTGTCCTGCCCTAGGGACATGCATGGGCCATGTCCGTCATTTACTAGTAACTTTCTGACTTGCATGTCTTCTTAAATCTTAGTGTAAGAGATATAGTTGTGTATGTCGTAGAAACTTAAACAAACAAGCTCCAGTTTTAACTGAATTGTAGAAAACTGATTATTCTAAAGTCTAGTATCTTGTAGGTTTCCTATCCTTATTGCTAAACCTAAACGATTTCCTGATTGCTAATTATATGTATGTATACTTATAGCACCACGATAAAGGTTCAATATAATAAACTAAGAGCAATGGATTGAGAGATACTTACTTAGTATTTGGTTTACAGTAGTATAGCGTAAATAAAGGAGTCAATAACTAAAAAACACAATTTATAGTGTGTTAGAAAATATTAACTTGCATTTGGCGTAATTTACTGATAGTTTGAAATGGATTTGCTAATTATTTGTTCCGAATGACGATCTTGTATAAGATAACAATATTCCTTGTAAATAAACTACCTCTAATTAACTTCGAATACAAGACTGAATTCAGTGTCAATTCAGAACAAGTATTGTCACACGATACCATCCGAAAGTCGAAGATTTATGTTCTTTTGGAACAGTTTAAGTTTAAGTTTTAGAAAGTTTTTTTTAGCGAAAAGCGTGTTTGTGACGATTGAAGTTAGGACATATCACAGTTTGTTAGTAAACGTCACTGCACGATTGTTAATTAGCGTAGTTCATACAATAATTATTTCACTGAGTTAGTCAACAAAATTGACCTAAGTACTTACAACATTCCAACATGAAATGACTAGGTAATAAATAGGTCGTTGTAATTTTTAAAAGTCACAATAAATTAGCAAATTGTGGCTATTCATAATAATAAAAAAGTCCCAATAACACGTGCATTTTAGCAACGCATTTTATTGTTATTATCATAGTCCATTTATTATCTACTAAGTAGATAAAAATAATCGAATCGCCATCAAAATTACCATTTATGATCAGTGCCACACTGATCATTATGAAGCTTTACCGAACCGTAACAATAACTTACATACGTAAGAATTATCTTATTATTACAATGGAACTAGTTTTCAATAAGTCATTACTAATGTAGTGGATCGTAGAATAGGTGTTTGGAGGCTTTTACACAATTAGAATATTGCCACTTGTATTATATTCTGACATTATCGAGCAGACTTCATGTTATTCGCAATTAATAAATTAATCTTAGGTCGTTAGATAAGTAGACAATTTTATATAACGGAGGATGTAGAAGATGTAGATGACAGCGATATGTTCATTGTACTACGAGTATTACACGACATGTTACTGCTTAACAGCTTCATTTGACGATTTTGTAGTGACGTTACCTATATAGGTACAGTTTTTTTTCGTTGATTGTACCTTTTGGGTTGTGATAAAGTATATGGCTGATTGTTAATCAATGTATAGAGCAGTCATAATACAATACCTAATTAATAAAACTGTGTTTTATTTACCTATTCTTTGTATCTGATTCTGAATGACCTCAATGAACTTATGTCATGCAGGAGTAGCTATTTGGAGAATTCGCGCGGATATCTAAGACGACTTGGCGGGCTATATTGATAGAAAGCCGATGATTTTGTAACAGAATGAGTACTTAACATATTATTAAATATTGTTTTAATTTTAAACATCAACGCGTTTTGTCTCCGTGGTTGATCAAAATCCCTCTAGGAAGCCGCGCCTCGCCGTCATTCTTACTTTTTAGAATGATTTGCAATTGCATTGTTCTGATATTTTTTGGCGCAGCAGACCGGGCTTAAAGAGCAATATAGATTTCTTTTATCTATCACGTACCTGCTAAAATATGTGTATTGCTTCCATGTTATCGCACCGAAGCGACGCAAACGCACCTATCGCTTAAGGTCTCTGCGGTCATTCACTTACATGCAGTGCGTTTGAGTAGTGTGGTGTTGAGTTTTTATTTACTAAGTACAAATAGGTCGTGATCTATATGACGTAGATAATACGCAATCAGAGATTGCAATTATAACTACAAATCTGTGACAGCTAACAGTCAAAAGTCAGAAGATAAAGAAATAAAACTTTTCTTCAATCAAATAATTCAAATTTCAATTTGCTGTAGTTTCTAAAAATGGAAGGATCTAGCAAGCTTACTGAATTGATAAAAAACAAAGAAAAATTTAGCTACTCCTTCGAAGTGACTCCCGATGTCTCCGAGGCAGATATTGATAACTTAAAGGTGGATCCAGTTTTCTTCTCGGTGACCTGGCATGCGAAAACCCACAAGTGTGCAGGTTTGGATATAGATCCTATAAGAACTGCTATTCTTTTGAGGAGCAAACGCAAGCACGTTTTACTACACTTATCCTGCGATATGATGAGGGCTGCTTATTTGAAGAAACTCTTGGCTCTGCTTCAAAAAAAGGATATTTGTAATTTATTCCTGGTATTGGGAGGTGAGTAGATTTCTCTTTGTAAATCCTAACAGACTACTGTTAGCCCAATCAGACGTCCTCAGGGGTATATAATTGAGAAACAGTTTTAGTTATTAATCCCTACACATAAAATGACTTAAAACTATGGTATTTCATACTTTTTAGTATTTACTCTGTATTAAACAACGATCAGTGCTCCACATTAGCAATAGGTTGAATGATTTGGAAGTCTGGGGGAGAAGCCTTTGCCCACCAGTGGGATGAACTAGGCTATCAATAACATTATCTATATATATTTTTCAGAGGGTTATGATCCTGAGACATCAGATTTTAAAAACACTTTGGAAATGATAAAATTCATAAGAAATAAGACGGACGAATATTTCTGTATTGGTATTGCCGGTTTCCCCGGGTGCTCTGATGAAAAACTTATGCAAATTAAAGAAAAAGTTGAAGTTGGGGCCAATTTTATCTTGACACAAGCATTCTTTAATGTCGACGCATTTCAACATTTACAAGAAGGTATCGATAAAATGGGCTTCGACATACCTGTCATACCTGGAATATTTCCCTTTGACTCATCCAAACAGCTGAAGGGCTTTATAAAAATGTGTAAAATAAAAGTATCTTATGATTTGTTGGAAGCAGTCACTAATAGAGAGAAAATGAATGAACCTTGCACCGGAATAGTTAAGCAGTTAATACAAAAGCTGAATTCCGAATGTAATACGACTCATTTTCATTTCTTTACTATAAATAAATTAGAAAGTGTAGAAAAATTGATTGAAGAAATAAATTAAACTTTTTCATCGTCGATTCTGAGTTATTCCTTTTCCTACTTCGAAACCTATTTGATACTGGTTGGAGGCTGAAAGCTCACCTATGCTGTGACTTTTAATGGTTTGGTGACTATCCACCATACTGTATGTACACAATAATCAATAAAATGAGCAGCCGGGTGGCTCATTATATGCAATCTATGCTGAGCTTATGCGGTGTAACTTAAACGTTGACATAAGTGGCGATAAGTTTCCTCTTTGAGGAGTGGCTGGAGAGGCACCACGGCTTCCTTACCTACCGCCGGACGCAGGTCGTTACCCGTCACGGAACTTTCGGGAGGTACCTGCATATAATCAAGCGGGAGGAGACGCCTGGGTGTCACCACTGTGGCGATCGCCCGGAGGACACGGTGGAGCATACTGTGGCGGTGCTCCACATAGAGGCGATCGGCGGCGGCGATCTGTCGCATCCGGCCCTTATTCAGTCCATGGTTCGAAGCGAGAGGGAATGGAAAGCGGTCGGCCGGACGTTTGAGGATAAGAACCTCAAACTAACCCAGACGCTGCGGGAGACACTTCAATACACCCGGCCACCGTTGGTGCCGTTCTCTTTACGGTGAGCAATAGGTAGCTCACCGTCCGTCCGTCCAGTGACGACAAGTCGTGTCGACGCACAGTAGATCGTCCCCATACAAGAGAGCGGACATAGAATTAAAAATTAAAAAAGTATTTAATTGAAAAAAATTAAATATACAGTTGCATTACTCTATTAAGAAACTACAAAAAATGTTACTGCATTTTTTTTATTTGACCAGTACTTTATGAGCAATTCGATGAAAACTGTTATTTTTCTATGAAAATGGTCACAAAAATGTCTGTATCTCATGATTCCCTCCTTGTTTCGATTTGCGGTTTTCACTACTGTTATTTACCCATTTTATGCCACATTTTCTTCAAAAACACATGGTGCCCCCCGCGACCCCCTTCCGAGATATTTTGCTTTTAGTAACTATACATTTTAATGTGCGTGTGAACTGAGGGACCACACTTGGAATTGGCGAAATGAAAATCGTAGGATTTAGTAGTAGTCTTAAAACAATTGTAGAACGAATCTGGGAATTTGTAAACAAATATATTAAAAACTACAACCTATAAAGTGTGGTCCCTCAGTTCTAACAGACGATCAGCCAGATCTCGGAAAGTATCTTAAAAAATAAGGTTTCGTGAATGCAGAAATTTAGTAAATAATTTGTAAAGATATTTACTAAATAACAGACCACAAAGCATCAAAGATTAAAAAAGAAAATACGACTGAACTGTGGTCCCTCAGTCCACATAACAAAGGTAGTGATTGTGACTGAACAAATTAATAAAACCGTTCTTTTTCGACATAAAGATTTAGTAGAAGTCTTAAAACATTTTGTAAAATAAAATGGAGCAAAACTATCGAAGCACTTTTAAGATAGCGATAATTAAAACTGGTCCCTCAGTTTTCTCCTCCACTGACATAATGCATGTGCTAGCTGCTAGACGAGAGGGATATCGCAAACTCTAGTGTACTTAACTTTTAGTAGTAAGTTTCTACTAAATAATAGAAATCTAAAAATGTGTATTTTTTACCTCTTAGCTGAGATAATATCACTTTTTCAATCCTATGAAAATAGATGGAGCAGGGTGACCACACAATTAAACAAAATGTGACAGTCCTATTATACTTTATTTAATATTTTGCCCGCGACTTCGTCCGCGTGTATTTGACAACGCACAGGTTTCAATATTATTATTAACAATCCACTATTTGTTTACTAATAGGTTTTGCAGCGCTCGCCAGAATAACTCCGAGATGGAAGTGTTTTTTCCCTACTATCTTGACAATTATTGTTATTTGGAATATTCACACAATATCTTTATAAATATAGCTGTGCCCGTGACTTTGTCCGCGTAGACTTTGTTAGTATGGTAAAATAAATCGAACTATCTAAAATTTTGCGCCTCAGAGCTTCCCTGTAAACAATATTTGTTGCAGTTTTGTTTTGTGGCAGTAAAATAAATTATACTCAGGAGTTCGATTGTCCGACTCGTGATAGCCCAACGTACAGTTGTCCATGGGTAATAATCTTTCCACTTTATAATATTAGTGTAGAAATGATTATTTAGACGAAACGAAAAAAAAGATTGAAAGACTGCCTCGTTGGTCTGGTGGTCGCAAGCGCGACTGCTGAGCATGATCTCTTGGGTTCGATTCCCGGTCGAGCAAAATGTTATTGCATTTTTCCATTAGGAATTTCTCTGAAGCAGCTACGGAGTCTGGATTTGTGCCCAGTTGATGGTAATAGGCTCGCCACCTATTATATGGGACTTAAACATAACTGGTGAAATGTGGGTGTTCTATTAAGTACACCTCTGCCTAACCTTTTGGGGATTACTGGCGTGGTGTTATGAAAACTAGACTGACGGTTAGTTTAATGCTACATTATTGGCATTAGCTATGATTGCCATTAATATCACATATCTTATATTTGAACACAATATTCTTCTTAAACATTTTTTCAGTGCAACTTTCATAAAAAGGGTTTAAATACATCCTGCCAATAAAACTTAATCGAAAGAAACATTGTGTTTTTACCCTTAAATATAAAGAAGATTGGCAAGACCCCATGTACTTTGAGTGTCGCATTTATACTTCGCGTGCATTAGTAAAAACACCCGAAAGAGATAGATCTAAGGCCTAATAACATAAAGTATAATCATAGCATATTTTTTTGTAGTGGGGTTTTGACAGAAAATCGTTTTAAATATTTACCATAAAAGTTAGGTTATGTGTTGTGAAACGTATAATAATATAGTTATCTCAGACCTTTTTTTAGTTGACCTGAGATAGGTGTATTAATTATTGAGCAGATAAATTCATTTTAGAATGCAAAGTAGGTAATTATCTACACATTTAAAGAATAATAATAGTTTAATAGCGCCTTTCTTTTGAGGCGAAATGTATAGATAGGTATGTACGTGTAACCTACAGGAGGGTGTTATCTAAACCAACAGGTTATTTATGCCTTCGGATGTTGCTGGAACATCAGGCGAACCGTGCTTTAGCTTGTTTGTCATCTCTGTATATAGGAATGTATTAATGCTGTGCTTTAGGAAAAACCTAGTCCAGCATTTGAGTGAAGCATCAGATTGGTGATTGATATGATGTTGTTAGTTATGTATAGGTATCTATGAGGTAGGCAGGTAATAGTAATAAGGATGTTGTTTTATAAAATGAAACAATCACTTTTTTTACAATTGTTTATGCATATTTTACAATTATTTATGAATCTAGCCGGAGTAAGACTTGATTAAGAAACTGTGCAGGTGGAGTTATATTGTCCTGGTGACTGTAGCCCAGGTACCATTCTATTATGGTACCTGGGCTACATTACATGAGAGCACCAACCGTTGTGATAATATGAAAACCATATCCTTGATTTGAGAATGATTAAAATGGTCTAATGCGCTTCCGGATATGTACAATTTACCAAACATGTTTCTACCCATGTGGTAACCGCATATCTTTGCACATCTGGGTATGTAAAACTCAGCACCCATATATAAATTATGGCTGGAATATGGTATCGCTCAAGATTCCTGCAGTCAGGGAACAAGCAGTGCCTTTTAGTGTCAGCATCTCGTTGAACGTTTGGCAGTGTAATGTATTGCTGCTGTGGTATTTCCTGGTTTCCAGAGTGTGGCACTGTATTTTCTTCTGGAATTTCAATTTCAGATAAAACCTGGTGGTTCACAAGTTCCCAGCATTTGTGGCACACATAATCGGTGTCCATAATCTAAAAAGAAAGTATTTACAATTTATTTCTCCTTGAATTTTCGACTTTTACTTACTAATACAGTTAAGAAATTATAAAAATAATAGCCTGTAACTTACGTTTTTAGGACATGTCCACAGCTTTATAACTCTCATAAAATGATCACTTTCAAAAGACAGATCATGCTATTTTCTGCAGACAGCAGCTTTTTGTCACAGTTCACACAGCAATCTTCAATCTCCTCATGTTGAGAGCTTTGGTGTGGGGAAACAGACATTTCTTCCGAAGCACCAGTGTTAAACTGAGAGTTTCGGGTGTTAGTGTTGCAATGCAATATTCTTTGAGCTCGTAGCCAACATGGTCCACATACTTCATCAGAAGGAATAAGCTAAAACAATAATTCATGCGTTCAATAACCATAACAACAGAAATATGTAATAAGAAAATGTTTTTATAAAGACAAGAAAATATATTTACTTGACGGTGCTGTATCCACTGTGAAATGAATGTAGCAAGTTATTGTTCTTCATCAGTACAGTTTTCTTTACTCATTTATGTTTAATGAGTTAGAAAACAAACAAATAACAAATGCTACACGAATCGCAAAATATGTTTGTTTGACGACTGTGACACTGACAGCTCACAAATGACAGTTGTCAAAAATGTGGTTAATATTGCCAGGTAAAAACTATAAAACAACTAATTATGTTGTTTTCTTTAATTACTTGAAAATATAGTCAGTTTATGGTTAATATTGGTACAATACACTCGTATTAATGTCTATTAAAAAGGTGTTCATAATGTCATAGTAAAATGATTGTTAGTTTTTAACCATCCAGCCAACATTAATATTCTACTAATGAGTAATATTCTACTGAAAATGGCAATGACTACTGCAACACCCTGTGTTCTGTTTAGTTATTGCTACTTCTACTTCTGATTTAACAAAATCTTTATTTATACTTTTTCTCTCCTTTCCCGCAAAATAAAAAAACACTTTAAGTGGGAAAATAAACTACTGTCCTCGATCTATAAAATGCATACAATTTCGTTTATGATCGTTTCACAAATAGAGCGACACTGAGGCTGCCGATCTTCTTTTATTGAAATATTTGGCGTAGGTATTTTAGAAGAGGCAATCAACATCGATGAAAAAAACAGGAACTGTACCACTGTGATGACCAACTTAATTTCAAGTAAGAGCTTTCAAAAATAATATCATTCAATTTGAATGGTACTGATAAAAATTCTCTTACTAATTTTCCTGTAACCATAACAGTAAAGACCAAAAATTATAAAATCATGGAAGCATCTAAATTCATTCCAGGTGGGCTTGGCCATTACTGATGTCACTGTTTTATGAATAAGCGTTTCTTTTGTTATGATGATCAATATCTCAAACTTATTGAAAGTACTGACCAACAAATATATCTACATATTATTACATTCAAATGACAATTCACTAAAAGTATGTATTTATTTTATTTTTGTATTATAATGTGATTCTTTAATTTTGTAATCTACTTTTTACTAAATAGACATAAGCCATTTAATATAGCATTAAATTAACCGTACAACCTTGTTTTCGTTTCGACTAAATAATCATATATTATATAAAGTATAATAGGACTATCTACATTTGTTTTATTGTGTGGTCACGCTGCTCCATCTATTTTCATAGGATTAAAGAAGTGATATTATCTCAGCTAAGAGGTAAAAAATACACATTTTTAGATTTCTATTATTTAGTAGAAACTTACTACTAAAAGTTAAGTACACTAGAGTTTGCGATATCCCTCTCGTCTAGCAGCTAGCACATGCATTATGTCAGTGGAGGAGAAAACTGAGGGACCAGTTTTAATTATCGCTATCTTAAAAGTGCTTCGATAGTTTTGCTCCATTTTATTTTACAAAATGTTTTAAGACTTCTACTAAATCTTTATGTCGAAAAAGAACGGTTTTATTAATTTGTTCAGTCACAATCACTACCTTTGTTATGTGGGCTGAGGGACCACAGTTCAGTCGTATTTTCTTTTTTGATCTTTGATGCTTTGTGGTCTGTTATTTAGTAAATATCTTTTTAACACCCTCGCTCGTAAAGCTGATGTAATTCCACCGGTTTTAAATATGTAAAGAGGGTCATAAAAAACGCGTGTGTTATCAAAGCAAATAGTTAAGTTATAGTGCATACAAATTCCATAACAGTATTATTTGCAATTTCAAATTTGGAACTGATAGCCGCCGCACGACTCCAGCTAGTGAGCAGCGCGCTGTCGCTATTCTTTTTCTTTTTAATTTATTTATAGGGTTTTGTCGCTTAGCGCTGTTGCTATTCAAATTTCGAACTAATTCGAAAGTAGGCAGCGCTAGCTCGCTGTTAAAAGCAACAGTGTGCATTCACAGATTGAGTTTATTTAAAATGTTTTTTTACTGTTTCCTCGCAAATGTGTTAAAAAACGTCGTACGATATACGTGCGTATTGGTTATAACATGCTCGGCTCAATTACGCCCTCGCCTTCGGCTCGGGCTGAAATTCCGCCTCGCATGTTATAACCATCTTAACGCACTAATATCGTAATGTACTATTATAAATTATTTACTAAATTTCTGCATTCACAAAACCTTATTTTTTAAGATACTTTCCGAGATCTGGCTGATCGTCTGTTAGAACTGAGGGACCACACTTTATGGGTTGTAGTTTTTAATATATTTGTTTACAAATTCCCAGATTCGTTCTACAATTGTTTTAAGACTACTACTAAATCCTACCATTTTCATTTCGCCAATTCCAAGTGTGGTCCCTCAGTTCACACGCACATACATTTTATTGAATAACTGATGAAATGGAGGTACATCAAGTATATTCATTACTGAGAATAAGTTATCCCTAAGTAGTTCTCCTTAAATAACAGGTGCATTTGTGATTACTTTAATGACTATTGAACGCTTCTATCGCCATATAACAAAAGCGTTAATGAGTCCTTAAATAAAGATTACCAGTACTTGCTTAATCTAATTAGTGATTGTAAATACTATGTAACCAGCCCTTAATCTCTGCATTATGATTGTCTAATGTCATCATTAGCTTATCAAATTCATTGCTAGTTGCCTACTTGCTGCCCTATATATTTGAGTGTGTTTAGCAAATGTAATTCAGTTGTAATTATAACTTCTACCAAGTGTTGTCATTATGGCTTTCTGTGGGTTTTCTACTTATCTAGATCTTTACCCAGTTAAGTGAAAACGAAAAAATATACTTATACCTACATATTTTCTTATTGATCTTAAAACTCTATTTCTTTTCGATGTGTTATTGTAAATGCGACTTAGTCATTACTAAGCTAATGATGACATTAGACAATCACAATGCAGAGATTAAGGGCTGTTAACATAGTATTTACAATCACTAATTAGATTAAGCAAGTACCTACTGGCAATCTTTACATAAGGACTCATTAACGCTTTTGTTATATTGCAACAGAAGCGTTCAATAGTCATTAAAGTAATCACAAATGCACCTGTTATTTAAGGAGAACTACTTAGGGATAACTTATTCTCAGTAATTAATATACTTGATGTACCTCCATTTCATCAGTTATTCAATAAAATGTATAGTTACTAAAAGCAAAATATCTCGGAAGGGGGTCGCGGGGGGCACCATGTGTTTTTGAAGAAAATGTGGCATAAAATAGGTAAATAACAGTAGTGAAAACCGCAAATCGAAACAAGGAGGGAATCATGAGATACAGACATTTTTGTGACCATTTTCATAGAAAAATAACAGTTTTCATCGAATTGCTCATAAAGTACTGGTCAAATAAAAAAAATGCAGTAACATTTTTTGTAGTTTCTTAATAGAGTAATGCAACTGTATATTTAATTTTTTTCAATTAAATACTTTTTTAATTTTTGATTCTATGTCCGCCCTCTTGTATGGGGACGATCCACTGTGCGACGGCGCGTTCATGTTCCGCGGGCACCTTAAAGAGATGTCTGCAAAGCAGAGGGGCCTGTCAGGGCAACCACCTGCCGGGGTTGTGGGCAGTTCGAAAGAGATGCCGCGGCCCCGGAACATAAAGGGCAAATGAAGGGACATGGATGGGTTTTAAGTCTGACATTCCCCCCGTTCCGCTCGATCGGGGGAAGTTATTTGATGATTTCCCATCTGAGCAAAAAGGGTTCAATTTGAAGGACTGGTCTTTTTTAAATTATCCTTGGCAAAGCCGCCGCGTACGAGCCCACGCCACACCATAAAGGCCTGCTTACTATTTGTCTAGATACACGCTAGCGTGCATCCGCATCAGTTAGTTTTAGCACATCCACGCCTTTTTAAAATTATTGTACATACAAAGCGATCAATAATATGCTTGTCAGAGTATAGCTGCATCAGTTAACGAAGTGCAAGTAGCTGAGGTTTGGGCTAAACAAATTTGACAACATGAACTTTTTGCCATCGATACGCGACGAAGAAGAATGCGGATAAAGCATAAAAAAGAGATACGTTTATACTTTAAAGCGTTTAATAATAATAAATGTGTTTGTGTTCTAACTAGCTGGTTGCATATTTTTTATTTTATTTGCCAAGGAACGCAAGCTCGCTGTCAGCCATGGATGTTATATTATATATTTATATGTTGTCGATGCTTGGACAGCATAAATATATAATATAACTTTAGTTGAAGTTTGACCTGATAGGACCTGCATTGCGGGACCCCAGTCCCGCAATGCATTCACAAGAAGTTAGTTATGAATGCCTCACTGTAAATGAAATTTAGTTTAAAAATGTTCTTTATTAATATAATGATTTACGTTTTTGTGTTATAATTATCAAATATAATTTATTTATATTATGTTTGTAATGTGTAAGGTTAAGTTTTATTCCATGAGGAATTCACTATAACTTGACAGGCTTGTTCGTGTCATGTTTAACAATCACATTTTCTTATCTTTTATTTGAACCTTTTCTTTTAATTTGTATAAAAGTTATATATTTTTGTGAAAGTTGAAATAAAAATTATAATTATGGCAATATTTGACAGGAATAATAATATTGTCGAGGACATCAATAAAATAAAGGGAAAAAAATGAAGTTTGAACTGTCACGTCAAGTGTCACTGTCAGACAACAACAAGTTTTAGGTTATGCGGGGCTGATAGTAAGAAAACGATAATAATTATTATCATCAAATAAAAATTGTGGTAAATAGCAATTGCTACGGATATTATTTCGAGTAATAATTTCTGGAGTGCTCGTGCGTGAGTTTCCTTACATCCTTTTACCGCTTCTAAAATTATCGATTATTACTAGCGGCACACATTACAGAATCAAAAATTTACATTGTAGGTGCTCAAAACGGTGAATAATGTCGTTTCCCGATAGACAGCAGCGGAAACTATGTTGGGACTCCAGAGATCGTTACTGGGAATGCCTAGATAAGGAAAATGTTAAAGACAATTCAGAGAAACCTAAGGCATGCTTGGATTTAAGAAACATGTTTGAAAAGTCCTGCCCTACGCAGTGGGTCACGCATTTCGATAGAAAAAGAGACTTTAACGTTTATAAAGAGAAAATCCAGAAAGAAGGATATGAACCTATCAAAGAGTCTTAGTTACACTATCCCTTAATTGCAATTGTAAATATAGATTATGTAGTAAATAATTATGTTTCATGAATTGTTGTCTTTTATTTGGTTATTTATTATTTTTTTCTAATATTAGACCAGACAAAATGCATTAAAGTAGGTAAAGTTATTATTATTTTTAAATTGAATATTTTTTGTCACTGTTTAGTGAAACATTATACTTATTATATGTTTCAGATAATTCAATATTACACAATGGAGAGATATGATAAAATTTTAGCAGAAATAAAAATTTCTACTTCTGAATTGAAGTTAAAGTCTATACAGGTAAATATTTAACTTTTTTAAACTGCAAAACAATTAATATTTTAGTATCAACTAAATGAAAATCCATAGGTTTAGTGCACTAACCATACTCATGTCTTAAAATTTTCAGGATGTGCTGAAATTATCAAAAGACTCCAATGCCAACAATGAATTTTGGAATGAAGTGTCTGAAATTTTATGGGCTCATTTAAAAACGGGATTTAAAATATTTGATGATCAATTGTTATGTGCAACATGTTTTTATACAGTGATACCACTAACAGACAAACAAGATCTCTATTTAACTGAATTGTTACAAATGATAAATAAAGAATTATTCATAAAGAAAAACACTGAAGGAATTTCTGCTAAAACAAATAATGTGGTGTCTATGATGTATGGAATGTTTCAATCAACTTTTCTAACACAGAAAACTCATAATGATGTTTTGAAAACTGCTCCTGTTTTGAAATCAATGTTTGATTTACTCCTGCTGATGGGATACGAGTACTCTCAATTTACATTTATTTCTTTCAAGACAATTAAATTATTCAAAAAAGTACAAGGCACAGATTTTCAAGATTGCCTCTTGAGTAAAGAAAATCAAATCAAATTGCTTAACTTTGTCAATCATAATTGGGAAAATCCTGTGACTGGAATAAGGGATTTAAATAGGTATATTTTCCAGACTCTAATATCTACAATGGATGACGAAATGTATGACACAGTGGTAAAGGAAATCAATGGGTTCTACTGGAATAAAGCAAAGTATCTAATGCTCTCAGAAATTATTGAAAACAAAAAAGGAAACTTGTTCTCTATGGTACATGATAACAAGTGGGTTGATGGCCTCATGTACAGTCTACATAAACCAGGACTAGTTTCTGCTGGAGCTGATATGTACTATGCATTGCTCAAGCAAATTAACTTTGAGAGTGATTGGTGCAAATTATTCCAATGCCAAGTCATCAAAATTTTAACTGGAACGAGCAACAAAGCAATTGAGAATTTCAAAAACTTCTGGTGTTTGATAAGCCTGAAGAAATTTCCCACATTATCCCATGTATTACTTGATGAACTAAAAGATTTGGATAACTCGGAACAAAATCTGTGCAGTCAATTGTGTATTATGAAACAGGCTAATAAACTAGGCATTATAGAAAAAAAATGGAGTTTCACTGAAGATTTTGGTCCAATTGAAAACACTGTTTTAAAAGGAATAGAGCACTGCAACTATAACAATAGAATGTTAGCATTTGATATTGTCTGTGTGTCACAAAGGAAGATAGTTCCAACTCAGATGGAATATGATTTAATATTGAACTTCTTATACAACAATGTGAACTCAGATTGTACTGTTTTAAGATTGAGCATGTTAAACAGCCTTAACTATTTCTTAACACAACTTCATTCCATATTTTTGATAGTAATTATTAAAAATGAGAGTACTAAAGACTTACAAGATTTATTAGAATTTTGTAAAAGATTGCAAAAATTTGTTGTTAACTCAATTAACTTGAATGGTAATTATCAAAGAAAGATCACCAGTGTCAAACTATGCAACACCATTCTGAGTTGTTTTAGTGAAATTCCTTGCAAGAAAAGAGGTCAGACAAGACATGCAAACATTACATTGATTAAATATTTGAAGGAAAAGGGATTTTGGTTACTGTCTGCTGAAGATTTTGTTGTTAAGCTGGTAAGCTTACTAAAAGACCCTACAGATGATGTCAGAGAAAACGTGATAAAAGTACTACTGAATCACTACTCGTATGAATTAAAAATACCAAATATTATGCAACATTTGGTAAATGGTTCTCTGAAAAGCATGAAGAGCAAATTTTTCTATGAGATTAGTTGTGGCCAGAGTATGTTTAAATTATTGACTAACTTGGTAATCAAAGATAAACATTCCATAGCAGAATACAAAAGTGTAGAAGACATCTTTTTTTTTGCATACAATGAATTAATTACTGAACATAAAGCAAAAACAAACATAGTAAAGTCTATTGAGACAGGAAAGCAGTTACATTCCTTCATGAACATTTTGTTAGTTGTATTGGAGACTTGTGTCTCAAATTCCTACAATATTGATATTCAAAGGATAATGCCAGAATTTGTCGAGGTCTTGGAAATTATATCCAATCAGTTTGTCTGGGAAGAAGAAAGTTCAACAAGCTCTGATTTTTCTAAAATGAGTGACATGGTTGAAAGTATGATTGATAATTCTGGTCTTAGTATTGGTGATGAAGCTGATCACACAAAAATATCTGGTTTGCACCAAATTGTATTGAACTCTCTGTGGTTGAATGTTAAGGTAAGTCTAGTAATATTAAGGGCTGGTTTATAAGACCTGGTGAAGCGCAGTTTTCTCTGCACAAACAAATACCTTGCACAGGTTGGATTAAAGTTGAAAAATTAACATTAATCTAAGAGAGTATCCAATCAAACAGCACTTTAGGTTTTCTATTTGTCTGGAAAAGAAACCGTTTTCTTCTCAGCTTCGTCAGGTCTATGCCGCGCCCAATAGTTGTTTTTCTTGATAAGTTAAAGCAACTCATTAATTATTTGATTTTTACAGGCATGTTGCGATTTAGCGTCGATTTTAGTACAGCTGAATGTGAATGATGCCAGTATATGTGAGAAGTGCTTGAACATAATCACTCATGTTTTGGAGACATCCCGTCATAAAGGAGCCATTGAAGCTGCAGGTGCTTCTCTAGGTAAATAGTTTTGTAATGTTTAGCTGATTATCATTTAATTCTTATTTTATAAAAAAATATAGAAATGTTTTTAATTGTATTTCTATTGTAGGAAAAGGCATTCAGTTTTTATCATCTTTGCCTGAAGAAAATAAGACTTCAGAAGTGCCCAACATTTTACTGAGGTGCAAACTGAATGATTTGATATCAGAAACCAATAAAATGGCGTCCATAACGCGGAGGGGTGCAGGCCTATCTATAATGGTGCACAGAATAGTATCAAGTGATATGAAGAGGGGAAAAGTAAGAATTTTTTGAAGCATTTTAAGCTAAAGCACCTACTTCAATATCTACTTTCAAACTACCCACTTATGTTTTTGTATAAAATAATATTTTATATTTTTTTTCAGCCTCTGTTCCATTACTTTATAAATACTCTATTACAAATATGTGATACCACAAAAGACACTCCAAAGAAAAATGACGAAAATCAGGTTGACTTACCAAAAGCAATCTATATTCATTTTATGACGAGAATAGTCACTGATAGCAGTTTAGCTTCAGACATGATGTTTTATTTTGCCAGATTAGCTGAACTTGCATTCAGTAACCTTACAAGTCATCATTGGCAAATCAGGTAAATTGTTGTACCTACTTAATACTAATTACAGTTTCTGTACTACAACTTTTATTAACACGCTTACCATGCTACTCCTTAATATTTCCAGAAATGCAGCTCTTCAGTTGTATGGAGCGTTAATTCCGAAACAAATAGGTGAGAAGAAAGCATCAGGTAGTGATGAGCAAACTACAGCGACCGTGGCATGTGATGAGCTGCGAACACATTCACCAAAGCTATGGAAATACATCATGGAACAATTGGAAGATAGCAACGAACCTGATATAGTCCAGTCTCACTCAAACTTAGTACCAATTTTGAATGTATTGGCAAACAGTGCAAAGCGGTACAACTTTTCTTATGACATGGTAGAACAGGAAACTGTCTATGAAGAATTAGTTGATCATTTGATTCTGCTTCTTGATAGTCCTATACACACAGTCAGACGCTTGGCAGCCAAATGCATATTTAACATTAATGATTTTGTAAATATCTCTAATAGTTTATGGTTTTTGCTATTCCATGTTAGTGTGTCGGAAAATTTTCTCCATGGTAGTTTAATTTTACTAAGCCTTTGCCACAAATATTATTACTCACATCAAGCTTACAAACAGCACTTTGATAAGTTCAAAGTTAGACTCCTATCAAAGATTTCTCTTGAGAACCACTCATATCTATGTAAAAAGCTGTTTGATGATATATTTTTAAACAGTTATACATTAGAAGATATTGAAATAACAATTTTGGAAATGAATGATAATGTGCACTTTCCTGGTGTAGATCTGTGGGCAGAAGCTCGATTGAAAAAATATATTATAAACACAAGTCCATGGGATGAAATACCAGCTTTACTTAAAATGTTGTTAAAGCAGAGTAATTTTGAAAAGTATTGTGAATTTATAATCTTGAAAGTTAGAACACACAAATGTAAAACAGAAGTTCTATTGAAAGTGGTTGAAGTATTGCTGGCATTTGAGAAGAAATATGAAAGCAGTATTATTTGGAAAATACTTTTTGAGATATCTCTAAATATTAATTTATCTGGCCATTTAGATTCATCAGAAGTCCTGAAAATTTTAAATGAAAGAGAATCAGTATACAAAATAAGATACAGTATTCCACTGCTAGCAAGAAATATTGCAAACATTCAGCATGATGATAAAATAAATTTGATAAAAATCATAGAAAAGTTTTGTAATTTTGAAAACTTTGATGTGGATATGAGATGCATAGCAGCAATTGCTAACAATGAACTTGCAAATGAGTTTGATAACTTAACTGATTCAATGAAAGTTGCTGCAATTAAATGTGTAATTATGCTGTTACAAGATGAAGATGAGGATGTGAGGCACATGAGTGTGCACTTCTATCATAGATTAAGTAAACACAAAGGAGTACTACAACCATATCTTTGTTTGAATAATATTTTGAGCAGGCAATTTTTGGACACTATGTTTAACGGATCTCAGTATTTAATAAATGAACTTGTCAAAGAATTATCAGAGATATTGCAATCAAACCACAGTACAGATGAGTACAATCCATTTGCAAATGATTCAAAAAATATTTATCTCGAACCAGATGTGTTAAAACAATGTATTGAAACCTTGAATATTGCTTAATTAATAAATAAACTTCTAGACTTTTCTATACAGTAGATTGTTTTATTTCTTCATAAAATATTAAAATCTTAATTAGTATTTAGAATAAATATCATGTACAATATCAAACTAAGGAGGCTTATTAATAAAAATGGGTATTTAATTACAAAACCAAGGACAATGGGGAGGAATCACTCATCATAACAATACATTTGTGGTGGAGTAGTGTCATCTAACTGAATAGAAACAATATGGCGTCCCGGTACCATGACAAGACCAAGTACCCTTGGCTCTTCTGTTTCACCATCACTGCCTTTGAGGTATTCTGAACAAGCTCCTAGAAAACAATATTTATTTATAGAATTACGAAATTTACAAAACATGTATTTTTTCATCATGATTATTGTCTATCTTTCTTTTTGTCATTAAAGTATGCTTTTTTTGCCCTACTAACATTCCTAAACTCACATGTTGGTCTTTAAGACCGATAAAATACCACAGGTATGCAAAGGTTAAAATATTATTTATATAAATAACCTAACACTTCAATTGCCTTACCTAGAATAACATTGGCATCTCGATCTGTGCACAAGAATACTCCAATTAGAACCCTTCCATCAGTCATCTCTATTCTAAAGTTCATGTTCAACCACTTCTTTAATTTAGCTTTCCCATCTTCAACATTCTGGAATGCACAAAAGAAATTAGTTAAAAGACATTCCTTCTATGGCTAAAACATGTTTTTTTTTTCAGTTTTTGAATGATAACTATTAGAATATTTTAAACTAAAGGGGAAACCACTTTATAAATTGCCGTGCTGCGAGAAAACAGTTTAAGTTTAACCAGAACGGATAACAAGGATATGTTGTGGTACCGGTACCTAGTATTTTCTGTTATTTTATTATAAAGAAATGTTAGAGCTCCTTACCTTGACGACATCTATTGGTTGCTCCGAAGTTGTATTACTCATCTTGCTTATGGAAGTCGAGATTATAGGTACTCAAGCGTGTAATAATTTGTAGAAAAACCTTAACAACCAAACAGAAAATACCAACAGCAATATTATTACCGAGTTTGACATTGACACGTCGAGTTTGACACATTTGTAAACTGAAAGTGTTATGACCGTTTCTTTTGCTACGATCAATAATAAAGGCGTATTGGTTTAAGGCAGGACCACACAGTCCCATATCACATCATCATCATCATCATCATCATCAGGCCATATTAGTTCACTGCTGGACATAGCCCTCCCCTAATGAGCGCCATAGCGCCCTGTCTTCAGCTTGCCCGCATCCAGCATCTGCCTGCAGTCTTTCTTAGATCGTCATCCCACCTGTTCGGAGGGCGTCCTGCACTACACTTGCCGAGTCGCGGTCTCCACTCAAGAACACGTTTACCCCAACGGTTGTCGGTTCTTCGTGAGATATGGCCAGCCCACTGCCACTTCAGCTTGCTGATTCTTTGAGCTATGTCGATAACTTTGGTTCTCTATCGGATGTATTCGTTGCGTCCCATATCATACCAGACTTAAATTCAGTGTGTTCGTGTTAATTTCTCACTTCTGCTGTCTGTTGCT
Organism: Ochropleura leucogaster; assembly: GCA_958449745.1. Taxonomy (NCBI): domain Eukaryota; kingdom Metazoa; phylum Arthropoda; class Insecta; order Lepidoptera; family Noctuidae; genus Ochropleura; species Ochropleura leucogaster. The sequence continues at coordinate 10,024,232 of OY288212.1, forward strand.
TCATTTATTATTTTTAAAACAATCAAAATGCTGAAAATGTGCTGATTATAATAACATAGTTGACGAATGCTAGGGCTTGGAACGCGCCCGCTTTGATTTCAATCACATGTCTCAACGATATGACCCAAACGTCAATCACCAATGACAGTGACAGCAAAACCAAAATACAGGACGTTGCTATTTGCTAGTGTTGTTTTTATATTACCTATTTAAAAAAGAATGGAAGAAAATTTGCATCCTTCTATACAATTTTTAGATGATAAGTTTATGAAGACGTTCAAGTATTATAAGTCCAAAAAACCCAAGCCGTCTTTAGAAGACGTAATCGCAATAGAAAAATCTGCTGATAAGGTTTGATTATTGTCATTTTTAATAATTCTAATGTTCCACCAGACATACAAATATATACCTTCTAAATCTCTTTGTGTCCCACTAACTAATGTGATGAATTAATTTGTAGATCACCAATATTACCCCATATACTGTCATCGAAGATCCACGAACAGAAGTATTGGGCTTGAAGAGTTTAAAAGAATGGGAAATATTTACTTTTAAGAGGCACCCAGGTTTACTATTTATCAGAAATCCTTTCACGGCTTTAGGGCAAAGATATTGGGTTCAAAGGTGTTTAGAAGTATACCCGAGGAAGCCAAATAAATTGAATATAGATATAGAGATTAATTTACAAGACTGGTGGGAAGAATGCTTCAGAAATGGACAATGTGAAAAACTGCTTCAAAAGAAACTTCGGTGGACAACATTAGGATATCACCATAACTGGGACACAAAAGTAAAATGTTAATATTATCTTTCAGTATTATTCAATTTCGTTATTGTTGTCCTTAGAATCGCATTTTGTAGCTATAGTCTATTTTTATCTTAGTAGAACTGTTAAATCACATTCTAATTAGCCTTCCACATCTGCTTCTCATAAGTTATATGCTTAAAAATGCAATGTTTACATTTCAGGTTTACACTGAACAGAACAGGTCTCCGTTTCCTGAGGACTTGGCTGAGCTATCAGATGTACTGGCTCAGTACGTGGGCAACTTCAACTTCAAAGCTGAGGCTGCCATCGTGAACTATTACCACATGAACTCCACATTGTCTGCTCATACTGACCATTCAGAAGTCAATTTGGAGGCTCCTTTATTTTCATTTAGGTAAAAACAAAACATTTTATGTTTTAAAACAAATGATGGAATGAATTGTATATTTTTGTATGTAGGATACATTGTTGAACTGACTGAACCTCATCAACTGAGTGTAAACAAATGAAATTGAATAACAGTATTTTACAAACAGGATCAACTCAGTCTTTATGATAATAGTAGAAATAAGAAATACTATAATGTTAACTGGTTTAATTTTCTATGGATATTTTTTGCTAAGGCTCCATTACATATTAAATTGAAAATGGGATTTTTCATCCAGATAATTTTATTAACTTTTACAATTTACTGTTTCAGTTTTGGCCAGTCAGCAATATTCTTACTTGGAGGCAAAGATAAGTCAATAGAACCATCTGCAATACTTATAAATAGCGGTGATATAGTAGTTATGTCAAAGGAGGCCAGATTATGTTATCATGCAGTACCTAAAATTTTACCAGCCTCCAAGTCCCCTTGGGATGAAGAAGATATGTCAAAAGTACCCAGTAAAAATCCTTGCTTTAAGTACATAACATGTGCAGACAATGTCATATCAAATATGGAGGAAAATGTAGACAATAAGAAATGGCAAAGATTTAGAAATTATATCCAAGAGTCAAGAATCAATATGAATGTACGACAAGTACTAAATGAAACACAGGGTACTATATCACTGTAATTTTAATAAAATGTGTAAAGGAATAATTATATGCATTTTTACTGTTCAGTTGTTATATAATTTAGAGGAGTAGAATTGGTGGTTTTTTAAGTTTTCACAGCAATATCATTCATTATTCTCGCATTGTTGTATGGCAGCTCCTGAGGTCTTGGTTGATCTGTCACAACTGGAACAAAATGTTCTATATTATATATAATTCAATTTTCTTATTGAGAAAAGTCAGACTGCTTCGTTGGTCTAGGGGTCGCAAGCGTGACTGCTGAGCATGAGGTTTGATTTCCATCCAAACCAAGCACTGCGAGACGATCCCCAGCGACCGTAGATGTGGGTGTGTGGCTCACCGTCCGTCGGTCTAGTGACGACTGTATATACAGCGCGTTCATGTTCCACGTGCGTGCCTGCCAGGGTTGCCACCCAGGGTTGCCAACCAGCAGTGATTTGCTTTTTCTGTGTCCTCGGCTTTGAGGCCCCAGAATACAAAAGGCAAAAGAAGAAACATGGATGGATCAATTAAATTAAAATTAAATTTATTGATCAATATAAGTTTCGACACTCCTTTCCAGACCGCCCAGAGCGGGAGAAGTCATTTGATGATCATGGGATAGATCTTCAAATTTTTATGAGTGATAGGCGGGACAAGACGAATAAATCGAAATCTAATACTTGTTACTACTTGGTAACAAATCGTTCTGTCTAGTGTCATACACTCACTTGTCAAGGAACATTCCTGTGTCAAAATCGAAAATCTTCGGGATCAACAATTTTGTATGAATATTCCCAATGTCCGCTCTCTCTATAAGTCTTTTACAATTTTTTTGTTTCGCATCCACCAATTTACCTAAGTAAAATAGGTAGATCCAGTTATCTAAATTAATTTATTATATTTTTAGTGTTACCTGTCAGAACTGGTGCGCGAATGATATCCTCGTTGCTTTTGTGCAGATCGCAAAGCCCCCAAAAACATTTGACGTAACTCTCTGCATAGCATTCATACTCATCCTTTGGTTGAAAAAGGGCGAGGCGCCGCGCTGCTGGTTTTATGCAACCATCGCACTTTAGACGCTGCTTTACCAACATTGTTGTTTTCTGTGGTGTCTTATGGTGTTCAAAAATAATATAAAAATAGATACTTCCGAATTTTATAGTTCCATTTTTCCCAATTTTTTCCTTATGATATTAATCTTTAAGCAATTTATAAAATATCTATGTCAAACATGTCAAGTTTTGACATGGAAAAATATGAGGAGAAAATTTGGTAAAAGTCGCCGAATCCAACTTTTTCCAAGAAGTTTCTCTTTCACAGATTTCAAAAGCAACGATTTAAATCTTTGTTCTCAAATAGTCTCAACAAGAAATTTAGATTTTATCTTATTTGTTAACATAATATCTGTTTTCAAAAAGCTTTTCCAAAGCTGCTATGCAAGATCCAAATGAGAAATACGTATTTTGTACCGACACTATTGACTCGCTACTCGAGTAAGCTTCAATATTCCGATCAGTTCTTTGTATCGGGTGTAGGTATTCATTCGTCGCTGCGATCGGCAGTTAGCTGCTCCATACGATATCGAATCCAGCCCTTTCAATCCGAAGCGAATGGCTGACGACAAAGCGGCACGGCTCTACCATTTGCTCAATGGAAACGCCATTTGGCGTTTCAATTCAAAAAGATGATTATTCTCAAGATACTTTTAACGTTTGTACGATTATTTTGTAGCAAACTTATCTAATGCATAAGACGTACCTAGTTGCTTTCACAAAGAAGATTAGAGTTATTTACAAAACGTTGTTTTTCCAGACCTAAATCCAAATAAAAAGTCAAACTAACCATTACAGAAAGAGATTCCGCATTGTATTCCTACCTACTCCAATCCTGCATTACCCAGCAAGATAAAGCAAACCGGATGATCCACCACCCCCAAGCGAACCGATTAAGTAGGTAGGTACTGTTCACTACAATGCGCAAATTGAGTTAGGTAGGTACAGTGTCGTAAACAAGCGGCGCAATTTGCGTGCGTGTCGACATGACTCCCTCGTCAAGCGATTAGACTTGAACAAGTACACTGTCATACGCAACCGGGTTCTCAATCCACCATCGACTGTTTAATGGAATCTGAGTGATGCCTTGTATGACTAGACATGTGTGTATATAGGTACTATGTAAGTACTTAGACATAATTAAATGAGAAGGCGATAGTACACATAGGTGTGTGCGGGATGTAATTACAATACGCTTTGTATTAATGCGCAAATATTGACGTTCAGCCTGAATGGTCTGATTGCTGTAGTAGGTAATGTGATTTGATGAGAGAATTGATTTCCAATCAAATCCAATCCAGCGCAATAGGTACTCACATAGGCCTATGCAAATAATTAAATATATACCCACTTAACAATCTATGTATCTGTAGGTGTCTAAGCTTACAAAGTATAGGAAAATGTCATGCGCTGAAAGACTAATGTGTGGGGTGCCTTTTTAAATAAAGCCTTGTATTAGCCTTGCAATGGAATGCAAAGAACTCGGCAACTCAGGCTCCGACTTACCGAACTATAATCATTGACACATCACCTTTGTATGTAAAATGAGCTCGGTGACATTTGGCGGGCCCGGCAAAAAGCGCGAGCTGGCGTAGGCTGGCGTCTTCTCTTTTATTGACATTAAATGGCCGATATAAATTCAGTTGGCGGATTACAAAATTTATTGGCTTCAAAATTAAAGGAGACCGATTTCAATGGCGATGGCTGACAGCGTTCGTTTATGGGTGAACGAAGTGGATGAAAAAAGAAGCTTCTGCTAAATCCCTCATTGAAAAACTTATCGTTTTAATGGAGCGTTTTTGTGGACTAGGCCCTCTTGTGTAGCTGCGGAGGAGCGCTTTGCCTACTGATTAACTTTTATTGTGATGACGTAGAAGGCTTTGTAATGACCCTATATAGAGGTTGGTAGATACTCTAAGAAATAAAAGCTTTGTGGTTGGCAGTGTCCATCTATGAGCTAGGCTTGTTTTTGTGCGAGGTTGTGGAGTTGGAGGCGGTGAGCAAGTGCCACATTTATCTCGTATATCTACATTTCTCGGGCCATTACGTATCAAGAGCTCAGATAACCATTTAAATAGTTACCTACCTAATTTAATTTTATGGAGGAAAGTGTGAGCTTTTAGAAAAGAAGGTCCTATCGAACTTGAATGTTCTTTGTTATCTTGCTATAAGAACTCTACGTAACCGCTTTCAGTTCAAAGGAACTTACGGTCTACTTTTAAATTTGACAATATGATGAGTGTATGCCCCTTATTGAACCCATATTTAGATCCATATACAACTAGGCAATTACTGTTTAAACATGAATATAAATCTTATATATCTCATTTATATCCACCATTCTGATGTGATTCTGTGTGTGGTCTAGAACTTAAACAGGAGCCATAAACAAAACCGATCAATTTCCGGCTTATTGGCTCTAGAATAGCGAATGAAGTTAAATTAATGAGGATTTAATACCGTTGTCACTTCCATTGAATTGCATGAAGGCGATTTTTTTGTCACAGAACTATAAAAATAAAAGTGTAGGCCTTAATAAGGCAGAAGGTGGTGAGAGCAATGTCATTAATGGTCAGATTAAAGAGCATTGTGTGATGGCGGCAGGGGACAAATATGGGTATGTCTGAAAAAGCCTGACATTGATTCCGCGTCGGCCCGTCCTTTCGATACGGTCTACATAATTAATTCGACCTTTTCTACTGCGAAGGGTTTCCTTATTATCCGAATAGGTTCGGAGCTTTCTCTCTTATGTAGCCATGTTATGTTTAGTTCTTTTGGAACGTTTCGTATCAAGGGGCTTAACCGATTGCGGTATCGAAATCCCCGTACCAAATTAACATCGGATAACGATTTGATAAAACGGAACGGAAGTAAAACGGAAACCGTCGTCATTTTCCATATCAGTGGACCGGATAGTAGAGAATTTATTGTTATTAACTTCGATTAAACTACGCACCTGTTACCTGTATTTCTTTTTTGTTTCATAAAATAAAAATGAAACTTAACACACGTAGTCTGGGAATGGCAAAGTTGTGTGCAGCATACATAATTTATAGCAGCAGAACAATAACAAGTGAAATACAATAAATAATAAGTTGGTAGTATTTACTTAGTGCGGACGGCTATAAGCTATGGCCGTAGGAGTAGGGCAGTATTTCGTGCGCTGCACAATAACGAGTTAATTAAGAAAGTTTGGCCTGCCCGCACTCCGCGGTCTCACTCAACCAATCAATTCTCCACTATTGCGCTCAAACATTATTACTTTTAATTACATTTAACGTCATATCCTACCTACATGTACATTCTTTAAAATTGAGTACCTACTTTGAGGTATTTTATGTTTGTCTGAGCTTATTTGTCGCCTTTGAGTTCACATATTTGGATGAACACAGACATTGTGAGAATTTCGCAACCATGACAGAAGCAGCAGAATAATATGAAAAGTTTATGTGTTAAAATAGCACAGTGAATATAAGTGAAGTAAGTATCCATCTATACATTTCTTACGTTACTAGGTATATATAAAGACAGGGGAAAATAGGCTCTTTATGTGATCGATATTCTTTCATCGCTATATAGGAATACAGGTTCTAAGTATACTTAATTAAGTATTTAAAGACCAACAAGCTTACTTATCTATCAATCTCAACCATGACCACATCACAATATATTCATTACACCTAGTGGGCGTCACATGAATTTAATCAGCTGTACTAAAGCGTAGTTACAAGCCCATATTAATTGCAAAATTTCCAGACACTGGATGGCACACAATGGTGCAATAATGGGACAGGCTTGTTTGCAAGCCAGCCACAAAGTACAAAGCGCGTTTGTAAACAGCCTTATTGGTCTCGAAGCAATATTAATGTACCTATCTACGTGAACAGTCTGCAGGTAGCTCAAAGTGTTGAGAGCTGCTATTGCATGCCGAGGATTGAGATCGATTAGGTACCCATCCTTACGTTGAAGGTGCATGAATATTTTAGGATTTAATTAGTACCATTAAGATTCGCACGTTTTGCCGTTTGGTGTAATGTGTATGGTAGACAAAAATAAAAAAATACCACCCCTAGAATATTTTCTGGTCCTAAACTCCTGTATATGTAGGGCTAGGAAAAAAATAAATTCGTGAAATTCTTACTTGGTTTGGCATGTTAATGTAAGCAAGATTTCCCGGGTAGTCTTTTGGACAATTAAGCTAAACTACTTTTGTTCTATGATTTTTGAAAATGAATCACTTTTTTGTTTTCCCATACATCTTAATCAGCTGATCGCGTCACTTGTATACAAAGAGCCAATATTTTTTGCGAATTTAAAAAACCGATAGTCCGAGACACCATACGATATCTTACTTTTATTATGTTACACCTTGTATTTAAAATGATGCGCATACATTTTCTGAAATAATTAATTTCCTAGAATAAGCCAAGTTCAATAAGAGTACATAGCGCTGCTGGCCTCAATCGCTTTCAATCCAAAATGTTTCTGCAGATTCAGATGAAGTTGGGACGTCAAATGGATGACCCCATCCTCTGTTCGTCCATTTTCCAACTCCCCGTAGAGCTCAGTTGAAAGACGTCGACTGTCCTAATTAGAGCGCGATTTCATAAATCATTATAATGATGGTTATTTGAATTTCGGGCCTTAGCAGGGAATTAAGAAGCCCGTAGTTTATTCATAAATTATGAAGTAAAAAGCTGAAATTTTTTATATCGAGTACTTTGAGTACCTTCTTGTCTACAGAAAGGAAATTATTCTTCGAGAGGAAAAGTTGCGTTATTTATTTACTTATTAGGCTCTATGTGGAAGTACAAGCCTAGTAACATACAATAAACAATATATTTACGAACGATAATAATGTTGTTTGTCGGATTATTTTCGTGTCTGTTGTCAGAATATCACGAAGCTTTGTTATTTTGTCAGATACTGAGATTGGAGCAAATAGAAGTAGAGGTATAACGCATTAGGTACTTTCTTTTTCATTTAATTGAAAAGAATTTACTTAGCTTTTATTTGGCGGCGAGCCAACTCCTCTTCTCTCCTGGCGTAAGAATCAACTGCTCAAACAACATAAAGTAAACCAAGCTATTCTAAAATGTCCTTTGAAAACAACTATCCCATCTTTCAGTTAGTAGGATTTTATTTAAAATGACAAAAAAACGCAACAAAACCAAAAGGTAAATAAAGCGAAGTAATAGTTAGTAGGTCTACGTTCGAAGAGGTTCACAAGCTAGGCTTGGTATGGCGATGTTTTCGCCCGCGCCCGCCGGAGCGGGTACGCCACTCAAACCGTACGAATTTTAATTGGAACCAATTTTTGAGTGATCCATCTACGTTATAGGTAAAAATATGTACGAACTCGTAGATTTTTTTTAGCTGAATCCTAGATTGGTTTTCGTCTAAGAGTGATTCGTTTTTGGGTATATTCTATACAGAAATATGTCGGATGACTTTAGTGTCAGTGATCGCAGGAGTGTCTTAAGTTCCAGATACAAGACATACAGAACAATTTAACGGCACCATTATATATTTTTTTTGCGGTTGGGATATCATCAAATAACTTCCTCCGGTCTGGGTTGAGTGGGGAAAAGGGGGTTTGTCAGACTTTTACTGACTAAAACCCACCCATGTTCCTCCATGTGCCCTTGATGTACTGGGGCCACGGTATCTTTTTCGAACAACCCGCAACCCCGGCAGGCGGTAGACCTGGCAGGCCCCTCTTGTCTACCATCTTAACTTAATGTTAAAGTTATTACAAATCAGTGTTTTTGCTCTTATTTCAAGTATATAATTATTATCTGCTATCTGTCCTTATGCATGCTTAGATCCATAAAACTACGCAACATATTTTGATGCTGTTTTTTTAATAGCTAGAGTGATTTAGGAGGAAGTCTTATGTGTTTAATGTTAGTATGCCTGACTTTGCATACTAATGTATCTACATTGCGATTCTGTGATACTTGACACAATATATTAAAACATAATATCAATGAAAAGAGGAAAGTCGACTACTGCAAAGAGCAACGATGTGAAAACGAATATTCATTACTTTATAAAGTATGTAAATAAATACAAACATTTCGCCACAATCCCTTTCAAGAAGATTTACAAACTACGCAGCCTCAATCGAAATGCCACCTCTACGCTCTTAAGGTGTCGTGTTGGGTCTGAAACTGTACCTACGTTACATATATGAATATGGAGAACCGCGGTTGTCTACAGCCCTTAATATGCATGAACTGCTAACTTATTAATTCACTACACAACTATGTAGGCACACCAATCCGCTTACTGCCTACTGTCGGAGTGGCGTAGAGCTGTGTCGACATTACTGACACTAGCGACAAGGAGAACGAATGTGCCCAATGATTAGTGAGTTGGTAGCTGTTAGAATAGCTCCAGAAGAAATGTGTGTCGTTGAGAAAAATAGGAATGAGGGTATGTATAAGAAAGTATGTGAACACGAGTTGGTTCATGTAAAAAATCTTAAAGAACTGTCAGTTAAGTTTTCTTAAATAGGTATGATAATGTTTGCGCTTTCTCTGTATGAGAAGAGGCTTTTGCCATGCAGGGGGACAGTTGTAGGTTGGTATTATTATTAGGTAGGTATGTGTTTCAGAATCGGTTTCCACTATTAAAATGTTCATATCTGTAATGAAACTCCAACTAACCAAAATCAAAAACAAACCCGGACCAAAATAAATGGTAAAATATAAAGCAAAGATATGATCCGCTAACTGCAAAAGTGACTCTTCATAATCAAAGCCTTGGTTACCGCAAATAGCAGTTATAAAGTAGCCGCGTCAAGTCAGGTGTTCCGCGCGCTCGCGTACCGAGCTACCGTCCGACTATGATAATATTTTTCTAAGAAGTTAACAATTGCAGAAAGAGCTGTCAACGGCGGGTGCTGTCACGAAGTTTAAATGAAATCTCGGGGCTATGTCTGTGTAATTACAAACAAGTTGGCGTCGTAAGGCCGACGTCGGCGCCGTCAACCGTGTAATGGACTTTTCAAGTATTCGTAACGTGAAAACTTTCACTTCAGCCGACTTAAACGCCTCCGACAATGTGCTTAACGATGTTTTTAACTACTTCACTCCATTCCTCGACTATTGCAGGTTAAATTAATTATTTGACTGTCATTCTATTCAGTTTGGAGTTCATGATTCTTGGTGCAGCATATATATCGGCTACTTATACAGAAATCCCTCTTTCAAATAGGTACGTCGTTCATTAAATATAGTCAAATTAAGAATGGAAGCTTTTACGGTATTAACTGATTTAGAATTATTGCTTTTAACTAATTAACCTCCTTTGCGAAAGCAGTAGTCTCGAGAGCTAGATAATATGCAAAACAATTATTTATCGCCCTATAAAGTTCCACAAACCACTCGTATATCTCCCGATTTACTATCGATACTAGGGTACCTAAAACTTATCGAATCGATATAACATAGGACATTGGCCAACCGATTGCCGCTTGGGACACATTAGTATGCGTGAAGCAAGTATTAGTGCGGTACCGGCTGTTTGTGTTATCTTTGGCACCAAAACACACCAAATGCACGTTTAGAGCCATTTAACTGTGATTTTATGTTAGCAAAACTGGTATTTTATTTCATAATGCAACATTTTACTTAGGTATTTTATTAATATGGGTTTTGGTTAATTTTGCAGTGAAAACTCGACTAACTGATGGAACGATTAAAACAAAGTGTTGTGAGTGTATTCAAATCAAAGCTACCGACGTTAAACAAACGAATGCTAATTCCATGCATATGTATGTACGGAAGGTAGCCAAATAGGTCTTCAGTACCTACCTATGTTCCGATACGCTGTCTGTAAAGCTACGAAGGTTTTCAGATTTCCAAACGTGCAAATGATGATCGCGATTGCAGACACGTTTTTGGAAAGTCGACGACATCGTGTTATCACAATTACCCCCAGCGAAGAGAGCCCGGCACGTCGACGGCGAATAAAATGCGCTGATTGCACAAAGCTCCTTCCTCTCCCCTCTCATTCGTTATCGTTGCAATTGTCCTCTTCTGTATACATTTCTTAATAACAGAACACAGAAAATGATCAAATGCAATTCCGAGCGCATTGTAGTTCCCCACAAAGGCTCTATGACGAACATTTCATAATGAAAAACTCCCTAATTAGGCAAATAATACTTTATTTTAACGTCAAACGCGCGTTTTTATTCAAATCCCGCGGGAATTTTCTTTAGACGCGTTTTCTGTATTACATTTAGGCGGCCGACGCTGTTAAAATAAGTAATTATATTTTCCAAAAGGGGTTTCTAATTAATATTGCTGTGTTTTAATTAGCAACGAACAGTTTATGCATTGCCGGTGTTAATTAAAAGAAGTCATTATAGGCATTTGAAAATGTTGAGTTAATTTTTGGGGCTTCATGTAATATTGATTAGTTATTTACTTAGCGGGGTAAAATTTTCCAACGCAATTGAAATTCTTCATATTAAAGCAGAGAAAAAGAAATAGGTTGAGTTGTATTCCAAGACAGTGGAGCAGTTTTCTGTTAATATATTTAAACTCTCAGTAAACGGCGATCTTAGGTTCCAAGAAATGGCCATTGTCTTTTACTAGGAGACATCCCAAATAACAGGACCTTACAAACAGCATCCGCACTTACTGTAATCGAATTTAGACAATACCATCGAGCCTCAAAACTGTTTATACTATCGGAAAATACAGTCGCGATAATACAATGTAAGTAGCTAGTTTGTTTATGTGAGAAAAGCAGCTTAAAGGAGCCTGCCCAAAAGAGTGTAAGTCCTGGTTAATATTAAAGGATGTTGACGAAAAAAAGGAGATTTGGAATGAGCTTAATTTCCTGGTCATATCCGGCGAGTTTGTTACAAGGACCACAGTTTTATCAAAGTGACGTATTATACGATGTGATTTATATCTGAAGTTTTAGAGAGAATACTCTGCTCTATTTTAGGGATGATAGTTTTCGGGAACACAACTTTATATTCCCATGTTGTTAAGTTGAAGGACGTTCCTAGCTGTAAATCTAAAATTGGACTAGAATTACTATTATAAGTTTAAGTTCTAGTTTTGGGCAGAAATGTCACTGAATCTTTTCTAACTTAGAATTATCATCCATCATGGGCTTTTTCTCTGTGGGCTTTTGACTGAATAATGGTTTTCCTTTATCAAAACAAGTGCACAATACGCACATGAATAACCGCAAAAATATTTCTCTGAATTTAGTGCCCGCTGCTCTTAGACAAAGTTACTAAACAAAAAGCAAAAGTTAAATAAGCATTCATTAATAGAAATCAAATGTAACCGCTCCGAGGCCGCAGGCGAGATCTCGTATCCTGATTCAATACTGTCTTTCATTACGTCGACATCGCTCAATTATCCTGAAACACGCCATGTGTAAAGCGGAGAAGAATGTTTTATTTGTTAGGAGTACGAGTAAGTACAACTCGTAGAACTTTTGTTGCCTTAGTAGAATGAAAGACGCACACGATATCTTTTAAAAAGTAATCCCTACGAATTTTACGAATGGAAAAGTAAAGCCCGGATGAATTTGGGTGATTTTAACACAAGACCATAGGACTTTTTATCCCAATAGAAGGTCCTAGCTAGAAGACCAATAAAGAATGCTCGTCATACGACATCATCTTTCGCGAGTTCGCGACTCTCACATAAAATGCTTCACCAAAAAATGTATGATGATCGTAACAGTTTGTGAATGGAATTGCAAATGTATGGGGGGATGTTTCGGCACACGTCATCACGCGAACTAACGAAGTGGGATGGCAGGAGTACGTGACGATAATTCAGTCTCACGGGACCCCTTTGTGCAATCAGCGCGGTTTCTTGGACCTCGAATATTTATTCGATAGATGTTTTTTCTGGACAGTCTTTTAGTAACTGTAGGGTGACGTAAAGTACTAGTTTGAATATTGAGAAGAAACAAAGAAAGGGGGCCCTTTTTCCACAGTAGACAATATTGATTGTGGTGTCTTTTCTCACAAACGCCATTAAATAAATAAGTGAAGTGAAGTGACATAAGGTTGAATTTAGCAAGAATGCTGGAACCAAACGAGTTTACACAAGATCTTAATAAGGAAAACTTTACTCTTCAATGAGAGATGGACAATGTTTGAAATAAAACGACATAGTCTTAGTACTAAATTGTTGCTAAGGTTGACTAGATCTCCGTTCGGCATCGCATTGGTCTCCGAGCTAATATTTCAGCGGAACTGTATTGTCCTGCCTCGGACTCCGTCACATTGCGACTTTCTGAGCCTTTTTCGAAATAATAAGCCGTGTAATTGGGATTTATGTGCCTTTTACGATGATTAAATGGCAAGCCTTCTCATTTAAGCTCTCACAGTAATGCATTGCCTCAGAAACATTACTGATGAGATTTGCAATCAGCGACAATTAATTCTACGCATGGCCGCTTAAGTGTTCGAAGTAAGATAATTGGTTCATTAAAAACTTATTACTACTTCGTAGAGATGATGGCGACAGTACATTGCCTCATTGTACTTGGAAAACAGCAATACAATTACGTAAAGTTGTATTGCACGATATTTCTTTGCGAGGACGCACTAAATAAGAGCCATCTCATTAACTAGCGTGGTGATTTAAGCAACAAGGTTAAGTGAGGTGAATGTACATATAAATAACTTTCTTACGAAGGATTTTTGGGAGTAGCCACATAAACTTGGCCGAGAATATTTAATGTGCTCTCTGGTTAAGAGCTTCTCATACATACTCGCCGTTATTTCAGCCTTAGAAGAAATCTGATTAATCATGCCGTAAGCTTGATCGCCTGTTACTTTTTTTCAAGTTCCCTATTTATTTGAGACATTTTAAAATTTTGTAAACCCAATATGAAAGCAGCATTTTAACAGTTTTTTGGAACTTTAAATGTATGTCTACTTATCAGTGTTTTACATGTTTGTAAATAAATAAATACATTATATATTTAGAATGCCGTCGTGCTATATAATATTGTGATAAAGTTCTTCTAGACTCATTACATCACTCTTGTTGTGAAAGTTTCATACATAAAACGGTATGTAAAGATACCTGCGAAACAAAATACATAATCGTTATGTAGATACAAGTTTGTATACTCATTGTATTTTCATCTTTATATCTTGTAACAAAAGAAGTACTTTCTCACGTGAACTTTTATTTCATTTATTTTTATACACATAAACCAAAGTAGGACTAACTCATTTAGCTAAGTAAGAAAACCACGTCTTCGATCGCCTAGACCTCACCTCGCAAGTTGACCGCACTAATCCTGCAATTTCACGGAGAAACGAAGAAACTTTCTGCGTCCGAGTCCGAAGTAGATAGTTAAGGTGGAAACAAAGACTGTAACATTACTTACAACACTTTTTCCAAATGAGGTAAGTGAATCAGTTCTACAAGTCTGCTCGGGACGGGGTGGCCTCACTTCGTACCCGTCAATTAGACACATGGGAGATTTATATGGCTATCTATCTTGTTCCTTGTACAGCGAACCCGGACCCAGCCGGGCCAACGGAAATTGTTTTTCAAAGGATCGTTTTGAACAACGTTGCTTTAAAAATAGACTTTGGCAAGGTAAAGCAAAATAAATGGCGTGTTTTCACAAAACAAAGAACGATACAGGATGTTAATGTTGTTGCTGATTTATGCCAGTGATTGTACCCCGTGTTGACAACAAATAACTTTTCTTTTCTAGTTCAGCGATTTATTGAAATTGCCAAAAAACAAGATGGCGATGGTTCGGATGTTCATGTCATATTTGCCGGACCTACGTTTTCGATCAACAGAATATGAAAGAAAACACAAAGCATATGTAACGAAGTAATGCAATCAACTTGTGGATTCGCTATAATAGTAAACAGTTTGCTTTTGCCGCTGTTTTTTATGAATACGGGCTGATTGTAGCCACTGTGTTTCAAATAAACATTGTTCCTGTGCGAAGCACTGATTGAGGGAAAGATACAATTATCGAAGCAGACAGAAACGTGTGTGCTTCCCGTGGTAATTAGGAACATATTGTATCTGAATATAGCAAAAACCTATTTTGATTGCTAAGCTAAAATCAGTTGTTATTTTAAGTTAGAAATATTCTCCAAAAATAAATTACTATGTATGCTATGATTTTATAGGCTTCCTCCATAAAATATATCGCAAATTACTAAATTTTGCGAGTTCAAAAAGATGTCTGTCCCTAGGAAAAGATACAAACAAGCCAGGCTTCCAAAACGTTTAGAAATTTTCATTACTGCCGTCTTTCCTAAGTCCTGAAAATGAAGGTTAATTCACAAATAATCAAGTGACAATGCTATACATTAGCCAAATTAGGTTTAATGCTAACTTCAAGGCCTGTAGATACTTATTTATTTCGAACTTGTTGCACTTCAAACTCTACCTATATCTTAACTGTTATCTATAGTTAATCAACTATAACTTCTTCGGTTGAACTGCCATCTGCGCAATTAAGCAGCCCACTTAATTTCTACTTACGATTATTATCGTTTAAAGATAACACATTGCAAATTAATTGTATTTTTATCGCCGCTACTTTATTCCGATACTTTCCGCCACATTTTATAATAAATTAAACGGCCAGGGCCAGATTAAAACGGCTTATCCAGATAGCAAAACACGACAAAATTAAATGGGAAGACAAAAATTAAAGCGATCAGTCCAACGATTTAGTTAATGAGTAAATATAATCCGAGGCGGAACGTGCCCGGCATTAATAAGAGAAGTCGGTGTGTGCTGTGTTTGTATGGTACCAGTGATGGTTTGCTTGACTTTCTTTGATTGTTGTAAAGGGTGTGTTGTTAAAAAGAAGGGGTATGATATGGACTTTTCAATATCAAAGGACAGTTTTCTAATGGTAACCTGAAGTTGAACCCAATGATTTATTTGGATTTAAAATCTTCTTTATATCTAAGCGCCAGGACATAAATCATCTCATTTTAGAACACAATGTTTGCGAGTAAAGATTTTATCACCACAATAATTTATTTAAGAACCTATCCATACTTTATGGCACCCATATATTGGAAGTGAGAAAAGACGAGACTAGGTATATTTAATACATAATATATCAGTCTCGAGATAGTAAACTTTATGACTTAAATGTATGATCTTTCATGACAGTACTAAAAGAAAGTGACCTGGACCCATAAAATGTCTCGTTATCCTCCTGACTGAAGACTAAGGCCAATTTTGTAACAAATCGAGCAACTATGAGGTGTAACCTTTAGTGGCGTCGGCGCGAACTACTTTCGTTACGTTTTATTAACAGCAATAAAGTTGGGTTCATTAGATTTTTTTTTATTTTCTGCGTAGTAAACCGAGGCTCTGCACGTACTGAGTTCATACTTCATTCAACTCGTAAAAGGCAGGTCGGGAATTGCTCGAATTTATTCACGAACTTGCGCTCGGCGTCGCGTGCTCGGTGTGCGAGTGGGAACTGACCTTTATGAGATGACGCCATGTTAGACGGAGGTTTTCCTACAGGAAAAAAGAGGAGTAGTATTCGAAAATTTAATTTAGCAGATTGTAATGGAATCTGGGTTTGTCGATGTCGGATTGTAAGTGACGTAAATAAAGGAAAAGACGAGAAGTCCAGATTTAGATTCTATATTAACTGGATAATGAGCATTGAGTATATCGTCGAAATTCTGACAAATTTCATTTTGTAGGCACAAAAAGCTGCCAAGGACAATAATGTCAAATTGAAGCCCTCGGCCTCATGGCTCTGGTACCGAATCACAAGGAAGTGTGAGCGGAACGACAGAAAATGTAATAAATAAGCAATCTGTTACAATTTGATAGTCCACATTGGTACAAATATCATTATGTATGGTACATTACGTTGCGCGTTCGATATTTTCGAGCCCTCGCATCTTCATGAGCGTATTCACGTATTTTTTATTGTTGATGTTTTCTACAGTATTGCTTATTACCTACTCATGAATTGTATTTTATTTTGATACTGCTGACGAGTGCAATATTCATTCACCTCACATATTGATATACTGGTTGCTTTACAAAATTTATTTGAACCTTGATTTTCAAAGATTTTCCATTTTTATTTGCGGCGGTTTCTAGTCTTTTCGGATGCATTACAAATAACGTTTGAAACGCGATATTTATCATGTTTTTTATTTGAAATGAGTAATATGTAAGTATAGTGAGTGAGTCGTGTTGTGTTTTTGTTTTAGGATGCAGCTGAATACCAGTTTTATACATGGAGCGACTGTCTATCTGACCTCCACAACCCAGTTAGTGTTGGGCAATACGACTCCGAGGTCACTCAGTATATAATCATGGTCACCGATCCACTGACCGAACTTGGCAAGCGCGGTTTATCCTTGACAATCAACCCGTGCGGATGTTACTTTTTATCGACGGACACCCGAAATAAAAAGCGTCATTCGTTAATGACTAAAAATCAAGCCTTAAATTTTCATCCTCCTTCAAATCTAGATCCACCCCACCACCGCCGTCACCATAAATCTCAATAGAAGGAACATGGGTGGGTTTTACTCAGTACAATTCTGACAGTCCCCCCGCTCTGGGCGGAGCGGGGGAAGTTATTTGGGGATTTCCAATCCGCAAAAAAAGCCTTAAATTTTCAACCTCGTTCAAACCTACATTCAAAATCCAAGAAATACTTATATACATGTAATAAATAAAAGCGTAGCGTTACAATTTGACAGCGCAGTCTGCAAATAACATCAAGCTAGCAAGGCACATTGCATCGCCCGCTATCCGAGAGCCATCGGCCCGATACATCTTGAGATAGATCTTGGGATACTATTACTAAATGCTGCGATACCGTCTCTATCATAGCATTGTTTCTTTACCGTTATTGGTTTTGAGGTCCTGGTGAGAACCCAAGATCGTGGGAAAGGTCAGCATGGTATCCAAAAAATCTTCCGTTACAGTACGATTGTTACAGCGGCTGATAAATGGTGTTGTTAGGATCACCTTTGTCACATTTGACCTTGCATTGTTTTCAATGTCTGCGGAAAACTGTTGAATTCCGGTTTCAGGTATTGTGGACTGTTGTCAGGTTTTTTGGTATAACTTCGTCGTTAGTTTTATTAAAGAAATTGGATTTTGTAAGAAACTTGCGCAATTGTTAAAGAATATTTAATGGCGTTAACATATGAGATTTTTATTCAACTATCTTAGTTAATTAACACTCATATTATTTTTTAACCAGAATATAAAAAATACTAGTTGTGCCCAGCGGTTTCACTCGCTGCTGTGCTCCTTAAGTATCGTAGCGTGATGTTATATAGTCTATTAATTTCGTAAAATATGCACTTTTTCAAGTCAGTCCGGCCAATTTTCCAAATCACGTTCTTCCATATAAATTTTTAACCCTGTTTCACTTCCTGGTTGAATTTTGCATTTTTTTTTAATGTTTAGCCACACAGGGATTTCTCCTATATCGTTGATGCGTTTACAAATTTTAAACTCACATACACAAACAGCCAGACCCGGAACAAGTATCTGTAGGTCATACAGATATTTGTTCCGTGCGGGATCGAACCCGCGATACGCAGCGCAGCAGTCGAAAGCTCAGCCAATGCGCCAACCGTGTCGTAAAATTAGTGAGTTCGTTCTAAAAGTTTCCATGCAAGTTTGAGACTCCTCACAATTGCAGTTTCTGAGATTTCGTGACGAGTGAGTAAGTGATTTTCTCTTTTATTTTATATATGGAGTTACAAAACTAATGAGTAGGTCGTATGCCTTAAATGTTCGGCCCCTTCCAGGGCCAGTACAGAGCCAGCGGAAGTCGGAATGTCGAGTCCGTAAAGGGGCCCGTATAAAACTAAACGGTTAACGCTTTACTTACGTGCCTACAACTCCCCCACATCTTGCGAACTACAACGAATAGTATTGTTTACTGCGAGATGTTCGAAAGAGATACCGCGGCCCAAGAACACAAAGGGCAAAAGAAGGCACATGGATGAGTTTTAGTCAGTACAAGTTTGACGCTCCCTCCCGCTCCGAGAAGTTTTATTTGATGATATGAATCATGCATAAAAATATGTAAGGTACGAGTGGTGACTAGTTTCATTTCTATAATTTATTCCGTCGCAAAAATATTCAAAAAATATTTAGCCTTGGAAAACTTTAGACGTTCATATTTGCCTAAGAGGAAACTATAGACGTTCATATTTTTTTATTACTATTTTAAAACCATTTTTACAAAATGACTTTACTTACCCACTTGACATACTTATACTTATTAATTCTTATTTTATTGTCGTTCATAAAATTATTGCTCTTTCCAGACAAAAATAATATATAAATAAATAATACTTTTCATGACACACAGCGGCTTTAGAAAACATCAATATTATTGTATACTGTTCAATCATAATCCAATCTTCAAATAATGAATGTTTGTCTTTCAAAAAGCTTCATCCCTAAATAAGGTTTTATTTGTGAGATTTTATTGAGGGGCGACTCCAAAAGAGCGCTCTTACAATATTCAGACGCGGCTTTGCTTACGATTTGCGACTTTCCTCCAACAATAGGCATCTGATTTATCGTTCGTCGATGTAACATCGCTCCTTTTTAGGAGCACGACGCCTACACGGGACCCATTCGATATTGAACAGTGAACACCAACATATTGTCGCGTTACAGAAGGAAAGTATTGTTGTCAATAAATTATGCGTGTGGTTGATTGTATACTTGAATATGTATGAGTATATTTCTACCATGTTTTTTTTTAAATAGGATTGTATTGGTCAATCTGAAAGCATTTATTTCAATTAGACCATAACAAGCACTTTTAATGTCAATCAAACAAAAAGATAGTCCACAAGGAATAATAACTTGTGAAAGTACCTACTGTATTTTATTTTTATATTCGTAGCAGACTGCGGCAATGCGTCCACCGTAAAACGGAGCAGAAATGGTAACAGCAGGGGAGAAAATTGTGATGGCATTAATAACGTTAAAGTAGTTAATTCTACTTGAATGTCCTGCATTCACTTTACTATTCATAAAATGGATTTGCTTTCAGAGCTAACTGTACTCATATAACTACTGCTACGCGACGCAGGTGGGGTTTTATCGTTGTTTTTACTGTAACTTTGATTAGTTGGGTTTATTATTGCCTTTATTCCTTGATTTAAGTAATTTACTAATCCTCGATTCTACTAGTTCTATTTACCATGCTAAAGTACATATGCCGAGGTACCACAGTTCTGTACTAAAGTTTTTCAGTCACCGCTCCAAAATTTAAACTTTCCAAAGTTCACTAAAATGCAGTCCCCGCTCCTTCTATAAAAATGTTGGTAAGAAACATTAAAACTCTTGCAGACAAGTGCACGCAGAGTGTCTAAGCATGAATAATTTAGTGAAGACGCCTCTTTATTCGTCGCGAGCAAATCTTTGAATTATAAAGTGGAGTGAGGTGGGACATTTGGGGACTCGATGCCATCTGGCGGCGCTGGTGTGAGTTAACAAGTTACATTCATACATATTAACTTAGCGCCGATGTTATTCCATATTCATGCGAGGATTGTGAGGTAGCGCTTCCGAATGGCGAATTTGCGTCGTGATTATTGTCTTACTGTCAAATTAAAGGAATTTGTAATAGGGTGCTGAAATGCTAGTGACTTCAAGTTTCAGATCTCGTGGGTGTTATTAATATGTCAGCTCTTCAACAATGGAAAAGTTAATCATGATAATACGAGCTTGTTAAATTATAATATTTCAGAAATTAATATTAATGAGCATATTCACTTAAATATGTATGGAGGGCAATCTCTGTTAACAAATTTTGGGAAAAAAACAAAGCTGTCTTAATGAATAAGTACATGAAGCCTGAATTATGTTATAACAGACATAAATTATGTTCATAAATCATTATAAACTGTCTGACACCTTGGAGTTATATTTATTCCATGATCTCAAGCATGCATGTGGGCTACATTATTAATATTTAATTCCTTTGTTCGACAAAGCTAAGTTCATCGTTCATGAATTTTAATTCATATGAAATCTTCATCGTCCAAGCCTTTATTATTCATGGAACTCCTTAAAGGGTCAATCGTTAAGATTTCTGGAGACTATAAATGTGCATAAATGGAAGAACCACTTTTGGGTATTGTGTTCATGTTATTTGGTACAAAAACGTACCATTAGATATCGAATGTTTCCATTTCAACGGGCAAGATAGCTGCAGTAACATTCAATTCAAGGGTTGGATGGTAACCTTTTCATTAAATCAAAGATGTATGGTTGAGTCAACACGAAAAAATGTTAAAAGAAACCGATTTTAAAATAAAGACTTTTCTGTCTCCCACAGACCCCGGAGGTTGTTAATAAAATCGACCACAATCGGTTCGAAAACTTTATTCTCTGAAGATGCGGACGTTTTCATTGATACGCAATCTATACAAGGAATCTGTGTGTGTCACCAAAATCCTTATTTCAAGCTCCGTTCAGGCAGGCTTTATGTCTCGTTTCCTCACAAATCCGGAGATAACGGGCCGTGTTGGCAGCCCCACCGACACTAGACGACCGTAAAAGTCTGGACAGAGGAACGGTTACAAAGAAATTTTAAAAGAAATTTGCGTTCACTCACTGTGAAATTGTATAGATCCCAATCATTGTGAATTACCTCCTGTGATCAAAAAGTTCGAGATTTCTTCAAATTATGTTGGAGTTTAGAACGAGGTGATTTTCTAAGGACTGACGGTGCAGTAAAAAGGATATTTGGAAGATGTGTAAGTGAGGACTTTTATTGGAAATGAAACCGCAATTGTGAACTGGAGTGTAAAAATTTTATGATCAAATCAGTGTTACAAAGATAATTATTATTACTGTTCATTATAAACACAGGTGGAATTGCTAATTCAATAAGGTCACTAGTTCGAAAATATACTTTTTTCAAATAATACTTAGTACCTTAATGGTCATAACAAAAAAATGCAACATATCAATTTTTCACAAATATTTTTTTTTACAAATTGTTTATTGAAATAAATAGGTACAGATAATATTACAATAGTTTTTTTTTTGTGCAAATTCCATTTCTTTTACGTATATTTTTTAACTTTTTTTGCAGGGAGCCTCGAAAATGGCATTTATATGGAAATTTACATTATATTGAAATGCCGTTGTGCAGCAAAGTTAGACGCGTGCGCACAGGTATTCTACATTTCCAATCATTGACTGCTGTCGAACTCAAATCGATCGGGCACCTGAGCTCTGCAGATTGTTCGTATCTTGAACAAGGAACAGCCGAGAGGGAACTAGTTACTTAATGGTGTAAACAACTTGCGTTTCCTTAATTTGTCTCTTAGAACCTGTAAGGAAAGATAAGGCATACCATTTCCTTGTCAATAAATAGGTTGAGATACATTTCGTTTATCTCCAGTTCAATTTGTAGAGAGTTTGCAAAACTATTGTTGGGATTGTTGTTACAGTTACGTGAAATACCTGAGGAACGTGTACAATATGTACTTGTATAGCTACGCGTAGCTCTGGCGGACATTTTATCCGACTTTCGTTGATTAGATTGAGGTTAAAAGATGTCAGAAATAGCCAGAGGTTCTGAATCGCTCTATATCTATGCCTCATTTTGACAGAAAACCTTCTGTTCTTCAGTAAACGCCAATAGTGAATAATAGTCAATTGATTACGGCTTTTCATATTCATTCCTCCCCTTTGGTATTTATAGTTTCAAATAATCCATAGTTCCACAGCACGTACTAATATTAGCAGCAATGTATTGTAAAGTTAAGTTTTATGTCGTTTCGGATTAGGCCACAGTTTAGTTGTCACCGAGACGTTGCAAAGTTTTGTTGTTGCTGCACCCTGCAATTTTAGTGGACGCGGGTTTGCCTGCTACTGCTGAGTGCTTTTATCCAGATGGAGTCCAGGTTGAGTTAGGAGCGGAAGGCGATTTGTTGTACGCAAAAGATTTTTTGAGAAGTGGTTAACGATATCGATTAGATTCAGTTGCATCAGTTACTCTGGACGATAGCCTTGACATAGCCCTGTGAAGGTTAGAGCTATCAAAAACTTGGCTAGGCCGGTTTTTTGGAACGAAGTTCCTTATTCTCGAAGTTCGTTGCGATATGGTTCTAGATGGAAAAAATTAAGACCAAAAGTGGTAACGTCACTTTTTGCTATAGTTGTAAGCCGTGCGGCGTGTGCGCGTATTTCTCTGTCTGTCTCTCTCTCTCTCTCTCTCTCTCATAGAAACCAAGTCAGTCTATTTCGCATTGAACAGTGTGGTGTCGCGACGATTATTTTTGTTGAGTGTATACAGGTTTTTTATACATAGTAAATGATAACTCCGTTCCCCTGACACCTCTCAAGTTACTTTTTTATAATACCTTTGCCCCACACTAGGGATTTATCCTGTATCGTGGGTGCATTTATAAACATTCAAACTCTCACATACAAACAGCCTATTAGCCTTAGATTACTTATGGGTGCTGTCACTAAATGATGGTAATTGTAACCGACCTTTCTAAATCACTTTGAACAGCTTCTAAAGGCATATTTGCAAGTGTACTATGTAAATAATGTCTTGGATAGTTTTCTGTACTTACTTTATGAAAGGCGTTTTTAATAGGTGCTAGTGCATAATGTACTAATACTAAACTATCGTCTACCCAAAATATCAGAGCATTAGCAAAAATGAAACTAACACACTAAAACATGTAACATCCTGAAATACTTTACAGGCAGCAGACAGCTTAATTCTTCAGCGCAACTTAAAACACGCTAGCAAGACTAGCAAGTGAGGTCGTTACTTTAAAACACACACTTAAAGTTAGGTCGTAACTTGCGCCACGCGTCAAGTTCAAGCTGTTAAGCCGATGTTACAACAGATTTGCCGCTTTCATCCAGCGCGCGGATGCGGGGGGACAGTGTTCACGCGCCGTGCGAAGCGTGCCACAGTCCCACGAACTTGGACTGATAACAAATGTGTGAATCGAAACGGATTCTCTTTTAAATCTATCAATTTTAAAACCACTCTGACCTGGTTTCCCGCACAAATCCTGTGTGATAACACGTCGCATAAAATTTGTTTTTCCACCGAGTATTTGACATCACAAAACAGCAGATTCATTTGATCATCGACTATTTGCTTTAAAAATTAGTTCAATATTTGTCACACAATAAATAAACGGTGAATTGTTTTCAGGAATAACGATAAAGTGCGCCAATATGAAACGAGTGTTACCAAACATATTGTTTTTTTTAATAGGGATATTTTTATGTCCATCATCATCTGCCTAGCCTTTTCCCAACTATGTTGGGGTCGGCTTCCAGTCTAACCGGATGCAGCTAAATATCAGTATTTTACATGGAGCGACTGCCTATCTGACCTCCACAACCCAGTTAATATTGGGTAATACGCCCCCTTGGTAGGAATGGTTGTCAGACTTTCGGAAAACTGACTACCTGCAACGACTGTCAAAGATCTACAAATAACAGCCGGGACCAACGGCTTAACGTGCTTTCCGAGCCACGGAGGAAACTTGGTATGTAACGGGTGGTCACCCATCCACAGACCAACCTAGGCAAGCGCTGCTTAACCTAAAGATCGACCCGAGCGGCTGCTATTATTTAGCCACGAGCTCCTCTATATATATTTGAGGGATATTTTTATGTCCATGATGCGTATAAGAGATATAATATTTGCTGGGACAGAATGTGAAGTGAAAGTAACAAATGCAGCCGTAGCAACATAAAATAAATAAGATAGATAAAACCTGGACAAAATGCGACCCAGAGGTGTCGTTCGAAGATGCGGTGCAAGAATGACTAGAGAAACTTCCGTACTAAGTTCTGGTTTTATTTTCTTTGGTAATAAGAAAGGCAGTCGAAGTTACCACTAACTTGGGGACACGTTTGTAATAAAGGGAAATGTTATTTATTATTCCCAATAGATGATGTCAGGTAGTGGTCAAGAAAGTTTGGCATTGGAAGAGCTATTATCTGCAAAAATATACTTACACTAGAAGGTAACCTCCAGCTATTTCATTTAATTCTAACTTTTGTCCGCGGCTTCGCGCATTAATGTAGAATGTGTTAATTAATTCGGGTAGTACTTTGCTGACTCTTTCAGTCATGATGCGAAATATATGTGGCGCCATCTACTGTCATAAAAACGTTATTGTTGTTTCCTTCGGGAACAGTACTTTTTTTCGGGATGAAAGGTAGGTATTTCTGTTTTTGTACACTTGACAACAATGTAATATGTCATGACGACCGGTTCTTTAAGGTATAACGCTACATACTAACATACTTTCGCATTTATTATATTGGTTAAGATAGCATTGAGGGAATTTCATTTTGGGTTCCACGTTTTAAATTATGTTTTTGCCTGTTCATAAATATTCTGTCCCTCTACAAAAAAGCGTAATTCAATTTGTTGAATAATTAAAATACGTCCAAACAAGGAAATCGTAGCATGAAACAAAAAGAAATCCTCCTTCTAAAATACCCCCAATTCCCAGTAAGCACCTAATCCTATGGACAATGATTTCGCGAAGCGGGACCAACTAAGAGTTTTTTCTCATAACTCAAAATGAGATCATAACGTCGCAAATCTCGGGAGGCCTTAAAGAATAACAAAAGGAAAAAGCTCAAAATTACGTTGGCCGAGTAATTTTCGGGGCGAGCCACACAGAATGGTTCCTTAGGGACCCTCATCGGGACCCTTCGCGATTATGTAGCGGTTTTATAAGCTTGTTATGTTTTATGACCAAAATATAATGTTTACGAATATACCTTGCTGGCTCACAGTCGAAATGAGTGGACATGTGCGTATTTATTAAAATTTCCTCGATATAAATATTAACGACGGCGGCGGCGACGTCCCTTCAACGGGTGGTCTTTATGACTAACAACGTGTTTCTGTTCTGACTGGTACTGTAAATAATACTATACCTACGAACATTCCGTCTGAATACAGTGACGCCGCCATTAATTTTATTTTCGCTAAAAGCGTTGAAGATAAAAATTGCTTTCACTATATTGCATTCATTTTGAGAAATTGAGGCTGTTATATGAATTATAATACATTGCCTACACTTACTCAACTATTGTGTAGACGAAAGCAGATATTATATTTCTTGTTCACGTAAAATCTGTTGTTGTTTCTTTAGTGTAGTGGCGCGAGTAAAGCGAATGACCCAAAGATTTATCTCTCAAGATAAAACCCAAGTTTACTTTGCAAAGTAACAGTTGTTACGGACCAATCAGTTGGAGAGCTTTTTAAAATTAAAAAGTGTGGCATTTGTGTGTTCTATTCAGTGCACCACGTCCAAGCTGGCGAGTGGGAGCTGGGTACTGGGAGCTAAGTTGTTATTTACGGGAGTGCTTCAGTATTAACCACTCTGAAGGTAATTTCTTTAAAAGTCTTTTAACTAAGCTGTTTCTAGTAAAGTGCTAAGGAGGTTGGGGGTTTTCACTTGAGATGTGTGTCGTGGATGTTTTTTTACAACATTATAAAGCTATTGGTGTTATGAAGTTGGGGATGTGTAATTTAATGCTGTGCTCCTGAATGTTAATTTAATAGACTTCATTTGCAGCTTTTGCCTTTAGACATTTTTCTATATTCTTCCAAGTCTGGGATA
Source organism: Ochropleura leucogaster (assembly GCA_958449745.1). Lineage (NCBI taxonomy): Eukaryota > Metazoa > Arthropoda > Insecta > Lepidoptera > Noctuidae > Ochropleura > Ochropleura leucogaster. Next base: position 10,050,744 of record OY288212.1, read on the forward strand.
CTGTTACAGGAAACGTGGAACACAGTTTTTCATTCTAACTCTCTCACTAGGTTCATGTCCGGGCAATGCTTAATGTGTTCCATTGACATTGATACCGGAGTATGATATTTTTGCCTTTGTGAGAGGATGAACGAAAGATGATTTTTCTTCTTATTTTCTCCTAAGACACAAAAACTACAAACAACAACCGGAAATAACTTAAAAATCTTTAAAAGTAAAAACTACGTCAAATCTTCTTCCGGTAGCAAATCAGCAAAAAAATAAAATGTAACAAGCAAATAAAAGAACTTTTTAATATCGTAAATGATATCTGATTACTTGTTGTCGACAAAACTGTCAATTCGTTTGGCGTTTCTCCAATAATACCGTTCTTTCTTCGATTGTCTTATTTTACCTTGATAAATTGACATTTTCATTCGTTGCTTTCATTATTTTCACAGTTGATATATTATTTCGGAAAATCGAAGAAATAAGAATCTTCTTGGAAGACATAAGCCGAGCTACGTGTTCCATAAAGCTGGTTTAAAAATGTGCTGGCTTGCATGAAATTATTTTGAACTGCAATAAAAACACGATGATTTACGTGTTTCGGTTCTAGCTAGCTTTTGAACAAGTAGTTTTAACGAGGTTATGTTAAATACTGGGTAAGTTTAAACTTCTGAAAATGAAGATCCATCAATCCGTACTGCGTGTGGTGCATGACAGAGATTCATAGGACGCCTGTGTTCCATTAATGGGATATTATAGCCGATGGAGAAAGGAAAATACGACGCTGTGATTTCTTACAGGGGAGAATGGAAGAAGACAGGGTCAGGAAGATGATGATAAGGAATGTCAGTATGAGGAGATTTATTTGCAAAAAAGCTGATTAAACCAAAACCAAAGAATAACTCAAGTTATTCAAAAAGAGAAGTAACTGACACAATTGACGACATTCATTTAAATATCACATTCATACAACAGTATTCCGTATCAATAAAACAATCTGGTCGTTATTCAATCATCTGAAAACACTAAATTGAGTTTAAAAAATAGCTAGTCAGTCGTGACCATTCATGAGTGCACCGTGTAAACTCAGAATGGTAACACTGGCAAATAAACAGCGCCTCTGTCGCATAAACTCGCCAGTTACGATGCGTTAGTTTGAGACGCTCGGCTGGTCACACCGGTGTTGCCATTCGCAATTGCATAGAATTAAGGATTTAGGGTGGAAGGAATGTAAGATACAGGAAATATTTAGGTTAATATGACGTAGGTCTGTTGTTCTAAGAAACTGTTGCAATTTTTTGAAGCAGTTCTAGTAGGTATTACAATCATGATGTTGGAAAAATACTGTAGAGATTTTATACCTTAAAAAACCCGTGTGGAGTCTGGTTTGCTATGAAATTCGAATACTCAGTTCGTTTGAATTTATAAAAAAGACGAACGAAGAGAATGGAGTAGGTATTGTGTGACATGTATCGGCAAAATATGAACTAAAAATATAAAACTAAATTATTTTATGCCCTTTCAATTACATACAGTTGTCCATATAACGTAATTAAAAGCTCACTTTACAATACTGTTTTTGACAAGAGAAGGATACCCCACTAATATTTATGGATTGATGAATAACAATCTCATACTATGATCAAAGCCTAAAAAAATAAACGGTGAAAGATACTACATGCTAACTAACTGTGTTACTATTCTAAATAAAATATTCCAACGCGTACTGGAGCAGCTGGCAACACCGGTAACACAGTCGAGCATAGAGTTACGCATTGATAGTGTTAGCCTAGTGTAGCTTGAAACGAGCGAGTACAATAATTTTACAGCCATTTCATACGTTTATGTATGCGTGTTGAAAGCAGTAGGCCACAATGGGTTTGGGTATTCACTATCTATACTATATATATATATATATATATATATACTATACTATTACTACAGCAAAATACATAACTTTGAAAGTTAGCGATGCAAAGCATCAAGTCTTATCTTACCTTGGGTACCAGAGTTTATTATTACAAATTGTATATAAATTTACAAGATATTATATACATATAAGTGGTAATGTACAACTTTATTATATAACTTTTCGTTATTGGAACGAAGTTCCTTATCTCGCGTTGCGAAAGGGGGCTAAAAAATTAAAACCAAAAGTTGTAACGACACTTTTCGCTATAGTTGTAAGCATTTCTATTTCGAATTAAACAGTGTGGTGTCGTGATGTATGTTTTTATTGACTGTATACAGGTTTTTTGTACATAATAAATAATTACTTCGTTCCCCTTGTGTCCCTTGACCTCTCAATTTTTTTTTATTTGTTAATCATCTCATCTCATCTGAATACCCTTATTAAGTAAACAATGCAAATACCTATAACGAAATTTAACAGCGATTTTTAAGCTAAACCAATTTGTGTAAAGTTCTTTATGGAATAAACAAGTCATACAAAGAAGGTAATATTTCCCTGACTAGCTTTTTACTACTTTATCCTACAACAAATTCCATACCAAATATTCTTCATAAACATATTAGCATCAAGATTCTAAAAAGACGGAGTTAAGTAAAACTCTTGAAGTTTCTTGTACGGTTTATATTAGACTAAGTAGCCACTATAATTTTTAACTTCTACTTACAGCTTAATTCCTGGTGGGGACGACGTAAAAGTTATGTTACTTCTTTGTTTCTGACTTAGGTGCTTTTAAGCATCGTAAGTTTTCATTTTGTTCTGAACAAGTGTAACCAAGTCTTGGCTTGTGTGGCTGCGTGGTGGCCGTAAACCTCAAAATTTTACGAGGCTAAGTACAAACGCGAATGTTGAAAATATTAATTCAGGAAACGCTAGTTTTTGGTTAATTACTGGTAGTAGTCGATGGTTTAGGAATATTTTCGTATTTTTATACCAAAGCATCTTTTTTGACCCTAAAACCTTCGCCAGCTTTTTTTATTCTATGCATAAAAAACAGTTGATAAGCCTTTGTGATTCACGATCTTTCATATTAATGAGACGAAATATCAATCGGTTCACGATGATCTCGGTTTAGACTAATTACTTTCATGTTTGATGTCAAATTAGGAGCATTGACAGCAGTGTCGTACTGCGGTTAGCAATCAGGCTGCTATGCCAGCTAATTACTGCATGCAATATCCCTTCAGGATTGCGAGTTGTGGCAATTGCGTGGGACTCCAATTATGTGATTAAGCTACTGCTAATTTTGATACATGGATGAGCATGGTTGTAAATTCATTACAGTATTATGATTTCCTTTTACTCCAAAATTCAATTTTATTTATTTTTTCAATCCATTCGCCCGTCTGCACCTTACGGATTAAGTCTTAATGAGCATAACCCTGAATGTAGCATACAGCAATCAGAAGCCAACTAAAACTAGCTTACATCTTAATGGTCTACATCTCAAATATCAAGTCAAATACCACAAAAATCTCTATAGGATCATACATTTTAGAACGAAATATTTGAAATATTCTCTTTTTATCAAATTTAAATTTTGAATAGTAATTTAAAACTCATTTACCGTTAAATGTATTTAGTGACTTGCGGTGCAAGCTTACCTAAACGTCAACTAGTTGGATTGAATGAGTCGTCAGGGGTTCAGCGTCTTGTTGGGCTGTCGTCGGGTGCCTAAACTAGTTGTCTTGTTTGCGTAGTAGGTGAGCCGTGTTGACAGCTAGCACGCTGTTGTGTCAACTGGTATGTCCTGGCCTTATTTGCGATAGAGCGTGAATGACGAGATGTCTGATTGCAGATGTGGGAATTCTAATGTGAATTGTGAATGAGGGCTGGTTGTGCAGTGGGAGTGCAATTTGGGACATGGTTGCTGTCGATCTTATGTATGTTAACAGTGGAATGGAACACTGGTTTAATTCATATTTGTAACAATCAACTCACAAGTTTAACTTTTGACATATTTTTCTTTTTTTAAAACCGTTGCCCCACACTATTAATTTCTCCTGTATCGTGGGGGCGTTTACAAACATTTAAATTCACATACCCAGAACAACTGTCTGTAGGTCATACAAATATTCGTTCCGTGCGGGAAACGAACCCGCGACACGCAGCGTAGCAGTCAATCGCTCAGCTACTGCGCCAACCGTGTCATCAAACACATTACATGACACCTGTAATCTCCGATTGGTTAGGTAGAGGTGAACTGGTTTGCTGACTGCAAAGGAGATAAAAGTAACCAGGCTCGTCCGATATACTTAGTTTATTATTTCTTAGAAATCGATGGACGTATTAAACTCAATAACTGTTTGTTTTCTATCAAATAAATTTAACTTTTTTCAAAGACGTTCATGGATTTTTAAGAAAACGGTCTTGGTCACTTATTTCCTTGCTGATTGTACCAAGTAGTACACCAACATTTCGCCATTTTAAGTTCCATGTAGCGGCAAACCTAATGATATCAACCAGATACGCATCCAGGTTTCATGACAGCTCCTAAAAAAGTCGCATGAAAAAACCTTATAACACTTTGCCCGACTGAGGAGTTGAACCCGACGCCTCATGCTTAGTAGTCGGGCGTCGTATCAGTCGTACCTTCACTTATCCTTACTAATATTATGAAAGCGAAAGTGAGTTTGATTGTTTGTTACCTCTTCACGCCTGAATGGCTATACCGATTTTGATGAATTTTGGTACAGAGATAGTTGAGACCCAGGGGACGGACATAGGCTATTTTTTTTAAACTGGGATATGAGGGAGAATGAGGGAAGAAAAGGGAAAACTTAGCATTGCTATTTCAATAAATTAGGCGCAAGGGCAATACCTACAGGTAGCAGGTACCTGTAAATCAGGAAAGGGGAACTGTGTTACCTTGAATTTAACGCGAGTGAAACCGCGGGCAAAAGCTAGTAAAAAATAAAATAAGATTTTCGTTTAATTATCAGAAGACAACGAAAACGAAGCTTACTTAACAAAAGCACTGGCTGAAACGGCAAAACTGTCGTCAAAAGCGTCCATTAAACTTGACAAAAAAAAGAACCAACTCTTCAACATAATCGCACACAAAAAGAAACTTCACATACCTTTGTTAGTAACATGAGCAAGCCGTATCGATGAGCTGACGTCACATAAATCTTTAAAGACTCACTCAGTCGTATTATTAGAGTTCACAGACCATCTTCTGCGACAGTCCAACTAGTTTGCGGCTGTAACAGCGAGTCTGTATAAACTGGAGTCAGCTGACACATGTCACTGGAGTAACGAGCACAGAATGCAGGGCCACTGTTTTCCAACAAAACACTGTGTAAACATCTATAGTACAAGATTAGATGAATCTTGTTCCGTGTTCGTTTGCATTAAGTTTTAGCGTTGGACACATTAAATCTGAGATTAGTTTTCACAATATTCTGTATGATACATTATTTATATGGGATAATAATGTGTTATTACATAGATATTATCTTGAATCTGGTTTCTATCACGTTCCACAACACGTATCTTGGATGCTGTTTGTGAGCTACTTCTAACGGAAAATTAGTACTTCGACCAAGGCGGTCTCGTTACTGTTGTATTAATTCAATTTCAAGTTGGTTTGCCGGGTGATCATCTTGTCTGTAGAGCAAGGGGAGGAAAAATGCATTTTTTTTTTTTTTTTAAATAAGCCCTAGACTCACACCCAGAATCTCAAAAATGTCCTCAGAAAAAGAATGCACAATTACGAATTTCGCTGCTTGTGACAGCCATTGTTTTTCTGGAATTTAATTAGTAAGGTGCGTTGTTTGCGTTTTAAAAAAAACAGCTTTAAACTGTCGGTGTAAGGTCGAATTTGTATTTAGTCAATCAGAACTTGGGATTTTTTGAGTTTAATTTATTAAGGACACTATCTGAAGTGACATTCGCAAGGTACTGTGCATCTAGGTTTTTTTTTTTAATTTATTATATTAATGGAATGGGAGTCGGGCTAATAGCTTTAAGCCCTCCCGTCATCCACCATTGGCACCATGATGGATGACGTTTGATTTTGGCTCCCTACAAGTCTTCGCTTAGGCGCACCTTGTGTTTCTCCACATCAATGTCGCTGTGGTGAACCTCTGGTGTGGGTAGGATGCAACCGGTTCTTGATAGAAAATCATCAAAAATCTTCCTCCGATCTGGGCGGAGCGGGAGGGAGGAAGTATTACTTCATTTACTGATTAACACCCACCCACCCCCTGTTCCTTTTTTGCCCTTTATGTACCGGGGCCGCGTTATCTCTTTCAAACAACCAAAGCAACTCCGGCAGGTGATGGCCCTGGCAGGCCCTTCAGTTTTGATGCGTCCACACCCTCATTCCATGTTGCACGGCGTACTGTGCTGGCTCTGGTGCTGCGGCTGCTAAGAGAATCAAACGACGTAAATACTGTAACTTTATTGGTTGAGAAACGTACAGGTCATGGGGTCGCCGACTCTTGGCAACATTTCACGTTAGCAAAGGGCAATGCTGCTAGTCTTCGACACGTTTTCGGATGACAGCGATGTGAAGGAGGACTTCGACGCCTACGCGTTCTTTTGTTTTATTAGGTTACTTTATATCTTCTTAATTAGTTGATTTTTAGTTTTAAATTTTTCAGTCTGTTTCATTAATAAATTTATTCCGATCAATCAATCAATCAATGATAGTCTTCCAAGTTAAATTAAATATAAACATACTAGCTTTTGCCCGCGTTAAATTCAGTAGCGCCTTATTGATTTGTAATAGCAACGCTAACTTTTCCCTTTTCTTGCCTCTTTCTCCCTCACATCCCACTCTGGTCTGAGAATCGGCCAACCTCTATTTTTCATACCCCTAAGTGAGCAGCTGGTGAAACCGCTGGGCACAGCTAGTATTATATATATATATATAGTAAATATAGTAATATGGTATAGTTTAGTATATAGTATAGAAAGGCAGTAAAGATATCAATGCATTTAAAGCTGCTATAATCCCTAACTTTTACTTAATCCATCCTCTTTTTTAAAGCCTCACAACCTGACCCAATAAAAACCTTGAAAACGTTTTACTACAGTACTTACTATTACGGATTCAATTCAGAGGATAGCAATGTTTGTACGAAATGTGGCCTACATAGTGGAATACAAATGAAATGAGCTAGCAGAGCCAGTACACGTCCGATATTAGAAATAACAAGTTGCAGCGCACGTATGGTCGTGCTACGATACCGCATAATATGCACGAGTGTACCACTGTGTAATATCAGATTAACAAATTACAATTTGTGCATATAGGACACAAATTCAGTGGAATATTTCGAAAAGCTGTAATTTGATACACTCACGCCTCTTTCCAAAAACCGGTCAAGAGCGAGTCAGACTCGAGCACCGTAGGTGCCGTACAAAAGGGTGAGACTAAAACAGTCATATCTTTGACTGCGTTGACTTAGAGAGCTGATTTTTACAGCTCAAAAGCACCACGGTCTTAAAATGAATTTCCACTCGATACCTTCACGCGTTTCCGAGATAAAGGGTCTTGACAGACAGACAGACGGACGACAAAGTGATCCAATAAGGGTTCTCTTGTTTTCCTTTTGAGGTACGGAACCCTAAACACCACAGAACACTGCCTGCTTCGATCCTTATTCCTCAGCCGCGCTGATTTTGAGAACTTTTTCTAAACAAATTTGTATAAAAAAGGGTATGCAGTGAAGTTATGCCCTCTAAGAGCTGTAAGAGCATCGAGTAGTATCAAACTTCGTGCAAGTAGTTTGTAAAGCTTGACTTACTAAGGGCCCGTAATGGATAGGGAATCCCCCTATAGGGATAAAACTTTTAAGTGATAGTATCTACCTACCTACATATATGGCATAGCTAAATTATAGAAAACCCTATCGTATTGTTTATAAAATTTACTAGAAGCGCTTTCGTTAAAAGAAAAAAACTAACTGACGATGACTGCTTGTTTAACCCCTTGTATGCCGGAACGTAGATCTACGCGAGACACAATGCGTTTTTAATTGTTACTGTAATTCCGGCATACAAGCGGTTAATAAACGTTTTCCTTCAAATAGTGTGTCCTAAACCAACCCCATTCTGTGCATAAGCTGGGCTCTAACGAAACTGAACCTGATTCATGACAAATTAGCACCGAAAATTCTAAAGTTCGCTTTTCACTTGCATTTAGGTGGAAGCTAGTGCCGTTTGTAATGTATAGCGACTAGATGTGACACCGAAATGGGTCAAGAGCTCACATTCAGTCACTGTTGCACCGCCACCGCTGCACCGGTGTAATTTGTACACCTCGCTATCCGACCTGTATGCTTCCTACTACAAACGGTGGCATACATTTTAATGTGACCGCGCTGCGTGACATTACAACCGACGTATATGCGCTTATCTTTGCTTTATTTTTTTCCTTTACTATAAATTCAAAGAGGTAAAACTGCGCTATCCTATACATTGAATAAAAAAATCTGTGCGTGAGTTCTACAAGAAATACAGTTGAGATTTGCGAGTTGAAGTTTTAGAATCTACAAGTGACAATTTGACAGAGGAATTTCTTTCTGAAATATGGTTCTAAGACGAAATTTTACAGCTAAAGTTTCAAAATATCAACATAAAAATAGCGTACATTAGAATGAAAAAAAAATGGATAGCACGATATCGTAAAGTAGATAAAATGATTTATGCTTTTCCGTTCCCCTAACCAAAATATTATAACGCAAATGCTATTTTGTCGATTTCCATTGGAATTTCCATCTCCCCGCCAAAGATATGGCTTTATATTCGGTCGGGAGTTGGAGAATGCATTTTCTCGTAGGGTAAGAGGTCAATAAGCGTTAGGGGAGGAAAGTTTCCGCGAACCCCTTACAACTGTCAACGCGAGTTATTCACCCCACGTCAACTGGGGTTAAAAAGTTATCGCCACGGCTCAATAGGAGAAAGTAATAGACGTCCATGGAGTTATAGCTGAAGTTAAAAGTTTTACTAGATATACAAAAATGTTAGGTAGTTTGGTCATCCCCGTGATACCCCTGGGGTTGCAACTAAATCTCTGATGTCAACGGATAGTTCTATCAACAGTCGTGAAATGGGATTCCAACTTTGAATTAGGTTTTCAAGTTACGAGTATCCACACGCGCTTATTGGTAGGTAAAAAATACACTGTAGTTAGGTGGCAACACATAACAGTATTTGTCATTTAAAGTAAAAAAGAAGTTTGCAATTGTCTTGTAAGGTAGATCGTCGGTAGGACTTCATATAATGTATAAGGATAACATTAGAGCATCGAATAATCAGATTTCGTGATAATAATATTCTTATGTGGAATTATAACTACAAATATATTCTTATACTGATTCAAATATATTCGAGTGCTACACTTGACTGATGAGATTTCGCGACATCTTCAGAATAACCAATACTCAATAGGGTATGCGCACCGGTTACCTTCCGCAAACAAGACTTAATCAACACGAAAGTTCCAGAAAAATATGGAAGAAGTACTCTTCCAAATCTAGCACATAGGTCATGCGCAAACAATACAGAGCTCAGAGCCGTACAATAACATCTCACGTAGTATGTACACATGTACATGTTAATATGGTTATACATTTGGCTTTCCTCGTAAACTGTTTGCGATAAAACGCTAAAAGGATTATTAAACAGCTGCTAATTACAATTGCCAGTTATAAAAAGTAATGTATTATCTCGGTTATTTCCGTTGGGGGTATAGCAGATAAGCAGAAGTATTTAATTTTTATTTTTACGGTAATGGACTTTACCTGTATTGGTTTTTAGTGATGGGTGGATTTCGCTTTACGAGTTTTTCACCTTATTTTTTTTCTATTACTTATTGAATCTGTTTAGTCAGAATACTAACAGTCTCTTACCTATTTAAGTGTATTTTGTTTGCTGAGCTGAGCTGAGTGGTTGAGCGATCGCCGCTGCGTGTCGCGCGTTCGATCCCCGCACGGAACAAATATTTGTATGACCTACAGATAGTTGTTTTGGGGTTTGGCTGTTTGTGTATGTGAATTTAAATGTCTGTAAACGCACCCACGATGCAAAAGAAATCCAAGTGTGGGGCAACGATTAAAAAAACCTACTAAATTATATATTGCAGGTAACTTGAATGACAGTATAATAAGGAAGGAATGATATCAAATGTCCACAGAACTTACACAAGTCTAACAATGACTGGTAAAAGTTTAAGAACACACCCTATAGAACAAATAATCTGTGATCATTTCTAACTAAGCCTAATTTGGAAGCAGTGCCAAAATGACTTGAATAACGCAGATGGCATTAATACCCTGATGTTGAAGGAGGCGACGACGTTAATAATGCATTGTCATCTAAACGTGCAGCCATGTCCGTTGCGGTTAGTGGCAAGCCAGGCTACTCGCAGTTATCTACGACACCGCATTAGACGACTATTGTGACGTTCACCCTATACTCGGCTATGTATGGAAATCTGTAATTGCAAATCTCTAAATGTTTAGATTTACTTGAGTATTTAATGAAGTGAAAAGATTCTATCTATATACATGTCCTACATATAATATGTATTATAAATGCGAATGTTTTTGAGAATATGGTTATATGGATGTTTGTTACACTTTCACGTTAAAACGGCTGAACGGATCTTGATGAAATTTGGCACAGAGCTAGATTATAGTCTAAAAAAGTTTACTCTACTTATTTCATAAAAAAAGTGTAATATTAAGGGCCCAGCTAAAAGTGATCGCGCAAATTACCACACAGTTGGCGCAGTGGCTGAGCGATCGACTGCTGCGCTGCGTGTTGTGGGTTTGATTTCCGCACGGAACAAATATTTGTCTGACCTGCAGATAGTTGTTCCGGGTCTGGCTGTTTGTGTATGTGAGTTTAAATGTTTGTAAACGCACCCACGATACAAGAGAAATCCTAGAGTGGGGCAAAGTATTTAAAAAAAAAAGTGCTGGCGCAAGTGCTCACGAAAATGCTGCAAGCACGTGCTCGAGTAAGCGTTCGAACAAGTGCTCAAGCAAATTTTAGTTTCATGTGTGTCGTTTTCGTGATTTTCGAGGTCACTGATAACGAAATGAGGTTAATTTTCAGACATCCCTGAGGTCCTATAGTAGCTCCGGAGATATCCTTCATGTTGGTTCAGTGGTCTCCCTCGAACCTCGTTGTACAAGCGTGGTATCAGTGCAGCACGTGATCACGATCCTCCCCGTCATAACTGTTTGTCATTTTGGGTGTCGTTTTCATGATTTTCGGGAACAATGATTGATGCGAACGCGAATACTTACGCGGAAAACAATACAAGGCAACATTAGCATCATATCAGTAGTTATTTAAGTAAGGCAGGGTGTCAAAGTGGAGTTCCCCCGCACACACGATTTTTATTTTTTCAGTGTATTTTCAAGTTTTGCACAAGCCGCATTAAGTCTTGGAATATATTTGGAATGTAGGACAAATAATTGGAAATTCATATATCAGGCTCTATCGACATTCAAAACCAGCACTATCTATTGATTTCCTGTTTGCATTGGCAATAGTTGCTCTTAAATTGTTAACGGTTGAGCCCGTCCCTAATTATTGGTGCGCATTGCAGCCAATAGGCCGAAGCCGAATGGTTCCAGGTTTCGAGGCTAGTTAATTGTAGAACACAGGCTATTGCCGCTCCATAAATCTGCGTCGACTTAACGTCGGCACCGTGAAATATTAACCGCACGCCCGTTTTGACGCCCCGCGCACACTACACTAAATAAATAATAAAATATCGCTGGAAGAGACTGTAAATATTTATATACGTGCGCACGCTGATTAAAAAAGTCATTGTTTTTGTATCGTTGCACATTAATTTTATCTCTGTGTATATTCGCCGCAATTCATTGGCAATCCTCATATAGCTAACCAAACAATTGTTTGCGAGGGAAAACGGACAGGGTTAACATTAATTGGTTCCATATCTTCGATTTAATGGTGGGTAAGAGCGTTTATTGAAATTAAACCTCCTTAATTAATGATGCCGATACTTTTATGTTTAAGATTTCTTTCCACTTGACTTTTTGGATTGATTGATTGATCGAGGCAGCTCAAAAAGCATGCCGAAAGGGTACTTGCCTTTATTCTTTTAATGAAAAAAATGTTGAATCCGAAAAAGGACATCATTATTTTAGCAGGTAACAGTGTCGTATCGTATCATATCCAGTAATATTAGCATAATGCTCCGTGAGCTCAAATTATGACTTTACTATGCATACGGCGGTCCGTGGGAGGGGAGGTTTAGCATCAATCAAGGAATTAGGCCGCTAATCTCATTTGTCCGTTTATACTGCTCGCCCCTCACGACTATGCGTGAGCATTTGCAATGATAATCACGCGATACACATCGTGAATAATAATCTTTACACATACATTAGTTTACACTAACTTTTTAACGAGTCCTTGATTATTTAATTTATATGGGGCTGCTCTGTCGTACGTTGACAGAATTATGCATATTATTTTCGTTGTAATAGTATGCAAACTATAACGCTACGAGATGGCTGAATAGAAATACCGTTATATCACAATGGCCAAAGGGTGTTCTAAAACGGACATAAGTTACTAAATGAATCCTGTATGTTATGATTTGATAATACTAAAATCTAATTACAACTAGTAAATCAGTGCTGCCTAAAGCATTTTACGAGTAGCTATTGTTTATAACACAACTTGACTATAATGAAGGTTAGGCAAAGGGTAAAGAAAGCAAAGGGTAGGTAGTTATGTTACTTTTTCTCTAACTCATTTTGAGAAATTTTGAGAGAATCGAAACAGAAGAGATGATAATGAGTGACAATATTTAGGATACTCGAATCGAAATCGTTATACGATACTTGAAAATTGTGAAGAACAGAAAATATAAAAGGAAGACTTGGAGACGATGCCGATGTTACCTCTGTAGATATAAAAAGTGTGTAAATAAACTCACATACTGTAAATAAGATGGAGTATTTCAAAGCAGGGTTGCCAACTGTAAAAAGAAATTCCTCGTATGTATGCTGCTTAAAATCTCGTATTTTGACTTTGGAACCTCGTACATTTAGCGCTACTTATCAGCGAAACGCCAATTGAAATATTAATGGTATTTAAAATTTAAAGATGTGAAATAATAATTTTGGTTAGAAGTCGAACTTTTTAGGACGTAGTTTTTCGGTCGTTATTTATGACTTAAAAAGGGAAAGTAAACTTATTTCTAATACAAATAGCTGTTGTAGTTATGGTTACTGGGTAAGTGGTAGAGTGATTCCAGAATCACGTTTTTGACAGATGAATTTGGGACTGTTGATGATACATAATGTTCGTGTGGTCATATTTTCAAAATCTCCTCCATAATTGTATGTGTTGATAGTTGATAGTGTCTTCGTACCTCGTAAGTTAGACCACTAAACTCGTATTTGAACGAGGAACCTCGTACGGTTGGCAACCCTGTTTCACAATCCCCTTACAAAGAAAAACATTAGCTAAAACACAATCCGCACTCTTTCCACGCATTACAAACTAAACCAATCCTTTGTTGGCTACTGACAATTGTCGCTAGTTTTCCACGGAATTTATAAAGCCGCCATTTTGATTGCGTCAGTTCCGCTACAGGCCGTAAGTTACACCAAGCACATAAAAGTGACGAGTGGACCAGTGATATATGAGTGAGGCTTCGAAGCGATCCATATGTTCAGTTTTTACGGAGCTCCCGGGCAATGATTGATGTTGCTGACATTGACCTGAATCGATTACCGGTCTCCACTGAATTTTGGTAGTAGGCGCTTTATTTCTTTATTCCGCTAATCATTCATTACTGGTTTTGTTGATTCACCTGATGAATAGTATTGTTGTTGTTGAATATGAGGGGAAGCTTTGCGTGGGTTTAATACGAAGTAGTATTTGGCGCCATTGTTTTACAAATTTATTCGCTCTTTAATAATGGTTATGCCTATTCACTATTTTATCTAGCTCATGATTTCCTAACGTGATTAGCTATAGACAAGCATTTAGTTGTTGTAAATGTTTATTAAAATAATCAGATTAAAACATTATCTTCACTAGTTGAGTACGTTAGCACTAATCCGACATCAGACCAAAATCAGCCAAGTGTGATGTCATACTCACGCAGCTGAGGGATCCGCAGCACGAATTTAACAGGCTTTTATTTAACTGGCATTGTTAGTATGTAAGTATTGATTAAACTCAATTTCAAAGCATTTATTTCAATTGCCCCGTTACAGGCACTTTTGAATGTCAAAAAACAAAAAGATGAAGCTACAGTCCCAGTCACAAGGCATAATAACTTGTGAAAGTACTGCAATTGCTCATTCCAAAGCGTTGATATGTATGGAGAAGAATGGGCAAGAAACTCCATGGACACTCTTTTTAGTCATAATATTTTTATAAAATCGTGGTTAAATCTTGCAACTTCATTTTTAATAAGTTCCCGTCAGCCGATTGAGCTGAAATTTTGCACACCTCTTTGGTTTTGGCGACGACATTACCGTTTTTTTTTTAAAGTTTGTTCGCACTCATGGAATTTCTCCTGTATCGTGGGTGCGTTTAGAAACATTAAAACTCCCTAAACAAATAGCCGGATCCCGAACAACTATCTGTATACCAAACATTTGTTCCGTGTGGGGATCGAATCTGCGACACGTAGCACAGTAGTCAAACGCTAAGCTACTTCATATTTTTGTCGTTGTGTCATATTTTTAACAGACATGAGTTGATCTTAAAGCCAGGGTCACCTCCTCACGAGAGGATTCCTCTACTGTTTTTTGCACGGATTCAAAACTTTGTATAATTCACTAGCTTTTGCCTGCGGCTTCGCTCGCGTTAAATTCGGGGTAACACAGTTCCCCTTTCCTGATTAACAGGTACCTGCTCCCTATAGTTTTTGCCCTTGCACCTTATTTATTGTTATAGCCATGCTAAGTTTTCCCTTTTGTTCCCTCTTTCTTAATCATATCTCAAAAAAAGCCTATGTTCGTTTCCAGGATCCCAACTATCTTTGTACCGAAATTCATCCTAATCCGGTTTAGCCATTTAGGCGTGAAGAGGTAACAAACAAACTCACTTTCGTTTTTTAGGGTTCCGTAGTCAACTAGGAACCCTTATAGTTTCGCCATGTCTGTCTGTCCGTCCGTCCTCGCTTAATCTCTGTGACCGTTAGCGCTAGAAAGCTGAAATTTGGTACCAATATGTATATCAATCACGCCGACAAAGTGATAAAATAAAAATTTGAAAAAAATGTTTTATTACGGTAGCCACCCTATATGTAAAGTGGGAAGTGATTTTTTTTTTAATTTCACCCCTAACGTGTGATATATTGTTGGAAAGGTATTTAAAAATGAATAGGGGTTTACTAAGATTATTTTTTGATAATGTCAATAATTTCGGAAATAATCGCTCCAAAAGTAAAAAACAATGTGTCCCCCCCCCTCTAACTTTTGAACCATAAGTCTAAAAAATATGAAAAAAATCTGAAAAGTAGAACTTTATAAGGACTTTCTATGAAAATTATTTTGAACTTGATTGACTCAACAGTTTTTGTACAAAAAAAACAAAAAGTTTTACAAAATAATTTCTGGATAAGTTTGTAGTATAATCGTATATGCAAGCATTTTTTTTAACTTTGTTTACATATTTTATTATCCTGAACGTATCTTTTTTCAAACAAAAAAAGAATTATTGTAATCGGTTCTTGCAATTCAAAAGTATTAATTAGTAACCCAATCCCCCGAGAGATGGCGCTGTAGGTACTTATTACATTGGATCGGGTATTACCGAATTGTTCGGTTGGCCTCATAACTGGGAACACTTATTGTGACGGACGGGAAACTACGGAACCCTACACTGAGCGTGGCCCGACACGCTCTTGGCCGGTTTATAATATTAGTAAGGATTTGTGTATGTTTAGATATAGTTAGCTCGGCTTTTAGAAATACTATCATTAAAAAATCATCATAATATTCACGGAACCCTAAAACAAGTCAAGTCTATCAATTCCGTTATTAGTCTATCAATTTATCATAGCGATAGTATTCTGAATAGCATTGATAACTTGCACATTTCAAGAATTTATAATCCGATGATTATGACAATAGATAAAGTAATTAATGATAACCGGTAACGTAACCGGTCTACTTACGTCACAATTGATTAAAGAGCGACATTTTTAATCACAAAAACGATCAATATTTGGCGGCCAAAAAACGCTGCAAATATCAAAATTTTATAAAACATTACTTAACTAGCTTTTCGCTCGTGCTAAATTCGGGATAACACAGTTCCTCTTTCAGTTTAAAATGTTTGTGAACTCACCCACGATACAGGAGAATTCCTAGAGTGGGACAAAGTTTAAAAAAAAAAAGGATTCGTTATGCTCAAGGTGGATAACTTAGCACCGCAAACCTAAGGAAACCTACATAAAGCAGTTGCAGACAAATTATTAGACCTAACAAAATATACAATTCCTCTCACCAATTTATTCTAGGCAACTGACAATTAGAACGCAGTGAATAGCTTTGAAGATTTGCGCGATTGTTATTTGGGTTTACTGTTACTGTTAACTTTACAGCTGGCATAAATTGCCAAGTTTATTCATCGTCGCTCCTCAAGCATGAAACAATAAACTCGAAGGCCTTTTCTCCCATGTCATAAATATCGCGTTACTATAAGTGAGAATAATAAAATTTAACGATATTACTTACCACGTAATGTCAGGATTTGGCTAGAAATGTTTGTATTGGAGCCATTATTTTTACGCAACTACGGTTTATGTAGAAGTTACGATGTTTGATGTGTGCATGTATATGCCTTTGTAGTTTGTAAACGGATCAAACTTTTTGAAACTTGAAGTACTCTATTTTGACGGTCCATTTTAATCAATTATAACCATTGAAGAAAGGCTTTTGCGAATTGTTAAAAGATTGAAATAGGTCGAAGGAATAAATGGTTTTTGAAGGTACCTAACGAATTGAAGTTCCATTGTTTTGATAAGTAAAACAGAATATCGAAACGATTTCTCGATATTGCTCTTTTAGTGTATAAAGGCGCCGAGTCCTTTAGTGTTATCTTTCAGAAAACACTTATATAATGAAAGAGAACGGAGCTCTTGGGACAAAATGCGGGTAGTTTGAAGCTCTAGAGCTTACAGCGTGATACTGATTTTATTTTCTAAAGTAGACCATTTAATTGATTGGAAAATAAAGGAGGACTGGCCTTCACTTACGTATTTTTGGTTACTTTAAAAGTTTTAACGAAGACGAAAAAATACCAACTAAATTTTATTTCCATCGTTGTTTTTGGTGAATTCTGTTAATGATATTAATAAAATAAATAATTAAAACTAATGGCTTAATTGACAAGAGACAACCAAGACCTGATAAGGCTCTCGTTAGGCAGCGGGTACTTCTGGACACGGCTCGTATCGTTAGGAAGTTCCTCTCTTAGGAGCCCTGACTACCGGTAGCTTGGACCCTGTTCCCATACCGATGGGCCACTATTTTTATATACTTTTAAATGTTTTTTGTTTTATTTATTACTAGCTTTTGCCCGTGGCTTCGCTTGCGTTAAATTTGGGGTAACACAGTTCCCTTTGCGCCTTATTGATTTGTTATAGCAACGCTGAGTTTTCCCTTTTCTTCCCTCTTTCTCCCTCACACACCATTTTTTTTTAATTAGCGGTTTAGCCATTAAACCGTGAAGAGGTAACAAACAAACTCACTTTCGCTTTTATAATATTAGTAAGGATTGAATAAGAAATATAAAAAGTATGTAAAAAAATGAATAAACAAAGATAAATAAATAATCTTTTTGAATTAAATTTTTACAAAGCAAGAAATATGAAAATTCCAAAAGAAAACTATCGTTTAACAGATGCCTTATTGTAACTAAGCCAGTTTCAATATTAAATCAATTAGAGCAACCTGCAGAGGTCGGCAGAACATAATACCCTACGTAAATTATTCCCAAATGAACGTTTATACACTTTATACACCAGTAACAATGTACATCTCTGTTTAATATAAAGCCAATGTAACCTCAACTACAACTCTGCACTGACCACGAAATTTAACATCACTCAGGAGTTGCTACAGCAATTACAAACTTATTTCCTAAGCCGTACGTTCGTTTATGTTTCACGGGGAACGTTGGGGGAAACTTCAGAAGTTCATTAAGACGGTACGGTTTTCCTGCACCGGTCAAAGTTGGGTTCTCAGACATGCTCGAGCACCTTCAGATGGCGTCTTAATGCTGCTAACTAAAGATGTAGCTCGTAGCTACCTACACTTTCGTTATTTTATCTCCGACAAGATTAGTGAGTTACAACCGCGAGTCACACTTTTACATTAGTTGCCAAGTATTGGCACAGTTCGGTGTTAAAGGAACTTTTAATGTTAAGATGTGTTTAGGAACTTTATGTGGTTGACTTATTGGATAACGGGAAAATTACTGCGGCACTGAAAAAATGAGAATTGATTATTCTCTGTTGAATAAAACACAAACAGTTCCCCAACAAACACAGTCGCAGGAAAATTTTAAACAATGAAAAATTCCCTTCTCCTTTATCTCGTTATAATGAATACCTTCGAAGGATTCTTTTCGAATAGTTCTGATAAAGAGGAGCGTCGAAACTTCAAATTAAGATTCTTCGAGTTCCGCGCAAGGGAATAAGATTAATGAAGGATGGCACCTGGGGGTCGCCGCCCCATTAACGATAGCACCGGGTCAGAGGGGAAATAACTGTTCATAATAATAAGCGGAAAAAACTCCTCATAGATACTGGACTATACAAAGAGAAACGTTTATAAATTGTGGAGAAGTACTTCGAAAAGGATATTATAATCGCTGGTATTTTACGAAAGGAACGTTTCCACGTCGAGGAAATTATAAATCAATATTTCATTTAGTCCACCTACAAACTTTATGAAATAATTCAGAATAGATTTGCAATTAGTTAGTCTAGCGTCAACATTTTACCGGCACCACAGCTGAAATTGTTTCTAAAACAAACCCGTAATAGTTTTCTATTCAACGCCGCTATTCTGGCGCATTAGAGCGTGCTTTAATAAGACAATATGTATGTGTCTCAAACAATGAGAATAATAACAGCGCATAATGGCGAATGAGAAAATTGCTCGTTGACTGCCACTAGCCTGAATATCACAATGAGACGAGACAACAATGCCCAAGGACCTATATTCTCGAGCCTAGAGTAGCAGACTTAATGAAACAAAAACCGCTTTGGAACTTAAACAGAGGGTGTACGCAAATTGGAGGCGAACGACGTTGTTATAGACTTCGCAAAGTTAATGTAACGTTCTTTGTCAGACGTACGTTTTTATTCAGTCTGCTACAGTTTAGATTGGGTGTACCACGAATGGAGTGCGGCTTAATCAAAGACCTCTATTGTTAAGAATAGTTTGCACAATGTTGGTAGTATTACATCGGGCTGGCTCTATATTTCAGATATATTCTCTTGAAACAATGCATTCGTAACTTTATGAAACGGGTTTCTCTTGAACGTCGAGTTGTTCACATCGCTGGCTATCGATTGACTTATTTGTTAAACGTTATGGGCTTAGAATAATAACTTTTTTGTGTACTGTAACAACAAAAACACGCACTATCTAGATACGGATATTGGGCGCAGTGTATTCATGAAAAACCTATTTCCATTATACTTTTTAGTTGCGCACAGTTTTTGATATAGATCACAAGCCCACAACAAAAGCTAACAAAGCACAAATCAGCTGACAATGTAACTATCGACGCGAAACCGTACTTTATACGCAGTTCCATACAACTATAGTGCACTAAAGCTGTGCTCGGACGGATTTTTATTACTTTTTGCATGTCAACCGTGAAGTTTATGGATGCAATTATTGTTGAAACACGCGGTGAGATTTATAGCAACAATCATGGTGACGCTCGGATAGTGTTGTGCAGATTGTTTGATCATCATTAAAATATCGCCAAACTTGCTTGCTTTATTTATATGTTTGTTGTTCAGTAAGGATGTGACTTGTTTTATTGTGTACGCGACCCATTCCATCGATGTTATAAACAGTTAATACTCAAGAGCTTTTTCCCAAGTTAGGTTAAGTGATCAACAAAAAGTGTTACACAGTAGGCACTTCATGAAAGTTTGGCATAAACATCGCTGTTAATCAAACTCGCAAGAACAAAAATAGCTGCTTTATCAAACTTCGAAGCATGAGAGTGTGGTTCAAAAGACGATACATCGTTTAAATGGAAAACACAAATGTGAGAGAAAGTTCAGCAACTTCAAGGAATCTTGGAAGCCGCTAAGACCCCAACATCTCGTTGCGCGGGAAAACAAGACAATGCTTTTAACCGATTCTAATGTGAGAGGGTCCACAGCTCATATATTTACATTTTCCGTAAAGAGTTTTTCCGAAGTTTTACGGAAATTATCATAAATATGCACCCTAAGTAAACTAACTGAGTATGCAACAAGTTAACAATGGATTTATGTCTGTTGGGACTTGTGTACATATTAATGTGATAATATAAGTACAGAAAGATAATTTACATAACACTGATAAAATAATTATATTTTTATATATTATACTACTCAAAACAAAAAAAAGGCCACGAGGTATTTTTTCATTTTGGTGTAATTTATTGGGGCATGGTGCTATTCACAGACGATTGCAAAGTTATTTTTTTTCACGACGGTCGGCGTATTAGAGTATGGAGAAGACGCAGCGAGAGATTTTCAGAAGCCTGTATCCATAAGGTCGATCGTTTTGGTTGTCCAAATGTAATGATTTGGGGCGGGATAAGCTTACACGACAAAACTGAGCTCGCTGTTTTAAATGAGGGTACTGTTACTGCTCGAACCGACAACCGTTGGGGTAAACGTGTTCTTGAGTGGAGACCGCGACTCGGCAAGCGTAGTGTAGGACGCCCTCCGACCAGGTGGGATGACGATCTAAGAAAGACTGCAGGCAGATGCTGGATGCGGCAAGCTGAAGATAGGGCGCTATGGCGATCATTAGGGGAGGGCTATGTCCAGCAGTGGACTAATATAGCCTGATGATGATGATGACTGTTACTGCTCAGCAGTATATTGAGGAAGTTGTCAGACCACATGTGATCCCATTTGCACAGTGAGCGGGTCCTGGACTGATCTTGATGCAAGACAATGCTCGTGCACACACGGCTCAAGCGACTCAGTTTATACTGGAAGCCTCTCAGATTCAAGTCTTGCCGTGGCCGGCGAACAGTCCGGACTTAAATCCCAATAGAGCACATGTGGGATCAGTTGAAACGAAGAGTTAGAGACGGTGATCAGGAAATCCACAACCAACAGCAACTCATAAACGCTGTTAAAAGGGCCTGGGAAGAGATGCCAATGGAAAATGCTTCAGGAGTGCGTAGCTAAACCAGGGGAGGATACCCGTTACTAAAAGATGAGCATGGAGTATTTTTTTTTGTTTTCAGTAACTTTACATTGGTTTTATTTTTAACCTAAAATGTGTTTTTTCTTTCAAAGCAAATAAACTTTTTAATCATTATTATTTGAATAATTTTATTGGTCTACATAGTAAAAACAACATTAGTTTTCATTATGGAGAAAAAAATATATATATTGGTTTTTATTATTTTTATGGTACAGACAAAATACCTCGTGACCCTTATTTTGTTTTGAGTAGTATATATTATAAATACTAATAATAAATAATTCATTTTTTATATTTTTAAATGTTTTTATGTTGCTTTTTTATAAGAATATGTAAAAATATAAAAAAAGTATGTATAGAAATGAATAAACGAATAATTCAAATTTATATTTACATAAAATAAACTAATTAACTTAGCAAGTTAGTTTAAACTTAATAAACTTTCGTCGAAGTACGTCCTTCACTCTGGAAATCCTGCTATCCAGAAACGTAACCATAAAACTAGCAGCATTGCCACGTTTAATGTTAATGATAATTCTTTGGCGAAGGAAAGATGCAGCCCTCTGGTCACGCCAAGGGTCAACCGGTCGGCGAGAATCTTTCTCTAAAAGAAAAAAATATTTAAAAAAATTGTTTGGCCAAGGAAAGAGGCAGCCCTCTGGTCACGCGAAGAGTCGACCTTACCTGCAAATCAGAAAAGGGGAACTGTGTTACCCTGAATGTAACGCGAAAAATATATCAAAATATATGACTGTTTTTTTGTGGTGGGAAATCGTCAAATAACTTCCCCCGATCTGGGCGGAGCGGGGGGGTGTGTCAGACTTGTTCTGACTTAAACCCACCCATGTTCCTTCTATTACCCTTTACGTTCCGGGGCCGCGGTATCTCTTTCGAACAACCCGCAACCCCTGATGTTAGTATTACTACGGTTTTGATTTGATAGTATCCATAATAATATCAACATGGCTCCAAAACATAATTGTTTTGGAAAATCTTTAATATTTATTCTCAAGATCTGTATTGTATATATGTTTTAATTATAATGGTTTGTAAAGTATATAAATGTAAATCTGGTGCGATTATTGCTTAGTGATTGCAAGGCCGCAAATTCGGAGGAGCGTTTCTTGTGGCGTGCAAGGGCGTAACATTGGCAGTTCCTTGCCAGTTGCAACAAGAAGCGCTCCTACGAATTTGAGGAATATAGGATGCTAAATGGGTTAGCAATAAGGCTCTAGTCCGTGCCAAAGAAGTATACATAATTACACTCGAAAAACATTACCCCTTCTTGCACAGTTGGGTATAATCAACCAAAATAAAAATATTCACAATTATAGTGATTCTCAGTGAAATTAATAGTTTAATCACAACATCAGCTACCTGAGGGAAAGAGATGGTGCTAGACACCCTGTATAGCTCTGTCTTTTTCCCTCAGCGAAATAAGTTCTGCTTTAAGACGTCATAGTAGGCCTACAGGCTGATTTCACTGTAGTTGTGACTTGCAAAATTATATATCTACTGATAAACATTGACAGTCAATTACTTACGTGACTTTGATAAAGTGATTGAATTATCGGGTTTAACCAAAATATGTGATATGTAAACCTTGCGATTAGTATTGTAATCAATGCCGTAAAAACGTAATTCATTAATTAGGAATTTATGTACGATTAACAAAAATAATGAAGAATTGTTTCTTTTTTAAATAACTGTGCGTGTATGTGTGTATGTTTTTTTTAATAATGCTGACTACGGAACATAGTAAGTTTAAATTAATTACAACAAAAGAAAAATTCCAAGAGCGAGTCAGACTGGCGCACCGAGGGTTCCTTACAAACTTTTACACAACTCCCGGTCACCGTAGATGCGGGCCTGTGGACGGTGAGCAATGGGTAGCTCACCGTCCGTCCGTCTATTGGCGACAGGGCGTGTCGACGGCGCGTTAGTGTTTCACGCGCGCCTCAAAGAGATGTCAGCAAAGCAGAGGGGCCTTCCAAAGACCTCCTCCTACCGGGGTTGCGGTTGTTCTTAGTGGGTGGGTTTTTAGTCAGTACAAGTCTGACGCACCCCCCTGCTCCGCCTAGACCGGGGGAAGTTATTTGATGATTTACCACCACAAAAAAACAAACAGTCATATATTTTGAATGCGTAGACTTAAAGGGGCATGATTGATTTTTTTTCACAGCACAAAGGGACTAAAGAGTTGAGTATATTATGGTTTCAATTTCAACTCGATATCTCCACACGTTCCCGAGATAAATGGTCTTGACAGACAGACAAACAGACGGACAAGAAAGTGATCCAAAAAGGGTTCCGTTTTTTATATTGAGTCACAGAACCCTAAAAAGAACGTTTTTCTTAATTATTCTTCAATCGAAGTCTAGATTATTCTGTAAATGTTTTATGTAGACGAAAACACAACTGTAATAACTTCAGT
Organism: Ochropleura leucogaster; assembly: GCA_958449745.1. NCBI lineage: Eukaryota > Metazoa > Arthropoda > Insecta > Lepidoptera > Noctuidae > Ochropleura > Ochropleura leucogaster. The sequence goes on from OY288212.1 coordinate 10,074,559, forward strand.
TTAATAAGTAGACGAAGATGCTAATCTAATTAGATCCGGTTCAAAAGCAGGCATATATCTCTAATCAAAACCTATATGATAAAATTGTTATCATGACTTAGCACGATTTCGTGATAACGTAACTTCTAGAAGCGGAATAGCAAACTGACACACTACAGTGACCCTACCTTTAACATAAATTGATTACATAGCTAAAATACTAACGATTTCAATCTCCGCACTTAAATACACGGGAAAAAATGTATCACTTCAATTACTTCGAAGAGTGGAACGATAAATACGATTTTCGTGTGAGTGAACAATATCAATGATATTATTCAAATGTCAGCTACTAAAAATAAACATGATTATGTTTTGACACCATGGCAAATCTAAAAATTTAAATACCTATATGCTAATACTATCTTATTTTCGAGTTTCGTAATTTTATTATAGGATACAACTAAGGTTAATTATCTGTGCACCGGATTTCATTCAAACTGGTTCCAGTAATTTTTGCATGAGAGAATAACAAATATCCATTCATCCATACATCCATCCATCCTTACATAGGTACTGTCGCATTAGATTAAGTAGGAAAAGTTTGTCAGTTTGGATGAAAGTGGGAATCTTCCGAGAGTTGCGGGTTGCTTGAAGGATATACCACGGCCCCTGAACATAAAGGGCAAAAGAAGGAACGTGGGTGAGTTTTAGCCAGTAAAAGTCTGACACTGGCCCGCTCCGCCCACAGCGGGGGAAGCTATTTGATGATTTTCTATCCGAAAAAAAAATGGTGGTAATCTTTGGAAGTACTATAATAACATAATTACAAAAAAACATTCAGCAATAGATGTTATATTATCCCTGAGTGTCATTATTTAATAACTCTCCGTTGCACAGTAATTTATAGGCCAAATCGCGAGCGAAACCGCGGGCAATATCTAGGCGTTGTTTAAACTTATAACCTACACGAACAACTTCAATAAATAACGTTTGCAGTGCCGTCTCACGAGTAAATAAAAACCACATTGATGATGACCCGTTTTCAGTAAGCGTTCGCAAGTTTTTCACCTTATCAATTTGCATGTTTATAGAAATTCTTGTAGGCCCTATGTAAATTCACACGTCCACCATAAATGATATACGTCGTAATGAAGATCATGAATCACTGGCCATCGTGACTGGCCGTAATTGCTTTGCCAATCGAATTAATTCCTTCGCTTAGTATTTTATGGTACAGTTTTTGTAATTGATTCCACCGGGTTATCAATAACTTTAAAATGTGTTTATAGTGGTCATATTTTTGAATGTTTATGTAATGTTGTCAGGAATTTATAAGGGTTTTACAATTGCTATTGCTTGTGTATCATAGTGTTCGAGTTTATTGCAATTTGATAAACGTTTCAGTGTTTATTGGTTTCTGGATCTGTATTTTCTGTAGTCTTATCGCTTTTACTCGACTTCCTGCAGTCAAAGGAGGTACGAAATGTCATATTATTACACGGATTGCACACATTATGTAGTTGGTTATTACAGTATTAGTACATTATGCAGTTTGCGTGTATGCAATGGATGTATAATGCACGATTGAACGCAAGGCACAGAGAGACACAGAGAGATTTACACAGATTAGAAATTTGTCAGTGATGTTATATTGATTAAATCTAGTATAAGCCATTGCTAGAGGTAGGTAGGCTAAATGGTCTGAATAACAATGGATTCGATTTATATGGTTTGGAAAACAGCTGTGAGACTTGTGGATTCCGCATAAGTTATTTAACAATTATTACAAAGAGGGGCCATGTTTGTAGACTCTTTAAATGTTTTCTAATCCTTTTAGGACATACAGACAAAATAAATATACTTGAAATTTGAGGGTACGAGGCTAGGTTTCATTACTCCAATAAAAAAAAATACATGAAGGTCGCAAAGCCGCGTTAAATCCAACAAATCATGAAATCTTTTGTGCTAACCAAAGCGCAAATACTACTTCTTTTCACAAACCAGATTGTTACCTCATCCCACAAAACATAAAAATTTTACAAGCGCTGTTTACTCCAAAATATTTTCTGCGACACTTTTTAGGTTCAAACAAATTATTCTTTGTATTAAGGCGACCCGAGATATTCACTTTTATTACGACAATTTCTTATATTTATACGTCAAAAAAGCAAACTCGTGTACCTTTGCAGTAATAAAAGGTAATGGTGGTAGGCGAGGCGTCGTATCGTTTTGTCTCTGGAAGGTTGAATCTCTGAGGTGGAGTCATTTTGGCGGGGATTATGACTTCATCCCCGAATGAGCATTAAAAACACGAAGCTGGTCATTTTCGGATTGTCTCAGTATAATTACATGTTTATTAAAATAAGGGTGAATACAGACGCAGGATTGATTTTGTCTAGTTACTGTACTGTTACCCCGAGTTTAACGCAAGAGAATCCGCGGGCAAAAACTAGTCATTCATGAAGTTCGTTTGTTTCTTTACTACTACTACTATTCTTACTCTCAAACGACAACAATCAATTTTCATTATATGCCTTACAGTATATACCTTAAATGCACATCTGTCAAGCAACTGAAAGTTGTTTAAATATGTTTTTTTTTTTAATAATTTTCATTTTCTAACTTTGTTTTATGAAATATTGTTTTAAAAAAATTGGTATTACAATTTTCTGGATAGTTGTTTCAGAATATTTGGTATTATTTAACTATTTTGGAGAAATCCAAAGAGTATGTGGGATAATGGGCCCATTTGATGATGGTATCTGTATCCGGTATCTATGGCACCATTTGTAATACACACACTATTTGACACTGATGGCGATTTTATCATAAAATAAAACAATTTGTAGATATTGATATCATTACTTTTTATGGTAACTACCGGATTCGCGCGAACCCCTGCTCTCAATAACAATAGTAAAATATACTAGTTTATATCGGAAGCAGTATGGGACGGTGCACCAACAGGAAAATACTTCGGTTTTGTTACGATATAAGAACATCATATGGGCCTAATAATAAGTGGGATGTAATATATTATTTCTAAATGAGCATGTTTTCTGTGTGGCAACAAACAAAGCGACCATTCGCCTAGTATGAGGATCGTAATAGGCGACAAAAGGATCATTGTAAAGGGCTACCTCTTATGCTGTGGATTTTCGTGGAAAATCTACGGGAGGTTGATGGTAGAGTGAGGAATGGTAAGGAGTAGAAAACGTTCAAAATACTCAGTACGGTCATGAGACTTTACTGAGTGTGTTTTTAACCTTATTTTGTGACAATCATACATATTTTGTAATGGCCTTTTCATCACTAGTAGACTTTAGGACATCATTGAAAAAGTTTCCTAAACAAAGTAATGAATTCAATAAAAAGTAACAATTTGCAAAAAAAAACAGTGAATGATTTTAATTCAACTTTTATTGAATTCACTAGCTTTTGCCCGCGTCTTCGCTCGCATTATATTTGGGGTAACACAGTTCCCCTTTCCTGATTTACAGGTACCTGCTACCTGTAGTTTTTGCCCTTGCGCCTTATTTATTGTTATACCAATGCAAAGATTTCCCTTTTCTTCCCTCTTTCTACCGCATATCTCAATCTTTAAAAAAATTGCCTATGGCTACCTCTACTGGTCCCAACTATCTCTGCATCAAAATTCATCAAAATCAGTTTAGCCGTTTAGGCAAGAAGACGTGACGAACAAACATACAAACATACTTACTTTCGCTTTTATAATATTGGTAAGGATTACGATAATTTACCTGAAAGATGATTCCTGATAAAAAAGCAAAATTGTACTGATTATTGTACAAGTTTATGATAGTATACTACTTATGATACTTATTAAACGTAATCCATTGTATTGATAAATGTGTATGTGACTTCATAAAAGTATTCCTTTGGCCTATAAAATGTTAAATCCTGTGTAATGATTATATTGTAGTAACCGCATGCGGTTTTTTTATTCAGTGTTTACACTAATTTTTGTATTTTAAATTCGTCTAAAAAAACATTTAAAAATATAACATAGGTTTCCGGCGGTATCGGGAGCAGGGTCCAAGCTGTGTGATGTGATATGGTATGGTGCAGTATATATGTATATTTCAAAGTTGCTATTGAATAATCCTAGCTACTTGGTTATGCCTGTGCAAGTACTCGCCGTTAGCCAGACGTGAACAACCCGAAATAATATGTCTAGGACTCACCCGGACGGTGGCATGCCCGACACACGTCAACCGTCTTGTATTTTATGATAAATTTCCGTTAGTTGTTCGTCATAACTTCATACATAATCGGACTACCAAAACCTTCAGTTTCTCTTAAAAGGTCACCAGAATTTAGCCAGGATACGGACGCTAAAATATCTACATCGGGTCCATGAAGAACCCGGTAAAAGCGCCTGTGAAGCTCCTTGTTTTGCCATATTTCCGGGTAGTAAGTACTACAGATTTGAGCCAGTCCTCTTAAGCTATGAACGGTGGGGTGAGTCCTTTGTCCACTGCGACCACATCTCGATTGATACACTTTTTTTTTGCGGATATCATCAAATAACTTCCCCTGCTCTGGGCGGAGTGGGGGGGGGGAGTGTCAGACTTGTACTGACTAAAACCCACACTTCCCACATGTTCCTTCTATTGCCCTTTGCTTCCCGGGTACCGTCCACAGCCCACATCGACCGAGGCCCGGAGTCATCTCGCGGCAACCGCGGTTTGAGGTTCTCTCCCCCAAACGCCCAACCACCTCCACCCTGATGGAGTGACTAAAAGTTTCAGTTAATTTCAGTAGCTCCTGTCGCAATTTGTTGGAGGCTTGCCTGACAAAGGTGAGATATGACTTGACCACCTCTCCTCCGTCTAGACTATTTGATAGTCTAGACCTGAAGCCTCCAGCAATGTGCTAAGAGGATTCAAGGCCACACAGAACCAATCTTTAATTAATTTAGACTTAATTTATTTTCCTTTTGTTCCCGGCTCAAGCTGTGGCTCGGGGGATAAGGGATTCAAACCTAACTAGTATAACCCAATGCCTCTAGCATAGGATTCTACTAACTGGGAAACAATGCTAGCTTTTCAATTTCATGATTGGAAGTACTATCCTTTCATTGTTTTTAATATGCTTAAGCATTTATAAGCTTATGCTAAATTAAAACAAATTTAACTTCATGATTTTCTTCTTCACTTGACCTGGTCACAGGACCCGATTAACCAGGGGCCTTTCCACGAATGACGTTTAACGAAACAATCTTATTGCAGGAACATTTTGTTTTAGTCCTAGAATAAGGTTATTCTTTTTTGGTACTATGACCTCCACGTAACAAGATTGCTTTTGTCCTGCTAAATGCGGGAAAAGAACCATTAATTTATTGTATTTGTCTGTTTGCTACAACACGGAAGAAACAACTAGCAATATAAACAGTATAGCGCTGTCTCTTTCACAAAAAAAATGAAATAAGCGGCCCGAATAACACTAAGATTAAAATGATTACTTCGCGTCAAAACTTTATTTCCAAGGGTAGTTTTCAAGATTTATTCTAGAACTTAGTTGCCTGTTTAGGCATTGCAAACCAGGAGGTTGTGTTTTTATTATACCGTGATAGGAATTGGAACAAAGTTTATTATTGTAAAGGGATGGGTTTTAGTCAGTAAGAATCTGACACTCCCTTCCGCTCCGCCCAGAGCGAGCGGTGAAGTTATTTGATGACTTGACATCCCAATAAAGCTAAATTAGGACTGTTTTAAACCATCATGGACCCTACTATGACGGGTACCTGATATTTTGCATACGTGTTTATTTTCGTCTGATTTTTATCCGACTTAAAAAAAGGAGTGGCTCAATTCGACTGTATTTTCTTTGTTCGTGAGTTGTGGCCCGATTTTCAAAATTCTTTTATAATCGAAAAGGTATGTATTTCTAACAAAGATAAAATTGATATGGGACCCCTCCCACATCAATTTTATCGATATTGCTGCGATAGGTTATGAGTTTATATTTTTTCTTCCAATGTATGTGAATGATAATACTCGATAAAAATTTGTGTGAGTTACCACAACTAAAAAGGCTGAAATAAGAATACAACACATTTATGCAAAAAAAAAAAAAACAGGTTTCCAAAGAAACACTACGAAGACGCTAAATAGGTTTACTTCCAAAGCTAAAAATCGATGAATTCAACAAAAGTCACCGAAAGAAATGAGAAAGGGGCTGAGAAAGATGGCAAAAGAAAGGGGACAAGAAAAGGTCATATTCCAGAGGCGTAGGTAAATCAATGATTCCAGGCTGACATGATGATGAAAGAAAACAAGTACAATAATACATTTTCTGCCATCCATAGGGTTCCCGTGTTTTGATTTAACAAAGGCTTAAAAAAAATAAAGTTTTATGATCACGAATTTTTAGTTTGGGGCGCTGAATTTTTTTTGTTTTGGGATGAAGTTTGCGTTTCCGCGCGACATCGCCGACAAGGGATAGCGCCATGTGTACGGTAGCGATCCGCTTTTCACGCTCCCATAACTGAATTACTGATACACAAACTTGTTTATGTGTGTCTTTGAATCTGTATTTCTTTGGAATAAAGTCGAAAATTCGGGTGAACAAGTTTATTTAAAAGTTTGTGACGTAACGGGAAACTCTCAAAAGTCCCATGGGCCCGTCCGGCCGGCGCGGCAGTGCGCAAAGCATTGGATTCTCCTTAAATATTAATTGTTTAGTCCAGGTTCGCAGAGTACTAGTAAAGCAAAATATGCTTGAATATAATTATAGTAATATTTTGGAAACAAGGGGCATACTTTAATTGCATGTAGGTTCTTTAGTGTGTCTTGGTGGCATGGAGAGAGCGATGCTGCAACCCCGTACAGGGCACGCCGCAATAGTGGCGATAAGTCCTCTCTTTGTGAAGTGGCTGGCCAAGTATCGGAGTCCTCGTCTACCGTCTGTACAGGTCGTCATCGGACACGGAAGTTTTGGAAGGCTCCTGCAAATCATCGGGCGGGAGGAAACGCCCAGGTGTCGACACTGTGACGATCATCCGGTGGACACACTGGAACACACTGTTGAGGACGGCGCTATTGGTAAACATTTGCGAAAACAAAAACAAGATGGCCGTGCTACTTGCTCACTCGTTAAGAAGCTATAACCCATCTAGGGACCATTTATTAGGAAAATTTTCAACCACCTAGCTAAATGTTTTTTCTATATAGTATATATCTAAATAGTAGCAAACAGGTTCATAGATAAAACATTTAACTAATTTTTTTTTTAAAGCGAAATAAAAAATAAATTAAAAATGGTACGTTTATGACAGATACTACGCAAGAGACATCGACACGAAGGACAAATACGGAATTTATAAGGTAAAAGATAAATCACTCGTAAGTCTCCAGATGACAAAACCAAAAACAACTGGTTGTATTCTTGGACCCCACTTAATCTTTTTTTGTTTTAGGTATGGGAAATCATGAAATAATTTCCGTGCTCCAGTGTCAGCCATTTACTGACTAAAACCCACCCATGCCTTCTTTTGCCCTATGTGTTCCGGTAAATTAGTACCGACAAAAAGTCAGATCAGAATCGACCTACTGAAAACCAAGCCACACTATTAGATAAGTTAGTTAGGCATGTTTCGTTAAAAAAAAAAACGAAATTAAAAACAAGTGCAATTAGCTTGTTTTCCTGCAATATGCTGATATTGCAGGAAAACAAGCTAATTGCACTTGTTTTTAATTTCGTTTTTCGGCTTCTCATCAACATCTTTTTCGGGGATATTACCAAGTTCAAGTGTGGCAAATTTTATGATAAAACTTACCGTTTTGCTGAAAATGCGAAAAACCCGTTATTGTAATCTGTGACGCATCGGATCGCATTTGAAGTATCAGATTGATGAGAACTTTTAGATTTCATTTATGATGGTGTTCTAAACAATCCTACCAACTTTGAGCTGGTTGCGAGTTTTTGTACCTTCATTCCTATTTTTTGGTCTAATTTGACTGAACTATGAGAAAATCGAAGGGGGTGGCGGGGTTTATTTAGTGAACGAGATAGCTTTAATTTGAAACGTTTGTCAAGTCATGTTTGCCTTAATTTGTCAAAAATGAAAAGAAACAAAATGAAAGTTTTAATGGACTTATTACGAAAGAGAAATGAAGAAACTAATAGAAACTATATTAATTAAATACGACTGACATGATTATAAAAAAATATCAAGAAAATATGGACGTAATAACTAGGCAGTATGGATAAACGACCTTCCCTTGAGGGAAAATTCAATTTGACGGAGGGTGACGTTTCGATTGACGGTTATTTCAAGATGTCACTAATTTTATTACTACAATGTTTTTGTAAATAATTTAATCTTTACACATATTTCTGTAGATATTTTGTTAAAACGCAATAAGTATGGGAGATCTAGCGGTATGTGAGCTCGAATGCCTGGGCAAGAAAAAAAAGCAAGCAGTTGGAGCTCGTCATGAATTTATCGGTCCCGTTAAAATAGTATTAGTTGAGTCAACAATTGTGGACTATCAGCGTAAAGTATGGGGTTCAGCTGTGTTCACTTTTGTCATGTTGCTAATGGGGGCTACAGTTTTCACAGTGTTTTTCTTCACGTTGAATTTTAAACTACCCTTTGCAATGAACATACACATCGTGCTGTGTACAATGGGAGTAAGTACTACTGTATAATTTTGTCGATAACTTCTCATTAGAAAGAATATGCCTTTTCTTTTTGAATTCTTATAATACAACTTTGTTGCAGTTCCAGTTATTTATGACGACAGGGATTATGATGTTCAGCTCATTATTTGGCGGATCAATGCATTTGAAACCCGCGGATAGAAAGTTCCAGCACTTTTTCTTAGAAATAGCTGCAGTCGTGTTTGGTGTTATTGGGTCACTTTGTGCGCTAGGAAGTATGGATCTTACATTGCATGCAATGGCAGGTAATAAAAAAAGAAACAGTAGGGAAACGTCTGTGTGTCCCGAACAACATTTCGTTAGTATGACTAAGTCTCATATATCAGGCAGTGAGTCTATTACCGTCCTGTTCAGTTTAGATTATTCTAACGAAAAGTATATTGGCTTAATTTGTTTTAGTATGTTCCGAACCTAAAAGAGTAAACCTAAACCTTTATAAGATCACTTTTTGTACACCGTCTGTCTCAGAGGTTTTCCTCATATCCTATGTTATTTGTTGGGGGTTGATCATGCACAAATAGACCACCCGCGTCAATCAAATATTATTTTTTAACACATTTCCCCTTAACTGATTTCACAGTAAAAGGTGGGCCCTTCGGTAAGTCTTTGGTTTTGGTTCTAGGTTTTCTTTATGTCGAGTTACTTACTCCGGTCGCTGGTCGTTATTTGGCACTTAAATATTTCGAATCTTTTTTATACGCTGAAACAGGCTGTGCCCGAGTAAATCAAAATATACCAATAGGAATATTTTGATTAAACACACACATCATTTTCTTGTAAAAAATAAAGAAATCTCAGAGGGCATAGACTACGCCGTGCCGTGGTGCAAGTTTAATAAATTGTTATTGCTTGTTTTGTCAACTTGTAGGACAAAACGGTAGTAGAACGGAGGCGGTGATGAACCAAACATAAGCCAAAGACAAAACAATGCTTTCGATTGTTTTGTCGTACTGATCTGAAATTGGAAGTCACAAAATGTTAAACTGCAACCTCCATCATCTAATCATTTACGTTTCTTTATTTATTCTTAAACATACATATCCTACATATTACAATTTTAAATATTTAAATAACTATGGAAGAAAGGGATCCGGAGTCAGGAACTCCTTACAATGGAGCCGAGATATTTTATTTGTTTATTTTTCTTACCTTTCCCGAGGTTCTCGTCATGCGGAATGGTAATAAATTGATTATGAACGTGATATTTTTTGGTCGAATATAGGTGGGTGTTAGTGTTTTCATAATTTGAACCAAATTAAGTAACGTTTTTCCTTATGAAGCGTATTGTAAACGAGTGAGATTATGATTTAATGAAATTTTTTGTTGCAAGACTTCCCAGTGATTTTATTCCACGTATTACCGTATACACGAAAATTTAAAATTACTTCTGATTCCAGGCTTCTTCACTGCAATTATGTCAACAGTGTCTTGTTTTGTCGGACCTACTGTATATGTGACAGAACCAGAGAAGTTGTTCGGACTATTTAATAAGACAGCTCACAGACATATCACAATTCCCACTTTTGTATTGAGTACGCTCTGTTTTGGTCTGGCATTGTTAAAACCCAGCTTTATAGCATGGGCACCAGTCAAACATTTTCATTTGATATTACTTTTTTTTACTTTATTATATTCCGGAACTGCTATTGCTTCTATGGTTTTAAGACTTTATTTTAGCTGTTAAAAGTTTAAAACTGAAAGTTATTGTTTCATTTTTTAGTATTTTAGCTTAGACCACTCAATTATGCGCCAGGTACCTATATTTTTTATGCATTGTCGACGATAACTCTGTGAAAAAGTAAATGTATGTTTAGGAAACAAGTATTTTAATTTTTTTTATCAATTGGTTATATATATATACATATATATTATATAGATTATTTGACCATCAGTTGTGTGAAAATGTTAGAATTCAGGTAACCGAATATTGTGACAGTTTTTATATGTAATGATTAGAAAATTAAATTCGAGAGCATAGTATAATTTTCCAAATTTAAATGCCAAAACATTTAAAAAAGACGGACAGGCAAACGCAAAAGAGATCTTCTAATGGTTTTCTCCCAAGGAACCCTGAATGGAGTAATATGTTTGACAATTAATATATTCAAAATATGGCATCCTTTATATGCTGGCTATGCCAAAAAATTGCTGAATACAACAACTTTCATAATAATGAAAGTTGGTATCACGGTTCTATGCACTGAATGAAAAATTTAAATACATACTTTTGATTCCAGGCTTGTTAGCTGTGGGCCTTGCTGTAGTGGCTCTTATTTTGGGGCCTTTTACATATTTCTATGATCCAGACAAGTTTTTCGGGCAATTTGGAAGAAATATACACAGACTTTTCGCAGTGCCAGCTTTTCTAGTCGGTAACTTTTGTTTTATTTTGGGAGTGTCAAAAGAAAGTTTCATAACATGGGCGCCATTCGAAAATATGAGCGGTATTTTAACTGTTTTATGTTTATTAATCTCTGTAGGAGTTATGGCGTCTATTTACTTGAGAATGAAGTATCATTTATAAACGTTATTCCCATAAAAAAAAACTCTTTTTTTCACAGGCCACTAGCCAATGAGGCTATGTAACTGAATAGGTCGCTTTTTTGTAGTGGTTTCATATCAACTAGTATCAACGTTGTGTTCTTACACAGTTATTTTACCTAGGGCTTAGCATGAATGTTAAAATCATAGTGATATTTATTCTCGATATATTAAAGTTGGTGCTACAAATATGTCTGACAAAATCATAGATATATTTGGAGTCTATACAATAACGTTGATGCCACAGATATGTCTGACAAAATCATAGTAATCCTTAGCCTTGAAACGATAAGGTTGATACCGCAGAAATGTCTGACAAAACATAGTTATCTTCAGTCCGATACGGTTGATGCGACTGCCTATCTGCCCTCCACAACCCAGTTAGTACTGGGTAATACAATACCCCTTGGTAAGACTGGTTTCCAGACTTTCGGGACACTGACATTTTTAACGATTGTAAAAGCTAGCTGAACAAAGACTACTAATAATTTTGTTAAATTTTGGAAATATAATAAATTTCAGGAGATATCTCGAATAGTATATAGTCAAAAACAAGACAGGATATATCTCGAACAGTATATAGTCAACAACTAGACAGGAGATATCTCGAATAGTATATAGTCAAAAACAAGACAGGAGATATCTCGAATAGTATATAGTCAAAAACAAGACAGGAGATATCTCGAATAGTATATAGTCAACAACTAGACAGGAGATATCTCGAATAGTATATAGTCAAAAACAAGACAGGAGATATCTCGAATAGTATATAGTCAACAACTAGACAGGAGATATCTCGAATAGTATATAGTCAAAAACAAGACAGGAGATATCTCGAATAGTATATAGTCAAAAACAAGACAGGAGATACCTCGAATAGTATATAGTCAAAAACAAGACAGGAGATATCTCGAATAGTATATAGTCAACAACTAGACAGGAGATATCTCGAATAGTATATAGTCAAAAACAAGACCGGAGATATCTCGAATAGTATATAGTCAAAAACAAGACAGGAGATATCTCGAATAGTATATAGTCAAAAACAAGACAGGAGATATCTCGAATAGTATATAGTCAACAACTAGACAGGAGATATCTCGAATAGTATATAGTCAAAAACAAGACAGGAGATATCTCGAATAGTATATAGTCAAAAACAAGACAGGAGATACCTCGAATAGTATATAGTCAAAAACAAGACAGGAGATATCTCGAATAGTATATAGTCAACAACTAGACAGGAGATATCTCGAATAGTATATAGTCAAAAACAAGACCGGAGATATCTCGAATAGTATATAGTCAAAAACAAGACAGGAGATATCTCGAATAGTATATAGTCAACAACAAGATAGGAGATATCTCGAATAGTATATAGTAACAACTAGACAGGATATATCTCGAATAGTAAGTATATAGTCAACAACAAGACAGGAGATATCTCGAATAGTATATAGTCAACAACAAGACAGGAGATATCTCGAATAGTATATAGTCAACAACAAGACAGGATATATCTCGAATAGTATATAGTCAACAACTAGACAGGAGATATCTCGAATAGTATATAATCAACAACTAGACAGGATATATCTCGAATAGTATATAGTCAAAAAACAAGACAGGATATATCTCGGATAAAGAAAACTGTCGGCCAATCTCTTTTGTGACTCATCATCATCTGCCTAGCCTTTTCCCGACTATGTTGGGGTCGGCTTCCAGTCTAACCGGATGCAGCTGAATATCAGACTGCCTATCTGACCTCCACAACCCAGTTGGTACTGGGTAATACGATACCCCTTGGTAAGACTGGTTGTCAGACTTTCGGAACACTGACTACCTGTAACGACTGTCAAAGATCTACAAATGACAGCCGGGACCAACGGCTTAACGTACTTTCCGAGGTACGGAAGAAACTCGGTATGTAACGGATGGTCACCCATCCACAGACCAACCTAGACAAGCGCGGCTTAACCTAAAGATCGACCCGAGCGGTTGCTCATTTATCATTTATTATTTAGCCACGAGCTCCTCTCTCTATCTCTCTTTTGACCACCAGGGCCAGGGCTAAAATATTGGCAAAAAGTTGTCCATGCACGATGCAGTTTGTTACAGTTTGACCAGGGCTTTCAACAGAAAGTGCAGTCCTAATTTTAGTTTGATGTAGAGATTATGATATTATTATGTTTACACAGCAGTCCGTTTTACAGGCCCCTTATACTGTACACGTTTTTATTCGGCGATGGTGGAGTTAGTACAATTTAATTCACACACCTGAAAACATTGATCCGTTTTATCGGATCGATGTGCGCAGGGCATGTCAACAAAGCATCCAGTATCGACGGAACCGTTTAATCGGCGGACGGCTGTGTGAACGTACCTTTAGTCGAGTCCCTCAAGAACAAGGTATTGCAAGTTACTGAAATTATGTCATCAATTTAAAATGTCATTTATAAAAATATTATTATTACCACAAACGGTGAACTGAGATGATTTTCGTTCATAAATGCGGGTGACTGTAACAGTTTATCACAATGGCGCAGCCTGTTGATTACGAGAAGATTAAGTGGGCGGTCAGGCAGAAGAACACGATCCTTTCGACGGGATCTTTCGCTGTGCAGACCATATTGGGGCCTGAAGACCATGGTGACTCATACTGCACGAAAGTGTGGTTAGCTGCAGCCATTGGACTTTGCCATACATTATTTGGTGCAGTTATTATAAGTGTTGTGTTGTTTTCTGGCCAATCGAAAGAGCTTCATGCAATTACGTTTACTATAGCAGTAAGTTTCAGTTTTCGCTTCTTTCCCAGCACTATAAAGGCTGACGCTGACTTGATCTCCTCGTACGGTGTATTCCCAATATCCCCAAGGCCCTTAAAATGGGGACAATGAGTCATAAAAAATTCGTTCTCGCTATCTCCTTTGCTCTGTTTTCATTAATGAGGACAAAAATAAATAAAAAATGTTGCCGTTGTCCCCTTAACGCCATCCTCGTTAATGGAAACAGCAGTACTAAAATAAAATAATTAAAAGTTGTTCCCCGAGAACAACTACTTTTAAACAACACCACTTTTAATACCTTTAAGCTAAATTAAATTGTTTTATTTTTCAATTACAACTCAGCAAGCACATACCACCTGGAACTCATGCTAGCGTCGTGCATTTGGCTGGGTTATCTATAGATAACCCAGCCAAATGCACGACGCTAACAAAGACTTCGTACCCTTTTTTCACAAATCATGAGGTCATCTAGTGTGTTACGGGGACAGAACAATGGGGATTACGGAAATAATCGTTTCAAATTAATAAAGTAGAATTGTAAAAGTTTACTGTCCGTATTTATTGCATTTTTGTAACTTTAAGTCAGTTTTTCCAACAAAGGTTTATAGGTTAAAGAATACTAATAAAATTTATTGGTGACTAGCTTTTGCCCGCGGCTTCGCTCGCGTTAAATTCGGGGTAACACAGTCTTTTCCTGATTTGCAGGTATCTGCTACCGGTAGTTTTTGCCCTTGCGCCTTATTTATTGTAAAAGCAAAACTAAGTTTTCCTTTTTCTTCCCTCTTTCTCCCTCACTTCTCACTTTTTTTTAAATTAAATTAGCCTATGTTCGTCTCTAGGGTCTCAAAAATCTCTGAACTAAAATTCATTAAAATCGGTTTAGCCATTTAGGCGTGAAGACGTAACAAACACAAACAAACTCACTTTTGCTTTTATTAGTAAGGGCTTACCTGGACCTGATACAAAGATAAATAAATAAATATATTTTACTCAATAGCGAAACAATTTTTTTTTTTCATACTTTAGTAGGAACAGCTTGAATTTGACGAAAATGACCCATGTGAATGAGTATTAAGAGTATTATTACTTGGTGTTGCCCTTTGTGTTCGAATACAACTCACTTAGTTCGGTTTTTTTGAACATTTTATGTCCAGTTATCTGTAAAAAAGTATCAGTGACCAAAGACAAAACCTTAAGATTCAGTATGTCATGCAATCATTTGGTAGTTTTACCTGGAAGTTTTCCGGGAGTTTTGAAAACTGGTAATCTTATACATTTCGATGTGCTCTTTGCGAATTTCAACTTTGCCACGTCGTGTTTTACCGCTGGCGCCGCCATATTGGAAAAATGGCGTCTAAAAACAGTTTTTTGACAATATCTACTTTCCGACTCATCCTTACTTCCTTATTTTTTCGTTACTTAATATTATAAAAGCGAAAGTGAGTTTGTTTGTTTGTTACCTCTTCACGCTTTAATGGCTTAACCGATTTTGAATTTTGGTACAGAGACAGTTGGGAACCAGGAGACGGACATAGGCTATTTTTTATTTAAAAAAGTGGGATATGAGGGAGAACGAGGGAAGAAAAGGGAAAACTTAGCATTGTTATTAGAAATTAATGAGGCGCAAGAGCAAAAACTGCAGGTAGCAGGTACTGTGTTATACCGACTTTAACGCGAGCGAAGCTGCGGGGAAAAGCTAGTTTAACGATTAAAATAAATTATGTGTGTGATGTGGCAAACTAGAAATTCGCAAAGAGCACATTGAAAACTATAGAATTACCATTTTTCAAAACTCCCGGAAAACTTTGCAGGTATCCTAATTTTTTAGCACCAAATGTCTGTATTTATGATAGAAATGAAAATTAAAGGAAATTCCAAAAAAAAAACTGGCAAACGGAACAAAATCTCCGATTTTTTAAGATTTAAACTCCTTTTTATAGGTATACAATTATGTCATAGACAATAGAAACTCTTAAGTCACTTTGATAGTGGCAGCAACATCAATATCAAGAATGAGTTATAAAATAATGCTAGTTTTGGCAAGGATTACATATGACCGCTTGTTGTAATGCCAAAAACAGATGCAGATAAAGACGACGACATTGAACATGCTCTCCGCATTCGATCGCGGACCAGCGGCAGCGTATCGTTCGCACACCCGATCACAACTCGTATGATTGAAGATACAGGGGAAGCTTACTTTCTAACTGTTGGGTGGGCCGTCATGCAAGGCTTATCTCAAGTCCTCATTGGCGTGGTTGTTATGTCCACATTTATTTATTCTATTCACAACGCAAAGTTGCACGGAGCTTTGTTTAGTATAGCTGTAAGTTAGCTTTTTTTTAAGCAAGTTTTTGATAGGTATTGTCTGAGTTTAGTGAGGGCTTGATAAGACCTGGATCAAGACCTGCTGACTTACGGCGGCAGTTTACCTTAATAAAGAAAGAAAAAATATTTATTGGTCGCAATGACCATGAGCACCCAAATTAAACACTATTTTGACTGTTGCTTAAATATTGACTTAGACTAGGCTTTCAGCATGATTAATATTAGACGAAAATAACTAGAGTATTTACTGAACAGCTTTTTCTTTACTTGCTCTCATTTTTTCTGATTAATTTTGTAGCTGAATCTTTGACAGTTTAATCTTTTATCGTCAAAATGCTTTGCACTGGCGCTTTGCTGGTGGTCACCACTATGGATTCTGGTTACCAAAAGTTGCAGTTTGAAAACAGATCATCCTTTTTGATTAAATAAACAAGGAATATCAGCCTAATAATCAAACATTCTTTTCAGTTTCATTTTTTTGTGGCGGAAGCTATTCTAAGCCTGAGTTATATCAACGGCTGGTCCACACCTATGCGGAGAAGACACCGACGACTTGTTCATTCAATTCTTCAATTATGTGCAATATGTTGCGCTGTTTACGGAGTCTTCATAATTGTCACGCTTGAGGATTTATCTCATTGGAAGAACATTCACGGGATATCAGGTGAATACTCACTCGTACGATTGTAGAGTGGCCGTTTCAGCTCACTATACATATATCCAGCTACTGTGCATAAAAGTGGACTTGAGGCTACTATTCTCCTCCGGGGTTGCGGGTTGTTCTAAAGAGATACCGCAACCCTGGAACGTCTTTACGTGGCAATAGAAGGAACATGGGTGGGTTTTAGTCAGTACAAATCTGACACTCCTTCTCGCTCCGTTCATCAGTTTCACCAGTTCTCATAGATTTAAAATTAGAAAAGAACATAAATACTACGTATGAAATGGCAAAGAAAATTCTATTTCGCATCCATTAAAATTTGAATTATTTATGAGACTATTTTTTATTAGGTAATCCAAATCAGTTTCGGTAGTCTGTAATATTGTTTATCGTTATAGTTTCAGAGTGTTGGGTTCGATTCTCGGGTTCGGATTTTTTCATTAGGAATTTCATAGAATTTGGATGTTGGTGGTAGTATACCCCCGTGCGTCGGATAGCACGTTAGGCCTTTGGTCCTGCGCCTGATCTCTCTCCGGTCGTGTCGGATTGCCGTCCCATCGGAATAAGAAAGTGGGGGAACAGAGAGTGCACCAGTGCTCGCACGCAAACTTGTGCACTATAATATTTCCCGCGCATTTGTCTAATTTACGTTGTGATTTGCCGTCGTGGCTGAAAGCGGTCAAGAGAACAAACGATATTATGATTGGTATTTCCCTAATAAACTATTACACTAATTGCGTCTAAAAGGCAGCTAGCAATGTTATTTGACGATCATATTCAATAGATATGCTGTCTTTTAACGATCAATTAGATATGTCAGCTAGTTGATCATATTTATCTGATAAGGACCTTTAGCTGTTTTTTTTTAATAAACATAACATTTTGATTTTGCAGGATTTGTCACATTGCTGTTAATGGGGACTAATTGGACACTCAGCCCTTTCGTCGTTCGTCATATCCACGGAGCGGCCGTACTTCATGTGTTATGTGGTATACTTTGTTTTCTAATGTCTAGTATGTGCTTGGGCACTGGTATAGCCAAGGATTCGTTTACAGAATGGGCTGGCTTATCACTTATTCCTGTGCTGTTTGTGTTTATAGCTTTTTACTCAATTTTTATTACCTTTATTACATATAAGAAATGGGCAATGACACCGTAAGCTTACATTTGTGTAATTTATTTTTTAATATTAAATTTTTATTTTTAATAGATATTTTTTTTCTATTTTTATTGCTTTTTTATTTTCTTACCACAGAAATAACGTCATAACGTTAGATTTAACTTTTTAACGCCACATTTATTTTTAGGATTCCGTAGCCAAATAGCAAAAACTTCTGTTTTTTGTTATGATAGATTCGCCCTTATTTCATTTTGTCACGATGGATAGAACTAATCTTCCACTCTGCCCGTTTGTCTGTTCGTTTGTATGTCACAGCCATTTCACTCCGAGACTGTTAGTTTGGCACCACACACTTGAACTTTGGAGAACATGTTTCTTCTAAAAGTCGCAAAATTGATGAGAAATTTTGAAAAATATTTTTTTTTGCAATATAAAATCCGCGTATAATACCTATAGTAATTATGTACGGTCAACAGATCCTAAATCGAGGTCTTTTCAAGGGTCGGAAACAAGCTTTTGCCCGCGTTTTCGCTCACGTTAAATTCGGTATAACATTAAGTACCTGCTACCTGCAGCTTTTGCTCTTGCGCCTTATTGGTTTGTAATAGCAACGCTAAGTTTTCCCTTTTCTTCTGTAGTTCTCCCTCATGTCCCACTTTTTTAAAATTAGCCAAAATTCATCAAAATCGGTTTAGCCATTAAATCGTGAAGAGGTAACAAACAAACAAACCCACTTTCGATATTATAATATTAGTAAAGATAGGGTTTCCTTCTCAAGGCGTAAAACTTGTGCCCCCTGCTTCTATTTTTTAAAGTAGGAGAACGAATATTCAGGTAAAATGTGATCCGCCTGGGTTTCGCCCGGGTACAATGTAAATACTGATATTATTATATACATAGAAACCTTCTCCTTGAATCACACTGTCTATTGCTGTCGTGCATTAAAATCCGTTGAGTAGTTTAAAAGATCTAAGAGAACAGACAGTGGAACCAACTACATAATATACTATGTAAAGACTTTGTGGACACACGTAAGATCTTACGTCGTAAATAGTATTTCACACATTTGCATACATGTTTGCATACATTGAAAAAAAAATTGTAGTGTGTAATGGTGGCGATGGAATGAAACCAACGATGGATGACAGATAGGGTTTATTTACAAACACTCATACACTTGACAGAGTTTTAGCAACAAAGTTAGACTGATGTGAAACCTATTAGTGGTCCTAGGGATGGACTGCGGGGCTATCCTATCCCTTAACCTCCTAGCTCGGCTGTTCGTAAGCTCGACGGATCCGAGTGCGATAGCCCCGCAGTCCACTCGCATCTAGTAAGCATACTCTTATTCGATAGCCTAGCGGTCTTTAAGAGTGTGTCTAGGGAGGCTAAGTAGCGATACCACGTGTCCTTCTTAGCTCTCACTGTAGGATTTGTAGTTACCTAAATAAAGTGCAAGTACAACCAATGTAAACATTGTGAAGAGATCAATAAATCCACGATACTGCAAAGGTGCCTTTAATTTGACAACCACAACTCCTATAAGTGCTTATTTCCCTTTTTTAGTGCATATTTTGACTTTTTTTTTAAATTTATATAAATAGGTTGCCCCCCCCACACTAGGATTTCTCCTGTATCGTGGGTGCGTTTAAAACATTTAAACTCACATACACAAACAGCCACACCCCGAACAACTATCTGTGGGCCATACAAATATTCGTTCCATGGGGGATCGAACCCGCGACACGCAGCGCAGCAGTCGATCGCTCGCGCCAACTGTGTCGTCAATTTGATAGTGCATATAATCCAATTTCTACTATATTATACCTTTAGATTAGCTGTTAAGTGTAAATGTTTTACTATATTAACACGAATAATGTAACCAAGGCTTTGTAACAATATTCATATTTAACAGAGTGTCTATGGAGTTTCTCGCCCATTCTTCTCCATAGAAATCTACGCTTTGGAATGGGCAACAACAGTACTTTCACAGTTATTATGCCTTGTGACTGTAGGACTGTAGCTTCATTTTATTTTTGTCAATGTTTCAACAGTTCAAAAGATCCTGTAACTACTTGAAAAATAAATGATTTTGATTTTAATTGAATGGATATATGCATGACCCTAAAATATGACGGGCCTGTTGGTCTAGTGGTTAGTGGCCCTAACCGCTGAGCCGGAGGTCGTGGGTTCGATTCCCACCCAGGACAAACTTTATGTGATGAGCATAATTGTTTGTTCTGTGTCTGGGTGTGATTTATCTATAATATGTATGTATTTATAAATTATATAAGTATTTATATCAGTTGTCTGGTTACCATAACACAAGCTCTGCTTAGCTTGGGATCAGATAGCCGTGTGTGAGTTGTCCCAAGATATTTTATATTGTATTATTTTGTGCCATCGGTTTGGCCGGTATTTTTTTAAATAATATTATGTGCTGAATTCATTGTAATAGTTTAAGCGTCGATGTCATTACACTTTGAATGCTCAAGTATAATAACAAATATAATACATTAGTGTCCTTGATAAACAATTATTGATGGTGATACGGCGAAGATTAAATGAAAATTGAAATGATTAATCAGTAATCAATTAACTCGAAATTAAAGATGACGTAGGTAAGGTAACACGTTACATAATGTCAATAATTTTACGTCATTATCGTACAATATGAGAACTAGACGACTCCCGGTCACGGTTAATGCGGGTCTGGGTACGGTGAGCAATGGATAGCTCACAGTTCGGCCGTCTAGTGAAGATAGGCTGTGTTGACGGCGTGATTGTGTTCCACGCGCGTCACAAAGAGCTGTCAGCAAAGCAGATGGGCCTGCCAGGGCCACCGCCACTGCCGGGGTTGCGGGTTGTTCGAAAAAGATACCGCGTCCCCGGAACATAAAGGTCAAAAGAAGGAGTGAAACCCACCCGTAGGTTTTATTCAGTAAAACTCCGACACTCTCCCCTGCTCCTAGAGCGGGAGAAGTTATTTGAGGATTTCCCATCCGCAAAAAAAAGAATGACACGATAATAATATACAAAACTCATTTCTTTGATCTAACTATTGCTTAAAACTGGTTTAAGAGAAAAAAAGTAGCGGAAGTAAGGCAGTTTTTTTTTTTTTTTTTAATTATTCAAAACGATATGATTATTTACGTAGTTATCAAACACTATTTGTCCTCGGCAATAACTTATTTTTTAATTATTTTCTCTTAGTGCTATCTCCTATATCCATAGGAAAATAAACAGTGAATTCTTAACAAACAATAATTTATAATCGCCTTTGCATCGGCAGAATAAAGTGAATATTCACATACAATAGAAGACTCGTTTCTGCTTTGCAAAATAGTTTCATTATTTTCTTTTTTTGAATACAGCTTCGAACTTCAAAGATCTATAGAAAATTGGATACGACTTAATTAACATTGATTGAATTATTTCTTGTTTACTTAGTTATTGTTCCAGAGGAAACGATTAACAAATTAAAACATTTGAAATTCGAACTTCAGTTAAGGCGTGGATTATAACAATATGAATTGATATCTATGGCGTGGTTATCTCTCATTCAATTTATTTTAAAAGTAATACATTACATAGTGAGCCAGCCCCGTTATCAAAGACTGAAGATAAATTTTCTGCTCCAGCCGTTTATCTAGCAAGTGTCATCTGAGGCATTTGATAATGTAATATCGGCATACGTCATGTCCTACCGTTTGTGGATCTCGAATCCGCCGATAGAATACGAATAATGCCGCAGTGGGCTCCCGGTCAAAGGTCTACACACTCCTGCTCGTAGTGTCACATTTATCAAAAGATATGGTCGTACATCTCAAACATTAGCAATGGCAACAATACTCTATTCCAGAATGTGCGTATCGAGGACCATTACTCTTCCCCGAGTTTCCTTTATATGTTTAGATGCCATAAAGATATCTGGTAGCGCACCGACTAGTTATCCGTTGTGATCGCTTACCTACCTGTTCTCAATCGAATTTAACGATATCGCTTTTCGTTTTTATTGTATGTCCTCTACTTTATGTATGTCTTTGTATTAAATATATTTTCGTATTACCTTCTGTTGTTATTGGGAATGAAGAAGAAATAAAATATATTAGTTTGTTTTCGTATAATTCTTTAAATTATATTATCCTTAAAACTAGAATATCTTTTATTTGTAAAAACGATAAAAAAATAGTTATTCTACTAGGAATACATTTAATAGGTCAAATACTGCATTAGTGCATACATAACACTAATAATCTCAAAACAAAACAATCAAATGATTATTGTTTGTCAGTCATATTTTTATACAATTAGGTAGTCTTTTATTATGTTCATAGTATTAATATGAAACTATTATATATATTGTCGGGTTCACATTAAACATTTAATTAGAACTAGTTGGTCTTAAATTTTTCGTAAAACGAAATTAACGGGGCGACGATGATGACTGCAGTTAGAATGGCGGTGAACGTGATCAATGTGTTGACAACTGGGTTACTGTTTGCCACAACAAGCCAAGCTCTGAACATGGTTTTCTCAAAACCATAACAGAGGCAGATATTAGCAGCAACAAAGGCGACGATCCCGGCGCAAATATGTGTAATTTTGGATAACTTGGACGGAAGGAACCTCCTGAACTCGTAAGCGTAAAGCGATGTTAATCCATTGATTAAACTGGCCACAGTGAATACTAAAGCCACCAATCCTGTAAAATAAAAAAGTCAAGTTCAATTGAAATTCTGCCTTTACTGCCTTGTTGCTAAATATTTTGAGAACTCAGAAAAGATATAAAACAATCGAGGATTTCCACTAAGAATAATTTAAAGACTAGAAAATCTAAAATCAAAAACACTTTGCTAATTAAATAATAATATACTATTCATCTATCAATTAATCACTCAATCATGTCTTCCATTTTTCAATGATCTTAGGAATAATAGAAGGTTTGAAATTACTTTTAAACTAAGACCCAGGAGAGATCCTACTATACAGGGGGCCACCCTGTATTGACCACCCTGAATTTTTTTAAGTACTATTTCCAAAATTTTATTTCTATTTTCAGTTTTTTTTTTTGCATTAGCTATTGCTATTGCTAATAGTTTCCACAAAAAAGAATATCTGGAAATGAAAGGTATAAAGAGATAAAAAATAAAAACCAATGTCAGGTGAAAATTTTGAAAAAAGTACTTAAAAAAATTCTAGCTCCTAAACTACAAAAAATCGCGGAACATACATGGGGGTAATTCAGGTATCCCTTAGCATAAGGCATCTAATTTTTTTCTTTGGACGCCTATCAACTGGCCACCCTGTATTTAGCTAGTAGGACACCCAGACCAAATCATCGAAGTTATTTGTACATCATCATCAAAACATAACTTACCAGCTATTCCATGGGGAGTGTCCCAATTAACAGCGTTTGGATTGTTAGCCTTGTCTACAATCTTAACAAAACTGCCAGCGATTGCCAATGCTGATCCAACAGTCTGAAGAATCCAATGTGCTCGTTTTTTGTCCACAAGTTTCAGATGTGTAGACCAGGTGTTGTAGGGAGACAAACTTAGAATGGCTTGCGCCATTAAAAGTTGGTACTGGAAAAAAAATATCCGCATTATAGACGACTCATTAACAGACGATTATTTATCAAATATTTTGTATTTACGTACATGTTACTAAAAAAATATTATTGAATTACTCCCTTAAAACGTTTAAGTTATTTATTTAAAACAAGAAAAAGTTAAACTACAGTTATTGTATTTATCTACTCAGTTGAGTAAGGTTCAATTAATGTGTTTCAAAACTTTTTTTAGGAAAATTGTTATTGCTAGAAAGATTTAATTTACCAGTATTATTTATTTTAAATAATGTCAAATTTAACTTTAATAAGTTGTCAAAAGTTACTATTATTCATAAACTACAAATATACTATTATTTGTACTATTAATAAAAATATGTACAAGTATAAAAATGGTAAAATAATTACAGGGCTTCAAAAAATTCGTCCGCATTGCTGTTAATAGAAAAAGTGCCCAGAAGGCTGACAGCATTACCACGTTGGATGGCAATGCTGAACCAAAAATGCGGACAGCTGGAGAAATTTTCTAATTCAAACAATGGTAATACGGTCCTATTTTATTATATTTCAAAGTAATCCGTGAATAACGCAAGCATTATTTTTCTGTTCTGTCTCAACTGACTCTTAATTTTAACTGGTGTGATAAAGTTTGTTAGTCTAACCAAAGCGAACCCCGTTTTAACTTTTTAGAACTCGCTATGTATTGCTTTTTCGTCACAGTAACGAAATAGGAAAAAAAACTACTTACTCCGAGTACACATAATATGATATGTATAGGTGTGTCTCCTAGCGGCGTCGGAAGTCTGAATACGAAGACGAGAGTCACACCAACGATTATTCCTATTAACGTATGGCACAGCAAATTCAGTGAAACCTGGAACGTTCTTAGATGGTAGGCCGAGCCAGTCAATGGTGCTGGACCGGGCTTCGGTTGAACTCCGTTTTCAGTATCCATGATTCACAGTGTAAAAAAAACTAGTGAGGAAGTTCCGCGTTGAGTTACAGACTGTGAATGAAGGCGCCGGGTAAAATATCGACATAAAATAACTGTTGATAATTTTATCAGAGACTAACTGTGTGACTTGACTTTGTATACCAATTTGTGTTATCATTTTTCACGCCATGATTTTATAAAATGCACCTGATATGCTAACGTCTATACTTATCGGCAAAACTGATAGTTGCAATTGATAAAATGGACCGTGGAAACTATTGAAGTTTACCGTAGTTTACTGACAATAACAGTTTATGTTAATAAGTTTAACAAACATATGTAAGGATGTTTAATTTCCATTATTTTTTACGATATCTAAACCTTATTGTTTATAGATAACAATTCATAAAAATCATTCTACTGATAAGATATTTCATGAATTATGGAAATTTCAAATATTATCTTTATCGGTGAGTAAGAGTTGTTTTACAGATACAGTTGTTGTTCAGGGTAGTTCAGGGTAGCTCACCGTCCACCCATCTACTAATGACAGGCCGTGTCCACGGCGCGGCGCGTTCGCGTTCCACGCGCACCTCAAAGAGATGTTAGCAAAGCAGAAGGGCCTGACAGGACAACCCGCCGGTTGCGGGTTGTTCGAGGAAAAAACCGTGGCAACGGAACACAAAGGGCAAAAGAAGGAACATAGTATACTCTAGACTGAATTCATTACATCACAAACATTTATGGGTATTTTAAAATTGTATTAATCACAACAGATAATATGCTTACAACTAATGCAATAAGACTTTGTTTTCTTTTATCAGTGATACAAAATTTTATTATTAATGTTTACTTCCTGCTCCACCCAGAAACGTGATGTATACATTCAATGGAACTTACTAGAGTATTAGTTTTGAGATTTTCGACCTCCTTAGAAGACATTACGTTAGAGGGAAAAACATCCCATCCCTTCACACTTTATCAACCCGATAAAACACCTGCCCCAGATACGAACTGCAGTACCTCATCTAGAAATCACTTAACCGAATTGCGGGTCTAGGTAGGCTGCTGTAGGTATAATTTGGCCAAATGGGGTATCCTCTATCCATCCCAAACACAATGCCAGTGTGGAGCTCCTTTGCACGATATTTCCCACCTCCTGTTCTACCCATCCGGCACAAATACTGGCACCTATCAAGATTTGAACGACTCAAAAATTGGAGTTGTGCAAGTCACATACTGATCTAACACAACATGAGTTTCATTAACACGAAAAGAAAAATGACGCATATTCTGCGTTTGTGCATGCAAATAAATAATTAACAAATAATGTGATATATTTGTGGCGTAGGTACTTTTAACACTTTTATTTTTTTATTTTGTGATGTTAGATATGGACATCTTCGACCCTGGGGTAGGCGGAGGGATCTGTCAGACTTATTGACCACCAAACCAACCTACCTCAACCGGCCTCTTATGTTTATTCAATCACCACTGGGCTCGAAACCGGAATGTTCTAGAACTAAATATTTCGAAGATACATATTTCTACCTGCACTAGGTAAGCATGGTGGATTATACATTAGGCCAGCCCTTCTCCGATAGAAGGACTGGCCTATGTATAATATATATAACTGGCCTATATATAACTGATACTACGCCCGCAGGCAGTAGTATGAGCAATGGGTAGCTCACCGTCCGTCCGTCTATTGACGACAAGCTTCAATGAGAGGTCAGCAAAGCAGAGGGGCCTGCCGGGGTTGCTGGTTGTTCGAAAGAGATACCGCGGCCCCGAAACATTAAGGGCAATAGAAGGAACATGGATGGGTTTTAGTCAGTACAAGTCTGACTCTCCCTTCCGCTCCGCCCAGAGCGGGGGAAGTTATCTATCTCACCTTTTCCTATGTTGGGGTAGGCTTCCAGTCGACCCAAATACAGTTGATTACCAGTCTGTTGCATGGAGTGATTGTTTATCTGACCTCCGCAGTCTTGCTATTATTGGTTAATTTAATACGATATCCCTTGATAATACTGGATGTCAGACTTTCAGGACATTGACTACCTGTAACGACCATCAAAGCTCAATATGATA
Source organism: Ochropleura leucogaster (assembly GCA_958449745.1). Taxonomy (NCBI): domain Eukaryota; kingdom Metazoa; phylum Arthropoda; class Insecta; order Lepidoptera; family Noctuidae; genus Ochropleura; species Ochropleura leucogaster. The sequence goes on from OY288212.1 coordinate 10,101,263, forward strand.
GTCAGGGATTTTGCTTTCCGAGGCACGGAGGAAACTCGGTCTGTTACGGGTGGTGACCCATCCACGAACCAACTGAGGCAAGCATATCTTTACCTCAATATCGTCTTCCAGATCGCGCTTCTTGTCAAGAAAAATGCATCGAACATGATGCATGTCAAACTTGGTGCTTTATTTCAGTTCTGTATAAATTGGCTGAAGAGTAGACACAGAGCTCACCCTAACGTCGCCAAGTTGTTCGGTCCAGTGCTTTTCATATCCAGCAGAATCTAGTGATAGTTAAAACCACTTAATTTTTTATTGTAACTCTTTAAACTTAGAAGTGGGTATTCCCTATCAAATAGTACTGTTTGATGACACAATCCCCGATCAAATAATATAATTTGATGACACAATCCCCTTTCAAATAATATTATTTAATGAACACTTGACTGCGATAGTAGAAACAAAGTATGCATAGGTGCTTGGCAGTCAATAGGTGGGCACTTGTATTTAATAATAATAAGTGCACAATCAATATTATTTCCTTGCATGGCTGCAGTCACGTCTGTGCACATCTTTCAGATATAATCAACTCATCGTTTTCTAGGGGTTTTCAGCTAAATTATTTCACATTAGCTTTATCATAAAGTATACACTTAATAATACAAAGTATATTGTATGTATGTACTTAATTTATTAATTTTAGACATCGTTTTTTTTTATATTTTCACATATTCATTATTCAAAAATAAATAAAACAAAAAGCATTTTAAAATGTTATCAAGAGTAGCCTACGGGTATCGGTAACAGGGTCCAAGCTACCGGCAGTCAGGGTTTCAGAGCGAGAGAGAGGAACCTCCTAACGATCGAGCCGTGTCCAGGAGTACCGTTTTTTGTATTAAACCCTTGATCTAGCCATCTAACGAGAGCCTCCTCAGGTGTCGGTCAAGGCTCTTGGCAATTAAACCATTAGCTGTAACGACTATCGGCACAATGATCGCTGAGTCGACATCCTACATGTCAACAACCAATGTCGCGAGCCAAGTCAATTTACTTTATTATAAGAGTGGTCACTCTTATTTGGTTAGGTTCTTCAGAAACGTCAGGTGTAGGTAATACTTGCAACTCGATGTATGAATGTAGAGGAAGGAAAAGGTCCCCCAGGGAAAAAGGCTTGACTTTAGGTAAACATCTTGCCGGGGTTGCGGGAACATAAAGGTGGTGGTGGGTTTAGTCAGAACAGTTTAGATTTCCCAACCAAAAAAAAAAAACTTAGCTTAAAACAATTTCAATTTAGAAAGCATAAACTAGTGGGAGTTGCTTTGACAGCGTTTTGTGTTTCTACATTGGTTTTCAACAAGACTTCAATAAAAAGTTTCGTGTGTTTTATAGTCAATCCAATACATTTTTGGTTTTTCATCTTTATTATCGCTGTTAGAATGTCACTGGACGTCAGAGCAACAGCAGACTTCAAAGTTTATTTAATAACTACTTATTTATGTAAACCGGTTTTGAGGGATATCGATGCACAAACTGTTACTACGTACCCAGTGCATCATTCCAGATGATTACTAATATAATTTCGCTTTTAAAAAAAGTGAGTTTGTTTGTTACGTCTTCACACCGAAATGGCTAACCGGTTTTGATGAATTTTGGTACAGTGATAGTTGTGATTCTGGATATGGACATAGGCAATTTTTTTAAGTGAGAAATGAGGGAGAATAAGGAAAAACTTAGCTTTACTATTACAATAAATAAGGTGCAAGGGCAAAAACTACAGGTAGGGTACCTGCAAATCAGAAAAGGGGAACTGTGTTACCCCGAATTTAACGCGAACGAAGCCGCGGGAAAAAGCTTGTTACACATAAAACATAGTTCATTGGAAATAAAAAAAAAATTGTTTCAATGAAATTGATCGTGCAGATTTTGCAGTTTTGAAGAAAACAGCAGATTTATTTTGTCACAATGTCCCTTCAATTTCGTAAAAACTTTTTTATATCTTTCTTCTTCATTCTTTTATAAAATTCTCGTGTCGTCACAGTGTTCTCGTGTTGTCATATTCCTCCGAAATTCCTTGAAAATAATGTCCTTGAATAAATCTTATATTTATATTTTTAGTAGATCTGAGAATCGGTCATATTTCTATGTGATAACGGTTATCACCCTTACGACAACCACTGCAGAAGGTTACCACCTCTGCAGAAAGGGACCTGAGCAGCGGCTAGTTTTTAAATTGAAAATAAATAATCTATACTAATATTATAAAGCTGAAGAGTTTGTTTGTTTGAACGCGCTAATCTCAGAGACTACTGGTTGGAATTGGAGAATTCTTTTAGTGTTGGATAGTCCATTTCATGAGGAAGGCTATAGGCTATATAACGTCACGCTACGACCAACAAGTGTTGAGCAGCGTGGGTGAAACCGCGTGGAACAGCTAGTTAAGAATATTCTTACGGACTGCAAAGCTACAAACATGGTTTTAATGTCTTATTATCATTCTAGTCTCTAGCTATAGTAGCTACTATCAAGTGCGCAGCTTTCTTGGTCTAGTGCAGGGGTGGCGAACCTTGATGAACCAACGTGCCATTTTTCCTAAATAAATGTTGAATGACGGCACAGACGTGCCATCAAAATAATTTTGACTAAGTGATTGTATTAGGAAAATAATTACTATCAATTCGAAACTTTTTTTACTGACTAGTAGAGTCATCGCCAAACGGTTTGTAAGCGAATTAATTTTATTCATCTCTGAAAATAATGAATCGCTCCGGCGAGTTAAAAAATGATAGTAAGATAAAAATATGATTAAAATTGTTTGCGTGCCCAATTCGTTTTGTCGCGTGCCGTCTTTGGCACGCGTGCCATTGGTTCGCCATCTCTGGTCTAGTGGTTGTAAGTATGACTGTTGAACTAGAGCAGGGTGTGCTTTGTTTCATCAGCAGGTTGTAATGTCTTCTTGGTCAGGTTTTGCACTGGTATCTGGTTACTTCTTCCAGGACACGGATGTGATGATATTCTCCTAATGCGAAGTGCATTATAGACCGCTCCCGTCCACAAAGAGAAGCTTTATTTTCCTGTTTAAAGAACGTTTAGGTCAACCTTAACGTTCTTAAAACAGGGAAATATGACTGATACATTTTCAAATATTATTGTGCTTTGGTATGGAAATAATTCGTATTTTAGCAAAAATCGGCAGCATATTGTGCAATTCGTGCATGTCCTTAAGCATACCTGTAACTATAAAAAAAAATGTCAGAGGTGATAACGGCAGAAAACGTCTAAATGCAAATAAGAGCCATTGACGTAACGTAAGTGAGTGTAGAATGCTCGTTATCAAGTTACAAAAATATTTAAAAAATATTTTTCCCATTTTCCTACTGATGATTTGTACCAGCACTTGGTTATCAAGAAAAATATCACAATACGAGCATCTCGTAAAGAATAGAGTATTTAAAAAATATTATATTATGCAGTACTGATCTAGGTATTTCAATTTTATGTTGCGTAATTGCTGATCATTTTAAACGCATGGATTTGCATATTTGAACGGTTTTAAAATACGTAACATATAATACGGCCTTTAGTCATCTTGTTGGTCAATATCTAACAATAATTTTAATTATATTATATTATTTTAAGGTTGACTGGTATAAAATGCCCAAGGCATTTAGTGCGCCTTTGTACAATGTTTTTTTTTTAAATTACATATGTATGAAGTTTTAATAAATAAATTTTACCGTAGATGGCTATGTTGATGGTAGTCTTATTAATTAAACTAATTACCTCAAGTAAACAAGACTATTGTTAATCAATGCGATTGAATAAGATTATATCAGGTGGGTTAACTCCACTGATCACATCAGAAATGATTAGAAACAATTATAGTTTATTACCTATGTATACGAGATTAAAGATAACGTCATGCAATTATGAGGCTGCCTGCCTGCAAGTGGTAGAGTAGCGATATCTACTGCTTTGTTATTGATAGCATGACGAGGCAAGCTAACCACATCATTTTAAAAGCACCGAGGACAAACTACGGTCGAAAGACTGTTGTATATGAGAGGGCTGAAATTTATAACTCTTTACCTACAGTAATTAAGGAATCAAAATCACTTCCAACCTTCAAAAGACTACTCAAGCACCACCTGAACAATCTATACTTAATATTAAAAAGCTGAAGAGTTTGTTTGTTTGTTTGAACGCGCTAATCTCAGGGACTACTGGTTGGAATTGGAAAATTCTTTTAGTGTTGGATAGTCCATTTCTTGAGGAAGGCTATAGGCTATATAACATCACGCTACGACCAACAGGTGCTGAGCAGCGCGGGTGAAACCGTGGGGAACAGCTAGTGTAAAATAATTTTAAAGATTGTTCCATTTTTGTTTTGACCTAAATTTAGTTTACAACTATGCGAAACGTCGTCTATCTTAATTATTATGTTTTTCCTCATAAAAGTGAATAATTGTTTTCTTTTTGAGCAAAATAAAATTTCATAAACTGTATCTACCTTGTATATGATTGTTAATAATATGTGACTGATTAGTTAAAACAAAGGCTCAGCTACATTCTGACTCAAATGGTAATTATATCGAAGTTTATTTGAGCCACGACATTATATTTTTATAACATGTAGGAACTTACAGGAAAATTTTATGGAATCTGACAAATATGACAATCCACTTAAATCTATTCCTTCGATTTAAGTGAAATTTTGTTACTAAAACTAGGAATGAAGTTTGTTTAATTCCGGTTATAGCTTCCTATTCTATAATGAACTTCTTTATCAGAATCGGGTAGACTGTGAAATACCCCATGATACTGAATGACAGAATTTACCTTTTTTTCGGATGGGAATCGGAAAGAATTGTTACACTTTTGCTGGGTAAAACCCATTCTTGTTCCTTTTTTTGCCCTTTGTGCTCCGGGTACGCGGTATTTCTTTTGAACAACCCGCAACCCCGGCAGGAGTAATCCGCATGCCCAGCAGGAAAAAGAAAGCCTGTTTTCTCGTTTAAACGATCTGAAAAATAACTTATATTGCTGCTTCTATATTGCCCATCAACCCAATACTTATAACATAACTCTATAGTCACCTCCTAGGGTTGGAAGGTGACCTATATTAAGTCAAGACCTCACAGGCTAAGTGTTTATTATATCACACCCACAGCGTTAACACCGTGTGTGCTAGCAGTAATTGAATCCGTAATGGGACAATATTCTATACATATATCAGTTTATCATCATCTTGCAGGACGATAAAGTTCAATTTGATTCTTTTGGGTGATTTAAATTCAAGTCATAATATTATTACCAGTCTATAAAAAAGTAAATCTTTTGGTTTCAGTACACTTGTGGCAGTGTCCACAAATGCATACCGTAGCAGCAAAATATGGGTAGCTATGGCAACACATATGCGGTTATGGTCAACCACAATGTCACCGATATTAAGGTTCTGACTTCGCTTTTGAAGGGATACCTTTACTGAAGTTTGTGTAGCTTATCAAAATAATTCAAAACTAACCAGTTTATTAATAACTAGTCCTAATAGTTTCAACAACACTATAAATTCTTTTACACATTGTGACCAAAGGGTTAATGATCATAATGAAGGTGAAGATGCCAGTGAAAGCAATAACACCATTGGCCACTCGGTCACCCGTCCAGGTTCGAAAGGAGTTTTTATTGTATCCGTAGCAGAGGCAGCTGGAAGCAAGAGCGAAGGTGGTGATCCCCAACACGATGTGAGTCAGCTTGGAGACGGAGCTCGGAATGAATCTATTCAATGAATGAGAGAAGAGACTTGGTACTCCGCTCAATAGACTTATTATCGTGAATATCATGGCGACCAATCCTGAAAATAGAAAAGATAATCGTGATTTAGAAAGTTCGTAAATACACACTGATCTGAAGGCAAATGCATTCGTAACTTGGTAAGACAATTACTATGTTAAAAGGAAACTGGTTTAAGTAAGATCAGTGAGAGTTTCGGTCCATTAAAATAAGTTTGAAGTAGTGATAGATGATAGAATTGTTTTGTGTGCAACGTCAAGAAATAATCACAATGTTTTATTTGCGGGTTGACCACTGAAAACCAGCGCTGTACTGTGGGCTCCCATAGCTCAGCATTTTGCAAGTGGGGCTAATTTATAAAACCTTTGTTCCACCTGTATTTATAAAAATCAGTGATGCTTTTTATGTTTTTTTTTTTTTTTTTGTAATAAAGCGACTAATAAATATTTTTCTTTCAATGTTTTTTAAGCAACGTGTACAACAATAACGTTTGTCCTATCGTTGGTCCTTGTTTAACCTGTTTACCGTCATCTGTAATATTCAGCTGTCACTAGTGGTGTAGCAAGGATTTCAACTGTCATGCTGAGCAATACACGGGTCATAATTATCAATATCCTGGAAAGGGATTTCGTTAATAATTTATAATGGTTCTATCAGACAGTTAACGTTCTATTAACTAATTTGACAAGTGTTTGTGATCAGTATTTAACTTTATATTTTTAATAGCAACTGTAGTTGTAACATATTGTTTCAAATTGCTGGCATGCTTCTAAAAATCTTGTTCATTTTAACTGATTCTGTTTTTTTTTTGTATATTTTCTGTAATGTTTTCGTGTTTGTATTCTTAATTCTTTTTCTAGAAAATATCGGCTTTCCATCTTATCGATACATCACTAAAAATATTTTGTCATTTAATGTCACAAAATGTCACCAGTACGATGCTACAGCGAAACGAATGTAACAAAGAGATTTAAAAGAGTTTTAGAGAGGACATTGGGAATATTTTCATACAATAATTTTGATCGATTTTGACACACGAATGCTATCTGTCAAGCGGGCGTGTGACACTAGACCGAACGATTTGTTACTACTTAGTAACAAGTATTGGATTACGATTTTCTTTGTCTTGTTCCGTCTATCACTCGTTTCTATGCAAAGTTGCTACGGTTTATAATGTATTTATAGAAGTGGTGATTTCAAGAGAATGGACCATGTGGTTTTAAATTATTATTTGCTAAAGGTTGAGTCAAGCAGTTGGGCAAATCTTCTCGTGACCAGAGAGCTGGCCTTTTTTTTTTGCCTAAAAATTAGCATTGCCATCCAACGCAGTAATGGTCCTAGCCTCTTGGGCACTTTTTCTGTTAATAGAAATTCTGTTAATAAAATTATTAATTTATGTCTACTTATAGTTTTTAAATAATAGTAATTTTATTAAAAAATAAAGAATTTATAAAAAAATAAATTTAGCAGGGCATATCATAGGAATGTGAAAATGTGCAAGATGCACAGACATAAAAATGACCTGTTAAAGCAAGCTTCATGATAAACAGGATAACATGCACAAAGTTGAGTTAAATCAATAAGAACATAAACCTACCGAGTCTTCCATGGGTTGTGTTAAAATTCACGTCTTTATACAGCATAATGATGATACTGCCGGTGATGGCCATCGCCGATCCCAACAGCTGTAAGATCCAATGAGCACGTCTTTTGTTGTGCTTCTTTAGCGAAGAGGACCATGTGTTGTAGGGGATGAGACTGAGGAGCGCCTGTGACGTCAGCAGTTGGTACTGGAATTAAAAATAAGGATTTATCTAAAGGGGTTTCTAAATACTTATTTTAGGGTGAAACTTTGTCGACAGTGATCATTTTCAATCTAGTTTTATAGTAATCATACTATAAAACTTGGACATTTACCAAATGACAGCAGGTTGGGAAAATTACTCGCCTGAAACACAGGATTAAAAAAAAATACCCGTGTGTTATAAGTTTTAATTTTACAAAAAAAGTAAATTTGTTTAAAATATGATATTCGTTGTCAAGTTCTTATCTAGTCTAGACTTTATTCATAATTTTAGATAATTGCTGCTAATGGATATTATATTTATTTATAACAAAATCTATTTTCATAAAATTATTGTGTCACAGTTTTAATTGCCATACTCTTCCGAAACGGCTTGACCGGTTTTTATGAAATGTTGTATTTATTTATTCGGTAGATGAGAATCGGTCGTAATCTATTTTTTAGCTGAGCAGTGGGTGAAACCGCTCTGCACAGCTAGTTTACTAATAAAATGTTAGCAATTTGTAGTATTTTTCACACATGACCGAAAAAAAGTGATGTGGAAATTCTTACAAAGTGAATGATATACCATACATGCATAAGTATATACATAGGTACTGATAATATTGTCATAATTAGTGTTTAAGTCAAACATGGTAGGTAAGTGCGACGACGTGCACTTGATAACAAAATAATTCGGAGATGTGTTCATCAATTTATCAAGATACTTAAGGTTGATAAGATCCAACATTATTGAGGCGTTACTGTCTAATCTAAACTCTCTAGGATATTGAGGTCGTTATTTCTATACAAAACGTAACATAACAGCAAGACTATAATCCTCAAGGGGTTAAGCAGAAGTGTACCTAAAAGTTCACACATTTCGCCATTTGTGTTGTTATATGGAGCGAGCCAATTGCCAACAACCGGGCACAGATCCAGACTTGCATTTGATATTTCTTATAGACAAATTACACCTTACCCGACCTGGAAATTGAATCCAGTGCCTCATGCTCATTATCCGACGTTACCAACACTAAGCCACTACGCCTCAGATTGCAAAAGTAGCCCAAACAGGAATGATAACGTCAGACAACAATATTTTTCTTTATTTTGTATTGAGGTTTTTGTCTAAACAGATATGCCAATCCTATCAAGGTTTTTAGCATTACATGACAATATCACTATTTTTAGTAATTAACTACTTAATTACAATAAATAACATTAACTACACTAAACCGACAAGTACTGTAGTGGAGGAGAAAAGTCTACTTAAATGAAAGCGCATAAAATACATGCTTTTAATAAAATACTTTCAATTATAATATATTTTAAATCATATTTCACCAAAACATATCATGCAAGCCTAACGCCATTTTCTAGTCTTCTTTTTATTCATTCAAATGACCAGAGTATTCGAACGTCATAGCAATAAAAACCTGCACTCGGGTTTGGTTACGGCATAAAGCTTCTTACAGTATAGTCGGTTTCGAATCTAATATTATTAAAAAAGTAAAAATACTAACCCCAGGTACACAAAGCAAAATATGAAGCATAATGATGTTATCCGGAGCAGAAATGGCATGGAACTCCTTGACAACTGCGAAGAGTAGAGGAACGGCCACGATCATACCCAGTAGAAGATGAACCAACACATTGTATGACGACAGAATCGTTTTGACGAAACTGTTTTCTTCATAGTTAAATATTGATGACCGCATTTTGACTGTTCTTTGGTACCCTCAAAAGCTCTTCAAGATCACGAAGCAAATGGAATATCACAGTTTTTTAATCACAGATTTGAGATAGTTAAAGTATAAAGTCAATATTTGGAAACATTTTTATGTTCACGTGCACGTATCAAGCGTCCATACTGAAATGCCCACAAAATTAATCGTAGATAAAGTTTGATATCTAGCTAAAATATTAATGAAAGATTAGTTCTTATCTAGTGTTATGAAAGGTATCAAAACTGTTTGAATATATTTTTTTGCTTGTAAATAGTTGTTCTGGTATTTAAACTGGTTTTTGTTTTAAAACTAGTTATGAATTAACAAACTATGAGATAATCTTTAACTTGTAAGATCTGCCCTGATTAGATAATATTGTTGGTTTCAGTTAGATTTATAATTGATAAGATTATTTGTTGTGATTGCTGTATTCGTCTATTAATTAAAAATAAAATAAATATCATGAATTGCGGTGAATTTTACACCATTTACTCACTTTCTTATTGGCAACGAAGTGAGGTGTAACAGCTGGGGTGAATAATCCTTTTGATGAGTAAGCGAAAAAAAATCAATTAAAGAAAAAAAATATTGCTCACATTTTGACTCACATATTTCAGTCATTGGTTTCTAAAAATGTTGAACGGAAAGTGTTTATTACTCACCTAGAACAAATGCATTTCCTCCCAAATGACCTCGCTTATTTTGGGTAAATATACTTCTACGTTGAGTATAAAGTTTGCAGACGTATTTGTTATCATTATCAGTCTACTGCTGAACTAGGCTTTTTCAATCTCACGCCTCTTAATACAAATCTCAGCAACTTGTATCAATTTGCTACCAGCCACCGAAATTGCAACTGCTGTGCTAAATAATCCCTTTGATGAGTAAGCGAAACAAAAGTCAATAAAAGGAAAAAACATTGTTCACATATTTCAGTCATCAGTTTCTAAAAATGGAACGGAAAATGTTTATTACTCACCTAGAACTTCCACCAGTATTTCCTCCCAAATGACCTCGCTTATTTTGGGTAGCGTTATGCTTCTATGTTGAGTTAAAGTTTGCAGACGTTTTTGTTATCATCATCTACCTATATCAGCCTATTGGTGGAGATAACCCTTTTCAATCTCTCGCAACTTAAATCGATTCTCTGCAACTCGTGTCCAGTTGTACAGTACCAGCCATCTTGCGGCGATCGCCGTTCCAGCGAGCCTGATCGCGTCCCACCTTAAGCCTGCCGATTAGTGGTTTCTACTCAAGAAAATGTCTTCCCTTCAATTTCGTTTTAGGAAAATGTCAGTCAAAGCAGGGGTTTTGTGACGTTTGTAGATCTCGGTCTAAAACACGTGATTATTTCGACGCATGAGGATCGATCGAACAGTACGTAACTATTAATTAATATCTTTCATGTTGAGTAAGGTTTGAAAGCTCTATTGAAATGCAGGTCAAGTGTGGTTTGCATATTTAACGCTCACTGTTTTGGTTCTAAGTAATGGGGTTTAAGCCTCTTAGAACATGAGTGTGGTACAAGTAATAGGAATCGGCGATGGTATATTGCAAAAAAAGTTTAACTAATATTAGTGTTTAAGATGTTTTTATTAGCTTCACTTGTAACTTTGTAAAAAAAGTCGCAAGTTTTTACCTTAGTTTAAATTTGGTTTCGGATTGAGCTAAAATTACATAGCTAAGAGATGCGATTCTAAATCCAAAAGCAAAAATCTCTCAAAATGGCGGACCATCAATTTTTTATGCGTTCCCGTAATATTGGTATCAAATAAAAGTGTTTGCTGAACAAAAAGCGAAGCTTTTTTTTAAGGTTATTTTTCCTGGTGAAACGACAGTCAATGCCTTAGAAAGTACAATTAATAGTGTCAGCAGTGAGAGTGAAGTGCTTCTTAGATTGTTATCTTACATTAACAATCTGGACATAATGGGACGAAACAGGAATAAATAGTTTAAAAATTATGAGTTATGATGCATTTACCGACCTATACATGCCTCGTAGATTGCCTTTATGTACATTTGTAAGTTAATCCTTACTGACGGGGTTGCGAGTTGTTAGACATACCGTTGCCCTGAAACAAAAAGGAACAACAAGAGGGAACATCGATGGGTTTAGTCAGTAAAACTCTGACACTGCACCCAGAGAGAGAAGTTATTTGATGATTTTCCATCCAAAATAAAAAACCGGCCAAGAGCGAGTCGAGTCGCGAACCGAGGGTTAAGTACGAACTTGCGACATAAACGGCCATATCTTTTGACTGCGTAGAATTAGTGGGTTTATTTTTCACATCATAAAGGGACCACAGCATTGAGTATATGGTTTTATTTTCAACTCTCGATACTCGATTCCTCCACGCGTTCCTAAGATAGAGCAGTACATAGTAATCCTATAAGACTTCCGATTTTTCGTTTTGATTTACAGAACCCCAAAAAAAATATTTATATCATTATGATACTCGCCAGCTCTTATCGCTTATATCTGCTTAGTATCTGAAATTTGGAGTCATTAGAAGGGTTCTATTGGCAATGTAAATTACTGTTCTGGCCGTTTCTGTATTAGGCTTATAAAGTGAAGTTGGCAATTTATTTGTCTCAACTGAAGTTGAATTACTGAGAATTAGTCACATTCGAAACAAACAAATGGACTATAGTTTCTGAAGGCCATACTTCTTAAGGAAGGTATTGAGAAACTCAGTCTCACTGGTGAGTAGCGATGCTGCTAGATGCAGCTTGTATGCTTGTATAGGTACTAGATGGATTGTGGTGGAAATCATAATCATTCTTCTGCCCTTATTCAAATCTATTTGAGATTAGCGCAGCATGTATTATTTTTCCATTGTTCTTTATTACTATGGAATGTGATGGAAATAAAAAACAGAATAAGTGGTACAGCTGTTGAAAACTATCGATCTCCTGACAATAAACAGATATGTTCACACAGACAGACACATACGTAGCCTGCGTCTTTAAACATTTATCAGGCTGTTACAACGATATTGTTTGACCTATTAAAATAAAGGTCCAAAATATTACGCCGTAATCTGAAATGCAAAGATCTTATTAATATGTTACACGCACGAATATAAAGGTGTGCACACATTACAATGTACAGCACGCGTAATACCGGCCAATATTCGTGTTTGCGAATGTTTTCCATAATGAAATGGCGCACGTTCTCCGGCGAGGTCCACCGTCCAGCCAGGGCTCTATAATAAACCGGCATCGGTCAGCACAATTAAGGGGTCCCATTTGGACCTTTGCTAATGGAATTAAATCCAATTAGATTTTAGGGTTACGAGGTGAAGTTTGCCGACGGTAAACAAATGGCTTTCTATTAGGGTCTACACCTGCTCTTTGGGCTATTTGTCCACAGACAAATGTTGCTGTTCGGTTTGACGTTTTTGCCATTAATTAGTTTTATCTTAATCGGTGATCGTCTGCTGCTCATTGTGTTCGATATTTGCTTACATTAAATTGGTTCTATTTTCGTTTGTCAGTCAATGATGGTGATAATTTACAAATCGTAAAACATTTTCTTCCTTAAATTAAAACAAGAAGTTTTAATAAGTGTCAGATATAATTCCCATTTTCCTTTTCAAATAACCGTAGCGTCAATTTCATATTCCATGATGAACTACAGACTTTAGAGCGTAAGTTTTCAAAAGTTAATAAAACGTATTTGGACTTATAGACTGAATCCAAACTTCAACTGAAGTTACAATCTAGTTCTCCAAGTTTCCCACTATTCTCTTGTTAGATTAAGACAGAGGTCCAAGCGAAGTAGTTGGATATACAAATGTAGAACATACGTGTTACACATACTAACTTTTTCCTCCATTTAATGAGTTGGTAGCTGGCGCTGACTGGCGCTGACGACTGTAGACACATCGTTACGTAGTTTGCGAACATCGCCAACATATCGCTATGACGCTCACAACTTTTTCTCAACACAAACATGACTGGATAAAATCAATCAGAATCCATCTCACGAGTATCTCAGATCAAACACGCCAAGTGTTCCGAACTTGTTTGGCTTAGAGCGTGCTGGTTGCAGCATATTCGATAAAATCCATGAAAGTTCCCCTAGCGAGAACATTTTCTCTTGCTACAAGGTTTCTTGCTACGTGCGGTTTTCGATCAAAGTTTTCCGTTTCATCGTCTACAGACAAGTGGGAGTTTACGAGCGTAGGCATCTCTCCGCAAAATGCCATGTCTGGAATACGACAATTTGTGATTTACGGGCATTTTTATGTAAAATTTTGCACAGATTTTTAGGATGAAATAAAACAGTAAACCGTTTGAAGGCTGTAATTTAGAATTCTGATTCGTTGTTTTCACTCTGGGTTTTATACATATTTCAAATGTGAGGTACGAAAAACATTTTATAAAAATGATTTTTGAATCATATTTTCTCATCTGTGAAATTTAAAAGATTTGTGATATAAGTATATTTTCAGTCAATTTGCGATTTTTTTGTATAGTATCAGCAATTTTAAATATAATTTTATTTTAAGTGTTAGTAATATTTCATTCTAAGAATCCTTCAAATGAACTTTTGTAAGACATTTCGGCCAACATACTGTAAGTACTGAACCATGAATTATTAACGGTTTGCGAATCTTGTGGTCCATACGCTGTACTATTGCCAGATGCAGCAACTCAGCTGTTTGCCTACTTCCGGTCATTACACGAGCAAACAGTTATAAACGCACCAAGTAATTTACGATCAGCATTCCCCTGATCCAAGGCGAAAAATTCAATAACATAGAGACATTTGTTAGCGCAACCGGGCCGGCTTTCATTTGGTGTCTCCCCTAGGCACTTAAGTTTACATTAAACTTGTCCAAGCGCGAAATTGATCTTTTAGTGAGGGGATCCCTCAACGAAAATATAAATTGCCACGCGATCCTATTGATATTACGCTCCAATGTTGAAATTTGGACGCGAAAGTATTTGTATTTCGCTTAACGATTGTCGTAAGTGTGGGGGTTGACAATGGTCACTGGTAAAGGAAAATATTTTCTCAAGCGAGAGTTATTAGGGAACTGAGGAAAATTGGTTTTTCGTGGTCATTGGACTGATAATCCTGGAAAAGTAAATATTATTTATTGCTGCGTTAACGTTAAATAAAGATTTGGCTTGGTTCTCTTCTTCCAATAAGAGAACCTTTTACAGCTTATATTAGCACAAGTAAAATCAGATATGAAATAATGTTGATTAAAGTAAGTACTGCAATCAAGAAAAAAACTTGCAAAATATTGTTGTAGCTTAGCAATTCTATATTCATAAACTACGCCGTCAATAACTCATTACTATACAATGGGCAATGTACTCAGTAACTCCCAACGTATAACGAAGAAGCATGCACGAAACCTACTTAATTAATAACAAACGTAAGCACACACGTATGTAGGTAAGCCACAGAATAATGAGCTTTTTAATTAACAACCTACATCGATATAAATAGCAGGTACAAAGTATCCATCGCAGAATTACGCCTGAAAATTTAAAAGTAAATCTCCTGTGGGTGACGTAGGTAAGAGGTGAAATATTTCGATTTCCTTAAATATGCAGGTAGAGCTTTAGGCGGCCCCTGATGCTGAATTACAGGAAGCGCGAAAGTGTGGAGCGAACGAAACTTATGTATGGTTTACGTGAATTATTAGGGTGCTGGAGGTGTGAGCGAAACTTTTGATGTAGGACTTACTTACATTTTATGAGAAATTTCTTATTTATGTTTTCAGCTATTGGAAGAAAGAGCCTGTTGTAAAGGACGTTATTGAATATTAAGTTATTAAATTGCTAAAAAAGGTAATTTAAAATTCATTGTTTGGATACACAAAGAATAATTTAACAAAGTATGAACGGTGAATGGGGGTTGTATTGTACACCCTAAGTTAATTATTTATTATCACAATAACTTCCATTTATTTAGTTAACAATAGAAGCCTATGAAAAAAAATATTAAAATCTTTTCATTAAAATCTCATCCATTTTTGTCTGACATCTTTGACTTACCCCTCAAATCTGTGCAGAAGGAGTGGGACGTAATCAAGGATTAATTTTCTACTTGGATTATTTTCAATCCACCTTCGCATGTGAGCTTTAGATGTGTCTTCAATTTAGAGGGCTCCTCAGCCCCTTTATAATTTGAAACGTCATGTATCTAGGTCGTGAATTTCGAAGACTCGAATTACAAAATGTGCGCGAATTTATAGTACTAAGGAACATGCAAGAAACGACTAGATGGGTAGGTATACTCCTTTTGATTCAAGATGCTTCTGCCATCTTTCATTAAAAATTTTCGCATATATTTAAAACCATGAATTATTTAAATAACGAAATACATACAGCAGTCTTGTCACAAGCCTTGTGTAATATTATTTCTTTATTTTAATTAGTCGCTGTACTTTCCTGTAATGGAAAATGGCTCTGAAATTACACTGTAATGATGCTTGTATCTACTGAAAATGTGGAATTTATATTCTCTGTGAACATAGGAATGTTGGAATGAAGGTTCTTTCATTTCTTAGCTTGTATGAGGAGATTTATGATGGCGTTAAAGTAAAATACAATTTCATCTCCCGTTTCGGCCTCGCGAGGAGGAGAATTAGAAAAATCTACATAATAATATAATACCAGTTCTCATATTCAATGGGCATACATTACCGGTGTGATGACACTTATTACGTTTCTAAAGAGATCTAAATCGTAGCTAGACGAGTTATGATTTTTTTTTGAGAAAATGCCTTTACATTTGCTGTAAATTCTTTACTTTTATTATATTATCCTGTTATTTACGACCTATCTTTTTAATTGAAAAAAAAATATTAACTGTAGCGGTTTAAAAATGATTTATTTTCATAACGTTCGTTTTAAAACATTTAATGACGTTTAACAAGACAAGTGTATTAAATCTGTATGTGGGACGAGAATACTGAAAATCAATTTGACCTAATTTAATATTGTTAAAACAAAAGAACGACGGGATACAACTCGAAACAACTGTATTTATTACGAAATTCTGAATTCGAAACTCGAAATATGTTTTTCGAATGACACTCGATCGACTTGGTTCTTTAACGGCTTTTAATTTATAAACTCGAGTTAAGTGAAGCTACCGGGACAACGCTAACCAGAGGCGGATATTATGAAATTTATTGCCAGTGGAAAATAAACGGTGTTTTATCGTGTCCTGGCAATTTCCCAGTGTCATTTAATTTAGTATCGAATTATTAGATTGTAATTGCTTTGACTTAAGAGTTTTGTAATTAGCTTGTCGTGAACAATCATCATCTGCCTAGTCTTTCCTCAAGTAACTTGGGGTCAGTTGAATATCAGATGCAGCTGAATACCAAATTTTTTCATGAAACGACTGCCTATCTGACTTCCACAGCCAGATCACTACTGGGTATTACGACATCCCTTGGTAAGTTTGGTTGTCAGACTGTGGGACCACTAACTACCTGTAACTATTGTCAAAGATCACAGTCTTTATAACGGGTGAGGAAACTTGGTATTTTCTGGGTGGTCACCCATCCAAGTACCTACATAGGCAAGTACTGGTTATCATAAAGATCGCCCTGAGCGACCCTTATTATTTAACCACGAACTATATGATCAAGAAAAAGTTTTTTTTTAATACTTTCATCTTGTATTTCACGTTTCTTTCTAAAATTTAACAGAATAAACAAAGCGTTGTTGTGCAGTTATATCCAAACAAAATCAGTGATATCGTTCACTACAATCTTCATATCCCGCTCAAAGCTAAGCAATAACTAATGCCTCTTATCATACCAGCAATGTATAACGTACATATCAGTAAAATACGATCTATCACTAGAAAAGCGAGATGCATTGCCGGCGGACATCCGAAAAGTATTTCCGGGCCGTCTGTTATGGAGCTATGAATGTTAATAAACGGGCCACGTTCGAATGTCGAATCTTTACAAAAACGTCGACTTTAGAAGTTTTATTCTAAGCCTTTCGGACATTGTTTTTCGGCAATGGCCTCATTTCCGTAGTGGGTAACTGAGACCATTTGAATTTAGAACCGGCTCTTTCAGGTCCGAATTCTAAAATGATGCTCTAGCATATATCTGGATTTAAAACAAGATTTCTATAATGATGCTTGATGCTTTCGTATAAGAATAAATTTACTAAAACATTTTCTAAATCTAACATAATTATGGATATTATTAATAATTTATATGTTGACAGAATTAGGTGATCCCCAAACTAGACTACGCCTGTATTAAATCGTAATAGATTACGATTAATTACTAACGGAGACGCTAGAGTTAGTTTGAACCATTAACGGTCAGAGAGTCATTAGGAATCGAGCATAATCGATCGAATGCAAGTTCTGATGGATAGTAACAGCTAACCGGCACTCCTTCCTAGTTCAGATCCAATTGCATAGATGGCGCTTGTCGCTCTCTCTAGGAAACACTTAATACCGAGCTTGAATTAATGGCGATACCGTTGATTTCCTACCGTATTTGTACTTAGGATATTAATAAATCTATATCACATACTTAATTAAAATAGACTGGATAAAGTAACGGGAGTTTGTCTATGTAAGGGGCATGCTTTCATGATTTATTCCGCCGGTAGGTAGGCATTTATTTAGTAGGTAGTGTTTATTCTTTATCAATGAAATGGTTAACTTGCACGATTAGCCTTATTTTCTTTCGTTAAAAAGATGATGGGATGAAGGCTTCCTCACAAATTGCGAGAAGGCGAGAATTTTTACAGTTCCGAGAAAAGTGGAAGGAATGGAGGGGGCCTTTTGTCCCACCTCTAGACACAAATCAGACAAACAAAAGAAACGTATAGAAAATTCGTAATTTGAAAACTATTATAATATAATACTTTAACTATTATATATATATTATAATAGTTTGCGTCCAAAATGGAATTGCGAGAAGACGAAACAATGATTTTTGTTTGTGGTTTTGATAAGATAATATATGAGGACAAGACATTTCTTTAATTTTTTTAAAAACAGTCTGCTGTCCAGGATTTTATATTTATTCAGTTCATTTACCCGCAGAGCATATTAACATTTAAAGATAAACTCGATGTTTATCTTTCAAGATTTATTCATAAAGCGTGTGAGTAATTACTCTGTACTGGAAGAGCACTTTATGATATTAATCTATGGTTTTTTTCGCGTTGAAGCATTCACCTAATAGCGCTATGTCATCAGCTGTGGGCGGTAAATAAACCTGCCAAGCTATGTCGTTTTTTTTGGATGGGCAATCAACAAATAACTTCCCCCACTCTTCGCGGAGCTGGGAGGGGAGTGTCAGTCTTTTACCCGTCCATGTTACTTCTTTATGTCTTTTGTGTTCCGGGGCAGCGGCATTTCTTTCAAACAACCCGCAACCTCAGAGACGTTAGACGGGCCTCATGGTCTAGTGGTTAGTGGCCCTGACTGCTGAGCCGGAGGTCGTGGGTTCGATTCCCACCCAGGACAAACTTTGTGTGATGAGCATGATTGTTTGTTCTGTGTCTGGGTGTGATTTATCTATAATATGTATGTATTTATAAATTATATAAGTATGTATATCAGTTGTCTGGTTACCATAACACAAGCTCTGCTTAGCTTGGGATCAGATAGCCGTGTGTGAGTTGTCCCAAGATATTTATTTATTATTATTAACCCCGGCAAGCAGTGGCCTGGCCTCAGCAATGTCTGACACCCGGTTTTTACGTGGATCGGCTAATGAGCCTATCCATACGGTCTAATGAGTCTATCCATACGGACTGAGAGGATAGTTTTGTTCAAGTTGAGTGTTATCTGGGCTTCCCTCTTAAAGAGTGCGAATTATGGTTGTGCACAGCTGAATGATGTTTGGTTGTTTTCTTCTGCCCAAGTTGCTGGAGGGGTACTGAAAAACCTTAGTGGTGACATGGCAATTCAACAAAGTTGTGCTGGTATACTTCAACCTTTTGCTACGAGGAAATTGAGTCTATATGATCCTTCATATATTTCTATATGTTTCCATATACCTACGTTATACCCAAAGTTATACAGAAACCAATACCTATTACAATATACGGAGTTCCTATATAATGTAGATAGAAAGCAATAAGGCTCTACTCTTGACTATTCGACTATACGAAAACTCAATTTACAAGGGTTCCGGAGAACAGATAGCAGTTTCACCGCTTAAAGCAGATATTGGCCATATTTAGGTAAACTGGTTAGTCTGCAGCCGTTGGCAAAATGGATTAGCCTGGGAAAGCAAATTGAAAAGGAGTGTAGTAGGATGAAAGAAGTCAGCTCTGTAACTATTAAAATGGTTAGTGTGGTTTCTTGTGAAGAATAGCGATAGTAAATAAGTTTATGCGGAATCAAACGATGAATAATTCTGCCTAGTCTACAGCAGTGGCTGGACGTAGGCTTCTCTTAACCGGCGCCACAACATATTGTTTTCTAACATCAGTATCCAGTCCATCCAAGTTTTTTTTTTGAGGTCGTTAGTTTATCTCGCTGTGGATGTCTCACGCTACGCTTGTTTATACGTGGTCCCCAGGACACTATAACTCCATCAACCATTGGTACTTCAATGAATACCAGCCATTTTGACACTTCAGTATGATATAGGTACCGTGAGAGAGTAAGAGATACCGTGACCCCGGGTGAAAAAAATGGTGTATCTTAGTTGGCAGAACTCCGATACTCCTCCTCTTTCCACCCAGAGCGGGGGAAGTTATTTGATGATTTCCCATCAGTTTTTTTTCCTTATTTATAATTTTGTTTCGTGTCTCATCCTACAAAGAAACAAAGAGCACAGTATGATTCATAGATAGCACGCTGAGGAAACTTGTTTTTTTTAAATCAATCAAAACCGTACCGTACCGTGTATATGAATTGACGAATGAAGGAGCAATGCCATCATTGTCAAATAACAACAAACTGTGACCATCTGGCCACCCAGCGTAGCCATCAAGACAATTTCCCCATGAAGTTTCA
The DNA here is from genome assembly GCA_958449745.1 of Ochropleura leucogaster. Lineage (NCBI taxonomy): Eukaryota > Metazoa > Arthropoda > Insecta > Lepidoptera > Noctuidae > Ochropleura > Ochropleura leucogaster. Next base: position 10,121,532 of record OY288212.1, read on the forward strand.
TTGCAACGGACCTTTTCAGCTATGAAAGTCTTTATGATAATGATGTACCCATAAACACAAACTTCCATCGAATGCCAAAAAGCAGTTAGTATTCATTTTATTTTTCCGCTACTTTCTTTTATTCAGTCTTACGATCCAATATCCACAGTTAGTTTTTAATAGTTTATCTAGCACATACGACAAGTAAGTGAAATGTATTCATGGCTTCGAGAACGTCCTTCTATCCGTTGAGTCAATATTGGAGACACGCGTCTCCCTAGCTGGGGAATTTAAATTGCAAATGGTTCCGCTGAAACATTGAATTGGGAATATTATAAAAATATATGGTGATCGTGAATTTGGTTTTCGTATTGTGCTAAGAATAAGTATCATTAGATCTAGATCTGCCAATGGCTTAATTGCCAAGAGCCTCGACCAATACCTAAGAAGGCTCTCGTTATGCAGCTGGATCAAGGGCTTGATACAGAAAGCGGTACTCCTGGACACGGCTCGTATTGTTAGGAGGTTCCTTTCTCTGGAGCCCTGACCGCCGGTAGCTTGGACCCTGTTCCCTATACCGGTGGGCTACTATTTTTTTTTTTTTTTTTATGATTTTAAGAAATATTTAAAAATGTAATTTTATGTTAAAAAATAAATAAATGTACGATAATAGTATCATTACTTTGGAGTTGTTGGTAATTTAGACGAATATCAATAATAATCTATTTATATGAAGATATAAAGGTCATTTTAGATTGTTCCTATGTTAATAAGCCATCGGCTTTCAAAATAGATATTATTTATACTTCTTATTCGTTATGTTGCTTTTCATGTATGCCTTTATTATGTGTGTTTCATATAATGTTAATAATATTTAGTTATAGCATAGAAATATTGTTATTTTGATAAGTCCCCGTGCAAAACGGGTCGGGTTCATTGGTTTTATAAATAATATATTGTATCGTGTAACTACTAAGCAGTGAAACTGCACTTTGAAATCTGGCGTTTCAGTATTTCATTGTCCAAACTTCAGACGACTAAAGCTAGGTTGTTTCCAACCGTAAATCAACCTGGCTTTGGTTCTCACGCTGGTTTTAAGCAGTTAGATGCTTGCTATTGTGAAAAGTAACTGTACAATACAGAACTGTAACATTGTATCTCAAACTATACCAACTGTCAGCATGTACTAAAAAAAACTTTGCCCCACTCTAGAAATTTCTCCTGTATCATGGGTGCGTTTACAAACATTTAAACTCAAATTCAAAAACAGCCAGACCCGAAACAACTACCTGTAGGTCATACATATAGTTGTTCTGTGTCGAGATCGAACCCGCGACACGCAGCGTGGTTGCGGTCGATCGCTCGGCCACTGCGCCAACCGTGTCGTCAACCTCCTCCGTCTTTCTCCCTTCTGGCACAAGAATACTTCATGTAAGGTGAACATTATGTAGTCGTTACTTACACAATAAATTGCATTTAATATCATGACCCACTTTTCAAAATCAGCCGAATACTATAGCTGTATCCATACAAAAAAGTCGCCAACTTATAAATGCAATCACATCATCAAAATCTGCCTAGCCTTTTCCCAACCACGTTGGGGTTGGCTTTCGGTTCAACCGGCTGCAGTTGAATACAGTATGTGACACGGAGCGACTGCCTATCTGAACACCACAACGCATTACGTACTGAGTAGGTAATACGATAGCCCTTGATAAGACTGGTTGTCTAAGATCTACAAATGGCAGCCAGAACTAACGGGTTAAAGTGCTTTCTGAAGAATGGAAACTTGGTGTGTAATGGGTGGTCACCCATCCACGGACCAACCTAGGCAAGCGCGGCTTTACCTCAATATAGAACCGAGCGGCAGTTATTACTTACCCACGAGCTACTCCTCGTACTCGTAAAATACTTACGTTACTACTATAAGTTATTCGTAGAAATAAGGCATGTTAAAGATAAATTTATCCGTCAGCACCCTGTACTTCCTGAGTAACTACACTATAAAAGTGTATAAGCTTAGTCGCACTCAAAGTTAGTCTTTGTATTTTCGTAACATTCAACTTGGCTATAAAATTATAACTTGCAGACGGGTCGACAGTTGGGACCGGCTCTTGGATCTAGCTGAACGTTGGTCAGACGGAAACTTCAAAATTAATTTCGAAGTTTGATCGAAAAATGTTTTGCTCTGTCGTCAAAGTGAGTCGGTCGCTGTGGACCTATGCTACTGGGAAACGATCGAGAGAGGCGATGTTAAAAACTTCCTGTGATGAGTTTTTGTTTAAATTGCGTTAAAAGAGTTCTAGATATCTCTTCGAAAAAAGGTGATTGAAATAGAGACATGTCATCGGCTACAAAGACTAATGATTGCAAATATTTTTCAAGTCAAAAAGTTACAATGAATAATGACTTCTCATCATCTAAAAATCTTTCCCGAATCCAAGCCATTAAAAATTACCGCTGTCATATTCCGCAAAGTTCATAAGTTGCCCGTCAGACATACCTCTAGAAACACGTCATCGAAATATAATCAAACAATACCCACTCAGCTCGTCTCGATCCCTGTCATTGATGGATGGTGTAGATTTAATAGATGATTTTTCTAACATTTCAAACAATGAGGCTGGTATCATTAATCTCTGGACTACCGGTAACGGGCCGTACCGCGGACAATGATAGCTAACTACCTATCGATGCTATCGGATTAGATGGAACTAATCGATTTACTGGTCCCCGGTTGGCTTTCATTAAAACTATTGGGTCACGATGTGATGATGATGATAAGTGTTTTGCGCCACTTAACCCATTACTGTTATGTCGGGGAGCCAAAACAAATAGAAACTAATACTCTATCAATTAACCCGAAGAGATACCATCTCCTCGTATTGTAAGATGCAGTTCAATTACAGCTTGTAAACTTGTTAGCGGTGGATTGGTGTTTGATTTTCACACGGTGTAAAACATAGGATCGGGATTACGATCGTCAATTAACAAAGGATATGTTTAATTCAATCGTGATATCTTAGCTGCTTACAACAAGAAATTATCGGAAGCTATAAGACTGCTCTTGAACTAATAAAAATGCTTTTTTATCGATAAAGTCCCGGACGCTTATTTAATAGGTAATGCTAATTAATGGATTGCTGGTCCCGACTAAGTTCCAACCTGCCGGTAGCTTTAATAATACTAGATTATTATCCCCTGTCTAAATAGAATAAACTAGCAGAAGTTATCGCAAGCGAAAAGCGTATAAAAGCAAACACGGTTACTTAACACGGTGCACATAAATAAAACTAAGATATTTAATTGGTAGTACCGTCCGCTCAAAGCTTGTATTGTTGCTATCAAATTGTAAATACGAGCGTTTGCTAAATTGCCACAAAGCCGACGTTTGCGGATATACGTGTGTGATGGAAATCTCGTGTCAACATTGTATTTTGGTTTGCCTTTATTGTGGTATGATTTACATAGTAGGAAGCCGAACCTATAATTATAGACAAGCTATCCTGTTCACACAGTGTCAACAAAGTATAAATCGATTCTTTTAATTTAAAAAATCGAATACACCCCAAATAATCGATATTATTTTAAATTAATACAGGACATACACGAGCGTATTGTAGTAAGTCAGATCGAGCAGTACAACTGTGACATATAGATACGAGTCCACAACCGGTTTAACTGTGGCTCTCGAGATGCTCGCACCATGATATCTTTGCAAGAGTCGGAATGGTTCCAAGGAATTCTTTCCGATATTTAGAGGTACCAACGTAGTAGATAGTGACACGCAAGCCAATGTAGGCATCGATGTGTACCGGATTGAATTTAAACCAAGAACATTTGCGTTTAGTGAGAGACTTATAAATTAATCGTTGAGGATTTTCAATAGAATACATCCTTGTTTAGCCTTCTTTTACCGCGACGTTTTTTCTCAGCGCTCATTGGTCGATGGGTCGGGTGTATGTAGACTTCGCAGACCAAATTTTTTTTTTATTCAAAAATTATTTTTTCCAGTAGTTTCTTTAAAAAACAATCTGTAATATTTTATGAAATTTTCAAATCCATTTGAAGACTTATTTTTCATGGTGTGACATTCGTGATTGTTTTAAATCGATCCAACTAATTTTGTGTTTATTTTTACAAAGCCTTTGGTCATAAATTCAATTTAAATAAAAAAAAAACATGCAATCTTTTTATTTAAAATTAGTAAAACTTCAAGGTTATTTAAACAAAAACACGCTGGAATTTATAAAGTAAACAGTGCTTATCTGTTTTGTCCTCATGAAAATTCCCTTTACAGAAGCTCCCACACATTTGGAATTAGAACAGACAAACAAACTGTTAAACACATTATACAAAGTTACACGTTAGGCGGCAGTTCCACGACCTGGTTGCATAGGAGATTATAAACTACATACACATTACTATACATAGTTATAGTACCTAGACGTTGTGCACGTACGTATATGCTGCCTCACATCCCAGTGCCTACTCGTTAATCGCAGGAATACGATCAGCTGCCGTCATGCGGAAGCACATCTTTGATCTCGGCACTAATCAATTGGTATCGATATCTCGATGTTCGACAATCGAGTCAAATCGAAAGCGATTCAACCCACGCGCTGCCTGTCTTATTCTATTAACGAAGGATTGTGATTAAAGTTCTTTATGAAGCACCCACGCTATGACGTTTTTATTGTTTGTTTACAAAGTGAATGCAGTCCTATGAACGTTCGCTTAGCAAACAGACGCATAAAGCAAGTTCGGACTTGGCAGAATTTACTTCACACACACAAGTAAACGGCAGGTTTAGATAGCCAAAGCGTCTCGATAAATAATCGTTACCGACCTAGCAAGAACAACACAAAAATTAAATGTGTACATTACATTCGTAAAGCGCCCTCAATTAACACAAATACCCTACTTCCTCCCCGGTTGAATCACGATACTCATAAATAAACGACATATAGTGAATATCGACGCAAAGTCAATTCGTGACCATTAATGTGAATTTGAAAGTCGAACATAACTCGAACGGTTAACCGGGGACCATTAAACACTGATATAATAATGTCGAAATTATAAAATATTGCTTTCAGTGCGCCTTGGGACTATCGGGGCATCGGGCTTACAAATTAACAATAAATATTCATGCGGCCAACGATTACACACTCAATCGGTACGGTGTATTGTATCGATGTTGATACGTCGTTGTATCGATATGCGATGTAGCCACTGTGTACCAAAATCGATTTTTAAAACGTACACTTCATTTTTGAGTGATGATTTTCAATACCTATTCAGTACACGCTATTGTTGTTTCATAAAACATCATTCAAGCTCAAGCTTTTAACTTATAATAAGATCTATAAATCTTGATAGCTCAGGATTTTTCTGAAGCAATATGCAAATGAATGCATAACAGCACTGGGTTATCGCCTGTCATCCTTTTGTGGGATTTCTATGAGACTGACTTGATAATGACTGGCTGACGCATCGGATGGCATTTTGAAGGCAAAATAACTTGCATTTAACCCTACTTGTAAATAAGTTATTCTAATGACAAACTAGTTAAAAAAAACTAGGTTTTAGGTATCGACTGAATCATTACGTTCTCAGTAAAGAACACATTATACGTATTCTAGGCTGATTAAGCATGGGTGCTAGTAAAACATAGTAAGTTATAAGGTTTCTAATGTCGAAACGAAAACCATGACGAGATTTCAGATCCTATTGACCCATCCCACACCTCACCGACCTTTCTCTTCTTTTCTCGTATCAGTGTCAATAGCGTTTCATGAGCCAGATGGGTTACTCCCAGGTCTTAGTTTTTTTTTTGTGTGAGAATTGCACGCCATTAGTAGCGGCGTGTACACGCCTGTAAAGAGAAAAAAGTTTGTAATTGTGCAAACAAAACGTGTTAACCTTAAAATGAGACCACCTACACCTAAAACTTTGACAAATTGTCTATGGTGTTTTGACATATCGCTTTGGAAATGATGATATCAGCTAATAATTAAAGTATTGAGTTTCCTTTAAGAAACGCCTCACGAATACAAAGCCTAAGTGAAAGTATCTCACACTCCTCTTTATGAACTTTAAGTCAATAAACACCGAATGCATGACTGATGAGAAACACTAATGATTAATGGTGCTGAGAGCTTTACCGTTGCTTTAACTGTTTGTTAAAGATGTATGTTCACTGGTTATTAAAAATGTTAGATGAGGGATGAGTAAGTTGTCGTGTCATGTCATCCGATAGTATATGGCATGAATGAGGTGGCTAGGAATCCGAAGTAAATCATGAATCAACTTGTATTTTAGGTCAACATATTATGCCGTAAGACTTTAAAAAGTATATTCGTGGGTTTTTAACGCTCAAATCATTGTTAATTTACGTTGATTGATGACTTAATTGATTTTTCAACCACTTTTTTTTTTTTTTCGTTTGGGAAATCATCCAATGACTTCCTCCGCTCTGGGCGGAGCGAGGGGGCATGTCAGACTTGTGCTGACTAAAACCCACCCATGTTCCTTCTGTTGCCCTTTACGTTCCGAGGCCGCGGTATCTCTTTCGAACAACCCGCAACCCCGGCAGGCGGAGGCTCTGGCAAGCCGCTCTGCTTTGCTGACTCTCTTTGAGGCGCGCGTGAAACACGAACGCGCCGTCGACACGGCTTTTCAACCCCTGCGGGTATTTTTTATCTTATCATCATACATCGGAAATCATCAAATAGCTTCCGCCGCTCTGGGCAGAGCGGGGGGGAGTGTCAAACTTGTACTGACTAAAACCAACCCATGTTTCTTTTGTCCTCTATGTTTCGGGGCCGCAGTATCTCTTTCGAACAACCCGCAACCCCGGAGCACACTATGGGTGGCAATAACAATTGCGCAACATTTAACGGTCAGTGTGTAAGCACCTTTAATGATGGTCCATTGTATAATCAGTCACTTAGATCAAACGCCGAATAAAACTGTTTGCGTTTAGTTGCGCACTGAGATGCGATTGTTGAATAGATGAATGATTATTATAGCTGTATGTTTTTTTCATCAGTTAGAGACAGGCTGGGACAGTTGGCTCTTAAATTATTTATTCAAAACGTTACTTAATCAATAGTTTTAGAGGAGCTCGTAGCTAAATAAATAGTAGCTGCTCGGGGTCGATCTTTAGGTTAAGCCGCGCATGCCTAGGTTGGTCTGTGGATGGGTGACCACCCGCTACATACCGAGTTTCTTCCGTGCCTCGGAAAGCATGTTAAGCCGTTGGTCCCGGCTGTCATTTGTAGATCTTTGACAGTCGTTACAGGTAGTCAGTGTTCCGAAAGTCTGACAACCAGGCTTACCAAGAGGTATCGCATTACCCAGTATTAACTGGGTTGTGGAGGTCAGATAGGCAGTCGCTCCATGTAGAATACTGATATTCAGCTGCATCCGGTTAGACTGGAAGCCGAACCCAACATAGTTGGGAAAAGGCTACGCAGATGATGATGACTTTATCAATAGTTTTAAATTTATAGCTGTAGATTTTTGAGATCATGCTAATTAGAGCCTTAGTACCTTTTAATTTCATTAAACTACAACACGACTGAACAAACATCAGAAAGTTCTCAATATGTGTGTCATGGTGAAGTTTCAAATATACACCAAATATTTTACAATCAAATTATTTGTCCAATACCAAAATAAAATACGTCTCGCATATCATACATTTCTCGAGAATTAACCTTTTATAATTTCCGAATTGACGTAGGTGTATAAAGAAAATTCACATAGGTACCCACACACTATATACACAAACACAGAGAAAGGCAACCAAACAGTGACCATAGATAGATGTTGTGTGTTTTCTGAATGATTCGGTGTCATCGGCTCTTAGTTAAGGGGATCATTGTAGCCCAAGATTGATGATAGCTTAATAGCCAGCCGACAAACCCGCGGTGACCATACTCCTGGCTTAATGAATAGTCTGTATGAAGCCGCTTTGGTACTTCAAAAGATGTTTTTGGTAGTATAATAGAACCTGAGAAGCAACAAGTGAGGTATTTAGGAAGTTAAATGCGTATTTGTGAGGTCTTGTTATGGCACTTGTGTGATTAAAAGGTTTTAATAATTCTGGGGACGTTTTGAGCTGGGAGTTTTCATTGCTGGCCGGAAAATGATGTAGAAAGTATGGAGGTCAAGTATTAATGTAACAGAGTTACTATGTCAAAATTTCATTAATTTTTTGTTTAAAAATAAAACAAAAGAAGAAAATAAAATGTAGAAAAAATATTTATGAATTTTTCGGCAAAAAATACAACGAAGCAGCATTTTTCATTGTTTCTCTAAAGATTTTAGCAGAATATAGACGTAGAACAAAAAAAAGTATTAAAGACGATAAACTACCCAAGCAATATAAATAAAATTGAAATAGAACTTCGAACAAAAATAGAATTATGTAAATCGGTACACAGTTGGCGGAGTAATCGGTGAACATATTTAAAAATACGGTCGAACATCCTCCATTTTGAAGTCGGTTAAAAATTCTCAGAAGAAATTTAAAATGAGGCATGTTCCTTACATCTTTTGTATTTCTTTGTTGGTTACAAAGAAACACTTGAAGAATTTAAATTGCAAACACACAGAGGTCGCTAGTGTGTCCACAGCTATTTCGGGGAGGGCTTAGCAAACATTTAAATTGGGCTTAGGCAAACAATAAACAAATGATAACAAGCTCTCTGAGGGACAGAATAAACTTTATAAAGGTTGTTATGATTTATTTACTTTATAATTCTGTCCTTTGCTCCACTTTGATTGTGGTTTGTTATCTGTAAAAAAAGGGTTGAATTAAACATCGCGGGGTCAAACTTTGGACTCACAATTTTATGTGCATACTTAATGAATCCCCTTTTGGCTTGTTTACTTTTTTGTTATACCAGGTACTGGGATTAATATCTATTGCATATATATAGCAATATAAATATGCAATAGATATTAATTAAATAAACCAAGAGGTTTAAAAAAAATAAAATGACACTTTTCCGTAAGCACAGCATATGGTAACTATTCAGTTAAAACACTGAAAGTTAGCACAATTGCCAAGCGAGTTAATGACCTAGATTTGCATACATAAGCTTAACCAAATAAAAGCAACACAGCACAGACCGAAAGTATCACTTGCGAGCAATTTAGTATTCAATTTGCTAAAGTTAATCGCTAGTGCGCCAAACATGGTTACGGTACAAATAACCGCGTGTTGCTCCGTTAACGGTTTCAGTAATATTCCCACTAGGGTGGTCCTCATAAACGCGCCAGTTAACGTACTCGATACGGAAATAACGAAATAACACCCTCCATTTAAACCCAACTCTAGGAAATTGAAGAAAAATCGATTTCCCACCTGCAGTGTAGAGTGAAAATAAAGGCACGAAAGTTAATTAACTTACTCGTTAGCTCTGTTACGTGTTTTTCAATAAACATTTTATAAAAAATATGTAAAACGTTCGAGTTTTTGACGCGCGTTTTGTTTCTATAACTTTGAGGAATATTGCAATGAAATATGCAGTTTGTTCGAGTGAAAGGGCAAAGTTGTGTGTTGTGTGTCGTTTTGTCCGTAAACTCCACCACCTGTCGAGTGTGAAATGCAATCACATTTAGCACTGTGCATGAATGTGGAATTGAGGCCACTATTCACCTACCCAGGGTTGCGAAGATATCGATAGCCCCGGGACACAAAGCGCAAAAGGAACATTAATGCTTTTGTCAGTAACGGTCTGACACTCCCTCCTAGTCCGCCCAGAGCGGGAGAAGTTATAATAATGATCTCCCATACGAAAAACGGGCCAGTATACTGGCATTTATTAAAATTATATACTTTGGTAGTGCCAGCAATGTTTTAAATATCTTGCAATAATAAAGATTTTTACAGAAGAATTTGTATCTTCATGTGATTGACCGATCTACTTTATCAAAGATGAATCATCATTTTTGAGATGATGTAAGAGTGCGTTCTATTACAAGAAACTAATATCTTCGTTTTCGATAGCTGTTACTATGCTAACTAATAAAGTCATGCATTCCTGTTATATTATATCCTTGTCAGATAAAACTATCAGTACTTGTAAGTACTCTTGTCATGCATTAAACGCACAATAATATGTATATTATAAGTTAGAGATAGAAAAGCGAAAGTAAGTTTGTTTGTACGTCTTCACGCCTAGATGGCTAAACCGATTTTGATGAATTTTGGAGATAGTTGGAACCCTGGAGACGGACATAAAGAAGAAAAAAATGAGAAATGAGCGAGAAAGAGGGAAGGAAAGGGAAAATTTACCTTTGCTATTACAATAAATAAGGCGCAAGTTTTTAGTTTTTTGGTCTAAGTGAAATAAATGCTTTGAGTTTGACTTTGAATGATTTTAAACTAGGCAATGTATAGTAAATTTACGTAATGCCAAATCTATTTGATTTGACAGTGTTGTTCCTATGTTTGTTTATTGATATTTCGATATTATTTAATATTTTGAAATTTTATGATTAAATATTTTTCCGTGGAAAAATTCAAACTGCGCGTTTGACTCTGTTTATATTTTATAAAATGTAAAAATGAAGCAAGCAAGCTGTTTGTTATTTAATATTTTACAAATTGTCAAAGGGAAAAACGTTTTTCCAAATAGTTGACGATGCATGCACATAAACAGAATATTTTTGATAATTTCATATCATTTTATCTTTTACTCTTCAGATAAAATATTACACGTACTTATTATGGTAAAAATACGTGTTGTTTTGTGATTGAGAAAATAAAAATATCTAAATCATGTTGTAAAATCGTTTTTGCTTTTTGCTATGATAGATATTTACTAATAGCACACGTGGGTACCTTTTTTGCATGTATGATATCTAGCGTCAAACTTTAGTATTGCGACACAAAACTGAAAGTTTCAGTGTATTAGCGTAATTTCCAACAAACAGTTTTAACTGTTGTTATAGTAACAGTGTTGGGAAAGTACGTAATTGCTGCTTATCCTTAGTATAATATTATAAAAGCGAAAGTGAGTTTGTTTGTTACGTCTTCACGCCTTAATGGCTCAACCGATTACGATGAATTTTGGTACAGAGATAGTTGAGACCCTGGAGAAGGATATAGACTGAGCATTGAAGAAGAAAGAGGGAAGAAAAGAGAAAACTTAGCTTTGCTATTACAGTAAATAAGGTGTAGGTGCGAAAAATACTTGTAGCATGTACCTGCAAATCAGGAAAGGGGAACTGTGTTACCCTGAATTCAACGAAGCCGCGGGCATAAGCTAGTTTACAACAAAACTTCAAATCGTTTTCTTAACTTCACGTAACCCTTTAAATGCGACAGCAATTACTTCAAAACATCTTCTTACAACTCCATCCACATACGATCAGAGCTAATACAAACACACGTGCATTAGGTAACATGCAACCGTTTTTAAGTGATTTTAGACAAATAGTGGAGTCGGTCCCACAGTCGGGTGGGCTGTAATCGCCGTCATTACACCGTACCCGAGGGTTCTCGTGCGGCTTAGGGCTGCCACAGGCAAGTAGGAGGGGAGGGAAACAAAACATACGATCAAAATGTAATAATAAGTAAAGGTGGCAACAGAGAATATTGAAAGCTGTTTCGAAAAACAAAACTGTCTGTAAACTGTCTTGTTATGTGATAGTTTTTTAAAACGAAGACTCTCTTTAAACTATGGACTATGGAAAGAGTGGTTTCATTAAACTTGAAAATAATTGTAGCAACTGTAAGGTCTTCATATTTTCAGGGAAGGTCGATATAAATATATATATCCACATGGTGCTTTTACAATATATAGAAAATAGACAGTTACTACAATAGTAAACTATAGAATACGGTGACGTCTACATTGTTACGGTACGGGTATATTAATGAGGATAATTAAACCAATAACAATTCTTAATCAAATCCAGCGTGACACCCCTATACCTATGTGATTGTTGAGCCCGCCAATGTCATAATTCGCGTATTGCATGTCTTAGTGATTTACGTTTTTAGTGCTTTTTAATTGTTCCTAAATTGAAAGTGTAGCAGTCTAACGAGCGGTTATGTTAAACTGTAGGTTATTAAGTGCTAATGGAAGGTGAAAATTCGGTTTTACGGGTTATGAGTGAAGCTCCATAAGCGTCTGGAACTGTATTAGACATAAGAGCTGCTTTAGAGTTTTATAGAATAAATGGGGCTCAATATTGGTAAACTTTTTGATTTGAACTTTAAAATAAATAATAAATAAATAAATATCTTGGGACAACTCACACACGGCTATCTGATCCCAAGCTAAGCAGAGCTTGTGTTATGGTAACCAGAGAAGTGATATACATACTTATATAGTTTATAAATACATACATATTAAGATAAATCACACCCAGACACAGAACAAACAATCATGCTCATCACACAAAGTTTGTCCTGGGTGGGAATCGAACCCACGACCTCCGGCTCAGCAGTCAGGGCCACTAACCACTGGACCAACAGGCCCGTCAAAAAATACAATATATTCAATACAATAGACTACTATGCAGGTGATTTTAATGAACATTGATCTCTCAGTGTAAGTTCGCAGAGTATTAAATCGTAAAACTAAACAAGTAAGGGTCCATGCACACCACACTCTATAAACAAGTGATCATATGAGTGGCACTTAATAGAATCTCGAACTAAAACTGGTTAAACAAACAGAATAAAAATTAAGATATTATGCTACTTATATGTAATTCCATTGTTATAATACAATATTGACCAAACAGTAAGTATCAAGAAGGTTCTGCAATCTGTACGCTGTAAAAAAAACTGAGAATATCTTTGAAGAAGGCACTGTACGTTAAATCAATTTTTAAACAAGCTTTCTTGCTTTAGTTTTGCGTGTAGACACCCTTGATGTACGCACCCTCTTAAACCAACAGTGGGTTCTGTTTACAATGAAAGCACTGAGGCACGTATTTTGAGTGGATATCTAGTATTCGCAACCGATCCGCTAGTTATGCTAACCTTAGAATTAGATTGATTAACCGATAGGCCGCTTGAATAAGAATGAGGCGAGTTATTGTTATTAGTATTCGTATCGATATTGATTGAAGCTGGGTGGAATGCGATTATTGTATGTATGTTTTATTCAGGATTCAATCATTTGCATAGCTTATTTATTTTTCTTTAACATGGTGATAAAGGTTCACTTTGCTATTATGCTTGCTATTTATATCTTAGTTGCAGATGTTAATGACTGATATTCGCTAGATGAGACAAACAAAAATCGCACAAGGCTGAGGCTGAATAAAATCTTAACTAATATTATAAAAGCGAAAGTGAGTTTGTCTGTGTGTTTGTTTGTTACGTCTTCACGCCTAAATGGTTGAACTGATTTTGATGAATTTTGGTACAGAGATAGTTGGGACCCTGGAGACGGACATATGCAAGGCAATTTTTTTTGGAGAAGTGAGATATGAGAGAGAAATAGGGAACAAAAGGGAAAACTTAGCATTGCTATTACAATAAATAAAGCGCAAGGGCAAAAACTACAGGTAGCAGGTACCTGCGAATAAGGAAAGGGGAACTGTGTTACCCCGAATTTAACGCATGCGAAGCCGCGGGCAAAAACTAATAGTTAAATAATTTTGAGTTTAAGGTAATGTCGAAAGAGTTTGTGGATCTTTGATAGTCGTTACAGGTGGTCCATGTCTCGAAAGTCTGACAATCAATACTGTGTTGTGGAGGTTAGATAGACAGCCTCTTCATGTAAAATACTGGTATTAAGCTGCATCCAGTTAGTCTGGAGCTACCTCCAGTAAATTTGAGAAATGATGATGATGGTGTACGGCGATGGAGTAAAAGAAAAAATACAATTGGCGTCTGATATTATGTGAAATTAATTTCAGAAACGAGCGAATTTTTGAGTTCTCTATCAAGATTTGAAACCTTGGAACAAACCCTTTTTTTGCGGGTTGGAAATCATCAAATAACTTACAAATAAATAACACCCAGAGCGGGGGGGAGTGTCAGACTTGTACTGACTAAAACCCACCCTTGTTCCTTCTATTGCCCTTTTTGTTCCGGGACCGCGTTATCTCTTTCGAACAACCCGCAACCCCGGAGCGGAACAAACCCTTGAGGTAAACATCTAATTTTTGCTAGATCTTTTATGTCAACTTAGCTTGTAACATTACATACAGACTCTATACATCTTTATTGCCTACCTTCCAACAGTTGACATTTATCCATTAAACAATTTACGACGGTACAAACAGCTCTGGTGATATATTAGACGTCTAACATTAAGTGCGTAATTCAGCTGAGATTTCTCGTCATATTTTAGGCTGTACACCCACAGGCAGGCGTGGACCGCACGATAAAACGACGTAGATTGGCTTTAAAAACACTTTATGATGTCGTGAACACACTTCAATCCGACCTGTCTTATGTCTTTATTCTCTTTATTAGTTCATTCAACGTGTCTCGGTTAATTTCTAAAGAATCTAGGTTATACGTGCACAAAGAACCTGTTTTGCTGCTGAACGTGGCGAGTTGATTAGGTTTCCTAAGAACTTTGCTGCGTGTGGCTTCGATTTTAAACATGTTGTGGACGCATTAAAAAGAGTTATATTTGTTTTGTTTTTGAAGTTATTTGTGTTGAGCCTTTAGCTACAATGCTACTAGTTATTTGCTAAGTGTTACTTACTGTTTTGTGTGTTGAGGCAAAAATATCTGTTGATATTGTAATAATTTGTGTAGTGATGGCCCAGAGGTTAAGCGCCTGGCTTCTCATGCATGGGGTTGTGGGTTCTAATCCGGGCAAGTACTAATGTGACTTTTTTAATTCAAACGTACTTTCTTACAGTCATTGGTGAAGGAAAACATCGTGAGGAAACCTGGACTTATAATGCATATAAGTCTGAAATCACCAACTGTTTGAGCAAGCGTGGAGATCAATGCTCGTTTCTTCACAGCGAGGAAAACTGTTCCACCGTAATACAGTTTATACTAGTACAGGGAATAGATTGAATCAGTTTTGTGTTAACAACCATCCATAATAAGCACCGATAAACACCAAACAACAGTGTCTACTACCTCTACTGCTTTGTAAGTAATTTGAATTGTGCAAGGTGTTATTTTTGCTTAATGAATATTTTTTTTCTCTGTATGAAAAAAGTGGCCTTTGCTCACCAGCGGGGCCGTTATAGGTTGGTATTATAATTTATAATAATTTGAAATTGCCATAGTTGACCAGCGATTGTTAAATATAACAATTGTGGGTTGAATTTGCTGTTGTACGTAAGCTTTTGTGTGTCTATGTTATTTAGTTTTGTATGCAAAAATGTATAAGAATTAAATTGAATTGAATTATTATGATGTGATATCTTACTTTCAATACATTTAAAGTGATTATTCAGTTTTGTATCGGCTATTAAAACCGATTTGTGGTTCGAATCCACAGCTATTTCGTGGTTGGGTTATGTGTGGAACTTGAGTCTGTAGCCTAAACAAACTGGACCTAAACCTATAACGGTTTTAGATTCAATTAATTCTGGTTTTGTTTTGGTTCAATTTTGTTTGTACTACATGGCATAATTATTTAAATACTGGGCTCTGTGGTAACGTTATGGTAAAGTTAACGAAACATTCTGAAATATTAATCGGAATGTTTGTTCTGGTTTCAGTTTGAAAATTTCAGCAGCGTTCGTTATCAAACCTCCAGAGTTTTTAATCATCCGAAATTTTATAAAATGACACGAATTTCGTTACACGTAAACTGTGGTGAAGTTAAGCGGCGCAGAGCGTTCCGCACGGAGTGGAATTTATAATAACATTCGCGGAATACTTCTCTGGTTGAAATTTTTAATGAGTTATGGCAGTATACTCCCAGCTCGAGACTTAAAATGAATAGAGTCTCCGAGAATTACAACCAAGAATTAATTAGAGGACGGCCCCCATTGAAAAGTTTGGAATTGTCGCCACCTGGCAATCGTGATACAAAACAAAGCAAACAAATGCGCCGAAATCGTCTTCACTTAGAGATTATTTTGTTTTATTTAACACAAGCTCATCGAATATTAATTCGAAGCTCCCAAAACGATGCGTATATTATTAACGAAAGCTATTTTCATATTCGTAAATAATTTTGTATTTAATATTTAGTAGGCTCGTTGATTCTGACGAGAGGTAATTATTTTGCGTTGTGTTTTAGATTAATAAACTTATCCTCGATATTAACTCCTTGACATAGTTCCCTGGTATGTCTCTTGTAATTAATTTAGCTAATTTTCATTCACTCATTACATAGCTTAGAAAATTACTCTGTGCAAATTTCACTACCATTAAATTGGTGCAGATAACAGGGTTTCTATAAAGCCGTGGCGAAACTAACAACTTGATAATATGATCTAAAGTAAACTAGTGTTGAGGGATTTAAGACGTAATTACTGTTTGGTCACTTTATCGGGATCATTAATTTTATTGCGGAACCCGTTGGGCTGAACATAATTCCTAAGATGGCGTCCAAATTACAAGATCGACAGATTTGAGCGGCTCGACGCGTTGAGCTAAGTAATAGCTCCACTAAACACATATGAATATTCATTGTCTTATAGGGATTTAGTGAAATTTGATCACTGCGTTAAAACGATATCAAAGGATAATGTTGTTAAGGTCTGTAACAATACAGCTGGCGATGTAATTAATCGTGTAATTGCCTTGTAATGTGTTTATTATTGGTAGTGACAGTTTTGGTCCCAATTGGGGGTATAATTGATTGTTTCATAGTGCCTTCCTTTATCAGAAGACATCATTCATAAATGTTTACTCAACGTTGTTATTATGGAAAAAGCAACTAGTCATATTCAAAGAAAATCTATTATTGATCAAACGAGTGCTATCTTTTCAGGCAATAATGGAATGATAAAATGTAGTATTTCGTACGGGTTCAACGGTAATAATACAAAGGTCTGGTAATAATAACAAGATACAGATCCACTTCAAATAATATTTAAGCGAATAATAGTAACGGTATAAAATGAACCTCTTTCGTAAACATTGGATTTAGTGAAGAGAGCCGGTTGGGTATATCTAAGCCGAATTTTCGTCTGTTTATCTCAAGCTAAGTATTTGAGTGAATTGTTAGGGAGGCCGGCGCCTCGAGCGGCGTTCATAATAATGGAGTAGGTACCTCGAGTGCTGATCATCAAAGGGAGTTAACAATGAGTGTTTTTGACGGTCATTGCTTAGTGCTCTTTGATCTAAACGCTCGTGGAGAAATGTGCCAAATATTTGAGGTGGAATCACGGATCCCTTAGGTCAAGCGAGCAAAGGATTTGTGTGGGCGCCGCCATCTTTACATCTGAAGCGCCCTACACTGTGCTCTGATGAGGGGACTTAAACAATTTTCCATTTTCTGCCCACGCAAGTAACTACAAAGTTTACGTGACGTCACGAAGCTAACAGTCATGAAAATTACACGCTCAAAAACCTTCCTATTATTAAATACCAAATTCAAATATGAATTCTACAAATTATAGGACGATCTAATTTGGCTTTAATTACATATTTATTAATTTGGAACATTCATCATAATGCGTCAATTTCCACTCGTATTAACTACGAGCGTGCAAATAAGCACAGAACAATACGCATTGCGTGCGTTAATGACCCCTAAACTGGTTAAATCTGTTTCATGCTCGGTTTGTTTCATTCACGATATTTTGATAATGGCGTAAATTTATGCAGCCGTACTTCGAAATCCGAGACTGCATAATGACTTGGTGTCGGGCTTGTTTTATGCTAAGTACGAGGATGAAAGAGCCTGCAAATGTATGCAGATCGGTTGCGTGGGAAGTGGCAACAAGTGGCCCAGACGTTGGTACCACAACGAAAAAAAATAGGCTTTTGGGTCTTTTTGGCAGTCGAGATTAACCACGGGTTAATTAAAACATTAAGCGGCGGAACAAGAATTCGCGGAATCATGACAACATCTTGCATCGCAAGAAACATAAACCTAAGAGTTTGTGTTCATGTTAAGTATTCTATAAGGGAAATAATTCAAAAGCACTACCTAATTTAAAAAGAATTATAAAGAAAATAAAAGGGTACATATATATTATTTTATATTTGTGACAACATTGCATAACTGTAGTATTGTTTTTTTTTACCAAGATACATGTGTATATGCTACTTTATGTTATTTATGATCATTTGGCTGTTACAATGATTACGATCAGAATACTTTTGTAAATGCTGTCAACTTTAAACTGGTATTGAGAATGCAAACTACTCCTTGGATTTTTAATATTGGTCTGAAAATATATTGCCCAAATAAAAAAAAATTGTCGATAAAAGTATAAACTTTGAGACACTAAAAATACCACATTACAAGCTTTACACATTCTTGCAACGAGGTTGATAATAAAATGTCCTTTCTGCATATAAGCTAGATTTCCATCGCGGGCAGCCAAAGGATTGTAAGGTGCAATGAAACAGAAGCGACACGCGAGATTATGTGCCGCGGTGGCGAAGCTGCGATGTGAACTCGGTGACTCATTCTTGTTTAACATAAGTTAGAAAATACAGATCTTCTGATCCTGTGCTACGTTTGCTGATCTTGTTTCGTGTCATGTTCGTTGGCAGTGATGAGTGTAAACCTAGAAACAGGTGGGATGTCTGTCTTTAGGATTTGTAAAAGGGATTTAAAAACAAAAGAGGACCTATGGTTGTGGTCTGATTTTTAAGCTTTATAAATTTACATGCCTTATGTCTCATGTGATTTCCCGCTTACAAAAATGACGTCGTTTTCATGCAAAACTTTGAACTCTTTTTTTTAGTTTTTTTTTTTTAGTAATTAGGTTTGAATTTACAAATCTGAAACCTCCTTGGTGCATCTGCATACGCGAACACTGGCATACATGTTGCGGCGCGCGGTGGGGCGTGTCGTCGCGATCGTATCGCCGATCCAGTAATTACCGGGCATCCACTAAATTTTCACAAACGCCCTTTATCAGATATTCAGTCAGTATGTTAATAGCACATATTCTGAATGCCGGCAGCTCGTAATCTTTTTTCCGTAGCGTTTATACGCCTTCGAGGGTGAAACAACAAATTGTAGGCAAGTGTAATGCTTTTTTAAGTGTTTTTATGGTAACAAAATAATGGACATGAAAAGAAAAAAATATATATTTCCTAGCACAGCGATCTTAGAGTTTTCTATGAATATCTTTGCATTTAAACTAGTTCTAATTACATAGGTAGGTAACTAAAATAACTATTTCTAGAAATGACTACGACAACAAAGATTAGTGCCTTTCTGACGGCATTCCGGGAATAATATGCAACCGTTTGAATAGTGCTAGTTCTATAATACTTTACTTCACTTTATTACTTTTATTTACTGGAAACTGTATTGTTACAGGAAGCCAAGCAGCAAAATTATTATTGTTTGCGATATATTTTTAAAGTTACTTATTACGAAAACTGGGGCTTCAACCCCGCAGTGGTAGGCGGTTTTAATTGCATTGCGTGAATTCGTATTGTATGCTCACTTTATGCATTAAGCTAGAAATATTATAGTTTTATGTGAGTTGTAAAAGAGCATGACGTGCCAGCTATTTTACTTCCTCATAAAATAGAATTATTGAAGTTGTTTTCTATTTTCTTCAACCGTGCTGTACGGTTTTGGGTTAAATATTGTGATAAAACTTAACTAGCTTACCTAACTATTGTAACTTAAGTATTAACCTACTTAGCCATACAGTCTTTATAATGATTAAATCAGAGTAATAACTTAACTTAGCTAGGATTTGATTAGCAAAATACATATTTCGTATAGAATCAGAATATCAGAATCATTTGCAATAAACTTAGTAGGTACATTAAATGGTATTTTATTTGGGTTTCGTGCATCAAAGGGAAAGACGGAACCCTTTTAAGATCACTTTGTTTTCCGTCGTCTGTCTGTCAAGACATTTTATTTTCGCGTGGAGGTTTTGAGTTGAAGTTAAAACCTTATACTGTTATAGTCAAAAGATGGCCGTTTATGTCCCAATTTTGTGCAGAACCCTAGGTCGCACATGGCCGTTTTTTTTTTAAATTTTAAATCCAAAGTATGTTCTTTACTTTCAAAATTGTATTTAAAAATGACACAGGTAGCATATCAGCACATCTATCACACACTACTACATTTAGTTTACTTTTAAACACGAAAAATGTCAACTCTTCCTTACGAAATGGAAGTAGTAGAAAAGTTGGCATTTCGTCGGGTGATTCATGAAGGGAACCTCCGACGAGGTAGATTTATTGTGGCTCAGTCTGACGGCTGACGTTTATTGCACAGAATAGCCTCCGATCTGCACACCGACAATTTTGTTCCGCTATATACGGAACCGAATGTGTTATTTGTCGCTATGTGTTATGCACTTTTCGTGTCAGCATTTGGAGGTTAGACGATTCTTGAGTCTTTGTAGTATTTTTATCTTTGTTCGTTTTTTTCTTATGTGTGGTTTCTGCCTACCCAGCCATGGGAAAAATAGTTTTTGAGAGAAAATGTACGCTTACCTAAACAGATCTTGTACCATAGAAGCTAATAAATTGCTCATCTTAATTAACTCGATCCTTTTGCAAAGAGAGTCCAATATTAATAAATTATTGCTATATTTGTAACGTTATCTGTTTCAATACTGTATCACTTAATATTCAAAACAAGTGCAGAAATATTTATTTTAAATGTAGCACGAAGTTTAATGCATCTGCTGCAATAAAAATCTTTAGCATTCAACACGCACAACTATGACCACTTTATTCTACAGTGGGAGACAAAAAAAATGACACCAGTATCAGCTATCAGGTGCACTTATCACGTAATGTCATTACGTGCCTTTAATGGCAAGGTGTAAAACCAGTTAAAATGTCTCGCGCAGGATTTGCTTAGTAAATTGCATCGCATCCATTGCAGCCAGAGAGAGGCGTAAGTCAGCGCTCGCCCGGGGCAATGCAGTTATGACGTCATTAGCACGTTATGTGACGTCATAACTCTCCAGCTATCTTCCGCCTGTCAGCAATTACCGCGATGGATGGAGCTACACGTGCTCCAAAATGCGCGTTATTATTTTATTCTATAGCTTATTTGGCAGGCAGTTGCTGCGGCTGTCATTTACTTAAAAGCTCCATGATATACAGCAATTTTTACTGCATTTTTCGCTCTGAATCTCAAATTTACCTTCCAACGCATAAAGTTTTACGCAACGATAACCATCTAAATTGCGTTCAATTACGCAGAACTACACAAAGTTGTAAACAAAGAAACACAAACAGTTTACAATAGAAAGCAAAAGGACGAATTAAAATAAAAATCATCCATATATTCAGGTGCATCGCCCAACTTGTAGACGTAAATGAGAATAGTTGGTTCAGACAATGGATTCATAAATCGCGTGATCCTATCTACTTGTAAAACTGCTGAAATAGAACGCCAGGCGACGTTCATTATGCGTATTTAGTTCCATTGTAATGAATGTTCTACCAAAAGGGGAGGACATGAATATTACAATAAAGAATATCTGGTTAAGCTTTTGAAGTTGTTAAGTGGTGCTGTAGATAAGCTGACAAAGTTTAGTTCTTTGTTTACATTTCTGAATAGGTTTTAGTCGTACCTACATGATTTAATGTTTTAGGACAAAGGGTTTTAATCACATAATTATGTTCTTACATCAATCTTTGTGTGGAACGTTTCGTATCGTAAGTTGTGGTGCTTCGATTATGCACTGCATTGCACGAATGGTAATGGCTGAATATTAAACAATATTTTTATTATTTTATGAGGTAAGCTTGTTGCTTAAAGGGATCACCAGACACTTCTGAAGGATGCGAAACATTATCAATACTTAGTTGATATAGTTTTCGGTTGGATACAGATAGGCCGAATCAAGAAAAACTAGTTCAGGTGGGGATATAGTACATTGATAAATCTACCCTGTATAAGTAAATTTGATATTGCCCCACAAACGAAGGGCCACTGTTTGTCCTGTTCTTTGCACATCACGGGATCTGCCGGACGCTACTGAACATACCAAACTCATCATCAAATTTTGAGATGACTCAATTTAGAATGTCATAGACATGCTGAGAAGAAGATGAAGATTTTGAGTCAGACACTGTAGTGTTTTTTTTTTACCGGCACATTTTTTTTATAACGTTGCCCCACACTTGGGTTTTCTCCTGTATCGTGGGTGCGTTTACAAATATTTAAACTCACATACACAAATAGCCAGACTAGAAATAACTACCCGTAGGCCATATAAATATTTGTTCCGTGCGGGAATAAAATCCGCGACACACAGCGCAGCAGTCGATCGCTCGGCCACTGCGCCAACCGTGTCGACAAACCGTGTCACAGTTTTGTCAGCAAAGCAGAGGGGTTGCTACTGCCTCCTGGGGTTGCGGGTTATTCGAAAGAGCCTCGGAACACAAAGGGCATAAGAAACAATATGGAAAGGTTTTGGTCAGTACAAATCTGATAGTCCCCTCCGTTCCGTTCAGAGCCGGAGAAGTCGTTTGTTAATTTCCCATACTACTACCAACGAACAACAATTTACAAATGTTACCTGTATTTTCTTCTCTGTATCGTTATTAGCCTCAGAGGATTTTGTATTTATTTTCTTTATTCCTTCTATATATTTAGGGAGGAACCCCTGTAGCCATATATTTAGACACGTGTTAGCCCCCGTAGAATTCTTTGCTATCATCTGTTTTACGTTGTCTACCCTGTGGCGATGACCTTTCCTTTGCTGTATTTTTATCCTAAACATCCCTAATAGACTTGAACGTTTTTCTCTCGAATTGGGAATAAGAGAAAAGGTCTTGTTGTTGTACTATTGACAATTTGGAAGCTTGTTACGCCTGCTTTTTGCTGTATTCTATCTTTGACTCTGTATTTGTCTTTGACTTCAAGTGAACGAACCATCCAATCAAATTCGGAATGAGAACGTTCTCTGCTTAAAATGGGCATTTTACTAATTGGCTTGTCCAATCATTTAGGCATAATATATGTTAAAATTTTGAGAACATCGGCTATAACTTTCATACTTTGTTAGCTTACACGAGAATTCGTTTTTTACACATCTGGCTAGAACTGTTCCATATTGATCTAAAAAACACTCATACAAGTCCACACATAAATACACACATATGACTAGGAATGCGTAATCATTCCATTAAAAGGCGCGTTCCTAAGGATTTGTTGGTACCCTTTATCCTACGGGAATCCAAAGGAAAAAAAGGTCGAGTCATTTGTCTTTACTTGGAGGATTTATGTTGGGATCACCAGTATAGAGCAGTCGCCGGAGACTGGATGCTCTCGGAATGAATTGTTGATTATAATCGCCCTGTAAGGACATATCACGTAACTGATATCTTACGTCTAAGTACCATTCGTGGGTAGAAGGATTGGATCGCCTTGCGTGGACTGTGGTATTTGCTATTTGATATCGTAGGAAGACCAAAACAAAGAAATTGCTTCAAGTTTGAACTTTGACAGCTTTAGCTTAGCCAATTTGTTAAACGATTAATCTTACATGTACTCGTCTTAATGTAATGTACTGTCAAGAATTTATGCGCAAATAAAAAAATAAGATTTTACGGTGAAAGATCTGCGAATTAAAATATTCAATATCTATAAATTTTAACGACGGTATGATGTGAAGAGACAGATGAAGTCTGGACTGAAATCCAGTCGAATATTTTAACTGGTTCCAAGTTCCAACATGGCAAGTTTATCCCAAGATTAGCATTGAAACATATAATTGTATAAATAAAACGTATGATTGCGGGACATAGCCGCACTTAGTCGGGTGTCAGTCACCATGATGAATGTCTGACACTAGAAGTATGTACCGGCTGTACAAGTTACTGAATGAACAGGTATATCCATCGTCGTTTTGGATATCAACCACGTGGCTAGAATTTATGGATGAGGTAGTTTTCTCAAGAAAATGTTGGTACTATCTATGGTGTCGACATTTTAATCGTCACCGACTTAGGTTGTGAGAAAAAATCTGATGATAAATCAATACTTGCTTGGATATGGCGTAGGTACTATGGAGGTTTGTAAGTAGCTTGTTCTTTTTACACGCATCGTATTTATTGCTTATGAGGCACATGGTAGCTTGCCGAACAATCGTACCACATAATTATCGTCACAAATACTGTGTAAGATGTTGAAGTTATTTAGAGATTTATATTGTCTCTAAGTTCTGCTGAAAACCCCAGCTCACTAACCAAATAATGCAACACAATTCATATTCAAACATTCCAAACTAATTTACAACTATACAAGCATCTGCAATTTCTGCATGCTGAGCATAGTTACGTCATACTATGTACACACGACGGCAGGTCAACCTATTCTAAACTATTATATCCTGATCTCTTTCCTACGGATCGCACACCGTAGTAAAGAGATCAGGTTAAAATGGTTTTGTGTAGGTTGATGTGCCGTCGTGTGTACAAGACATTTAGTTAAAGTTATGTAAATCAAGCGTTAGGTACAAGGTGTAAACGGACCTTTCACCAAGCTGTCAACTGTAAATTACCTTAGAAACTACGCAATGTCATGGAATCTTCTCTGTTTCTGAGGTGCAAAATCATGATTTACGTTAAATAAGATTCAATGAAAAGCACTCAAAACTGTGTGCTAATAGATACCTACAATAAATAGTACAGAGGCCGTGTTTTTGCCTTCCGCCAAACTCTGGAAGAAGCGGGGGGAGTCAGTCAGGCTTTTACTGACTAAACCCACCCATGTTCCTTCTTTTGCCCTTTATGTGTATGCCCGGGGCCACAGTATCTCTTTCGAACAACACGCAACCCCGGTGTAAGAGGCCCTAGAAGTACATACAGTAAATGAATAGGCATCATGAGAAAATGAAAAATATTGGAATCTTGTCCTCTTATAGCTCCGCAATTAGAAGAGGACAACAAATGCCTTTCGGTTTCGTTAATGGGCTTTACATCCATTTTATTGCAATTGTGCTACTATGTAACATGGGTGCAGCAAGGCATCGTTGGTACGGTGGAGTGCACACTGGCAACTGGTGCGTTCGATTCATCGCCTCATTACGGTACACGCTTCAAGCCCCAGGCGTACCTATAATCAAATGGATTTCAATAAAGTATTGTTAATTATTAGCCGAAGGGCATGGTGATCATGATTTGAGTAGAACTGTCTCCTCATTATTTCTTGCTATTATGAAGTGCTCGTGTTACGATGTATTCAAATTAGTTTTGTTGTTGCATATTTTTTGTAAACCACCTGAACGTTAAATCAAATCACCGTTTTGTTAATAAACAATAAAGTCACATAAATATTTTGCCTTTAAAAAACTGAACAAAAAAAGTAGGAACGTTCAACGAAAGCCATTTAAGCTATTAACAACAAACATTTGATCATCAATTGCAAATTACACCACATAAAAATTACTAAGGGCGTGAACGCACAACACTACTCACCGGGCGATGCGTCTTTGCGTCACCTCATTACATTACACGTCGCGATTTACGTTGTCGCTGCACGCACGCTCTCGCTGTTCTCGCGTGTCGGCACATGATGCCGCAGCCTTAATCCCTTTCATATTTCTTTTAGCAAGTACTCGATACTAAGATAGGAATCTAATATAGAATTGAAGGCTAGTGATAGCGTGGGTAGCTGTTGATTGATACTTCATCAGTATTCTATTCGGTTCAACCAGTCATATAAATTCAGACAGAGTTGAAATGGTGATTGAGTCTCTTATCGTTTTATCTTTACAGTAAGATGTGTTGTACAGGAAATCTTTATATTTATAAATCAATCATAAAACATAACAGTTAGAATTGATGTTATTGCTGGATTATCATTTTCTTTTCAACAAGCTTTTGCTCGCAGCTTCGTTTTCTTTATGTGTTGTAATTGACCTACAAGAACGTTTTACATTCAGCTTCCCGTTCGGAAAGAATATCCGAATCGCATCAGCAGTTCCCAAGATTACTCCCTACTGCCTACCTAATAACAAAAAAAAAGTTTTGCCAGTGGCTTCGCTCGCGTTAAATTCGGGGTAAGTTCCCCTTTCCTGATTTGCAGTTACCTGCTTCCTGCAGTTTTTGCCCTTGCGCCTTATTGATTTGTAATAGCAAAGCTAATTTTTCCCTTTTCTTCCCACTTTAAAAAACATAACTTATGTCCGTCTCCTGGGACCCAACTATTTCAGTACCAAAATTCATCAAAATCGGTTAAGCCATTAAGGCGTGAAGAGGTAACAAACAAACAAACAAACTCACTTTCGCTTTTATAATATTAGTAAGGATTAATGTGAATAAAACGAGTGACAGATATTTTCTCGTAGCGCTTTCGTATTGAGCTATAATTTCAGCTCTACAAGAATACAGATTCTTTTGAAACGTTTATAAAATAACGAGAATTGTCTTTCAAAGGCAAGAAAACTTCAGCTTGTGTGACATTACATTTTTCTTCTATTTATTTGAAGATAATGTTAGAGACGGTATGTGCCTAGAAGTTATTCATAAACTAACAAGCCCGTTTTAAAAACTGGCCAGGAGCAAGTCAAAGGGTTCCGTACAAACTTGCGACATACATGCTTCTTTTGACGGAATCTTTTGACTGAGTGGACTTCGGAGTTGATTTTTTCACAGCAAAAAGGGACCACAGACTTGAGTATTATGGTTTAAATTTTGAACTCGATACTTCTCACGCGTTCCTGAGATGAAGGGTCTACAGACAGACAACAAAGTGATCCAATATGGGTTCCGTTTTTTCCTATTGAGTTACGGAATACTAAAAATCAAGGAAAATTATTCGTACTTCACACAGACACCCGAGAAATTCCGTCACATTTACGTAACCACCCGTTGTGTTCGTAATATCCAAAAAGGCTGAGGTTTTACGAGTAATAGAGAGACAGCATAGTCGAAAGGACATTAATTCCACCCAAGCGAATTTCGCTCGGTAAATATCATGAGTGGCCTTCGACAACACTCACATATGAACTGTAACAAAAACGACGCTTTCCCCAAGGATACCGCATAAATTGTTGAACAACTTTCTTTCTGAACCTTTGTTTTACTCGAAATTGGATTTTATTCAGAGATTCTATATTAGGAACTAGCTTTTGGCCGCGGCTTCACTTGCGTTAAATTCGGGGTAACACAGTTCCTCTTTCCTGATTTGCAGGTACCTGCTACCTGTACTTATTGCCCTTGCGCCTTATTTATTGTAATAGCAATGGTAAGTTTTCCGTTTTCTTCCCTCTTTCTCCTTCATTTCTCGCTAAAAAAAAGTTAGTTTATGTCCGTCTCCAGGGTACGAACTATCTCTGTACCAAAATTCATCAAAATCAGTTTAGCCATTTAGGCGTGAAGACGTAACAAACAAACACACTTTCGCTTTTATAATATTAGTAAGGAAGTAAGGATGAATAAATCATGAACATGTGAGAGTCCTTATTCAATCGTGGGTGGATGTCATAAATACAAATTTTATGGGGGCTCTGCATTCTCTATATCAGCAACAATTCGCTACAAGAGGATATCTCCAAATCGTAGTTATAATAATAAATGACGTGTGCCAAGTGAATACAGCAGTCATTGTGCCAATAGTCGTGTCGATCAATGGTTTAATAGCCAATAGCCTCGACATCATCTGAGGAAGTTCTCATTTAGTAGCTGAATTAAGGGCTTGATTCAGGAAGCAATACTTCTGGACACGGCCGTAGTACGAAGTACCGTTAGGAGTTTCCTCTCTCATGAGACCACCGGTAGAGTATTATTTATGTATTTTTTTTAGTACTATGAAAAAATATGATATAATAAAATAAATTATTATACCAGTCTATTAGTGGGGCAGCCCGCTGCTGGGCAAAGACCTCTTCTCAAACAATGAAGGTACGAGCTTTGAGCACCACGCTTGCCTATTTCACTTTTTACTTATAATAATTATCGGTCCAGTTTTCCTCACCGATATCTATGATGTCTAAGATAAACTTAGAAGTACATTTGAATTGAAAAAGGACTTTGTTGCTCGGATTTGAACTTACAACCTCATGCGAAAGAGGTGACGTCCTAACCTCTGCCCAGAGGTTAAGGTCTCGCCTCTCATCACGACACATAAATAACCATATTTAAATCATTAATATAGTAGACTAATCGTACGGTTTTCAGCAAGTATGTTACCATGAAACCTTGATGACCGAGTAGGTTAATCGGTAGGACATCATGAGAGAAAGCTTATACCTTCAGCCCGACTTTCAGTGTTCATAAAAGGTCAAAAACGAACAAAGACACGGTTGAAAAATATGAATGGGCTCTTTCATTAAACTGATTTAAGTTATCATGCTGAAAACAAACTTGCAAAAAAGCAGTATATCTGCTGATCAGTAAGATGATATGCTAAACTATATGATTACAGTGTATTTCTTTTACACTGTAATTAATTTCATTCACAATGACACCTATTGATTTTTGATCCATTTTATCGCCCACCAATGTTCGCGATTTTAAACAACAGTAACATGTGAAGGGCGTTTTATGGCGGTGGCCCAGTTTAGCTATTCTAAACCAGCGGGTACACGGCATCTATTAGCGATGTGTGTGAACAGTGTTTACCCCCATACAGTACACCAGAACACGAAGTTGAACCCTGGCCTATGCTTTATTTGTTATCAAGTTCACATGTTAGGGAAACATCGTGAGAGAATAACTAACAATTAGATCCATGTTCTCAAGTCGTAACTAGCGGTTTATGTTAAAAATAAGGCAATATATATATTTTTTTAAAATATTGCCCCACACTAAGAATTTCTCCGGTATCGTTGGTGCGTTTACAAACATTTAAATTCATATACAAAAACAGCTAGACTCGGAACAACTATCTGTAGGCCACACAAATTTTTGTTCCGTGCGGGAATCAAACCCGCGACACGCAGCGCATTACACTCTCAGCCATTGCGCCAACCGTGTCGTCAATTAGGACTCCATTTCACTGTCAAATATAGTTCATGGCGTCAACTTCATCAAGCTTGGTAGGATTCGTTATCACTGATAGAATTATTCATTTCCATACATATTTTATATATATTTTGTACATAAGTATTTCTCTATTAAAAACTAAATAAAACAAAAAACATTTTAAGATACAAAAAATAGTGGTCCACCGATGTTGTGAACCAAAACGAAGTCAAAGTACCGGCAGTCAAAGCTCCAGCGAGAGGAACTTCCTAACGATACGAGCCGTGTCCAAGAGTACCGCTTTCTGTTTCAAACCCTTGATCCACCTGCCTAACGAGAGCCTCCTCAGGTGTTGGTAGAGGCCCTTGGCAATTAAGCCATTGGCTGCAATGACTATCGGCACGATGATCGCTGGAGTCTAAGGATTTGATATTATTATCTTTGTTGCGATAGAAATGACAACAAAGTACTGGCCACTTGTACTCTAAGCTAAAAAATTACGACTCAAAGGTCAGAGTTGGTAAAAACTTATAATAGCTATCATTATTTTTGAAAACTTTCCACTGTAGCTTCAAATTACCACCCATAGTGTCAAGTATTCACAAGCTGCAACCATGTACATATTTCATATTCGTATCTACATACTGTGGTTAACATTAAATAATTACAACTTAGTTATCTACAAAAACGTATGATACTGTACTGAATATTCAATGAATTCCATACTAAAGGTTTATGTAGGTAAATTGGTATAGCCGTATGAGTACTTAGCTCGTAAAGTTTCTGTAAGCTAGGCTGAGCTATTGAAGGGATTACTATGTAAATGGCGGGTTCTACTGCTAATAACTTGCGTGTAAATAAGTTACGCCCACTGTGATGTGCTCGTGTACTCGTAGGTAAGCTTTACGTGCTAAGGGTAATAAAACTGTATGGAGATACGCTTTGACAATACATACCTCTGCTTGATGGATCATATGGTTTTCAATTACGTTTTGTAGACTTGCGACAGTTAAGTGATTTTGGTTAATACATTTAAGTTCTTTTCAATATCATTAATCACAGACATTAATTCCTTATTCTAAATGACTTTGGTGTTTTTGGAACTGCTTTTCTTCAGACTTTCAGACTTTTTTTTTATTGCGTATAGAAAACCATCAAATAACTTCCCCCACTCTGGGCGGAGCGGAGGGGAGTGCTGACTGTTACTGAGTAAAACCTAACTATGTTCCGGGGCCGCGGTATCTCTTTCGAACAAATCGCAACCTTGGCATGAGTTCTGTAAAAATATACTGATTAAAAAGAGTATTCATGGAGTTTCTTGCTCAATCTTCTCCATAGATTGTGATAGAGATCAACGCTTTGGAATTGGCAACTACAGTTCTTTCACAGTTATTATGCCTTATGACAGGGACTATAGCTTAATTAAATATTATTGTATCGACAGCTCAAAAGTGGCTGTAACTGGCCTACTTAAATAAATGCTTTTGATTTGATATGGAGACTTCCAGACTTGACTTTCATTTCATTCATGCCCTTAGATGAATAGAAAATAAGATTCATACAAGACTTTTTTTAATCATAATATCGTGGCTTATTTTTGGTCACTGGTTACTTTCCTTTTCTTCATCCTTTCTCTGAAAAAACAAACAATAATCAAATAAAATGTCCCTTTTGCCAGTACACATGTCGTAGAATATACCTACCTCACTTCAGGTACCTTTCACTAGAACGAGTAGGTATCATTCCGTTAGTGATACGAGTCATGCTTATTATAAGGGTAAATTGGATTTCTGATCTCCGAACATCTTAGATTTAAGCTGATCGGATTCCTGTCAACAACATTACTTTAGATGTAGGAGCGAGTACATCACGGGACGTAATACGTTTGAATTATTTATTTCTTCAAGTGGGATTGGTAATATTGATCACCAATATGTCAGCTAAGTGCGGAGATAAGGGCACTAGGTTATTGAGCTTTTAGACTGTAGACAGTTCCATGCATGGCATTACTTATGTCATAAGATCCCGCCTGTAATCGCCGACAGGTAAGACAGTAGAGTCCGCATCTCGATATTTATGTTTAAATCCTATGTAATACAGAGATAGACTTCTACCATCAACTACAGAATTTGGGGTGCTACTTAAACATTCCAATTTGGAAAATACAATACTACTTTACCAGTTTTTTTTTCTAATAGTTTACACAAAACATTTACAATTAATTACTTATACATACTTTTATAAGTGCAACAATCACTTACAAGCGAACATCACCTTCACAATATATTTATGGTTTAACATAAAACTAATAAAGATATATAAATGCAAAATAAATAATTTAAAAAATTATAGCAATTCATCCATTAGACATAGGTAATTTTATATTATATCAACGAGACATATTGTGGGAGATTTAGTACTCCTGGAATTCCTTGAATGCCTACCAAGTGTGGATTTTAGAAGTAAGTCTTATAGGTATCGGACATCCTATGACTTAGTTTGATACTGGGATCATAGTAACGAATAGTGTTGAGTAAGTTACGACTTTGTAGAGGTGTATCTGATTTTAATTTTACGTTACAAAAATTTCCCAACATGCAAAAATGAACAAGCTGACGCGATTTTTTCTTAAATCAATTGGTTCTAAGAAGAAGTATGTACCTCACTACAAGGCACGTCTGCTACCTATCCCGTCTTCGGGGAAACAGGTGTATGTATTTTGAAACCACTTCTTAAACCCAACAATAATCACATAAAGCATGTTGTCAAAAACAAAACAAGATCGTTAAAACAAAATGAATGAAAATTTATTCGCAGATCAAGAGTCTAGTCGCTCTTAGCCTGGCGACAAATTAACATCTGACAAGATTAAAATTAATGCAAATGCACTTAAGTTAATTAAATCAAAGTCGAACGAAGCTCTTGCACTTAGTCACAATTGTAGGATAACTTAAGCATTTGATTGTGAGCATTACACTGACTAATGATGTCTGCACCCTTGGAGATAGGGGTGAAGAATTTGAGTACTTTCGCCACGTTCAAAAATAATGACTAAGTTTTTGCCGTTCATTTTGGAGCATTATGCCGAGATACAGAAAAGCTTAATCCGTAAAATATTTTGATAAATCAGTCGTATAAATCATACATATTTACAGTTGACACAAAGACTTTATTGAACACTAGCTGTGCCGGGCATTAGTTGCAATGCACCTTTTACTACTCTACTATACCTATCCTATCCACCCTACCTACCCTACACACAGGTTAAAAATCCTAAGTCCGTCTCCTGGTTCTAATAAGCCACCAAATTTCTGTCAAATCAGTTCAGCTGTTCTATGTATATAAATAAGAATAGGCAAATCTGTTGTTAAATACACGTAACAATGCAATATTATGCACTAAAATTACCATTGAAAAACATTAATCAAACAATTTCTTGCATACTAAGGTTTCGTCATATTCGTACAAATTGCTAACGGTTAAATAATCAAAACATTCAATTTGCTGGATTAAGCTGATCCCGAAACCCCCGAGCAGAACTAGGTCATCATTGTAATTGGCGAACAACGTTCATGCAACAAATCAAATCCCAGACCAACAAATATCATAGTAGAATTTACAATCACTTTGCCATCAAATCAGGTATAGTGCATAAATTAAAGAAATCCATTTGACTTTTGATAAAGGAGTGATGTGAATGTGGCACAGAGAGTGAAGTCACAAAATCCATCCATTTCTTTTCTACATAGCTTTAGTGTGAGACCGACACATCGACTAGTCTGCAACCGTCATATTCATAGTTGCTTTAGTCCACGTGAACTAGACTTGTCAATCCATTTTTGTTAGTCAGAAGAAACCTATGAAAATAGTTCCCTAAGAAATCTTGTGATTCGAATTGCTTTGACTCAAGTCAGAAATTGAACAGCCATTGTGCCAATGGATCGGATACCTTTAGAGCTGAACTTATTGACGACAGACTGATAAGTGAACTTATTATTCCGTGTATGATATTGTTACAATGCGATCCAAGTCCCTTTGTGAGAGAAGATTGATAATGTATATTCCATAGCCGAAGTTAATTGCAATCAACCGGGCTACGTAATACGATATAAATATTTAACAATCACAACGTTGTGATGCAAACACGTCAACTCAGACGAATCTTTTCGGTCATGATTTAAATATTAAATTATTCGACTTTTTCAGTATTGATGACGTCGACTGAAACAAGCAAAAATATATTTTAAAAGCGGTACAGAGATAAATAATTTCGTTACACGCTGAAATTGGAGTTCTTGATTCGGTTTCTGAAGTTGGCCAAATAAAATGAATATTTTTTTTCGGTGTCCCTCAAATGGTAGGTGAATTTGTATTCAACTTTATATTCGTCTCCCTCCATCCATTTTGGAAGCGTCCCAGCTGACCAGTGAAACAGTAAGGATTGACCTCCTTGTTTCTGCAAAGCAAAAACAAATGCAGAATTAGCTGATACAGACAATTCTAGAAAGTAGGTCGGGGAATAAAGAAATCGGTCAGGCGTTTTCTGATCTACACAAACAGTTCAAAGGAGACTTTATTTAACGAGTATTACGGTCAGTGCAAACGTTCAGCTTGAATATAAACTGCTAAGAGGATGCAAACAAAATCTCGTTAACATAATAAACGTGTTATAACAAACTAAGTTTTCTATGCATTCACAATGCAAACACCTAGACGTACCAAGGAGGTTCTAGACGAGTTGAAAGGAATTTCTGCAAGGAACATGCAAGTATGCAGATGTTAATGAAATTATTTCTGGGAAAGTAAGATCTGAGACGGGTGCAATGCCCTGAGTGCTGCCAGCAATTTGCATTTTGAATACTAATGACGGGGAGCACTCACTACGGCGACATCGCCGTGAACACTATAGAATAATAATAAAATTGCACGAAATGTAATTATCGATTAAAATGTTGCAGGCTCTACAACGCAGCGAAGGGAAATTGTTTGCTTGCTTTGTTAATGACATTAAAAATAAACGTTATTAAATGTATCGCCAGCGGAAGCAGAGTGAAACACTTTTTTATGTAAACACAACAATAATACTCTAGAAAATTCGACAGAAACGAGAGGGAGAGAATCCGCCCAAACACTTAACCGACTTTAAAGCAATTCTATTCGACTTCAAAAACCCGGAGTAATGTCAGAAGAATAAAAAGTACATCAGTGGCTGTTAGCTGTTCAACAAATTGTCCATTTTGAAATTTTCGAGCGACTCTCACAGCCTGCAAAAACTGTTCTCAGTAGCGGACAGGGCGACTGGGCGATAAGGAGTGCTTTTATTAAATTTTCTCGCATCGCCTGACTAATGCTGCCCAGCTGACGCGTATCCGACACACTTACTTTCTCTTTTTCGCTCGCTTGCGAAATTTATACGGATTGCTAAACACTGCCGTCATATTTTCCACGAATTTACTGCTTGGGAACCATTTTGATGTGTTATTATTACGAAACAATAACGTTTCTGTTAACATTTCTAACAATAAGTTAGTTAAAAGATAAACGTTAAAATCGCTCTAAATTAATACGGTAGCTGTCTACTAAACAGATCTTCCGAAACTTGTATTTAATCACACCGTTTCTAACTTAATCAATCTAAATGAACAACGGATTAAATGGAGCGATTTAAAATTGGCTAACATTATTGAACATCTACAATAGCGAAACGTTTGTTCTGTTCACATTAATTAAGAATGTTCGTTTTGCGAACACTACAGTCGATGGGAGGGCGCTCAGCCCGTTCGATTCCACGAATTTCATTAATTAATTTAAACATTCATGCTTAATTATCGAACTCTTCAATTAAAAATGCCTTTTAATTTGTTGCTTTATTTATGTACTCTATTACACTCGTTAAGTTAAATGCAAATATCGGAGTTTTTGTATGGAAATCTATGTTTATCGTCGGTCCATCGGCGGTTGTAATGAACGAGTAATGAATGGTGTAATTATGTTTAACGGTGCTAATTACTTATGGGGTGATTTAATGGCGATCAAACACGTCCCCGAGGTTTAATTCAATTTGACCTTCAAGTGAATCATTGAGTGACTAATTAAGCGTTCCATTAATGATCGTTGATTTTGTATTCAGTTCGGAGACAAACGCTTCACCTGTTTTGGACGTCGGGAAACCTCTTCATTTCTTTTCTAGGAGTCATCTGAAATTCTATTTCCGCAATATTATTCTAAAAATACTGGTTTACCCATAAATTCCAACAATGGGTGACCCGGTTTACGCTTGAGAACCAGAATTTGAGATCGTTTCAAAGAGAATGAATTCCTTATCCTTACGTAGGCAGCTACGTATCACTGAATCAGAAACTTTTAATGGTGCGACTCGTCAGCAATCTGTCTGCGGGACTCTAAAGAAGGCATTCTATCAGAACGTAGCGTAATACGATCGGAGAAAATGTCCTCCCGTCGTAAAACTCTAGACATTTGGTTTTTGGACAACAAGACGAAAACGAATGACACAGCTCAAATAGATTTGATTTTTGCGGTAAAATCCTGAAATCTAGAAACGAAAAAGAAATTCAGACTCAAGAATCGTCAGCAAGAAAATATCACACTTTAAAAGATTTTCCTGTTTTATTTTTATGCTTTATGTACTTGATACTCCTGAGGTGATATCCTGGAGGAAATCTTTCGTATGAGGATAACACAGTAACACTTAAGGGTAGGTTTTATTTTAGTAAGTATTTCATGAACATTATTTTCTTGTAACGCGCTCATAACTGTGCGAACATAAATGTAACTTTAAAGTGTTTATCAGCTTTGAGGTCAATGAAATTGGAGGTACCAGGAGCGTGTCAAAGCAATTACCGTCATAAATTTACATGCTGCAGTTATCTAGTAATTTGTTTAGGGCTGTAGTAAGTAATAGTTTCACAAAGCTCGACTACAGTAGGCCTACTATGACATCTTAAAGCAGAACTTATTCGACTGAGTGAAAGAGATGGTGCTAGACACCCTGTATAGCTCTGTCCCTTTCCCTCAGCGGAATAAGTTCTGCTTTAACACGTCATGGTAGCTGGGTAGCTGATGCTATTAAAACCGCATCGTAGACTGTACTGTAGATGTATCCGAGCAATGGTCGATCGATAATAATGTCGTTAAATTCGTTTTGGTGTGACAGAAAGACATCTCACGTGCACGTCTAGAGCTTGTTATTGGACTAACTTTCCACGTGACCACTTCCAATACTCCTTAGTCATATTTTCTCGAAGAAATATCTACTAGCAGTGTACAGTATTTCCTTTAGTTGTTATTTATTTTTAACAATCATAGTGAGAGATCTAGGTTATTGGGAGAGAAGAATTTAATGTTTCATTTACTTTTGCTTGATATCTTCTGCCATGTGGTTTATGGTATCAAAACCACCAATTCTTTGTCATAATTTAGGCAAGAATTCTATTATAATTAAAATAATATCCAGTCTTTTGAGAGTCTGAGTCCCAAAAGACTATTTTACTCGTTGGTTGGTGATATTCTATAAGCTCATCCTTACTAATCCTTAATATCCTCTCGTTACTAATATTAAAAAAAGCGAAAGTGAGTTTGTTTGTTACGTCTTCACGCCTTAATGGCTAAACTGATTTTGATGAATTTTGGTACAGAGATAGTTGAGACCCTGGAGACGGACATATGCTAGGAAAAGTGAGAAAAGTGGGCGAAAGAGAGGAGAAAATGGGAGAGAGATAGAATTTTTTTTTCGATCATTACTCGGGTTAAATTTTGCGTTAGCCTAATCTAGCCGGAATCTAGTATTCTTTAAGCTCATACTCAGAAGTACATACATAGATACCTTTGCGGAAAAGCAACGAGATAGCTAGCATACACTTACATATACACACACGCGCTCACACTTCACAAATATGCACAAACACACATGCACGCATATACGTGCACTCCTAACACATCTAGAGCTGCTTATATTTTATTAATTTTTACTTTTGATTTTTATTATTAATTTTCTTTTTCACAAGTGTCTTCTTCTTTTTCATTGTTAAAGTAACACTATTATTATTATTTTACTTACTGGGGCTGCCTCAATTTATGTATGAAACATTGCTTTAGATAAAATAAATATTTTTGTATTTTTTTGTATGTTTATATAAACACACAGCCATAAAATACTCGCATGCAATTCCGCGCTCTGAATAGGAACCAAACACAATACAGTTTACCTTTTTTATCTTCAACAATGTTGTGCAATCGACTCAATACTGTATCTTATCATCGTATTGTTCACATACTCTAGGAACCTTTTACCATTCTGAGGGACCTTTTTAAGAAATGACACCGTTTGTTCCGATACTCCAGCATCTGTTAGGTTAGTTTGATCCGATTTTTATTCAAACACAATTTTACGCTAAGGGTGGACCCGAGATATTGTTTACAAAGCATAAAGAAGAGAAATGAAGACTGGTGGAGCTCTGGCGTACGTTGGCTTGCCTGCGGTTGGTGGGTGGTGTAAATGAGAAGCAATAGAGGGATGAATCCAATGTCTTTAACAGATACCTAAGCGTCCATATTATGTTTTTTTCCCAAATAACTTCGTCCGCTCTGGGCCGAGCTAAGGGATTATCAGACTTGTACTGACTAAAACCCACCCTTGTTCCTTCTATTCCCTCTTATGTTCCAGGGTCGCGGTATCTCTATCAAATAACCCGTAATCCCAGCAGGATAATTTAGTATGTGTAGTTCCTATTTAAAGAAAGGCTGATATTTTATTTTCAAGTATAGTTAATTTTCCATTAAAGACCAGTCTCTTCAAATTCAAAATGTCTCACTACATTATTTGATTCGACCTGCGTTCAAATAATGAATGTCTAAAATGCAATCGCTTACGCTCATAATTTACACATTTGATCAGAATTTGCATTCTGGGCGGCACTGGAGGGACTATCCCGGGAAACTCTTCCGTCAGGACACTATCTGAATAGGTATGTATTTCCAAGTGGCCTAACTACCAACTAAAGATAGGTAAATGTACCAGTAATTCGGTATGTAAAGTTTTTTTCAGGTATCCTTAGTAATATTATAAAAGTAAAAATAAGTTTGTTTGTTTGTATGTTACGTTTTCACGCCTAAATGACTAAATTGATTTTGGTACAGAGAAAGTTAGCACCCTGGAGACGGACATAGGCTATTTTTTTTAAACAGTAAGGGATTCGGGAGAAACTTAGCTTTGCTATTACAATAAATTAGGTGCTAGGGCAAAAATTACAGGTAGCAGGTACCGGTAAATCAGGAAAGGGGAACTGTGTTACCCCGAATTTAATGCGAGCGAAGCCGTGGGCAAAAGCTGGTTCCTTATATTTTTATTTAGTAGATTGAGTCACTTTATGCAACTAGTTTAATTTTAAACTATTGCTTGTTTATGAGGATGAAGGGTATTTCCCGCGTTTGCCCAAGAATAAAACAGCTGCATTTGTTGCTTATATTGTTTCTGCTACATACAAAGGACTTCAGGTATTTTGAAATTTCTCTTATTGTTTACAATTATACTGAAACTATTCCTCCTGGCTTCTAACGATATTAATTTAGTTCTAAAGGTCAGGGTGCGGTTCAGGTTAAGTCACTTGTTCTGAGAAATTCCAGTCTACTTGAATTATGAATTCATGAACATGAGCAATTGAAACTTAATTCATATTATGATAATAGATGGCACCACGTGTACCGTTTTCAATACCGGAGTCTGAAGCAACTATATTTGTTACTATCTTTTGCCCGCGGCTTCGCTCGCGTTAAATTCGGGGTAACACAGTTCTCCTTGCGCCTTATTGATTTGTAATAGCAACGTTAAGTTTTCCCTTTTCTTCCTTCTTTCTCCCTCACATTCCACTTTTTTGAAATAAAAAATAAGCCTATGTCCGTCTCCTGGTTCCCAACTATCTCTGTACCAAAATTCATCAAAATCGGTGTAGCCATTAAAGCGTGAAGAGGTACCAAACAAACAAACTCACTTTCGCTTTTATAATATTAGTAAGGATAGTAAAGATTTCGGTTGATTAACTATTTCTCTATGGTTTCAATATTTACTTTTTCGCAAATTCAAAATGAAATGTTATAGAATGCTGTAGACCAGATCATTGTTATGCCTTAAGTAATACTATTGGTTTGGTATTAGTACAATGAGGATTTAATTCCAAAATATATTGTATCATATATTTACTACTATTGTTATTTTCAACGTATTTTCAGTATTGTTTCGCGGATATATTTCGTTGTTTTGCTGCGGGATGTGTTCTACTTACAATATGGTGAAAAATCGTCTG
Organism: Ochropleura leucogaster; assembly: GCA_958449745.1. Taxonomy (NCBI): domain Eukaryota; kingdom Metazoa; phylum Arthropoda; class Insecta; order Lepidoptera; family Noctuidae; genus Ochropleura; species Ochropleura leucogaster. The sequence continues at coordinate 10,160,823 of OY288212.1, forward strand.
TTTACCGGGTTCCTAGCCAAGAAACTAACAAAAGCCACTGTTCTGTATGTACAAAAATTTACTTAATAGTATTTGGCAGAGGCAACTCTTCCAGCCGAGTGGCTGGATTATAAAAATTACTGGAATAACGAGCGGAATCCAGAGGAAATTGTTGAGTGTTTACGTACTTGCTAAACTGTGGCGTTTAGGGGGTTGGGTTTTCATAGTTTTGTTGTGAGCCTAATAGAGAATCCTTACAAATATTATAAAAGCGAAAGTGAGTTGGTTTGTTACGTCTTCACACCTATATGATTAAACCGATTTTAATGAATTTTGGAACAGAAATAGGCAATATTTTTTAAAGTGATATATGAGGGATGAAGAGGAAAGAAAAGGGTAAATTTTGCTTTCCTATTACAATAAATAAGGCGCAAGGGCAAAAACTACAGGTAGCAGGTACCTGTAAATCAGTAAAGGGGAACTGTGTTTTTTTGTACCGAATTTAACGCGAGGGAAGCCGCGGGCTAAAGCTATGGTTTTATAAGGATTTTCGAAGCTTATTGTAAGTGTATTAAATTTTCTATGATTTACATACCTACGTGAACGTAGAAAATTTCAGTCGGTTTTCAGATATATTTATTTGCAATAATGTAGGTACAGGTATAAGATGAAACATGATTTCATTCTTCATTCTACCTGACGGCATGCATTTTTACAGAAGCTAATACATTAATCAATACTTTATCATCAATTACAAATGTCATGTATTTCTAATTAACATTAAAAAATACAATAGAAATAGTTATTGAAATGAATTGTTTTTAAATTATAATTAAGCATAATAATATGGTTATTTTACGAACACAAGTGAACACTTACAAATTAAACAGTCATATTTTTTATTATTTAAAAAATCATAAATACAATATTAACATTTTTCTAAAAATAATGCAGTCTTCTTAGATTAAAATAGTCGTATAGGGTGTTCTTTAAAATTATGCGGTATTTTATTTTATATGATAGGTTCCGTTGACATAATATTTTTCCTTTGTAATGCTGTGGAAAGAAAAAAGAATCATTATCCGAATCTTGTTTGTGTGTGTGGTGGATGTTCCTTACAGCCTGTATATTGGTTACGTTTTCATGATTGTATACTATAAAAAACCCGAATCTTTGTTCCTTATTTTGTAAGCCTTTTTTCGCTTAGTTAAAGGCGGAAAAGCTTAAAGACGAATGGAAATAAATTTATTTACACACTTTTACTGCCAGTAATTTCCTCCAAGATTTACTTACGTGGCTAGTATTGGATGTTTTACTAGTATTTTATAGGAATTGCGTGTTTTTTCCGGACTCAGAATATGAGTAGTAGGATAATAAAATATATATAAGGAAATAAAATAAAGACGAGGTCATGTCAAAACGTATAGAGAAAGAGCAATGCTCCTACTATATAGTTGTTGTGTTTTAGTCGAACAAAATCGGTCATTGAACCACATAATGTACTTTTCATTAAACCCATTCTTAAAAACAAACCGAGATTTAAAATGGTTCTGATTTCATTTTTTTTTTTAAGTTGATATTATAAGTAGACGGTTATTGTTTTGGTTCGTGTACAGAGATATTAGGGAGGGAGCGATGACCGCTATTGCCATGCTATAATAAAACAGGTATAGTTCGTTTAATGGACATTCCCGAACTGGTTTTAAATGTTTTTTATAAAGACATAAGTACCTTCACTAAGAGCCACCGCGGCCCCGGAATACAAAGGGCAAAACCAGGAACATGAATGGGTTTTAGTCAGTACAAGTCTGACACTCCTTCCTGCTCTGCCCAGACCGGCCGGCAGTGTTTAATGATTTCCCGACCCTAAAACAGAAAAAGAATCTTCACAAAATAATCCTAAGCTTGGTAATAATTGTTACCAGATGTACAAAATAAGTAAGTAAATAGAGAACGTTATTCACAACCGATACATTCACTACGACTGCATCTAATGCATTCACTGGAAGTAATATACAGTTGTCGCATCTCATTTGTCCTCGATTTCTCTACCACCCATCAGGGAACTACCACATCGTTCCGAATTTGGTAGTGAAGAGATTTGCATTTAAAGCGAGTTTCTGCCACGACGTTATCGCGACTCCGCGGCCCGGCTCAATGTCTCCCCGACAAAAAGGTCCCATAGAAAAATGGGCGAAAGCAGTTTTTTGGAAAGCGTGGCAACCCTTTTAGACGCTGCTGTATTAAAAAGAAAGACGTATCTTCGCTGCCTTTGTGGAGCATCGTCTCTTCCGACACCGCTGAAGAAAGTCTATCTACCTGTTATTTTAAGATGTAGGTCAGAGCATGTAGGTAGTTTCTTTAGTCTAAGTTTCTCAATGTAATAATATTTTTACTTTAATTAATATAATAAAAATAACACGTTTTATTTTAAAAAGATTGATGCCGTTCCTTGAGAATTAAATTAAATTTCATCGAATGGAAATGTTCATCAAAAAAGAAGTTGTGGATGAAATTAGCTTTGGACAATAATGTCAGAAAAGTGAAGTTATTTACGTTATCGTTCTGTTCTTCAAAATAGCTTCAAAAATAACATAGCCGCATAAAATTGTAGGTATTTAAATTGAATTCTGTGAAACCTTATTTAAAAAAAAAACACAAGATATCTTTGATGTTCTAGCTTACATCAAACGCTGTGTAATAAGCATGCTCATGGCAAAATTAGCGCGTTACATTTTTCTCGCGCATTTGCGTTCGCGGGCCCTTTCGGAGTGGTATCAAAATAAAACGCCTTACGCTTTGGCGCATTTCAACGGAGTTCCCCGGTTCCCTGCAGGTAGTCCTAACTTCAAAGCGGCTTACAAACGGACGCCCCTAGACAACATTCGCTAATTCACTTTGATGTCACCCCTCGCGCCCCTTGCTTCACCCCACCCGGTAACGAGAAAACGCGCCTTAAAACTTTAAACTCAGCGCGATGTAAAATATTATTAAACGCGCGCAACAATTTTCTAATATTTTTACAAACGAGAAATTGTTTTCAAACTTCTTTGAATAGGAATTTTCCCGACGCCCCGTTGAAAAAACAAAAAAAAATATTCAAACGATTTTTATTAATTTAAAAAAGCAGAGTTAGAAACATCACTTTGAAGTTTGAAATATCTTTGTATTTGAAAGTCCGAAAAATAACTGAATTGGTTTCTTCCTGTGTTTTTTTTTCCGCAATTGTGTTTTTTTTCTGTATTTTCTTGAAAAGGTTCGAAGTATTCCTAGTTAATCTATGTAGGGACAGACTTTAACAGAAATACAAAGCCACATTCTAAATCTATGCTTGGTCCGACCATAAAGCAACCATCACACCAAAGACGTTTCTCCAGTATCTATGGTCTCGTACAATAGGTACACATTCGGATACACCCATTGTTAGCCGATAAAGGTGTTAGGTGGGCAACAACAGTGTTATTCGTGACTATGGGACGTAACCTCGACTACAAGGTGTCTCCTATGAACCCGTGAGTATAAGTATATCGAAACTAAACTGCAATATGATAAGCCGATAGGAATCTTAAAGCAACAACATATCATATGGAATAACAGTCGCACCATAAATACCACCTAAGTATAGAGATTTATCCGAAGTCACTGGAAATCTATAGGAATCATCGACACGACGAAGAATCATACGGAAAATCCAAGGCGCTATATGACGTCACAATACAGAAATTTCACGTCATTCGTTTTGCAGTGTAAGGATAGTAAGTATTTTCAAACATACTCAATAATCTGTTTAGGCTTTTCCTAACTATGTTGATGTCTTTTTTATTGTATTCAGAATGTACATAATACATAAATATGTTGCCGTCAACTTCCATACTAACTGGATGCAGATGAATACCAGTATTTTACAAGGAGTGACTGCCTCTGACCTCCACAGCCTAGTTAAAACTGGGTTATACGATAAACCTTAGTAAGATTCGTCTACAACCCTACGGGCCAATGACTGTCTATAACAACTGTCAAAGAGCTGAAATTACAACCAGGGCCAACGGCTTAGGGCTTACGTGCTTTCTGAGACACGGAGAAAACTCGTAATGTGAATTAAAACTCAAACTCAGATGCATTTATTTCAATTAAACCATTACAGGCACTTTTGAATGTCATTAAACAAAATGTTGAAGCTATTGTCCTGTAGCCTGAAGCCATTTCAAAGCGCTGATGGACACTCTTTTAAATTATACCTAATATTATTACAAAATCGCATTTACATCATGTAATGGGTGGTCACCCATCTATGGACTAACGTTGGTAAGCGCAGCTTAACCTAAACATCGAAAACGTGTGGTTATAGTATTTATGACACATTATCAATACAACATAATATTCAAGCAATCATCCACATCAACGATAAACCCGTCGAGATACACTTCCAAAAACACATATAAACAATATTGATATTAGCATATGAAACTCTGGACGCAGTTAATATATATTAAGCTTTCAGCAATATTGCTTTGTGAAAGCCCAGCGGTTACAACAAGCTTTCATAACGTAGATTGAAAACGATACAAAGCAACCGCAAGAACGCTTTGTGGTATATTTTGCGTCTCTTTTGTATACAACTATACTGGCCAACAAAGTCGAGGTACCTTGTCCATCTAACAACGGACATACCTGTGGGATACGTACCTACTTGAGGTAAATACTTGTAGTCTTAGGTATGCTTAGTTTTAATGAGGCATGTTTGAAAGCGGTTACTTAAAAGTATGAGCGGCTTTGTTGATGGAAAGTTGTTCGAGAGTCAGTTTTTTGTTGTTGTCAACGAAGTTTTAAGTTTGTTTAATATGAAAAAGCGTACAATACGATTTTTCTTACGTTTTATTCTGCCTTGTATATTGATTACAATATGATTCACGACGATAAACAATGTATCATTATTATTCCGTTTATTCATTTTTTCAGATATTTTATGTATCTCTACATATTCCTTATTAAAATATAATATACAAAAAACATTTAAAAAATAAAAAAATAGTATCCCACCGGTATCGGGAACAGGGTCCATGCTACCGGGCGGCGCGGCGGTCAGAGCTCCAGAGAAAGAAACCTCTTAACAATACGAGCCGTGTCCAAGAGTACCGCTTTCTGTATCAAGCCCTTGACCCAGCTGCCAACGAGAGCCTTTTTAGGTATTGGTCGATTCTCTTTGGCAATTAAACCAGTAGCAGATAATATGGCATTATTATTTATTAGTTTAAATCATTATTGCAACCCTGTTAGTTTATATTAGGCCGTATTGATATTATTAATGAATATTATTTTGTCAATAAATAAATAATCGCGAATTATACTTTAATCAACATGCAACTTGACACTGATATATTTGACCATTGTCAAACCCTGATTTAGCAGTAAAGCGTTGAATACAGAAGCGATCACCAATAGCCGGTTTTAGTCGCCCGAATAGTTTTAGTAATCGGGCTAAAACTCTATTTGTAAAGGCCAGTTTAATCGGTAAATGTTCGCACAGCCATGCTTCCTTTTATCTATAGGCAATCAAACTAAACTGTAAAAGCAAAAAAAGAAAACTAAAATGCTGCTATCTGCAATGTTAGACACGCACACAACCATTATTTGTATTTGCAGTTTAAGCCATTTGTTTTTTACACCTATCTGAAAAATGTTTTTTGAAAAAACATTTTTATAACATTTATTTGGATCGATTCAAGAGAAGATTGTACGCAGGTAGCTACGAGCATCCCCAGTTAAATACTCTAAGAAATTTCACAATACACTATAGCAATAAAGTCCCACACTGAATTGAATCTAAAAGATAAAGGCACAATTAACATTCCCGGTTGTCTGGAAAGGCAACAGACATTTGCGCCTGATCACAAAGAGATAAACCGAACTAGGCCAATCAAATCAAAGATTTAATAGTACTTTAACACAACCAATATTACTAATAACATTCACAAACGACTCATGAACATGTGTTTAACTTGTCGCTATTTTAATGGCTCTGTAGAACACGTAATTACCAAGGAATCTACCCGCCGTTTGTGAGTTAAAAGGGCTCTGTATGCAAATGTTAGGTGCGCAATGTGCGACTATGTTGCCAGCTATTCGCATTGTCTAGCTTCCTAGTTACGACTCAATTATCTTCAGAAAGTAAGGAACACCAATTAACATCCTTTTATGCTGTCCCTACTTCAGTCGGTAAAAAACGAGTTTCGCAATACTTGACAACTTTCATTTATCGCTCGCGAATTCTTCTTTCAACGAGAATCTACCTTTTATTTTGGTCCACTAGGACCAACTTTAAGTTGTTCAATGTTACAATTATGGTGGTATGTGGGTAAGGAGTGATGCACACTCATTTGCAAGTGTCCGTGGCTAGATTACGTTTTGACATGTCTTAACAAACGTAACCAGTTGAACGGGAGTCCCATCGATTTGTTTTATTAATTTAAAGATTACTTTGTAAATAACGACTGTGCTCTCTAGCTTAGTTACAAACAGAAATAACTTGAAATTGAATCATAATAAATGGTTATTTTAAAAGGAGTAGGTGTCATTCTACAAGTTTGTTTTTACGAAATGTCTTGGGTGTTTCTGTACGGTGAAATGCTAGCGAAATACTTGGGAGGTAGTATGGAATAGTTGCAACTAAAATATATTTATGTAAGCATTAAAAGCAAATAAGTCAGTGACAGCATAAAAGCACAAACATTTCTACGCGGACCATAGAATGGGAACCACAGCACAAGCGTACAGACGCGACTAAAATTGTTATCAGAATTTCTTCTTAGAGCTTCTATAAGAGTGCCTGTGACAGTTTCTGCATAAAAGGTGTACTTGTATGAGTATGTTGTTGGATTATTATTATCGATGAGCTAAAATTATTCATACTTTTGTCAGACGATTCAAAATAATATCGTTTTTGTTAGAAGACACAAAATAATTTATCCAATAATATGCTTGTCAAAATATTTTTGGTACAACTACTTTGGTCTGATGCATGAGATGCATGCGATGAGATGCACGATAAAATCTATCAAAATTCGTATACAAACTGGTATATAACTTTACCAGTTGCATTTTTGTGCTAGAAAGCTCTCCATAACACTACACAAATCTTGTAACGAAAACTCTAACTTCCCTTAAACAAACCCATTGTTAGCGGAGGTACGCAAGCAAGGCGGTGTTAGCGGCAAAGCAGGTGCCACCTCGAGTTCCATTCAATATGGCCTATTGTACCATTATGGGTAATCGAGATACATTTAGAACGAGATGAGGTGTCGAATTTATTACTAATACAGCCTTGTACGTGGGCTATTTGCTATTATTATTGTGCAAGCAGTTTTGGTATTGGAAAAGGTATGATAAGCTTAGGTGCGATGTGGTGGGTTTTCTGTATGTGGTTTGGTATCGTTTTAATGCGGTTTGCGGTTTTAAATACCGCAGAAGCAAAACCATTTTGTTTAGAAAACGGCCAGCGATGTCGAAGATCCTAATACAAAATTAGGATTGTTGATACTACTACAATCATTTGTATAAGTCTTTATTTATATTTCCTAAACCTTAGTTTTGTTACCTTTTCTGCTGAACTATACTACAACTACAATCGCTAACGTCAACTCTCATTATATAATAAATACCCTTTTATATGTATATTTATGTAGCAACTTTATGATCCCAAATTCCGTTGGCCATGTCTATAAAACTGAAAGCACTTTAGGTCATAAAGTGTCCCCTGGTCTTTCATGTTTAGTGGGGTGAGCTCGCTGCGCCCCATATGTACATAATTCGTAAAGGCCTAGAATTTTTGTGTATGGCTATCAATGCTTTATTTACTACAAAGACGTTTACGGCATTGTCAGTTTTACATCAAAATATAAAAAAAACAACATCTATGCGAGCACTAATGATGAACTATATATTATTATTATTTACTAGCTTTCGCCCGCGGCTTCGCCCGCGTTAAATTTGGGGTAACACAGTTCCCCTTGCGCCTTATTGATTTGTAATAGCAACGCTAAGTTTTCCCTTTTCTTCCCTCTTTCTCCCTCACATCCCACTTTTTTCAAAAAAATATTAGCCTATGTCCGTCTCCTGGTTCCCAACTATCTCTGTACTAAAATTCATTAAAATCGGTTTAGCCATTAAAGCGTGAAGAGGTAACAAACAAACAAACAAACAAATAAACAAACAAACAAACAAACTCACTTTCGCTTTTATAATATTAGTAAGGAAGTAAGGATAGTAAGGATTTATTTTAAGTGGTCCAGTGTGTTAGTAACAATATGACTTAGCCAATGTTAGTACTTAATAACAAAGAGATTAGGTGCGATTAGATAGCGTTCACATTAGCGGGCTGTCTGCCCGGTCAGCTATCGATTGCAGGATAGTGTTGGGATTGACACGCAGCCTGTGAAGTAGCGAGGCAGATTGTTTTCGCCACAACGCATCAAAACTGACAGTACGTGCGTCAGCAAACATTGCTGTGGCACTACAGTAGCGTGGCAGTCGCAGCAATACCCAGAACGCATTATTGTATTGGATACGCAGAGCATTATAGGTATATGTGAACCGCAGGGCTCCCGAGTACAGTGAGGTGCAGTTTCCTTTAAGAGGACTATTTAAATTGCGGCTGTGCATCATCATATACGACTCTTATTACGACTTATTATGACTCTTAACGTTTTATTTTTACTGACCTATTTGTAATCGCTACTTCTGTGATGCAAATCTTTTTGCCGTTATCCAAATTATAAATTTTTATTTATTTATTTATAGCACCTTAGTATTTGGCGTTGACATTGCTAGATCTTCAGCAGTCGTCGTCTTCAGCGTCAACGCTACCCTAACGTCACGGCGGCACGTATCATATTCGATCGATGTTTTCTTTTTTTTTTAAACATTGCCCTACACTAGGATTTTTTCCTGTATCGTGGGTGCGTTTACAAACATTTAAAATTACATACACAAACAGCCAGACCCGAAACAACTACTTGTGTAGGTCAAACGAATGTTTGTTCCGTGCGGGGATCGAACCCGCTACACGCAGCGCAGCAGTCGATCGCTCAGCCACGGCGCCGACCGTGCCGTCAATGGCCACGCAATTTTTGAAGGATTCATTAACAAAATGTATTTTGTTTACTGTAACATTGTTGTTTATTACGCTTTACACACATTTAATTCCATTTTTGCATTTGTGGTCAAAGAAGACTGATTGGCTTGTGACCACAGCCGCTGAAATGTTCACTTTTATTGCAATGTCAGTACGTTAATATTTTTGGTTTATTTATAGAACCTTTATTTTGTGCGGTGGGCCTATCTTTGACTCCATATACCTATGCCTATAGGTATATATATGAGTAAACCTACCCACGCGCGTCGTAAAAGTTGATTGGCATAAGGGTTAGGTTCCCTTCTATCTAGTAGGTAAGACTGGTTACCTACAAGGTCAAATGCTAGGCCACTTATATTGTTGATGAGGTGCTAGTGACTAAATAATAAAAGATACTCAGGTCAATCTTCAGACTAAGCCGAGCTAGCTTAGGCAGATGATGATAGCAGAAAATATTACAAGGTGTTGAGCAGCGCCATTCATTTCAGCAGCCGTCGACGTGGCTGAGTGATTGACTGCTGCGATACGTGTCACGGGTTCGTTTCTCGCACGGAACAAATATCTGTATGGCCTACAAATAGTTGTTTCGGGTCTGGCTGTTTGTGTATGTGACTTTTAAATTTTGTTAACGCACCACACACGAAACAGGAGAAATTCCTAGAGTGGGGCAAAGTTTTCTTTAAAAAAAAACTAACACTGCCAGTCTAACTAGATTCAGCAGAATATATATAATATTTTAATATAGAATGACTGCCTATCTCATCTCCACTTCCCACACTTTGTCACCAATTCCAAAAACAAATCAGATACCCTCTAATTGGAACTTAACTTTACTAGCAAAGTTCGTACACAATACATAGTCATGTACACTAGGCGCACAAAGTTTCGCAGCATTAGCTGGCAACTTAGCATAGTATCGCATGAATATATTTGGTGTGGTGTACCACTGATGTATTTACGACGCACCCGATCCGACGTGTTGTCTCATCCGCGTAATTTAATCGGCATTATGATCCTGACTTTGTAATTAATTAACTTGGTACCTATTTTATATTATGGAATGGACGAAACTGCTGCAATATTGATATACATTAACTGACTGCTAGAGTTTCTGCTTCCTTTATTCTAAACTGAAATGACTACATTTATATGGAGTTGATTTAAATTTCAAAATACTCTGAAAACGGTCTGACTACATTTTGTCTTAAATACCTGTTGCTTTTCTCGTTGCTAAGATTAAGCACTTTAAATTGTGGGCTACCTTTACATACTTTAATATTAACTTTTTACAAAGTAATGTTTGTTTTTTACGTAAGTACTTGTTAGTAGGCAACATACAACTGCTGGCGCCATCTATGTATCATTGTACAATAAAAGTGTTTAATTAATACACACGGCGCCACATCAAGCCATATGTTTCCAGTAAAACATGACCTTGCTTTGTATATATTTCCCTTACAATAAAAGATCTGCATAAATTTCGTGTGTATAGCTTGATTCGTACGTACTTACAAAAAAAAACTTATTCTGAAAGTACGGTACTTGTTAGTATTATCGTCTTATCATCAACGTTATTCCTCGTTTTTCGCAAACCTCTAAACATTTTAATATTTGTATATGGAAAATTATTTTCATAATTTACGACCCCATGCAATGATAAAATAAGCATTTGATGTATTCAAAAAGTCTCGTAAGTCATAGGAGAATTCCCCATAAATGCTTCATCGATAAACCATAAAATGTTTATACCTGCCAGTCATGATGTCTGACGTAATGTTTATACTTTGTTCTGTGGATATTATGTATTGTGGTGTAGTAACTTTTTGGCACGGTTACTGATTGAGGCCTGGCGCACACGATCGACTCATTTGTGTGATTGAAATGCTACTTCGTCCACTTGAGCGATTCATTGTTATTATTCGCAGCTGCTCTCACTGACTACTGGGTTTAGGGTTATTTTCTCTAGTGCCAGTTCCAGCCTCATCCAGGTTTTCCCTCGACAGCAACTATGTCATCGCCTATTGTGCCGCCGAAGGACACACATCTCTCTACTTATTTATCCAGTTCTGGGACGCCACTCGGTCACAGCTTTACTCCACCTGTCATCGCCGCTTCTTGCTAGGTATCTTCAAGTGCTAAGTCACTACCAATTCGCGAATTTTAATCGACCTTGTCAGATTACTTACCTGCCTACTTTATTTTCTCTCTGCATCACCCTAAGGTAGACTGGTAGAAAATGCCCAAGGCATTAAGTCCGCCTTTGTACATTGTTTTTTATACATGTGCATAAAGTTTTAATAAATAAATAAATTTGAGGTATATGTTGAAACTGTCTTTATATATTAGAATTATTGAAAATCGTTTTGCAATATATGTATAACTGTTGCTAAACCTATTATGCGAATGAGTGAGTGAGGGCACATAAACACGCGGAGGCACTACACCGGGGGGAAAACCCACTGCCGCGGCAAGTTGCCGCTCGGCGGGCAGACCTCCGGTGCGATCTCATGGTGGCATGGAGAGAGCGACTGTCGCAACCCCGTGCAGGGCACGCCACAATAGTGGCGATAAGTCCCCTCTTTGAGGAGTGGCTGGAGAGGCGTCATGGCGTCCTCACCTACCGCCTGACGCAGGTCCTCACCGGACACGGAAGTTTCGGGAGGTTCCTGCACATCATCGGGCGGGAGGAAGCGCCCGGGTGTCACCATTGTGACGATCGCCCGGAGGACACGGTGGAGCACACAGTGGCGATCTGCCCGGCTTGGGCGGAGCACCGCCGTGCCCTCGTAGAGGCGATCGGCGGCGGCGATCTCTCGCGTCCGGCCCTGGTTCAGGCCATGGTCCGGAGCGAGAGGGAATGGGAAGCGGTCACCACCTTCTGCGAAGCAGTAATGCTAGCGAAGGAGGTGGCCGGGCGTTTGCGGGAGAGAACATCTGCCCAACCCAGCCGCCGCGGGAGACGCCCATGGCGCCGGGCGCCGCGAGACGACTTCCGGCCACCGTAGATGCGGGCCTGTGGGCGGTGAGCAATGGGTAGTTCACCGTCCGTCCGTCGATTGACGACAGGCCGTGTCGACGGCGCGTTCGTGTTTCACGCGCGCCTCAAAGAGAGTCAGCAAAGCAGAGGGGCTTGCCAGAGCCTCTGCCTGCCGGGGTTGCGGGTTGTTCGAAAGAGATACCGCGGCCTCGGAACGTAAAGGGCAACAGAAGGAACATGGGTGGGTTTTAGTCAGTACAAGTCTGACATGCCCCCCCGCTCCACCCAGAGCGGGGGAAGTCATTGGATGATTTCCCACCCGAAAAAAAAAAAAAAAAAAAAAAAGGGCACATAAACATAACTTCAGTTTTTTCTATGCATGCAACGGTCCTCAAGAAAGCTTTTTTGTGTAATATTCAACGTGTGTTTAGAAAACGGTACAACCGCCATTTTCCAGCGGATGGCGAATGGCTGCTAAAAGTATCATGTGTGCGCACAACCTAAACTGTAAAAGCGTTTATGACCGGATCATTGTGGGGTATTCATTCGCATAGGAAGCTATTTAGTTGATACTACAACCGCTAAATGTTTATGCGTTTAGGCCGAGTTGATATCGTTATCTCCCAACGTTCATGTTTTGTTTTTAACGACTTTTGAGGTGGGAGCGAAAATTCACACTGAATATTTGAATTTCATGTTTGGATGCGGTTTTAAAACCGTTATGTGAATGCTTCAGGGTAAAAGTGTCACTTGGTATTTGAATAGAACAGTTTCATTCACATACAGTGTTACGTAACGCCGTATTCCATGTTAGTGGAGTAGGTGGAAAGTGGGTACTTTTCATACTCCAGTTCTTACATACTACAATTGCGCCTTTAAAAATATCCTTACATGAAAAGAAGTATGTTTGTCGGCACATTTCATGGTGTACCTAGGACATTTTGTGTTTCAGATACATTGCCCAAGCTTCGTTGTCGTCTTTAGCCTACAATTCAAAATGTTCTGCCAAGTATCTCACGTGCGCATGAAATCCTAATTAGTCGGGTAACTTTGCCTGTTATCCTGTTTCAAAGACTAAAAAGATAAATACTTACCCACGCAGCTAAGTATGTAAATATAATGTTATATTTATGCAAACATTCGCACACAACAGTTTGCACCCTTAAAACTTGGATCTCGTACTGAAATGCCAGCAGGTGTAGCCCAGAGCCCTTCCCGTTGTGGTCTTAGACATGTTGACAAGCGATGAGCTGACAGCGAATCGGATAAACGTTTTAGTGAATTTATATGCTCTTGATGTTTATTCGGACGCTGCTGTATGCGAAGTTAGAATCTCGAAAGAGATACTCATTTCTCATGCATATATTTTTTGTAGTCGTATAGTAATTTGCTGAAACTGCGTCTGGAGTTTGTTTAAATAAAGTAAAATAGACTGCGTACCGGAGATGATATTCACATGTCGTTATTGGTCGCTGACTGGGCCAAGGCAATTCAAATCAAATAATAACATGTTATGAAGCATCATTTAGAATGCAAAGTAATCTGTTTTAGTTCCGTGTAAAACAAAGAAACCATATTTCATTTTTCCTCTCCAAATATTTAAACACATTAATTTAGTTCTTAAGTCTTACAAAACAAAAAAAAACCGCATTAAAATCGGATCATCTGTTTGGGAGCTACGATGCCACTGACAGATACATACACATTTACACACACACAGACACGTCAAACTTATAACACCCCGTCGTTTTTGCGTCGGGGTTAAAAACGAAATCAGACGCTCGTACAAGCACAATCTAGTATCACAATTAAAGAAACAAAGCAGTGAATACAACATAGCTGTCAAATGAAAGTCCCATTTCTCGTTACTTAAACCACACACATGTTCCCTTGTGGTCCAGTTTACAGCAGTCCTTTGTTTTGAGGCGTCGCCCGCGGCCTGTCATCAGCCGTTAAACGCCGTCGACCATTCCCGTGTTGCTTTGTTAATTTCATGCCAGTCTGAATTCGTCCTTGGGCGAAGCGGTCTAACAAATTTATTTTACGGCCGTGGGGTAAATTACGTTGTAACGTGTCTATGTGTCTAATTGCTGGAGAATTTGTTTTGAGTTCTTTAAATAAGTTGTTAAGTTTAACAATACTATTGTTTCTGAAGCTGCATGTTGTCAATAGTTGGAAAATATATTTCAAATTTTGTTTTATGTGGGTAAGATCATCTGCAAAATGATTTCTGTCAGATTAACTAGATGCAGTTTCTGTTAGTAGTAAATAGCTTGAAAGGTACATAACTCAAATAAAGAAAGCAAGAAAAAACTTTTTTTCTTTAGTTTGTGATGTTTCAATCGCTCTCATTACTTAGATTAACAAGATACTTGCCATGCAAACTAATTATCAGGATTGAAAGTAAGTTCTTGTGTTTGCACTTATTTTCTTCTTAAGAAATAATTATTTACTTGTAAAGCGAACTGTTAGTTGCCAATGTGATACTGTAACTTAATAAGTTAAATGTAATAAAATCTGCCATTTAAACTTTATCACACAAATATAAGTCCATTTGGCACCCGAAGTATACAGTTAGGGACATTAATTACAGCGTAAAAGTCAGCTATTGGAAAATTGAGCAATTTATCCGAATTTTTCGTTTAAAAATGGCAAAGACTGTATGGAAACTCGCAAGACGGACTCATCTTGAGATTGCAATTCTCTTTTAGGGTAGGGCTATCTCCGATTTCTTACGAAACAGTTCGTTGTTGGGAAATATATTTGGTTTGAATTTTCTAAGTAGAATTTTTAATTATTTCTTTTTATAATGTGAGGAGTCTGTCCTGCTTAAATAAACCTAATATGTGCTGTATTAGGGTAGTTTTTTTTATAAGAAATTATCCACTTTCATTTACATTTCATTTTACGTCAATTATGTGACTAGAAGACACATTTTTTTTTTAAACTCTTGTTTATTAGCATTAATAATGTCGTAGAATTTCCTCTTCCTTCTAAAAGGCTGCATACGTGTTACTGCAGTTCAGTGCCTGGAATTCGAACACCCAGAAATAATTTAGGAAGTCACGGTTGGTGCAAGTGCTGAGCAATCGACTGCTACACTGGGTGTCGCCAGTCCGTTCCCCGTACGGAACATATATTTGTATGACCTACAGATAGTTGTTTAGGGTGTGGCTGTTTGTTTTTATGAGTTTTAATGTAAACGCATCCACGAAACAGGGGAAATTCTTAGAGAAGATTTCCTAAAAATATTTCCCCTCACTGGCTAATATTTACAACACATACTTCATTTAATATAAGCATGCTCCATATTAAAATAACAATAAAAATGCTACAATCACATTTTTTCATGTCACTTCTTGTGCTAAAAGAGTGACACCCCTAGCACTCTTGCAGTACTTTATTGCTCGCTTCATTAAGCAAAAAGTATGCTGATGTTACGATCCAGGAAAACAACCAATTAATTAGTTTAAGTAATTGGTAGTATCTGGACCCCGTAACTTTGCCCATTCCAAATAAATCCTTTAACTGCTTGAATAATGTATGAAAGATTTTCTTTGGAGACTTTTAGATGGAAAACTTGTGATTTTTAGCGTTTGGTTTGCTTGCTTGTGATAAATTAGGTTGTTGATTGAATCAGAATGAGGGCAATGAAATATTGATGTTTACTTGAAGTAGAGCTAGTTGAGTAAGTTAATATAGTTCTGTTTATACATATATTTACTTTCTAATTGAAGTAACATTACATATATTTATTACAACATAAATATGTATATTTGTACGAAGTTACTTTAACGACCTTTGAAAAACCGAGAAAAAAATACTTCAAAAGTAGTTACTTAACAAAATACAAGTAAAGGCAATTCTCGTATACAGAAAGTTAAATACAAGTACATAAAAAAGTCAAGAGAGAATTTCAGTGAAATAGGTCGTGTACAAACAGACATGATAACTTTTCGATCAAGTTATTCTTGTAAAAAGAGAGTAACCATGTTATCCGTCCGAAAAGTTTTAACGACATCTCTGATCCTCCGGTAGAATGAAAACTAGTCAACGTTTGCTAAAGGGCGGTTCACTAGTAGTTTTAGACACACTACTTTTGATGTAGGTTGTTTATTTTATTTGCGTCAACCTTATTTTGTCAACCAGTGATGTAATCCTGGGTTTAAATCCCAGGTTGGGCAGCGTTTTTTTTATGGAATTCAGTAGTAGCAGCCACTAACCTTAAATTTATGAAACATTCAGACCTTTTAAAATTATTAGGTATACCTCTGATTGATCGTTCAAGACTTCAGAACTACAGGCGTGGTAAATCATCTCCCTACATTTAGGCATTTATATCCACATTGCACAAGGTTTGACGGTCTCTAATAAAACAACAGTTGTAATTCAACCTTCGGTCCATATCCACTGGGTATGTTTTACAAGCAGAACTCTGTAAATACATTTTAAAGAAACAAAACAAAAAAAGTGCTTTCTTTCAGCCGCCGCGACGTCGCGGAATATAATTAAAATTTATTATGAATTAAGAAATTAAGACTGTCGAAACTTAAATTAAAAGCGAAAACAGCCAAATTAAATTAAAGCCACATTGAAATTCGCGAGCGAATTTAAACTGCACACGCGTCTCGAGGCACGACCTCTGCCAGCCGACGATTTCACGGTACAACTATTCCACTCCTAGGTTGACTTTTAACGCACGTTTGTTGCTAAGAAATTTCGCTTTAAATTCTCATTCCGTTAACAAAATGTAAACGGAAAGTTCAGGCTGAAGGCGCCAGGGGGCGGAGGAAGCGCGGCCCGTTTACACTTCTCCACTGATATAATTGAAATTTTGTTCAACGTTCCTTCGCTATCTGTCCCCTCATTTATGTTGTAATGGGAGTATGCTAATAAATTTTCCTACTTGGCTATTTTGTTTATTATGACGGCTATTTTTGTGGCGTTCATTTGTCCCAGTTTATGAATTGGATTGTCGATTTGGAAAAAAATTGCTTTCATGAAATTTTTGTGGTTTTTGTCGGTCGAGAAAACGCGGTGACATTATTTATTCACAAGGAAGAAATGTGCTTTATTTGCTTCTTATTTTTGCTTCTAATGTTGTCTTATGTTTATTAATTATGTTTGTGGCTTTGAATTCCTACTGCTGGGTACAGGCGCCATATGCTATACTATTTTTAGGGTTCCGTACGTCATAAGGAAAAAAATGGTACCCTTATTGGACCCTTGTTGTCCGTCTGTCTGTCTGCCTGTATTTCAAGAGCCTTTATCTCGGGAACGCGTGAAGGTATTGAGTTGAAATCAAAACTATATACCTACTTACTTAAATCTGTGGTCCCCTGAAGTTGCGAAAAATATATCTCTATGTTTATGCAGTCAATAGATATGGGCGTTTATGTCAAATGTTTCTCCTGTGCTATCTTAAACCTTTGTGATACGCATTACTTATCAGCAAAATATTTGTCAACACTTCGACTGCTCTGTTAACTCGTATTCTAACATTAAACATACTAAATTCCAATCAATATTGTTTAACAATAACAATAAACAATTTGTTAAGAAAAAGCAATCAATTTTCTTGACCTTGAACAATAACTTAGCTTCATTCCTTCATTAAACCCCCCAATCCGTATCAACACAAAGTTAGAGAAAACAAATAAAATATGAACTTCAATATTGACCAATGGTGTTAGATTGTTGATTATATTAATTTAAACTTAGAATTAGGGTTGTTTCACAAAAACCGTTTGATTTGGGTTTCACGAACTTGGGTGATGAGGGTTTTCCGAATGAGCTGGAGTGCTTTTAATTTCTGACGAAGCGTTTATTTGTTTTGTCGCGTCTATTCACTCTGTTATTTGCAAATAATGCATTTTATTGGATAGGTTTGTTTTAGAGAATTCATCGAAAAATCGTTTGTTTTTTTAATAATAGGTTAAAGTCGTATTTGATTTAAACTTTTTGAATGTATGATGAAAATTTTTACAGAAAAAAATATAATAAAATTTTGTTAGACATTCAAATGGCCAAATTAATATTTAGGTGTTTATACAACTATTTTTATTTAAATTAAGCCCCGTAAACGTTCAACTATCTAAAACATATCTGTTTTCTCGAACATTTACTTACAATCAAGGAGCGCACGCTACATAATGCCAAAATTGCTCAATTTCCTCCCCAAGACTCAACTTCGCTTAACGTCTTTATGAAAACTAACTTTACAAAACTTTATTTACATTTTACCTTCAAAGAAAGTAATTAGTTTTTAAATTATACTTCGCCGTTTGCAAGGATAGTATGAGATAACGACATCTAATGTCCGGGGTTGTTTTAACTTATTTTTTTTATTGTCTTAAAAAAGCAATGTAAAACATTCTGCAGATGAGAGATAATTTTCGTAAGAATTTTTAAGTTATTTGTGGCTCGCGAAGGGAAATTAGGATTTTAGTAGGTAGGTCATATTCAAAATAATAATATGAGATTTCTGTTCCTGATACTGGTGGACTACTTATTACCTATATATGTTTTTTTTATGTAAAAATATAAACTAAATATGTGTAAAAACGAATAAACGATATTATTATGGGATATAATTATTTTTTAAATAATCAATTGTACTGATACATATTTTCATTGTTGTTATAGGTCTTACATGACAAGGAAAGTGGTTTCCGATGAGATGACGAGTAATAGAGAAATATGTACGGAAGAAGAAGAAGAAGACTGCAGCACCGACTCCAAATAAAATTATTTTAAGGACTGAATGAAGATGAGGTCTGTATCCTTACTTAATATTATAAAAGCGAAAAAAAGTTTGTCTGTTTTTACGTCTTCACGCCTAAATGGCCGAACCGATTTTGATGAATTTTGGTATAGGGCTAGTTGGGACTCTGGAGACGGACAAACGCTATTTTTTAAATTAAGAAATAAGGGAGAAAGAGGAAAGAAAAAAGAAACCTTAGCTTTCCTATTACAATGTCGCGCTAGGGCAAAAGCTACAGGTAGCAGGTACCAGGAAATCAGGAAAGGATAACTGTGTTACCCCGAATTTAACGCGAGCGAAGCCACGGGCAAAACTCTGTAATGTATATGTGAGGAAGTTAATGAAAAAATTAAGTACATGTAAATTCACAAACAATGACATTTATGTACTAATAAAAAAAATCGTTGCTACTTTGATATAAGACTAGTTTCGTACTAGTGTAACAGTATGGCTTCTAAAATACCCTGTTAGTGAGACCGCAAAATGCTAACCTATACAGTAGGTGGAAGTCACTTTTGAATTTTTGTAAAGTGTATACATGTTATTGCTTGTGAGTGTACCTACTTTTGACAGGAGATTAATTCCAACCATTATTAATACAAGTCACAAATGTTTTAGACTTTTCGAGCCGAAGTTTTCGTACGGAGTCTCAACTTTACGGAAGTGTTTTAATTTAAAATCATCTTGTCTCTCTCGCATTCAGCCATGCGAAGAGGAAGCCATTTTATACTTATTATTATGATCAGCATGCAAAAAAGTTTTAAAAAAAAGTTGGCAGTTAAATATAATGGCTTTTGTGATTGTTTTAATTACGTCCTCGATAAAACTCAACTTTACAATAATCCAAACATACAAGAATGAACAGGAAAATAGTATTTTTCATTAACTATTTTATTTGTTAGATTAGTACAATCCAATGTTGTTAGTACCCTAGTGTAGTTCGACCAAATATTCAATCGAACAAATATTTGTATGACCTACAGATAGTTGTTCCGGGTCTGGCTGTTTGTGTATGTGAATTTAAATGTTTGTAAACGCACCCACGATACAGGAGAAATTCGTTGTATGGGGCAACGTTTTTTTTCTATAAAAACTTCTGGGTACGGTTTGAAGGCAACACTAGCGTCGTCGTTCAGTGTTTACAAATAAGGTCATCAGTCCTATCCGCTACGGTCATTAAGAGACTGTTGGCGCTGCCACGCACACGCCACATCTGAGATGCGATACGCTTTCGAATAATAGCATATAAGTAATATCTCTTACGTTCTTACGTGATGATTCAAGCCAACCAATCTGGAAAACTTTGATGGTCTTCATAACGACTTACGAGGTATTGTTTCACGTTTACTATTTATGTTGAGGTTCTCATACTTCGTTACAGTTGTATATGTAAATATCCAGTTTCATATGTTATAAATAATGTTAGTGAACTAAGAAAATCAAACCTACCCTAAACCCTATCTTTCCGCATCGATCATACTTTTAGTTACAAGACCTTTCAAAAACATTTTTCAAAAATACCTTTGACAAAACCAAACTTTGTTTTTTTTTTTTTTCATTCTGGACCATTTTGGGAACCTTCTAGATATGGAGATATTGAAGGTCTAATTAAAAACGGAAATATTATCCACACTTAAAAAATAAAAGAAGTTTTTAATGTTCAAACTTTACTTTAAATACCTCCCTTATTACACAAGTCATCCTTCAGCATAATTTTATTACTGAATGGATTAATTAAGGCCTACCATAAATATAATTTTTAACACAAAAAAGTCATTTCCCAGTATCATTTTTTACGTACTAAAAACAAGCAAAATCAAAAGGAGGTTGACAATCAGCACGTCACATTACAAGAGACAATCCCTTCGCCACTTCTTAGTGTTTTAGCTGGCAAGAAGAAAGGGCGGAACAAACTCCCCAGCATTGGTTGACTTCTCTGTTTACACCTTGCATAAATCAAATTTCCAACAAAATTAACACTTTCACCTAATTCTAGATTAAAACATCAAACCCGTTACTTTAAATAAGGGTCAATTTAAAGTGGAAATGAAAAATAAAGTTGATCCAGGTTGATCTCGAGTCTAGATTAAAGTTAGCCTATTGAGAGTTAACTAGGCTAAGCCAGCACCGGGGATTAATTCTATCACGTTTTTTTTTAGTTCCATTTGTCCCCCTCAGTGCTCCAGTTAGTTGAATTACTAAGCCTGTTAACAGTTGTTAACGAAGGTAGTACTGTTGTAGTTGTTACTTGAGTTTCTGAGCTTAGTACATTTATATAGAAGTTTAAGTTTTGTTAGAAGTTGTGTTTGTTTTAGATTTAAGTTGTCTTGTATTTATCTAGGGACTGTTATCTTCAGTTTAATATTATCGTCAGTGGATTATAACACGGTTGGCGCAGCGATCGACTTGTGCGCTACGTGTCGCGGGTTCGATCCCCGCTCTTAACAAATGTTTGTATGACTTACAGGTAATTGTTTCGGGTCTGGCTGTTTCTATGTATGAGTTTAAATGTTTGTAAACGCACCCACAATACTGGAGAAATTCCTAGAGTGGGGCAAAGTTTAAAAAAAAATGGTTTCAATTTCAGCTTGAAAAATCCCTGCGTTCCCGAGATAAAAGGTCTTGACAGACAGACGGACAAAAAAGTGATTCTATAAGGGTACCGTTTTTCCCTTTCGAGGTACGGAATCCTAAGAAAATAATACGTTGCCCTACTCTAAGAATTTCTCTAGTATTGTGGGTACGATTACAAACAGCCAGACCCGGAAAAAACTATCAGTAGTTCTTATATTTTTCCGACACTTAGCGCAGCAGCCAATCGCTCGTCACTACGCCAGCCGTCTATCTAACCCATTGAGTTCCCATTTATTATTTTCAAATAAATAGTCAAGTGATTAAGAGATTTAAACAGTCAAGTGATTAAAAAATGATTTATTTATCTATTGAGTGTCCGACAACTGGGTAAAGCCCTCCCTCTTTCTTCTTCTAAGCTACACTTTCCTGTACAATCCCTGTCAATCAAAATCAGATGGTCGCACCACCTTTCCCGCTGCCGACAAACCTGGACGGCTATTTGCTCCGATTTCCCAACCAATTTTTTCATTGCTTTTTTCCAAAATCTCAACCCTAAATCTTAATCCTGACACAATCCAATCAAACAACTCCCTCCTCTGAACTGGATAGTTGAATTTTTCACTCAACACAAGATATAGGAAGTCTATTCTACGTGTTTTGGCATGTGCATTGCTCGGGACCTCGTTAGCGCGCCACTCACCATCGCCCAATTATGGACCAAGTTCAGATGACGTAGGCCATCAATTAAATCTGTACGGGAATTTGTCACAAATGAAATGATGTAAGCCTTTTGTTAGTTATTGTTGAACTGCTTGTTGTTTGCGCTGTGGCCTGTGACGTTTTTGTTTAGTTTTGTTCCGTAGCTCGTGGCTCGCTGTTGTTCGTTATGTCTGCTTACTTCGGCTGACGGATTTTGTAGAGATTGGATTAGTGGTTATGACAATGTTGGTGTTGGGATTTATGTTTTTATTTACGCGAGAGGAAATAAGTCTAGCTTTTGATTTATACTTCGGGAAACTCGTGAGAAAAACACACGACAAAAAGTCTTATTTGAGAAGTCAACGTGATTCAAACAAGACTTTGGCAAATCACACAAGCGTAAGACGACCTAAGCAAACAAAAATAAATCCTCTATCCTCTGTGATTATCCGAAAAACAAATACAAACACTACCGTAGATTTTTAGGTTTGTGAAATGTGACCGCCTTTGTAGTGTGTACCTCTGCTTACGAGGGTTGCCAGTCTAAAAAATGCAAAACAAACACATGTTTGGCCTCGTTTGTCTAACAAGCTTGCGGTGAACTAGGACTGGCTCGTTACAGCCTAACTACGAGTACCTAACTGCTAAGGTCGCGACCGGACCCGACCGCATCGCTTTTTGTTGTAGGGACGACTATTTATATATTGTAATGTAAACCAACATGGCGGGAAGTGTTTGTTTTTGTTATGTCGTTCGCTAAACATAGTCTTGAGAATCTAGGCTAGAATGGGAAAGCATAAAATCGCGGTTAGTTAAGCTACTTTTCTATGAATACAGTAGTTGTATATTAGTGCAGTAAAAGACAGAAGTGGAACCTTTTAATACTTATGAGTATCTTTCGTTATTTCGAACGCACAAAAAAAAAGTCAAATGTTTTATGTGTCAGTGAACACATAAAACATTTGACTTTACTTTTGAAGATGTGTGATAAAATATTTAAGTTAGAAATTTATTGTACGCGATGATTTTATACCTAGTTTTTTTAATAATTGGAAGATTAGAATGACGTGTCCTGACTAACCGAGCATTGTCTTCTAAACTGAAGATTATACTAAGTCTCAGCTCAAACGGACTCCGGGAAGTGGATCAAAAACTTCTTAGATTCTTTTACGTAGTTAGTTACAGTTAAGCTAATGAAGGCGTATTCAAAATGTTCAAGCATCATATTTCCAGTAGGTATACTGGAAATATGAAAAATGGGAAGACTGGTAAAATATTTCCTGTGACCTACATTTAGTGTGTGCATCTCGACGAGAATTATTCTTCTGGCGATTCTTTGGACTGACAATTTCTCGCCACTCGTACTTGACAAGGTCAGTCTTCAGTTTCAAGACAGGTGACTGGCGCTGTGCTGATTGACTGATGCATACAAGTTCGGCAAAGTAAGTTTGGATAGACATTCTTTTCATGAAGCCGTGACAGTTTGGTGGTGTGTTCCATTAACATATGGGACACGACATGGGCAATTTCATTTGTTTCTTTTTTTCTTAAGATAACGGTATCATTTATTTACTTCAATTGTACTAGCTAAGCGTGGCTAAATAAATAGCAGCCACTCGGGTCGATCTTTAAGTTAAGCCGCGTTTGCCTAGGTTGGTCTGAGGATGGGTGACCACCCGTAACATACCGAGTTTCCTCCGTGCCTCGGAAAGCACGTTAAGCCGTTGGTCCCGGCTGTCATTAGTAGATCTTTAACAGTCGTTACAGGTAGTCAGTGTTCCGAAAGTCTGACAACCAGTCTTACCAAGGGGTATCGTATTGCCCAGTATTAACTGGGTTGTGGAGGTCAGATAGGCAGTCGCTCCATGTAAAATACCGATATTCAGCTGCATCCGGTTAGACTGGAAGCCGACCCCAACATAGTTGGGAAAAGGCTAGGCAGATGGATTAAACTAGCTAAGAATACAAACTAAAAAAAAATAGCATTGCCATGCAACGTGGTAATGCTGCCAGCCTTCTGGGTACTTTTTCTGTTGACTGCGATGCGGACGAATTTTTTGACGCCCTATAATTTTGCATTTTTTACTATTGCGTGGATGTGCATATTTTTATTATTAGTTTGTGCCTATATTTTTATTTAATTATATATGCTTTGATTGGTATAATTATTGTATTTGGGTTATTTCAAAGTTTAAAATTAGTTCCAGTCAGGTATTACACATTTCCCATGGGGTAAACAGAAATTGCAGTAATGGTGTCTACAGAACGTGCACACTCCTATAAACCTATTAATTTCATGATAAAAAACAAAAGCCATATTAACGTTGCGGCAAAGCTATTTATTTATAAACGAAAACATGGCTTTGTGTTAATTAAGTATTCTATTTAGTCAGAATTCGTTGCGTTTATGAATTCTATTAGCTGTGATGAGTTCAGTACAATGCACGTTGGTTAAGCTTGTTTTAAGCTGGATATTCTTTAGCGTTTGGTGCAAGGCAAAAGCTGTAGGAGTATGTGATTATGTAGAGAAGTTTCACATTAGCAAAATATACTTTTTTACTTACAAACCTTTTTTTTTGGATGAGAAATCACGAAATAACTTTACCCGCTCTGGGCGGAGCTGGGGGAGTGTCAAACTTGTACTGACTAAACTCCATCCATGTTCCTTCTATTGCAGTTTATGTTCCGGGGCCGCGGTCTCTCTTTTGAACAACCCGCAACCCTAGAACTTATTAAAGGTGCCTGAAGAAGAAGTGATGCTGAAACAGACGTGCGCGACACGGTACAATTTTTCTCATTATCACTGTATGTTTGGTCTCGATTTACAAAAAAATATCGGGTTAGGTAGATTGTAGAGAGTCATTTGACTTCTGTTGAGTTTTCTCTATATCGACAACGCTGCTATCTTAGCCACAAGGTGTGTATATCCGAAAGATTATCTCGGATGCTCTAGGCTCGTACAGTCAGTCTCCTGTAGTAACTGACCTGCCTACCTAGCATTTTCGTAGAAAAAAAAGGTTCAGGTACAGTGGGAAGATGAAAGTTGAAGTGCACATGGATCAACATTACTTGACGCTTTGGATGACACTTTACTTTATGTTACTTACTTTGCCTGTATTCTATAAAATATTGTATCCATGGATGTTCTACTCTCCTTGTTCTTTCCAGCCAAAGAAAGTAGGCGGATGAAATAAGATTGTGCGCGGTTTTTTGCAATTGAAAATCAAAAGTCATTTATTCTAATTACGCTGATAATCAGTACTTTTGGAACATCAAATTACAAGAGATAGCCCCCAAAACACCCGCCCTTGGCCACTTCCCAGTGTTTTAGCTGAAAAACAGAAGTGGTGAAACAAACATCCCAGCAACACATCTGTCTGTCAGATTAGAACAACCAGCTACTATCCTTACATACATTTTAGCTTCGTCGAAGTTCAAACACAACAGCCTTCTGTGAGTAGGTTGAACTCATATCACCATCAGCATAAAAAATAAAAACAGTGAATATCCTTCAACTACCCGTACAGAGATAGCTAAGTTTTTCAAATGACCCAAAAAATCTCGCTTCTCTCATATTTTTAAACCAAGCAATATAGAATGCGATCCTCTTCGCAAGAGATACATGTCGCAAACAAGCACGTGTCGAGGATTAAGTTGTTATGCATAATAACCACCCACTTTATGTACACACCCTATTTTGATTACAAGGCTTAAATATAATAGTGATATTGTGTATGTATAACTGAGGGCTTAAGTCTATTTTGAGTAGTCTTGGTTGGACTTTAAAGAAGAGATGTTGTTGAAGTGCATAATGAGGTATTGACATGGCGAAATTTTGGTAATTTATACAATTTTCGTTTAAAGCTGGTACTAGTACGGTGGAGCACCCTGTGGCGATCTGCTCAACTTGGGTAGAGCACAGCCGTGTCTTCGTACAGGCGATCGGTGGCGGCGACCTCTCGCGTCCGGCCCTGGTTCAGTCTATGCCGGACGGAGAGAACGTCAAACCAACCCAGCCACCGCGAGAGACCTTCCGAGCGCCGGTCGCCGCGAGACGACTCCCGGCCTGTGATGATAGGCCGTGTCACCACGCGTGTTCCACGCCTCCACCGCCTGCCGGGTTTGTGGGTTGTTCGCAAGAGATACCCTGGCCCTGGAACATAAAGGGCAATAGAAGGAACATGGGTAGGAATATGTTTTTATTCAGTACAAGTTTCACGATCCGCCAAGAGCGGGGGAAGTTATTTGATGTTTTGTTAAAATAGTTGTGTAACCGTCGGACTGTTAATAGGTCCCGAGTTCAAAACCAAGACACGTAGTTCTGATTTTTCGGATTTCGGAACTCTGATACAACCACATGTTAGAGAATAAAGTAGATTAATCTCTACCAAATTCGAATATTGAAAATTAACCAACAAAGGCACTGAACAAGGAACAAGGTATGTACTATAAATTTGAAATTCATTATCGATATTTTAAGTATAGTCTTTCGAATATTATTTGAATACTTTGTCTTCTAAAGCACTGGCACACTTAATCCGATGCCAATCAACGTGATGAATGCTTTGGAACATTGTAAGGGTTGGAACTAATGACGCGTCTCTGTCCGGTAGCCCTAATCACTGGAATATTGCGGCGCCCTGATTGGCGGAAAATGGTTTATCATCATCTTGTTGAGTCTTTGTCATTTGTTGAAAATAATTTTGTCATTGCTTGGAAGTCGGTACCTGTAATGTCGTAATGATTATTCAACGTGTTGCATTATAATTTGGCGCTTTGTATAATTTATAAGCTTTCAAGAGAGCTATAGTAAAAATAATATTAAGCGTTGCATTGTAAGTATGTCATTTTCTGTGATAATACAAAAATTTAAAATCCTGCAATGTTAAAAATCTAACACATTATTTGTCAAATTCGACATGAACTTAAATATCCCTCGCACTCAGCTCGAAACAAATAACTCTCCAAATTTAAATTTTAATTAATACCATTAATTCGATATCAGAATATATTATTACCCAATAGAATGTCCTCCAAAGGCCAGTCGGGGTCCAGAGTCCCAGCCCGATCAGAGGGACTGCCAGGCTCCGGTCGATTATTTGCCGATACAGACGACAATCAACACAAATTTGCATGTGAGCCGTATTGAATTGAGACAAGCGACCGTCACGAGCCTCCCCTGATGGGTCACGACTAACCGCGGTGTTTTGCTGGATGGGACAACCGTCAATTAGTAAGGAAAGAATTTAAACTTAAAAAAAATAAACTTTGCCCCACTCTTGGAATTTCTCCTGTATCGTGGGTAAGTTTACAAACATTTAAACTCACGTATACGCAAACAGAAACATCTGTAAGCCATACAAATAATTGTTCCGTGCGGGAAACCGTGTCGTCTATTACTATAGACCCGATATTTCTAAATTTAAAGCTAAATTAAGGAAAAGTAATTTAAATACGCAAATAATAAAATAATAGATTGAGTTCTCAGTCTAGTGGTCGTAATGAGCACGAGGATTCCAATAGGTTCCCAGGTCGAGCAAGTTGTTATAAGGTTTTTCATCAGGAATTTCTCGGTAGCAGTCGCGGAATTTAGATTCCGATTGTGCCCATTACAAGGCAATAGGTTACCGTACTATTACATGGGAATTAAAAAAGACAAACAAAATGTGGGTGTTCTATTAGTTACACCAAACACTTTGAATATTACAGGGGTTTTTTTTTACGAGTGGAAATCATCAAATAACTGGCCTTCTAGCTTAGACTTTTACTGAATAAAATTCACCTATGTTTCTGTATTGATTAACTAGCAATTATTTTGTAAGTATTTTGTAATGAGCAATTTCTCTTACCTTTACGACTCTCTTATAATGTGCTTATTGTTTCATAAAATGAATGCTTACTGTTCCTCTCCGTTGAGTAATAGCACTGCCTTCATGTGACAGAGTACTTGACCGTTCCATTTCTCTACATCCATCTACAAATTTGCAATTCAGTATAATCTACCGCCGAAGGGAAAGACAGCCGTCGAGTTTAATTTAACCGTCTGTATCACGGGTCAACTGTTCCATCCATTTCATTAACTTCGCGTATATTTTTATAGTATTAAGTATTGTATGAAATCATTATGTTCATAGCGGTCCCGTAATGGAAGAAAAACAGTGCACCAGCTGCGGCCATTCCCACGCAAAGTTAGGTTCTTGTGATGTACCGAAATAATTAAACTGTGGTGCGATGAAAGGTACTGACATAACCATGTTATTTTGACGTCACTTTATAAGCTCGATGTTAAGGGAATGTGTTTAGTCAATTCATCAAACAACAAATATTAAACAGTTGTGAAGAAATAATGTTGGTTATGGCGATTACAAATAAACGAATGCAAAATGTTTTTTCGGCACAAAGTAGGTGTACTATTAGAAACACCTCTGCTTAACTATTCTGAAAACTAGGCATGATGCAATGTTAAGATAGATATATATTTAATAACATTATTGTGTATTTAATTACCTAGAAGCAACATTCCCTATGTTTGTAATTTTGTATTGTTTGTTAAAAATAATAAAACCCAGAAATACGTGCATAATATTTTCTTATAATCATCTCAAATCTAAAAATCAAATTAACCCCAGTTTATGAGTAATAGAGGATTAAGAATACTTCCTTTAAACTGGCCATACAGTCTTCCTCCGGGAATTCATAGCTTATTTTACACCACATAGTAATATAAGTCTTTAAACTGACATGGTAACTATCATTATTATTAAAACTTGATGCGGGATATTAACCATGTTTATTATTTTTATAAACACAACAATAATATTCTCAATACTTTCATTGCACAGAACTTTAGGTGTTGAATCATGTTGAAAGTTGTCTTTGATAAGTCTAGTTTAAATGCCTACAGGATGAATCCATCACTAATAAATACTCTCTAATAATTTGAACCCAAGTACCTGAAACATCCTTAAAAGTCTTAACTAAAGGAGTTCGGTTAAAATGTCAGATGTGTCCCCCTATGAAATAGTGTCAAGTTTCCATCTGACAACCGCTTTATTGTTGTTGAAGAGAACTGAGATTCTTCGCAGAGCTCTCCCATTTCTCTAGTTTATTTCACTTTAAAGTGTTCTTTGAGAAAGCACGTGGGTTTAGAATAGTTTCTTTTGATGCTTTATTTTGTGCCAGTTTGCAGAAAAGATAGAAAATGACTAACTTATCTACATTACCTACGCTGCTACTAATGAACCGTATAATTTACAGTGTTTCTACTACATGTTGAATACTTAATAAAATACAAGGTTTATACAACACAAACGTTCGTAGGTTTGACCTAAATTATGGCCGTGCCATTTTTCAAATAAGTGAAAGAAATGTGCATTATGAGCCGAGGTACTTATCCCATGAAATATGGCGGTCTTTTGTGTGGGCGCTGCACCACGCTCCGTACTTTTAACAAAACATTAAAAAAACTATTTCTCAATGGAAACTCTGGTTAATGGAGAAAATGTTTTCGTGTATTAAGAAAATTATGATGAAAGTGGTTTGCGGAAATGCGATTTTTATACTTTTCGGTGGATTTCTTTTTACGTATGTCTTTGTCCTTACTAATATTATAAAAGCAAAAGTAAGTTTGTTTGTTTGTTACGTTCACGCCTAAATGGCTATACCGATTTTGATGAATTTTGGTACTGAGATAGTCGGAACCCTGGAAACGGGCATAGGCTAAAAAAAAGTGAAAAAAGCCCAAAGTAACTATAGAAAAGCTAGTAATTTATATACTTTTACTTACCATTTCATTACGATTGATAATTTCAAATTTCAGTAATTCTTTTTGTAGAAACCCAGCCAATTAATGAATCCAATATTTTAACCTTTGATAACTTTTACAAAAAGAAATGATAAAATTATACCTAGAATTAAATTGGAAACAATGTTTAGCCATCTGGACCCAGTGACCCTGTAATTTTGAAAATTGTCCTTTAACAACCCTGAATTTAGTACGAAGTCAAATTTTGATGTGACTTTTCGGAAAAGTTCCCTTCTCTCTTAAAGGGAGCAGGGTAATAAAAAAGTTTTAATTACCGATGCCATATTTCACTGAATTATCAAAAGTGTTCAGGCAAATCCAAGGGTAGAGGTAGTTCATCATCATTAGGTAAGTATAATTTTAAGAACTGGCTGCGAAAACTGGGTAGACGATTGTGAAATATGAACGTCTGCTAACTTAGTACGGCCAACGAGAAGCGATACCAAATGTAAACAAAACCCATGTTAAAACCCCATCTAAAATGGCCGCCCGAATGTTGGCGAACCCGTCTTAACGTTGTCATGTTTTTGCCGGGAGAACGAGACATTACGACAAAAGCACAAGATGGAAAGAGCTAAATATTAGATTGTCAACGCCACAGTTGTTCTTTAGGTTAATGACCTTTCGTATCGCTTCTCGTTGGACGTACTGTAGTGTGAATAAAAAAAAGCATATAACTGTTTCATAATGTCGTCATGTTTGAAAATTGGTAATTTAACAG
Organism: Ochropleura leucogaster; assembly: GCA_958449745.1. Classification (NCBI taxonomy): domain Eukaryota; kingdom Metazoa; phylum Arthropoda; class Insecta; order Lepidoptera; family Noctuidae; genus Ochropleura; species Ochropleura leucogaster. The sequence continues at coordinate 10,191,470 of OY288212.1, forward strand.
AGACAACTATGAAAATAGTAGGTTATTTACAACAACTATGAATTTCCAAGATCTCAGGCGCAGCCTAGTTTGGGGTCCATTGTTTTCTAATAGGGTATTTTACTCTATATGAAAGAAATTCTAAAAATATACAATTCAGATAGTTTAGGCAACAAGCAGTCGGAATGTGTTAAATTTAGTTAATAAAATAACTAAATAAATTTTTAAATTGATTTCAAAGTTTTCACTTTTTTTAGTCTGTTCTTTTACTACGCGAAACAGTGTCCGCCATGATTATTACGTCATATGGTCATGAGAACAAAAAGTGACAACTGTCAACTGAGCAACTATTACTATTTTAGTATTTTAACCCTTTTCTTGACAATGTATCTTGTAAGACACATCGTTTTTTTAAAAAATACGGCTTTTTTATAGTGCATGTAAAACGGAACGTTAAACTTTTTTCCTTTAAAGTATACGTTTCTGAACGCATATTAATGACCCGATGACAGCTTACGTCAACTGCTTTTTCAAAATTTGTCAAAATGGCGAACCGGTTGAGTGCAATTCCACGGAAGAAGGTAATAATTTTTTATTTTTAATAGTTTTTCTTTTAAATTTGCGTGAGAAATTGGTGTCATAATATTTGATATGTGTGTACTTACGCTGGAAATTAATCAAACGTGAGAAATAATTACGCTTGGCTACGCTATCTAACAAATAAAGTGAATGTATCCTACAGGATACGTTGCCAAATGTACTAAGATTCTTTGTACAAGGTTAGCGTATCTTATGGGATACATTGCCAAGTGCGCTAAGATTATATTGCAATTATTTTTTTCAACTTGGTTTGGGGATAGGGCTTGCTTGTGTATTGTATGCTTGGCATGAGTGTGAGATTGGGTTTTTTTATTTCAGGGAGGGTCGCAACCATCTTTTTCCAGAGCAAAAAGAATTTGTGCTCTAGTACCAAAACCGCGTAAAAAATCAGACGACGATGAATCTGAAACCGAAGATGAACTTCAGCAGATTTCAATTGGCTTGCGTCATGTCCATAACCAAGTATCTGACTCAGATTCTTCACCTGCGCCATCTTTGCCTTCTTCTATAGAAAACTTGAATTTGCTATCTGATGAAGAAATAATAGACGTACAAGATGCTGTTACTCAGTCTCCTTTGCTGCCTTTGCCTATGCTATCTTCGCCCATGCTGCCTTCACCAATGCTGCCGTCATCTCAGCCGCATCCAGCTCGACTACCATTTTCACTGACGCAAAATGCCTCTTCTTCACCACTTTCTTTGCCGCCATCTCCCTTAATTGCATCTAACAGCCGACCAAGAAGACCCACAACAGCCGGAAGGACTGCGAGAATAGTCACACCCCGACGTATTTTACAAAAGCCTTTAAATTTTCAGTGGACTAAAAATAAATTCAACCATTTCGCGCAGATTTCAGATAAAATTCTTCCGCAACCTGAAACACCCAAAACTCCTTACGAGTATTTCACAGACTTTTTTACAGACGAAATTATTGATTACATAACCGAACAATCTAATTTGTATTATGTGCAACAGAAAGGAAAACCTATAAATTTTACTAAAGAAGACATGCAATGCTTCATAGCTATTAACCTTCTTATGGGCATTGTGAATTTACCAGCATATACTGATTATTGGTCGCGTGAGCTCCGCTATAGCCCAATAGCTGATATTATGTCACTAAAAAAATATCAATTAATGAGAAGATATGTTCATTTTAATAATAATTTATTAGACGATGGTGACCGTTATTTTAAAGTGAGGCCCTTGTTACAAAAAGTACGTGAAAACTTTTTGAAAGTCCCACACGAAACCAGATTTAGTGTGGACGAAATGATGGTCCCTTATAAGGGTAAAAAAGCTGGCAACAGAAAGCAATATATTAAAAACAAGCCAAAAAAATGGGGCTATAAAATTTTTGTTCGAGCTGGCATATCTGGTTTCGTGTACGATTTTATAGTATATGGTGGTGAAGATACTTTCCGGTATGATCTTCTAACGCCTGAGGAGTCCAGTTTTGGCCTTGGTGCTAAGGTAGTTCTGGCTCTATGCAAAAGTATACCAGACCCTGCTTGTTTTGTGGTATATTTTGATAACTTTTTTACAAGTTTAGAGTTGCTGAACTATTTACGAGAAGAAATGGGCATATTTTCTTTAGGCACCATTAGATCTAACAGACTGCGAGGAGCGGAAAAATGTTTACTCACAGACAAAGCTCTGAAAAAAAAACCTAGAGGGTCTCATTCGCAAGTTGTCTGTAATAAAAATAAATTATGTATCGTCAAATGGTACGACAACAAATGTGTAACCACAGCTAGTAGTTATGTGGCAGCGGAGCCTGTCAGTACCATACAACGTTATGACAAAGTTGCGAAAAGAAGAGTAGCGGTATCCTGCCCGGACATAATAAAACATTATAACGCCCATATGGGGGGTGTAGACTTGGCAGATATGTTAGTTGCCTTGTATAGAACAGACTTTAGAGGTCATAGGTGGTATTTGCCTTTAGTATCGCAAGTTCTGGATATTTGCATAAATAATAGCTGGGTTTTATACAGACGCCATAGTTCGGGAAAGACAATGCCTCTAAAAAAGTTCAGGTACCAAATAGCGCAGAGCCTCCTGAAAAAGGGCCGAGCGGATACGGTCGACAACTGTGAAGTTTCTGGACCAACTCCGTCGAAAATAATACAGGCACCTGTAGCACCACGGCCTCCACCGGATGTAAGGTACGACCAGGTCAGCCACTTTCCAATGTTTGGTTCGAAAGGGCGATGTAAATTTTGTATCAAGGGCCAAACTACCGTGATGTGCTCCAAGTGTTCGTTACGCTTGTGTTTTAAGCCAGTAAGAAATTGTTTCGTAAAATTTCATACTGATAAATGATTATTTAAGCTAATCATATACCTCCAATGTTTCGTAAACCCATTTTTATACATTACATTATTAAGAAAATTTTGTGTATTTTATTTCTTCAAACCTGGCAAAGTATCCTCAAAGATACTAAGACATAAGGACAAAGTTTCTTGCTAAGTTGGCAATGTATCTTCAAAGATACATATAGAATCTCATTATCTGGGTATGTGCGATTTATTTCAATATTTTTCCCTAAATTCTAGGTTAATAATCAACATCATATTTAAAAAAAAACCCTAAATAACATTTTTTTTTTTGCCAAGAAAAGGGTTAAAACTTTACATTTTAATTTTTATTGAAATAATAGTAATCATACCATGGAAGACATAAATACTACCATATAATAATACCATAAACTATAGTGAAAAATACAACTAAACAGAAAGACTAATAACAGCGCATTTGTTTACTCAGGTCATGACGTCAGTTGGTCATCAACTGACGTCATGAACACAGAGTAACATGGCGTCAAGCGTTTTTGTGATTTTACGCGCGAACATAGAAATTGTAAAATTGAACTGAGTTTTAAGGCACTTATCGTTTGAATATTATTTTTTTGTTTTTTTTTGGTGGTTTATTAGGACCCTAGGATCAAAATGAAATACTTTTAAAAAATGGGTGTAATACCGTATTCTGTCAATATCGAACTTGTAACCGGTGTTCGTTGTCATTAAAGAAAAATGTTGTAACACTGGTTTAATAAATTTATTCTTATTCATTGTTTTCTTGCAAAAATAACACAAATTACAGGACGCGATGTGAAAAAATTTGATCAAACTCCTTTTCCTTTTATATATTCCAGAAATTCATTCACCATTTTGACCTCCAGTTACCTAACATTATTGATATTCTAAAATTTTTGTCTAACCCAATCCTAACCCAAAACAAATTTTGCTTCTTTACGAGAACCCCAAAAGCATTCAGCAGTCTGTAGTGATCAAAATGTAAATTATCTATAGAGGTTTAGTGCCAGGCCGTGACCCCGCCATATAAAATGCTCTTTTATATTGTTAGTATGCCTTCAGGTGAAGCGGTGCTCTCTGGGCTCCTCCGGCGTCAATGGATGTTTCTGGACTAAACTGAGCTACTTGAAAGGTTTGAGATAAAAAACTAATACACAAGTAACTATTTAATCGTGACTAGTTTTTTAAATTCGAATGTAATGAATCAAAATCAGAAGGTATTGTTTCTTTTAGTAATCCTCACTAATATATACGTCGTCACGCCTAAGTGGCTAAACGATTTTGATGAATTTTGGTACAGATATAGTTAAAGTGAGAAATGAGGAAGAAAGAGAAAAGGAACTGTGTTACCCCGAATTTAACGCGACCGAAGCTGCTGGCAAAAGCTAGTCTCTGATATTTCGTGAAGGACAATATGGTGAAGAATCCTGTATGACCTCTTGCTCTTCGAGATTTAACGAGGGACGAGTAAAATCAACAATCACATTGTAAATGATGAGTTACAGTACGTTAATGTTATCTCTTTTCAGTGCATGACATTTAGTACATTTGAATATCATGGGTCCCACAAAAGATTTTCAAAGCAAGTGGATATTTCTGTTGAAATTGCAAGTTCAGACAAATTTCACTTAACACTGGTATGTACCAGTTTTGGTATTAAAGTAACTATTAAAAACCTAAACTGCGTCTACATTTTCAAGCTCCGCCAAGTTTAAACGTACCTATACGTACTTGTTTGCTATATTCGGGAAATAACTCTAGAACCTTAAAACTACACCTTACTGACTTAAACGACTAATATTTCAAAGCAACACTATTTTCAGTAACATTTATTTAGTTGGTTTTAATCGCAACGTTCTGCCGAATGAGAGATTTGTTTCAAAACTAAACTGAAATCATATTAGAGTTGAGCAGAGTTTGCTTTGGCGTACTTCCAAGCGTGTTAGTCACGGCCAACCGAACTAAGGCTTCGTCCATAATGGAAGTTTTGCGGCCGATGCTGGTGACGTAATATGATTAAACAAAAAGAAGTCGGGTTGTTTGTAAGGCGTTTTTAAGGACTTAAGGTGTTTCCCTGATTATGCTTCGGTGGTTCAATGGTTGATAGTTCTACGACTGAAAATTAGATCCATATTCGATAATGATTAATTTTGAAGACACAGTTGGCGCAGTGGTTAAGCGATCGACTGCTGCGCTGCGTGTCGCATGTTCGAATCCCGTACGGAACAAATATTTGTATGACCTACAGATAGGTGTTCTGGGTCTGACTGTTTGTGTATATGAGTTTAAATGATTGTAAACGCACTCACGACACAGGAGAAATTCCTTATGTAGGGCAACGTTTTTGTTTTTAAATAATAATAGGTCTGGCATAGTTTTAATGGGTCAGTTCTTTAGGGATTTTTAGTAGAAGCCTGGAGTCTAGGTTCGTGTCGATACGTGTGGTTGATGGTAATAGGCTGGCCCCTTACTACATGGGGCTTTAAAATAAGTGGCGTTTGATTGTTACACAAGACCAGTTTATGCAGATCTCTCGACAACGGGTCGTACACTGTAGATTACCCGTACAATGAGAGATACGGATAAACTGCTTTTGTATATTGTATTTGAGTAAATACAACCAAAAACATTATTAAAACAACAACATAGGGTATGACCGCTATCGGTCGCTAGTAACACATGTAACAGTAGTGAAGCGTAGAAATAATGAGTCTAGTATTTTGTTGATTGTAGGGGTAATTGGGAAGACCCTTTTTTCGAATGGGGAATCATCTAATAACTTCCCCCGCGCTGAGCGGAGCGAGTGTCAAGTTTTCACTGACCCTTCCATGTTTCTTCTTTTGCCCTTTGTGTTCCGGGGCCGAGGTATCTCTTACGAACAACCTGCAACCTTGGGAAGCTCCTCTGTTTTGCTAAAGTTGTTATAGGGTTTGTCGTCACTAGAAGGACGGACGGTGAGCTAACTATTGCTCACCATCCACAGACCCGTAAATTAGGAAGACCTAAGTTTCGAGTGACAAGTAACCGAACTCTGAATAGTGTCGAGTGCCTTTATTGGATCAAGATTAAGAATAATCTATGACTCTGCTTCACCAGCTGTTCTATTTACCTAATGATCGTTTTGGCATTTAATGCAAATGCGACTGAAGTTGTTTTAGGCATTTCTTGCATCATTTCGTTTCTTGCTTTACCTTATAGCGATCGTCACCTAATATTATTCGTTTTAGCGGTGGTAACTACAATGTGCTAGCTATATGAACAGCTCGTTAATTTCCCCAGCTAAACTTGGTATTGTGTAGGCTACAATTATGGATATTAAAGGGGTATTGCATAATCACTTCGTTTGGTAGGCGAATTACTTAGGTTTTGTTTGTTTTTTCTTTGCGAATTTACAAATACCTTCCCCCGCTCTGGGCGGAGTGGAGGTGAGTGTCAGACTTTTACTGACTAAAACTTACCCATTTTGCTGTTTTTGCCGTTTATGTTCCGGGGCCGCGGTATATCTTTCGAACAACCCGCAACCCCGTCAGGCGGTGTCCCTGGCAGGTCCATCTGCTTTGCTGACAACTCTTTGCGGCACGCGTGGAACACTAACGCGCCATCGACACGGCCTGTCTTCACTGGACAGACGGATGGTAAGCTACCCATTGCTCACCGCCCACAAATCCGTATTTACGGTGACCGGGAGTCGTTTTGCTGCGTTCTCGCGTCTCCCGCGGATTACTTTCAATACGTAAGTACCTGTGATAGTTGTATTAAAAAAGTGGGTGAACGTGTTGATCTATCACATGTAAGAAATCCCTTGGTTCATACTTGTTACACCCACAGGAATGGCAGTTCAGATATTGTTTTACACAACATAGCATCTCGCTTGTGATCTCCAAAGGTTACAGACAGACAGATGTGTAGTTATGTTTAAGTTCCATATAATAGGAGCTGATTCTATTTCTATCAACCGGTCACAGTCCGAGACTCCGGAGCTGCTACTGGGGAATTCTTGATGGAAAAACCGAACAACCCTTTGTCTGACCCGGGAATTGAACTACCTCATGCTCCGCACTCGTCGTGCTTGCGACTACTCGACTAACGAGGCGGTCAAGTATTGTTTTAGTCCTACTAATAATATTATCTAAATATACTATATATTGTATATATAATATTATAAATGCGAATGTTTGTGAGGATGTATGGATACGGATCTTGATGAAATTTGGCACAGAGGTCTGAAATAAAATATAGTACGTTATTTTTCGATATCACGCGGGCAAAGCCGCGTACGCCAGCTAGTTCTAAATAAAAGCGAAACAATAATAGGTAGACCGCAATATTTCAACACGTTTTGTAAATACGTTTAACAGTCCGTGACTAGTTGATTTAATACTAGCACCAGCTACCCGTTATTTAAAATATAAAGTAAATATGAAAAGTGGCAATATAAAATACGCCATTAAATCGATATGTTGGAATATCGATATAAAATGACGCATTGAAAGTAGAAACAATGCCGGGTATAAAATATAACATTCTAATGTTATGGCACTTACAGCTTCTCCTTTCTATGGTAATAAGGAGATCGTAAATTTTTTACGAGCTCCTTCAATAAACTTTCATAGTGAAATTATGCCGTGGTTTTAAAGTACGGCATCCGTTTTAGTGTCGACAGAAATTAAAAGGACTAAGATTGATGTGAATGAACTTTTCGCCGCACGAACTTTAACTTGAGTCATACGAAAGAAATGTAGTCAAGCAGAGAATGAACAATGAATGATGAAAGTGAGGACTTATAAAACTTTTATTTTTTTCAATCTTGTTTGATCTACCGTAAAATTGTGACGTTTCTATACCAGTGAGCATTTAACTGTTAATCTGACGAATGAGAAATATGCAGTTAGTAGTAGTTGGTAGTTCGCGTGGTCGAAAATGTTATTTGATTTTTCATTGGGAGTATCAGTCATTAGAATGTTCTCAGTATCAGAGTCTGGATTTATTTTGCCCCATTGATGGCAATAGGCTTACTCCCTATTACATAGAACTGAAACATAACTGGGGACATGTGGTTGTAATATTAAGTACACATCTGTCGGGTCAGACAGGTTCAGGGATGTACAGGAGCGATGTTAAAACTCAAACTCGGAACTCAAAGCATTTATTTCAATTAGACCATTACAGGCACTTTTGATGTCAAGAAAAAAAAATAAGCTACAGTCCCAGACACAAGGCAAGAAACTCCATGGACACTCTTTTACAAGTTGTAGTTGTACAAGATCATGGTAACATCATTCATGTTGAGATAATAATTATAAATAAATGAGAACGATGTAGTTAGACGTGCACATTAAGAGCGTCCAGAGTAAAAGCAAAAATGATAGTAAATTTATTATTTTAATAAAATAAACCTTGGCAGCTAAGAGATAACCAGTCCCAACTGACAGCGCCCGTTCACGGACATGACGCATGGATCAGCCTCATTCAACTTAGCCATTTTGAAGGGAACTAAATGACATGACATTCTTTCAACCACCAGGTCAAGTCAATGATAGTACATAGCACTCACAAATGGGCTTTACAATTATACAATGCTAGGAAATTGATTCTATACAATGCAAAGATAGTCTTACAATCTTCTGCAGTTTCCACAATAAATATATTTTGTTATAAAAAATAAAAAACAGGCAGACAAACATCAAAACCGCGTAAACAACCATAAATACTCCATAACATGACCGCACAAACTTCAACCCAAATTAAACCGGCACACACGGCATTTACAGGTCACGAGCGAAGCAAAAGGGTGCAACTAGCTCAAGGGCACCGCCATGGAGATAAGAGCCTCGGTTTGGAAGCTCTCGCACAAAACGTCCCGGTACCTAGTACCCACTTGTACCTGTACAGAAAGACTGTTGTTGTGAGGCACGCTTGTCTAAAGAAGGAAAATTGTAAGGCTGTCGTGCTTTCTTAATGGTGGAAATAGGTTGTGCGGTTAGTTGGTCAGCAAGATGGTGATGGATTATGAGAATAAGAGAGAATGAGATTATTTGTGTGTCCCGGGTTGTGGGTTGTTCGGAAGAGATACCGCGGTTCAATAACAATTTTCCCAATACCTACTGGAATCGTACCTTGGAACATGATGCTCTCGAAATAAACATTGATTTTTATTATTTTGTGCCTTTCAAATTTAAAGAAAGAAAGCAACTGGCAATAATTGTCGATACCTAGTTTGTAATTAACCGAGACGGGAGGTAATATCTAAAACCATGAGATGATGTTCACTGCGTCATCAGAAATAGAAAAAAATATGTTCCGTGCAGCTGCGCTCTCACAGGTAAAATAGACTAGTTTCGATTTAAATGTCAAGATATTTTTAACCATAACGCCAGTAAATAGAGACATTATTTGGTCGTAAGAGCAATAACATGTTTATTAGCGCTAACCTACATACTAAAGGACGTTGCCTATAAATAGCAAAAAACACTACACTGTCCTTCCAATGACAATTTTATTTTTAATTTTGACAGTAAGTGTCCCGATTGCAAATGTATGCAAATTATTTGCGTGGGACTCGGTCGACAGCAATCAAATTAAGCGTCAGCAAAAAGAACGGTAAATGCCGTGCTAAAAACGTATTTTCGTTCTCTATTTTATAAAGTACGCAGGTAATTTTTATAGAAAACTACCTTTTGCCTGCGGCTTCGCTCACGTTAAATTTATTTGCGCCTTATTGATTTGTGATAGCAACGCTAAATTTTCCCGTTTTTTCCCTCTTACTCCCTTATACCCCACTGTTTTTTTTTAAAAAAAAGGCCTGTGTTCGTCTCCTGGTTCCTAACTATCTCTGTACCAAAATTCATCAAAATCGGTTTAGCCATTAAAGCGTGAAGAGGTAACAAACAAACAAAGAAACTCACTTTCGCTTTTATAATATTAGTAAGGATGTGTGTTCTTTGTTTGTGGTGAGGAGCTCATGGCTAAATAATAGCAGCCGCTCAGGTCGATCTTTAGGTTAAGCCACGCTTGCCTAGGTTGGTCTGTGGATGGGTGATCACTCGTTACATACAGAGTTTCCTCCGTGCCTCGGAAAGCACGTTAAGCTGTTGGTGCCGGCTGCCATTTGTAGGTCTTTGACAGTCAATACTTATTACTAGGCTAAGGTTTATAAATAGATATTTTGAGTTGGATTATTGATTGCTTTATTTATTTTACGCTGCTCTTTATATTATATATTTTTTTATATTTCTTCGCGTGGGGATAGAATCTGCGACCGTTCACCCGTTGCGATAACTGTGCCGTCAACAATATACAGAAACAGAAATTCAGCCTAAACTTCACTCAACTGTAAATAATTGTACTTAAGCATTTCCGTACACCCCAATTGCAAACAATAACAAATGGCTAAATAATTTTTGTCACAACTTAAAGCTGCTCCACAGCTTAACAATTGTTGTTCGTGCAATAATTTAAATTGGATTATTTTACTTTCACAGCACATTTCGCGAACAACCTAATTCCGGTTATCCCCGACGACACTCAAAACAAACGAAAGTCTGATAAATGTTGCTATTAATCTTCCGGCAGCTTCAACGTGCACCCTTGCGAGAAAGGGACGGAAACAATTATAATAAAAATCTAGATTTGGGTTAAGTGCGCTTAGGCAGACAGTTTATGCCACTTTACGTCACGGTTTTATGCAGGAGAAGCAGGAATTTATTCTTGTATGAATCCCTTTTTTCTGGATTTGCTGGACCAACGGCCTGCGCCCTATTTTGTGGATAACTTGCAGTAAAATGTGAAACGAATGGGCCATGTTTGTCGTGAAGAATAGAAAATGGGCACGTTATTAGATGGGAGTAATAAAATAAGGGTTAATTGGCAGTTTCTATGTATATATATATTTGTTTTTGGTGGTTGGTTATCGTATTAACCAGTACTAACTAGGTGGTGAAGTTCAGATAGGCAGTCTGTCCACATAAAATACAGGTATTTAGTTGTATCCGATTAGACTGGAAGCCGATGATGTTGATCAACAAATCATCTGCATCTTATCATTTCCCAACGTTTTTGTCAGACGTAGCAATCGTAAGAACACTCATTAGAAAGCTTCAAATGAAAAGGAAACAGATTGGTTACAACAAATATTATTTATTCTGGTCAGCACTAAACAATACCGACGTGAATATAGGGTGTTTTATTTTCAGCTTCGAATCACAGCGTGTGGCAACTCTTTCATAAACTTACTATTTTTACTTAACGTTTCGAACGCGTAATTGGGGGTATTAAGTAATGCGACACCACCAATTATGTAGCAGCAATAAAACCTGAGCTGCAAGCAATGAAAAAGGTTGAAGTTTAAATAAGAGCGAATGGGGTCAACGAAGAGTAGTCGACGTCCATACAATGGTAACAATACGCGGAATATAGCTAGGACAAATTGCATGGGAACATTTTGAATGGCAACAAGTGGACTGAAACTCTCTGAAATATGATTATCATATTCCGGAGCCGTATCCCCTCACCTGTTTCATAATGTTTTTGTTTTTTGTTCTTCTACGTAACGAGCATCCTGTTTCGTGGTTAATTTGAATGCATGTTTTGTTGCTAGGAATTTGCCGTTGGATTTTTGTCACTTTTATTTTTTACGTCGGATCGTAATTTTTTGCGGAGGGATTTGTTATTTCTATAGGTTCCGCCACCAAGTGGAGGGAATGTATTTTTTTTTACAATTGTTATAGGATGTACAGTGGCCTAACACAACAACTGAGTGAGCGCTGCCTCGCTCGCGGAATGGGATCCTACTGAATAATGGACGAGCACTGCTAAGCACTACCTGACCCATATTAGACTGGCATGTTGCATTAAACGGTATAGGTAAATACTTGTTCAAAAATGAGGAATAAATGACGTTAGATTTAAATGGAACTGGCAGCTCACCATTAAGGCTTTTAGAGAAAAAATACAAAACAAAACAACGACGATCAGGACATTTTTTGGGTTGCGGATGAGAAACCATCAAATAACTTCCCTCATTCTGGGCGGGGTGGATTTTACTGGTAAACACCCACCAATGTTCCTTCTTTTGCCCTACATGTTCCGGGGCCGTGGTATCTCTTTCGAACAACCCACAACCCCGGCAGTATCCGATCAGTACTTCAGCCAACTTTGTTCAAACTGTGAATAATAATGAAAATAAACTAACTAAGCAGAAAAAACAGATCGAATATAACATCAGTACCAATCTTAATATCCTTCAATCCACTCAATCGATAACAACTTGGCCCTTTCAGCGAGAGCACCAAGAGCTTGCAAATTAAATTACAGAAATAAGAATACAGTAAAGTTAAACAAACTTCGCGAGCTAAGCCGCCTTTGAACAAAACGAGAGGGGATGGGGGAATGGTTGCTTCAAACGTTTTATCCTGAAAACACCTAAATTAGAATTAGATCCTACCAACGAGTTCACTAATTAATTTTGTGATAATAGGTTTACCGTTTTCGCGTGTTTTTTGTCAGGCAAATTAGTTTTTGCTCTCTTATTTGGATTAAAAAACTCTATGGTGAAAAAAAATATTGTTAGTTTATTTAAACAAGAAGTCTGCTGAGAACAGAAAGATTTTAATTTGGTTAACATTAACCGTCTTGTTCCACATAACACTGTTCGATTATGCACACAATATTATTACAGATATTTCATATTTAATTAATTTACAATATAGCTGATATGCCTAGTTTCTTGGAAACTTCATGAAATAGTAATTATGAGCTGGCAATACGGCAGAATCCGATAACTTCACATTGTGTGGAGTTGCTCTCTAGTGGAATACTAGAGTTGGTCGGTATTTGCTCCACGATCATATTTGAAGTTGATTTAGTGTGGTTTCTTAGTTGTATTCTACCGAAATGTATGGCTTTAGTTCTGGTAATAGAGCGACTAAATATTAGGTCAAAGAAGATTAAATTAACATATATCTTAATTAGAGTTTCAAACAAATACTCGCTCTTCTACTAGCATCATAAATCAAATGAAGCATAAATTACTCAGGAACTTTGTTTTAATTTAAAATTATTCTGTTCCATCAAGATCTTCCATTTTGAATATATTTTTATCACGTAAGCCGGGAAGCGTCTCTTGCAGCCGATCTAAGTGATTCGCGCCACTTGCGTCATCAGAATTCGTCCCTCAAACACAATCTCCCTCTGATAAGGTCAGAATATCAGTCGTTCGCTCTAAATGCAAATATTACCGCACCCGGGAGAGGTGTTATAGCCTCGGTTTTGAGGTAAAAAAGGACGAAAACAGCGCTAAATGGCAAGAAAGCGCTTTTTATGCTGACGGAATTGGGTAGTTAAAGATAAAGAATGGATAGACCGGCTCCTTAGATAGTTGTTTTAGTACACTATAGGTAGATAGGCACGTTACTTACTGTTTTATTTATGTAATGGGACGAATAAGTTTTTTGCGTGAAGTACGTTAGTTTTGATGTGCTAGGATCGTGGGGGATCATTACAGTGGAAATGTTGGACGTAAAGGAGTGGATAAATGGATTTTATTTCTTGAAGTTTTTAGTTACGAAGTGTCTTTGTTCTAAGTTTTGATATGCTGACTGGTAGAGGTCGACACTTGCAATACACACATAACCTGACACCTATTTCTCATGGGGTTGGGTAGAAATAAAAGATCGTCGGCCATTCTGAGGATCAACCAAGTTGTGAATAAGTTAATCATATTAGTTAGCATAAGAAAATCCCTACTAATATATCCTTACTTCCTTACTAATATTATAAAAGCGAAAGTGAGTTTGTTTGTTTGTTTGTTTATTTGTTTGTTTGTTTGTTTGTTACCTCTTCACGCTTTAATGGCTGAACCGATTTGGATGAATTTTGGTACAGAGATAGTTGGGAACCAGGAGACGGACATAGGCTAATATTTTTTTGAAAAAAGTGGGATTTCAGGGAGAAAGAGGGAAGAGAAGGGAAAACTTAGCGTTGCTATTACAAATCAATGAGGCGCAAGGGGAACTGTGTTACCCCAAATTTAACGCGGGCGAAGCCGCGGGCGAAAGCTAGTAATAATATAAAAGCGAAAGTGAGTTTGTTTGTTTGTTACGTCTTCACGCCTGAATGGCTAAACCGATTTTAATGAATTTTGATACAGACATAGTTGGGACTCTGGAGACGGACATAGGCTAAAAAAAGGGGGAGAGGGAATAAAAGGGGAGGGAAATATAATTTGTTTCGATCATCACGCCGGTTAAAGTTAGCGTTAACCCAAAGTAATAATGCCACGCGGACGAAGTCGCGGGCGGAAGCTAGTACTCAATAAACTCTGGTTTCATATGTCTATTGTTAAAACACTTAATAATTCATAGTAACATCCTACCTTTATACAGCTTTATACTGCAATATTCATTTATGATTAAAAGCCAAAGGAGGTCGATCGTTTCCGTGCTGGTAGGAAACGAATTCTCCAGGGAAATGAAACTACGAAGCGCAGTTCATTCTCTTCACTCTCAGTTATACTACAGCGAATTGATTTACGTACAATTTTCAACCTAATATTCTAGGTAAAATAAGTTAAAATACTTGGAAAGAGGAATTTTCAACAACAGAAGAGGTTGCTAGGAAAATTGACAATAGGTATTAAGGATCATTGACTGGTTCTGTGGATTATAATTACTGAGCACTAAATACGATTCCTGTTTGGTTATTGCCGCTTGTTGTTTTCAGAATTTCAATTTGTACTTGCTGTTTTACAGGAAAAAGTAGCAGCGTGCCTAGAAGTTAAAAATAAGCCAAGGAAAACTGATGTTTTTTTTTATACGTGGGCAAAGTATAAAAAAAAGCTATGAATTTATCCTGTATCGTGGATGCATTTACGAACATTTAAACTCACATACACAAACAGCCAGACTCGTAACAACTATTTGCAGGCCATACAAATATTTGTTCCGTGCGCGAATCAAACCCGCGACACGCAGTGCAGCAGTCAATCGCTCAGCCACTGCGCCAACCGTGCCGTAAAAAAGAAACCTTTGTGTTGTGTTCGTGTGTGTTCAGTAAACCTTTTTTTTGCGGATGTTCCAGAGGGCAAAATAACCCTTTATGTTCCGGGACCGAGGTATCTCTTTCAAACAACCTGCAACCCCGGTTTCAGAAACTCCAAGGATAAAACGGCAAGCCAAGCTCATATAAAAGTACTGCTACTAGCAAGTCGTTATGATTTTCCATTGAATATTAACGTAACAAGAATTTCATTTTTTATTTGGGCCTATGAGACGTAACATTTGTAAGAAAACTTTTCAATCTAAGTGCCCGTCACTTTTATAAGAGCACATTTTATCAACAGAATAGTTTCCAAAAAAAAAAATACTAGTCCGTCTTTAAGATTATTCAAAATAAGGGACACTTATTTTTTATTTGTAAATTAGAATAAAAATGACAAAGATAAAGCCCATTAAAGTTACGCGTTGCTGATTTTTTTTCGCAAGGGGAGACGTCACACGTAATTTTAAAAGACGGACTAAATAGAATGTAGATACTTTGACCCTATTCTTTGATAAAACACTGAAAAATATCAAAACCCGACAAACCACTTTCTACGTTCCAGAGACTTAATAAAGCCTGCAGAAGCGAAATTAAATCATCAACGGTCGCATGCACTTGGAAACAATCTACAGCACACGACCACAATAAGATCTTGTTTGCAGTTTCCGAGTAAGTTAGTCGCCACATCTATCTTTCCTAGTTATGTGCAGATACGTCACTATACGGCTAAGTTTAATGTCTTCGTATATAGTCGTATGTGCTGTACGTTATGTGATTCATTTAGGAACTGCAGAATTTGGAAGACAAAGAATAAGGAGATTTAAGTATAACAAAAAGCCTGGCGTCTTTTTGTGACGTATTTTGAGAAATATCATGATTTAAAAGAGTCCATGGAGTTTTTGCTCATTCTTCTCCATAGAAATCTACGCTTTAGAATAGACAACATCATTACTTTCACAAGTTATTATTTATTTATTTATTGGTTTACCTACAATTGTTACACTGATAATTAAAAACAATACAGTCACAAAGAATTAGACTAAGTGTACAATATAATGCGGCAAACACAGATAGCAAGAATGAAATTTGAGTAAAAACAAGAAAAGGTACAGAAATAACACTTAATAATATTTATATTTATTTTACAATGTTTTCGACGGTGTGCTTAACATGGTGAGATAATATATCTAAACAATATTTAGGTGGACTTGGTTCTTGAATTGCCTAAGTGAAGTGCAACAAATATCGATCTGGTCGTCATGATTGTTAAGAAGTCGGCAAAGCCTTGGAATAGGAGAATTGGAACCTGAAGCAGCATGCATTGTGTCTGGGACTGTAGCTTCATTCTTTTGTTTCTTGACATTCAAAATTATCTGTAATGGTCTAATTGAAATAAATCTTTTGAGTTGAGTTTCTAAACCAAATTGTGCGGTAAATAAATTAATAGTGGTGAATTAAAATCAATGTGTTTGTACCGATTCTTAACATCTAATGAAATGCTTTGAAATCAAGTAACATCAAATAGAAACCTTAAAACTCATATTGAAAAGGCCAAGGTGGAGGGCATAGGCTAAAACTTAATAATAATTAATCCAGCCTATAACTGACCCATTGCTAGACAAAGGCCTTTTTTCACACAGAAGGCATGAGCATTGATCATTACTTGCTCTTGACGGTTTGGCGAATTCAGACTCATATTAATTACAAGTCCGGGTTTCCTCACTACGTTTCTCTACACCGATGTCTGTGACATCCAAGATTTTAAAAACTTAATTAAAAACATAAAACCGTATAACACTAATTTACTTAATTAATCGTCAAAATAACGTTTAAAACGTTCGTTAAACAGCTTTATAAATCAGATCTGCCTACAAACACAGCGATGATAAATTCAACTAATTCCCTTGAGTATATACTGATACTAAATTGAATACGCCTTTAATAGCTTTTCAGATAAAAGCTAATAATTCCCAGCAGACAGCCGAGATATTATGGTTAGGGAAATAAATTATTATTATGTTCTGTAAGATTGCTGGTTCAGTAATACCGTTACACACATAAACGCGCCAATTAACCTGGAAATATAACTAGGAGTAATTGCCAATCGTTAAACAGCCAACATACGTCCAAATATCCCACACGATTTGCAAAGCCGATTTGTAAAGGCTTTGGGAAATCAAATCGGTACATTTTGTCTGTAGGTTAATACTAGATTGTACAAAAGTAACCATAGAGTTTCTTATCGGTTCTTCTCCATAGGAAACGACCATCCCGAACCGTGAACCTTTTTTTGACGTTTTATACTTAGGTATAAAACGTCAAAAAAAGCCAATGTGAAATAAAAAAAAAAACATCGACTCACTTATCACGACATTTAAGAAACTACAAGTGTGAGAAGCTTCAAAATTTGCATGCGGGATCCTTTTAGGACGTAAGTTCAAAATTCAATCCCTAAGGGGATGAAACAGGATCCTGCCGGGGTTGCAGGTTATTTGAAAGAGATACCGCGACCCCGGAACATAAAAGGCAATAGAAGGAACGTGGGTGGGTTTAGTTCGTACAAGTGTAGCAGTCAACCCCGCTCCTGCTTTCCATCCGTGAAAAAATGGATGAAACAGGGTGGCAGGCAATAATATTAGTAACCATGTCAGTTTAAAGACTATAAGGTTTGTATGGGAGAACGCGATTGCTTGACCGGGTTAAATTAATAGACCACACAACATCACGCTACGACATGGAGATAAACATCCTTACTATAATATTATAAAAGCGAAAGTGAGTTTGTTTGTATGTTTGTTACCTCTTCACGCTTTAATGGCTAACCCGATTTTAAAGAATTTTGGTACAGAGATAGTTGGGAACCAGGAGACGGACATAGGCTTTTATTTAAAAAAAAGTGGGATGTGGGGGAGAAAGAGGGAAGAAAAGGGAAAACTTAGCGTTGCTATTACAAATCAATAAGGCGCAAGAGGAACTATGTTACCCCAAATATAACGCGGGCGAAGCCGCGGGCAAAAGCTAGTAAAATATAAAACTGTCTTAGGTCCGTCTCATCTCAAGTATTGAGCAGTAGCTGCTCTACAGATTGAAAAATTCCTGATCCCGGAAAAGTCCAACAACACTACCGGACCGGTAATTGAACACAGGACTTCATACTGAGGAGTCGTGCTTGCAACCACCAAAGGAACGAAGCTGCGATTCGGTTGTTATTAATATTTTATTAAAAATGTTGCCCCACACTAGAAATATATCCTGTATCGTGGGTGCGTTTACAAACATTTAAACTCACATACACAAACAGCCAGACCCGAAACAACTACGTGTAGGTCATACCAATATTTTTTCCGTGCGGGGATCGAACTCGCGACTCGCAGCGCAGCAGTCGATCGCGCAGCCACTGCGCCAACCATGTCGTCACATAGAAATTGTCATTAAAGTTTATCATAGTACATAACTATTGTTTAGATGCGACAGTATTGCGATAGAAGCGGTAAGCTATTTTCCAACTCATTGTCTATAAGTATCAATGTTATGAATTCTTCTTCCTCGATTGATTTTCATTATAATGGGCGGGATCAAGTATGATATATTTTAGTGGATGCCATCTTTATTTAATAGGGACTATATTGCTGAGATAAACATGGCCATGTCTTCCAGAATAATAGAAAGCAGACAGAAATCTGCGATTTTCGATTAACTGTAATATTTCGCCTGTTGTACATAAAAGGTTAGGCAGAAGTGTACCTAATAGTACATCAATACGTGAGCTTGTTGCCATCAACCTGGCACAAATCCAAACCCCGTGGCTGCTGATAAGAAATTTCTGAATAGCCCAATAGCACTGACTGACCCAGGAATCGAACTTGGGACCAACAAAAAGTATTATCTAGTTGGTTCAAATGTAAATATTCTCGGAAAACTATAATAAAAAAACAGAAACGAAAAATACACATATCATTTTATCCTAGAAATACCAAAAGATATTGAAACATAAGACAATTGATTCCAATCCCCAATGCTTCCCTGATAGAATATTCAGGTTTTACGTGAATATATTTATCAGAAATATAAGCGTACGGACGATATCTGTTGAAAATGGAAGGCAACGTCTTTCCCCTGGGAGCTCATTAGATTGTCGCGCGCTGGTTGCCAGGGGAATCGACTGCTGGATAACCGATTCACCGCTTCGATTTCAGAACGACCCGTGTAAAAATACAGGGTATTGACAAATGATGTCGGAAATGATATTGATATATGTGAGGTTCTTTTTGTAGTGGTTATATTGGATTGGCAGTTATTTCGTGTAAAATAAAGTTTTTTTGTTTTTTTTAATGACGTGAAAATATTTGTCTGGTGAGCTTATTCTATGCAGCACTTAATATTCTATACAGCGGGCAAAACTACCATCTACAATATTTACAATGAAATACAATTATTTATTTCATATCAATCACCATTGTTAGATTTTTTTGTCTGTTTAAAGTCAGTCTTTCGATCGACGTTCAAAGTAAATCACATTTCCATCAATTTCTCGAAAGGTTTCTTTTTCTTTAATGACTAAAAACACATTAAACTGTGCACTACTACAAAACTACTAGAACAGAAGTTCTTTACCAAAACTTTCTTCGCCCCAAATATAATATGTTTGAGTATGTATAGTTACACTAAAATTGCTGCCAAATCAAAGTTTTTCCGAGCATCTGTAACACTTAAAACTTTGGAGAGCACATAATAGCGAGCAATAGATCGCACAACACACTGAAGTGTGTCTACTGTTCTCAACCATTGTGTTCATGACAGATAGAACTTGGAAACTACAGGGGACAAGTTAAATATTGAAGTTCACAAACTGGGACCCAAGTCTGTTCGGCGTAGATTCAATTCGAGGTTGGCTTCGAATACTCCATAGACCATGTGTGTTTTAATAGAATAAACAGAAGAACCTGCTTTATGAATAAGTGTGTCTAATCGTTTTTGATTTAGACAAAGATTTATTAGCGCTTGATGTGCTTAGGACTTAATTTACAATAATACAAGGGCAACGGGTAATAAGCACATTATAGTTATTACTTCAGGCCTGTGACACATGGACTGCTCAGTTTCAGAACTTATAGCAATACTAGCTTTTGCCTGCGGCTTTGCTTGCGTTAAATTCGGGGTGCCACGGTTCCCCTTTCCTGATTTGCAGGTACTTGCTGCCTGTAGTTTTTGCTCTTGCGCCTGATTTATTGTAATAGCAAAGCAAATTTTCCCCCTTTTCTTCCCTCATTACTCACTTTAAAAAAAAACCTATGTTCGTCCCCAGGATCCCATCTACCGCTGTACCAAAATTCATCAAAATCGGTGTAGCCATTTAGGCGTGAAGCTTCTGCTTTTATAATATTAGTAAGGATTATTTTTGAACGTGTACTGCGATGATTTCGATTGAAAGGATCCTATAAATAATTAGAGTTTCGCCATGTTTTAGCTACAGTTTCAGTGTAAGTTTCACGAGATTTTTTTATTCCATTATACTTTTTTTTTTAGTACAACGGTTACCAGTGCGTTGAATAAATTTATGTATTGTGTAAAAAGATCAAACATCATGTACATAGGTGTCATGCATGATTTACAGTATTTTGTTTCCAACTGTATCAATGTTCATTCAATTTGACGAGTTGAATCACAAAAAAAAACCTATTACCCTTTCATATTTTTGCACACAAAACGTGCCAGAAAAGTGAATTAATTATTAATTTTATTTCGCTGTTTACTAGTGAGAATATTATTAGATACTAGTTGCGCCCCGCGGTTTCACTCGCGTGGTGATACAATATATTTTCATGAATTGTTGTTGAATGTGTTAATCTGATGTATATTGCTAGCTACATTATTGTTAAGTGTAATTAAAATCCATTCAGCAGATTTTGCGTAAAAGAGTAACAAACATCCATACATACATCCTCACAAATATAATATTATAGTAGGATTATAATATTAGTCGGATTTAGAAAAACATTTCAAAAGTCCAAATGCAAGTTAAGTTGAGCTA
The DNA here is from genome assembly GCA_958449745.1 of Ochropleura leucogaster. Classification (NCBI taxonomy): domain Eukaryota; kingdom Metazoa; phylum Arthropoda; class Insecta; order Lepidoptera; family Noctuidae; genus Ochropleura; species Ochropleura leucogaster. Next base: position 10,212,434 of record OY288212.1, read on the forward strand.
TAATATTGATATTGTCGCTTGAGCATTACTGCACTCGTTAAGATGTCGGCTATACACATCTGACATGAGTAACATAGAAATATTACTATTCGTTCGGCACATGTGACGGTAAATTACAATTTGTGACCGGGCGTTAACTTTACTGACAGATTTATTCTTCGTATACACGTCCTACTTTGTGTCACAGCTCATAAAGATGTCGTTACGTTGAATTAATATGGTCGCACATTGAATTAATTTATACTAATAATGTCTTTCGAAAATAAAAAGGGCCGTGACCAAAAATTGGTTTGTTTATTTCTCTGGTTGAGAGACGCGTGGGGCTAATTTAAAATTGGAATGTAAAACCGACACGTTTGACCTAAAATCTTTTGATAAATTAGACTAATTAATCACTAGAGGGAGTTATTTTGGGTATGGGAGATTTACACGAAAACTGGTTATCTAGATTTATAAAACTTTAGCCTTAGTTTTGGCGGAGATAGTAAATGTGTATTCGTTTACCTTCGTGAGAATACTAGATAAGTTTGAAAGATAGGCAAAAGCAAAGATGCTAAAACTAAGGGTTTGGGTCTAGGCTGAAAATCTATTTATTAATGCACACACAAAATACTTGATAAGACATTACATTAAGACAGAGGGGTACAAAAGCACTGCTTAATTTCATTAGAAATTTCTTCCAGCAGACCTGCGTGTGGACAGTTGGATGAGATTATGTAAACACAGTTCGTAGAAAAGACAAAACAGGAAAAAAATATCAATCATAAAATAAACATACATATAAATAATACACAAAAAAAATAATCGTAGTCTATCGTCAGTGTTATTAAACAAACAAAACAAAACATTAATAGGTCGAAGGTTGACTTACCTATGATAATTATCAGTTTTTATTTGTATAATTTTGTATAATCATACTATTGTTATTGTTCTTTTTCGTTATTACAATAAGCAAATATGCTTTGAATGCTATGGAGCTTAGTTTCATAAGTCAAGTAATAATGATTCTTAGAATCCTCTCTCATTTGGATTAAAATTGTCCAGAGTAATGTGAATAAGAAAATGGATCCCGGGTTCCTGAGGAAATTAACTTGAGTGAGGATTTAAATTTTTCATCAAACCAACCTAATTAACTTCATAATTAAACTTGGCAATCTTGTGGAGTTTTATTCATCTATTGAGACTTGGCCCATTCGCGCTTTGATCAAGTCTTTTATTATTTCGAGTTAGTACTAAATCGAATTAAGTATTTCAGTCTAATCTCGCAGTTTCTTCATTTTTTAAGTAATTAATGAATACGTAAAATTTACAATTAAGCAACAAAATGGCTTTCCTTCAATAAACGTTTCAGTAACAAAGCCTCCTTCAAATAAATAGGAAACGTGGAGGGCGAGGTCCCTTCAAAATAAGCATTGTTAAATCTTTGTGAACTTCCCAACTTTTCGCCATTAAGTACAATTTAAGTATAGAACTTAAATGAAGTGGAAAAGTTGACCGGAAAGAATCACCGTAGGGCAAGTTCATCCCATCTAGAGTGTGAGCGATAAAAAAATTGGTATATGGTTCACATTTTCCGCTTAAACTTTTTAGTTCAGCGATGAGTGTCAGTTCAAGTTAAATTAAGCAATTTTAAGGAGTTTCTAAGTTGGTGTACCATATACAGAAATTTAGCTGTCCATTCATCTTATTAAGCCATTAGCAAATTTTCCTTGATTATGTTATTCTCTTAAGCAGAAAAGCCACAAGAAACACAATGCGATTTAAAAAGCTAATTCCCATTGAATAAAACCGTATAATTGCTTCATTCGCCATTACACTTTAAAAATAGAACGGAAAAAAAAGAAAAACGAATGATAGCGTGCCAACCAGCCCATCCAATTACACAACGATTATGTAAGTACATACCATTCAATGTTATAGTTATGTCAAAGGCCATTAAACCCGGCTAATTGTTAGTCGAAAGTAGGTCATATAGCCTGCACTATACTTGGTTTAATACACAAACTTTGTTGACAAGGGTCCAATGTGCAGGGCTCCAAAAACCGCTTCATTAGCATAGGAGTTTTAGTTTGAGATTGTACTTATATTCTTGTCGTTTACAAAACGCGCTGGCTTCTGTAGGCTTGTGTTAATTACGGGTTCTAATACTCTCCGAATACAACAATGTTAATTGGGAACTGAAAGTTATTTGATTAAGCAAGTTTATGGGAAAAGGCTTAGCCAAGTATGTCGAGTTAACCAAGTTAGAATGTAGAATTTTAATAACTATTAGATACAGTGTATTGTCATTTTCTTCGATAACGCCCGTTTTAAGGTGTCTTCTCACTGCACCGTACCAAACCACGCATGTACATAGATGTACGCACCACGACCGTGTTATGAACGTATTAAGCAAGGAAAAATCACAAACATGACAAAGATTACTACTATGCCCACTACAATTTATCATCCGTTTATAACGATTTATATACAGGTTTCCGGTTAAACCTTTTATTCATGGTATTCAAGAGTATTAGACAATGCCGACTAGAACGACGTCATGCACGGAGTGTCCACAACTGATGGTGAAGATATTTCTCCGGTGCCGAAACGCAACGTGCATGACATGTGATGGTCTTGATATGTTCATAGAACGGTCAGTCGGTAATTTATTTCTTTTCATTTATTTGTTTGGGATCTCCAACAAAACATCATGAGACGTAAATTATGGACGACAATAGTATCACGTAGGTGCACTCCTTCACTTACAGGAGACCACAGCATGCATAATAGAGTTTACTCTAAGTCAAAAAAAAAAATAAGATTTATACAACTTTTCATTTTTTGTGTAAATGTTGACTATTTAACATTTATACAAAAATAAAAATAAAGTCTTGGTATGGCATATAGTAGTGGGCAGGCAGGGCAATCTTTTAATAAAAATAAAAGCAAATCAGTAAATAGCCTGAAGCTTTAATTTGTGCGAGGTTAATTTAATGGCAACAATAAAAAAGAAAAAAAACTTAATAGAATTCAATTAGAAAACTTTTGAGAATTTAAAATTTACATGTAACCTGACGATGAATCCGGGCACGATTTTAATGTAAAGTTTTTATAAAATTACATAGTAATTACCGTTAAAAACTTCAGTATAACGTTAGATAAACAAAAAATGTTCCACACAAGCACTACGCGAGTATTTTCCCATTTTACAGTTGTCTATACAAATTGGAATCAAACTTTACGTAAAATTTATAGTGGTGGCGACACACCCCTCGTGTGTTCTGAACGTACGCAAAAACTATTCCAGCATTTATAGTACCTTTGTTTTGAAAGAATTTAGTGCCGAAACGTGGGTGAAAGGTTTTTAGGCAATTGATTTTTAACAAACCTAATAAAAAGGAGGTTTTCGATTCGACCGGCAGTATGTAATATTGTCAGAATTGAACTTTTTTTTAGGTATAGTCAAACTTAGGGAACAGTGCATGTTTCATTAAAATTGTTTCATTAGTTTCTGTGATACTTGTGTTGTGTCTATGAGGACAACACACTGATTAATAACTTTTAGTAACAATAGAAAATAAGTACTCGATATCAATTTGTAAATGAGATACTAGCTTTCGCCCGCGGCTTCGCTCGCGTTAAATTCGGTATAACAGCAGCAGTTTTTGCTTTTGCGCCTGATTGATTTGTAATAGCAACGCTAAGTTTTCTCTTTTCTTCCCTCGTTCTCCCTCATATACCACTTTTTTTAAATAAAAAATGTCTGTTTGCCTATGTCCGTCTCCTGGTTCCCAACTATCTCTATACCAAAATTCATCAAAATCGGTGCAGCCATTAAAGCGTGAAGAGGTAACAAACAAACAAACTCACTTTCGCTTCTATAATATTAGTAAGGAAGTAAGGATATCATAACAACTAAAAAGGTTTTTCGTTAATCGGACAAAAAAGCGGACAATTTTTTTAATGCGGGCCAGACCCCCATGACACCAGCCACCACCATCTTGGTATTTACAAAAGATAGCAAACAAGTTCATAACAAATAACGAAACATTTCGAACCTAGCGTTCTAGCGTAACCAATTCAATCCTACTTACATTATAAATGCAAAAGTTTGTGAGTATGGATGTATGTTTGATCCTCTTTCACGAAAAAAACTACTAAACGGATCTCGATGAAATTTAAATAAATAAATAAGTATGGGACAACTCACACACGGCTATCTGATCCCAAGCTAAGCAGAGCTTGTGTTATGGTAACCAGACAACTGATATACATACTTATATAATTTATAAATACATACATATTATAGATAAATCACACCCAGACACAGAACAAACAATCATGTTCATCACACAAAGTTTGTCCTGGGTGGGAATCGAACCCACGACCTCCGGCTCAGCAGTCAGGGCCACTAACCACTAGACCAACAGGCCCGTCAAATTTGTCACAGAGGTAGATTATAGTCTGGGATAACACATACGGTACTTTCTTATCATCATGCGAGCGAAGCAGCGGTGCGCAGCCAGTTGGATATATTTGTAAGTGCTTCCTAGTGCTTAGAAATAAGTTATTAACGTGTTAACTGTTCATTTTATTTTGACAGAGAATAGGTCCCAAATGAGCAATAACCATCCTAAACGTATTGGAAACTTAATATATTTCCTATTTTCCGATGTCAAATCCAGAGAAATAAACTGGAATCAAACGTACAATTTATTGCGGAGGCAACACTCCCCGTACCACATGTAGATTGAACGTATGCAAAAACTATTTCAGAATTTCAGATCGCACCTACCTTTGTTATGGAAGAATTTAGTGCCAAACCGCAGTTAGAATGCTTTCATAAAAAGTTTTATTCATTCGTATCGGCTGGGGTTTTACTGGTATTCAGTTGCATCCGGTGAGACTGGAAGCCGACCCCGACATAGTTGGGAAAAGGCTAGGCAGATGATGTTGTATCGGGTCGGATTTAGAATTGTATTAAAATTCTGTAGTGTTATTTACGTAACGTAGTTTACGGAAACACCTTTTTAGGGGTATGTAATTAGATATTTCTGATGCTATTTAATGTTTTTATTATCGCACTATTTTAGCCTTAATGCCGGGATAAAAAAGGTTTTAAAATTTCATCTAAAACCATGTAACAAAATGCCATGTGTCCAAATATCTTCACATTCTTTGCATTAATAAAAGTAGGTATATAAGTATTCGAAAACAAATAGTATTATATATATTATTTTAATATAGTAATATGTTTGTGTTGTCGTATTTTACCCAAAGGTTGACTGGTAAAGAATGCCTGTGTCCTTCTATGAACGATTTTGTACATTAAGTTTACATAAATAAATAAAGTCAGTTAAAAAAGTATTTTCCTGCTTTTAAAAGCACATTTTTATACATAACTAGCTGCGCCCAGCGGTTTCACCCGCTGCTCACTTAAGGGTATAAAAAATAGATGTTGGCCGATTCTCAGACCTACCCGATATGAACACAAAATTTCGTTTAAATCGGTCCAGCCGTTTCGGAGGAGTATGGGAACGAAAACTGTGACACGAGAATCTTATATATTAAGATAAAAGCAGTAGCACCCTTAGTTAAGTGATAACAGCCCTTATTTCTCAAAAACCAAGACAAGATTTCGTATCACCTTACAGACTACCACAGCGTGTCTTAAGAAACAGCAGCGGGTGTCGCAAACGTTTTCTCTGCAGACATTGCAAGGAAGATTGTGTGAGACATACGAGTAGGTAAGTCACTTTACGTCTCAAGCTGGCTTATTCGAGCTCAAGTCAGGATATTCAAGCTACCTTGTTCTTATTTTAAATACAACCTGTTCAAGCTGAAAAGTATTTCGCAAATTGTTTTCATTGTTCGACTGTGTTTAAAGGATATTGAAAGGGATGATTCCAGCTGTTTTAATTGGTGTTAGTAATTCTTTCTGACGCGTTTTTTTAATTACTGTTTTATGATTGAATTTGCCTTTAGAATCGCACAGACAGAGCGACGGACAAGGCAAATGCCCTGTTTGTCTGTCTATTTTTTTAAATTTAATTTTATGTAACCAGTGACACTAACGCTATTAAAAAAAATCTAAAGACGTACAATTTATTTAAATCGGTTGAGTATCCGTTTAGGAGGTCATCATGATGTCAGTCGGGTAAATAGGACCTCGATAGAATTCAAAGTGATTGTAAAATCATCGTTTGTGAACTGATAGTAGAGCGGATTATTCAGAATCCTCGACTGAACGTAAAGATAGTTTTCCGCGCACAATAAAATTATATGGCTCACAAACGAAACGAACTGCACTGCGCGAACGGCTCCGTTCACTTTATAACGAATGCAGTTAGAACTTTGAATACCTCATAAATAGTTACCTAATCACGAGTAAAAAACTTGGACTTTACATATCACCAGCGCCAGCAAAACTGTTCGGTAACTATAATAAAGCTCCGGACTTTTATGACCCAAAATGTTCCCCAATTTAAAGTTCTATCGTAAGCCAATGTGACATTTAAAATCCTAAATCCTTGTAAGTAGCCACTTCAATTCGTAACTGACTGTGGCAGACTAAGTTGTGCTACCCGGGGGCAACGTCTCCTCCCTCTAGTTTCATACAAATTGATATTTACGGTAATAGCATGAGTTTTTCAACGAGAAGGCAAAGTTAGAGGATAACAGGCTCAGTTGGATACGCTCCGGAATCCAAATGGGCAAAAACGTTGAGCTAAAGAAGTGAAAAACGGATCTACAATTTTCCACGAACGGAATTATTCAAGATCAATTTAATGTTTTACGAGTTAGCTTTTCAACGTGGATTTTGTAAAGAATAAAAGCGGACGGACCTCAGTGTGGATATTACATTAACAATGGCACCAACAGTCTGCCGGAAGTGAGGTTTGGAGTGGTCACCTACTTAACATTTATTACAAATCGTAGCTTTTAATGATTGCGTAACGTGAAAAGAATGAAAATAAAATTCACATTTGTTGTCCTCACTGCGATTGTTTTCATTATGTAACACTTCATGCCTGTGTGTGTATTATAGGGCGTAAATGGGTTTTTCATTTTAAATAGCAGTCATTATTTTGTTTGATGCCGTATTAAGTACCTTTTTATTTTATATGCTTAATGGCAAAAGAGAGTAATAATTGTAAAGTTGAATATTTTCTAATTTACTCTTTCAAAGTTTCTAGGTTGTGTTAGAGTTATAATTAATTATGTAAAATGGTTATAAATAATTACAGTGTCACTAGGAAAAATATATGTAATTGCTATCTTCGTTCATTGGCATAACAACGTCTGCACGCACAGACACACACACGCAAACAAAAGGGCTGATCCTCCACACACAAACAGCTCCACAATAAACACCCGCGTATACATTTCTTATTCAGCAACCTCAAGTACCCATCCCGATATTAATAACAGCCGCAGAATACGTAACTATTAGATCCAGGTGCATGATTCTGAATAGAGCTTCGTAAATACGCGTCCCGTCCGCGCCACAGCGGGTACAGTCAGCCCAATAAATTATGCGGCGGACCACAGTACCGGGATCCGGACGCCTGTCGAATCCAACGGGAACCAATTAGTCGCACTCGAGAATATTTATTTGCGGTTTTCTCAAACAAGTGAGCATCCGACACTTTAACCTCGCACACACTTCGTGACTCGACTTCTTTATGTGATAGATGTAGTGGCCGTCCAGCTAAGTGATTACGATAAATGCCCTTCTTAAAGGTGTGCTCTTTATTTGGCGCCGCACTTATCGTAGATTCGCTGTCATGTATCAAGTTGTGTTGATCTCAATAAACCGCTGTGCGGATCAGCTTGCTGTTATCGCTTCGGATTTTATATTTCCACGAATTTTATTGATGACAATGAGAATTAGTGACACAGCAGTATAAAGAGAATTAGGGCAATAAAACAATTTAATAAAAGGCTTTCGTTGTCATGTGTTGCTAATGTAGTTAGTAATATTTGTGGATATCATGAGTTCGATTAATGACAACAAGTTTACTTACTTTTTGATGAGGTTAAACCCAAATAAAGATAACAAAACTAAATTTTCAAATTTTTCGAAATTACATAAAAAAATTATACATTTTACACAAAAGGCACAAAACAATCACAAAATTAAATTATCTAAAAATAAATCTAAAACTACTTGGCAGATTATTAATCGCGCAAAGAATAATTTACCTAAACACAACATATATAAAATTAAGGTTCGTGACCGTATTCTAACTAATCCCAAGAGCATTGCTGAAGCGTTTAATAATTACTTTATCGATAAAATACAACCGAAACAGAATAACACCGAAAACTCCAAACGCTGTAGTATTAACAGGCACACTAAATCAATGTTCATGGCACCTTGTGTACCTTTAGAAATACATAAAATTATAATGACATTGAATAATACAAATAGCGTAGGATATGATGGCATTAGTACAAACATACTGAAACACGTATCACTGGAAATATGTGGTCACCTCAGTCATTTAATTAATCTCAGTATCACCACAGGCATCTTCCCAGATGCCTTAAAAACATCAATAATAAAGCCAATGTTTAAAAAAGAGAATAGAGAATTAATGGAATATTACCGGCCAATAGCACTCATACCCGTGATTTCCAAAATATTTGAGAAACACATTTATAAAGAGCTAAACAAGTTCATTGAAAGCAATAACATTCTATGTGACGAACAGAAAGGGTTTAGACAGCATAGGAATATTAATATGGCTATCTTTGACTTTATCTATAATGTGATACAGAATGTCGATAAACGAATACCTGTATGTGGCATATTTTGTGACATGACTCAGGCTTTTGACTACGTTGATTATACTATTCTCTTAAGGAAACTTGAAGCTTACGGAATAAGAGGCAATTTACTTAGTCTTCTTGAGTCTTATTTGAAAGATCGAAAACAAATAACTGAAATTTGTCGAGTTAATCCAGTTAGCAAGCGCGAAGAAATATATCGATCCTCAGAACGTGAAGTTATGTTTGGAGTACCTCAAGGGAGCATACTGGGTCCTTTTATTTTCATACTGTACGTAAACGATTTACCTGACTGCGTTGAACAACCAGTAACACTGTTTGCGGACGATAGTACTGTGACAATACAATGTAAAAGTGTCGAAACATATGAAACGGACATAAATAATTGTTTAAAAAATGTTGTAAATTGGTTACAGGTAAATAATTTAAAAATAAACTTGACAAAAACTAAAGCAATACATTTTAGTCAGCGGGTTCCCAATAATAGCCCTTACATACACTACGACAATGAAGTTGTGGAAGAATTAGAAAATACGAAATTTCTTGGACTCATAATTGATAAAAACCTGAATTGGAAAGCACATACTGATAGTTTATGTAAGAAACTTAGTAAGTCCGCATACGCTCTGCAATCGCTATCCCCAATTGTATACATGGATACCCTTCTTACGGCCTATTATGGGATAGTAGAATCCCACTTACGTTACGGTATATTATTCTGGGGGAACTCAACCGAAAGACAATCAGTTTTTAAAGCCCAGAAGAGATGTTTACGCGCTATGTTTAAGCTCAAATCCACTGATAGCTGCATGCCATACTTTAAACAACATAAAATATTAACACTGCCCAGTCTGTACATCATGGAAGTAGCTGTATTTGTGAAATCGAATCCAAATCGTTTTAAACGTTTGGCTGACGTAGTTCCACGTAATAGACGCGACAATAATCTAGTGTGTACCCATCCTGCCAAAACGGCACTAATGCGCAAAAGTGTCTACTGTATGGCTCCGGCCATTTATAATAAAATACCTAAACAATGGAAAGAACTGCCGCTGGTATTATTCAAAAACCAATTACGACGCTTTTTAACGCACAAATCGTACTATAATATCAGTGAATTCCTTACTGAGAAAGAATTTTGTATTGGTATTGTGTAGTATTTGTCTCTTAGTACGATAAAAAATGTGTTCTTATGTTCTAAATTGTAATTGTATATTTGGTTTTCTTTATTCATTGTTACAAATACATTTTAAAATACTTCTTTAAAAAAAAAAAATGAAAAATAATTGTATATTATTATTACTAGTCTGACATTATTTTAATTCTAATAATTGACATTCTTGTAATTTTTATGATTTGACATTTATTTCCTAATAATTTTCAATAAATTCTTATGTATATTTATAATTATGTCATTAATTTAGCTTTTAAAAATTGTGTTCTAATGTTATAAATTGTAATTGTATATTATTATTACTAATCTGACATTATTTTAATTTTAATAATTGACATTTCTGTAATTTTTATGATTTGACATTCATTTTCTAATAATTTTCAATAACATCTTATGTATATTTATAATTATGTCATTAATTTAACTTCGAATATTATTTGCATGCCTATGCGACGGTAAAATATGGAGCACTATATAATATGAAAACATCTATGTACAAATTACCCATGTTTGCAAAGAATAAATGATTTGATTTGATTTGATTTGATTTGATTTCCTTTCTTCTGAGAAATCCATAAAATTATTGGTAATATCGAATTATAAATACTGAATATACTCGTATTACGCAGACACAAATCGATTTTCTTAGAAAATAATACCAAGGAAATAACAACATACAGTACTTATATAATATATAAGGAAAAAGGCTCCCAAAATACCCGTCGTTATCCACAAAATTCATATTTCAATACCCCAATAAATAAACGGGTAACATAATTCGATAAACGCAGTCGTTTATACCTATCTGTCTAGTTTAGGTGGGTCGACTCGGCTAATATGAACCGATGTCGGCAAGTACTACCGTGTCACGCACGGCAAACACGCAACCGAATATCGTTGATCCCCACATAATGCCATGATTGATCGATGTTGGCACTTACTACATTAGCCGTTGTGAAAAATATTAAAGAGGTGGCGAAAAATGTCGCCCACTGTACCTTATGGCATGGAGTAGGGAATAAATGGAATGGTTTCTACAGTGGATTCAAATTCGTTTGCGAAACGCAAAGGGGAGGAGTGGGAGGCATCGCTGTCATAAGAGAATCAATGCAGAGAATTTCGTTATACGGCGTATTTTTGTAACAATCAGGATATGTACCAGGTCATTCCATTTTACTATCTACTCGGTGTTAAAAGGTGTGCGTCAAGGAATTAAGTGACCTTTGCGGATTGCTAATTTTGTGCTAGTTGTGACAAATGGTTTCTTTTGAAAATAACTAGCTTTTGTGTAGTTATTTAACAATTTGTCGCTGTTCTAACTAGGTGAAAGGCTGAAAATAAATGTAGTGATTGATGTTGATTTTAGTTCTGTTGTGGTTGAAGTGTCCATTTTCAGTCATTGTAAGCGCGTTATCGACCACCTATAAACTGCAAAGTTTTGAATACATTTTGCTTATAATGCATAATAATGTAATTATGAAATAAATAATTTCTGTCTTTTTAAAGTTGCGTGCAATTTCCACTTGCGTGTAGCGACGATTTTTCATAAACAAATTAGGTTGTTTTCATGTAAAGCACTACATTAAAGTAATACCCCATCCATGGAAAACTCAAGGGAGCTGTTTCACGATATTATGATAATATTAATATGCGTATAATGCAATAACGTTTATAACAAATATTCGTTAATAACTATTAACAATATATAAATAATTAAAATAACTGTTTTGTACACAAGATAACTAAAGGTTTTTTTATACGTCGATAGATTTAACCACGGAGAAAAGATTATGATTAAATTTCACTAAAGTATGCTGCTCTTAAAGGATCTTGACCATTGACGGTACTGGTTTTTCTCATGCATCAAGATAAAAATTATATTACAATTATTTTCTTTATTTTTGAAGTCATTCTGCAATTAGAATGCCAATTTTGTATAGGGGTTTATTTTGTAAACTTAATAAGTTATGAAGTTGTTTTGATAAAATGTATTACCTACTACCGGCTTTTCTTACGTTAAAGTGTTGGCATAATCAAAATAAGTACATATATTGACTACTCTCAACGATTTTTTTTGGATACGATTACAAATTAATATAAATGTAAAGTCATTGGAAAGGTAAATCGCGGGATTGCATAGATTTTTTTCTAATTATGTTGCTTCGGTTTGATATAAATCGAACCTTTTTAATAAATTAATGATTATAGAACTAAATCAGTCATTTGAAATAATTATGTGTCGAGTGTATTTATTCGAGTAATCGATTTTCATTTAAAATCTAAAGTAACAACATTGGTGTTGGTGTCTCAAATTGAATTGTCATTGTCAATTGCGCATGGTGCATGCTGTTTGTTCATTGCGATTTAAATATTACAGTTATTTTTGTGTTGATCGAGTCGTACTCCCCACAGTGATTGTGATATTCATTGTAACTATTTGTTTATTTGTTGTTTTCAATCACTATCGCTAACTTTAATGTGAAATTGTGAATCTTACGCCAGGACGTTTTTACGCCAGGAAGTTTTCACTTTGTTTGAAGTTTGTTTAAGATTCGTATTTTATTGTGCTGTACTACTACTTAGCGACTACTGAAAATGTCGACCACTTCGCATGAGATACCGACAACAAGAACAATCGGCCGGCGAATCCGGTGTATCAACTGTTTTTTTGCAATCCTAAGAAACCAACGCAGGTATTCTTTGGAACAAGCTACTCCTCAGATGATCAATGTGTTACAGTCATGGATAACTCCTACTCAGGTAAGCACATTCTATTGATGTTTTCACACCTATCAGTCTATTTCTTGATTTCTCAGACAGTTTAAACCTACCCAGTCATTGTCTCATTTTTATATTTTAATTTTTGCTTTTTATAAATCACATATTAAAAACTAATTTAGATGATTTTTTTTAATGAAAATGATGAATGAAGTCATTCGCTGTTCCTATATGTATAGATACCTACCTACTTACTTAAAGGGTTAGATATACTATGATTGATTATAAACCTACCTACATGTTTAAAGTACTACCAGTGTCACTAGATCAAATTAAAGATCTCTTTGAATTCTATTGGTTTTTTTACAGCTCTCCTTTTTTGTATTTGTAACTGTTTTAACAGGAAATATAAAGGCAAGGTACTGATTTATTTAAGTCTCTATCCCATCAGATGCTAATTAATCTACTCTCCAAACTACGACCTATAAACTTACCTCTATACACGACAGATATTTTTTACGTTTTCTTAAAAAACTTGGAAACGCGGGTTTTGATTCCAAAAAGGCAATTGTAGATGGTTATTTGGTTAATTTATAAACCATCTAAAACAACTTTGGAATTGATGCAACTCTGAACCGTGGTCCATATTGTCGTGGTCATTCTCCTTTTCCATAAGCTGTGGCCAAGCTGTTTTCGTACATTTTCCGCCACACCGTGTGGCAAATGTCTGGTTCGTGAGAAGCCACCCAATGCGGCATATTTGTGTAGAATCTAGTACAAACAAAATTGTCTACGTAAAAGATAATGATACCTTGATAAAGCTACTGTTATCTACTAAAAAGTACAGTCCTAAGCATTATTCTATACAATTGGGACACATTTAAAATAGAAAAACTTCAACAATGTCGTCGTGAACTTCTTCCGAATTGCGTTTGTAATTACGCAGATCTTGATTACGTATTAACCTCATTTGTTTATACAAAGTAAGTAGAAAAGTAAACAGCTATTTTCTTACCCCTGCTATTTTGTTTTAACCTAATTTAACTTTAGCTATTGAAGGCTCATTTTGCGTTAGCGAAGTTATCGCGTAGGGTGGGATCATGTTCGTTGTTTTGTAACTGGCGATGCCATAACGTATAATGTTCCCGGGAACGGCAAATATTAATAAATTTTTGATTAAAATTATGTGAGCGCGTGCAAGCAAAATATACACTGCTTTGAGAGCTTAATGGAGCACCCTGTTGACCTAAACAGGTTAGTAATTGATCACAAATACTTAACAGTTTGTATTTTTTGGAATTTTTGGTTTTCAGTTTTTTATTTTTATGAGGGAAAGCCCTACACATTTGTTTTTTTTTTAAATAAAATGAAAGTAAAGGGCAATAATTCGGTACCGAAAGACGATTTCAAATTTTAAATTCCATGTTAGTTAAAATAATAGGTTTCAGAACACATTAAAACGTTTATTATTCTTGGGTGTATAAAACACAATAGAGTTAAAACAACGTTATTACTAGAAATAACAGTAGCATATTACACGCTACAAAAGTAACATAAATTTTCATGGGCAACGTATTTTCATAGACTTTTCCTTTCCCATTTCCAGGATTAATATAAGGCAACTAGATTGTGCGGACGTGTTCAGAGTCGGTTTTGAAAAACCATGGTTATGGGCAGACTCGACGTTTACCGCCGGATAAATTGGTATTTATTATTATGAGTAACTTTTTTTGCTACGGTAAATGTCTGTGGTTACCCAAAATGAGGGCCGTACTTAACCCAGCTTAAACATTTTGTGTAGATAGGATTTGTGAAAATGCTATTGAGGAAAATATTTTTGGAGAGAATTGTAGGTTCATGTGTAAGCCACTTCTTTTCGTCTTTATCTCTGTGTTGGATTACTTGAAGTATTCATTAAGGTTTTTATTTCAAGTTAGCTAGCCTATGGTCTATCTATAACTTTCTACAAGATACTACCATACCAAATCGAGATCTTTGAAATGACAACGTAAAATTTACATCATCTGAAACGACGTATCTACTTTTCAATTCCTCGACAGCTTTTCTGTTGTCTGAAGAAACTTTCTAAACAATATAAATATTGTCTTCATGGAACTTAATTTGTCTTAAAGGTGTTAATTATACACTAAATTATTTTGTGACTTTAAAATAAAAAAAAAACAACCACAAAGACTTTACAATAATTATTCATTTACTTTGATCATTATTCTTTATCTCTACGTTCTAGTTAAATTAATAAAGTTTAAAATTTCAAAGCAAAAAGGTATGTAATTATAAAGTTTAAGCTCTGACCCGACTTTAAGTACGCGTTGTAATTTCAAAAATAACTTCGAACGCTTAGTTTGAAAAATGTTAGTTAGTGAACGCTTAAAATTCTTATTAGGTACGGGACGCGAATATTAACACTGACTTCAAAGCTTGAAAGAAAGCCAATCACTGCTGTAACTTTTCAAACGGATTTTTGTACCGTTTATGAACTAAATGGGCGCTGGAAAGATGAAATAGAAGCGAAGTAATATTGCATGCTTAGCTCCAAAAAGCAAGAAACTACTACGGCGGCTGACCCAGAAGGAGATGCCGGGATGAGCTGGACTCTTTCTCAAAAGATTGACCTACAATCGCACTAGACCGCAAAAAGTGGAAGGAGGAAAGGGAGGCCATTGGCCTGTAGTGGGACATTATGAGTTCATAATTAAAAAAAATAATAAATAAGTCAAAACACTTATTACCCTTTTATAAACTCCTCCATAGGCCTGTGGTTATGGATAACCTTCTGCCAGAAAATGCATCGATATCGCTACAAATGATTCTGCGTTTTTTTTTTGTTTAAAAGACGTTGCCCCACACTAGGAATTTCTCCTGTATAGTAGGTACGTTTACAAACATTTGAACTCACATATGTACACAAAAAGCCAAACCCGGAACAACTACCTGTAGGTCATACAAATATTTGTTCCGTGCGGAACCCGCGACACGCAGGGCAGCAGTCGATCGCTCAACCACTACGCCAACCGTGTCGTGTTGACCACATTATTAATTTAGAGCATTAAGCCATACAATTATTCTCTAGAAGCAGTAACTTTCGCTCTATTGATTGTACCCGGAATGACAGTACCAATCTTAGTGCAGTCAAAAGCCCTAAGTTAAAAATAAGACGTACAGGGTATTGGGTTAACGGATAGATGGTTTTTGGTGGTTAGATGCGCAGTGGCTCCTTGTAAAATTCCGGTATTGAGCTGCATTTGTTAAAACTGGAAGTCGTAAAAAAAGGCTGTGTAGATAAATATAACCTCAATGGTACAAGGTGTTAAGCAGCACTTGTAACCATAAATTGCAGTACTTTTACTAATATTTTAGAGTGAATGAAAAAAAATCCAAACAGTGAAATAAATAATCAGAACCCTTCCAGGGATGCCAAACATACATCATACAGGAACAGAAGCTAGCAAAAGTCCACAAAATGTTCAAGATAAGCTTACATTTAACCGCATAGGTGCAGCCATATATCGGGTATGTCACAGGAATCCATGTCAGTGCTGAGTTATGGGCCGGCCCGCCCGTATTTTGGGGTGAATTGTTAATTAAACCGCACCAATATGCCACTCACAACAGCTTAATAAAATTATAGACCCAATTTCCGATCAGATTTAAATTGTTGGTGAACGTTACGTAATTAGGTGTAGCTTGTGTACCATATGAGCGATTTGGTTCCAGTTTTTATAAAATGAGCAAAGTTGAAACCAATACATTTATGGCGAACCAAGTGTACAACGGTGATTTATGATTTACTAGCTTTCACCCGCGACTTCGTGGCATAGTTACTTTGGGCTAACGCTAACTTTAACCCGCGTGATGATCGAAAAAAAAAGTCGGAATGCAAAATCACAACTATACTTGGCCCGACTTAAGAAAGCAACTTAAGAAAATTTACAGAACGACGATTTGACGATCACTAAATCAAGTTACGACAACAACAAGTTAGTCTTTAAGATATCTAACTATATATATTATTATATACTATTATATCTTCTCTTGAAATAACAGTGGTTAACTGTTTTATTATAGGGAATATCATCGTTTCGGGCATATGGTCGTTCGATTTACAACTAACGCTGCCAGGAAAAATCGCATTTGAACCTCGTTTGAATAAAAGGCTGGTGGTGATTGTACCATCAAATAACTTCCACCGCTCTGGGTTGAGCGGGGGGGGGGTGTCTCTTTATGTTCCGAGACCACAGTATCTTCTATAACCCGGAACCCCGGCAGGCGGTGGCCCTAGCAGGCCCCTCTGCATGTTACTATACACCTAGGTTCAATGACGATACGGTTGGCGCAGTGGCTGGGAGATTGACTAGAGTCTGAGTGTCGCGGGTTAGATTCTCGCACGGATTAAATATTTGTATGGCCTACAGATACTTGTTTCGGGTCTGGCTGTTTGTGTACATGAGTTAAAATGTTTGTAAACACACCCACGATACAAGAGAAATTCCTAGTGTGAGGCAATGTTTTTAAAAAATAAATGGTGGTTAAATTAGGTGGAGTTAATCGTCGAAGTCCCTACAAGTTATTTTTTATGAATCTAAGCTGCATTGCATTCGATACAGGGTTTCGCATTAATTTGATGGATCTTGATAAACCTAACCTAACGATACCAATTACAACAAATATGGAGGCTTAATTTTATCTAAAAGTGTTTATTCAGCAGGTTTTCGTCAGTTTCTGTTTAATTAACAGTTTTTTTGGATTTTCATTTGTTTTTATTGCCTGGTGTTCGTAACGAATATGACCACACTTCTTAATTTTCACATTTATTCTATCCGTATACGATAAACAGGCATACAAATTGTCACGATTCTAACAAAAAGAGGCATTTTTTTTAAATAGCTTTTATTGCATCCAATTCTTAGTCGACAAGACGTTGCCAATTCTTTTAACAAGTAATGTTGTATTTTGGAACAAAAATAAATGAAATCGAGTTTTTACAGATGGAGTCTCCATCCAATTCAGAAAGGGGTACCTACATTAAAGGACCGTATTATTTCATATTTTAGTCGTTTTGCAAGGCTGCAGCTGTTGCAAGTTGATTTATGTTTCAAAATGAGAGCCGAGGGATAACAATAAGTTGAGGACTGAAGAATTATGTAAGGAAGGGAGAAAAAATAACAGTCGCTCGCAATGTGGCGATATTTTATTTCAGTGGATGAAGATGTCGGCCGGTTTTTATTATTACAAAATATTTAGTTGATGCTTTTGTTTTACCGTTTAAATAAGTCAAATAAGCCTGTTACATGAGTTTGTAATAAATTGATTAAATAAAAAGTATCAACAGAGTTTTCTAAAACAACGCTATTTAATTTTAAGATCAATTAAAACTGTGCCTGTGAAGGAATGTTCTTTTTGTTCAATGAATCCTAAAGCAATTAATATCAATTTAATCTTTGCAAATAATAATTCACAGCTGTACAATTTACAACTAACCAATTAGTAGATTCGAAACGCTAATTTCATACAAATTCAGTGTCTACTGTAGTTATAGTAGAAGGTTGTAAAACATCAATAGATACGAATTGTATGAATTATAGTAAAAATGGATAATTTTTACTATAATTCATACAATTCGTAGTTTTTGAAGTTAGCTAAACTTCGGCATAAAATTATCCATTCATAAAATCAACAACTACACGAGAACATTATGCTATAGTTATAAAGATAATTTTGTGTAGTTTCTATGTTACCTAAAGATTGGCACATGCCCCTCGGCTCGTAGCCATTCCAAACAGCAATTATGTGCGCCAGTTATCTCGTACTATCATTATGTAATATTTTGAGAGCCCTGCCAATGAGTTTAGTTTGCAAGCATGAACCGATCGCCGCCATTACAGGCCCTGATAACGGTTGAAACTTTCAGTTTGATATGAGACGGTTCATGGCTCAAAGTTTCTTGTTCAGCCATAGTTTGAATTTTATGGGGATTTTATAGTCCGGTGGGATGATTTATTTTATAGTTAAATAGGCATGGAATTTTACTTTTTGTTATTTGAAATACGTCTGTCCATATACCAAGCTAAGTATTTGAAGTATGCGCAGCATGTCTTCTTCTTTCCTTCTGCTTTATATACTACTTACTAGCTTCCGCCCGCGACTTCGTCTGCGTGGCATAGTTACTTTGGGCTAACGCTAACTTTAACCGGCGTGATGATCGACAAAAATATCTTTCTCTTCCTTTTTCTTTCTTCTTTCTCCTCTTTTACACTTTTTTAGCCTATATGCGTTTCCAGAGTCTCCACTATCTCCGTAAAAAAAATCCGTGAAGACGGGACAAACAAACAAACTCACTTTCGCATTTAAAATAAAAGTAAGGATTACTCGTCATCTCATCAGACACTTCTTTTCTTTCAATATCATCCTCCCCATTGTCCATCCATCGTTACTTCAGTGGTACCTGGATCTGGTCTTGTCTGTCTGATCCACATTTACAGTCAAAACTTTCTTTTCGACATTTTCCTCATTCGTCTGAATATTCAAACCAAAAGTTTTTATTGAGGAAATAAAATATGATTTGTTTCAATCAAATATTAAATGGTTGGAAAAAAATTGTCTGACATTTTTAAAAGTAAATCTCCAACTAGACAGTTTTTAAAACCGTATTTTTTTCGTAGTAGGAATTCAAGCAACATTTCCATTTAAAGTGAAGGAGAGCTGGCAACCGGTCAACGCAAGCAAAATTGAAAACTTTTTTAATACATCACGGTTGCACGAGGATTTGAAAAATACCTATGTGTGTAATATAGATAGGTACTTCTGCGGATTCCATCCGACCAGACTTGAATGACAGACGTATACCTATTTACTTACAGCAGTTGGTGTTGTTGTATCAATATTATAAAGGCGTCGCAACATTGCATTAAATTCACAACCATAACGAATGTTCTTAAGAAGGCATTAAAAGCTCTTGTGAAGATAGAATTTTTATTTTTATTTCCATGAAAAATCATCATCCTACTTATATATCTATACTAATATTTATTTATTTATTTATTTATTTATGTACACACAAAACATTATATAAAAAAGTATATAAGGAAAAAAAGAGCACAAAGGTACTGCTTATTTCATAAAGAAATCTCTTCCAGCAGACCTGCGATAGGACAGATGGAAAATACAAACACGTAGACACAGTGTGTAAAAATAACAACTAAGCACTAACTTAAATAAACAAAACGATATCAATATAGACAAACTAATAAAAATAATAAATACACGTTATCAATACCTAAAGTAAACTTACATACCTACTAATAAAAATAATAAATATATGTTTACATATTATATATACAATCCAAAATAATTAATACATATCTAAAATATATACAAATATCAAAGTATAGAGGAGAGGTAGTGTTCTTTGACCAGTTTTTTAAATACAGAGATAGTTTTAGCGCCACAGATGTTAGCCGGAAGTGAGTTCCACAAACGTACTGCATGGACAGAGAAGGAGTAAGAATAAAAGTCGGTTTTATGGGAAGGGAAATTGAGATGGTGACGTAAGTGCGATCTACATAAAGCGTCAGGAGGACGGGTAAAAGAAAAACGGTCTCGTAGGTAAATGGGATATGCAGGGTTATAGAGGATATTGAAAAGAAGGCATAATATTCGAGTGTTCCTGCGAAGGCGAATAGGGAGCCACTTTAGTTCCTTGCGGAATTGAGTGACATGGTCGTATTTTTTTAGTCCAAAAACAAAGCGGATGCAAATGTTTTGCAAACGCTCAAGTTTATTTAAAAGCTCCTCAGTGGCATCTAGATAGCAGGCATCAGCGTAATCAATAATAGGCTGAATCAGAGTTTGAGCAAGGTAAATTTTAGTTTTAAAGGGCAAAAAGCTCTGTAAAGATTTTAGCGAGTGGAAGGAAAAGTGTACCTTACGACTAACCTCATTCACTTGAGCCTGCCAAGACAGATTACTATCAAAAACGACACCAAGGTCCTTAGCGGTTTCAGAGTAAGCAATGGACGAACCACCAAGGGACAGAGGTGTCAATGATGTAACGTCAAGTGCAGTACGATAATGTCGGCTGCCTATGATCATAGCCTTGGACTTGGTGGGGTTGATCAATAAACCATAAGACTTAGCCCACTCGTTGATGCTGGCCAGGTCACGATTAATGGCAAGGACAGCCGACTCCGCGTCAGCCAACAAGAAGTGATGATAAAGCTGCAAATCATCTGCGTAGAGATGGAAGCTGGAGGTGATAACCTTAGTAACAGTGTTAATAAAGACAGAGAAAAGGAGAGGAGAAAGAATGCCACCCTGGGGAACACCAGCAGTGAGTTCACACCAATCAGAGAAAATCTCTTCATGGCGGACACACTGAGAGCGACCCCGAAGGTAAGAGTCAAACCAGGATAATGCAGAGGCAGAAAAGTTAAAAGACTGAAGGATACCAAGAAGGATGTCGAAATCCACTGAGTTGAATGCGCAACTAAAGTCAAGTAAGACTAGCAAAGTGAGAGATTTATTGTCCATAGCCCAGCGGATGTCGTCAGTAACCTTTAGAAGAGCAGTAACAGTACTGTGCCCAGTACGGAAGCCAGATTGAAAAGAGGAAATAAGAGCGTTAGAAGATAGATATCTGGAAACTTGACCATGGGCAATGTGTTCGAGAACTTTAGAAAGGAAAGGAAGAATGGAGATGGGTCTGAAATCAGAAAAGGAAGTAGGGTTGGTAATTTTAGGTAGCGGTATTATATGAGCCCGTTTCCAGGCTGAGGGAAATATGCCAGAGAATAAGGAAAAATTAACAATGTGAGTAAGAATAGGGAGCAACTGTGTGATAATAGGTACTATCATTCTCGAACACAAATTATCTTGGCCCATGGCAGAGGAGGAAATAGAAAGAAGTGATTTTTTCACATCGTCTTCAGACACAGGGTTGAAATTAAAAAGAGAACAATTAGGTAACGGAAAGTTAGAAAGCTCAAGAAGAGTGGAAGCTTTCACAGTCGGGTCCAGAGAAACAGGTGGAAGGGAAAAGTGTTTATTAAGAGCGCTCAAGTCAACGTCTTTACAAGTGTTTGTGGGAGATTTGCCAATACCAACAGATTTTAAGAATCTCCAGACATCAGAAGTGTTCCGATCAATAAGAGATTCATGGAAATAACGTCTCTTTGCATCTCGACACAGACGATTGCAGCAGTTACGCAAAGCTTTGAAGTGAACGAGGTTATGTTCCGTCGGTCTACGCTTGAATCTACTCTTAGCCTTGTCCTTGCGAGCAATTGCATCCCTAATGGCAGTAGTCATCCACGGTGCAGGATTATGCTTAACCTTAATTCGCCTAAGAGGAGCATGTTTTTCATAAATATGTAATACCTTCTCATTAAATATATTAACTTTTTCATCGATACTGCTGCTTTCGATAACGAGTGACCAGTCTATATCACTAGCATCTCGCTTCAAAGAGTCCAGATCCACGCTATTAAAACATCTGAGAGAACAGAATCGAGGTTTACGTTTAGGAGGTCGGATGCGATAGGAGAGATAAATAAGATCATGATACGAAAAGGTTGCAGTGAGCTGCCCAAACTCAGCAACGTTGTGAGGTGAAGATACAATCATTAGGTCAAGAAGAGAAGGCGTGCAATTAGGGAAATTATGGGTCGCAGAAAGAGGTAGAATATCAAGATTGAAAGAAGTTAAAAGCGAACGAAGTTTAAGTGAACGAGAATCATTTTTAATTAAGCAAGTGTTGAAATCGCCCATTAAGATGACATGATCGTACGCCGGGCAAAGATTATTGAGCGAGGATTCTAAAGAGTCAAAGTAGTTTATAAGAAGGTTGGGAGAGTAGAAGACAGCTAACAAAACTTTCGTGTGATTTAAGACAATCTCTAGGAACAATGATTCAGCCGACCCAGAGTACTGCGAAGGAGACGAACATACAATTTTGTACGGTATATCAGCACGTAAATAAATAGCGACACCACCACCACCCTTGCCAATTCTGTCATTTCTGACCAGAACAAAACCAGGAAGTGTATACTGCGAGGAAAGGAGAGAAGGTTTAAGGAAGGTCTCTGATATTAGAAGTGCATCAAGATGACCACTGCTAAAGGATGCCAAAAGATCGGAATAGTGAGCAGGAACACTCTGAGCATTAATATGAGCTATGTGAAGATTGCTGGGATAATTAGAAAAAAGAGAGGATATGTTGTCATGCAAAGTATGAAGCGGAAGCTCACTGTCCACACTAACAAAGCTACAAGTTGAAGACGAACAGGAAAAAAAAACTGTCATTCAAATCAGAAGGAATATTCATAGATAATATAAATATATATAAATATTAAAAACTAAATACAAAAGTTACAGAAACTAAAACTACAAATTAAAATTAGAAAAAAAAATTATATAATAAGAAAAAGGACCTATGATTATCGTGAAACGAAACACAACCACTATAGTATATAATCTATGACAACCACAATGCAAACAAACAGTCATTACCGCCAGACCGGAATGGAACGCAAAACGTCAAAATAATGTCATTATGACAATGACATACGTAATAAGAGTTTATCAAAATAAAAACATACCGACAAGATCTAGAAAGAATGTTAGCGATACAAAAAAAAAAAAGGGAAAAAAAAACAATACTGTGAAGGTGATACAGAGGACACAGAATGTTAAAAGTACCGGCGGCAGACAAAAGTAGAAAAAAAAAAATAACGTACAAAGCTAAATAAATAAAGCTTTATAATAATATTATAAAGCTGAAGAGTTTGTTTGTTTGTTTATTTGTTTGAACGCGCTAATATCAGGAAGTACTGGATCGAATTGAAAAATTCTTTTAGTGTTGGATAGTCCATTTCTTGAGGAAGGCTATAGGCTATAACATCACGCTACGACCAACAGGTGCTGAGCAGCGTGGGTGAAACCGCGAGGAACAGCTAGTATATGATAAACTAGCTTTTGCCCGCGGCTTCGCTTGTGTTAAATTTGGGGTAACACCGTTCCCCCTACCTGATTTGCAGGTACCGGGTATTTATTGTAATAGCAATGCTAAGTTTTCCCTTTTCCTCTTCATTATAACTTTTTTTTTAAGTTAGCCTATGTCCGTCTCCAGGATCCCATCTATCTCTGTTTCAAAATTCATCTAAATCAATTTAGTCATTAAGGCGTGAAGATGTAACAAACAAACTCACTTTTGCTTTTTATTAAATTAGTGTCTAGAATGTTTGTGAGGATGGATATTTGTTACTTATTCACGTTAAAACGGCTGACCGGATCTTGATAAAATTTGGCACATAAGTAGGTAATAGTCTGGAATAACACTAAGATACTTTTTTAAGATATCACGCGGGCGAAGCCGTGGGCACCAGCTAATCATCTATAATGCTGGTGCCCACGGCAACGGCGGTGGAGGAATTATACATGATATATTATAATTATTTTATTTTATATTCCTTTGAAAACATCTCTACAAAACATTGCAAGGTTCTAGTTACAATTTTATTACATCGCCAATCTTCAATATTATCGGAAGCCTCCCAGTACCACTTCGCTGTTTAATCTTAGGGCTTATATAAAATTTATTAAAGGTAAGGTTTGGCAAAAAACGCGAAAGAAAAGTAGAATTCAGATTCAGAAAGGAAATGAATACGGGCTTGAGGCGTTTCGTCGCCGATGAATAATTTATTTCAGAACTGGGTTTTCACGAAATTACTTGCCATCTCATTTGAAAGAGTGTGCCGACGTTTGCTGAATCGACTGTTAATGCTGTACGCAGCTCTTTTTATATTTATATTGTTTTTTGAAGAATTGTGTGATGTTAAACATGTTCCATGTTTGTGTAGTTGAATACTTGAGAATGTTATACCTGACGGCACGGATGGCGCATTGGCTGAGCGATTGACTGCTGCGCTGCGTGTCGAGGGTTCGATTCCCGCATGGAACAAATATTTGTATGACTTGCAGATAGTTGTTTCGGGTCTAGCTGTTTGTGTATGTGAGTAAATGTTTGTAAACGCACCCACGATACAGGAGAAATTTCTAGAGTAGGGGAACGTTTTATTTTAAAAAAAAAATTGTGTCATTAGGACGGTAAGAAATAACAATAATAATACTTTAACTTGTAGATAGATAGAATACTCTTTATTATGTACACCATACAAATTACAAGAATAACAGTATACAACTTTTAATAGGGTGATACAATGGGCGATCTTATTGCTAAAAGCGATGTTTTCAAGACAGCCTTTGGATGGATTTAAAGAGAAGGAGAGACAGTACTGTAGGTAGTCTGTGGAGTTTCATTTTTCATATTAAACAATAATCATGAAGAGCAAATAAATATGTAATATTGTTGTCTAAGGAGAGAGGTAGTGCTTTTTGATTGACCATCATTCTAAAAGTAGACAAGGTAGTTTGGTAAAGCTTGTATCCGTATTTTAAAGTTTCAGTTCAATTCCACCGGTGACTGTTAAATCAAATCCCAGTAATTTATAATGACTACTACTTGCCATCTGTTCAGATAAACATGGCGATATAAAGGATCCATTTTTATCATTTGAATAAGTAACCCTTTTTTTTCGGGTGGGAAATCATCAAATGACTTCCCCCGCTCTGGGCAGAGCAGGGGGCAGGAGCGATGTCAGACTTGTACTGACTAAAACCCACCCATGTTCCTTCTATTGCTCTTTAATTGCTCTTTACGTTTCGGGGCCGCAGTATCTCTTTCGAACAACCCGCAACCCCGGAATACGTAACCCTAAAAAGGCAATTGGGATAAAATATCCGTGAATGAAATCAAAGAATCTTCGACAAACTTCGATGAAACAAAACACTGCACATAAGTACTATAAGAACAATTACAATTGAGCAATGTATGTAGGGATTTCAGCTTTCGCTACTAAAATTGCTTGTTGTACCAACACCTGCTTGTTCCCAGTACAAATAATCCTACTAACCAATTAATTATTCTGTTATGATTAGGGCCAGACTTTGACTGTAACTGTCACGATATTATGTTTTGTGGCTGGAATGATAGTTTGCGAGTAATAACTACATTAAAACATTCTGTAGTTAACAGTCGAGGTGGAAAAGTCAGACTAAACATAGCTAGAATATTTGTTTTTTTTTTTGAGGAGAACTTTATAACTTCACAGCCCGTCTTATAAACTGTTTGTTGGTTTTCATTTTTATTTAATCGTTGCCCACCCCTATTAATTTCTCCTGTATCGTGGGTGCGTTTACAAACATTTTAACTCACATAAACAAATAGCCACATGGGTTTTGGATGCACGATAAGCAGTCGCTTCACGTAGGTAAATACTAGTATTCGGCTGCATCCCGTTAGACTGAACGCTGACCCCAACAAAGTTGGCTAAAGGCGATGATGTAAAAAGCAGGAGAACATTACAAGTTGTTTTTTTTTTAATTACCAGTATAATTAAAATAATCGGTTGGCGCAGTGGCTGAAGGATTGACTCTGCGTGTCACGGTTTCGATTCCCGCAAGGAACAAATATTTGTATGGACTACAAATAGTAATTTCGGGTCTGGCTGTTTGTGTAAGTGAGTTTTATGTTTATAAACGCACCCACGATAACACAGATGATACAGAAGAAATTACTTAAATATGATATATATTAAGGTAATTTCTTCTGTATCATGTATTTGTTATAATTATTATATCATTTGTATAATACCTGAATTATCAAATTATTTTTTGAACAAATGTTCAAAACTAATTCTAATAACATAGGTGTAGTAAAGTTTACTTTTAAAATTATATCACAATAATTAGAACGAAATAGTAACCCAACTCCCATTTAACTAGCCACGACTGGCGAAGTTCACACATAAACAAGGAAAATTAACCATAACATGAAAATGAGTTGCCAGCTTTTACAAAGTTAACGTTACCTACAGGATTAATGGCAGTAGAACTCTTGGTGGGAGCCAGGATATCAATTACAGAGGTGGATTGCAAATAGGTTGTGTTAAAAATGACAGTTATGTAAAATTTTTATTCTATTTTGTATTTTCCTTTATTCATTTCTATAAATATATATTTTTTAATTGCATATTTCCTATTCATAACAAAATCCTTACTAATATAATATTATAAAAGCGAAAGTGAGTTTGTTTGTTTGTTTGTTTGTGACGTCTTAACGCCTAAATAGCTCAAACGATTTTGATGATTGTGGTACAGAGATAGTTGGGACTCTGGAGACGGACATGTGTTACCCCTAATTTTACTCGATCAAAGCCGCGGGCGAAAGCTAATAAAACAATAAAAATAAAAAAAAATAGTAGAAAAAATAGTAGCCGGACCATGGTCCAAGCTACCGGCGGTCAGGGCTCCAGAGAAAGGAACCTCCTAACAACGGCCTGTGTCCAAGAGTACCGCTTTCTGTATCAACCCATCGATCCAGCTCAACGAGGTATTCTTTAAGTATCGGTCGAAGCTCTTGGCAATTAAGCCATTGGCAGATACGACCATCAGCACAATGATCGCAGAGTCCACCTAACATAACTCTATTTTTACACTGCTAATAATTGTATCCACTTCTATTGTCTTTAATTTATGACTTTCAAGTTTTTAAAAAATATTGTCTTATTTTAAAATTCAGTTTTTCCTTCGGGCATAGTGTACACAACTTTTTTTTGTTTTTATGAATATCTTATGATATAGATTCTGTAGGTAATAATTCGAGTATTTTTTAATTATTTATTACTTAACTACTGGAAGTGCTGTGCACTATAAATGACAAATTCACGATACCTACAATAGTTTATTATTGTTTATTAGAGCACAAGTCGTTAAAGTGACATATCAATGAATTAGACCATACTGTGTTATGTCCGGTAAAGACATCCCCGAGCCTTTTAAAGAGACTTTAACCACCATACACCAACACTGGCGTGTTCGTCTAAAAAGTAAATTAAATTATTTTCAGGGATATACGAGTAGACCAAATTATGTAGTAACATAAACAAGATTTATAAACTGAAAAAAAAACTCAACTTGATTAAAATAAAACGTAAATCAAACAAACCACCTGAAAACAGACAGATATTCATTGGGGTTCTCATAACGAATTGCGTGATTGACACCCACCATTCGTCATTCTTAATTAAAATGAGAACCAGGTTTCAATATTCCCCAATAACCGATGAGTGACAGCCACTCAAACCATTCCCCCGTGAAAACGATTTTCTTACAATTTGAAGAACAATTCAACACGCAAAATATAGGCTTGGTTACCGCAAAGTATTCTTGCCTAAACAAATGTTCTAAATTGATTAGGAAAATCGTGAACTTCTTTTAGATTCACGAAAGTAAAGACTGTTAAACGTAGTGATCGTAAAAGCTAGCCACGTTTTCGAACTAAGTTTCAAATTAGGGTTTTGTGGCGAAGTCGAACGACGTTCGCAATGAATGTAAATAAAATGAAACTTTGTTTGTATTTGCGGTTTTAGGGTTATAGTTTGCTATGCTATGCTTTGCATACATTTTGGTTCATAAATACAGTTGGTTATCTTGGTTTTCAAGTGTAAAAGTGCGAGACCTTCTTCTGCAGCAAGTAGTATCTATTTGGAAAATTAGATATTGTTAGTCAACATAATATGCAAAAAAGTTTCTGTCTTTTTTTTTTCAAATGTGTGAAAATGGATCTACAAAACTGGTCTGTAGATCCACAATTATCTATACTATAGTTATCTAGTATCTTTTAATTTCAGAAGTTGAAAGTTTCTCCATTCTAAAATTTAAGACTAACTTTTAACTAAGAAACTTCAGCCGTTACGCAAGTAGTTTGTATTTCGATGTCCCAATTACGGCAAGCAATAAAAGTTTTCTACGGAACGCTACGTGACGATGATACGTAGACGTTACGTGTGACGAATGGACAATACTGAATGGTTGGTGATACGTAAGTTTTTTTAAATAATAATAAAAAAAACTTTATTTCAGACCCAGTAGAATCCATAATTGTTTTGTTGCTGCACTCAGACATAGAATTAGAAAGCATAAATCAGAATGAATGGGAGACAATTTCCTCTCCTCTCTATCACTAAAAAGTCGGAAAAACAACAACACAGAACTTTCTGTATTTCCAAAAGTCGAGGTTCTTTTCTGCATATCTATTATTTATACG
Organism: Ochropleura leucogaster; assembly: GCA_958449745.1. Classification (NCBI taxonomy): domain Eukaryota; kingdom Metazoa; phylum Arthropoda; class Insecta; order Lepidoptera; family Noctuidae; genus Ochropleura; species Ochropleura leucogaster. The sequence continues at coordinate 10,241,281 of OY288212.1, forward strand.
ATACTTTGCTTGATAGCTAGTCTGTTTGCAGGGTACCTAACGCTCAATGTGTTCTTTTTATGTTAGGTAGTGAATAATATAGTATTTTCAAGTAATTCGATATAAAGCCAGCAATTCAAGAACCCGTTACTGTACATCTATTTTGTGTGTTCAAGGACATAATGACAACGTCATTTAATTTAGCAATAAAAGTACATGGATTAGGGTTATTCTGATGAAAGTAAGATGTGTTCACATTTTTTTTAATAATAAAGTTACATCATCGAATAGTTATCGTAAAGTTCTAGAAATAAAATTTAAAATCAAACGTGCTTACCTGCTAAGCGTAGTCTTAATCAAAGATGTACTTAGTGAGTGATTGAGCTACAATAGCTTGTCTGTCTGTCGGCCTGTTTGAACACAGCACACAAAGTAATCCATTGCTTTGCTGGTTTGTACCTTTAAGACTCGTCTACTTACCCTAATGAAGTCTATTTATGAGATTCAGCGTCGTCGTGGTGCATTGAACTGACGTCTCTGTATGCACCTTGTATATGTAATCCAGGTACCGTTTGTGTGAAAAAACTCAAATAGTTTTTCTTTCTTTGACGGCACGGTTGGCGCAGTGACTGAGCGATCGACTACTGCGCTGCGTGTCGTGGGTTCGATTCCCGCACGGAACATGTATTTGTATGACCTGCAGATAGGTAGTTGTTTCGGAGCTGGCTGTTTGTGTAAGTGGTTTTAAATGTTGTTATATTGACGGGCCTGTGGGTCTAGTGGTCGTGGGTTCGATTCCCACCCAGGACAAACTTTGTGTGATGAGCATGATTGTTTGTTCTGTGTCTGGGTGTGATTTATCTTTAATATGTATGTATTTATAAATTATATATCTAAGTATGTATATCAGTTGTCTGGTTACCATAACACAAGCTCTGCTTAGCTTGGGATCAGATAGCCGTGTGTGAGTTGTCCTAAGATATTTATTTTATTTATTTATTTTATATGCACTCTCGATACAGGAGAAATTCATAGGCAAAGTTTCAGTTTTCACTTAAGATTTTCCTAAGGGTCGATCCCTTAGGATAACAGATCAGAAACAGTGGTTATGAATAGGATTTTATCACCAGGTCCATTATCATAAAAAAATGTTGCGATAAGGTTGTGTCTGGTCCTATTAAATCGGCAAGACATATTCATTTATGCCAAAAGCAATTCCTGAGACGGGATTTCCCGAACACATCTTATTTTAAAAATATCCGACATTTTTTGTATAGACACCTGGTAGCCCCAAAACTCTTCCAATAAAGAGGTACCTACGTGTTTCGTCCTCACATAAAAGTGGATTGAACAGAATGTTGTATCACTTTGGGAAATGAAGCCACTTGAGCGTTTATCGACGTTTTTTACTTTGATACGTCTCCAATATTCAGTAAGACGTGCTTTGACGGGAACAAAGTTTGTGTAACTTTATGCTTATTGAGTTAAAGTAGCTACATTATTAGGAAGATTCTTCAAAGAGTGTTTGCCAAATAATACAGAATATCTGCAAATGTTTTAAGTACTCATATAAACTTTTATACATTAGAAAACAAGAAGAACGGTTTATTCATTTATCACTTTAAGCACAGAGTTGACTTGCAGTAGGCATTTTCTACCATTCAACCTTTAGAAAATCCAATCAAACAGTGTAAAGTTCATGTAAAAATAATTATAGAATTAATTTGATTTATTGTGATGAACTTTAGCAAGCTTTGATTTGATTTGATTTGATTTATATTCTTGGGTAATAAAGAGGATTTAGACGGCTCGGAATAAAACATTAGAGGAATGGACCTGATATAGAATTTAAAGTGTTTTTGAAATAAGATCGAAGAAAAATAAAAAGTATTTATGACTTGGCTATGAGTCGTCTTGTTTTCGTAACTAGATGCGAATTCCGATAAGTAAAGTAGAAAAATGTAAAGTTTTTGAAAGTACCTATAAACCTTATGGAATTTATGTAAGCCGCTGAAATAAAATCTCGAAGTTGGTTGGTAAAGAATGGTTTACTTATTTAGTTTTTTTCTGAGACGATGAGCTTTTTCACAGACGATATCAAATCATAAAAATAAATAAGATTTTTTCTTATTATTTCTGCACAGTAATGAAATCTACGTGCTTTACTGGAATTTTATTATTTTTGTTAATGTAAAAGGAAAATAAAACAAGACTGGAAAATGGGTTTGTCTTTATGTAGACAATTTAGTCGTAAAATTGACAATATTTTCACAGAAACTTTTGTAACAACACTAATTGTATAAACTTGACTTTGTTGAAAGAAAAATACGACAAACATGTCGTATTTAACTTTACTTTAAAAAGTTTCTTAGTTCTCAGATTGCAGTCCACGTGTCTATAGTAACATTATCCTTACACGCGATATAAACATAACAGTCGATTGGCGAGCGTCGATGGACAAATATTAGCATGGACATAATGACATACCACAGAGTCAATGGGATTGTCGAGTTGCGGTCCGATTTCAGTCTATTGCGTGGAACACACATTTATGTTAGTATATGATTAGTAAACATTGCAGCATATCGTTAGTATCGATTGATTGATTGGAGCAATCGATTAGAATAGAGGAGATTTATTTAGATTGATGAGGTGATTTCGTGGATTTTTTTTTGCGAATGTGTCATCAAATAACTTCCCCCACTCTGGGCGGAGCGGCTAGGAGAGTGTCTGGACTGTCTGGCTTTTACTGGCTAAATCCCACCCATGTTCCTTTTTTTGCCCTTTATGTTCCGGGGGTGTGGTATCTCTTTCGAACAACCCGCAAGGCAGGCAATGGCCCTGGCAGGCCTCTCTGATAACAACCACATGGGACGATCTTCTACAATAAGTAGACTTGCCGAGATCTTTCCCTGAATGGGTGACCATCCAATACATACTGAGTTTCCCTTAATGTCTCTGATGACAGTCACGGCTGCTAGTTCGATTTATCAAAATCAAATTTAATAATAAATAAATACCTTTTAATGGTGAAATGGAAAGATAATGTTAAAATGGGAAAATATAGTAGGGAGAATTATTTTATCTTATTTTATCAAATATAATATCTGGAAACTCGTTTACATAACCTGATAAACAGAACGGTGAACCACGACACTTGCAAGAGAATTTTCAAGAATTACCTACACAAATCAGTCAAAAAGCCCAGAAAAGACAGATTAAGTTCGGTATTTCCATCGCAGACGCTGACCAAAGCATAAGTGTTTCTGAAACAGATAGTAGGTCTTGTTGCTCATTTAAACCTATAAAATTAAAGTTCTAATTTCGAACTGGCAAAATGGCGTGGACAGTTCGCAACAAAGAGAAGTTAAAAAAGAGTGCCAAGCACAGATAAATAAAACACCAAAGAGTACAATTGCGTATTTCTATTGTCTCGTTTGATTTTATACTCTTGAACGTGCAGTAACAAGCACAATACAATAGATAGCTACAATGAACGAGGGTTGAAGAGGGTTGGCCACTGGATCCTTAACGAATTGTTATTTTGATGCATTCATTCGGAAAAACAATCGGGCTTCGTGAATTGAAGGGACAAAATTAAAGATTTGGTACGGTTAACGGTGATTCGAGGGATTGTAGCCGAGAAAAAATATTCTTCTTTTCTTGTTAAAACAATCCCGAATGTTAACAAATTTTCTGTGAAATATTAAAATATTATTTTGGCTGGTCGTGCAAAACTAAAATAGCGTGGGAAAACTGGCAGCTTTTAAAATACCTGCTTAAATGGTTTTCGAATATTTGTTGTTAGATCATAGTCTACTGAAACAAATCAAATTTAATTTCAAAGCTAAAAGCATAATTTGAATGGGTACAAATATACTAATCTATGGAATAAGTAGGAACTATAATGACAAGTCTAATTGTGTCATTATTTTTAGATACTATGTATTAAGTTACCCGACTTATCTTTTGCTCTTAGAAAACAGCTAAAGAAATTGATTGCTTTGAATGTTTTATTTTTAACCGACTAAACAAAAGAGATTCTCAATTCTTCATGTGTATATTTTTTCTCAAGCTTATTGTCAAAGCTTGAGAAAAAATATATAAATGTGTGTACAATAGCTAAGAATACAATTTTGTGTCACGGTCTTGTAATATATTCCTGCCGATTGCACCAATATTGCATGTACTTATTAATTAATCTGAAGTCAGTGGACACACACGTGGGCATCCACGGCCATCAACCATAGATCTTAGGGATGGATAGGTTAACTTTATTAACCCAACCATCCCTAAGACCACAGGAACATAAAAATATTTTCAAGCTAAAGAAAAATTGTTCCAATCTGTATAATAAAGTAATCGCGGGCGAGAGCTCTCCGCTGAGGTGCCAGTTAACGCCTTCAGGAGGGTTAAGTGAGGATAATTTCCCTTTGCGTGCCCACTCCTAATGACGAGCGGGAGCTATGGCCGTTGAGAATTAGGTTTAGAAGTTCCATTGGCGACAAACCTGGGTAGCTGTTTTATTGGCTCGGACAAAAATCTAATGTAGGTATGTTAAAACATTAGAAAGAAATGAAATAAGTTTAGGTCGGATTATCGCCTTTCTGCCGGGTTTGCGTTACCTGTCTGTCGGAGTTGCGAGTTTTTCGAAAGAGATAACGCGGACTCAGAACATAAAGGGCAAAATAATGAACATTTTTAAAATAATGAACAAAACAGGAACAATGTTTTAGTCAGTAAAAGTCTGACACGGGGAGTGTCAAACTTTCTGCGTCGCCCAGAGTGGGGGAAATATTTAAAGATTTCCTATCCGAATAAAAATAAAAATAGTAGCCCTAAAAGCTATTTGTTGGAATATACTCTCAGCCGATGATTATTTTTTTTTTGTTTTTTCCATAAAAATACCAAAAAGTGGTGAACCATTTTTTTTCTCATAAGCTCTATGTAACAATTTTTTGATTTGGTATTCTTTTTTTTGGAATTCTTTTTATTTGCACCGGTTACCGGTTGGAGTTAAGTCTTCACTAAACTACAACAGAGGACAATTTCGGATGTGTACAGTAACACACACTTGAGTGCGTGTGTGTGATTTTCAAACACATTCATTCATTTATAATACTTAAATGAGACACCACAAAGGTAAAAGATGCGTACACAAACATAATTAAAATATAATTTCATAAATAAACACAAAAACATTTATTTACTACTCTTTGACAATAGATTTTCCCGTATGTCAAAAGTAGATGTCGTGGGAAAAAAACAAATTGGAAGTGGAAATGGTTGTCATTTCCCACATTCTGATTGAGAAAAATGGTTTCTTCCTGTAACGCGTAGGCGAAGGGTTTGTGAATTTATTACGATCCTTAAGTTGCCATAGTACCCATATATCTTCTGGCTGCTGGTGCTTACTTCTCTTGGATCTAGTGTAAGAACGTCAAGATTTATGTGACACAGTTCTAATGTCTCCAACAGAATCCATTTCAGGTTGCATTCTAGATGACCTAAAACACAGGATAGAACAATCATCATCGTCATCGACACGGTTGGCGCCGTGGCTGTGCGATCGACTGCTGCACTGCGTGTCACGACTTCGATTTCCATCCCATAATGGAACAGATATTTGCATGGCCTACGATAGTTGTTCCGGGTCTGGCTGTTTTGTAAGTTTAAATGTATGTAAACGCACCAACGATATAGGAGAAATAGAGTAGGGCAATGTTTAGTTCAATAAAAAAAAGTCAGCTTATCATAGAGAGCGAGATCCCTTTATAGCGTTAGGTCAGAGTGTCGCTTTGCCATTTATATTAGATGTTGATTGAAAAATAAAATACCATTTTGCTTTTCAATAAATAATAATGCTAAAATAATGCTATTTGGGGTCGGCACAACACGTTTTCTTTTTCCATCCTCCCCTATCAGACTTCACGGCATCATTTACTCCTTTCTATTTCATATCATTCCTTACACAATCCATGCATCTTTTCTTTGGCCTTCCTCTCGCTCTCCGTCCTTCAACATTCAGATCCATCACTCTTCTAGTCACATGTGCTTCGTCCCTCCTCATTACATGTTCATACCAAGACAAACGTCTTCCTTTCAATTGTTTTTAATGTGTTTCAATCAATAAATGACCATAAAATACAACATTACAACAACACATGAAATCATACATTTTAAACTAGAATTACATTATTATTAAGCCTTTATTTCTGAAACTCAACATAAACAATAACTGATCAGACTTATAAACTAACACGAATCTGTTTCTCCAGTTTAATGATCAGCGTGTCCTGTGACACATAAGCCTCATCCAGCTGTTTCCAATCTTTTTATCTCTGGCTTTTTTTGATCAGATAGCTTCTCCGGCTTTCCTTATCTGATCCAGCTATCTTTTTGCCGCAATCAAAATTAAATAAATAATAACCATTAACACACGTCAATAACCGGAAGATCAGAACTAATAAACAAAAAGTACCTAATGAGACAACTAAAATCAATACAATGACGAGAGTGGAGTGAGGAGTTGGCCTGAACCATGCGGACCAAGAAGGTACGCCGTTTCCGAAATGGAGACCCAAACAGTAGGAAAATTACAGGTTGATAGTAAATATAATAGTAGTCAGATCACATAATTTTGAGGACGATACTTCTCATTTCTACAAACCAATTATGATCATCTACAAATCTCAAGGTATTTTTATCACTAGAGACAAAAAAGCATCGCAAAATACTTAAAATCACGTAAACCAAGTTCAGAAAACTTCAACACAATAAACATCAGAACTCAGAGTACGATAAGTCACACATGATATTCATTATCTCTAGCTAAACGCTGTAATGGAATGTCCACATCGTAGCCCCGTGCGAAATATTTGCCTTAATTAAAACTTGTCCCAGTCCAGTGGATCGTAGATAAACCACTTCTGGATACGTTAGAGACGTGTGTCGCGATTTTTTATTTTCGTGACTGGCTGGAAACAAGATTTGCAGGAAAATCTGTAAAATAAAACAAAACATCAGCAATGTATGCTTACTAATTTTTTAAAAGCGAAATTGAGTTTGTCTGTTTGTTACGTCTTCGATTTTGATGAATTTTGGTACAGAGATAGTTGGGACCCTGGAGACGGACATAGACTACTTTTTTTTTAATTGGGATGGAAATGCAGGGGAAAGGGGGAAAAAAAGGGAAAAGTAAGCTTTTGCTAAGGCCCAAGGGCAAAATCTACAGGTAGCCGGTACCTGTAAATCAGGAAAGGGGAACTGTGTTACTCCGAATTTAACGCGAGCGAAGCGGGCAAAAACCAGTATCCCATAAAAACAAAGACGCACTGTTTTACGAAAACACCTTTTATTCATCTTTGCCCTAATGGTTACTGATTTAAATCGAACTGTCCACACAAATTCATGTATGGTTTCTGAGCATATATTTTTATTTTCTAAGCTTTGCTTCAAATCGATATTCATCCACTTATGACTCTTTTTTCATCAACTTTAAGTTTCCCAAAGTTCATCCATTCATTGGCTGTCTTGTTCCACCCACTACTTACCTGGTATGCGTGTCTCAACCTGACCTTACCCTTGATCGGCTGAATGTCATTCATCTGGTTGCTGGGGTGTTAAGACTAACTATACATTATCTCAGCAATCGTTTAAGTAGGCCTATACTTCATGTGCATCACGTAGTTAAGTGTTTTTTAACATGAAGTTTTCAGAGATCATCATCTGGCTAGACTTTTCTCAACTATGTTGGGGTCGGCTTCCAGTCTTACCAGATGCAGCTGAATACCAGTATTTTACATGGAGCAACTGCCTATCTGGCCTTCATAACCCAGTTAGTACTGGTAAGACTGGTTGTCAGACTTTCGGGACACTGACTATCTGTAACGACTGTCAAAGATCTACAAACTATAGCCGAGACCAACAGTTTGACATGCTTTCCGAGGCACAGAGGAAACTCGGTATGTAACGGGTGGTCACCCATTCACAGATCAACCTAGGCAAGCGCGGCTTAACCTTAAAGATCGACCTGAATGGCTGCTACTATTAAGCCACAGTCCTCAAGTTTTCAGGGATGGAAACACAAAAACAGCTTCATCTAGTCATATTCTACATCCTGGTTAGCGCGCTCGTGTCCAGTAGCCGAACAGTTTGTCTTACAACGGAACTCATTAAGTTACGAGCAATATCGAATCGGTGCTCCTCAGCGCGTTAATTGGCGCAATGTTCATTGCGTAATAGCTCCTCATCTCGCTGCGATGAAATGCTTGGATTGTTTTAAAATAATGGTGGATTTTGTGGGGTTATTTAACGAGTTTGTACTTTGAGGGTTTTGTTTGTAATACTGAACTTTATGCACCAGTGACCTATTTATGTGCAAGTTTTGAAATGGATTTACTTAGATTCAGAAAAGTATAGATACGGTATTTTAAAAGAAGTTTCAAAATTTAAAAAAAATGTTTATTTTGGAAAAAGTTTGGTGTCCTGTGGTCCAGAACAAAAAAAACGGTCAAATGGACTCGCGAGGGTTCCATATAAACGGCCATATCTTTTGATTGCTTACGCGGTCAAAATCTGCACTTAGAGAGATGATTTTTATTCGAGAGTTCATGTTCAATTCTATACCTCTACGCGTTCTCGAGGTCTTGTCAGACAGACAGACGGATAAAAAATCCTTTTGAGGTACGGGACCCTAAGTTAGATCGCAATGACATTCAGCTTCGTCAACGAGCTTTTAACACTCATTAGAGCAATAACAGCTGGTTATTTTTTTTATTTACTCATCGTGGTTAGTTTAGTCAGATTACAAGAAACATACTTTTTCTCTTGTACTAATTTATCTCCGAAGGAAAAACCAATCAATTTGTACAATCATTGACCGTACCCATCCGTACTTATGTTTACTCTGTAAGCCTCAGTAACATCACCGATAAATAACAAATGCACCATTAAATGGCCTTCTTGTCCAAATAAAACGTACATTTGTCCGATTAAGTCCGGACCGGACAGAATTCATTGATGTATACGATGGAACGGCGACGTGGACACGACTGCGGGACGGAACCGGAACGTGAGGATGACGTGCGCTTTCCGGATTAGGAAAAATACAGCCTTTTTCGTTGACAGAATGTTGAATGGGCCTGAAATATAAATTGGTCGAATTTAGTGTTGTTTTCCTGGTTTTATTTGGAGATCGTTTTCAATTTAATTGACATATAAATAAGTCATATACGAGAATACATAATACTCATAAATCGAAAAAAGATGTTAATTTTTACAATAATAGCCTAAACACTAACAAACCGCTTCTGCAAACACAGATAAAAAATACAGCCTAAGGTTGAGTATATCCGCACAGTGCACGGCAATGCGTCGTACAGTTTGTTCGGTCATATTTCACCGGTTCGACGGGTGTGTAAGCATTGGCTTCTCCATGAGGCTGGACTCGATTAATGACCCCCGCCTTTTTCTGCGGATGCCAAATGTTGCGGGATTAGACTGCTGCAATTGTTTTTAAAATGTGGCCAGTGATAAAATGAACTATGCCCCACTTGTTTTTTTAAGTTTCGATTCTCTGTTCAAGTACTGTTAAAATAAAAATCTATACAATTCCTGTTTAGAATAAATATGAGGTAGGTAACAATGGAACATTAACACAAGTTTTGAGTACCATCGTTTTTCCTAGAATTTACGTCCGAGAGTAATGTATGTTTTTGGTATTTGAATAATATATAACAGGGCACTGTTGGTAAACGTTTGTGAAATGATCTGAGAAAGGAGTTGGTAGATTACTGTATGAATTATTGTTTGAATTTTTTTTTTAAGTTGTTGCTACGTATGAAACCTATATTAATGAATACAAAAAGTTTTATGAGGCAAAATCTTCCAAAGCGTCACATTTATGAGGTATCAGAGCTGTGCTTATGGCGAAAATTGTAACTTTAAACTTCAACACGTGACCATTTAGAAGGTTATTTCTCATACAACACTTGTTTGTATTGATACCAGATGTTAATTAATACGGGTTTTTTGAAAGGCTAATAACATAAATGTCGCCGTCGTACTAATGGTGAAGATTGTAACTTTGATGACTTATATCTTAAAAACGTGATGCTTGCGAAGATTTGGTGTCACACGAAATTTCTTTATGTGCGAGCTCGTCGCATGGCCGAAATTTTGAAACAAAAAATTATTCAAAGCCTTTTGCATTGAAGAAAAAAGATGGCGGTATTAGTCCCGATTAAAGCCACGGACTTAAAGAATCACGCAGCGCTATACCACAACTTGTAACCCTATTTGTGAAAGGTTATGAATTCTGAATTGAGATTTCACCTAACGTTTTAAATATTTTACTAACGTCTAGACTTCGTGCCTAAAATAACGTGTAGTTCAAAATCAATATGGAGAATTTTAATTTGATGAAAGTGAAAATTACTTGGTTTTCTTGTAAATCTTTCTTTCTTTGGAATTTACTTCATATATGTTTGGTTGGAAAATTGGGTTAACACTTAATTTTGATATATAGTTTCAGGTTATGGTTCTATGTTTAGAAAATTGATAAAAAAAATCAAAGGGCTTTCAAAAACTTTTAAATTTCTATTTCAAGCGTATAAATGCTTTGTTTCGACAAACAACAACTAAAATTACAAAAAAAGTTCTATTCTGTTCATTTGCATAAATGTTGTGACAGATGTGTGGGTTTAAAATGTAGTCAACGTCCTCTCTGCAGAAAATTATGCAGGCGAGAACATTTCATTTTAATTAACTTTAATTACCTTTGACTCCGGTCGTAATAGTCGCATTTTGTAAAATTACAAATACTGTGTAAAACCCTAATACAATAAAAGCTTGGTGTTAACAAATCACGCCGAGGTAAGGACGACATTAAGCGAGTGCGAAATATTAATTTTAATATATTCAGGCTGTAAGCCCAGTTCGGCCGTGGCAGTAAATTAAGTAAGCGGAAGAAAGCTCATTTATTTTTGGGCGGATGCGGCGAAATTCACATCCGCGTTAAATACACAACCCGACGAAACGCGCACTTTCTCGTTTCGAGTGTTTTCTGTTAAAATTTAATTTCTCGTCCAAATTACTGTCTTTTTGTTCACTCACTTTCTGAATTTCTAATGACGAAATTAGCTCGTCTCTTTATCATTAATTCATACGCTGAAACATGTTTAATTGAGAATTATTATTTAATATTAATCAAAGATTTTAGCTCAGCGATGCGTAGATAAAACATACATATTTATGGATATTACTTTGGTAAATTAATAATTCGTGTTGGGATGGAGAAAGTATACTAATCCCTGCGTCGGAAAAGAGGATTCGCGAAGAGACTTAGTGAGTGGCGTCGTGAATAACATAGTTGAGCACCCTCGGTGAGTCAGTGAGTCGTAGGGCTCCGTACATTAACGAACAGTATCATTCCCTATCCGAAATTAAGTGAAACCGATAGTAATCTCGGCTTTCCGAGGTTCATTCTATTGCCTAAATTCGGCAGAAGGTGTTGTGTTTTAATTAAATTTTTGTGATAATGAAATTGAGACCCATATTCAACCTAATTTACTTTGCTAGTATAATCAGCCTGTAATTTCTTCTGTGTAGAACAAGGATCAACACCAAACGAAAATAACGTAGAAGTAGTTCCTAAACACGGAAACAAAGCCACAACCCTTCCTTTTATCTCGAGACCAGCAAAATGAGACCTTTCCTGAAGCATCCAAAACCTCATTAAGGAAAGCTAATTGCGCCAAAACTTTGGCCACAACTAATATAGCCCAAACATTGCGAAACAACCTCTAACACGCAATTACAAAACAAAACGACGTATCGCCCAACAACAACTGTCCACATGTTGTTCTATTCATTAACCCCCGGCTACTGTATCGCACATCTAAAATACAACAGCGAGCCAATTAAAGTTGACCCTATAGCGTTCCGGTACTGCACTCTTAATCAGCCGGCAGATACACGGTTAATTAATGTGATCCGCTTTTATTATTCTCCTCGTAAAATGGGATATTCGTCAGGATTTTAAACGGTAGTGCTCGGTCAAGATTTTGGTATTATAAGGACGATTTACTGGCTATTAACTTAGTTTGTGGTCGGAATAGTTTTTGGGAAGCAAAGATTTTCCATTTCGTGATTTCATTTTTCGAAAAATTTTGATTAAACTGAATTTAACATAGGTAATAAAATAGTAACGTAATATTTCCAATAGAGCTTGTACCACTAATACCAGCATTATCATATTTTTAATTGTTCTTATCGCCTGAGCAGATGATTAAATTCTTACCACATCTGTAACAAATATCCATGCTTATGTTCTTAAAACAATACTAGAATCTTTTACGTCAAACTATCATAAACTTCTAAGCTGAGTGAAATATCTTTATATTTCATTTTAATTTTCCGTCATAATGCTAGAAGTGAAACGCTCAAGTGTTGAAAGCGACCATTTTGAGTCGAGAAACAGAGAAATAAAACGAAACTACGTCTGAATTCAGTACATAGCTGTTTTAAAAGTGTTCAACGTCGCCTGAAAAGAATAATTGCTGAAAATAAACAACACGACTACTTACGTTGCGTGTTTGAAACGCAATACATTACTGGTTTGTTGTGCTAGACACGAAAGCTAATAATACGTATTCGGTAATGTAAATGCAATATTTCGAGCCTTGTCGGCTGTCACTCAAGCTTGCGTGATCGTCATTGCAATCACCTAGCTGTATGGTAGGGGTGTGCGAGCATAATATTTTTATTGCAGGTAATATTTTTCATAGAAATGTGGAAAAGTTTTGATAAGTACAATTTTCTGCCTAGACACAGTCACAAATACGAAATCTTGTACCAAAATTTTGATTTCCTAGTAATATTACACACAGTTTCATGTGGGTAATAACCATGAAAATTGGTGGTATTAACGACTTGGAATGTATCAACATTTATTTCAAGTTATTCTAGGTATCTTATAAGTAAAAACACTCCTAGATTTATATTATTGACGCTTAACTGAATTTAAAAATAGATGTCGTCTATTTTCGTAGACCAATTTCCAAGAATCGCTATACATATTTTATTATACTATATTTTCCCGCCACGTGCCTCCTTGAAGCGTAGGAGTATAGATCCAAGTACTTATTTCACGGCAATGTTTTCTACCCACTGATCTTAATTAACGTATTAACGACATTGGCAAGTTATCGAAGATTATTCTTGGAAATATGGTAATTAAAACATTAAGCTTTAATTATTTCCTTAATAATACAGCCACATTGAATTAAAGAACTTCTTATAAAACAATTAAAATTCAATAATATCTGCAACATGGTTCAATTTCGCGCATCAAACATTTTACCATTCATGCGAATGGACATTGGACACTAACCCGACACCCCGATCACAACATCAGAAAACTGCAATCAACGTAAATATTCCAATATGTCCCCCACTCGGCTTGTTTAACCAACTTACCAACGTTTGCCTGGGGCGACATATTATTCGTCTGCTAGGGTACGTCACTCAATCGCTACGTTATGGCTACGTGCTCGCAATCAGAATACGGACAACGCAATCGTGCAACGCAAACTTTGTTATCAAACTATTGATTTTTAGATCAACTGCGCTTAGCCGTCAACGACTTTATTGAAGTCTGCAACTTTCATATTGTTTAATGGAAACTAGACGTTCGCTTGTAGTGCCGAGGTACGGTTGGCTACAGAATTGGAAATATAAATTAGACTTAATTGGGTTTTCGTTCAGAGCTCTAAAATATTGGGCGGTTAGCTTTTGGATTTCGGAAACGGAAAATATCAGGTCTCGTCGTCGATATTAAAGTTTTGAGGTCTAAATTGTTTTGTTCTATAAATGGAATCTGTCTTTTGGAGACCAGACCTCAGTGTGATTTGACAAGGTTTGGTTTGTAATATTTAATATATAATATAAAAAAATCTGCTTTAATACTGGTTTTTAGCAGACAAATGTAAACACTAAACTGCATAATAGGTATTCCGGCAATTAAAACAGAAAACTGTTGTTCAACTCCGTAGGAATGCACAAAGTTAACAAATTTATAACTTTTAATCATGCAAGACGCATACGCGCGTATATCTTAGTTGCAAACAGTTTCCTTGCATTCTTGAACAAGGAACTACAATCAATAACAAAGTTTGTACCTTTTTCATTGGCGTGCTCACTTTGAATTAGACTTGCTATGAAGATATAAAGTATTGCTATAAGTTCTACGTTTCCAATTGCAGAAGTTGTACTTGTGAAATATTTTTCTTGTGCAGTTTAGGTGAGCGGGTATTAAAAGTTTAAAATTACAGCTTTGGAAAGTATGTGTTTTCTTGTTTCTGTTTATTGTAATATTTTGAATGCTGTTTTTGTTTTAGTATTTTTAATCATAGCATGTAAAAAGTAAAGTGTGTTTTTTTCTTGGCTGAGCTTTTAGTGGTTTGCTTTTATGACTAATTCATTATCCCCTAGAAAAACATTTTGATGAAAGGGACAAATTTCATATACTTACTAATATTATAAAAGCAAAAGAGTGAGTTTGTTTTTTTGTAACGTCTTCACGCCTAAATGGTCGAGCCGATTTTGATAAATTTGGGTACAGGAATAGAGTGAGAAAGAGGGAAGAAAAGGATATTTTTTTTCGATTATCACGCGAGTTAAAGTTAGCGTTAGCCCAAAGTAACTATGCCACGCGGATGAAGTCGCGGGCGGAAACTTGTTTCTCATATTTCTCTAATAATCAGCCAGTTATGTCCATTTTTATAATATATATCCACTAACTACTTGAAAACCCATAAGCGTGAAGTTTAACTTACCATAAAATTATATTGATTCTAAGAAAAATAATAGCGTGTTCTAATCTTAAGAGTGTTTGTTCTCTTTGGCTCGAAGCGATACTCGCCACTGCAATCAGTAGCTAGAGTAACAAGTTCCTCCGCCATTATTAATTTGCGATAAGCTGCGAACACACTTTGCTTTTTTCTTTTAAGATCGTGATTGTTGTGAGATATTTGTTTACGTTCATAGTATTTATTAAATTGGCAGAAAAAGTGGCGATTCATTATTGATAACTAAGACTAGGTATGCTTTTGGCCCTACTCTTCGTTTATCAATTTAGTTATGTCGCCGCTGGTTAATAATTGAAGTACCAGATTACCATTTTCAATGCATATTCGCGAGAGGTTTATTGTCATCGATTTTATATTGATAAATAATCGGGTAGGTACAACAGTAGTTGTTTATGTCGTAGAATATTACAAAAAATACAAATAGAATATTATTTCCAAGTAACTTAACTTCTTGTATTTGTAAGGATACCTCTATTTGTATTTGTTTGTTGCTGTATCAAGTGAGTTCAGTCAGTAAATGGAGGCTTGTTCGTGTTCGGCACTCAGATATACCGGCTTTACGATTATGTGCCTAAATAACAATGCAGCTCCCGGTGCAAGTAAACCTTTAGAAGCATAAGCTCCGAAATTGGGCTAAATCCCAGTTTACTTAAGTGCGATTCCAACTCCATACACAGCGAACACTGTGCTCAACTCGGCTCAAAACTGAGTCTCCTACATACGAAGTGACAAGAGTCATAGTGTTGCGTAGTTCTCGGTGTACGAAATGGAAAACGTCCCCTGTATAGCGACTAGCATGCGTTATTTGAATGTGTAATCCCAAGCTTTCGCGTGCCAAGGATTTTGTGGATTAGAAATATCAGCGGCATTATGTTCAGAAATATTTTGCAATAACCGTTATTATGTATATACGTACACTACGTGCTTTTTCACTTGAGCAATCTTGCCTTGCAGCTGAGTTTGGGCCAAATTGCAACGTAGTGTTGTTTGATTATTCTGTTTAATAACGGCGTGAGTTTGCCTGTATTTCGAGCCACTTTTCAAAGTTTGTGGCTCTGGAATGTGCAAGTATTTTGTGAATCCACAAAAGTTTTCGAACATAAAATTTGAAATTGTTGTTGCTTCTTAACTGGGCTATACGAGGTTGTTAATAAGGTACTTGTTACCTGCGGGTTTTCAATGAGTCCTTGTTTAGTACATATATACTTTCAGAAATTATAATAGCCTTCATCAGTTTGTATTATTTTTCAGTTTTTAACTGATTATCCACTTTTCAATATTGTGTTAAAGGTATTATTTAATATAAACTTCGTTACCACACATTATTTCAGAACTACAGCAAATCCATTGCAGTAAATAGAGATCGTAATTTTGCTACAAAGCGCTACATTTGTGTAGCCAAGCTCTAAATTTACAAACGTGACAGATAGCTAGAAATTTAGCTGCAGTTCAATTGCAAACTCATCACAAATCCGCTTCAGCATTTTGCTGTAGTGGCTTCATAAATACAACAGGTTATACCAACTTGAGCCACAAAGCTACCAGACTACTTACCTATCCGTTATTCTATACAGTCTTATTCTCTGAAAGGTTCTTCACAATGTGTTCAGTCGTGTTATAAGCTCTCTTAAAGCCACTTTACGGTGAGCGTATAACTTACATTCTACGCTTTACTTTGTGCTTTGTGAACTATGAAATTATTGCTGCATAATTTCGGCAGCAGCTTGGAACGACGTCAGGTATTATTTACTGTCTAGAAACTTTCGATTACAGACTAGATATAACTTAAAGATCACCCATTTTGAAGTGATGACAATTTAGCAAAGACTTTTGATAATGTTGTCTCCCAAAAACTTTTTTATTGAATTCTAAGATAGCCAGAGAAATTTTTAGCTTATCTAATAAATGTATTTTCAGAAATAGGCCTCATTTCTGCTTAAGATAAGGCTGCACTTCATTTCGTGGGCGGATCTCTCTGTGGCCGCAAACGAATTCTGCGGAACCCGCTTATCAAGGGAATGCCTATTCACGTTAACAAATACGCAATCTACAAGAGCCAAGGGAACAATCCGGTTCATAGTACCTACGGCTTTGATGGCGGGACGCGCGTAATATTTGCCGGTTGTGGCTAAATTGCATCTCTCGCGTTCCTGGCTGACAACTTTAATCAACTCGATGGGAATTTGTCTTACTTGCGAGTTCTACTCACGTCTCCGCGGATCCACTGAACAATGAGATTTGCTTTAGATAAATTCTTGCGTTGGGAGCGCGAGAGCTGAATGGATGCCCTGTTCTGTTATTCTGTGTACCCACATCTGTTACATGCTGCAAGCGAGAAACTACTTTATTTTCTTAAATAGTTAAAAGAATAGCTTTTGTTATATACTGCTTAATACTACATCTTTTTCGTTTTAAAATATCTCAATTGTACGTGACTATGACTGCGCCACATTAAGAAGCTTCATTTCTGCGGTCCACAAGACCAATTACACTTTTCTTATCACCAAAAGAATATTAAAATGTCATACAATTACCCTCCGCGCGGATGAAGTTAAAACATTATAATGAAATACCAGCCCATTCTTTACGACTCCATTAAGTTGTTGGAGAAAAAATAAAGGGAGAGAGGAAATGGCAACCACTCAGCACAGTCCAGCCCCCGTCAAGATTGGACGGAGCCGCGAAAATTCTTTTCTCGATCGACTGACTTCCATGAATACTAATGTTTGGGGGAATGGGTGAAACATCACCAATACAAATGGCGTCGCAGATAATACTGTGAAGGTGATAAGTAAGTGCCGGAAAATTCTATATATCTAGTTTGTACTCACTCGAATCGCAGGAAACGTAGCACTTTTAGAGATTTGTTCGAAACTCCAAAATACAGTATGCAAAGTAACTGAATATAAACTAGAAGCTATGTGGACATATGTGCAGTAATCTACCTCTAAAGTAATAATTTACACAAACGGCTGCCTGTGCAAAAGCGAAATATTCCCCAGTAAGGTGGCGCGGCGCTCAGACGTGGCGAAATTTACCTCAATTTCCATGTAGAAAATTCCATGAAAATGCACATAGGGGAAAATGTTGTTCTTATAATTGGACAGGTGCAACACCTAAGTCGTGCGTGGCATTTCTACAGCGCTGCATTAGCATATAAATAAGCGACACCCCCTGAAAGCCGGCAAAGGGCGGTTCAGATACCGAGCAGTTTTTTACATTTTTATGACCGGAAATCCAATTATCACAAGCAATTATCGAGCCAGCTAGATAGAAAGCGAATTGCTTTTTCAAAATGCAAAATGCAATTTAGAATTCAATGGTCGCAGTTATTTCGGCATTTGAGTTTTAGCGAAAGATTTTTTTGGGTTGAGTTAGTTGAATTTCGTAGGTTTCCAAGTGCCAGTGGTCAATTCAAATGGGGAAAGCGCACAGTACGGATTTAGGCATACATCGGGTCTCACACATCACTGGCGCACACATTAATCTGGTGATACATTGTATTGTACGCTTACGCCCTCACATTTAGACAGCGTTGGGAACAAGAGTCAAGCACTAAGCGATTATACTAATAAAACGTAATTATGAATCCTACTAATATTGCGAATATTTGTAACGATGCCTAGCTGTCTGAATGTATACATGTTTGTAATTCTTTCAAATTGAAATTTTGACATTCAGAAACTCAACTTAATTATACCATTACAGGCACTTTTGAAAGTCAATAAACAAAAGAATGAAGCTATAAATACATTGTGAAAGTACTGTAGTTGCGAATTCCAAAGCGCTGATTTGTATGGAGAAGAATGGGCAAGAAACTCCATGGACATTTAATTTACAAGGATTTTACAAGTTCGTGGTTACATCATTCATGTTACTATTACACAAAAATGTGAGAAATATGTAGACAGACGTTAAGAGCGTCCAGAGTAAAAGCAAAAACTATCAATTGAAAATTAATAAATTAACATAAAGCGTTTCAGCTAAAAGATGACCAGTCCCAACTAATCGGTAACTGTCAGATAATTTAAACCTTGGATTAATACATAGGATAGTTTTAATATCGGTTGAAAGAGTGTAAGGAATGATATAAAGGAGAAAGGAGTAAATGATCTCGTGACGCCTGATAGGGGAGAATTTAAGAAGAAAACGTGTTGCGCCGATCCCAAATAGAATGGGACAAGGGCAGGAAAATGATGATGAGAAAGATTCCTTTTTTGTTTTTTGTTTGGTGATTACCAACTTTATGCGGACAATGTCGATTAAAAATTAGAATAGAATGTCTATGCAACCCCTAACAAACTGAGGGAAGGCTAAAGCACACATAATTTATTAATCTCCTTCTCCATTATTCTAGTCCCAATTTATTACCCTTAAATTAATTACACAAACAATCAAACCCAATACATAACCTCTACAAACTTGGTAAGCCGACCATCTGTCAGAAATTATACTCGTAATAATTAATACCAAAGTCTAGTTTAACTTTGAGGCCGGACTCATATTTAAGTTCACTTTAGACCGACCTAAGGTCAAGTGTAATTATTAATATGACGTGACGTCACGTCACTGCCCGCTGGAGGTCATCAATCAGACTGTAGGATGACGTCGACGTCGCACGCCGGTTAACCGCAACGCTGATGTAGCATGCTACCCTTCGTGACCGATGCTGGGGATGGCAGTGTTATATGCAATTGTGTGTATTAATATGGCCAATATTATTGCTAGACTTATACGTACTTGATTGTAGTTGTATAGGCGTCATCTGTCATCGACAATATTGATCAGTGGCGTGGGCATTACGCGCCGTAGTTACCCTTCTTGACGAAGCGTGCGGTTTGGCAGTATTTGATTTAATTTTACGCAATTAGGGATACAAACTAGGAGCTCGTGACTAAATTATAACTTCCGGTCGGGTCGATCTTGAGGTTAAGCTGGGCTTAGATAGGTTGATCCGTGGATGGGGAAGCACCCATTACATACCTTCTCCGTGCCTTCGAAAGGTACGTTAAGCCGTTGGTCCCGGCTGCCTTGACTCGTTACTCGAAAGTTTGACAACCAGTCTTACCAAAAAGTATCGTGTTACCCAGTTATTAACCGGGTCGTGGAGGTCAGATAGGCAGTGAGTACATGTTAAAAACTGGTATTCAGCTGAACACGGAAATACTGGAAGCCGATCCCTACTTAGTTGGGAAAAATGTAGGCAGATGATGAGGAATAAAAACTAGGAACCTATGTTGGTTCATTGAATTTAACGATAGAACAAGAAATATAACGCAAGTTCACCAATAAGATTATTCCCATTAATTAATACTTTTTACAAAACAGAGTAAAAAGACTTACCAAAAATATGGTATGTCGTAAGATTCGTTTCTTCAGGCTGAAAATAAAACGTACGATAATAAAATTTCAGTATCAATTTTATTCTTTATGCTGGTCAAAAGGATTTCCGTTTAGTGTTGATCCATATTGCTAGTTTGCTACGACCATTTTACAACGTGTTGATAGATTTATAGACGTTCAAATAATTTATACTTCCTCCTCAATAAATATTTGTGGCACTAAAATGAAAGATGCAACATGCTATTTATTAAAGGGACCTAAAAATATGAGCTCGAAAGTACATGTTTTTCTACGAATTTATTGACTGCTTTCATTATAATCCTTATTTAATAGTATAAAAGCTAAAGTAAGTTTGTTTGTTTGTTACGTCTTCATGCCAAATTGGCTAAACCGATTTTGATGAATTTTGGTACAGAGATAGTAGAGATAGTTGGTAGCCATTTTTTTTAAAGTGAGGGAAGAAAGGGGAAACCTTAGCTTTGCTATTACAATCAAGAAGGCGCAAGAGCAAAACCTACAGGTAACAGGAACTTGCAAATCAGGAAAGGGGAACTGTGATACCCCGAATTTTAACGCGAGCGAAACCGCGGGCAAAATCTGGTATTCCTATAAATGAATCGCTCTTAATGCAGCAATGACCAACAACACGACAAAAAGTGACATAAATAATAAAGTTCGTTCCTACGTTCATGAGTAATATTAAAGATAAATGCACAAATAAGAAACTAGTAAAACTTTAAGCGTCATTCGTTAGCCAGTAACTGAGATAAATGAGATTTATTCCAGTCAAGTAGTCACACATGGGAACAATGACTAGTTCACCCGCAGTTCGATAGATGGCGCGACTAGTAGCTTCATATTAAACCCTCAGTTATGAAAGATGGGGCGCTTTATCAACTTTATAGTAGCGTGTGTTTTCATCTTAGACATGTATTTGTTTGAATGGTCTAAGATTTAAGGACATCTTTAGAAAGATTTAAAGGCAAATCTTAGTATTTAATTGAATCTGAGTAGGGCTTTTTTTGGATGGGAAATTATCAAGACTGCTATAATCAAAGGCAATAGCTATGCCATTATTTTGAAGGAGATCATGTGATCAAAATATTGTTCTTGTAGAAATAAATCACGATGTCTCGGCCTTAACCACTACTGATAATTTCTTGCTGCCTCATTTTTAAAACACCTGAAAATACCTGAAAACCTCAAACAGCGCAAATACAATAACTTAATTGGTTGGACACCAGAACTATAAGGTCCAAGAGCTCCCCTAGTTTTTGTAGTTTTTAATCAATTTTGATAGTTTTTGAGAATTCTTCATAAACATATTTTTATCATAGTTTAAGATCTTTCTGAAACTTCAATAACATGCAGCATTGCATGAATTTTTATATTCGTACAGTCCATTCCAAGGTTGTCTGGAAGATATTATATATTATCGCTATTAGCGATAAGACCGCCATTCTAACCATAGATTTAGCATTTTTTGTGAAACAGTTATTTTTCAATTTTGGTGTGCAATAAAATATATTCTATCCTCACATTCAGATCTCAACTCCTAAAACTTATTTTTGTAGTCATTCATCCTAGCTGTCATAAGATAGTAGTCAGATAGAAAATATCTCGGCAAGGGATTAATCATAAATCTTCGAGTCTCGGCATTACATATTATCAACTTTTTACAAGTCGCCTAAATCATCCTTATACGTTTACAACAGTAACAAAACTTCTTCCGGCCTTATTCGTTCGTGATGGCAAACTTTTTTACTCTGGCCGCCATTCAGGGTCCACAGACTGCAGCGTGTATTTTCAGGACACATTTTATTGCCGATTTTATTTGACAATTACTGACTCAAGTGCCAGCGGTTCTTTTCGCGTTGAAACATCAATCTACTGTTTGACAACTTGAACTTCAAATATGATTTCAAAATGCAAATCTACAGAACGAATCAAATTAATCGTTACGGTAGTATTTTAGGCTTTGCGTTGCTTAAAATTAATCACTAATCAATTCCAGACTAATTGTACAATTATATTATCGCCAAAATTAACAATGCTGTATTTTATAGACTACTTCGACATGTTGCAAAGTCTGAAACGTTCTGGCAAAGTATGCATTTATCTCAGTCTTAGTTATTCGTCCACTCAGTTTTATCTCAGTTATAGTGGTCAATCGATACCATTTAAATATACCCAACATTGTACAGTAAGTTATGACTACTTCTGGTATACCAATCATGTCTGCCCAAAGATAACCGCAGGTGAGTATAGGCTTCCAAATGATTACTACAATGAACGGTCAAAAGGATGATTGCCCTATGGCACCCGACCTGGACAGAAGGATTAGTTGCAGCTTTTGTTTGTTACTAGCATTCGGGTGCAGTTCACACTGTTTACTTGTCTACCCTTTTGTGGCTATGCCTTAGTTGTCTTTTGTAATACTCAGTCTGTAGTATCACTCCAATCTATGTATGAATAAGATGTTTTTTTATTAGCCGTTTTTTTGTTGGTTTTTGCATTGTTTTCATTCGATCGTAAAATTCCTTAAAAATCAAAAATAATTGGTAGCACTACCGCCAATAACTCAAGATTCGTTGTCAACTTTTTTATGAGTCAAATGTTGGCGTACAAACATTATTAGTTTATGCGGTTATCGTGTCTGCCATGAATTATTGTTGTATTTTGATCAACATTGTCACAAAGTGATGTTCTTGCAAAAAACTTATGGCAAGAACCCGCGGCGTTCTCTTAACTTATGTTTTTCATTTCAACACATAAAATATTTTCGCACTGAATTTTGACCTGGCTAGTTAGAAAATAATTTAAAGAGCTCGTCTTAGGATAAGTGGCAACTTTTGGTTTCAGATGAATTCATTAACTTGGCTTTAATTAACTGTGGATAGAATTTGAAACCTGTTGAAATTTGTAAGAAGATATTTTACCATAATTATAGTGATCAAGCTGAAATGAAACCGCGGGAGACCTCCGGTAGTTGGGAGCCGTGAGATGACTCCTGGCCGCCATAAGGCGTGGGCCTGTGGACGGTGAGCAATGGGTAGCTCACCGTCCTTCCCTTTAGTGACGACAGTTCCACGCGGGCCATCTAAGAGATGTCACCAAAGCAAAAAGACTCTTTAGAGTCACTGCCTGCCAGGCCTGCGGGTTGGTTTGGAAGAGATACCTCGGCCCCGGAACACAAAAGGCATAAACATAAAACAAAAATGTTTTAATGATTTCAGACCCGAAAAAAAGCTGAATTTAAAACATCTACGAAATATGAGCTTGCCTGCCCGTAAATGAGTTTATTGAATATCTAATTCTGCGAACAAAGTTAAATACGACATGATTGTATTGTGATTTCTGAATAGTCACTGATTTCGTATAGAAAATGTCGACAGTAATTACTTTTGTATAATATTCAACATAGAACATCAATAGAATTTATTAGTGATTTTATTTTTCGTGGATAATAACTAACTCCAATCGTTTGTGGGGTGTTTCGAAGTAAATAATAAAACAGTAACTTTGAACTTAATTTCTAAGTACTCTTGTAGAACCATCAAAGTCTTCATCAGTTAAAATGATTTTCGAAATGATTCTAACTCGTTGAACGAAAACTTTTGTAGCTACACTTGGATTTCGTGTTATATTTTAGCTGTAATTAAAATTTAATGAATTCACTGCCAAAAGCCAATTTATAGTCGACGATATAATGCCACAAAAGTTTATTCATCGACAAAATTTTCTGAATAAGGTTAGGGGATGCATTTAAAAACTCAAATTTCCATGTCTTGAGCAGTGGGAAGCGGTAGAAGAGCGTTTTTCACGAAATATGATTAAAACTTATCAATGAATTGATATCGTGGCGTTTTGCTACGATGGCATTTTACAAGGAAACAAGAGGAAATAAATTGTATTCAACAATCACGTATAATAAAGCAGCTTGTAGCTACAACAGACAGCTTGTCGCATATAAATCTAATAATATGTATAGGATTTGGCGTCAGACAGCTGCGAATATTGACATAAATCATCCCAATGCTTAGCCCGAGTGTTAGTGGGCTGGTTATGTTAGCGGATTAGACATAATATCGCGGTAAACTGTCGTAACCATTCTGACCTTTACACCCAATGCGTCAATGCTGCATATTGCTTGGAGCGCTCGATACGTTTAGCGATACCCTTTAGGTTCCCATTACGCCCATACTAGAAGAGAAATTGAGCTTCAGTTAACTAGTTAAGTTGCCGTGCATTTTCTGGTATGTTAGGCCACCCGCTATTTTCTCCTAGTTGCCGTAAAATACTTCTGTTTTTTCATAAAGATTTTCTGTAAGAAACTGAGCAGGTCTTTATTGAGTTCCAATATTGCTTTCTTAAAATCACTTCAAAAACAACAAAGATTATTCTTTGGTGTTCGCTTCATAGTGGCCATTTTTGTTTCATATTTATAATAGCAAATTAGTCTGACGCTACTATTTTATTTCAAAATTTAAATATGGTAAAACGGTTGCCATAAAACCCTATCTCACGGAACCATGAAACTGCAACGTAAAATTTTGAAAGACGTGTATGTTAAAGATCGTAAATTAAGTGGATTAATAAAAATTAAACACGCTATCGACAATAAACAATGGTGCAGTGGAGTTTAACAACGCTGAGTAGCGAAATTTGAAATTTTATAACTGTCGTTAAAGTGAAGGTTACGTTCCAAGTTGGCGTATCCCCTTTACTTGCTTTATACACGAATACGAAGCTAATGAAAGCAACCTACCATGTTTTATGATCCTCTCAAATGTGGATGACATAGTTTCGACTTTAGGTTCGTATTATCTTCAATGGACTTAACAAATGTCTATAAGAATAAATACGTTTGACCACACGACAAAGTTGGGGCGTGGGGAAGGAAGTTCACATGGCTCGTTTTATGGGCTTTAATTAAAGTTGATGTTACATTGTCGTATTAGTGCCTGCGTACCCTTTGACGAAACGACTGTTAGGATTACTCTTTGTGGAATTAAAATAATTTATGCGTGTAAATTGTCTGGCTGGCGTAAATGTCAGTTGTTGGAAAGGGCGGTGTATCATCACATTGTTCTGAGTAATAAGTAGTAAAATTGTTGTTTAGTATTTCAAATCGTAGATGGTAGAAGCAGTAAGATGCGTCTTTCAGACAAGTGTTAGTTATTATATGGATTCAGGTCACGTAGGGATATGATTGCATTAAAAAATATGCATATGGTTTCGAGTAAAATACACATGTTTTTTTTTAAAACCAAATTTGACTTGTGTGTGTTGTAAACTGGCCTAATAGGTCAGAACTGTATTGTACTTGAAATGATATATGTGTTTAAGCAATGCTATAAAAAACGGAACCTTTATAACATCACTTTCTTTTTTTTTAAAAAAAGAAACGTTGCTCAATCTAGGAATTACTCCTGTATCGTGGGTGCGTTTACAAACATTTAAACTCACATACACAAACTGTGTTGATCGTATGTTAGTCTATCAAGTGTCTTTATCTCGGGAACACGTGGAGCTATCGCGTTGTAATTTAAACTATATACTTAAGTCTGTAGTCCCTTGAACCTGTAAAATATCACAGTCAGCAGATTTGACAATTTATGTCGCATACGGAACTTGACCGGTTTTTTTATTCTTACAAAACAAAACCTTTTCCCACAGTTAAACGTTACGTTTACGGATCATAAACTGATATTCTCTCCATTTTTCTTTTACTCCAAGTTAAGCATAGCAGAGCAATATAAATAGCGGTGGGTACTATATTTTTCGCGCGGCTCCGCTCGCATGGTCCTTTGGGCTTATTCGGGATTTGCTTTATTGCTCATTCACTTTAGACAAACCGTACTCCGTTGTTACCGGGGCCAAAATTGGAGCTTTTAGTACCGACGCGAAAAATCCTGAAATTCTCTTGTAATTGCACGCTGTATCATGTTTTCTGTAACAGTTTTTCCACGGTGTGTTTTGTGTACAAATGAATATTTAAGTTCACCTTAAAAAGTGATATTACATATTCATGAAAAAGTGACTGATCATTGCAAAAAATAAATTGCAAATATCAGTTCATTTCCATTAAATTCCTAAACGAGTGCGTTTTCATTATACTTAAAAGTGAACAAGCGTAACAAAATCATTAAAACTCCTATTCGTTAGAGATCGTCGCGCAATGTGGATCCGTAATGTACAACTTTAACGTCAAACTTTCGTCGAACTATGCAAATTTTAGTTAACACTTTCAACAAACGCGCATTCCTCCACTACGCCACGCCATGGTAACGCTACGCTAGTACTAAGCCGACGCTACGCTGCGTTTTTATTAACTACCCTCGTTTCAATTTAATGAAAACATTATTTCGTTACTTTACAACACTTCCCGAAGAGCGTTGAAGTTAGAATTTTAATTAGTTTTGTTTTTAAGTTCTAAGGCGGAGAGGGATAAAGGAAAACAGGAATACGAAATGAATTAGCTTCGAAAACATATTCTAGAGTAGTATCTTAACTTGCTTACTGGAGTTGCTGATTGAAAGTCTGAGTAATTTGATTATTTGCATCACTGTGTAACGGGGAGAAAATGCCTGGACGCCAGAATTCGAGGAAAACGAGATTAAAGACTTTATTTTTAGATGTTCTTTTCGGTGTCGTCAATTTCAACCATAATGACTGTTTAGTGGTATAGTTGCATTTAGAACCTAAGTTCATCATCTTAAGTTCTTAGGATTTGATTTTATTTGCGCTATATTATGACAGGATCCTTGTCTGTGGGATTGGTGACAGCAATTGGTCATTACTTGCACCGGCTCTGTTATTTTATTTAAGTTGGTAAGCCTTATAGGACATTCACAGAATTTGTGTCGAATTTAGGGAGTACCGAGTAGAATCTAATTTGAAGTAGTCTTACATCTAAACAAAATAGAATAAAAACAGTAAGCAAAACAGACAGACAAGTTAACGGCACGGTTGGCGCAGTGGCTGAGCGATCGACTGCTGTGCCGCATGTCGCGGGTTTGATCCCCGCACGGAACACATACTTGTACGGCCTACAGATAGTTGTTCTGTTTGTGTGAGTTTAAATGTTTGTAAACGATCCCATGATACAGGAGAAATGCCTAGTCTTGGGCACTTATAAAAACATTTTGTGTTATATTTTCATATTGTCCTAAATACAATTTATAAACCAACTCTTCACGAAACCGTCAACCAAACATTCCATACTTCAAACTAAGTAACTATGCAAAAAATAAAAATAAAATTGAGGTGAAGGTTTTACGGTAGAAGTCAATGTGTTGCTCTCAAAACATCGTGCTAATGGATGCATTAAATAGTACGGGGATTGGTGAATTTGGTAGTATTTACAGTAAAATTATAACAATAAAAATCTTCCAAAAATAATTTGTAAAAACGTTAGAACTTTGTCCCTCCATATCCTTGTAACCAGATGAGGTCAACAAAATTGCAATGACAGAGAGAACAAGTACCTTTCGGTTTCGCTTAGGGTACTTTATACCCATTATAAATTGAACTCTAAATAATTAATTCTATTATTTTATCTACGGTACGTGATATGTACATTGCTCAAATAAATCACTGCAAATTCTAAAATACCACCACTTAACGCGACGAACCCACAATTGTATCAAGTCAAAACAAACAATTCCTTACAAATTGAATTCAAAAAGTAAATAAAATTTGAACTGGCAGTGAAATAATTAATTAACATCGGGACCGTGTCTACCAAGAATCTAAGTTAATGTTTGTCTTTCCCTACTGACTTGGAAGTTACATACAGACGAACAATTATTACCTGTTCATACCTATCTGAAGAAAGTTGTGCTTGTTCTAATAATATTGATTTAAGTTAGCTCACTATTAATGCATAACTTAAGGGTATACCCTTCTCGACAAGTTTCTGTTAGTTTTGTACAAATATTATTGTGTTTGAGTCTATTTGGTCAGCTTGAATGTGAAAGTGATATTGTTGGGTTAGATGTTTTTGGGGTTTTCGTGTTGAGTGGCCTGTACCAATTTTTGTGTAGATAGCTTGAAATAGTTTTGATGGTCGATGTCTGTTACAATTTATTTATTTCAAGTAACAAAACGACTCATTTTAGGTAACATCAAACACAAAACACAAGCATTCCAAATTCAATTAAATAGAATAATGTCAGAAAAATACAATAAAATTATGTCAAACAGATAAATTACATTAAATACCAATTCAGATTATTAATATGCAATAGATTATAATTAGATTAACTGTTAAAAGATTAAAATTTCATAAAAAATAAAAGTCGATTTAATTTCGTACGAGTAAAAATAAATAACTTACTCAATTATTCGACGAATCACAATGACAATGTTTCAGATTTTAATATGTTATATTTTTGTTCCTATCAAAGATCATGAATAAAAATTTAGAGATATCTTCTGCTTTCATAATTTCTGAAGTCTCAAAGTTTTTGCACACTTTCTTTTGATTTGCTTCCCTTTTTAGAAATATATTGGCCTTTATTTTACGCGAAGCCAATGCCTCTAAGATTCAAGATTTGGATAGAGTGTACTTTACCTATCATTTGCATACTATCATTATATTTTATTTTTTATGTGCCAATTATGATTGTGTATTTAAACTCGTATCAAACCTGTATTTTTTTATAACTTTGTGTCTTGGGCTTTTTTTATCTGTACTAAATAAAATTGGTCATCAAATATCCCTTAGCTTTTAAATAATTTAAATTAACATTGTAGAATAATAACCTGAACGATCATACAAAATGGTTCCAAGTACAAATGCCTTGTGATTTTAGTTCTTATGTTTGAATGTTCGGAATATTGGGTAGCTTTCCACTTAAAGAGGTTCCGTTTCGGAAGTAAACAGGTCATAGTCTCAATTATGAATAACCCAAATGTTTCATAGTACCTACTTGGAAATACGTTGTTAACCTATTTCCCATTGTGTTTAACCCTTTGTTGTTCTATTGTCACCACATAATCAAATAATTTATATACCTTCCGTGATATTGATCTATTCATATCATGATATCGGAACATTAAAGGCCGTAATGGGCTTCAGTGTATCACTAACCCTCCATTGCCTTGTATGTTGTAGCTATCCATCAATGTAAACAGAAGAGCGGCCAACAACGGCCATTGTGTGCACAGCAATAAAACTTTTTATACAAAAACATTCGCAACAGCGAGCCATAATATAAAATCATAACCCGTCCACTGCAGCGGGCATAAACCGCTCCGTATTATAATGACGGATGACAAACAAGTCACATCATATAGCCCACGTACCTCGCAAGCGGCACCGCGCTTAGACACAGTATTTTATACAGTAGGAGGTATACGAGCATATGGTACGCTATAACCGTAAAATTTTATCGCTTTCGATGCTGAAATGAAACACGAAACAATCTAAATTATAGCGGACGGCGTGTCCCTGGCAGCGGGCCAGTGTATTGGTAATGACAGGGCTTATCCAATTTGTAACGTTATCTGAACGAAAGGTTTGACAGCTAGCACGTCTGGACCTTAACTGCTGACGTCAAAATATCAAATATTGTTGGGACCGTCGTATGTTTCGCTATACTTAAATGTATTATTATACAGGGATTGTTTTGCTAACGTAAGCTTTACTATTTTTAGATAGTTTATTTTTCTTGGTATCACTATTCATGTACAGTAGGCAAAAGGGATAAGTGACCAATTTCAGAATTTTCCAAATTTATTTGATAGAAAGCAGATTAAGTATTGACACCACGGTTGGATCAGTGGTTGAGCGATCGACTTCTGTGCTGCGTGTCGCGGGTTCAATCCCCACACGGAACAAATATTTGTAGGACAACAAGTATTTGTTTCGGGTGTGACTGTTTGTGTATATGAGTTTAATTTTTTGTAAACGCACCCACGATACAGGAGAAATTCCTAAAGTGGAGCAACGTTTTTATAAAAAAAAGTATATACATTATTGAGTTAAAGAAGTCTAGTGGTTTCTAAAAAAAATATCTACTATATTTGACAAGCTCGGTTACTCATCTTTTATTATTACTGTAACTACCTAAATAAAAAAAAACAACTGTGTGTCCATTGCCTTTTCATTTATATGTCACACCAGCTACCCTACCATGACGTCTTAAAACAGAACTCATTCCACTGAGGGAAGGAGACAGAGCTATACAGGGTGCCTAGCACCATCTCTTTCTAACATAGGAATATGAACTGCTATAAGATGTCATGGAAACCCTTCTGTTTTATTTTTTCTATTTTTAACTTAAATATAAAAAAACAAGGCATCAAAAAACACACTAATCAATTTAAAAATGAATGAACAAGTTAATAAATGTGAAAGAGAGTAATTTACCGAATTCGGTACCTTCTTAAGTTTCACCATAATTGTGTTGGTATTAAGACGATCCCTTAATTACAGTTATTACACAATTCCTAATAAACTTGAAGGTCACAAGATTTCTCAGAAACGTATTGATAAAAGCATTAATGTGCTTACGCTGTGGTGTTAATTAATTACTGCCTACAAAGGGGGACCTTATCAAGAATAAAACGTCTAGTTCACTGACTTTTTCCTCATTAAAAGTATATATAAATAAGACCGCAGCCAAGTCTTCTTGGTATGGAACGTGCTCCGATCAAATTACGATAAAATACAATTTTAAAAAGTTTCCAACTCTATCTAGAACGCCAGCTTAAAAGGTTTGTAGTGATTTCAAGGCGGCTCCCTATATTTCTTATAGCAAGTAGCTACTTTTATTGGCAAGTGAGGCGGGCTAAGTACACTACTTTACGCCTATATTGCCTAGCCGACGACGTCGTAAGAAAACTTGCTCCCGGCCACTGATCTCTCGTTATCAAAACACTGTAGCATAACCCTGAATGTTCTAAGTAAATAATAAACTTTACTTTTTTATGTTGACTTGTCAATTTTTTGTCGGAACGATGTTATTTCAATGTATGAGATACGTTTATTGGATTCGGTTTGCTATTTTTTTGTATGTTAGCCCTTTGTTTGACCGGTCCATATACTGTTTCGTAGGCGGCCAGGCTACGGAGGAAGTTCTCTTTTTATTCTTATCGAACATTATGATATTTGATATGTGTTTCGTTAGTCTAAACAATGTGAAGCGAAATATGAACAAAAACTATGAATATTATTTATCAATAATAATCAATTCATACTAATATTATAAAGGGAAAGTGAGTTTGTTTGTTTATTACGTATTCACGCCTAAATGGCTAAACCGATTTTGATGAATTTTGGTACAGAGATAGTTAAGACCCTGGAGACGGATAAAGGGTGATTTTTTTAATGTGGAAAATTAGGGAGAAAGATGTTAAAAAAAGGGAAAACTTAGCTTTGCTACAATAAATAAGGCGCAAGGGCAAAAACTACAGGAAACCGGTACCTGTAAATCAGAAAAGGGGAACTATGTTATCTCGAATTTAACGCGAGCGAAGCCGCGGACAAAAGCTAGTAAATCGTATAACTTAAGACTCCTTCACATTTATTTCTTGAATGATTAAAAATAAACAGAATAGTTTCTTGGTATCGATAGCAATATTTATTGTGAATTGTATAAAACTAACATTAGGCACCGTCCTAATGGCTTAAAAATCACTGTTGAGCTCTCATAAAAAGGGTTCTAATCACTAAAGATGAAGTGTATCACAAAACCACGCCCCTATAATTTTTCGATGGTAAAAATGAACCACAAGCCATCAAATCTGCACTGATGATTAACCCTCAAGTCGCCATTAAAAATAGATAAAACAAAATATTGTTGGAGCCGGGTCCCTAAGGCCCCGCGCACGTGACGTCGACGCGCGCTAGCTTGCAATTCAATTACTACCGATTATTCTGGTCTACACATATCTGCAATAAAATCAAATAACTATGAGACTCGGATCAATAGAGGGTTAAATTTTCTATAATTTGAATTTTATTTTCAGAGTGCTTTCTCGAAAAATCTGAATTTGAAGTAAAAACGAATTTCATGTAAATTATTTTGAAATTCGAATCGCCTTAAGTACTATCGATATCACTTAATTCTATTAACTAGTTTTAATAAACGGAGAAGTATGCAATGGTTTTGGGTAAAAATAATGGAAACATTTACATCTCCGTTTTGTTTGATGATATCCATTAAAATTCCTTACCAATATTATTAAAAGCGAAAGTGAGTTTGTTTGTTTATTACGTCTTCACGCCTAAACGGCCATACCGATTTTAATGAATTTTGGTACAGAGATATCTGGGACCCTGGAGATGGACATAGGATTTTTTTTGTAGTGGGAAAGAGGGAAGATTTTTTTTTTTTAAACATCTGGCGGCTTAAAGTTAGCGTTATCTTTAAGTAACTATGCTACGCGGACGAAGTCGCGGGTGGAAGCTAGGAAATTTAATAAAAACGTTATCCATAACCTCTATTTTCGCATAAAACAATTTCGCCGGAATCCCCCTTCGTAGGTATTATCGACAAAACTCATGCAAGGGAATTTAATCACCACAATGTACATGACGTGCCAAACAACACCGAATTAATTTTGCATCCAGCAATCTAGGGATGCAACGGCAGCAGCTGCCGTGACATATACTGACCGATTTGATATGCACCCTTCCGCTGGATCCGGCCTGTAGATTATTCTGTGCTTATATATTGATCCGTATCCCTTGAGTGTACCAACGTTTCAATACATACATGGTGTAGATCAATAAATTTGCAGATATTCAGATGGATCTTGTTTGCATTAAGAGTTAAATTTCTTGATTTCTACTTCATTCTTTAATTTCTATAAAATCATCAAATAACTGCCCCTGCTCTAGAGGAAAGGGGGGAGGAGTGTCAAACTTTTACTGAATAAAACCCAACAATGTTCCTTCTTTTGCCCTTTGTGTTCCGGGGCCGCGGTATCTCTTTCGATCAACCCACAATCCAGGTAGGTGACCCCGCTTGTCTGGGGTGGTTTTATATCCTTATAAATTTTACCCGCGGCTTCGCCTGTTTATTTTCGGAATTAGATCAGAAGTTCCGAAAAGTTTTTGACGTTAGATGTCGCTGCATTCCGGGTCGCCCTTGGAATTAGACTGAGCTCGTGGCAAGGCTGGTCATGCGTATTATAATTTTTTTTTTCGTCGTTCGTGCCTTTTATGTCGCAAGTTGGTACGAAACCATCAATGCGTAAGTCTGACTCGTACGTACCGGTTTTTGTTAAAATGTTAGGTACTCTCCTTTTTCCGAATTATCTAGTGTTTTATTTTTAATCAACGAAAAAAAGGAGGTTCTCAATTCGACATGTATATATTTTTTAAATAATATA
Organism: Ochropleura leucogaster; assembly: GCA_958449745.1. Taxonomy (NCBI): domain Eukaryota; kingdom Metazoa; phylum Arthropoda; class Insecta; order Lepidoptera; family Noctuidae; genus Ochropleura; species Ochropleura leucogaster. Next base: position 10,274,820 of record OY288212.1, read on the forward strand.
ATCAAACATTGATTTAATACAAAAAAGTATCCAACGGCAACTTTCTTATATCGCTTTAAAAACTTAAGACAAGTACGAGATCATTGAGTAAAGCTTTACAAAAGCATGCAGTGGTAAGATGGATGTCCTTATATAAATCTAAGGCAGTAATCACACGATTTGGCGTGTCGCTGTGACAAGCGACACTAATACGATAGCAGTGTGCGGCGCTGCAAGTGACTTTACTACATATTATAAAACAAAAGCCCTTCTGCCGCGTCTGTTTGTCCGTCGGAACGTGATAAACTCGAAAACTGTAGCTTGAGTTTTCATAAATGTGGATGAAGGGTTAGGATTCGAGCGAAGCTGCGGGCGAAAGCTAGTAAGTTATACTTACTAGCATTCGACCGCAGCTTTGCTCGCGTTAAATTTGGTATAAAACACCAAGCAGACCTACAGTTTTTGCAACGCTAAGTTTTTCCTTTTCTTCCCTCGTTCTCCCTCATATCCTACTTTTTTTAAATAAAAATTCTCTATACCAAAATTCATCCCAATTGGTTTAGCCATTAAAGCATGAAGACGTAACAAACAAACAAACAAATAAACAAACAAACAAACTCACTTTCGCTTTTATAATATTAATAATAATAATTAAAAATTAATATATAAATATATAATATATATTAGTAAATATTAGTAATTTTTTTACTTCCTTACTGACTAGTAAGGAAGTACTTATTAGTAAGGAAGTAAGAATTAAGCTTAGTGTAAATTGGTTGAAGTATTATAATAATTATTGGAGAGAAAAGAGCTCTTAAGTGGTGTTTAAAATACCAGCATAGATAGGATAGTTGAGGACCCCGTAGGCGATGCTGTTGTTAAATTGCATCCGTTTGAAGCCTCGACAGATCTTTGGTTGATCGTAGTGTCGTCGAACAAGATGAAGTATCGCGTGAAAAGAGCTTTATGTGTAGGCTTTTTTTGCGGATGGGAAATCATCGAATAACTTCCCTCGCTCTGGGCGGAGCGGGAAGGAGTGTCAGACTTGTACTGGCTAAAACGACGACACAGTTGGTACAGTGGCTGATCGATCGACTGCTGCGCAGCGTGTCGCGGGTTCAATCCCCGCACGGAACAAATAATTGTATGACCTACAGATACCTAAAAACAAACAACCCACCCATGTTCCTTCTTTTGCCCTTTATGTTCATTATCTCTTTTGAACATCCCGCAACCCGGGCAGGCGGTATCTCTGGTAGGCTCCTCTGCTTTGCTGACATCTCTTTAAGGCTCGCGTGGAACTAACGCGCCGTCGACACTGCCAGTCGTTACTGGACGGATGGACGGTGCTACCCATTGCTTACGGTCCACGAGATCTACGGTGGCGGGAGTCGTCTTGCGGCCCTATACGTTTTACAACGTTATATCTACTACTGCTACATTTTATATTACCTATGCCGCGAATCGTGCCTACGTCTTCGTTGATGACGTGGTGGTATATTGGTATTGTGCCTTTTCAAATAAAAAATAACTTATATTCGTGAAGCTACTCTATAATGAACTGCGAACCTCACTGTTATTCACCGTAAAATTGAGAAACGTAGAAAATTAACATCATAAACCATAATCACTCGTTATGCTAAGCGAATTGCTGGTTTAAACAAAACGCAAATTAATTCGCGGAACCCAAACATTACGCTGAATCCGACGAAATTATCACAATTAATTAAATTTGGCACAGTTATAATAAAATTAAAAATGTATAACACAAGTGAATGTCGCTTAATGAGGCTTCCGTAGTGAAATAACATTTCAATATTGTGAAAATATTTCAATTTTATTAAACGTTAAGTAGAATAATCGGGCGTGTGGTCGAAAGTCCGCCAGTTATGTTGCCATTGCATACAAATCGCCGTTTCCGTTAATGCAATTATCCGTTATCGTTATATTTATATAGCGTAATTGTTTAAGTGCGCTTTATATGCTGACATTTTCGTGGTTAAATAAACAAGCATATTGTATCGATTTTATGTTGTTTTTAATTAAATTTAAATATACTCGCAACGCTTTATTACACTACAAGCCGGGCCCCGCGGGTTTATCTTTAAGGATTGTAGCCTATGTGTCATTCTGATGTATATATAAGCTATATTATTGTAAAGCTTCATTAAAATCCATTCAGTAGTTTTTGCGTAAAAGAGTAACAAATATCCATACATCCATACAAACTTTCGCGTTTATAATATTAATAGGATAGTAGGATGTATCGATGGAGAAATAATAACTAACTGGTTAAAAAATAAGAGCCACTTGAGTTGATCTTTAGTTAAGTCGCGCTTGCCTAGGTTGGTCCGTGGATGGGTGTCAACCCATTCCATACCGAGTTTTTTTTTGTACCTTGGAAACCACATAAAATCGTTGGTCCGGCGCGGCTATCATTGTCGATATAGTTATTATAAAGGTAGTCCGTTGCTCGTATGTCTAACTGCCAGTCTTACCAAGGGGTATCGTATTACCCAGTACTAACTGGGTTATGTAGGTCAGATAAGCTGTCGCTCCATGTAAACTGCTAGGCAAATAATGATTACGCATCGATGGATTTACCTACCAGGTAAATTCAAATTAATAGATCAGTATTAAATTATCCCCTCTGATATAAATTATCTCATAATTAACTTAGAAATAATTACGTACGATAATTTTAGTCTAAATGATCTCCTAATCATAATTTACTAAAACTTAATTACGATCTTAGACTCGGTAAGGGAGATACAAGCTCAGTATCCTGTCACCATCATACACAATATAATACTGCGTTGTTTAGTAGCTAGGCTTATTGTGTGATATTAACTAGTATTGTATTGTACATAGAATTTTATTTCAGCTTCATAATGGGACAGGTTTATTGACAAAACAGTTTGTCTTATGAACTGAAGTAGATTGAGTGTGACTGAATTTTCTTATACGTCTCTCTAAGTATACTTACTTCGTGGAACTATTTACCTGTTAGTAAAGCTGTATTTTACGTGGCTTAGAATTTCATCACTAATTGCTAAGTTTTAGGAGTAAAGAAGAAAGTAAACTTGATTAACCTTGCTTTATTAGTAACAGTGAAACAGGAAAACCCTACCTAACCATCTAAGTAAACTAATTAAGTCTTCAGTTCATTACAAGAAATTGCTGCTTAGTGAAAAAGGTAAAAACCTACCTGAAAGGTATCCTTTAACACCTTTAAAGAGTATCAGAATACACGATAATTAATTCTCTTTTATTTTTCTTTTATTGTGGAAATTGCAATTACTCCTGTATGTTTTACGTGACTAATAACATCCGCCAGCCGCCATATCTACGCCTAATGAGATAATGAGAGATTTGAATTAGATGTTGCACGATCTGCTGGACGTAGAATTACGCTTTGTCCCTCTGGATTTGCTAGAACTCTTGTTGCAATCCCTAACGCAGGCCTCTTCAAGCTGTTTCTATTTTCCCTTGACTCTCCACTCTCACTATACTCCCTGAAAAGGCTGAAAAATAAACAGGAAACAGAAATAATTATTAACAGACTATGCATTTCTTTTTAATTTACTCAGAATTTAAAATGATTGTAAATCTGCTTTTATCAAATAACTGAAATCAAATCCATTATTAACACCGGTGTTGTTATCAACAACAAACTGATTCGAGTAGCGAAAAATGAAACAAAATCGTTGTACCAATTGCATTAATTCAACTGCATAAAAATCAGCCAATTATTCAAATAGGGAGCGCCATGGACCGAAGACCGTATCAATGAATATTAATTGTTTTCGATCGCAATAAAAAAGAGTGAAATAAACTGAAATAACTGAATAATCGAGTAAGACTGTTTACGTAGACAGCGGTAATTAAGCAATTTGCTAATAGCATTAAAATTGACAATTATACATTGCTTACACTTTGTAGAATTTTAATTTCAACTTTATGATAAAAGCAAAAAAGAAAAAGACATGCTTTGCCAACCCCCAATAAATTATTATAAGGGCAGGAAAATGATAATGTTCAATTATATGGTGTTTTTGGCGTTTATTAGTCCTATTCTTAGGTTCTGTCTTTAGGGCATTTAGGGCAAGCCACAAGTGGCATAAGTCCACTCTTTGAAGAGTGTCTGCAGGGCCCTTTAATTTCTGCTTGATGCACGTCCTCACCGGAAACAAATCGGGCGATACCGACACCGCGATGCCCGGTGTGATACTATGTCAATTGCCCGGAGGACACGGTGATACACACTCTGGCGGTCTGCTCCAAAATATTGCTGCGGCAAAATCTTGCAGCCGTCCCTGGTTAAGTCCATGGTCCGGAGCGAGAGGGATTGTAAAACGGTCACCTCCTTCGGATGAGGGGGCCAAACATATGAAGGAGAGAATTTTAAACCGAACCAGACGCCGCCGGGCGTCATGTTCCGCGAGACGAATCGGAGGTGGGCGGGCGTCGTCTCGGTAGTCTGTGAACGGTAAGCAATGGGTAGTTCGTGTTCCACGCGTACTTCAAAGAGATGTCAACAAAGTAAAGGACAGGCTTCCTGCCAGGGTTGCGGGTTATTCGAAACAGATACTGCGGTCCTGAAACAAAAAATGCGAAAGAAGGAACATGGATGGGTTTTAGACAGTAAAATTCTGACATTTGACTCCCGCGCCGCCTAGATCGGATTAAGTTATTTGATGATTTCCCATCAGAAAAAAATGTCCTGGCAATGCTTGATTGTAATTGACCTCCAAAGGTTAAACTTCTGCTAGATTTGACTTTCTGAAGATGAATTTTCCTTTATCTCAGAATGTCATGATTTTTCATTATTCAGATGAATTTGACTGGCTTTTTTAATACATTTTAAACCTTTTCATGTCAGTTTCACGAATAGGATTAAAAACACATGCATATTACCTAAGAGCTCACTTTTGGCACTCGTAGAGTGTGTATACTATCTAAAACGTAACGAGGGACAAAGCCTCGCTAACCTGGAATTTAAAAATATAGGCTACGTAAAATATGCCAAAGTACAATACATAGGTATTACTTTCGGGCCTGTCTGTTTTAAATTAGATTTTTGGTGTGTTAAGTTAGCTTAAGACTCCTTGAGGGTTCGGTGACACAGATTGTCTGATTGGCTTTTTTTGCGTATAGGAAATCATGAAATAACTTGTCCCGCTCTGGGCGCAGCGGGGGACTCTCCCCGCTGCGCCCAGAGCGACAGACTTAAACTGATTAAAACCCACCCATATTTCTTATATTGCCCTTTATGTTCCGGGGCCCGCAATCCCGGCAGGCGGTGGTCCTGGCAAGCCCCTCTACTTTGCTGACATCTCTTAGAGGCGTGCGTGGAACACTAACGCACCGTCTACAAGGCCTGTCGACAACAGACGGACGTACGATGAGCTACTCATTGCTTACCGACCACAGGACCTGTCTTTTTGGCTGAAGGGATCATTTCTATACCTTAACACTGTAGGCAGTTAGGTAAGGTATAAACACAGCCTTATGTTTAATTTTGTAACAAAATCCACGCAGGGGTTATCCCAGCAGACATTTGTACTTGAACCCAGTTTCTGCACCTACGTTTGTACCCAAAATGGTACATTTGTGTACAGTGTGTCCCGTAATTTTGTTTACTTACGGTTATTGTAGGGTCACCAAACTTAACGTTGACATAACGTTGTAATTTTGTAACAGGGACCATTTCAAAATGGTAGACATTTAATTATTTTTTGCGTTTTATTAACATTAACTTAACGTTTTAATGGGACTTAAGGATTTTTTAGAATCCTGTGATGATATAATGAGCTATTCCATTGTGAGCAAATAAAAATTACGAGATTAATTTAAGGACATTACACAATCTAACAGTATACTGTGTTAGAACTCAGTTGATTGAATCGCGTTAATAATAAACTGTGCTATAAATCCTAGGATTATCTTTATAGGGCTTTTTACGGCAGGTAACACACACATACGCAAAGAAAAGTGTGCTATAACAGGAAAAATATAAACCTCCTTTTATCTCCACACTCGGCGAATACACGCGAAAACAATAAACGAGAGATAATCAAGTTTCATTTGAACGAATCGATTTGGTATGAATATCCGAATACATTAATCCGCCTTTCACAGTTGCACATTTCATGGTAATGGACGGTGATAAAATTATTACCTTGGTTTAATATATTGGAAACTATCATTTTCTATTAGCGATTTAAAAAGCTTGTATAGAGCATCGCATATTGATTTCTTATTACCATGAGATGGCCCATAAAATTAAAGATTGCATTTATCCTTAAATTGCTTGCTGATGGCGCTTGTATAATTACATAAATGTATTAAACCATTGAATCAGAAACTTAATTGAATTAAAAGTTATTGTATGAATATTTTCTTAAAAATAGATAAGTTCACAAAAATTAAGACAAACACCACGGAACGCCACTTGTTGCGATAAAAAATGCATGTAGATGTTTTCACCCTTTCTTCCTTACTCACTATGAGCTATATATTCTCCTTAAACAACATAATATACATATGATATGTTGTTCTTGTTGCCAATCGCATAAATAGCCGCATTCAACACTTCATTAAAAACCTCACGCAAGCAAACTTGCAAGTTTAGTACGGTTGCAAATGGCTTTGGTAGCTCGAGTTGCTGAGGGAATCGATGCGAACCTGCATCGTCATTCCTATGTGTAAACAATATCGGCAAATAATCGACGTTATGCAAGTTGCAAATTATATAATATGTATCCTAATGGTCAGCGATTATTAAATTCGGGAAGCAATGAAAGTAGGGTCCTTAATATTTTGATATATTCTCTCGATCAAACTGATTTTCATGCTTAAGCTTAGATTTCGAAGTAACGCTTCAAAACCTAAGCTTAAGAAGACGTCTATATTTTGTTCAAGATATTGTTACGTACATGAAATAGACTACCACCTCATTAAAACTAACTGCACCCCGCATATCCCGTACCGTACACAATACATGGAAACCCTATTCCCATTATCACTTGAGACTAGGAAACGTATTTCACGTACAACACTTGTACATTCCTATACATTTGTAAGTCCTTAATATATGCCTACAGCAGACTTATCACCTAAACATTATCGTGTTTCTAACGATAATGGAACTTTCGAGTGTCTGTAACCCAACATTAATTTAACTGGTACCTTCACGTAATGGCGTCGGTTTTGCTAATTGTGCGTTAGAATAATTATATTGCGCCACACGCGTATTCATTTTAATGGATTTTGAGTGTTATATACGGTTAAATGTCACTGTATGGGTATTTAATGTAAACTAATTTCAGTGAAGTTTCTCTGTCTGGCTTTGTGTCGGTTTAAAGATTAATGCTGGAAATGTATTTCTGCATAATCTCAGATAATTACAGCTGTAAATTTTGTATCTGATTTTACGACACTGTGGAGGTTAGTCACAGACAGCGATATGTTTTGAGGTAATTTCTTTATGACATATTGTTTTTTTTTTGTACAAGTAAATGAGTTTTGCCGCATTCGGTACCTATGTTTTCGCAAAGAGCAATCGTTTTCAAACTTAAGACTTTCTAGAAGATATTGAATTACATCTCCAGTAGAAGAACTGCCTCGTGTCTAGTGGTCCTAAGTTCAATTTAAGTCGGGCATAATGTCATCGAATTTTCCTTCAATATTTTTCAGTAGCTCGTATCTAATTACATGAGACAAACATAATAAACTTTTGAGGATAATATTATATTTACACAAAATACAGATCTACTATTACTAATTAGGTTAAACATAACAAATAACATGGCTTACATGTCGGTATATGTAACAACATAGGTATATTTCGTAGTATATCTTCTCATTGTCTCACATTAAAGGCAAAGTTCTAAGAAGTACTATAATGATCTATCCGTTAAGCAAAGCACTAAACACGGGGAGGTTAAAGTTCTCAGATGTACCGTGATAGGTTGCTAACTCATCGCGTACAAGCATTATTAAGTTACATCCATAACTTGTGATAACTTGTTCGGTTTTCTATCCGTTGCTAATATACTTTCCATTTTTATTTGCCATATTCTTTGACTCTAGCGAAAACGACCCGTTAGTAAATGTTTTGTCGGATTTTGGTAGTTATCAATATGGATTGAACGCATACACAAAACTGACCTTTTTATTATTTAGTTTCTACCAAACTGTTGTAGTGAAACCCCTACGATTTTTTCTTTTTTTCTTATTAGAAATCATCAAATGAGAGGTCATTTCCTCCCTGGGAGCGGAAGGGAGTGTCAGACTTGTACTGACGAAAACCCATCCATGTTTTCCCCTTTATGTGCCGGGGCCGCGGTCTCTCTTTGGAAGCAAGCAACCTGCATACCCGGAAACTCCGACGACGCGATGATTCGTCTATCAGTCTATAAGTATTCGTCTTTCACTGCATTGTTTCAAGGATCTTTTTGTTCTGCTTCAAATTAAGACCACTCATTGGTGAGTGTAGGTCTCTTCCACATTTCTTCACTTTTGCAGATTTTGTGCCATGCTTATCCAGGTTCTTCCTGCTACTTTAGTGAGATCTTTAAGGAACTATTTGATAGCAATGAAGTAATTCACCGACTAAAGAATTGAAAGGACAAAGTTTATTAACTGAGTTCCTTTAATACATTTCGTCCGTTATAATAGCTTGTATGCAAGACGCGCGTACACAAAGCATATCAGTTCCTCATTATTATAACCATGTTCGACCAAGCTGTCAGGTGCAGAGGATTAGCTGAATGTTTGTTGTAGATGACAATGTCACACTTCTGTTGAATGCTAATCGTAAGCTGATTTACGTTATACATACTTGATTAGGGTATTATACAAGGTGTATCCTGAACTTTGGTTATGTTAGAATAGATTATAATATGCTTGATTATACACCAAAATTCAAACATAACTGTTTTACAAAATTACTTATTGCATGATGTGGTCTGGTGGGTATTCTGTGGTTCATGCGCTGATCGTATTGGTAGGAAGGAACATGATTCACGAGGCACTCAATTGAGTACTTTATTTGAAATACACAGGACATTGTGTTTAGGTTAAGGAAGATATTTTAAGGAATCTTGATGGTCTTTCACGTTCTGAACTTCTAGCATTCCGTTAGCAAGCAATGATGGGATATGGAAAATCCCAATTGGTTTTATATAAATTTTGTGAAATGTTCAAAAAAATCTAATATGTTATTTATAAATTTCAATTCGAGAGAAATGTCACTTACTACTAGCCAGTTGCCCCATGTAAGCCCAGAAGGATACCGAGCCATTGTGTTTTTGAAAAACAACCGTAATGATACCATTACACAATCTGTAATATCCAATACCCAACCATACCGTACACGTACAAGCTGTAACATTAAATCACGACAAAAAGTTTTACGTACAAAAATGTTTCTGTATCGGAGTAACAAGCCACGATGAAGCATAGAAAATGGCGTCTTCAGTGCCAATATATTGCTTTCTCGCGTGCTGTCGTTATCCACAGCTGCTGCCGTAACCTACTTGTTTTTGCCGCCAATGTTAAAAACATTATAAAATTTTCTACTTTATCATTCCCTGGTTTATAAAGTTTACTTTGCCGTATTAATTTGCAACTGCAGCATGCAATGCGACGATCCGTTATGATCGTGTTTTATAGCGTGCAACTTCAGTTTTGTGAAGTGCAGTGGTGTTTTTGCATATTGATAATGCGGTATTGTAGTTTGGGATTCCTAATTATATTATTTGTTTACATATTGACTATGCAGTCAACTGGAATGTACATTTTTGTCTCTGCAGGTTCCACAAATATTTATCATAGATTGTTTTTTTAGAGTTGTAGTAAAAACTTTTTCATTTCGATTTTATCTTTGATTCACAGTTTCTTTATGTAATATACTACAATAACATTAAACAAGATACTCATACACACCTTTCTAACACAACATGAAACGAACGAGATATAAGTTGTTTTCAATTGGGTTTTCTTAAGCTAAAATACTAAAGAGATAATTTTAAAGGAATTCACCAGTCTACACAGTATACTCTAAAACGCATGTTCACAACAAAGAAAGAATATAAAAAAGGCAAAAGAAAATCGTAACAAAAACATAAAACGGGAATATGTCACGCATAAATTAAAACGATTTAAAGAATTTGGCATAAAGCGGAGGAAAACATAAAAGAAAAATATGAAATATTGATAAACGCGTTGTAATACAATCTTTAAAGAATCATTATTTCGATGTCGTTGAAAAAAAGCGTATGGAAAAAGATAAAACAAACACTAAAAATGTTTACAAGCAATACTCGTAACTTTTAGAATCGTTCAATACACCCGAGGCCCAAATCATAATAAATTGAGTGGAGGTTAAAGGATAAAGGGAGATTGACAGCGGTCTTTAACACTGGCCGGGATAAGCATCAACTTGTGTTTCGTGGATAAGACTCAATTTTATCGAGAAAATCCAGACGTAATAATTTTTGAGAAGTTTATACTGAAAGCTTTTCCTTTTTGATTGTTAAAAGCAATTCGGAGGTCCGACAATATGGGCCCAGTCGTATATTTTGTTTCAAACGTCACAATTCCCTTATGTCTTTTTTATAAGATAATGTTTTACTTTAGCGAATACATTTTGTCCCTTGGATATTTTGGGATAGGTAGGTATATTTTTTTTATTGCAGAAAATCGTTTGACCTTTTGGAACATTAATATTTTAAAACGGTGTATTCTTTTTTATTGTTGCTATTTAGGAGTGTAGGTACAATTCATATTCAAATGATTTTATCAACATTGTGGTACTTGATTATGTATGAATCATTTACCGAAAACGGTCCTAAACAACGGTTCCGAAGAAAACGTTTTTGTCACAAAACGTGAAGCCTTTTTGGCGAAAGGTGTAAAACTTTTACGATAATGGAAAGCGAAAGAGGTCAAAAGAGAGTTTAAAATTCATATGCTCGAAACGGAAAACACCTATAAAAACCAATTTCAAAGGGTGTTGGTGTGAAAATAGGGCGTTTAATAGAGCACTCGGGCTTCTCGTGTGATGACGTCCCTATCGCGTCCTAAATCTGTCCTATATTACCTGGAAAGCTCTGCCACATAGAGAGCGAATGACGGTGGCTTCTTTCTATGGGTATATAGGTTAGTATGAACAACGGTCCCACTGAAAGCGAGGCGGAAAGGGCAGCTATTGTACATCGGCCGTGTCGCGATCACTGTGACGAATCCGATCAAATAGTATGTAAGTCGCTCTGTGTGTACTTTCGGACAAATAATGTTGACATTTTTAAGGGTATCAAAACACACTTGTTCCGCCACCGAACAACTTCACCAGCTATCTGGCATTTAAGCTGGCTGTATAAATATTGGAAGTAGGTCTGGGCTCAATCTTAAAAAAATAGGTTTCTTTTGAAAAACATCTTATTTGGCTTCGAGATTTCGAAGGCAACAAACATTCATTTGATAGGAGTGTCTCATAATTGATTCTGAAGTTGATTCGTGAATTCCCGTAATCGATTTCCAATTCGATTTGTTGGAGATCACACAAAAACGCGGATGCGTTCTCGATTCTAATTACGTACACAACCGAACACATTATCGGAGTCAAAGCTATAGCTATATAATTGGTATCAAATTGCCAATTATCGCGATAATACTTGATTTTTTTAAACATAAAGATTTAAGATCAATTTGTTTTCAAAGAATGAAGCATGGAAACAATAATGATAAAATTAACTATCAGGTTTTGCTTATCTAAATTACGTTATCAGTTGGCCGTATTCAGGTCACTTTATTTCCCATTCCTACCTAAGTGAATATTTGCATGCCTCTAGTGGACTCTAGGTTACGTTGAAATGGCCTATAAAAAGTAACTGGCTTTGTCTTCAGCGGTTTAATTAAAAAAATACGGTCAACTCTTTCATGTACCAAAAAAAAAATAGTTTTTGAAAACTGATTCATACATCGTATAAGCAAAATTGGCTAGTTGATTAGTTTTCGCTTTACATTTAGTTTATTGAGAACTTTCCATATAATAATTTACTACCCTAAAGATAAAATAGGATACGTCGTCCGTCTAATACAATCCAGCATTAATTATGGATATAACCTGTTAACGCGTAGGCAGTGAATGGCCATATCAACTGCTGACCTACGGCAAAAATAATTCATTTCTCAGAGGAATGATTAATGTCTAAGATATACTTAGTCGTATAGCCGTAGTTGCTCATAAAACAGCAAGCATGCAATGAAATCGTAATTTATGAGCAATTAATAAAGAAGACAAATGCAGAAGTGTGTCGGTTAGCGGTTTTCATTTGTTTTAGTCTGGTCTTAGGAATTTATGACGAATTTAGCTCAACCATATTGTTTAAGATTTACGGTATGGCTGCTTTGTATTCATCACAAATGGAATTAGCACTACATTTATGTCGTGTTCTGCTATAACACTTATCGTGTCCAACCCATTGACCATTACAACCATTGTTATATTCTTTGTGGGTCGATCTCTACAATGACATCATGTTAGGTCATCAATGGTTTATGTTTTTCAAATCTGATACTTCATAATCGAAATTTATACGGTCCGTTATAACTTTCACCGCCCTAGAGCTTACAAACAAATGACAAATGGTACACTCAGCCGCACTAAATTGCAGCCAACACAGAAATGACAAACATACGCTAAGGCTCATCATCTTACCCAAGCAATAATCATTAAGTACTAAATCACGGGAAGACAACGCAACAGCTATCAAAGCTGTGACCAATTTCAACACATTTGAGGCCGCAAGCGGAATACTATTAATCATAAGTCAGCATATCCACACAGTGTGCCGCGTATACTATACAATATATTACCTACTATAGTAAGGAGAACCAATGTGAACAGTTGGCGTTAATGGGCAACCTTACCCCAGGGAAATGCGCTCTTGATAATGTGAACAGTAATTTTATGTTGCAACAAAAGCGATAGTAGTTTGATTCCTTCAAACAGATAATGTCCAATTTAAATATTAAGAGATGGGTAATGGATTTTTTTGATGGACTGTACCACGTTTTGAATAACAATTGCGTATCTGTTTCGTTTGTCTTTTGTTTCTATTCATTTTGTTTTTCGAATTTACATATTTATCTTGAGTTTTTTTCTTTATCATTTAAAATAATATGATAAGTTTTTTTTGTAATTACTTGTAATTTATGAGCTATTGTAATGTTCATTCTTGTACTTTTTAACAAATGCTTTCTTATTTTTTCTTTTATCATAAAATACAATAATCTCATTCCCAACAGAACTATCAAACGAAAACAATGTGAATGTGAAACAAATGGCCATAATAACATTAATTCTTCATAATTCAAATGTATTTTATAAGAGTCCTCTTTTCTCTTATTACATCGTCTAAGTTATGTTAAAAGTCTTCAAGTTTTATCACATCTTTAAAAATAATTACGCGCTTTAAAACCAAACATTATCTAAGACTGGATCATTAGCTGTAATATCTCTTAAACCATAATGGTTCCATAAATATTTTCATATCACAGTTTGAGTAGAACTTCAAGTGAAAGTTCCCGATAGGGACACGGTTCAAGTTTTAACGGTAACGGAGTTCTGTCTTATATTGCGAGTTTTATCTACCCTCTTTTTTTTCTCTCCCTTTCTAAAAGTAAAGTACTGAACTCGATAAATCAATGGGCATTAGATATATCTAGTTTAGTGTTGTGCTTCTATCGATTGGTTTAGCTCGATTAAACATTTTTTTCAATCGAGTCAAACTTATCATTGATTAACCGTCAAAGCTTTTAGAGTTAAAAAAAATGTGTTGCTCTTCTACTGTTGGTGCATTTATAAAAAAAAACTCACATACAGTTAGAAATGGCAAAACTACTTGTAGGCCATAGAAAATATAGTTCCGCGCGGGGATTGAACGCGCGATATGCAGCGCAGCAGCCAGTTCCTTAACTACTGCGCTATACATGCCCACTATGTGAGTCGATATTTAATGGTGAAATTATGTGTTCAGTATTAAAGTGTCTATTGCAGTATTTTCATTATAATGCTAGCAAGAATTACGTCTTGTTTAAGTATGCTGCACGAATAAAGTCTTTCTCCGAAATACTTAACTGATTGTCTTTTTGTGATGAAGGTGACTTTGGTCTTTGGACTTTGGTCCTCATTCACACTTGTAGGAGCGCTAAAAAGGACTTATCTTGATTTTTCTTTGCTTCGATCAGCAATATTGTCGATTATACCCAATTGACTTGAGATGAACATCGGCCGAATCGCATCACTACACAAGTCTGAGTTGGGGTTTCAAATAAGCCATATAACTGCACGATATCTAATGGAATAACTTGAAAGAACCCTATGTATCTAGGCCATGTACTGACATTCCAATTTAAGAATTCAGGTCAAAGTAAAGGACGTAGTGACATTGATGTAGAAAGATACATTAAATTCTTTAGTTGCTTACCTTCTCATTTTATTAGAGCTAAGGAAAGGGCAAACCAGACTTGGCACTTTCTTTATAAGCTACGCAATAAAATCGTACCTAACTTTTAGTTTTCCACAAAATGATTCCTTGATAGGGGAATAAAATGGGCCCACAGTTTTATATTATCATAGTATAAATACCATTACAGAAATATTTTCCGACGAGCTCCCTCGAAAGACGTGAAATAACAAAGACAATACCTAAATATTGAAATACAAAGACGACCTACGCAAATAATGTATGGGATAAAAAGGAGCCTAAATACATACGCGACGGATCTCGAGAGGATTCTTTTGCTATAAACATGTATTTGCAAATCTTACCTTTTGAGATGTAAGGTGTGTGAAGTGCGTATTGCCGAAACCTTTACGCATTCAAGGCTCTGTCGTGTAATAGTACGCAAATCCTCTCTGACAAACACTGGTACAATCCCTTCGTGTCCATCAAAGAGCCACGTATTAAAGCATTGAAAGGACGGGATTGCCCAACCTCTAATTCCGATGAGAATCGCCTTATTCCACTCGCTCAATGAAATCTTCCTAAAAGCTTCTTTGTTGTCGTTCAACAACCCGAAATAAAATACTATTTTCTTCGCCCATTTTCCTGAAATTACATTTTTGCTTGCCATTTTAATAGAACCTGCCTCATTGCTAACCGTCCGTCCTTTTTACCTTGACACGGTACAAAATAACTGAATAGATGCTTAAAGTGGATGACCATTTAAAGAGCTTACAAAATATTTTCATTGACTTGAACAAAATTAAACTTCCGGAGCTGGAACGGGAGTTCTTACACCTATTTTGGGTTAAGGATGCGTTTTATTTGAAAAATCTGGCTGTAAGTCGGTAAACACTGAATTTATGTGCAAATTATGCAGCAAAACTAAAGTTAATACCAATTTTCTTTCAAATTCACGAAGCGTATAATTTGGTCGGCATGCAAGCAGGGAAGTTATCTATTCAGACATATGCTGGTGCCCTCAGTAATTAAAGCCTACGCATTCGTAAACAAAAGTAACACATGTTTAATTACTCCCCGTAGCGGGATGACCTATGGCTTTGGTTGTTTGTCCCAGAAGTTGAGAAGAGATCCTTGATTTTAACAGTCAAACAGTGGCGATGTTTGCGCAAACAAAATATGCAAAGTAGGTGCGGGCGAGGGAGATACGGGCCTCGCTAATTATGTGAGAGCACGGTGTGCTGTGTCCGACCGTCGTCCTACATTCGGGGAGGCTAATAAAAATGCAAAAAATGTGGCAAATTATCAATTATAATTAGCCACATGCTTCGTTGGCGGTTTAGAATTCATGCTAAGGCTGTAAGATTAAGATTGTGGTTGCGACCATTGTTATACAAATACGCAAGGTCAATAAAAAAGCTAAAAGAGTCTGTTTCCCGGTCGTTGGTACGTCATGAATGTGGACTATAAATATTGACTTACTCTTTGTTTGCTGAACAAACACGGTGCATCTTACACGCGGTATTTCGCCGAATAAGGTTTAATTCGGTTTAAATATTATGGAGTGGTATCTCTCGCTTCAAATTATGAATATTTATGAGGTGTCTAGTAAGATAATTTTTTGTTTAAATAAAAACAAACCCTTCTCGTTTTGAGGTCGGTTATCTTATGATGCTCACAACTTAACACCTAAATATCGTTTTTCTACCGGATGACGTCATGATTTATTGTCAGTAAGACGAGCTAGCAAACGAAGGTTTTATCTCCCCTTCTAGCGCGATTTATATAACACCAAGTTGTTTGAGATATTTCAATAAATCACAAAATGCGTGTCGAATTTCTAAAGTAAAGTCCCCTTCTGTTATTTCTTTTTGTCGGATCGTCCAAGGGTTGGAAGGAATGTTAATCTTAAAAGCTCATTTTTAATCACGTGTCTGGAGCGTATCGAATGTTTTGTGATCGAGTAATCCTATTAGTTTAAACGATTATCGATTATGCATGTAGGAGACTTCCAAGCGTTAAGACAATGTTGTAATTTGTAAACACGTTTGTGTCCGAGTGTAACTAGATTGATAAACGATAGCGTCCGTGGGCGAGCGCTAACATAACAAAGCAATGTTAAACATTTGTTTTGCTCTAAAGATTATTCTGTAAGATGTCGTGTTGGTAAATATTTTACTATGATGTTGTTACGTAGACAGGCGTGATTTGCACCATGAGAAAATATAATTTGTTTGTAGAGAGTGGTTTGTGGCGTGTATTAGGGCTTATGGATCTTCTGCGGCTTGTGTAAGTAACGTAAGCAAGTTGTTTATGCATAGAATTAACTGAATTGAATTTGTAATAAACCCACGATTCTAAATCTGTTTGAGTATTTTATGGGCGTTGGTTTGTTCAAAGGCTGAAATTAACTTGCCATATTGATTAAATTAAGCAATTGAAAACTTTAGACTAGATGCTTGAGAACAATATTTCAGTACCTATTGGGTTAATTTAAACTTAGTTTTGTTGCGTTAAGAAGTTTTTACGATAGGAATATTGAGAAAATCTAAATGTGTAAATAAAAAAATAAAAATTACACATATATTCCGTTTCTGTCTGTCGCGTAAGTCTTGATCGTAACAAAACGTTATTTCCCATCGCGAAAGAATTCGAAATTCAAAAAGTTAAAAACGGGCGTCTCTGCGATTGGTAGACCGCGAAGGTTGCATGCTGCATCGTGTGCATCGTGAATGTAATGAATACCTGTCAAGCGCGCGTGTGGGCGCTCCACCGCTCCACCGGCCGCTCTAAGTCGAACGCAAACATTTACCCTTCGCTCAACAGTAATTGTTTAAAATTGAGCCTAACTGTGTGGGCCTCGCCTGTTGCCCGAGTCCTGCCATGCACTCAAATGCGCCGTCTTTCTTTGTTCATACACAATAAGTACCCGCTAAGTGATACTGTATAGTCTGCACCGATTTTCAATGTGAGTTACGCGCTCGAAATACCCTGTTATAATTTCACGTGTATGGATGTACGATCATGCGTTTTGTAATTAAATCTTCCGCTTCAATAAATAGAGATATCGACAAGTTAATGAAATTAATTGGACGTTTGGTGTAAATTAAAATGGTCGCTTCGTTAATTTTAAGCTTCGCATTTTGTATAAAATAATCGTTGCTACGGCCACCTAATACGATAGTAAATTAGGGTGTTTCGACGCAGTGGCACGGCGGCCATGCTGACGCGAACAGTTTTAGCTGATTTATGTCGCGCCGTTATCAGGATTACACCGTTGTCACTAAGCTCTAACTATAAGGCATTAAACATTGTTTGCCGTGAAGTTTGTACTTTAATTAATCGTCTTATGAAAGCGCTTCGCGGCGGAAAATTCTCCATTTTCACTCTTGATAGTGTCTAAAATTTAATTAAGAACAACAGTGGTTGTTAGTTACTGTCTAATGCTGTACTTGTAACGTTTGAGTTGTGATCCAGAAATGATCCAGCAGAAATAAAAAACACAATTATCGTGCTTGTTTTTTGTTTGTATTACTTAAATTCAATCATAGCGCAACGCAAAAATAGGAGACACTCGAGACAGAAAACGGAATTCATCACACACACACGTGCCGAAAAACTTCAATAGTTTTGCTCATTCGTTAGTAGCTAGCTCAATTCACTATCGATCAACAGCGTCCTATACTCAGTATCAGACTGCAGATAAACAGAGCGAACGACAAAAAGAACTAAAAATAAATCAGCCTTTTGCTTTATAAATGGAAAATAGAACATGATCGGGGGTTGGGAAGGAGTACAATGCATAACCAGTGGACCATTGCGATGGCACAAAAGTGTATTGTTCTTGCCATGTCGAATGTATCGGATGGGAACGGCAATACGTGAACTTTATTACCTTCTTTATTATAGGGAAATGATAGAAAATGTAGGTAACGAAGGCTCTGGGAATTAGTTTATCGTAGAGGTCATGTGAATATTTTGATTTAACAATTATTATATACTAGCCTGCGACCGCGGCTTTGCCGGCGTGAAATCGGAAAAAATGTATCCTATGTATTATTCCAGACTATAATCTACCTTTGTACTAAATTTTATCAAGATCCGTTCAACCGTTTTGACGTGAAAGACTAACAAACATCCATACATCCATGACGTCCATCCAGCCTCACCATTCGCATTTGTAATATTTGTAGGAAAAAGGAAAAAACTGGGCAAGTGCGAGTCAAGCTCGCGCACCGAGGGTTCCGCAAAAACTTGACACGTAAACCGCCATATCTTTTGACTGCGTAGATCCAGAGCGTTGATTTTTACACAGGTCTAATCGCGCAACAAGGATTTCGCACAAACTTGAGACATAAACCGCCATATCTTTTGACTGCGTAGATTCAGAGGTTTGTTTTTTTACAGGTCTAATCGATCACAGATTTGAGTAAAGAGTTTTGATTTCAACTCAATAACTTCACGCGTTCTCGAGATAAAGGGTCTTGACAGACAGACATACAGGTGGATGGACATCAAAATGATCATGTAAGGGTTCCGTTTTACCCTTCTGAGGTATAAAACCCTGAAGACCGGTAGATTTCCACATACGTAAGAGCAACAACGATATAATGAAGTTTTTTTTTTGACATAATTTAAGTATTAAGGTTCCATAGGGAGCCACTGTACTCGAGTGGGGTAAAGTTTTAAAAACTGGTTGGTGTAGGTTGATTATGTTTTTTGGGTGGTTAGTGCACGTGTTTCTCACCTAAGCGTTACTTCTGACGAAACTGCGTCCCGTGCCAATATCGGCCTCACTTGACTGCATTTCGTTCAAATATTTGAAATAAATGGGCTAAATATTTTTGGGCTAAGTAAGACAATAAGAGATTCCACATACAGCGAATAGATACTGGTTTGTTGTCACTTTTTAGGGTTCTGTACAAAATAAAAATAAAAGATTCCCTTATTGGATCACTTTTTATCCGTCTGTCAGTCTGTCTGTCAAGACCCATTATCTCAAGAACACGTATAGATAACGAGTTGAAATTAAAACCATATACAACTCTGTGGTCCCTTTGTGCTGTGCAAATCAATTCTCTAAGTCTACACGGTCAAAAGATATGGCTGATTAAGTCACAAGTTTGACCAGAACCGTCAGTGCGCGAGTCTGACTTCTCTTTTTTTTTAGGGTGGGAAATCATCAAATAACTTCCCCCGCTCTGGGCGGAGTAGAGGAAGTTATTTACACCCATGTTCCTTCTATTGCCCTTTACGTTCCGGGGCCGCGGTATCTGTCTGACTCGGCTCTTAGCTGGCTTTTCATGTTAGACAGGTCTTTTATAACAAACATTTTAGTATATTTACAACTAACATTTTAACAAATTATTTAGTCCAAATAGCCAGGCCATCACGTGCTAAATATCCAGTCCACTGAAGCCATGTTCAATCAAGTGAAAAAGCGTATTTGAATGCCATGTCATTTATTTTGTTGTCAGTTCAAATTAATTTTAGAGTTACAGTGAATTTGTAAAAGAGTGTTTGTAATGATTAACGAGCTTAGTTTTTTCTACTTTTAGTATTTTTAAATCGATAGGAACTCCATGTAGACGATGGCCCTGATTTTTCAGCTTCATACCTTAAAAGGAAAAACGGATCTTTTGTTTTAAACTTTAAAAAAAAATGTTGCCCCACACTAGGAATATCTCCTGTATCGTGGGTGCTTTTACAAACATTAAAAACTCACATACAGCCAGTAGGTCATTCAATTATTTAACCCTTGCGGGGATCAAACCCGCGACACGCAGCGCAGCAGTCAATCGCTCAACCGCTGCACCAACCGTGTCGTCAAACAAACGAACGACAAAAGCTTTGTCGCCCATCTGTCTGTCTATTAAGACCCTTTATCGCGGGAACGCTTATGAACGTAATGACACTATTTGTTTACTGACTTTTATGTGGGTATGTACTTTATTTATAAATCCTTACTAATATTATAAAAGCGAAAGTGAGTATGTTTATTCGATTGTTACGTCTTCACACCGTAATGGCTAAACCGATTTTTAATGATTTTTGGTACAGAGATAGTTGGAACCCTGAAGACGGACATAAGCTTTTATTTAAAAAAAAAAGCGAGAAATGAGGCAGAAAGGGGGAAGATAAGGGAAAACTTAGCTTTGCTATTACAATAAATAAGGCGCAAGGGCAAAAACTACAGTTAGCAGCAACCTGCAAATCAGGAAAGAGGAACTGTGTTACCCCGAGTTTAACACAAGACGCGGGCAAAACCTACTTACAAATTTATCTTAAATTATAATAAAAACAAATACTAGTATCAAAACGGGAAAATAATTAAAGTTGTCCATGTTGCTGTCAATAAGAATAATCCGCAGAAAACTGGCAGCTCTACAGTCACCTTCATTATTATTATTGAAACAATACAACTAAACAGAGTGTTTTTCTATTTTAGTCTTTGGCAGGCATTGAAAGGTTTTCGTAAAAGCACGAATAAAAAGACTTGGCAGTGGCATGCAAGCTAGTACTGTTGTAAACGTATGTTCGTATGTTTAGCCAAGAATAGGCATTTGGCAGTTTCTACAGAATGTGCATATTATACTTTATCTATGGTCATAACTGCAACAGCTGCGTTTGACAGATGAGCTGTCATTTTACTTACCCTACATTTTATTAATCAACTACAATAATATCATAAAACATTCTGCAAGTCGTGTAAGATCTTTGTTATGCATAGTTGCAAACCTATTATCACAATGAATTCCTAATAAACAATTATAAAACATAAATCATTGATTTTCTAACTCACTGCATTACCTCGCAAAATTCAGGTAATATTTCGCAACAATATCTATGAATAATTCAACGTCATTATAACGTTATTTAGTTCATTATAACGTAACTTGGCAAACGGCAGGTATTGTAGCGGTCGAAAATAACTAATAATGTAACGACGAATGCAAACAGAGCGTCATGGCGGGGTCATACAT
Organism: Ochropleura leucogaster; assembly: GCA_958449745.1. Lineage (NCBI taxonomy): Eukaryota > Metazoa > Arthropoda > Insecta > Lepidoptera > Noctuidae > Ochropleura > Ochropleura leucogaster. Next base: position 10,296,259 of record OY288212.1, read on the forward strand.
CATATGATTCTAATTATTGTTGCAGGCAGTCTAAATCAATTCCGTCCCTGCACACCACTCGATTTACAACACATTTCTATAATAAAATGAATTAACGTACACGGTAGTGTCACGAGCCACGCAATAACTTTGCTTCTTAATGGTGCATACTCTGCTGTTATGACACATAACTTGGAGCGTTTTCCCTTTTTTAAAACAAAAACTCGATACAATTCTGTTGTAGTTACTAGCTTTTCGCGTTAAATTCAGTGCAGTTTTTGCACTTGCGCCTTATTGATTTGTAATAGCAAAGCTAAGTTTTCTCTTTTCTTCCCTCTTTCTAAAATTAAATAAAAGAATCTCCTGGGTCCCAACTATCTCTGTACAAAATTCATTAAAAACTATTTAGCCAATATGGCGTGTAGAGGTAACAAACAAACCCACTTTTGCTTTTATAATATTAGTAAGGATTAAACAATATCATTAGGTCACATCTTAATTTCTCCAAGAGTAAAAAACGTACTAAGTGTTGTTGGTGACTTCTATTAGACTTTTGATTTTTTCTCATGTAAAGCTTTCGTATATCAGGAATAACTATTTTACATTTTAAATACTTCTCGTCGAATATATTGAATGCAAAAACTAACTTAGTAACATTAAAGATCAGGGCAGTGATTGAAAAATCGTTAGAAAAAGAAAAGTCATAAGCTACATTAAGTACCGTTAGGTAATTTTCATGCTCGTTATTCTCCTGATAACGTTAAGTTGAAAACACTTACATGACAACTAAAATAATAAAAATACAAAGTATCTTTATATAATGACTTTAAAAAATCTTTGACATCATTAATGTAACTTATCGCTCTATACAATGACAATGAAAATGACGTATCAATCCAATGCTATTCATATAGCATTTCATGATCTTAGTCTACTATTATCAACCAGAGACAAATCTAGACTTCTTTTTTGAAAAAGTCAATAACACTTTGCTTGACCATTTTCAACTTAGGACCTCATTGGTCAGCAGTCGCGCTTGAGACCACTCGTTATTAAATAATGTCTGCAGTATTAACCTCGGTTATAGGGATTTGGCCAAGAAAACAGACGAGCGGTAACCCTACGGTCACAATTTGCCCCAGCGATGCCCCCCGGCCTTGCTTGAACTTCGGTAACATTATTACACCGTCCCCTGCGTCCCTTGAGGCGCTGAATGTCCCTACATCTGTTCCACAAGTCCAACTATAAAACTGTAGCGTAATTTACAATCAACAATTTTATGTTAAATATATTGTACAATAATACATCATGAGATTTTCATTCCATCTCTTTGTATAGTGTTTTAGCTCGCATCTAAAGGATGTCGGCCGATTGCAATTGAAAAACTGCAGCCTCATTTTCTTCGTTGCTATTATTTTATCTTCCTTTATTTCGAAAGAGTTTCATGTTTTAATATAGAAGCGATTTTTTTTCTTCCATGAGATATCTGTATTCCCTAACAAAGGAGGGTGATTGAAGATTGACCAAGATTTCTGTATTTATTCAAGCAGGTGTCATTTCCCAGTATAAAATGTTTTTCTATCGTGTTGCCTCGAAGCGTCCTCCCTCCCTCGGGACGGAGCAAGTCGTCTTAATAGACTTAGAGACGTACCTACCGTAGACTGCATCCCTCGGGGCTAACGTGTCCCCATCCCGCCCTATGGCTATACCATCAAAAAAATTAGATTAGCTTCTTTTGTGAAGCTCTACTCGTTTATCTGGAGACATTTTGGGTAATTCCACAGCTTAAACGAATCTCTTTTTAATGTAAACTGTTTCCTTTGTTTTATTATTTTCTACTTTGTTGCATTAACTAGTGAGTAGTATAACGTTTTAGGATTCATAAACAATATGCTAACGACGTAGCTCGGGTCATAAACAGTGGAAAACTGGGAATAACGTTTGTAGTAATGGCACAACTTCAATTTACCTAGTTTCCGAACAAAAGTTAGAGTTCGTTGCAAAATAACCAAAACGCAGAGTAAGTTAAAACGTGATTTAACGAGAGCTTATTGAAGCAAAAGAATAATAAACGGACATAAATGGCAGTCCCCTGGAATGTAATTACCAATATGTGAATTTCATGTTACCATTATGGCAAATCAGCACGTGCCTCCGACATAAATATTCACATTATTGCGTTGCCCTAACGTTGCGCGATTTTTTTCTCGATCTCCTGTTGTGCATTTAGATGTGAAGGGGATTGGGGCGTAACATATCGATGCAAAGCGACGGAGGGTGACGCGCGTTCGCCTACTGTTTAGCCATTATTTGCTATAATGTGGGTGAAATTTAGCTAGTTTCGTACACCCAGCAATAATTGTCTCCGTTCTTTTATTTGGAACGCTTTTATTTATAGCGCGGTGGGGTTCGCATCGAAATCCCGGATTATTTGGCTAACAAATTATAGCGAATCTGTTAAGAATAGGACGGGCATGTCAATAAATCAATGTGAGGATTTATTGATGAAAGCTGACAAGTTTTTGCCATAGAAATTGTAGATTCTCCCTAATATTGATGACGATGTAAAAATGGGTCGGTTTAACGTTAGCCGTGTGATTAGTTACAGTAATGTGATGTGTGGCCATTATGTTTACTGAATTTGTCGAAATGTATTTATAATGGAAGTGTTAATTTTATTAATATTTGGTAACTACGCACGTGAATACAAACCGCAAATATTGCGGTTAGAGAACTAGTTACAAGACACAAAACAATCAAAATTTACGGTTCTTTTTATATCACCAATCATACACCGAGACATACTAAACCCCAAAAACCATACACTACACACACCGCAATCTAGGAAATGACAAACAAGCACAAACAAAAATAAATAAAATTATCCGGAATCACTCAGTAGATTACGTACATTTCTGGCACAAATATTGTCTAGGTCAGACGGGGAGGAAAACAGTGAAATATAGGAGCATATACAGCCACAAGGCACCGCAAGGCTACCCTCGGTGATTAATGAATCCACACTATAACAAATATGTCGCATTCGTAAACGTATTCTGGGGTCTGCGAAGCAAATGTTCTTGTCGAAAACGTTATTTGTAAAGTCATTGTGTAGTGTGGTAGATCGAAGAACAGTTTAAATTCGAAGTTTTTGTTTTGTGAGAAAAATTGCTTAAGCATGCTGTGTGAATAATAATTTGTAGCAATGGTTTAATTTGTCGGTGATTGCCTATTTTAACACAAAAAAATTATATTTGGCTATGATATATATATTATGGATTTTATATCATATTTAAGTGAACTGTCCTGTATACCTACATCATGAAAGATTATAGATTTACAGAGTAATGTGTTCAGCATTCTGTGCTAATTTTATTGCAATGCACTGCTGTTCAAATAGTCACATAAGGAAGATTCATAGTCTACAATTTATCTATAGAATTTCCAATACACACAAGTGGAGCTTTATTGAAAAAAATTGGGTCTCATAAAAAAATTTGATTCACTAGAATATTTTACAGCGCCTACGTTTTAAAAGTAATAGTCAGCCGTCGAAATAATTTTCTTTTAATAACTAGTCTGCTGAATAAGGACAGATGTCCACAAACAATTCTAGCAACGTAACGCCCAGTTAATAAGGTATCAGTGACTATGTGTTAGTGTCTACTTACCGCAGCAAATAGTAATGTATTTGCTTACCTGAAATAAACAATGTTGAATGGAAAAAGAAATGGATATTTGACTAATGGCCACTATTATTATTTACTTTATATAGTGCACTTAATTTTAAAATAATCTATCATTTTGTTTTTTTTGCATAGCATGACAATTAGGTAATTGTCATGCTATACCTAGTAGAATGATTCGTTAATTTTTTTTTAATACTAATTACCTACCTAGTAGAGTGATTCGTTAACTCTTTCAGAAAAAAAAGTAAAAAAATAGAAAAGTACAATCAGTGGCAATGTGTGGAAATGATCATCACAACATTGGCAAATATCTATAAACAGAAAAGAATTAATAATAAAACGAAAGTAGCCACTAAAAAAACTGAAAAAAAAACATTGTAACTTACTAACTGTATAAAATTGTGATAAAGTACAAAGTTCCACACAAAAAGACACGTGGAGAGATTTAAGAACGGTTATTATGAAAACAAATACGCAGACTGATGCACATTATTGAGTACAAACCAATTTATATTTCGTATTAATAGAGTTTAATAAGAATCATATCCTGCCAATCTAAAATCAAAACATAACAGACACAAAAAACCACAATGACACGAACCTAAGCTTAAAATGAAATCTCACTAATAAAGCTGTCTCCTCAAATCGCTCCGGTGATCCCATTTCGTCGAGGATCGTACCTCATATTGCAATGAACGCACCATTACACATCTAAATTACAAGTCGGACACACGATATGTCACAACGCTTTATAAAGCAAATATCTCGTAAACCCAAGGCACAAGTACTCACATTTAAATCTATACTAATAATTTTACTGTCTCTTCTTGATTATGTAAGTACTTATATATTTTAGTCTGAAATTTTCTGTCATATTGCGCCTACTATGTATTTGTCTCTGCATCACCTTAAGGTTAATTGGTAGGTAATGCCCAAGGCATTAAGTCCGCCTTTGTACAAAAAGTTTTTACATGTGCATGAAGTTTTAATAAATAAATAATTATGATACAGGGGTACGTCAGTTCTTTTGTTCATTTGTAAGTTCGGATGTAGGGGTAATCTTCAGAACCGCCGATAAATTTTCAAAATACATTCACTAAGGGGAATCTATGTCATGTGTCCCAAATTGTCATGTTATGCTATATGAAATCCGTTCCCGTGATATAATTTCCTATCATTACGCGAGCGAAGCCAGGGAAAAAATCTTGTTTTCCATAATACAACGCAGCAAGTGAAATTGGCAGATTATTCTGATTAGGATAATAGGCGCGATTCATTTTCAATCATTATTTATGCCGATGGTAGTAGATTTAGATAATTAGGTCACTAATAATTTTCGATTTATTGGACCGAAAATACATTTGAATTGTTTGGAATTAATTAATTAATTTGAATTTGGACGACACGGTCGGCCAGTGGCTTACTTAGCGTTTGACTGCTGCACTACGTGTAGCGAGTTCGATCCCCGCACTGAACAAATATTTGTAAGACCTATAAATAATTGTTCAGTGTCTGGCTGTTTGTTTAATGGAATTTACATGTTTGTAAACGCTTTCCTTGACAACGGAGATACATATATCTAGACTTCTCTAGATATAGGTATCTCCTTGTGAAATGACACCCTCATCAAAAATTACTTAATGAATATTATTTTCGGAAGATAACGAAAATATGAGTTAAACGCGACGCCTTTTATTCAGGTCAGATTTAAAATAATATCCACCACTAAGAGGAAACAGAAAGAAAAGGAAAAAATACGACGGTAAAACATTAATTTTCCACTATGATAAGAGAGAAGCGTGAATAAAAACTATTTAACGTAGACTCATGAAAAACTGAGCTCGTAAAAAGTGCAATATTTACAAACTTAGACCTATTTCAGGACGCATTGAGTACATTTTTTATTGCTCTTTCTGTACTTTTTATAGCCTGTGAATGACTTGTAGCATCTGTGGTGGATTTCAATTTCCTTTACTTACACAGCTTCCGTTACTTAAGCTATGTATCGGTGATAAAAAATTTACAACTCTTTTATTTTTCAGTTGACGTTTGAAACGGGAATAGATTTTATGCTTTCCTTACAAGTACGCGTGGATTCTTTCAAATGTTACATAGGAAGGTAACTGTAAAGTCTTGATGTTTATTAACTCTTTGATCAACTCTTTAGTAGATTTATATAATTATTTCTAGCTATAAAACTATTTTTTTTTGCGGATAGGAAATCATCAAATAGCTTTTCCGGCTCTGGGTGGATCGGGGGGACTGTCAGACTTTTACTGATTAAAACCCACCTGTTCCTTCTTTTTTTCTTCATGTTCCGGGGCTGTGGTATCTCTTTCGAACAACCCGCAACCTCGGCAGGAGCTATAAAACTACTAAAGTTAATTTAGTTACTACAAGTTTACACAGAAACCGTAATTAATAAATTAAGCAGATAAAATTAAAAATTATGATTAATAAAAAATGGGCGCCAGTCTGCTAATAAAAATATAAACTAACAGATCTGTAAATAAAACTAATTCAAATGCAGTAAAAAATATAACACGTTCATTAAAAAAAGTACTTGGAGAAATTAATTCTTATATCTTGTTGACAAAGTCATTCGGTCCCCAAATGTGCGCCGGCGCACACATCAACAGAACATTCGTTTGAAACATGTGGCACCAATTAAAGTTCTTTTACAGAGAGGATAATAAAGATAAGACTTGAATAATGATCTGTGGAGAAACGTTTTATGAATGACTGCCACTTGTACAAGTGGCAAACTTATAAATAACTGTGTAATACACACGTTAAAATTAAAATATAAGTACTGTAAGTCAGTGATTCCCTGCGAGGTAGACAAAGGCAAACTTCCACACACCCACATTCGGCCAATGACAGTTTTAGGTCTTAACTTGATAAATGGCGGGCCTATCGCAGTTTATCATAATCACAGCTCTAATCCTGCATTCAGGATATTCTAATACAAAACTGTAATTTAACGCTGTCAGATATTATGGAGAACGGCTCGTAGAAAAGGGATTTAGGTACTCCAAAATAAGTAAGTTGCTTTCATTTTGAACATTTTATATGACTAAAGCCAGTCAACTTTTCGAGTTGAAGTAGCTTCACGAATTGAGTAGTCTAACAGCTCGACTCGCTGTAACTAGTTAAGTGCCTCAATCGATAAATGGTACGCCGATTGAAATCGAAATTGCTTGACTAGGGCAGTGAGAGGCTTCACGATAGAAGTATTCTAAAAGCACTCCTATTGAATTGAACAACAGCAAAAAATACTTCAACCTGCGTAGATTATTTAGGCATCCCTTTGTGCTTGTCTGTTTTTTGCCAGATTCCTAGAAAAATAGGTGGTTTTGAATTTCGTTTGTGACCCACATTCGTACTTCAAAATAATTGACAGAAAAACTGACGGCACAACGATATTACACGAGTTTTATTTTAAGAATATAAATTGACAGTGTGATTGACAATGAGTACTTGCATATGGCTCTATAAAACCAGATTTAAATCTCATAAATATGTACTCACATAATTATTCAAAATTATGTACGTAGTAAATTGACATTAAATCGCGAAGCAGTAGTATGCAACAAAATGTATGGCAGTATGATTATAAAGTTTCGCTTACAGGTTAAGTGTTAGTTACTGAGAAACATGGTTTTAGAATTTATTGAAGTACTTTTCAGACATCAATGTAAGATATTTTACAGTCTAACACTAATATTTCAAATTGCACAAGGGCATAATCGTAGCGCGGCAATAGTCAGCTGCAATAACTAGTAAAGTAGAATATTCATAATAATAAAATACAATAATCTGTATGGTAAATAAAAATTATTGCCGCAAGCGCTGAGTTCTATGCTTTGAATGTCACAGTAATTCTTTTAAATTACAAGCAAGTATTAAGGCAGGAAACTGCAATAATGATTTTGCATAAGCGACTGCTCGACGGGTTCAATTAAAATTGTAATTAATTGCTTTGCTCAGAGCACTGACAGGTTCACGGCGAACATCATTCACTTTTATATTTATGCGAATCCGCTTGACAGGTGAGGAACGATGCTCATCTTTTTCTAATACTCGTCCACTTTATTCACATCACCTCGACTAGTTTGAATAATAAAGTGAATAGATTTACTACTAAGCATTTTAGATTTACTTCGTTATTTAGAATGAATGTTTTGTTACTTAGCTTTAGATCGTACAGGTGTATATATTTTTTATAACCTTGCCAACTCTTTGACATTAATACCTTGTCAAGAAAAAAATATAACAACATCGCACATTTCAGAAAATCACGTTCCATGATTTTCAACATCGCCCTAAACTCGCACACTTAGTAAATAAAGCTAAAGTATTCTCAATATGTAAATATCTTGTATATCCAAACGCGTAATGTGTGTCAAACTTGTCAAAGCCATAAATACTTCGTATAATATCTTGACATAACTGTGATTGGTTAATCGCCGGGATATTCAGCAAATGTATGGAGATAACTCCGTAAGTTACCTACTTATCGAACTCGTGTGGAAATTTAGCGAATTTATCTTACTTTGGCATAGGCATGTAAACGTCATTAAATATACGTTGGCTCCGATGTACTCGGGAACTTTGCCAGACCTTGACGACTGAAAACTTAATATTTTGTTTTTCTTTGGTAATATATCTCATATTCAAAGATATAACACATAGAAATATTGAATATCAATATAGCAACGGAGACTGAAAATGGAAGAATGTTTAAATAAAAATGCTGGTGTGTCCAGTCCTAAGTCGTCGTGTTATACACAAGACAGACAAGCGTGGTTATCAATGTTTATTTTGCTGCCATTTTTAAATGTGAACATGTGTACATAATTTTAATTATCCAACGTAATGTTCTTTTTTGACCTTTACGAGGTAGTCTGAAAAACGTTCGCCTAACAATAAATGTTAGCCGTATATCACAGAACCAATATTTTGTAAATGGTTATTGATTGTTAGAAAAACATTGTAAAGGCAGTTTGGTGCGGGCGTTGGTATATTTTGCTCGAAAACATAGAATTTTAGAGCTTTTGGGGGCCATAAAAATAATATGTGACGTCTAAATCTGACTGATTGTTTGTTGTACGTAGAGGAGAATGACTGGGTATTTTGAAGGACTCTTATGTAACTTGTGGTTACAATCGTCTGTATTGAGAGATCCTTGTCTGATTCCCATGGCCCGAGTATCTAGTGTTATTGCAATTTACAAGTAGTTTCATTGTAAGGCTCGCCCTTACTATATACTTAGACTTAATCATACGAGTGTACTTTCAGGTATACCTCTGCTTATTCTTTTACGGGCGCTGTCAGTTGGGACTGGTCATTTTTTAACTACCTCGGTCATTTTTAATATTTAGATTTTAAATTGAATTTTGCTCTTTATTTACACTGGACGCTTTTACTGTGCACGTCTTTCTACATCGTTCTCACATATTTGTATAATCTCAACACGAATGATGTAAATACGATTTTGTAAAAATATTATAATTTAAAAGAGTGTCCATGGAGTTTCTTGCCCATTCTTCTCCATAGAGATCAACGCTTTGGAATGGGCAACTACAGTACTTTCACAAGTTATTATCCTTGTGACCGGGACTGTAGATTCATTTTGTTTCTTGACATTCCAAAGTGCCTGTAATGGTCTAATTGAAATAAATGATTTGATTTGAGTTGATTCTTTCGGGGTTTACGGGGTTGATGTATTGTTATGTTATGCTGTATTTAATTTTAAGGCATTCTAAAGCGAAATATATCATACAATCTCCTTTCGGCTTTACAAGCCTCCTACAAAAAAAGTTGACCACAAACGAATGTTTCTCACAAATCTCCAATTTCAAATACAGAACTAATTACAAACAATAGCGTAGTCACAAGCAAAAGTCAGCAACAAAACTGCGGAAGCTGTAACAGTCAGCTGTAAGGAACGAGTTGGCATCGCAGACGAGTGATTTAGATGAACCGAGCTATCTATGAGCTAACTTGTTTACCGCGTGACCTTTAAAACTAGAAACTTCTATGTGTATAAAATAAAGCTGTTTACTTTAACTAGAACGGTGGAAGCTTAACATAAATATGTGTTGAATGGATCTGGATGTTAAATTAATCCTTACTAATATTATAAACGCGAAAGTGAGTTTGTTTGTTTGTTACCTCTTAACGCTTTAATGGCTTAACCGATTGTGATGAAATTTGGTACATAGATAGTTGGGAACCAGGAGACGGACATAGGCTATTAGGCTATTTTTATTTAAAAAAAGTGGGATGTGAGGGAGAAAGAGGGAAGAAAAGGGAAAACTTAACGTTGCTATTACAAATGAATAAGGCGCAAGGAGAACTGTGTTGCCCCAAATTTAACGCGGGCGAAGCCGCGGGCGAAAGCTAGTGCAGATATAAAAGTGTATATGTATAGTAGGTGTTTATGAACTTTATATAGCAGTTTAAGCTAAAAGCATAGATAGATGAACACACACATTCAACTATCATTTTTGTACATTTGTTTTTAGTTATGATATATTAAGTAACAGTCAGCAACGCAAAATCAGCAATAGAATTATTAAAATTAAATCACTTCAATATAATTAACAACAGCAGTATTTGAATTAGAACTTTTGAAAATAAATAAAGCTCACGTGTACCTAGAGGGGCCTGCCAGACCCACCGCGTGCCGTGGTTGCGGGTTGTTCGGAAGAGATACCGTGGCCCCGGAACATAAAGGGCAGTTAAAGGAAAATAGGTAGGTTTTAGCCAGTACAAGTCTGACACTCCCCCCGCTCCGCCCAGAGCGGAAGTTTTTTGATAATTTCCCATCTGCAAGAAAAAACTGTATACATATAAACATAGATGTTGACCAATAATGATATGGATTGTACGGTATTTTTAGAAGCATAAACGGTAACTTTAAATTTCATTATGCTATTCAAGTCGTGTTGAAAAGTAAAGTGACCTCTTGCCATTAATATGAAATGCATTGCTTTCATTTATTATCATTCTGGGTTAAAACTGCACCATATTTCACTGGGGTTTTGTCCTACTTTAGAACACTGTTCTGGTTTTTAACCGACTACCATTTTATGAGACTGGGCAAAATATAATTTTTGAAAAGAGTTTTAGGTTGACTTAAAGTAAAGTCTTTTATGAAATGGGCTTATGGTTTCCTCTGTGGTCGTTAAATCTTCCTACTATTAATATTATAAATGCGAATGTTTGTGAGGATGCATATATGGATGAATGGATATTTGTTACTCTCATACGTCAAAACAGCTGAACGGATCTTGATGAAATGTGGCACAGAGGTAGAATATAATCTGGAATAACACATAGAACACTTTTTATTATCACGTTATCACGCGAGCGAAGCCGCGGGCGTCAGCTAGTTCACAATAAATTTAAGACAATTCAAAAGTTTAATTGAGCATAGTTCATGATTAGTTATAGGTTCACAATTTAAAACGAAGTTTAGTAGCAAAGCTATCAGTTGAATGAAAAGGATAATGAACGGTCTAATATTGCAAAACAGGCAGTTTGTTACTATTTAATTGGTTACCCCTTTGCAATCTTCTTTGTATGCATCAGGGACGCCCAATTAACGCAGGTGTTTTTACCTGTCCTGACAATACATTAAGCCAGTATCTACAGTCGTCATTAGAATTCCTACAAAAGAAGAAACAATTTAGGTCTTCTTGGACAAAATAATAGAAGCAATTTTTAGTTTGTGGGTACTTGTACCGTTCACCCTTTTGACCCGCCGTAAATAGATACTCTATACAATACCTATCTAAACATAGAAGGAAAATCTCTCACAAAGAATATGTTACCCACATAAGTATGAAAAGACTTTGTATCGTTCACAATAGGTCGGGATTGATCGGCTCCCTTCGGACGAGCATTTTATCAGCCCGTGGCAGTTGAGGGGCATCCGTTGTCCCGCGTTCACATAAATAGGACTTGAGAGGTTCCGAGGATTAACCTGGGAAGGTACTAATAGCTTCGGCCTATCTGAGAAAATATGTCTTTGTTAAGGCTTTTCTTTTCTTCAAGTCGCCATTATTTATGATGCTCGACGAAGCGCTAAATAATGTAGCGTAGATTTTTGGCAATCTCTCAATTTTAGATTTTGTATTTTACTTAACCATATTTTCTGCTTTGCAATTGCAATATTGGCCAGGGATATTGCGGAAGTCATTAACAGTTATTCGCCTAGTTATTTCCTCACGTTTGTTGCAAATTAAATAATATTAGCAATGAAAATGTCTTTCGAAAGTTGATGAATTGTTGCTGCATTCATGTGTAGTGGTCTAAATAAGAAATAGAATGACAGACATTACGAAACCATTCATCGAGATTTACTAGAACTCGAACACTAGACTTATAACAAAAGCCGACGAGGGTTTGTAATCACCAGGACAGCGGGTTGTACCGGGGTTGCTGGTTGTTCGAAAGAGATACCACGGCCCCGGAACATAAAGGGCAATAAAAGGAATATGGATGGCTTTTAGTTAGTACAAGTCTGACTCTCCTCGAGGAAAGTTCTTTGATGATTTTCCATCAGCGAAAAAGAATGCCATCCACCTGTTTGCCAGCTTGTATCATAAAACAACATGATCACAACTTATACACACAAGAGCAAAAAAAAATATCAACAAGAAACCAATATCATTCCAGATGAGTAGCTACTATAGGAAAAATCTCAAGAAAGAAAAGACGAGCGTTACTAAAACTGTTCAGTAATTCGGCAACACTGTTCAATAAGACGCTGACATCACACAATAGATGTACCATCAATTTTGTTCAGTAAATCGTTCAATCTTGTATAAAATTCATGGGGTGTAGCAGCGAGGAGAATGATAAATAAGGCGGAGGCTCGGCCGAATATTCTCATTTAATACGTGACTTGTTTAGAGAAAACATCCCTTAGATATGAGTATCGCGATGGATGGTAATGCTAGAATGTTATCTATCACACGTTGTTATCAGTCATGTGGCTGTGAGGTTTTAAAATAGCGGTAGCTGGGGAACACAATTTTTCTGAAATTGACTACTTCATTCATTTTCATGTCATTTTTTTTTTTGAAAAATACGGTAAAAAATAACATTGATTCTAATACATAACGACCGCGTTTACTTCTAGCATGAGGAACATATATGTAAGAAAATAACAATAATTGGACGTCGGGTCATCCAACTTTTTAAAAGATTGTAGTGCTGGAAATCAAAGTTGAGTTCATCATATCAGTACTACATAAAATGGCCACGAAACGAAAGTCGTAGGCTTGATCTGACTGACTTTTTTTGAATGAATTCACTATACAGGGGTTGGTTTGTATTTGATCCCCATTACTTTTATTTCAACGACATTCGGTGTCGAAAAGTTGTTATTGAAAAAAGAATGGAAGTTTTTGTCTCTTAAATAACACTTGTTATGGTGAACAAAATAGAAAATACCAACTAACACAACAATACAATCCGCCTTGAAAACTTGGAACAAGATTTTCAATAGATATGATGCATGTTCCTTATAGTCAAGAAAACACAATCGTACGACACGGTTCATTGCTTCGACAACAATAGTGTATACATACACTACTATACAATATAAATACTACTAGAAATATTCGAGAAATCCAGAAATTTGTGTTATGTTTTCAACTCTTTTCAAAACCAACGAGATTTCTTGATTATGTGTCAGTTTAATGTAAATATATTTTGCGCATTTTAGGGTTACTGTACCTCAAAAAACGGAACGTACGTCCGTCTGTTTGTCAATACCATTTATCGTGGGTAGGTGTGACGGTATCGAGTTGAAATTAGACTAGAGTCTAGTCTATGGACTCGTAGTGTAAAAAATATGCCTCTAAGTCTACAAAGTCAAAAGATATGGCCATTTATGTCGCAAGTTTGTACGGAACTCTCGGTGTGCGAATCCAAGCCGCTCTTGTCCAGTTTTTGCGACTTGACTACAACTTATCTTAACATAATTAATATTCTAAATGATGGCAAAATCGCAACAAAATCCAATGCAAAGTTCAGAAGGGCGCCGTCTATCAGAAAGACATGAGATGTAACTTTGTTTTACAATTTAGAAAAGTACTTACCTATGTATGTAGGTACTCTATCTCTGAAAAAAGGTTTCGAAGAAAGCCAGGGATTTATTTACTTAGGTGAGTGGGTCTAAAAAAGAATCTCAGTTGACTTGGCCAATATCAAAAGACAATTTTAAGAGACGATTCTGAAAATGACAATTGTATTTGTAAGTTTTTCGATGAAGTGTGGCTTCTTGTGATAAATCAGTCAGCTTGGTTGGCCCAGAGATTGTTTTTTTTTGGAATGTGAAATCATCAAATAACCTCCCCCGCTCGCCTCGTTCTTCTAGTGGTCGCAAGCATGACTACTGAGCATGAGATCTTTGGCTCGACTCTCAAGTCGGTCAATGGTCTGCGGTGCCTGGCGTACAGGTGTCGCGCAGCGACGCATGCCTCTCGCAGTGCCGTCAGCTCGCGCGACCTCAGTAGGTACACCTGACGCCGGGCGCTTCCAGACCGGACTCGGGGCTTTGCCACGTCGCAGATCTCAGACATGGCCTCCCGGAACCAGTCCGCCTCGTGGTTAGTGTCGGCAGGCCTGTCCGGTGATGACACCCAGGCCTGCACGATCGAGGCTTCCAGGAGGAGCTCCCGGTCCAGCTGTTTCAGCGCCCACCGCGGACCACTCGGGGCCTGTAGGACCGGCGCGCTGGAGGTCTGGGTGGAGACGTCGAGCCGGATGTACTGGTGATCGGAGTAGGTCTCCACCTCCTCCATGACGCGCCAGTCGACGACACGCGGCGACAGAGCGGGACTAGCGAACGAAATGTCCACCACCGACTCGCCCCGCATCCGCACACACGTGGGGACAGAACCCCGATTTAGGACGACCAGGCCTGTCTCCAGTGCCCAGTCCTCCACCATCCTTCCCCGCACGTCCGTGCAGCGAGAACCCCAAGCCAAGTTCTTGGCGTTGAAGTCCCCGAGCACTAGCACGGGGAGGGAGGGGTTACCGACGACGACGGTCAACTCTCTGAGGGAGTTGACGGGCCTGTTGGTCTAGTGCGGAGTGGCGTCGCAAGTCGCGGCCTTGTGACCGGGCTGACCGCAGCGGAAGCACAGTCGGCTGCGGTCCACCTCCGAGCACTTGACTGCCACGTGGTGACCCACGTGACAGCGGAAGCACCTCAGAGGTCTAGGCTCCAGCAGTTTGACCTGCGCAGATACCCAGCCCACCAGGAGCTTTCGGCCCTCTACGATCGCTTTGGCCGCCGCCACGGGGCAGCTTACCGTCACGGTTCGCATACCCTCGAAGTCAGGACGTACGGTGCCCACCGCCTTCACTTGGTCAGCAGGGCACCCACCAGTCCTGACGACGGCGGCCACCACCTCCTTCTCTACCACGGAGTCGTCCAGGCCCGATATGCGCGCTTGCGCATTTGACAGGCCTGGACACTCGGGCCTCGTCCGCATTTATGGACGCTCTGAGCTTTTCAGCTAGGGCGTCAGCGGACGGGCCACTGGCTGCACCGGGGATCTCCAGCATTCGAGCCCCCGTTGCGGTGACTCTTAGCCGGAGGCCCCCGGTGATCCCGAGCTCCACCAAATTGACCGTCGCCTTAGCTTTGGCAAGCACATCGCGGTAGGTCACGCCCCTTTTCTCCGCGTCCGGCTGTAGTGTGACCACCACAGCCGCGGTCTTTGGGGCGCGAAGCCTAGCCGCGGCGTTTCGCCGCTGCTTCTGCGCCTTCTTGTGGGCAGCCTTGGCCGCCTTGTGCCTCCTCTTTTTTCGCCCGACCACTTCCCATCCGGCTTCGGCCGTCTGGGATTCAGGTGGGGGGGCGATGGTGGTAGGCGCTGGTGCCTTCGCCGCCTTGCTTCTCCGTCCCGCTTTCTTAGCCGGCGCCTGCTGTGCCGGAACCGGACTCGCCAAGGCCGACGCCGGTCTCACTGGGACCGACGCGGGCTTCAACGGAGCCGGTTTTG
Source organism: Ochropleura leucogaster (assembly GCA_958449745.1). Classification (NCBI taxonomy): domain Eukaryota; kingdom Metazoa; phylum Arthropoda; class Insecta; order Lepidoptera; family Noctuidae; genus Ochropleura; species Ochropleura leucogaster. The sequence continues at coordinate 10,311,959 of OY288212.1, forward strand.
CAGGGGCCGACGCGGGTTTTGCCGGAGACGGCTTTGCAGGGGCCGTTGAGTTCGTGCCACTGGGCTGACCTGATGGCCTCGTTCCAGCGGCAACGGCCGAGTATGAAGCCGACCCTGCCGTCCCCGAGCCCCCTTTTGCCGACCCCGTGGCCCCGCCTGATGTGCCTGGACCCTTGCTCGCCGCCAAGGGCGGGCGCAGAACAATGCCCTCCAGCACGGAGAACCGCGCCTGGAAGGCAGCCATCTCCTGCTGAACCAGGTTGAGAATACGATCCTCAACCGGAACGGCATGGTTTGCGTTCTGCTGCCCCCCCTCGGGTGTTTCGGGGGACCTCCTCTCCCGGAGACCGGCCAGGTCCGCCTGGAGCCTCCGGTTCTCCTCTAGGAGGAGTTCCGTGGCGGCCGTCAGGCGGGCCACCTCCGCTCTCAGTTCGGCCACCTCACCACCAGATGCAGGAGGGGGCGCGAAGCTGTCCTCTGCAGCCGCTATTATTGTGGCCGCAGCCGTACCCACGGCTTTAAATTTAGTGGCCTTCTTCATTTTTAGGGCCACGTCCCTGACCGCGGCCTCAACGGCCTCCGCAAATCTGGCCTTACGCTCCTGGTTGGAGCCGCCATCTGCACTCTCCTCGTCGCTTGGGTGGGCTTCTTCAGGGGCTGAGTCGACCTGGAGGCGCCCGCCCTCAGAAGCCTTTCGGGCAACCTGACCACCCTTGCCTCGGCCACGCATTCCACCGCGCCTGCTGGTGGGGATTTTTTGAGCCGAGGCAAGCTCTCCTTCGGTGGTTGACCCCTGGTCATCCACATGCCTGGGCCGTTTGAGGAAGGACCCACCGTCCACCCTCGCAGCAGCCCCGACCCTTTTGCGGCGGGAGCTCCCTGAGCTTCCCGCGCTCGCCACACTCGATGCGGTGTCGGACTCGCACCCCGCATCCTCTTTCTCCCTATCATCTCTCTCCCTGTCCACGTTCCCCTTGCGCCTTATTGATTTGTAATAGCAACGCTAAGTTTTCCCTTTTCTTCCCTCTTTCTCCCTCATTTCCCACTTTTTAAAAATAAAAACTAGCCTATATTCGTCTCCTGGTTCCCAACTATCTCTGTACCAAAATTCATCAAAATCGGTTTAGCCATTAAAGCGTGAAGAGGTAACAAACAAACAAACAAACTCACTTTCGCTTTTATAATATTATAGTAAGGAAAGGATGTTCAATGGAAATAGTTACTGCAATAATTATGCAAATTTTCACAAAAAAAAATTGTGGTCTATAGTTACACCCAGTTGATGGTAACAGCCATGTCTTCTATTACAAATTTTACAACTATTAGATACTACCATTCGGTACACATATGCCCAATCCTTCGGGATTGCTCGTGTGATGTTTGTTGTTATGTCATCTTCTTATGTTGATAATTTTTAAGACATCGTAGAAAAGATGTAACGTATGTGTGTGATGTAATGTAGTTAGGGACCTACACTAATGTCCTTTTTTTGGTATTGTTCGTCGTTTCGTTGAGCTCCTGGGTTATGAGTCGAGCTACACGATAACTGACAAATGCTTGCATTGATTGGACAGGTCCACTCAATCTGTGTGGTGCTTTCTTAAAAAGACCACTTGAGTTTGCTTAGACTGATCCATCCTAAATTATGCTTAGATTGTCATAATTGTAACTACGAGCAAATGGCTTCATTTTCTAGAATATACTTAAGATAGACGACATCGATAACTTACATTGAAGATTTTTTTTTATTAATTACTTAATATTATGTCAAGTTCCTTTCGTTCTTATGATGTTTTAATCCCATTAAGTAATTTCATACAATAGTCATGTAATGGTATTAAATGAATTAGAGGGATGTATTGATGATCTAACTAAATCGACGACGACGAGTGACGACGCGGTGGGCGCAGAACATATATTTGTATGGCCTACAGGTAGTTGTTTCGGGTCTGGCTGTTTGTGTATGTGAGTTTAATGTTTGTAAACGCATCCACAATACAGAAGAAATTCCTAATGTGGGGCAACGTTTAATAATAAAGAAACAATGATAACTCTATAAAACTATTGTTATGGTCGTGATTATTTTTTAAATTTAATCAACATACAATCTGACGCGTTTCTGAATCATTTTATTTATTTTAGCGGAGTTTACTAATAGGAAATTGGTAGTATCAAGCAAATGATAACAGCGGTAACAATTCATTAAATAAAATGCGTAACAAATAATATCCACATTAATTACAGTTTTTTTTTTGTAGCCAATACGTTCATCACGGCGGCTGTTGGCATAGTGCCTTGAACGATACCGGACGGCCGGCTAACATCCGGTTCCTGAAAATGGCAGACAGTGCAAATGGAACACTTTTATTGTTTTCGTCTCAACGAAAAGGTCCGATGTGGTGATTAAGGAAGAATTGTATTAGTGTAAGGTATTTGAATGAAGTAGCTAGTTAAGTTTTACTTTAAACTAGCTGGCGCTTGCGGCTTTGTGTTATTTTTTAGACTACAATCTAACTCTAGACCAAATTTCATTTCAATTCTGACGTGAAAGAGTAACAAACATCCGTACATCTATCCTTACAAACATTCGCATTTATAATATTCGTAGGATTAGGTTAAGAAATTAGTTGTTAGTAACATGTCTCATTCGTATTTAAATACCACAAAACGATGTTTTTTTCAGTAAGATCTTTTCACGAGCAATTTGGAAAGAGATCGTGAAATTCTCACGAGTAATTCTTTTTTATGAACTCGCCAACAATGCCAGATCCATACCAGCAATTAATTACTTTAGGCAAACTTTATTAGGAACTATTTAAATATAAAAGTGGACTTTTTTACTGGCCTACATCGTTTCCCACTGCTGGACCAAAAGCCTCCTCTGTCTTCTGCTGTATTTCTATCCTTTGCGACCTCTGGGCCGAACTTGAAACTAATTTTCAGAAATTCTAGCCAGTTTCTATCGGTAGTCAATATGGACGAAGCAACGTTGCGCTTAATTAGTTGCCTTAAGCTCAGCTTTAAGTGTAAGTCAATAGCAAATAAAAAGCTAATTAGGCTCTAATCGGAATTCAAACCTAGGGCTATTGAGGGCGTGCGACCCGATTTAAGTTTACGGTAAGTACTGTAGGTAGGCTACATCGTATTTTAAGAAAAAAGAAAAGAATCTTGGGGCCTATAGGTCTCTATTTATGTAACAAAGGTATAAGAGCAAGACACTAGCTACTATATTAATGTGTACACTAGCGCAGGAGCTAGGGAATTCGTAAATATGTTTGTATAATATACGCCAATAGAGATTATTATTTTAGTGACACATTTACTGCAAATTAAAGTATAATCCTACTATCCTAGTTCCAACTTCCTACTATTTATATATATAATATTACTAGCTGTGCCCAGCGGTTTCACCCGCTGCTCACTTAGACGTATGAAAAATAGATGTTGGCCGATTCTCGGACCTACCCGATATGTACACAAAATTTCGTTTAAATCAGTCCAGCCGTTTCGGAGGAGTATGGGAACGAAAATTGTGACACGAGAATAATTTTATATATTAAGATTATAAATGCGAACGTTTGTGAGTATGAATGTATGAATGTTTGTTACTCTTTCACGTCAAAACGACTGAACAGATCTTGATGACATTTGGCACAGAGATAGATAATAGTCTGGAATACTACATAGGATTCTTTTTCGATCATCACGTGGGCATAGCCGCGGGCGCCAGCTAGTATGGTTAATAAAACTTGGTTCTGTTAGTCTAGTCGCAAATGTTTCAACTAAACGTGAGGTTTTTGGTTCGACTCTCAGATCAAGCAAAGTTTATTTAGGTTTTCCAAGAATTCCGGATGACTTGGTTGGTTATCTTATTTGAACATAACTGGCAAAAATTGATTGTACTATAGTTGTGTATTTCTATAATATATTACCTGCAAAGGATAATGAAATGGGTAGGCACTATAATCAACTATAAACACAAACGAATAATCCCATCATCCATTCGTGTCGACAAACCCGACATAATAGAAACGCAAATAAAATAAATAGACCTATTATGAAATCCAAACAGAAGAGCATAATAGAAAATTAACTGGCTACACCGAAAACAAATCAAGAAATATATTCGCGTACAAATTAGTTTTAGAATAGACTCAATTTGAAACTGTTAACGCAAACAGGGCATTAAATTGAAACAAAACACTATCACACCCTTATTGGGGCGACTGTAGAATGTGTGGGAGCGTGCACACATGGCGACTTGGACGCGCGATTTTATAATGCGATTGTCTGGCGTGTATCAATCTTTAAATAGTTAATTCATTATATATTGTTGGTTTGTGTAAAAGCAGGAATAGAAAAATGGTTATCTTCTAGGCAGGAGTGAAAAGGTTTTCTTTTTATAGTGTGTGATATTTAAAATTGATTTGAACGTAAAAAAAAAACATTTTATTAATTCGTTATCCAAAGATTGGATAGGTATAAGTGTCATTATTAAAATATGTCGTCTGGATATTAAAAAAAAATTACTTACTAGAGCATTTCTTTTGCCAAGTATTTTTTAATTAAGTCAGCCACCATTTCCTGTTACTGCTTACAAATGCCATAATAATGCTTTTATTTTAATTTACAATATCTGATCAACCTGTTAGTAAAGTACATAGACGTACAGGCTTGTTTTTAATATAAAAAACACACATCATGATTTCTACGTACACAACCGACCTAGATTTATTAATTAGTTTATACGGATCCCGGCAAATTGCTCTCGGCATATTGGAAAGAATTAAAACATTGTTGTATAAATATTGTTGTGTAAAAATCAACTAATACTGTGCAACTATTTTCACGAATTACATATTTGTACAGCAAGGTATTTATTTAGTCACAAAACTAAATATAGATTGCCATTAATCCCGAGGTGTGGGACCCCTCAGCTGCGTAAACAACTAAACTACCTACCTTCTACAGTCCTTAGGACTTACATATATCTCCATAAGATTATCGTGCCCTCTATCGCACCTAATCTAACAGTCTGCAGCCGACGTAAGTTCATTCAACCTCAATTCGTCGCATTTTTTGCCAATAGGAATTAAATCATAAATGTCGGATGGTTAAACACAGCATTTTTCTTCGGGCTCTGATCATCATTCAACGTCAGGCAGTAATGAGCCAGGAATCGCTTGCGTACAGACGATATACATAAATCAGGGGAAATTATTCACTCACGCCTCTCAACTTATTTCGATGGATGTTGACGTGTCCTATGTGGTTGTTAGATGCAGTGTAGTGAATGCGTTTAGTTGTTTCACACATTATGCAAGTATCGATCCATTGCAGCCATTTCTGTTGTTTCGTGCGTTGCTTTGTTTTGCATTTCATGTAACAACAACAATATTTGGTGTGAAAATCATCTATGTGGTATTACTTAATTAAAGTTCCAAATACAAATACGTAATTTTGTTTCGCAATAAACTTGTCAATTTTGATTTACTGTATGCATGTCCAACACAAAAATTAAATTTAAACTCGCGGCACGTAAGTCCATGTAATTTAATTTAACTCCAATACTGCATATGGTAGCCAAGAGTTTTTTGCAGCAGAATTATATGCTAATATAATCAACCGTTTACCCACGTGCCCATTAAACAAGTTCATTGAAGCAGATATTAAAATAATTGCCACAAAAGTATTAAAAATGTAAAAAGCATAAAAACCGGTAAGATTATTAAAGACGACCATGTACATTAAATCTTAAATACACAATTAAGGTGTACTTATTCTAATTGAATTGAATTCGTTCATTTGGAAGAATATAATTATTGCAATTGCTGGAAAAAATAAGAAAGTAAATTAATAAAAATGAGACCCCCGTAACTATACGGATAATGATAAACAGATCACCACAATGCAGCCTTTTTAAGGAGGTTACACTGTCACTGATCAAAGCCAAATAATCTGGTAACAAAGCAATCTTTATGACACCGACTGTTCGAAATGTCGTAAGCTCGAAAAATATTGATTAAACTCATAAATAAAATTGATCCGTAAAAACCGTACCCGGTAATTTGGGAACACCGAAAGCGTTCGAGCGAATGGTTTTTTAAAAAGGCGTCGCATTTAAAATTTTTACCTACACCATCTTAATTGTTGTCCGATCGATGGCTAAAGTCGTAGCGATTTTAATCTCGGATCGGACGCGTTATTCTGCAACACTTTTTTTTTACTTCTTCAAACTTTATGGCGATAATCAAAGATCTGAACCGAGTTGAAAGTTTTTTTTTTGTGATTTGGGAGGAATCCGTAATGAGTTTTGTTATATTTCGTTAAAAAAGTTTCGGTGGGACTTTAGTCATTTGTCTTAGTTATTTTGATGTAATTTAGAAAGGGATTAGAGTAATTATTTTGCAGAGTTATGTGTAATTTTTAGAAATGATTACTTGGGGTCGCATGTGATGTTTATGAGCTATCATTTATAAGTACAATCATTTATCTTATTTCTGTTGGAGCTTATAATAAACCTAGTTAATTATTCAAACATAATTACAAAATAAAACATTGAAATGTTAGATTCTAGTGAAACTTACAGTCTCATTTATTTTAAGTAGAGGTACTAGTTGCAAGTTACTCGTAATTATCTGTGTTTCAAAATCAATCACATCCTCTTAAAAATGTTTATTTCTAACTTGGGCCCTGAAACCCTTTGTGGCATAGATATAGGTAAATTTTTGTTCAAATTATACCTTATCTCTGGTTGAAATCAGTAATTCCAAGCAATATTGTACCCGTGTGAAAGTATGCCTACCAAATTATTTCAGAATAGTCCATGGATGTAAGCCCGGAGTCGGCGACGCCCGCGGCCGCCCCGCACTGTTATTACTCCAGCTCCCGAGGTTAGCCACTTCTGCAATTGATTTTTATCGTGACGACATTATTACTAAACTTACTTGATAAAAACCAAGCTCCCAGTCTATAATTATTTTTTATTTATTAACAAAAAATCTATTATCTTCTGACTAAACTAATATTTACTAGCAAATCGCTCCGGCCTCAACGAATTCCTTTGTTGGTACAACGAATAGTTACTTTGTTTTTTTGTCGAGTACGAGCTTTTAGATAACCGTGAACTGTTAGGACTGTCCACATTTTATTTTTAATTCAGTGTTAAATAAGAAAATAATAGTAAGATCTAAAAATAATAATGCCATCATCTGATTCAATTATAAAAGTAACAAAAATTGAAGCAATTGTAGAGCAGTATTACATTCGAATTGTGTGTCCAATGTTGGCACCAAATGCTTTGTATACCATATTCAAGTGGAAAAAATAGTTGCAACAATGTGTCGTGTTCGAAACCACAACATTTCATAAGATGTAACACATTGCCCCTTATTCAACAGGGTCACAACTCGTAACAAAAAAAGAACATTCTTGATAACAAAACAAGTAAGTTTTGATGAAACCATTTTACGTCTTCAGAGGTCCCGACAACTCTATCTAGTAAAGGTTCTTGCATAATTCAAAGTTCAACCGAAAAACTTGTGTCGAACTGTCGAAGTAGGATAATCTGGTGGATCGGTGGCAGACAAGACCAGACGTTCCACACAGAAATTTATGCGTTAACTTTTGCACATCACTTTTTCTTATCTCCCAGTTTGCTTGAGCCAGTAATCTGCGCTCTTTAGTGGCGTTTCAAACCGTTAAATCCTCTTATTTGAATCGAACACCCGTGAATATTCATAGACCGCATCCACACACACAGTAACTTTGCTATTGAATATCTTTAAGGGCTCCAACTGATTGTATTTATTTTACGATCCAAATTATTGCTACTGTTCGGGATACTATATTCTACGACCGTCATAGGCATCCGCTGACATAAAATAAAGAAATTATTGCTCCGAAAATTATATTTATAAGCGTGAATTACTCACATTCTAGCAAAACGAAAATTAAGAGGTGTCTTTAGCGAATACCGCCATTAAACTTTATGCTTGTAAGTTTATAGTGCTCCGTAATTGGTATAAAATATTAACGATATGGCCACTTAATGCCAATATGTATTCATTGGTGATCAGATAAGATTACTTTAGCGTTCCTAGGATGTTCTACAGTAGTATAATTCCAGTTTACAAGCTTGTACCACGCATGCTCCGTGGGTGGCGTTTACTCAGTCTGCTCTTATCGAAGCACGCTCTTAATGACAGCTATTCGGTAATGGGCTCACGACTAAAGCAAGGATGTACTTTTATGATAATTAGTGCGATCCAATATTTATTCGAGCGGCTTTATAGGCCGCCCTTTTATCTTGTTGTTTATTAGTATTGCCCCTGCTCACAATCTGGTTTACTCAATGCTAATTACGTATGCTTCATTTGACTTTAAATTTTTGGTAGTTATTATTACGATTTTAAATCAAAACCTGTTTATAAATGAGCAATTAGTCGTAAATTGAAATACGGAGAGAGTTTTTGTCGGTAATCGCTCAATCTTCTTTTGTTTCTCAGCAAGATAATTGTGTAATGGTGTAGGAAGAAGAATAAGCGATAATAACGTGAGAAATTGTAACAAAGCTCGGAGCGATACGCTTAGTCTAATGTTTGCTGTAACTACCGAAACATGTTACATCGTTCCGTCATTACTGGTAATCGTGGTAATTTTTCACACATTTTTTCACCACGCAACACTGAACACACTTAGACCGTAATTCATTTCCATCGTGCATCAGAAAAAAAATGATTGATGCTACACGAGTAAGTTTTTACTCAAAAATTGCGACATATTCTTAAGTCATTAAATAAAGTTACAGCAAAAAATCAATAATCGAGTCTGTCTCATATAGAAAGAATATAAAAAATGTGATAATGTATAAAGTATAAAAAATACATTAGCATCTTAATAATCTCGGCTGACATGTAACGGCAAGAAAAATAAATCAAGGCGTTTGTTTGGCAATACCTAACCATTATGTAATCTACTAATAACATTAAAGCTTAGGTATATTAGAGTTGAATTAATCAGAAGCGGCCGTTTTTAATCTTTTATTAGGGGTCCGCGCTTTGGTTTTCACATCAGATTAAAAGTTTTGTTCTTCCAAACAGGAATCTATTGTGGCGACAAACGAATTTTGGTTGTGCAAAAAAGAAAGAAATAGAATCAGCAGTGCCATCCAACGTGGCAATGCTGCCAGCCTTCTGGGTATTTTTTCTATTGACAGCGATGCAAATGAATTTATTGACGCCTTATAAATTGTGTTCCATTTTTAGGACTTGTACATATTTTAGTTATTTAGTGACAATAATACAATTTTATGTAACTAACTAACTAAAATATGTATAGTTTTATTTGTTAAACAAATAAAAAAAATATTCATCAATTGAAAAAAAAAGGTTATGATGTTGTTATTAGAGGAATAATTTGTGTACAAACAGGGATAGGTGACCAATTAGAAGTATAAATAAGACCTTGAATGAGGCTAGACTATGTATTTATTATTAATAGCCTTGCAATTCTGAATTGGTTATCTGTTACATTTTACTTAGTTATAAAATGTCCCTTAATTGGCATCATCACCCATCCTCTTGGCAAAAGCCTCCTCTAGCTGCTTCCACTGTACTCTATCGCGAGCCACTTTTCTCCAGTTGGGGCCTGCCGTCAGTTTTAGCTCGTCCTTCCTTCTCATTTTTTGTTTACCTCTACACTATATGTACCCTGTCTGTAATAAAAAGTCTTTTCCACATAATATTTAATTTAAATCAAAAAAATTATGCCAATCCAGTTTATAATCATTTTTATCTACGGAATTATTACTCTTTAAAGCTTCGCACTTATCTAGTTTCTCTGTCATTAACTTTTTTTTCTCAACTTTTTAAAATGATATTTAAAAGCCGGCAGGCATTTTGTAGGAGTAAGTTTTGACAGGAACAAGTTATCAAAATACCATGTCTGATATGTCAGATTATCAATAAGTTTTGAACTTATAAAACGTTCATATCTTATTTAGCAACGAATAGGGTACAGATGACCGCGTCTGTCGTAGACTATTTTAGAGCTCGGGGTCGGTTAATATAGGTTCAAAACTTCAAAATAAGAATTCCGTAACCTTTCTTATACTGGTCACAATTCACGATATTAACTGCGTCTGCGACCATTTTAAAAGTTTTAACGTAATATTCATTATTATGATTCTGTTAACGCGTCCATTTTAGACCCCTAGGTCTAGCGTAGCATCGATGTTCAAGACAATTAGAGTTATATTAAACGAGACACAAATTAAGATGTTTGTAGGACTCATAAAAACGAATAGCTTTTAAAATGGAAATATATGGAATAAATAGCTATACTTTAATTTTGATGTGCTATCCGAACATATTTATACAGACAATCTGTTTTTTTGTATTGGAATAAGATTAACCGTGTTTTCTAGAAAATATCTTAGTTATTTATTTAATTATTAATAATCAATTTTAAATAACAGTTATCAAATGAAACGTAATTAGTATTGTTTGGAATTGTTTGCAAGTACTTCATTATTATTCATTAGAAACATTGAAATTCTAGTTTAATTAAAACCATCGCAGAATTGAGACATTAAGCAAATTGAATTCAGTCGTTCAACACAGGACAAGAAAGGAAACAATATATGTCCTATAAATCACATGGAAAAAGATAATAAACATTTCATTGTTGCTGGCTGACGTTCTAGACATACCGTATTTCATAGAGATTTCATTCGAGCATAAATTTTGTTCACATTGTTCAGTAATTATGCTTAGAAATACATTTGATATTACACTTTCTGTTTGTTCTTCTTTCGCGTAGTTTTGTATCGTAAATCATGTGAGCTAATCTTATATTTAACGCTCTTCGGAGAAATGTGTTGTGATAAACAGTTCTATGTGCAAACTATGTCGCCATTGTTTTATTATTTATCTTGTCCATTTGTACTTACGTTTGTTCATTCTTGTTTCTTACTCTAACGTACATAATTATATATGTTTGTATGTATTATGTATGTTAAAGTATCTCAATAGAGTATTTTGGTAAAAAATAATTTAAAGTAAACCTACGGAGTAATATTGGGCAAGCCTATTGCTATCACCCGGGCATAATCCAGACCGACTCGACCATTTTTTTTGCGGATGGGAAATCATCAAATAACTTCCTCCGCTCTTGGTGGAGCGGGGGGGAGTGTCAGACTTGTACTGACTAAAACCCACCCATGTTGCTTCTATTGCCGCGGTATCTCTTTCGAACAACTCGCAACCGCGACAGGCCCCTCTGCTTTGCTGAAATGTCTTTGAGGCGCACGTGGGACACTAACGCTACGTCGACACGACCTGTCGTCAATAGACGGAAGGACGGTGAGCTACCCATTGCTCAACGTCCACAGGCCCGCCCGTCTACGGTGGCCGGGAGTCGTCTCGCGGCGCCCGACGCCCGACGCGTCTCCCGCCGCGGCTGGGTTGGTTTGAGGTTCTCTCCTTCGAACGACCGGCCACCTTGTGTGCTAGCATGACTGCTTCGTAGACGAAGGTGACTGCTTCGCTTCTCTCCCTCCGGACCCTGGACTGAACCAGGGCCGGACGCGAGAAATCGCGCCGCCGATCGCCTCTACGAGAGCACGGCAGTGACATTACCTGGGAAGCTCAGCAGTAGCTTTTGTGACCGCAAGACTGACGTGGTAATTTATATATTGATCGACTTATGCAGTGTAGATAGTTCAAAGGTCAAATAAACAATGGATAAAAAAAATATAACAACACATATTATACCTATATGATGACTAAATAGAGAAGTATGGAAAAAGAAGATATGCTGCGCCAACCACAAAAATATTGAAATGAGATGCGATTTAATATACTTTATGTCACTCAACCAAAAAAAAAATACCTAACCAAAGTATTAGTAACACGAATCCAAATTTTAATGTACTTATATCGATTAGTTCAGTTAAACCACAATTTATTGCCATTTCCGCTAATTCCAGATCAACCGCATTTAATTTAGTGACTGCATTTCTATACAATAGATTTCGCGATTACAGTTTTCAGTTAAACCAATAAAATTGTTTCTGTATTTGTAAATAAACACTGTTTGACAATTTAATTATTGATTTTCATAAACAACTGAAATCCAATACAATTCACGAAATATAATTTTATAGACTTTGATTATTTAGAATGTGAATCAAAATATTGACAAAATCGCACCCAATTTCCTATCGACAGCTCGTTCCTTCCGAATAGTTCGAACTACATGCTCTATGTGAATGTCACCCATCTCCGAACCGCAAGGATTACACAAATCTGAGCTATACATGTATACTGACTCTTATGTGAAAGTGGTACGGTTTGTTTTAGCTTGTCGGTAATATAATGGTATTTGCATAAGAGCACCTAGATCGCACTTCCAAGCGGTCAGCTGCGAGCGATGGCTAATTAAGAACCTAACCTCAGAAGCTCGCTGGCCTAAGGTCCGCTAAATGCGAACTAAGTGAGCTTGTGAGCTTGTCTTCTAAAGCATTAGTGAGGTTCTAGGTACTTCGTACTTGGTATTTACATTCGGTATAGACGCGCAATGAAGCGTTTCGACGTTCAACGATAAATTTTGCATGAATTGAATTGCAAATAGTTGTTAAGTTTACAGTTTCGTATTGATATGCAGGGACACTGTCTGTGTGTGTTTGAAGATTTATGATTTGATAATTTGTAGGTAGTGCATCTCTATGGTGTGTTTGTATGGCGGAAATAAATTATATGTGAGCGGTGATTTGTTACTTGAAATATACTAGCGTTCATAAACGTTATTAAATCGTTGTTTAATTTCGCCGCAAATATTTGTCTCCCTAAAAGCTCTTTTGTTGAACCAGCCTTTCCATGTTTTGTATTCAGGACCTTATAAGTATAACAATTCATTTTTCTGGTCTATTTATTCAGTCTCGTCTGAGCTAACCCAGTATTTTGACAGATACAGACCAAGTCTACATTAACCTAATATACTTTGGGTAATTTTTCAGAAAACGTGACGGATTATCATAACAGGCGGAGTCTTTTGGCTGGAATTTAGTAAGAATGAACGTTTGAAAGCGTTCTCAAAGATAGCGTAGCGCATTTATATTCTCAGTATGTAAGTACGGAACATCAGAGAATGAGAATGTGCCTGCGGATCCCTGGGGAGGGTTATTACGTTCAAAAACTGTATTATCTTATTTGAAACTTTGCATGAGAGGAAACTAGTGCTCAAGTACATGAAACTTTTCGTTTAACAATAAATTATTTACGAGTCTAGTGTATTTACTCTGTGGTATTACAATATTCGCGTTAAATTCAGGGTAGCACAGATCCCTTTCCTGATTTGCAGGTACCTTGTACCTGTAGTTTTTGCCTTTGCACCTTATTTATTGTAATAGCAAAGCTAAGTTTTCCCTTTCCTTCCCATTTAATCTCCCTCATTTCTCACGTTAAAAAAAAGTTAGCATATGTCCGTCTCCAAGGTCTATGTCTGTACGAAAATTCATCAAAATCCGTTTAGCTATTTAGGAGTGAAGACGTAACAAACTCACTTTCGCTTTTATAATATTATTAGTAAGGATATTAAGGATTATTCAAATTTTTTACTTAATGCATAATTTTGTTTTTAAAAGATGACGCAATTCTATACTAAATAACCCGTAAAAAAACGATTTTAAATGTAGTTATTAGTTATTTTGATAAACATAAAGTTATTCAATAATGATTTATATTGCCTAAAAATATTACATAAAAATGTAATATTTCATTGCTTTACCGAGTTTGTTGGTTTAGTCTTTCTTTCACGTTTTCTCAAAAAAAAAAGTTTTCTAAGCACGTTTTTCGTGATAACAAAGTCCAATATAGACGGAGATGGGCGCACTGATAGCGATGTATATTGTGCCTATCTGTAAATAAAGATTATTTGATTTCGTTTTGAAACAGAGATAAAAATAAATTATGAATGTCGGCTGCAATGTTGCAACTTTTGTGCTATTCAGATAGGCTATTTCAGCAGTGTAATCAGTATTTCTCATACTTATTTCATGGTTTCGTATCCCCCAACTTTACTCGTGAAAAGTTTAAGAAAGAAGCAGACTTTGCCAAAATTCCATAAAAAACCCGAAAAGTATCAGGGATCTCATAGTACATAGTACGTCTGAAATGTGAAAGTAAGTTTGTCGGTACAAATTTGCATTACACATATTATTGTTTCTTATTAAAAATATTCTCCTATCAGAATTTTAGTTGCCATACTCTTCGAAACGACGACGCGACCGATTTTTATGTTTTACATGTATTTTATTTAATACGTCATATTCGGTAGGTATGAGAATCGGTAGTAATATATTTTTCATACTCTCTACAGAAAAGGAGCGGAGCAGCGGGTTAACCTGTTTTTTTATAAAGTTGTTAGATACTTGTGTACTTGGGACTTTCTTGATCTTTCTTCTTTTCAAGTGTGGCTTTACACCTCTACCTTACCCTTTGGGGTCTACACGCGTTGCGTTATATTATGTTCGCACGTACCTAAGGTAGTTATGAAGGATGTTATTCAAAATGTCAGTATGTATTCTAGAACTGACTGCACAATTCACAGCAGAGGAAAGCACATCGTTCCTTTGTTCGTCAAACATTACAACAATAAAATACAATATCAAATATTCACAAACAATAATACATTGACATTATATTTTATTACAAAAGGATCCTCGCCTACACTCAAACTCGACCCAGCTTGTGAGAGATATGTCCAACAGATGAGTAGGAAATTTTCAAGATACTTTATGACCTCGTAAAACCAACTAGATTATTTATATTGAAGCACTTTTATTACCGATATCTTTTTTCATGGAAGCTAATTATTACCTACTTCCTTCCTCAAATTAATCGCGTTTATAGATTTAACGAAAATAACTTCGGAATTCGCTGCTCGTAAAAAAAAATGGGGAAGAATTTAATAAGCACGCTTGAGAAAAAGTTGTGACAGAATTGATAATTATTTTAATGGGATTTTTAATTTATGGGGAAAGTTTCATTATCTATTGCTTTTTATAAAATTATGGGATGATGTTAAAACAAAATAAAACAATGAATGAATCACCATCTTAAGTCTTGAGAAAAAAAAAATATGTCGATAGGTACCTACCTACCGATAAGGTTGTATCGATTTCGAAAAAGATGTGAACGTGAAAGAAACGTACGCGCGAAAATGTCTCTTATTCACCAATAAATCAAAAGAACGACATAAAAAATGACATCCAAGAATTTGTCTATTTTACTCGAGCAAGTTGCGCTGGGAAATAGAGACGTTCTGAAAGTTCCCAACACATAGGTTTTATTTTATTGGCAGATGCCTCCGTGTATCATTGAGGTTTACGATGCACAACCCTCTTTATTTTCGAGTGCAGGCTTGCATTTTATTGTAATAAATTCTCTGGCTGTTTAGAACAAAGCTTCGACTTTGGAAAAACTGTTATGAACGATATTTTATGTTCCGTACTAGTTATAATTTGTGGGGCTTATAAATGAGTAACTTTGTTTGGCTGGCTGTGTGGTTAACTCGGACTGAAACAACACTGACGTTATATGTCGTTAGAGCAACATTTGGCACCGATTGCTATTGACGTCATACTAGCAAAAACTGACCAATCAGAAAGCGATTACTACCTATTTCTTGTATGTTATTGTTTCAATACAGGTGGCAAATAATTGTTTTGTAGTGTGCATGTTTAGATTTGAAGGCAAAAAACAGCAACAAATTTTAGCAAAACTTATACATATTACCTAAGTTTAATGACGTTTTGACATGAATCAAATCTGGCAAATCATGATTTACCTAGCCTTCCTCTCAATGATTTTGGTGCCACAGTCTAACCGGACTCTACTGAATAGGTACCAGTCTTTAATGAACTACCCATCTGACCTACACAGACAGCGGTTACTGTGTAACACGATATCTCTTGAATATAAAAGTGAACCCGACAATAGAGACATGAATAAAGTCATTGTACATCTCACAACAAACCTAAGTATAACTTAAGTTAGAAAACAAATTGCTGAGTTTAAGATTGTAGTGAATAATGACTTGTTGGGTGTCTATCGTGTAGCACCATCACACTTGCCAGTTTACCTCAGCTGACCTTACAACTCGAGTATTCTAAGAGCTTGATAAATAGTTTCATTCATCGTCAGATCTACAAAGTCTTGTATTGCCTTGGTCTGGTATTTTCTTGGAGCATGTTTTTGCAAAGTGGCGAAAGTTGTTATTGTCTATTCGTATAATTTCATCTTTAAAATCCAGATCGATGTTTCGAAATAGCGTAAAAACTACATTATAGATTATATTGGTTCGTTTTGCTTTAGTTTCAATCTATTAATCAGTACAGCATATTTTTCTTCATAACAATCAGTTCCAGTTTACAATTATTTTTTGTAATATTTACCAAACTTACAATTGCAGTAGCAGGATAATTATATGAAGTTGTCAAAGTATGTGTTAATAATTTCGTCATGGATAAAATAAATGTCAATCATAGTTCCGGATTAATAACAAACCCTGCTATTTCATTACTAACTTTATTATTGAGTTATGTTTATCATGATTTAATATTTACGTATATAAATATTCGATTTTTAGGAGTGAATTACAATGACTAGCATACAATTTTAATAGTTTGGTGTTAATTTAGTGAAAGTTGCGAAACTTACTAGCAGTGAAAGGCAAAGTTTATGATGAAAATAATACTGAACAGGCTGGAATAGCAATAACATGAAAGTTAGATACTGAACTTGAAAGTAACGTCAATCAATGCTATTACACAAATACACACCTTCAGAAATATATTTTTATTTTACGTTTGTTTTGGAAATTCATGGTCTGAAATAAATACCAAACAGCTTTTTTTGCGGATGAGAAATCATCAAATAACTTCCCCCGCTCTGGGCGGAAAACCTACCCATGTTCCTTCTATGGCCCTTTATGTTCCGGGACCCCGGTATCACTTTCAAACAACCTGCAACCCCGGCAGACGGTGGCCCTGGCAGGCTCCTCTGCTTTGTCGACAAGTCTTGACCCGACATAAACAGCCATATCTTTTGAATGCGTATAATTACAGGGTTGATTTTTTCACAACACAAGGAACCACAGAGTTGAGTATTTATTTAATTTCAACTCGATACCTCCACGCATTCCCGAGATAAAGGGTCTTGACAGACATACAGACGGATAAGAAAGTGATCCAATAAGGGTTTAGTTTTTTTTCCTTTTGAGGTACGGAACCCGAGGAAAGATAAGTTGAAGAGATGCGAAATATATTTTTAAGAAATGTGTCTTCCCATTTGCTTTCAATGGTGGAGCAATGCCTTTATTTAAACGGTGATATACGAGCCTGTATCTCTGAAAATCACAGCAGTATTGCACCGTAAATGATCCGCAAAACTGAACCCTAAATACAGCTCACTGTTGCAGTCTGTACCGTACCATAATGCAAAATCGGCATACTATAAATTTGCTCAGGAAATAGACGTGCGTGCGGCTTCGGTTGCAGTAATAAATAAATTTTATATGTACGTATGTGTACCTTTGTTTTGTTCACTTAAAGCTTGGATAGATGATTGGCAATACCGGCTGTTCTACCACTGATGTAAATGACTTTAGGAACGATTGGTCGTTATATTTATTTTATATGGGTACGTTGACAAACATTTAAACTCATAAACAGCCAGTCCTGGAACAACTATCTGTAGGCAATACAAATATTTTTTTTTTGTGCGGGGTTCAAACCTGTGACACGCAGCGCAGGGCGAAATCGCTCAGTAACTGCGTCTACCATAGATAACAGAAAGGCGCCAACTGTACTGTCAAAAAACTTTAGCGTAAGCAGCTTAGGTATTCTTATGACATGACCTAATTGTTGAAAAGAAGTCAATATCGAGCTAGAATATTACATTTATCGCTCTTTGAAAAGCATTTGATAAAATCAAAATGATATTACCTATCTAAAAAAAAAATACATGACTGTTTTATTGGTCTAGTGATCACAAGCACGGCTGGTGAGCATGAGGTCCTGGGGTTCGATTCCCCGGTAGGGCAATCCTGCAAATCCTATTAATATTATAAATGCGAATGTTTGTGAGGATGGATGTATGGATGTTTGTTACCTACTCTTTTACATCGAAACAGCTGATCTTTATGAGATTTGGCACAGTTTTTTTTTATCCATCACGAAGCCGCGGGCGCCAGCTAGTAGCTAGGCTATACACGAGGCTTAAACACTTCTGCCTAACAATTTCGGGATTACATGCGCGATGATATGCATGTATGTAAATATATTATCGTCAACTCGATAGTAAAATCGAATTCAGCTCGTTGGACAAAATGAAGAACCTTAATCATTGACACAACAAATGGTTTTCGGAAAACCGATCGTGTGTTTGTTCCTTATTTATTTGCACAACATAGTTTCAGTTGCGGTCACACAAAGCTTTGTCCCGAAAGCCGACCTATTTATCCTTGGGAAAATAAAAGTTGTTTAAACCAGTATAAAATCGATTTTTTAGAGATATTTATTCGTTCGAGAAGGTATTTCATTCATTTACGGTTAGACTATGTGTTATTGTCGGGATAATTAATTACACATTATTATTATTTGTTAACTACGCTTTTACAAGGTAAATAAACAAAACAAAGAGTTGCTGATTGTTTTTTAAAGTCATCTTTATTAATTAATTTTAACTGATTTTTTTTTTCGGTTTAGCAGAATCAGAATCGTAAAATGATTACAAAAACATAAAATTAACCATTTTAAAGTGATTCGTATTATGACTCTGCTTAAGCAGCCATTTTAAGACCCCAGGAGATAGTTCCATTTTTAAGGAATTTATAAGGCTACATCACGCTACGAACCATAAGACGGGAGAATAAAGAGAAAAGGCGGGTAAAACCGCGGAGCACAGCTAGTTATATATTAATAGTTTAATTAATGTTTGTCCATTATCGTTGATTAACTAACACCAAAACCAAAAAGGGAATAACTAATCCAACACCAAAACCAAAAAGGGAATAAGTAACTAATCCTTGTAAACAGAACCCCCTTACAAAATAAACATAAGCACTTCAAATACACCGCAAACTAAAGTTTCCCATGAGATTAAAATAATCCGATCCGAAACCACAATGTTACGGAATAATTTCAAAATTTTGTGACCGGAATAACGATTAATTTAAAACAGCGCATTAACTCCCAAAGTTTTTACCGCAAAAGTAATGAGAATCGATCGTATCAGTTCACTAGCTTTTGACCATGGTTTTGTCCACATCGAGCTCGTATTTTATTCCACGGAAACATTCTACCGGAATAAAAAGCATCTTATCTCAGAACTTAAATCATGGTCTATTATTACGCCAAATTTTATCGAAATACGTACATCTTTCAAGGCATAAAAGCGTGACAAACAAACTCACATTCACATTTATAATATTATTCAAGATTCCAAGGCAATAAAATCCTCTTCATATGATATTCCGTGATACGATTCGACGGAATCGATATTACATTGTTTTGCAATGAAAATAATTTTAGTTTTGCGAGCCGAGCTCACTGGAATATTAAATTATAGGACTTCGGACATAAAGTACCATGTAAGGTTGCGTTCCAAGATGATATTCCTTAGGTATAGAAACCGTTTAATGTCAGTTTTCCTGCCTATAATTGACACTCATTGTTTCCAAGTTACAACGCTTGGTATATTCTGCCTATGTACAGTAACAGTACAGAGAGGTACAGTATATTTAATAAAACCAGAAGATTGTTTTGGCGTGTGGCCTTTGTCTATGATAAGTTTTAAACAAAGACTAGCTTTTGCCCGCCGCTTCGCTCGCGTTAAATTCGGGGTAACACAGTTCCCCTTGCGCCTTATTGATTTGTAATAAGAACGCTAAGTTTTCCCTTTCCTCCCTCTTTCTCCCTCACAAACTACTTTTAAAAAAAATAGCCTAGGTCCGTCCTGGTTCCCAACTAACTCTATACCAAAATTCATCAAATTCGCTTTTATAATATTAGTAAGGAAGATATCCTTACTTAGGACAATGTCATCGGCATCGTAGCTCCTGAGTCAATCTGTCTTTGTATATGATTACTGTAATGATTAGTAACTGCTGTGCTCAAATGCTAGTTGACCATTTTTATTTATGTAAGTACAGTCTGCACACTAAGTTCATAGATTTTTTTTACAGCTGAGCCTAAAACCTACTAATTTTCCTTTTTTGGCTCTTTATGGTCCAGGGCCGCGTCTTTCAAAGAACCCGCAACCATGGGAGGCAATGACTCTGGCAGTCCCCACCCTTGGAGAACAATATGCAAGCACATAATTCATCAACAAAGTGAGATATTAATAGTGTTTATATTAGTATTAATTATTTATTTTATAAATATTTATTTCATTGCGTTTGATGCTGACTCTACACCATAAAACTTTGTAAGGTATTATTCACTAGATCGAATCAGGAAATTATAAATAGGAGTAGAAATATTATTTATCTATTGATATTTTTATCGCATCGGTGCGGAAACGGCTTTAGCCGTGCAATTGATCACGGTACCTTACACCTGATTAAATACTTAGATATTTACCTTATCTACTGCAAAGGAAATGAGTGAAACGCTCATTAATATTATCCACTAGTTTAAAATTGCTCCAAGAATTTAAGTAAAGTTGGAATTAAAATTATTGGGGTGGAAAAAAAATAAAAATAATAAGCTTGGACCCTGTTTCCGATACGAAAAATTAAGTTCAGAATAACTGAAGATATCAATTGAAAGGTTTTTTTTAAAAGGTTGCCCCACACTTGGATTTCTCCTGTTTTGTGGATGCGTGTACAAACATTTAAACTCACATACTTAAACAGCCAGACCCGAAACAATTATCTGCAGGTCATACAAATATTTGTTCCTTGCGGGAATCGAACCTGCGACACGCAGCGCAGCAGTCGATCGCTGAGCCACTGCGCCAACCGTGTCGCCAATTAAATCAAAATTAATACCAGTCCTAGCTAAGATACTGAACACTTTCCATAAAGATATCAATATAACCACACAAAATGGCAAGCATATCATAGCAGGATAATAACAGTAAACGCAATAATACGAGATAACTTAACGTCATGTATTTCTATGAAAATTACTCAAGGGCTGTACCACCACCTCCTATAGCAGTAATACTTTAATACCATTTCAGCGTCGAAACTATACGAAGCTATACCGGGCGCCTAGTTTCCTCTCTTGCTTACACAGAAGAATGATTGAAATCATTAAATACTTATGTCATGACCTATTAACGTACAGCTCAAATCACTAAACGGATTAAGCTAACACAAGTTTCTTTACTTAAAAAATCTTTCTCCTGACCAACAGACTGTCAACATTAGGTCACTCTAGATGGAATTGACTATTAATGTTTAAAACACGTCGTCTATTGACGTAGTACCTAATCAACCCCTTTTTCGGAATGGGAAATCATTAAATAACTTTCCCCACTCTTGGTGGAAAGGGCGGGAGTGTCAGACTTTTTTTTTATTTATTTATTAATAACTGACTAAAACCCATCCAAATTCTGGCCCTGCCACCTTTGCTTTGCAACATCGAGGTACGCGTTGAACATGAATGCGATCTAGCATTGCTCACCGTCCACAGACCCACATCCACGGTGGCCGGGAGTCGTCTCGCTGCATTCGACGCGCGAGGCCCGGAGATTCTCCCGCGACGGCTTGGTTGGCAGGCTAAGCTAGTTCAGGTGCGCTGCGTGCGGTGCTGCTATAAAAGATGATGGTAGGCCCCTAGATCTAAATTACTTGCATGTTCTATTCGGACATGTTTATTAGCCGAACGGTAAGTGCTGAAGGATATTATTACACATCTTTATTATATCTTAGGATATAAAATTCAAATTGATATATTTATTACTCAATAAATTCTTTACTTTTCTATTTATGACCTGTGTTTATGTTTGCTATAGAGTATGTGACTAAATATTAACTGCCGCACGAGTCTTTCTTGAGGTAAAGCCACGCTTACCTAGGTTATTCTGTGGATGGGTGAGCACCCATTATATACTGAGTTTCCCCCGGAAAGCAAGCTAAGCCGTTGATCCAGGCTGTCATTTGTAGATCTTTGACAATCGTTAAAGGTAGTCAGTGGCTCGAACTTGACAACCAGTCTTACCACCTTATCTTATTACCCAGTTGTTAAATGGGTTGTGGTGGTCAGATAGGCTGTCGCTCTATATAAAATACTGGTAGTCAGCTGGTTCAGGTAAGACTGGACACCAACACAGTTTTGAAAAGTCTAGGCAGATGATGTTTATTTTTGCTATAGAAATTACAGCCATGGCTTTTATATTTTTCTGTCATTTATAAATAAAATGTTTAAGTACAATTCCATGTTTTATATTTTAATGGCTTTATGGGAATTTTAGTAATAAAAAATTATAACGATTTAGTTTTCATAAATTACCATAGGATAAGAATTATTTAATGATACCTTCATCAAAGCATATGAGAAAAAAATTAATGGAGAATACTGAGCAACATTTATTAATTAATTTAATTAGCTTTTAGAACGTTATATCCGCTGCGTGGAGTAATAGGCATTCTGCTAAGTATTTGCTCTTGTTAGAAAATTTTTAATTCAAATCACAAGCCCATTTTTGTTTCGAATCCAATCAAACATTATCCTAGTGGGAATATTTTGTGTCTTATATCTGCCAAACTTTTTCCCAACTAAATTATGCTTGGTCCCGGTCTGACCGAATGAGTTCCACATTACATCAAGTCTACCTGACCTCCACAACTCAGTTAGTACTCAGTAATACGCAAGCAAGCAGTATTACCAAAGGGTATTACTGCCCCTTGGTAATACTGCTTGTCAGATTTAGGAGCCATAACTGACTGACTGACTGACTGACTGACTATAACTGACGGCTTTGTTGCATGCCTCCGAAGCCCGGAAGAAACGTGGTTTGTAATAGATGGTCATCTTTCGACTAACCAACCTAAGTAAGCACAGCTCAACTTAAAGATTAACCGAAATGGCTGTTAACAGTTAGCTACTAGATCTCAGATTTCTATGAGCTGTGTCTTTTAGGTGTAAATGGAGAGTTTTAGTGCAAGTTCTGTATTTGCCCATAGTTTTCCTTTTACGGATATGAAATCATCAAATGACTTCTCCCGCTCTGGGCTGAGCGGAAGAGAGTCTCAGACTTGTACTGACTAAAACCCATCCGTGCTTCTTCGTTTACCCTTTGTGTTCCGCTGCCGTGATAATTATGTCTTTCGAACAGCCCGCAAGCATGACAGACATAGTCTTAACAGACCACACCAACGACTAGATTGCAGCTACAGGCAGGAATTTTAAGACAATTCAATAGCAAGTTTGCAACTACCTGATGACTACATGAATACACTCGCCCCCGATACAGAAAACCGTTAGCATATGAAGTACAACCTCAGCTCCCAGCTCCTAACTAAACTACCAATCAGCAGACTGAATGTGTGGCATTAAACATCCATTCCCGAGCCCATTGCGCAGTTAATTAATAATTATACACACGAGAACTTTATTATACTGCGCACTAACTTTGCAATTACTAAAACTCAGACAATATCAACGATAATTTAGCGCTTCGCAATTAAATCGACACTGCGCTGACTGGAGTCTGTAATAAGTGGTCCAGAACGTTCGAGGCTATTGTTTATGTAAATAAATCAGAAATCGCTGTCACAAATTACGGAGATTACAGAGTTCGAGGAGCGCATGTGGCCAAAGTGCTGTGAGACAATCCTTAATAGTAGGTCAGGGTGTACCTAGATGTGCCTCAGGCAAACTAGTGCTCTCAAGATTGCTTTCTGTACCTAATGGAGACGCGATCTGTGGCTTATGTGTGGCCGTGGAACGAAAGAGGTCGGTTATATATCGAGAATTGTTATGTAGAATGTATTCTTCGGTCCACAAGTGTTGACTGTGTTGAGGGATCTGATTTGATGTGGTTAGAAGTACTGTTTGTTGGTGTAATGCATTCTTAGAAATACAAAGTTGCATGTATTATAATGTGAAGTTTATTCAGTTGTAAGTAGTTTATTAAAGCTAGCATTGATTTAAGATAAACATAACCACATGTTTTACTTTGCTTCTATGACGATAGTTGTCTATTACTGTCACGATTTGAATGCTCTTGCGTGCAACACATTAATCTACATTGTAACATAATGTGCTATAGATTACTATGTCAACAAATAAATCATTTACATTGAAAATTAAACAATTTTATTGGTATGTAATTAAATTACTTACTAGGTATTATAAAGTTGTTAGAGCCGTTGGTTTTACAAGTGATTAAACTTTAAATTGACCCAAGGTAAACAACTGCCAATCTATATCCTGCTGTGAAATCTTACACCGATTATAACGTCTACTAAATCGTTTACTGCGAATTTTATGAATCCTTCCTATTATTAATATTATAAAAGCGAAACTTTCTGTGGATGTATTTAAGTTTGTTTGTTGGTCTTTCACGCAAAATCTACTGAATGGATTTTAAGGAAACTTCACAATAATAATAGCTTACATATCAGAATAACACATAGATTACAATTCATAAAGATATATTGTGTATTCTATCACCACGCGAGTGAAACCACGGGGCGCAGCTAGTTAAATACAATAAGATTGTGCGTTTAACATTGTAAGCATCGGTTTTCGCATATTACACACGACACTTGACTGGCTCAGTTGAAAATTTGTAATAATTTGTAATTGTAATTGAGACAGAACGACATGGTACAGAACATAAAATTTTACGACTGTTGTCATTCGTTGCACTTTACGATATGAGCTAAAATATGCTTTCTTACATTACTAGGAACCCGCGTCTTGTTCACAATGAATTATTTATTTGCCAATTCACATACGAAAATTCATGATGTCCATCCTCTTTGTCTGGCTAACCGGCTGACTGTAAAACTGCATTGAAACTAAGTGAGAAATTGTAAATCTACAGATACGACTCATAAACACAAACTAAGCGCTTATTTAACTTCAAGGTCTTGAGACCTATAATTTTTGCAGTTTAATGACTCAATTTATTGCATGTGAACACGTTTGTGCGAGGTGATGAATTCTTTTGAAAACAGATTTTACATCCACGGAGCTTAATGAATTCATAAATGTATGCGAATATTTCTAAAAGTACCAAACATTTCTACAAAAAAATTGTTTAGACAAAAGATCAACTGCTTTTCTACACACAGACTGATAAGCCAGCCTCTCAGATGTCAAATGCAATATTCGAAGAAAGGGCACTCTATTTTCATACCAAAGCTACTCCCGGGGCGCACCTAACAAACCGTGATAAGAGTCAAAGAAGGGGACTCAAAAACTTGACAAACTAAATCTCCGCCCAGTTTAGAAAGATCCATATCTCCCTCCTGAAACATTCTCATAGTCAATTCAAATATTTACGTCGTCAAAACTTCCGCAGTTCTAACTTTACTGGTCAGCAACGTAAATATCACTCATATTTCGAAATACAAAATATTAAAAGCTGGCTCGAAAATTAAACGCCAAGTTTTGATACAAGCCAAAATTAAAATCCAATTTTGGGAAATCAGATTGAATATCGAATGCTATAAACATGAATCGTTATTTCATATGAAACATGTCGGCTACCGAAAGCCAAGTGAAATAAAACTGTAGCGATTACCTACGGTAAATGAGGCAAATCGTTGTTTGTTAAGTGGCATAAGCACTCACAGCGCACTTTACTTAAGTTCTATATTCAAATACTTTTATCCCACTCACGGTACGCTAATGCACTTTTTCGTTGAGGTGGCCAGTAATAACGTAGTCCATTAGTTGTTTCGACCCAAGGAGTCAATGCCGCGTTAGTGCTGCGAACATCACTAAGTATCGATAATCGATTCTAAGTTCAGACAAAGGATAAAAACAAAAGTCTCGTAACATGCTCGAGCCGAAGAGGCAGGAGAAGGTTATATCGATAGATCGACGATACTACACTATCTACAAACTTAAACAAACATAGCATTCGACGTTCATAAACTTTCTCACAACGGACGAAACGCTTGAAAGTAAAATATTGTGACAACAGTGACATAAGTTTAACATTCAATGTAAACATCGACTTCTCGGAATCAAAACCATCGACTGGGTAATAGAGTTTACTGAGTAGAGAGCAAATAAAATAACAAACGGGCCAGTAGTGTTGGTACATTCGCAATGGTACACGAAGACTGGCTCGTTACCAGCGCCGGGTGTTTTATCCATTCTGTTTCTTTCTTTGTACTTTGCTACTTACGTGAGTACTTGTGTTAAGTTCGTTTCGAATTTTGTACTAAACTTGGTCTATCTCTGTAGGAGTCTTGAAATTACTGCAAAGTTATTTTTAGTTAGGATTTTATGGCGATTCGTAAAATGTAATCGTCTTTAGAAGGTCGAATTTTATTGCCGTCTAGATTGATCGAAGTCTGAAATCCGGCCGCTAATTCACATTAAAGGCTGAATGGTATCGTCATCCTGTATTAGATTAAAGCGGTCTCTCTGATGTATATTATTTTGTATATAATTATAGGTGCATGTAATGTAATTTAGTCGTAACTTCTTTTAGTTACTATCGTTTTTTTATCGTTACAAGTCGTGCATGAAGTTTTAACTAGTTTAAGAATTAGCTCATAAATTTTGCTAAGAACTAAATATGTATTAGTCATACATGTACGGATGTTTAATTTATAAACTTGGTGGGTTCTTCGCTCATTTGGGAAGTAAAATACCTAACAATAATACATAACTGTTAATATAACACTTTTGAAATTAACATGTGGCTCCTGTGGTTCTGCCGTAGGTACATTCCATCAATCAATCAGTACATTGGTAGCATACCTTGTCATTGCAAATAAACGCCTTGCATACCTGAGCCACGACGCAGCATGACAGAGGGTTAACCCTCCTGTCATTCAAATCGAACAACATAATCAAATCCAAAACCAGTGGCACTTAACTGACAAACGGACAAAATCATCACACGTATTTAACAAGAACACATTCGTTCATATTTCAACGTCCTAAATAAAGATATGTAAAAATATTTATAATGGCCACGATAAAAACTGCCTAAGCCCTTGTCACATGTTCAAGTAGCAGTCCCATGATATATCATTGCCCTCACTAATTTATTCAACGACCACGACTCTTACATTATTTTTATACTACACGAAACCAACGGGTTAATTTATTATGTTAATTGTTGTTTGTTAAGTCATATAAATGTAGGTAAAGTTAACAAGGATATTTTTTATTGTTGGGTGTTACCGGATTTCCGTCCAATACATCTTTAATTCTGGATGTGGTTTCAGTCTGACGAAATGAACCATAGTACCAAAAGAAAATCTCAAAGTTTTTGTTTTTTTTATTACTTATATCATGAATTCATGACAAAGAAGATTAAATCTGAGAAAACATAACAAAGCGGGGATAAAAAAAGCAAAGGTGTACCTAACATTACACCAACATTTTGCAAATTATGTATCACTACATGGAACCTTCCATGTAGTGAGAAATTCCTGATGGAGAAACTAAATAATATTGTGCACAACTCGGGAATCAAATCAAGGACTTCATGCTCAGCAGTCGAGCTTGCGATCACTAGACCAACAAGACAGACATTTTTAATACTAGTATCCTGAATTTGGTGACAAGGAAGATTCAATCTAAGATATTTGTAGAAGATTTTTTCTTCCTTGTGTTTTTATACATAGCTTGAGTAAAAGGCTTTTAGTGTTGTAGACAGAGAATTTTCTATTCGTATCTCAGAGCTATAGAGATTACACATGCTTATAAGACTTTATAAGCATGTGTAATTACATTTCGTAAAATCGACCATTGTAGACTTACAATGGTCGATTTTACGAAATGTTACTTACATATCATGAAATTGTCAAAAACATCAATCGATGTTCGAATCAATCGTTCATCTTAGGAATGAACTTTTTGGTAAATACTATTTTATCAAAATACGCATTATTGTGAAAACTTTATCATGATGGTAGATTTTGTCAGAGGGCCCTGCCAGGGCCAAAACTTGCTGGGGTTGCGGGTTGTTCGGAAGAGATACCGTGGCCCCAGAACGTGATTAGTAAAAATCTGACACTCACCCCCGCTCCGCCGGGAGCATGAAAAGTTATTGTAATGATTTCCCATTAAAGCAAAAAAAAGGTAGATTCGCAAGCTTGAGTTGTATTTAGTCCAAGAGAGAGATACGATTGAGGTCTGTAACCACATACCCAAGATACTTTAGAATTTCATGACTCTTGGTGTTTTAGAATGCCATTTTTTCACTTCATTTGGCACTTCATCAGCATGAGCCCACTCTTTTAACAAAACGGTGGAGACGGTTTTCAGTCTAACCAGATGC
Organism: Ochropleura leucogaster; assembly: GCA_958449745.1. Taxonomy (NCBI): domain Eukaryota; kingdom Metazoa; phylum Arthropoda; class Insecta; order Lepidoptera; family Noctuidae; genus Ochropleura; species Ochropleura leucogaster. The sequence goes on from OY288212.1 coordinate 10,340,449, forward strand.
GGCTCAATAGCGTTACGTTTTTCAACCAGAGAGTCCAAACCTTTTAAAATAGAACTGTCAACTTGTTTTAATTTCGATAGCCATACAAAATTGTTTAAAAAACAAACGAATAACACCATGATGTCGGCACAAAATTGATTCTGTCTATAACATATTTCTTAGTAGGTCAGTAATATCTTATAAAAATATTTGTTTTCCATTTCCTATTCCCGACAGTCGATGGTAAAGATTTTCTACGTCATTGACTGTGACCCCCAGTAATAACATTATTCAGAACAGATAGCTTTCAATGCCGCTAGATGGACTCTTTATAGAGAAATATGTGTGGTTCTTATAGACTTACGGCGATATCTTCTGTTTTTTTGTGAGTGAAGAAATCGTGGAAAATTCTCAGTATTGGATTTGTCTATGGCCTCAAGTTGCGGATAATTTCAATATTACCATTTAAAAGTTTGGTATTTGTTCTTCATTTGTTCTAATAGATGGCGCTGTGGCGCTTTCTGTAGTGATGCTGTGAATTGGTAATTATTTTAGTAACAAATGTTTACTCGAGTTGGCAGTTCGAAATGATGATTAATTAGCTGACACATTTTTATAATTATTGTTTTATTGTTTAAGTATCACAAAGAACTGAAACACTACTGTTATACTGATTCTTCAAAAGGTTCTAGTGAACCTCTGAAATGAATTGACGGAAGCAGAACGACTGAGCATTTTTTTGCGGATTGTATAAATCATCAAATGTGGGAATGGAATTGTTAGACTTTTACTGACTAAAACCCATCCATGTTCCTTCGTTTGCCCGTTATGTTTCGCGACCGTGTTATATCAATAGACAACCCGCAACCCCGGAAACAACTAAGCCTAGTAGAGTTCGAATAAAAAAAAAACGAAAAATATAGAGGCTGTCAAAAATTTATCGACATCGCTGTCGAAAGAAAAAGTCCCTAACTGCTTTCATTGCTACTTTGGTTGGCGAAGCCCAGTTAGTCCAAACATGATTTTAAATCGTATTTCAGTATTGTCTACCTTCTACTTTGTGGCAAGATTGTTACCTATTTACGTTGGCGTTAAGAACGCGGCGTGGGCCGGCAGAACTATGGCCGCACTTTGTTTCCGTGTAAAGTGAGTACTAATACTTGAATATTGACTCAAATCGAAATGCCTTTATAGGCACATTGAGTGCGGAAGGTACATGTGAAATTTATACAATAAAACTGTTCCGGAGTGGGAGTGGCGTGTGGCGTGTCTATTGGTTTGTAGGTAGGTGAACGAGCTTTATGATCAATATTCAATGGGTCTATTTTATACAATTGGGTATAAATCTGGGACAGCCTCGTGCAGTCGCAAGTACGACTGCTGAGAACAAGGTCCTGGATTTGACTCCAGAGTCGGGTAAAGGGACATTGTGTTTTTCTCAGTAGCAGCCACGGAGTCTGGCTGAAATTCCTGATAGGTTCGTGTCTGGTAGATGACAACAGGTTCGAGCTCTATTACATGGCAATTAAAACACATCTCGTAAATATATGCTAGGTATACCTCTGCCTAACCATTCGGGGATTGCAGACGGCTCAAAGTTTTTTTTTTTACTTGAATTATATGGTGTAAAGATCGCGTGCCTGTATGAGTGGCTCGCGCTATACCGGGAGAAATTCCGCTGCTGCGGCTAATCGCCACTCAGTGGACAGACCTCCAGTGCGATCTCATGGTGGCATGGAGAGAGCGACTATCACAACCCCGGACAGGGCACGCTAATATAGTAGATTGCCACTATTGTGCCTCTCCAACTACTCCTGAAAGTGGTTAGAAAGGCGCCACGGCGTCCTCCCCTACCGCCTGTCGCAGGTCATCTCCGGGCACAGAAGTTTCGGGAGGTTTCTGCACATAATCGGGCGGGAGGAAACGCACGGGTGTCACCACTGTAATGATCACCCGGAGGCGGTGGAGCACACTGGTGATTTGCCCCGTTTGGGCGGAGCACCACTTTGTCCTGGTTGAGGCGATCGGTGGCGGCGACCTCTCTCCACCTTGTGCGAAGCAATCATGCTAGTGAAGGAGGTTGTCGGACGTTTGTGGGAGAAAAACTCAAACCAACCCAGCCACCGTGGGAACGCTCCGGGCGTTAGGTGCCTCGAATCGACTCCGACGACCGAGACCCGGATCTGCGTTTATTGACGACAGTCCGTGTTGATGGCGCGTTCCTGTTCCACGCGCGCCTCAAAGAGATGTCAGCAAAACATAGGAGCCTGCCAGAGCCGCTTTTTGCTGGGGTTGCGGGTTATTCAAAAGATATACCGAGGCCCCGGAACAAAAAGGGCAAAAGAGGGAAAATGGATGGGTATTAGATATAAAAAGTCTGACACTCCCTTCCACTCCCAGAGCAGGATAAGTCATTTAATGATTTCTATCTGGTTATCCGCCACTCGCAGCTAACTTATGAACCGTATAAAGTCAGAGCAGCACTTTTCTTATGTCAAGCTGCATGAAATAATATTATTGTGATTAAAAGACACTCAGTATTAAACAAAGGTTTCCCCAACAGCTTGGTCCCCATTGCAATAATCACCAACCTTCGTTCCGTTGATAATGGCAATAACAAGTCATTAGCACACAGGTGGATGTGACTGCCCATCCCCCTTCTGTAATCCCTTTGTCACGTCTTACGACACTCATGGGATGCGATGGGGTGATCCCATTAGTCAACGGAAATGAGACTGTAATAAAAAGATATACTAAAGGTGAAATTAATTCGCCACACGCGTTTGTATGGAGATTTCGCCTAATTCTGTCTGTATTTGGAATATTGAAATAAAAAAAATGCGCGCTGCGTCGATGGGTATAGATAGGGTGACAATATATTTGTCATATTTTCTGATCGATAGCTCGTTTTAACTGATAGGATAGTGTTAATTTGTCTGCTATTATTGTTATTATTGAACATTTATTTTAGTCCAGGACCATAAATTGTTAGTAACAATGGACTTAAAACTATGTTAGAATGGATAATCAAATTAAATCAAAACGTGAAGCCTCAACAATATTTGCAGCATAAGGGACTCCCACCGATCAGTAAAAATACCAAGATACGGTATATCTTGAGGTAGCAGCCATGTTTCTTGGAGGGCAACTAAGTCCGCTGACTGGCATTTAAGTTTAACTGCATCAACCGACCGTTTTATCAATTTGCATAAAAATATATAATAGTTGAAACTCACGAATTTTCTGATGTCATAATTGCTATCATCCATAATTATGCCACGATTGTTGCTTCAATATGCTGTTTTATGTTTCTATGCTCTCGCTTTTGTTTTAGAGAAAGAAAGTGACCAAAATATAATGCGGTTTCCCTCAATAGTACCCGACTTAATACTCATCTCTAATTCTGTACAGTTTTTGATAGCATTTCAACATACAAAACTGAACTTTACAAAGAACTTACTATGTATTATTTTACTGACGTTCATATTACTCTAAACACACGATAAACCAACAATGACAGGAAATATAATTTGCAAAATCGTGGGTACATTAGCAATTTAACAAAGCAACACACTGGCCTGTGTGTTCGCATTGTCAATCAATCTGCATAGTGGTAGGTTGTCACGCTAAACACGCACGTGTAGCGACGTAGCCACGTCAGCGTCACGGTACGAGCACATGACTCATGTCTAGGGTTGATTTTTGCGTGACAGCTTTCGTTTGATCAAAAGAACGATGTATTTTTTTTGCAAACTTTGGCGGCTAATGAGGAGGAAGATGCAAGTATTGACAAACGTAGGTGGGTATTCATTTCTGACAAAAGGCAATAGGTACTTAAACTTCTTGATTACTAAAAATAAAAATGTAGTTATATGTTCTACATCGAAACAATCAATGATTTAGAATTGATTGGTTTGTTTTCATAGTTCCTAGTACATTTATCTTCTTCATCCAATAGACTTTAGCCAAATTTACGTGTGACGCGTTGGGTCGGTGACACCCACAGCTTTTTGTAAAACCAAGACTTTAGTATTTAATTAGTCTACACTGCTATTCGCCTACATAGGCAATCAATCTTACAGGAGCTGGTTGTCACGCTTAAAACGTGCGTATCACGCGACGTCACGCTCGGCTCCACATGACGCACGAAGTGTGAGTTGCTTAGCTTTCTTTAACTTGGTCCTTATTTTCCACACATGATTCTTCTTCCATTATTCAAAATGCATCGAAAAACAATCAGCATCAACTTCACGAAGTCTATTACTGTAAAGATAACTCGTGCTCTTTGCATGAAACTCATTGCAACTAACAAGTTATGAATTATTTATCGGACAAAGCAATATATTCTAATTATACTGTCTTATTTACGACGTCAAATGCACTCATTTATCTCATAAATCAGTATTAGGCGCAATGGCTACTGACTTGACCCGGCTATCGTTTGCTGATAATCGTAGATAGTTATAAGACGGAGCACTAGTCTGTAAAAAAGTGCTCATGCTTCACACGCGATGCACGCGAAAAACAAGCAATGGCTTTACAATGTTTTAACCCCTGCGCAGTCACTGGGCGATACCTGGTCACGGCAATGTCACGCTGTCGACGCGCGTGCGATTGTGACACGCAAAACTTTAATCGGATTTATTGGTGTCACAACAAAAGGTATCCACGCGACCGTTGGAGGGTTATATTGTCTTGTCTTTTGTTGTAAATTTGAGGGACCGTACAGACCATCCGCTAACAAAACTGATTCTTTGTTGATGGTGCGACAACGGTTTGATTTGAAGTAATATTTTTGCCGACTCAATCGACTGTAAAGCTTTTTAATGTGACCTTTGTGGTAAATGTGATAGCTTGACTCAAAATTGTGGTTTTAAATACCGAATATAAAGCATATTGGAAAGTAGTGAAGAGATTGTCACTCTACGCATTGTCTCTTATTCAAATTATTTTGTTACTTAATCAATCGCAAATCATAACCCTATTTGTCTATATCCATATTTTAAAGTTCGCAGCCAATAAATACAATCACTAGATATGATTCAATATTTTAAGAGTACCGCAACAAGATTTTGTGTCCGACGATTGCCATATCCCTTGTACAAACTGTACAATTTAAATAGAAAATCTAGCCGACGACGTTCACTTTAAATTGAAAAAAGAGATTGGTTATCTTTAAAACAAACAGAGTTGCAAGTTTATAAAACCAATTTTTGTCCAGAGATTTGGTCCAGACCACACCACACTGGAAATATACAGTGGAAGTTCTGGGATCCCTGGAGATTGCTACATAGACGATGCACATTGTACAGGGGTGTGTTTTCGAATATTTCGTTTGTTTTAGTTATTGCAGAGAATTTTGTTTCGTTGAACTTTTAATTCAAAGGAGACATTCCATTCAAAATAGTTTTTAAATAAAAGATCACATTTTGTAATATACTGCGCGACTTATCTTCAGGGAAATTTCTCGCCGACTGGTCGATACTTCGCGTGACCAGAGGGCTGGCTTTTTCTTAGGCCAAGAAATTGGTATTGCCATTCAACGTGACAATGCTGCCAGTCTTCTGGGCACGTTTCCAGATGACAGTGGCTTGGAGGAGTATATCGACGCCTGAGGGTTATTAAGTAAGTTTTATTTAAATAAGAACTGTAGTATTGTCATATATTATTCAAATAATTAACATCTCACATTACATTAATTATTATTAAAAATATTTTAATAAAAGCAAAACTTTTCGAACTGGTGGAGTTAGTAAACTTTTAGTTAAAACCATGTTCTTATTTCTTAGAAAAAGAAGCAAACTTGGTGCTATTAGATTCTATTATGATGTTAATCAGACAAGAAACACTTTTGAATTACATTCACATTTATAAGTTAATAGATTTACTCACTGACATCCATAAGGCGTTCAACATACAAAGGCATTTTTGATATTGCAAAAAAAAATCTAATCTACATTTTCGATTCATTCATAAGCATTATTATGCATTTATCAGAGACTAAGCCGCTTTAATCCCGGGAAAAATGATAACGAAATGCTTTTAATTGGTTTTTAACAACAAATAATCATATGTTAGTATGCAGTTTTTATAAAGCTTTATCTTTATAGTTTTAAATTTCTTGTCCACCCGTGTGTTTATAACTTAAGGATGCCATTTACCTCCGCGGGTTGAGTATAAAGATAAAAAAAATATATGTTTAACTGGTACAGATTAAGGTTTGTGTTAATATGAGCTGTACCAACGAGGTGCTAAACGAAAAAAAAAAACAAATGTGTAAACTTGCCAGGTGTGTGTTGAATTAGCGCTCACGGCTCGCGCGCTTCCTTCCAGCATTGGCAAGAGCACTGTCAACCAGCGCTTGCTTCAAGTACTTGCTTCAAACACTGCCTGCTGGCATGATCTTAAAACTAATGGTGAAAAGTTTGCTTCCAGCATTGGCGGAATCAATTACTTCCAGCTCTATCTGGCAGCACTGATGCGACCACTTGCCTACAGCAAGCGGCCAACACTGTGGCCAACACCGGCTACAAGCACTGTCTGCCAGCATGATCTTAAAAATAACGGTCAATATCTTGCTTCCAGCATTGGCGCAAGCAGTTACTTCCATCTCTATCTGGCAGTACTACTGCGAGCACTCGTTTACCACAAACGGCCAGCGTTATGCTCAGTACGCTGATCGCTGTGGCGTGCACTATCAGCTAGCACTGGCTTCTAGCACAGGCACGTGGCTCATGTGGCATGTTGATGTCGTATTTCTTCATAATGAGAAAGGTTTTATATATATATATTTCTCGTTAGACGGATAGAAAAGTTTTGTCATCAATAAAATAAAAGTATATTTTTTAAAGTTTTGATTACTAGACGTGGTTGTTGCGACTGTGCACGCGATCGAGTATCGAACAAACATCTGTCCCCAGACTGTTTCCATTAGTTAAGGACACATATTTACAAAGAAATTAACTTTACGAACTTACTTAACTGTAATAACTATACCTAAAAAGCTTTGACACACACAGGCACTTTTAGGCTTGCAGTTCACTTTTATCCTATCTCTACAAAATTATAAAGGAACACTTGCAAACTTCGCGTGTCGTAAAACAGAAGAAGGTTTATTGCACCGAATTGACATAATACAGTTAACGAATCTATAAAGGGAATTAACAAACTGTAAAGGAATACTGATCGTTAGACGAACTGAAACCCTACGTCAATTAACCGAACTAAATGCATTATAATGTACAACACAAGTTGGTAGTCATAAATTTTTTGATTATACATAAAATAATGATAGACACATTTTTGTTATATGAAGGAAAGAAATATAGCCACGAAACGACCTTACCTGCCATGTGTCTTTTTTAAAACGACCACATCGCGTTCTCACAAAAAAACAAAGTACTTGAACTTTATATCCTTCAAAGTCGATTACTGGGTATAAGCTTCTAAACTGACATGGTCATTAAAATTATTCGAAAAAAAAAAACCGATTGAATTGAGTTGTGAGTGACAGTGGTAGCGGTACCGAGCGCAAAACGAACCAGGAGGAAGGTAGACCACTTTGTCTGCTTCTAAACATCCAAACAACTTCAGTTTATCCATAATCATGGCGAGTGCAACTGCACCGAAATATCGAAAACTCAAAATAAATAGTAATCATGTTAAAAATCCCGTTTTAAAAGTTAATTAACTGGATGTATTAAACAGGCCTATATGTTACTAGTTGATACGGGTAATATCAGGCATTTAAATTGCTCATGTTTTAATAGCAATAGACTTATGCCAAAGAACAAAACAAAGAACGATGGTAAAAACGATGGGGTGGTGGGTTGTTCGAAAGAGATACCGCGGTCCCGGACACATTGGGTAAAAGAAAGAACATGAATGTGTTTTAGTTAGTAAAAGTCTGACATTCCCCCTCGCTCCGCCCAGAAAGGGGGAAGGTAGTTAATGATTTGCAATCTGAAAAATTGGTAGAAATGGTAGAAAATACTTGCTCAATTTTATTTGCCTAAGTAAAAATGGCCTTAACACCACTATCATAATATCTTTTCAATTGACACAAAATGACCACAACGCGTGTTTATGTGATTTCTCGTTCAAAAGCCTGTCGGTATATTCAAAACATAACTCAAAAATTCTATATTACTTTTGCAGATGAGTTTTTACAACTTGGACCAATATCAACAAGCATGATCCTTATATTTACGACTTAAGATTCTTCGTATAAGCTTAAATTGAGTTTAAACTGATTGCAATTATGAAAACTGATAAAGCCAAAATCAGTTTAACGAAATGTTTTTTCATATCCCATCCTAATAATATTATAAATGCGAATGGTTGTGAGGATGGATGTATGGATCTTTGTTACTCTTTCACGTCAAAACGGCTAAACGGATCTTGATGAAATTTGCCACAGTGGTAGATTATAGTCTGGAATAACAAAGAGGATACTTTTTTTTTCGATATCAAGCGGGCTAAGCCGCTGGCGCCAGCTAGTTACAAACAACTTAACCTTTATGTTGCTTAACTCGTGTATTCTTATTTTTGTCATAATCATCTTATGTTTTATTTAGGTTGTTGAAATTAGAAAACTAAAACGAAAAATTTTAAGTTAAAAAAGTGTTGAGAAACTCTATGAAAACTAATTAATAAGGTAGTGTCCAGGGTCAAAGTTCTATTTAGTCAGTCTTTAAGATTATTCAAAAATAAGGGACACGTATTTTTTATTTGTATATTAGACCAAAAATTACAAAGATATAGCCTATTAAAGTTACGTGTAACGTCACGCGTTGCTGTATTTTTTCTCAACGAGTGACGTCACACTTACTTTAATGGGCTATATCTTTGTAATTTTTGGTCTTTATCAGTTAAATAATCTAATACATTTTTTTTAAACTAGTCTATTTGTTATCAGGTAAAGGTACCTAAGCTATCTTTTACGAACTGGAAATTACTCTCTTCAGTCATGTAGTTTCTTAAATAAAACATTTTCTTGTTTTTCTACAGTGCACAATAATCACCCACAAAGACCTACCAATTCCGTACAATTATGATTGTCATAAAGTTATAAATGCTCCGAGAAAGGCAATGCAACGAACAAACAAGTTTCAACAATTTATGGGTCTAAACGAAAAATCTCTTGACCAAAGACCTACTGAGTATTACGTTACATGGAACAAAATATAACGAGATGACTAATTTGTTTATGTGTACCTTTATTTTTGACTAGCTTTTTCCCACGGCTTCGCTCGCGTTAAATTTAGGGTAACACAGTTCCCCTTTCCTGATTTGCAGGTACCTGCTACCTACATTTTTTGCCCTTGCGCCTGTTGATTTGTAATAGCAAAGCTAAGTTTCCTCTTTCGGGGGAAAATTCATATCTCACTTTATTTAAAAAAAACATATAATAGCCTATATCCGTCTCCTGGGTCCCAACTATCTCTGTACCAGAATTCATCAAAATCGGTTCAGCCACTAAGCGTGAGGAGGTATCAAACAAACAAACTCAATTTCGCTTTTATAATATTAGTAAGGAAGTAAGGATTATCTTGTTTTTTTTCTACTGTTTCTATTTATTGTTATTGTTTTATAGACAACGTATATAAAGAACATAATTAAACTGGATACTCTGATTGAAACTTGTCTCAAATACATAAAAAACTAATTTTTTACGTCCTTCAAAAGAAACACTTTGTTTTCTGTCAAGACTCTTTATCTCAGGAATGCGTGGAGGTATCGAGTTAAATTAAAACCATATACTCAAGTCTGTAGTCCCTTGGAGGTCAACCTTCTAAGGCTGCGCATTATTTGTTTATTTATTTATGCACACACAAAGTACATGACAGAACATTACATTAAGACAGAAGAGCACAAAGGAACAGCTTATTTCATAAGAAATATCATCCAGCAGACCTGCGAGAGGAAAGTTGGATAAGATATGTAGACACAGTGTGTGGAAAAGATAAAACAGAAAATTTTAAATTATCAATCATATAATAAACTTACATACAAATAATACACATATAAAAATAAATACTAAGATAGTAATATATACCTAAAATATATAATTATGCAGAATATTAGTATTACTAGTGAAGAGGACTGGTAATGCTCTTTGACTTGCTTTTTAAAAATAAATATAGTTTTAGAGTCTCGTATGTTAGGCGGAAGTGAGTTCCACAAACGTACTGCGTGAACAGAGAAGCAGTAGGAGAAAAAATCAGTTTTATGTGATGAGAAATTCAAATTATATGGCTGTATAATTGTATATATCGTAACTTTGTACAAAACCCTCGTCGCGCGAGTCTAATTCGCTCTTGGCCGGTTATTTATTTTTAAATATTGTCCTAAAATAATGCCAACAGGCTTTGCTTTTTGTTTTTTTTTTTAAAACGTTGCCCCACACTAGGAATTTCTCCTGTATCGTGGGTGCGTTTACAAACATTTAAATTCACATGCACAAACAAACTTTGTTTTTTATTCAATAAAAATTGTTCATCAGAACAATTTTCAGTGAGTGTGTTTATAATCATTGATAGAATTAATGCAACATAACCAAACAAAACATTGTTTTACGTGTAATATAATGTTTTGTTTTTGATATGTAAGTTTTCTTTCATATGATTAAAATAATCGTAATGGCCATCGAGCTTATAGAAAACACAACTCTATAAGTTTTATAACTCATACTTGTAACGTAGGCTAGATATATTCTCGGCTACATTTCTAACGAGTTAGATGTTACATAATGAGAGATATTTATGTTCATTTTATGCATGAGCAAATATCGGCTTGTATTAATTAATAAGAAAGCAGGTTTACGAACAAACAATAAAACCCAATAACTTTTCATTATTGTGTTGTGTTTAGATTGCGGTGACTCTTCTGAATCACTATTTCGATTATTTATCTTTTTTTAATATTAATGGTTCATTAAGAGCCTGTTTGAAAGCTGTCTTCTTTAAGATTTGTTACTGAAGCGAAAATAACTAACATAGGCTAAGTCGTAGATCGCTTGGTCTGACACAAAGATTTTGATTTGATTTGAAAATATTCTTGTCATTTTTGGAAGGGAGAACCAAATCTCTGTTAGAGTTAAAATAAAACTGCTGAATGTCTAATGAATCAAAGACTTTTATTCCTTATGCACGGTGTGACTCACTCTAAAAACTGGTCTGGTGTATTTTAACTTTCTAGTTAGAAGATTTTAATTCCCAGGGCCTACTTGATTTCAGGGGGTGCGTACATAGAGTTGGCATCGCCGCAAATAGCTGTCAATATTTTGATTGATTATTGAATAAATATTAAAGAATTAAATTTTATCACTGAGAAACATATTTTTTGTACCCTATCGCGATGTTGTCGTATTTTACCCAAAGGTTGACTGATAAAAAATGCCTTACGGCATTAAGTCCGTATATAATATTCACTATTATACATGAAGTTTAATTAAATACTTAAATAAGTAATATTTTAGATGCAACAACGCATTTGATGGATTTCTAAATGTTTTTATGCAGCTCAATTTAAGTATTCAGTACACTGAATACTTAAATTGAGCTGTATTTACATTAATTAAAGCAATGTACGAGTATAGTCAATTTGTTTTACGTTACAGACCTTTACCCTAATGTCATGCAGTAATATTAAAGAAATCCGTCATTTGACAGGTATTTACGACGTTGCAAACTTTCGGAATGTACCATCTTAAGCATTGTTCGTAGGTACTTTGAATTTAAAAGTTTTCTGTTTGCATAGTAGAGCAACAGCCGTTGATCATTCTGTATGAACCAGCTGTAACGTGTTTCATGCTGGTGAGCTTTATTTTTTTTATCTATAATGTAATATGTAATTAATGGATTCCCGAATGATCCTAACCTGGTTCAATTAACCTTTCCAAAGAGACTAAACGTTGCATCATTAATCCACAAAAAAAAAACTATGACCATAGACCAGATCCGCATCTATGAGAGTTAATACAAACTCTTTATGAATAACATATAGGGAGCGTGACGCGGCTTACTAACATTATTTATTGACAAATTCGTTAGCCTGTCATAAATTACAACAAAATATTCCCAACTAAACGTTTTCTGACTCATAAAATATGAAACTCATTTCAAATATTCGGAGAGATTCATTTAGAAGCGGCACAAAAACTCATTCTGTTTACTTCGTTTTGTAATTAAGTTGGAGTCTTTAAATAACTAGGAGCTATGGACAGGTTCCATTGACTTGACAATGATTGTGATCAAAATATTTTATGGACTGCCGACTGATTTAGTCGTGTCAATTTTTTTAGCAAATAATTTATGAGATTTTGATTAGAGAAGGCTTGGTTATGTTTTTTATCGAATAATGAAAACATGGTATACCCATTCATTCTTAATTAAAACTCCAAAGACCAGCTCTAGTATGACATAACATGATTTCGTGAATCGAAATAAATAGCAAATCGTGGCTAATTTTGCTAACAATATAAAACTAACATTTTTCTTTCGTCACAAAACACACATTGAGTTAAATAAGTGGTCACAAAATTACAACTTGTCACAATGCTGACCAATGAGACTAACCTGCCCTATACTTTACATAACCAATTTTGTTAGAAAACCTAACTTACGTAATTTCTTTAATTAAGTTATTATTGCTTTAGCTACCTACTGAACTTATCGTTGAAGGAAAATGAAAACAAATGAGAATTGCGGAGCGGAAGATAACAGTAATTAGATCTAATAGCCGGCCCAGACGTAGCCTGAGGGTTTTTTCTTCAATTGCAGCTTGCCGGAGATAGCACGTCCATCAAATTATATGATAATCGGTCCGAGTTAATTCCATTACCCACAATCTCAATGCGGCTACCATACGGCAGAGTACAACTTAAGCCACTTATGCCCACAGACTAGAAAAGGTATTACGACTTCACATACTCAATTTCCAGTAGCTCCATATCATCATTTACGTTATTTTTTCCTCTGTGGTTGTGTAACTTGGAGCGTTGATGCAGTAGGAACTTGTAGTCACCGGTAAAGTTGAATGGTATCCGTCGCTACCATTACGACGGATTATGACATCAGTATAATTATATATTAGTGCAATAAAATGAGAAAGTTCAATTCGGTAGGACGATGATCTTTGTCTGTTTTTTTTTTCAAATACCTTCCATCTTGTAAAATCGGTTTGAAATTTGTTGAGATCTAAAAACAGAAACATTTTAGAGTCATAAAATTGATTTAAAAATGTGAATATTGAACAAAAAAAATCAAATTGACTTAATAAAGTCATTTTCACTACAATTTTATTAAAACCACATTCCAGCTAAAACAGCAAAAGTAAACTTTAAAAATACACCACTCGATCACTTAACAAACAGTCATTAATCGAGTTTAGACACTAATAACGTACCGCTGAAGATTAATCGAGCGGCCATAGTAATAGAATATTCAGTCACACATGCAACCTGTAAGTTATTATAAAATTGAAGTACGCTTTGATAAATTAGCCCTATCCGTCACGATTGGTCACGGAAGCATGGTACAACACTACGGAGTCAAGAAAATGTTGGGACGCTTTTACACTTGTTTCTTTTACGCAGCGATCACGGTAATGCTGCCGTCGTTTTTTTGTACACCTGCTGTGTCCTAAATTACGGTACGAGTCAATTAATGTGAGGCATTTGTTATGCTACTATGAAATTTCGGATGACTTGACTGTGAACTCATTATAGGATTATCAGTAGTGTAGGGTTAACGGAATATCAGTGCTGTAACACTTTAAAATCTTCTCTTACTGCTACGATATAAAGTTCACTTTTTTACAAAGTTTTTTGTCAACAGACGTTGTTTAGGTCCTGCCGGGGTCATGCATTGTTCGAAAGAGATACCGCGGACCCGGAACGTAAAGGAACGTCGAAGCAACATGAGTGGGTTTTAGTCAGTAAAAGTCTGACACACTCCCCGCTCCGCCCAGAGCGGGGGAAGTTATTTAATGATTTCCCACCCACAAAAAAACGCGTTGTTTAGGTCGAATTGTAAGAACTAATGTGAAATTGAGTGTTCCTTTCTGCCTGGTAACCTGGTACCTACTTATTTGAATTTTTGACAGTAAGTACCTATCCGTAATCATCTGCCTAGCCTTTTCCTGTCTAACCGAACACAGCTAAATACCAATATTCTACATGGAGTAGCAAAAACAGCACTCAATAACAGAAATGTCAATAGACTTAATTCGTTTGACTTCTAGTGAAGTCAAACGAATTAAGTCTTTTAGTTGTTGGTTTTTTTACAACTACATTTATTGTTTAAACAAAATTTCGAGTAAATATTTCCACGCTAGTAGATAAAATATTTAATCGAATGTCAATCAACGCAATGCATGCATGAAACTGATACATCGGCTGATACACAAATAACACTATCCAAAAGTTATGCTTGTGGTGTTAATTAATACAATCCAGAACAAGTGTTGATAAATATCAGCTCGAAGTAAATATTTATTATACTTTGTACCTTTTAATTTTAACACGTATAATGTGGGTCATTATAACCTTCCCGTATTTGAGGTATCGCAGGTGCAAATAAAGTTCTGTCGGGAACGCGCCGAGAAGCAGGGAAACCGTCACACTGAATATTGTGGGGCTTAAATTATTGAAAATCAGAAATAACCACACTTAGATGACATAGGGCTTTCCAATCCTATTATCCTACTAAAATTATAAATCCGAATGTTTGTGAGAATGTATGGATGTTTGTTACTCTTTCACGTTAAAACGGCTGAACGGATCTTGATAAAATTTGGCACAGAGGTAGATTATAGTTTTTTTCACGCACGCGGGCAGAGCGGCGGGCGCCAGCTAGTTTAAAATAATTTATTGTTTGTCACAACATTACCATTGCCTATTCATATTTTGCTTCGTAGAATGGATCGTCATTCATTCATCCTAGTCCTGGGAAAAAACTCCTCCTTTTTTGACAATATATCAGTTGCTAAGTAAATTTTGTTGACCTACTATTAGGAAAGTCTATTGTCACCTTTACAACATGACACAAAAGGTGTGTACGAAGGGGTTGTAGTAATGACTCGTTATATTTAACTATTCCGTGTCCGGATGTACGCGTTGCTATCACCATTGTACACCATTGTACTAACGTGAGACTGCTGGAGGGAACTAATTGTTTTCATTATGGTACTAGTGTAATAATAAGCGTGTTTTAATTGGGCGTGTTTTAATTTGGAGGGGATTATTTAAATAGCTGCAGAAAAATAGTCGTGGAGTTATTTTTTTTACCCCAGAAATGATACCGAAAAAACTATTGAAACTAACAGGAGAATCATCAAACTAAATACTAATTATTTATTAATTCTGATAAGAATATTAGGTCAGACATTGACATTTTCTCTTCTTTAAAAAAAACTCCATAATTAAGTTATTTATAGCTTTAACTATAAAACCGATTTTCAAACTAAAATAAGCCCTATAATCATTTTACTAATTCTAATTATAACACTATACCCACGCAATAAATTCTAGTTTACGACATTATCACACGCATGTATTGAAATGAGCCCTAAATGTGTTGAGGTGTTAAAAATGTTACAAATCTAAGCCTATAAAACCGTTAAAAAATAAATTTTATTATGTGCCGACGTCGTTAAGAGCACGATTTATATAAAACATGTGACTCGATGACAAGGCTTATTTTAAAATCGTCTGGGACAAATTCATTAGACACCGAACGAGAGCACGTGAGCTGAAAAATATTAAACGTGCAATAAAAACTTAAAAGGTTTTTTTTTAATGTTCAGCTATGGGTTTGACCATAGATTGTTTAGGCATAAGTCTATTAGAAAATTCTGCCTATCGATTCTCGCAAAACTCGCACATTTAGGCTTTGAATTTAAAAAAAAAAAAAACGTGCGTTGAATGTGAATAATGCTTTTTGCAGTCTGGTGAGATGTTATGATTAAACTAGCTGGCGCCCGCGTATTCTATGTGTTATTCCAGACTATAATCTACCTCTGTGCCAAATTTCATCAAGATCCGTTCAGCCGTTTAGCCGTGAAAGTGTAACAAACATCCGTGCATCCATCAATCCATTCTCACAAACATTCGCATTTATTATAGTAGGATAGTAGGAAGGATGATTCGCTTTATTAATTTCGCTAGTTATGAATAAGAAAAACTGATTCTAAAAAAGTTGACAAACGGTGCTTTCATCTTGTCTCTTGTATTGACTTAAAAATGACTTCCCTTCCAAATTAATCATGCTTAGCACGTGTGCTTGTCTTAACCCTCAACTTATCATCGGCATTATAAATAACCACAAACCTTCACAAATCTCCGAGGATCCCGTCCTCCAACTAAATTCCGTGAATATTAAAAAAAAAATGTCACAAAAGACATTTAAATGACGTAGGGTACCACCGAAGCTGGTATGACACCGAGCACATGGTGCCGTAATGGTTTCCTGTTTCCTCGTACCATGCACAATGGAACCTTCGGACTAAAATTATAAATATTCTCATGCGAA
The DNA here is from genome assembly GCA_958449745.1 of Ochropleura leucogaster. Taxonomy (NCBI): domain Eukaryota; kingdom Metazoa; phylum Arthropoda; class Insecta; order Lepidoptera; family Noctuidae; genus Ochropleura; species Ochropleura leucogaster. Next base: position 10,356,960 of record OY288212.1, read on the forward strand.
ATTCCCCTTTTTTGGAAGATATAATAACGCTCGTTGAGTTGTGAAAGATGATATTGTGTGTGGTGATTTAAAAAGCGTCTCTGAAATGCTGTCGCGGTGATATTCGCTTAAATGGTAGTGTGAAGTTATATGGTAGATTCTGTAATTGATAAGTCCGTCTAGATTAAAATGTTAAATGTTGAATCAAGAAAACAAATGCAAAAGAATCAGGTTACAACTATGAAAAAATCCTTGAAGAAATATTCTTAAATTATAGTGAAATATCCCACATTGCACGGCTAAAAATCGAGTCTATGCATGTATTTTCTGCTCTGTACTCGTACTTCATTGAGGGATACACAGAGCTGTTCTAAATAACTCCTACCAGCGCACCACACATTTCTCAGTAACCGTCCCCGTTTTGTCATTCAGAAGTAGGGCACTACAACCAAAAAGCTCACAACAAAACGTACCCAAAACTGTCGAACCAAAAACAAAAACGGAATTGAGACACTACACCATTCAAATGGGAGATCGCAGTAACGAATGGCCAGCATGGTCGCATCGCGTATTTGTTTCACGCAGGGGGGTCGAATGGGGGTCATTGGGGGGTCAGCGAGGAAGCACGTTCCTCACATTCTTTCCGAAATAACACCCCGTCGCATGTGTGAGCGCCGACATCGATTAATCACTTCACACTTGCGTCCAACTACCAAATGTTTAGGAGTATAATGGTCTATTTTTTTGACCTATCGCTTTTGGTGAATGCTGATTTGGGATATGTGATTGATTCTCAGTATTTGGTTGATAAAGTATTGAACTGAATGTTAGTTGTACGTTTTTGTTTATTAGTGGACGAGCAAATAAACTGTGACTTACTAAGTAACTAGTTTATTAGTGTATTAGGAATGGGTATTTCAATGATTAATCAGAACGTAAAAATCAGAACAATGTAAGTCAAGTGGTGATTGCCACAATATCCTCAGCGATCGTTCATTGCAGCATCGGGTTTTATGGGCTATAAATGAGTGAGTGTCGAGAGTGACAACTTCGGTAAATTGAACAACACAATTTTGTCACTATTGGGCACTCTTGGATACTTCCTCCTAATCTTAATCAACTAATAAAATGTTACTTATATATCATCTGTTAGTTGGTCCTATTTTATTTTTTGACGCCTTTTATTATTTTCGTGAGCAAACGATAGGTTGGCATAACAAGGTTTCATAGTAACATTCTTTATGCAAAAGGTATAAAAATGCACCAAACAAACGCATTACAAATATTGTTCGACATCGCATCGCTTCGCTTCGAACGCTCATCTAAGACGCAGTTTCAAACCTATGTTTTGTACGTGACTTCAAAAACAGTTTCAAGATAATAAAGGATAACTTCTATAAACAGACTTTCTTTTTTAATTTCCTCCAGCCTGAGCTCTCCGTACGATGCAAGAGCGGTCACGTCTAGCGCAGGTGCTCGGCTTAGCTGCGCCAGCCAAATTGAGCATTGTTCCGCTTATTTACATTCATCTAAAGACGACTGTACCTGGTACCTCTGCTCTGGTTTGACATTAATTTACTTTTTAGTGTAAAAAATGGGATGTAAAAACATGGGACTTTCATATAGATTTTTAGTTATTTTTGTGATTCTGCGCGCTGGCATGTAGAAAATAATGAGTCCAAGATCTTTATAAAATATATAAAATGTATGGTGATATTTTATCCTGAAGAGCGAGTAAATATTAATAATTTTATCCTCTTAACCACGATGTCGTTGATGTTAACAATCGTTTCTTCATGTGTGCAGTGAAACAAAAAAATCAAAGAAGGATTATCTTCTTGAAGCAGGTGGAAGTGAGATTATGCGCATTTTTCGCCATCCGCGTACATAATGTAACCGTTTTAGAGCACAGCTACGTGACTAAATACGCTCCGCTCACTAATATGAACAATGGATTCGCTGGAACGGATTACTTTATGTGACTGGAATGCTCAAACATTTGAATGTTTCAACCGAACACTTTGTTGGTTTTACATCTCAAAGCCAACCAGGTATGAGAACACGGATTATTATTACACTTCCGGGCACACACAAAGAAAGGGTACTTTAAAACACCTAATTCGATTATAATTGGAAAAAATACCACTAGATAATTTTGGTGAAAAAAGCTGGAATATCCGTATCATCGCAAATAATGAAGGCAACGTACAGTCTCGAGCCGAGTGCCCCGCGCCGCTCTGTCATTATAAAACAAAAACTAAATTCGACACAAATGATAGTTAGCTCGAAAAAACCTCTCAACCTTTTTGGGACACCAAATGACAACGAATTCGCGTTATAAAGTAGCGTTTTATCGAGGACGGCACTAAACGAACACGGCAGACCGATTGCTACCATAAAGATAACAATAATTAGCCGTAATGACCACGTCGTCTGTGGCCCGGACGGTTTTTTTAAGTGCAGTGGGCGGCACGAACCAGCGATCGGGAGATAGTGCGTCCATCAAATCATATGATAATCGGGCTCGGTTAATTCCATTACCAATAATAAATGCACGCATTAAATTAGACCTGTCGGATGAGTCGACGGAACGCGAGCCCGCGATCGCTCCCATCACTCGGATTATGATATGAATAATTTATCAGTAAAAAATAAAGGAACTCAAACTTATTATTGTTTTGAATTTCGAACGTCAAGCGCGATATGTCGTTGATCGTAGACCCGATTGTGTCTGCGCTCAGAAAATAAAATGATTACGAGTGCAAATGTTGCGTCCAAGGTAAGTGATGTGACAGTCCGTTTAAATTATTCTTTTTTATTCTGTGTGTCATGTAGCTTTGCCTTTTTTAAACTCCTTGCTTTGTCACAAAAAAGGACATCTTGAAGTTGAATGACGTAAACTTTTCTTAAGTAATGATATCCTGTTGTAGGAATTACTACTCCAATCATTTATTCAGCTTAGCATTAATACATAATGTATTTTTGATAAAAACACATTGCCCGGTATTGTATTCATTATTGACCGGCCAGTTAGAAAAGCCGTTTCAAGAAGCAAGTACCAAAATATTGTTTTTTTTTTTAATTTAAATATTGTAAATGTTATTATTGAACCACAAGGAGCCGCTTGGGTTGATCTTTCCGATTAGTCCCGTCACATTCCGAGTTTCCACCGTGCCTCGGAAAGCACGTTAATCTGTTGGTCCCGGCTATCATTTTTAGATATTTGACAGTCGTTACAGTGTTCTAAAACTCTGACAACCAATCGTCTTGCCCGTCTTGGGTATCGTATTACCCAGTACTAACTGGGTAGTGAAGGTTAGATAGTCAGTCGCTCCATGTAAAATTTTCTCATGTTTTCTCCCGTCATTCGATCATTAAAGAAATGCCGCTAATACTATATATCTTTATTTATATCGATACTTGGAATTTTAAAACTGACTGTCTCTTCTGTAGGTGGTGCTACTCATCATAGTCTATCACCTTTTACTGTTATTTCCTTGGATATTGAGGTAACACCAGTCACAAGGAAAGAGGAAAAAAAGTATGTGAAAAAGAACAATGACGTGTCCGAATTAAACATACATTTAGCAGTGGGTGGTTACAGGGCTTAAGAAGAAGACAATTAATGACTTGAAAACGAATAAAAAGAATTTTCACATTGTGCTTTGCACAGAATTTATTTATCGCGCTAATATAAAGCCCATTTTACGTTTTTAATATAACGATGTGACATCAAAAGTCGGGTTTCCATACATCATACCAGCATAAGGCACTAAACAATCTAGACGCCTACGTACAGAGACAAAGAGAAAGCTGCATTGTTAGCAAGTGTCGCGTTTAAAAGGACATAACTCATGGGAGATTTTGTTTCGGGCGTAAATCACCAGCTGTCACAATTTTATATATGGCCATATTTTTTTTAGGAAACAGTGGCGTAACTGGTGTTACAATAAATTGTGAAAATGCACGAATAAATTGGTGCGTTGCCTGTTTTTCGAGGTGGGAATTAATTGGGTTAAAAACGTAAATATTGTGTGTGGAAAACAACACCCTATTGCTAGATAGCATTTAGCTCGTGTCAGTCCACAGCTGAAATAAACAACATCCTGCAAAAATACTGAACACTGGATTTGTAAGGGCAACAGTAGCAACAGCCCCTTGAAAATTATTGCTGATGGGCATGATGAAAACTCCATAGTAAAGCATCTTATTAAAATCACCATGTCGGAAGTAGAATAATAAGCACGAACCATGTTTATAAGTAAAATTGTTTACTTCCATGTAAAATTTCATTGGATCATGTTGTCTGTTAAGTAAAGTACATACATTTTGTAATAACATACCTATTGTATTGTATTGTATAACGGGCTGGTGTCCGCAACTCCACGTCTGAGGCGCGTATTTTGCGTATGGGTGGGAATATTATTCAATCCGGGGTGGATTGAATAATATTCCCAGCTCCACAAGAAATGTCAGCAGCGGCTTGGTGTTGCTGATGATCTCGCGAAGAGTACCTGGTTTACCGAAGTACTTTGTACTCTGTATGGGGCAACCTCTACACAGTGCAGAAGCACGTGGGCTGCTGTTTCGTCTACCTCCATGCAGGCTCGGCACAGTGGGCTGTCAGTGACTCCTAAGACAAAGAGGTGAATAACATACCTATTACAAATGAAATAATCTGCAGCCAAAAATATCTTTAGCCTACGTGTCCTCTTAAGAGACCCATGATCCGTATCATAATACTACAACAATGTATTTGGATTGCGTTGACGATCAAACTCAAAAGCAACTTAGTTCATAAGATCAACTTCGTTAAACTTTAGACAAATATGATGAACGCTTTCTTAAAGCAATTAATAAGGCAGATGACTTTCCTCTTCTCAATGACGATGAAAACGATTAACTTAATTTTGTTGCGTACTAACCGTTACCAAGTTTATTCCTGACTCATCATGAACCGCCATATTTGTATGAAGCTGCCTAATAAAGAGTTTTTTTTATTTACGTGTCACTTTTAATTACGATGTGATACCTTTTTGATTTTATTGTCTCGTTTTCCAGGTAGCAGTTAAGTGTTTTATTGCATTGTTATTAAAATCAGCAAATAAGAACGCTATTATGAGAGCAAACATCTTTAAAGGTTGACATAAAAATGTTCGCGTGAAAGGATTTTCGAGAACTGATGCTAATAAATTATTTGGACTCTTCGTGGTCAATGTGGTCATATTAAAACGTTTTTAGACGTGTTCCCTCGGAATCAGAATTACCAAGAAATACTTAAGTGTGAAAGAACGCCAGATTTCTTATAAATATAAAAAAAAAACAAAGAATTCGTAAAAAAAAGATTTTACATGCAAAAACAAGACGCAGCGCCAAAAAGTAGAAACACCGCTCTTGAAAGTCGGTGGCAGATGCTCCAAAGTTTCCAATTTTCAGTTGAACTTTTGTAACTTTTTTTTCCAACATCGTTTGTACGGATCAAACCGCGTTTTGTGTTATAATTAATGGAGTGTCTCTGGTCGTTATAGAAGCTAATTAGAATGGGACGGCTCACGACACAAACAAAGTCAATGTTTAGAGACAGGTGGCTTTGGAAGATAGCAGCAACGAAACATTAGTGTGAGAGTGCTTGTATAAGCTTGTGTAGATGTGCTGTTGTGTTAGCTTGAGCTTATTATAGCTGTTTTAGAATGTTTCAAAGTAAATTTTAAAGTATTTTAGTTCGATATAATATACCATAACATCACTCCTCGAATCCCCGAAGGGTTAGCCAAACTATTAGAAACCCATGTTAGTCTACTTATGTTTTCAAATCCCATGTTATAAACAGCGAGCCTATTGATATGAACCGAGCACATATCCAAACTTCGCGGCTGAGAAATAGCTCAACCGACCAATTCTTCATGTAAAACCCAATAATATTTTGCCTGGCCCGGGTATCGAAATTGAGGGCTCATGCGCAGCTGTCGCGCCAGTGAACCTGTGGACCAACGACGACGACAACGACTTAATTACAAAATAAAAAAAAAGCTCAATAAACAATAATAAAGATCAAATATAAATTCATTATAGAATCAAAAGACCAAAGTTCGAGTTCGCCAAAAAGTAGTTAGCCGTGAGTTAGAGGGTCGACTTAAGATTCAAAAATTGCATTTATTTGAACCATAATTTAATTGGAAGCGATCCCTATATCCAATAATGGACATTGGTATTTTTTAATCACTTCGGTAAATAGATAATAAAAACCGTCTTATAAGGTATCGTAAAAAATATACAACATTGTACTAACGAAGAATAAAACATTTAACAAGAATAACCTTTTTGACTTTGGTCGAAACACTAAAAACATTATTATAATAATGAAACGGTTCCAAGAAATCGTTTCAAAATGGTGATGCAGAACGCATTGACTTGTTTTTTATGCCAACTGATGTGATTAATGTTTTCAATCTTATACGAATAACGCGACACATTAATTTGAATTATTTATGTTACATGAAACACTTCGAAAATTCGCAACTAACAATCCATAAAACTCGTATTTTTTTCCTTTCAAATATTTCAAAAAGAGGTTTTAATAGTAAGCAACAACAAAAAAAAACGACGCGTCAGAGTACTGGTCGAAAACGAAAATAAAACCAGAGAACAATGAGAAGAATTTTGAAAAAAGAAAAATGGCTTCCAAACAAAACAAAAACGAACATGGACGTAATTAGAGCACAAAGTGTTGTGTTAAATTAAAGGTAGCTAAATGTAAGGGAAGGAGGAACAAGCGAGTTGGCGAACCTTTAAGTCAGCACTTAATTTATGGTCAATTAACCTGGTGTTAAAGTTAAATAAGGTGACATTTAGATAGCCTCGACTTAACGTAGTGCCACTGTGAATCTAAAAGTGGCAATTATGTGGCGATAACTTGGAAGTTGATGGCTGATTAGTCGCTCAGTTAAGTAATTACGAATCAATATTAATTTAATTAAAAAGAAATTGATGAGGATGCTTGACAGATCGAAAGATTCGCTTATTTATTCTTACTATTATTCTTACTATTCCTATTCTTATTATTCTTACTTACAGAGCATGTTTAAAACAAAACGTATCTTATCTAGATCTATATAATGAACAGTTAGTTCTTTTGTTTTCTATTTATAATGTGACGAGAATTCGAATAACTAGTTTTAGGCACAAACCTTACATTCCTAACAACTACTAATTAAACTTGCATTCCTACATGCAGTATCTTTATTGATACCATCAATAGAATGCACAATTCTTGTCAACTCACTTTAATTTACAATTATCATTTCATCACTTGAATCATGCCACTTAAATATTTCCATGATAAGGATGAACAAGTTAATTCTTTCCTCATTTTCAAAAAAATCTCTCCTTCTTTACAATTTAACCTATCAGGCACGATAAACGTCACAACGGCATTTCACGTTATACGCCTGTTATTCTTGTTACATTGACTTAACAATCTCAATATCGAATCAAGATACGTTAATAGATAGTGCAGTGGATAACGTCTATCAACGCTATGGATAACTTGGGAATTAATTAACTATTCCTGTGAAACTATAACACCTTCGGAACCATTAGAAAGTTGTCTTGTTAGAGGTGCATTGTTCACGTTAATTATCTTCTGATGGTGAAGGGTACTATGAATAATGATTTCGCGAAAATTGTGGCTTGTTATACACTTGCTGGATTGTTAAGAGAGGTTTAGAAGTTATTAGCCGTGTGAAGAAAAGGGATACCGTTAGTACTTAGAACGGTATCGTTCAACCGACATCCAAGTTTGGTGAGTCAACTTATTTTTATTTCTATGAGTGGTATGAAATGACAAGTTACATTTTGTGTGAATGTTTTTTGCAATTACGTGTGAAGCATTTCAACTTACAACTTCTTCAAATTAAGAACCATTTAATGAAAAAGTTTTAGAGTGACGCCAAGAAAATGTATCAATCAAAATTATTCGGTGTCTACATGTTAAAAACCTGGATTCAATCTCAAGATTAAACAAGGATTTGTTATACTCAAATACGGAATAGAAATTGATGAATCAATTGATACACGGTTAACGTGAGAGGATAGACATCCTATCACGCTAACTCTAAGACTATAGTAACTGGGGCCTATATTATTGAGGTCATTTTTAATAATAAAAGGCAAAAGTTTAAATTTAGAAGTGAATCCTAATCAGAACAGCCTCCACAATTCTATTATTCCATGCAAAGCTCAAATCATAAAATATTACTTTTAAAGCAATAAATATAACGAAATTAGCACCCAGTGGCTATTTAAACTAGAAAATGCGGTTCCTAAACTTCATTAAAACATCAAAGAAAAAAGCTATCAATTTTAAAGTCTATAATTATTAATCATTAATTTACTACACAATTTGGTTATTTAACAGAGGCAAATGTCTACATAAAGTAATTTATAGCGTGTGTATACATATAAAAATGAATGTTAATAAGTTGGAGGTTCGGATACAAAATAAAGAGCAAACGGCTGATTACACTGACCCCGGGCGAAACAAAGTACAATTATTCCCCATTTGATTTATAATGTTTGCTTTTAATAGCTGTGACGCGTAATCGTTTATTTATATTACTCAGGTATATTACGGACTGGTTTTGTCTCGTAGGAAGCGTTTGCCTGTAGATTATCTACAGATAAATGCTTAGGACTACGAGGGAATTTACATTTTCTTGAAATGAACTGTCTCGCGGAAATTGGCCCGGAGTAGACTAACTATTGTAATTTTAAGCTGGTTTAAAATCCGGACAAATGGTTTAGAACTCTATATAGTTTTGTATGGTCTAGGGCTTGTATGCTGTCGTTGTACGTTTCAGATTACAAACCACAGGGAATGTTGGAAAGCACTATATATTGTTTTAAATATTTTTTGCGGTAAGTCTAGTTATCATTACCGACTCGTATGATTTAATGTAGTTAGTTGCAAAATGAAACTTAAAAGAGCCATAAATATAAATTCTACTTAATATTATAAATAGGAATGATTGTGAGGATATTTGGATGTTTGTTACTCTCTCACGTCAAAACGGCTCAAAAGATCTTGATAAAATTTGGCACAGAGGTATGTTATAGTCTGGAATAACTTTTTTTCGTTCATCACGGGGGCGAAGCCGCTGGCGCCAGCTAGTACTATATAAATACAATTTTTGAACAATGCATACTCAAAACGGATTATTTCGTAAGAGGTTACAGGGGTTGCCTCTCAAGGCATCCACAGGAATTCCCCGGTTAAGCAGACGACAACCTTTTAGTTTTTACTGCAAGATACCATTAAAAAATATAATGCTATCTTTATTAAGAACACTGCAATTGTGACGACATAATTTATATTGCAATCCACTACACTGACCCGAAGCAGTATAAATATTGTGCACTGCATCTGATAAAAAAAATTGCAAGTAAAGATTTTTACAGTGCCTTTTCTTAGAAAACAGTTATACTGAGCAAACGGAGCTCTCAAGTCTTTCAAGCCACCCCTCTGTTAATATCCTGTGTATTAGACACCTTGTTTAGTAACTAAATTGAGATTCCGATGCTCAATAGCATCTTGTGTAACCCTTCGCTTTACGTAAGACGGAAAACGAAAATTATCATGGGGTTCCTTTAATAAAGAGCACAATAGAAGGGCAATATGGTGCTCGAGGCAATGGGGTACAAAGAACCGGATTAACCCTAAATTAGACGTATAAAAGAGACATAATTAAAAAACCAATTTGCGAAATACATGTACAGAAAAGATGCCGCGAGCAGAAATAAATGATTGTGCCTACCATAATCATTTTTGTATGTTGTATTTATTGTTTATAATTCACGTATGACTGAGTCAACAAATAAAAGGTTCTATATTTTTTTACTACTATTTATTTTGCGGTCGGCTGACTTTGAATTTGAAAATTGCAGCTTTGAAAAAAAAACACAATTTGAGCAACGCAAAATGTTTTGATTAAAAAATACAAAATTTAAAATTAATCTTTTATAATAATATTAAAGCAAACCCATTCTCTTTAATGAAAAGAAAATCATGAAAAGCGTTCCACATAACGTTTCTAATCTTTAGAACATTTTCGAAAAACCCTCTTCTTCTATAATTAAATCTAAACCTGTCACCAGCACATATACACAAATAAACTAAAGACAATACATTGTTATTTCCAATTAATGTTGAAGAGCCGCCTGTCAATGGTCTATTAGCGCCGAGATGAGATATAATCAGTACTCTGGCGAAACAATAAGTATCCGTAGGGCGGCTGTTATTGTTTGTCTTGTCTCGAAGTCTCAGCGGGAAACCTCGCTACGAACAAATTCACAAACATATTGGTAAACTATTTGTAACGGTCCACTCATGCAATGATTTATATTTTATAAATATTTTGATGGTGTTATAAAATGCAAATGCTGATGTTTGAACGCCAATGATTATATTATAACGTTCTATCAAACGCTATTGGTAACGTTATAACGAGAATTATTGGTAGTCACATTTGAATTTTACAATTTTGTCTACGTTTTATAGTGATTTTTCTCGATAAGAGCTAGTTCCTGCTGTGTTTGGTGCTTAATAGTGTAAATCTAGACACTTTCCCTATTATAATTCAATTCGAATTTACTAAATATATTTACATAGATGTTTAAGTATATTTATGACTGTATATGGCCGTTCCATATGGGTAGAAATTGAATAATTTAAATTCTTGAAATGTTAGCCTGGTTGAACTTTAGCTCGGTTGGGCTGTATGCGGCATGTTTACTGTTTAATTTAATATGAAGTTCAGACGAAATATCTTGTGGATAGTTTAGTACTATATAGCATATTCCAATTAGCCCATTCGCCCACGACTTTGTTTTAACATTAAACAAGTATTGCAATAATTTAGCAATATTTTTTTGTTTTTTTTTTTTCGTAATTGGTTCATTACTTCTTTTACAAAATCAAGAATAAATAATTTTTAAATCAATAGTTTAGATATTTTAATGAAATAGTTTGTAAGATGTAGTATATGAAAGAATCTTCCAATAGCTACTTTCCGAAGTAAGTATAGCCGTTTTCAGGGCATTACAGACGTTTGAATTTTATTACGCCATCATACTAAAAGCCAAATGTTGAGTTTCCTTACGATGCTTCTCTTTAACGTTTGTTTACAATAAACCAATTTTCAACATTGTGGTCAAAAAGTACAATAACTATTAACTACATATTATTAACCTACTTATCCGAAATCTGAACTAATATATTTACTAATACTTTACGTCTAAAATATTGACAAACGATTTCCGTTTAGTATTCTTCTCGAATTTAATTTTTGATTCAACAAACGCTGGCTGAATCAGCTCCCGTTCGATTCACACGTCGTCAATGAAACTCAATCAATTGTTGAAATCGATATCGCATCCATCCGTTGGGTCCCTTACCCCTAGCCGGCTCATTGTGGGACATAATTAGTTTTTGTCACTTCACATTGACAAATCCCATTCGAATCTATGGCCTGATAGCATGGGCCCCACCACTTGTCCCGCTGCAAACCGGTTCTTATCAAAGAGAATATTATTTCAAACGCCCCTGTCAACCCCGATGGGCTTTTCGAACCCCAAATCCAGTTTGTTATGAATGAAATTACAGAAATCGAATAAGGTAAACACAACTCGGAGGCAACAAAAGCTTGCTCGAAAAAAAGCTAAATTGAATTCAAATTGGTTTCGTCGGGTATTAGGGATAGCCGGGGGACGTTTCAAGACGAGCCCAACAACATATAGCGGGCAATCATTTTAAAGTAAGTTTTTTTTTGTCAGAGGGCGACAGACCGCGTCAGATAAAACCTACAAAGGTGATTGAATAAAAACAAAAAGCTTGAGAAGCACTTGAATGCAAATTCTTAATTTTACAAATGTTCAAAAAATACATGTTTGTCTTACTGATTTTAAAGTTGACAAGACCAAAGAAAACAGTTCCAAAATTTCAATTTACATACTAAATGTATTTTCATTTTTTTATAACGAAAATGTAAACCCTGAAACTATTTTCAATAATATTTATTGAATACGATTGCGGCGACGATGTGTCGACAGCGAATTCCAAACATACAAGGAATAATGTGAAACAAAATCGTTTCGCGCCCAGAGAACCAATATAGCGAGAATTTTCACCCGAACTTCAACAGGTATGCAAATAGTTGGTTAAAAACATTGATGCGCTATTTGAAATATGAAGGGTTTCGGTTACACACCGACAACTTTAAGTTTAAACGTAAACTTTCAAATCCATGGTTTACCTGACAGACAGCGTTGTGGTTAACCGCGCAAAACGATTTGACTTTGTTGCCTGCAGCTTATTTTATAACGGTTTGTTGAATTGAATTTTGCGGTTATTTATTTAACTGGAGCTTAGAACGGCCACATAAAGTCAGTTGATGATGAAAAATGGGAACTGTTTATGCTTTTGCTTTTATGATTATTAAAATTGCAATTTATACATCACGAAGTTGAACGATGCAGTCCTATTCAAAGAATTAGATTTCACTATCGTATAAGTGCAAATTCTTAGTTTATTTCCGGCATTATTGTATGTCAAAGAAGAAGTAAGGTAATTCCATGAATTCAATGTCTGAAACCCGCACGTCTCTTTCTTTGTACTGGAGGTGAAATCCAATTGTGTACTGTGCCTTCCAAGCAAAGCTAAATCCAATTAATTATTTCAGTCCAGAGTTTTGAATTCCGATTCCGTGCACATCAATTTTCAAGAAGTAAAGTAAAACTTTTAAGCTTAATATCCATTTTAATGAATGCGATAATCTTTTGATCTTTAAAACGGGACCGTGATATAAAATACATTAGAATTCGCATGGGACTAATAGAGTAGCAGATTAAAGGTAACGTCTTAATGGTCATAAATTCTGTCGTATCTCCTTTATAGTCAATTCAAGAGCTAAAAGATCGTTAAAACGTGGTATCCATTAACGTAATCATTCGGGAGCCAATAACGTCATACGGACATGCAAAGGTTGGACGTAGAGAGCACCGTTCGTTGTATATCTATCGTCTGCTAACATTCCATTAATCTTATCTTATTTACATGAATAATTAATATGGCTTTTAATATTACTTTGCTCTTTTTTCCACGTTTCAAAATAGAGATGTATGTATACCCACCGTTTTATTATGAGTAAATCTTTACTATGCTATTGCATCAGAGTTATGTTTTTTTTGTTTTTTTTTCTTATACTATCATTATATCTAGAGTCATCAATCACTGTAGTCCTCTCGCCGTTCTAAAAATATTTTGTAGATTCAAACATGGTTTATAAAACAGGTTTTCGAAATTCATTATTTTTAGGTCTACTTTCGTAAAAATCTCGATTGGTTGCCACTAAAATGGCTTAGTTGGAATGAGGCATTGGACAGACGTTATTATTACATTAAGTACAATTTTACCATCTGCCAACTGCAGGAGATCGGTAGGCTGGGCTGCACGTGACGTCACGTTGGCAGTACGTTGGCCTCGCCGCCGCTGACGTCCGGCTGACATATTCGATTATTTTGAAGTTATATCTGAACTATATTATTTACTAGGATCTAGGTTGTCAGTGTTACTGAGGATAAGAAAGTGTCGTACTGCAAGTTAGAAAATTTGACCTAAATTTTCAGTAATACAAAAAAGGTGACTAGCAAATGTTCTTGATTACAATTTCAATTTATTTAATTGCTTTTTAGAGTTCTTTTACTCCACTAGAACTACTCAAATGAGTGGTCAAACAAAGCAATTTACATAATCCTATGCGAATTTTCTAATAAAATTCTTGATACATTTTCAGTTTTTTTTTGTTATCTTAAATAAGACAAAACTCAATATTCACATATAACAGCTGCTTTGTATGTCGCAGATTGAATTGCCATAGTAATTGTTCCTAATATAAATGTCACTAGTTTAATTTTATCGTAGGTACGAGAGGACTCATTACAACAAGTCTTTAGCTAGTTTATAGGCCACGTTTGTAACATAAATGCTTAGATAGAAAGGTCAAATAAAGTTATTAACAAATTATTTATTACAGATATTATGTCTAGGTGGAAGTTGTGGGTAGTGCACTGTGCAACGTGCTTCAGTGGGCGTAGCGATTGGTTGTAATGGTTGCGGTAACAAATTGTTCCTAATTTAGATAATTCAATATTTTTTACCGACCATTCGTGAATTGCGTTTATTTAACTGAAAGCCCATAAAAGCAATTTGTTCTTTGGACGGAAACCAATAAAATTTTCTATTATTCCGTAATGTGAATAATCTTTTCAAACTTTATTTACATAATAATACAAAACAGTTTGTTTGCCATGGAAAATTTATCCACCGAGGAAAGGTCAAAAGACAAAATTAAAGCGTAATTTTGGACTTAAACAAACAATTTCCGTTTACTTATGAAAGTGTGGGCGTCTTTCTGCCGTCTAATAATCTCCGGAATAATTTAAGCACCTGCACTTCACAAAGCTATAAATTTTTAACGTCACAACAGTTACGGGCATGGACTTAGTTAAGTTTCCACTATTTTCTGCGTTTCATAATACTGGAAATGTCGCCGGTACGGCTAATAGTTCTTATCTGTCGGATTTATCGTTCCGTGGGATTGCTAATTTACGAATGACGCGAACAAAATTAAACTTTGTCTCTAATTATTAAGGTGGTAAATCTGGATGTTGCTTTGTAAGTGCATTCGTAAAGTAAGCTCGAGTAATCGCAGATTTCATTATTGTAGCTGTCATTGGTGGGAGAACTGTCAGCGGCCTTGCTTTTCGTAATAGGGGATTGTAAATGTATGATTAACACTTAAATTAATCTAATCATTACGCATTTGCTGGTTGTGCAATCGATTGCACAACTATGTCAACATTTGTTTAAATACAAAGATACAATGGCGACGAATGCAATAATTTATTTGACGAAATCATCATTCATGAAAAATAAATACTTATATTTCAGTAGGTTTAATGGAATTAAATCATGCAAAGCTTTAAAATTATAATTCAATATTAAATGTCGGAATAGCTAGTGGTTTTTCCTTTTCTAGGCAATATCAGTTCACAGTACACAAAACCCTGGAAAAATGTTTTATAGTTTTTAAACTCAATATACCGAATGGTTAAATTTGTAAGCTTTGTGAAATTGAGCTTAGCATAAATATCGCGAGATAATTCCCGGCCATCGTTGATGTGGGCATGTGGTCGGTGAGGCATGGGTAGCTCACCGTCCGTCCGTCTAGCAACGACAGACCGTGTCGACGGCGCGTGCGTGTTCCACACGCGCCTCAAAGACATGTCAGCAAAGCAGAAGGGCCTGCCAGGGCCACGGCCTACCGGGGTTGCGCGTTGTTCAAAAGAGATACCGCGGTCCCGGAACATAAAGGGCAGAAGAAGGAACATGGGTGGGTTTAAGTCAGTACAAATCTAACTCTCCCCCCCGCTCCGCCCAGAGCTGGTGAAGTAATTTGAAATTAATTCAGTATGTTTAAGAAAAATACATTTTATTTTCATGGCACTGACACAACTTACAAACACAGGTCATAGAACTCAAGTCATTTCGTCGTTAAATTAGGTACACAAAGTCGTGACATGTTAAAGTGAATGTTTTATTTGTCAAATTGCAAATCTGAAAAAAATCGTGCTATTAAATTTAAATTATTCAGTGTGCTCCGATTTGTTTTTATATTATTAAATATATTCATTTTGTACGTGGTATGTGTTATGTGACTTGAAAGTCACCTAAGTGTCATTTAAAACTAAATTTTAAAAATTGAGGTGACATACGGTAAATAAATATAGAGTTTGACTGTAATTTTGACACTAAGTAACTAATGAGATGTAATTTGGCTTTCACCGAAATTTTTAACTTGTCATAAGGAAATAATTGATTATCATGATAAGTATAATAATGTAGTCACTAATGCGAGAGAAACCAATACAGCCGAATAAATTGGGCTCTAGTAAAATACACACAGGTTATTATTTCTGGCTGTTAGGCTGGTTGGTTTCGTTGATTTAGGTCCAAAACTTGGAAAAAATATTCAGACCTTCGTCGAATTTTCAACCCTTTCAACTTTTACGCTTCAAACTCCTTATCGAAATAACAATAGAACAACGTTCCTCGAACACATACACCTATAATCGGATTTTGCGAAGTTATGGACGGTCAGATGTCAGAATTCAGAATTCCGTCTGCCCGCATCGGTTAACCGCAACTGTACTGCAGGCGACACGCCGCTCTCAGCTTTACAATTCGACCAGTAACAATGTTGTTGTTGCATGGCCTGTCATATGTCTATACGGTGCGTTGATACATTGTAAAACTTTGCTTATGAACTGCGGTCCCAAAGGTAACTGAGGTATAATGGTGTGATTGTAAGATTGACTTTTTGACCAATGACCTTGTAACGCTTAATTGGTTAAAACTAGCTGGCGCTCGCAGCTCCGCCCCCTGATGATCGAAAAAAGTATTCTATGTATTATTCTAGACTATAATCTAACTCTGTGCCAAATTTCATCAAGATCCGTTTGGCCGTTTTGATGTGAAAGAGTAACAAACATCCATACTTACATCCATCTATCTATCTTTAAAAACATTCGCATTTATAATATTAGTAGGATTTTATATTACATACAAGCTGGAAGTGACACTGGCTTTTTGATCGGTAATTTAATAAATTCCGGCCAAGTGCGAGTCGGCCTCGAGCACTGAGGTCTTCTTTTGACTGCGTAGACGTAACAGATTTACTTTTTTAGTTTCTTTTATTTTATTTTTTTTTATTGTTAACTGTGTCCCATTCCACTCCGTATTTTTTAAAAATATAATTTACTAAAAAATCTCTAGCTTATACCGTTTTTTTTCTGTTGAATGTTTTCCCCCGCTCTGGGTGGAACGGAAGAGATTGTGAGACTAATTTTGACTGAAACCCTTCTACGTTCCTTCTTTTGCCCTTTGTGTAGCTCATAAAGTTAAGATTTTTTTTACTTTTTTGCGCAAATCTCTCTAATAACGTCTTAACTGAAAATCACAAGTCGGAGATCGTCAACCATTCATTCATTATTTTACTACAACCGTAATTAGACACTAGCAATCAACATTTTCCCTGTTTACATCTCTAGCATGAAAATCTCTACTCAATCAATTCTCAAGTTTATCCTTCCATCGTCCTCGTTTTATGGACGGCGACAGGAGGCTCTATAATTCATATCTGTGTTTATTTAGTCATTTCCCCAGTAAATTATCGACATAACGACCGTCCTATCTCGAATGTTAGTGTTATATGGACTCCCAACTCTAACTCCAGCGAAACACTGATGTTCTGTCACTGGAAGTGCTTACAACCAGCAATTAGTAGACAGAGAGAGAGAGAGAGATATAGAGGGATGAGTTTAGTATTGGTAATTGCTCTCTTTCTGACTTTTTGAGTATGTGAGATTAAATGTTTGTGAACACACCCACGAGGAGTGCGAGAAATCCTTGTCTAGGACAAAGTATGTATTAAAAATAAAACTGGTAAGGCTGGAATTGAAAATTCATAAAGTGATATTCACTTATAATTTATAGACAGTATAGGATGCAAGGAAAGTTTGTATTGGCTTTTGTGGAGTACTTGTTGGGCTCCTGTTTCTGCAGTATTTTATTTCAAATAAAACAATAAGCTGACAGAACGATCAAAATTGAAATGGGTACAAAAGGGTACTGAGACAGCATTCCCTTTAACATTTTTTAATTTTTAATAAGTAATGCTTAACAAAAAATGTTTCCAGGTATTGATATTAATAGTCAATGTAATGTCATTCACAATGAAGTCAGAATAACATTTATGTCGACGTTGTCAGCAAAAAATATCCGCTCTGAAAACAATTGAGCAATTAAAACATATTTATTTTAATCCAATTATATACGGACAATTATAGGCAGCCATCAAGGACATCAGCTACCTAGCCACTCGCCGATAAGGGCATACGATGTTACCGGTTTTTAAAAGATTAATCTATACATTTTTTCATACCATGATATGTCAATCAACATCAATTTACCATTAATACATGTGTAAGAAATATAGTTTTTTGTGCTCTTGTCAGTAGTTGTATTATGTGTAAATTTATTAACTACACGATTATCTTTGTTCACAAAAGGCAAACTTTATCGTCCATTCATCAAGTCTCGTTGGAAATAATATTAATATAAAACTTTATATGACACTGGTCGGTTTTCTATTGAAAGTACAATCAAGAACTGGTATACGGATAGTTTTGCTTTGGAATTAATTCATATGGGTTTTACTATGGCGTTTATTTGTTAGCCGACGCCTTTTCCATGTGTTCTAATATCCATGATTCACAATAAAGCGCAACATGGTGTCCAACCATTACCATTATCATTTGCTTTACAATGAAAAGGGCTTGTCCAGATCCGATTCAAAGGAAACCATTTCGGCCTAATAACATTAAACATAAAGAAACAGCGGGGTGTATCAGTGTCACCCTTTTATAGTCGTTTATGAGTTATTTTGGATAAATGTACGGGCAATATTGCGAGTAGGGTAATATTTGAAAAGTATTAGATGTCAGTTACATGGTAAGATTGTTCTTGAAAAAAATATTTAATTGCGTAGTGAACCAGTCTTCATTGGTAGATGCCAACTTAAATTTTGAATATTCATAGGAAGATGGCTGTTGTTTGGGTCTTCATTTTCACAGATATGGATATTGCAGGTGAGAGTTTTCTCTAAACTTAAGTTTATATAACGTATTGGTTTGGTGTCAGCTACTGAATGTCCAATGCGCATAGGTATTTTGCATAGGTATAACCCTATCAGTCCCATATATATATTTAAAGAAAAAGAACGAATTTCTCCTGTATCGTGGGTGCGTCTAAAAATATTTAAACGCACATACACAAACAACCAGACTCGGTACAACTATCTGTTGCCTGCTGTCAGACTTAACAACACATACATACTATCCCGCCGGTAATCCCCGTAGGGTAAGGTAGAGGTATACTTACAAGTACACCTACACTCCGCTAGTTGAGTATATTTAAACACCATGTAATAGGGTTGACCCTGTTACCAGAAACCCAGACTCCACGGCTGATAACGAGTTATTCCGTAGGAATCTAATCTAGAACCTCAAACTTAGCAGTTGTGACAACTAGGTCAACGAAACAGTCAACAACCATCACGGCAACAAGTACATTAAACAACACCTGTAGTTTTAACAGCTTGAAACACTTCCTTAAAACTGGAAGATAATCATACTAACGAAGCCTTAGGCCCGACATAAGTACTCAACAACCCTTAAACGCGGCCCATAAATCCATGATCGACTTCTTAGAATAATAAAACAGATATAAACAGTTAGTCTACCGGTAATAACAAACACAGGCTCGTTTGCGGGAAGTCTTGGGGCGGCATACAATTGCTGTTATTATTGACCGACGGGAGCGGACTCTTCCGACAATAACGGATATTTTCTATAAACAAATAACGTTGAATGGACGGTCTGTCCGTTCAGTTTTTCTGGTTGTAGTAGTTTTTATAGGTAGTTACGTCTTGAACACTGAAAAAACAACGTCTATTATAAGGTGTTTTTGGGAACTAAACTAAGCCAGTGTCCGACATTACCTGACTTTCTTTTCTTGCGTATAAGAGAAGCAAATAATTCAAGGCTGGTTTAATAAAACGTTGCCGTACACTAGGAGTTTCTCCTGTATCGTGGGTGCGTTTACAAACATTTTAACTCACATATAGCAACAGCAAGACCCGTAACAACTACCAGGGGTCTAAAATGGTCGCAAACGCAGTTAATATTTAAGAATTGTCACTTTATGACTTTGTTCTTTTTACAAATGATGACGTAATTCATATTATTATTTATATTTTTATTTTACGAGTACCGAGCGCGACGAGAGGTAAATATAATATTATATGCTCAGCATATATTCCACCTAAAACACCAGAAAGTGTCTATGTTGCATATTTGGAGCTTTTGCAAGAGGTGGTTGAGAATGGGGAAGTCCAAAATTTTTATCTTTTTGGTGATTACAATCTCCCCGATATAGTTTGGCTAACTGCTAGTAGTGGTTGTTCTACCGTACAACAATTAAATGGCAGTAACTGTCCTATTTGTAGTCATTTAAGTGTATTTATGTCCGTCCTTAATGCCTACCAGTATAATAATATTACAAATACGACTGGCAAGATTTTGGATTTGGTGATTAGTAATATTGACTGTTCTGTCGTTGCACCCACTGACACACTTTTACCAATAGACCCTTATCATCCACCCTTATGTATATTGGCGTCTTTTAACTTTACTAACCAAACCATGCGACGTAAATCTGAACAGAGATACAATTACTATAAGGCAAATTATGAACAAATTAATGGTGACCTGGATAGAGTTGACTGGGGCGAATTATTACATGGGCAATCTGGAGAGGAGGCTGTAAACACATTTTATGAGGTTATTTTTGGGGTTATTAAAGCTCATGTCCCTTTAACAACGATCAAGTCTTCTAAATATCCGGTTTGGTTTTTACCTGCGTTGATACATATATTCAAAAATAAAACTAAAGCGTGGTATAAGTGGAAAGTGTATCAGAATATATCAGACTATGAGCAATTTTCTCTATTTAGATCGAGATTTCAAACCGAATCTGAAATTTGTTATTCTCGATACATACAGTCAGTTGAGGATAGCATAAAAATTAATAGTAAATATTTCTGGACATTTGTATCCAACCGTAAATCCACAGCTTCTATTCCTTCAACTATGCATTATGAGGGACAGTCATCAAACGATCCAGAAGAAATTTGTAATCTCTTTTTAAACTTCTTTCATTCTGTTTATGAGCCTTCCACTCTAAACAATATGCAACATCAGACCTTCGACGATTCTATGAATAGTTGTCTGGTTACCAATCTTGTGCTCGGTATTGATCAGGTAAACTTTGCCCTGAAATCTTTAGATTGTTCTAAAGGTCCCGGACCTGATGGTATACCGCCACTTTTCTTTAAGCGTACCGCTGGTGCTTTAACTCTCCCTCTGCATATTATTTATAATAGATGTTTAAGCCAGGGAACGTTCCCTGAAGTATGGAAACGGGCGAATGTAACCCCTGTTCACAAATCTGGTCCAAAACATGACATTGAGAACTACCGGCCTATTTCTATTTTGTCCATCTTGTCGAAACTTTTTGAAAGACTTGTCCATAACCAGCTCTACCCTATTATTAAAAACCAGATTATTAAGCAGCAGCATGGATTCGTCAAAAAAAGGTCTACCACTACTAATTTGGTTGAATATACCGATTATTTATTTAATAATTTAGACAGGCGTGTACAGGTGGATTCCGTATACACTGATTTCCGTAAAGCATTTGACAAGGTCGATCATAACCTACTTTTAGGGAAAATAGCATTTAACGGTATTCGTGGGGATTTGTTCCGTTGGTTTACATCCTATGTTTCAAATAGAACACAAAAAGTGGTAGTTAATGGGTACCATTCCAACTACATAACTGTTACTTCAGGGGTGCCTCAAGGGTCAATACTCGGTCCTTTATTATTTATTTTATTTATCAATGATATTGACATGTGCTTCCATAATTCCAAATTCTTACTTTACGCAGATGATCTTAAAATCTTCAGACCTATCAAAACTATGCTTGACTGTCAACTCCTTCAACAAGACCTCAATCGTCTGTCCAATTATTGCTCTAAAAACAAGCTCCAACTTAGCCTTCCTAAATGTTGTTGTATCAGCTTCACGAAAAACAAAAATATATTTAAATATCCTTATGCAATACAAAGTGAAACTCTGGCTAGGGAGAGCTTGATTCGTGACCTGGGAATATTACTAGATGATAAACTGCATATGGACGCACATGTTAATAAAATTGTTAATAATGCTTATCGCATGTACGGTTTTGTGCTAAGATCATCCACAGAATTTAAGCACCCTAGTACGTATCTATATCTATATAAATCTCTAATAAGGTCTCAACTAGAATATGCAGTACCGGTGTGGAATCCCTATTATAACAAATATAATGAGTATGTAGAATGTTTACAACGTAAATTTTTAAAGTCTATGCACTATCGCTGTTTCAAAAGTTGTTATCTCTCTTATAGTGAGTTACTTATAAAATTTAACCTGCTTTCTCTAAATGCAAGGCGTACTTTTCTTGAAACTACATTTCTCTATGACATATGCAATAACTCGTATGATTGTTTGGATATCATTAACAAATTGTACTATATAGTTCCTAGAACATGCCAGGGACGCGAGGTGCGCGCACGACCTGTATTTGCCACTTCTGCCACTCGCACAAATGCTGGCTTGCGTGCCCCTCTTCGTCGCCTCATGAGCAGTTTTAATAAGAATTTTAGTAATTTAGATCTGTTTTCTTTACCTAAAAGAAAATGCAGACTAACGTTACTCAACATGTTAAGTAATAATTAATCATTGCCAGTAATGAATTTTTTATGTGTTTTTGTTGATACTTTTATTTATGTTTTTAATTATGGTTTTATTTTATGTTTTAAATGATGCTTTTATTTATGTTTTTAACGATGCTTTTTTATGTTTTAATAATGCCTTTATTTTATGTTTTTATGATGCTTTTGTTTTATCTTTTTAATTATGGTTTAATTTTATGTTTTAATGATGCTTTTATTTTATGTTTTAATGATGCTTATATTTTATGTTTTTAATGATGCTTTCATTTGATTTGTTTTGGAGATGCTTTCATTTTGTGTTTTAATGCATGTTTTTAATGATGCCTTTATTTTATGTTTTTAACCATGCTTTTGTTTTATGTTTTTAATGATGCTTTAATTTCATTTGTTTTGTTGTAGCTTTAATTTTGTGTTTTTAATTATGCTTTTATTTTATGTACTTAATGATGCTTTTGCTAACATTTTTGTAATTAATTTTATCAAGATTTTCTTTTATTATTACAACGCTTGTCAAACCAAAATGTCTCATGGTTTTATCTGTGGAAAACGTTGTTGATATCACATTTGTAAATCTATTGTTATTCTTTATTATGCTTTATATTTAATGTGTTATTGTTTGTTTTTCCCAATAAATAAAATAAAATAAAATATTATTAATCTATTATGATTCCCATTTTAGACCCCATGTACGTCATACAAATATTTGTTCCATGCGAAACCGAACCCATGAAACGAAGCGCAGCAGTCGATCGCTCAGCCACTCCATCGACCGTGTCGGCAAAATAAATAATTAAATAAATATTTTCATTATTCAGACAGCACGAGAAATAAACAACAAATAAAAATTTTCAGACAAATGTACACACGACAGCAAGTCAACCTATTCTAAACTATTATAACCTGATCTATTTACTACGGATCGCACACCGTAGTGGAGAGTTCAGGTTAAAATAGTTATAATGTGCCATCGATGAATTTTGATTTTTCTATCATAACTCACATTTCGTAGGTCAAATATTGTTTACTAAGGCCGTGGTTACATTACCAACACGATAAAGCCTGCTGAACCCGACGCGACGCGCCGACGCCGACGGCGGACAGGGTGACGCGACGCGACAAGCACCAGAACAATGCAACATAATATGTAACACGCATGCTATATTCAGAAAAAGACTATTGTTTAAGTTTTATCACCTCGCATCGTTATCGTCTTACCTGTGTATGTTTATTTGTATTTTACGAACATATTGAATATTATTAACTTAAAATAACTTGGCTAGAGTTGCTGTAACAAAATAATATCTTAATTATTTCATTTTACATTTTTTTTTCCTCTTCATCTTGCAATCGGTTCGTGAACCATTAGCAGGTTTTGTGGGAGTTGGTTATTTTTTATTTTATATAATATGTTTCGTTTATTCATTTATATACATTTTTTTTTTTTTTCCAAAAAAATCAAATTTCAAAATACAAAAAAAATACCTAATGAACATTTTTATTTACAATGAAACGTTATACCATACCTACTAGTTCGTACTTCAGTTTTACTGCAAAGGTGCGATTTCAAGTTTAAGTAGGTACAGATTTGTGTTTTTGCCGTCCAATATTTTTAACGTTAGTCATGCTTTTTAGAATATATTAATCATCATAAAGGTATTGTTTTTCTTCCGCCA
This sequence comes from Ochropleura leucogaster, assembly GCA_958449745.1. NCBI lineage: Eukaryota > Metazoa > Arthropoda > Insecta > Lepidoptera > Noctuidae > Ochropleura > Ochropleura leucogaster. The sequence goes on from OY288212.1 coordinate 10,381,123, forward strand.
TTTTGATGATGAAACCCTTAAAACATGACGTATCAATTTAATTAAATAATTTACTCCGAACTTGAAATCTGATAGGTCGTACATGAATAAAATTTACCCGGAGGCTTCGTCAATTTACATGATACGAAGTTTCTACTTTACTTCCTTAACCCAAATAAATAAACCATAAAGGTAAAATCTTATTAAATAAATCATTAATTACTTCGGTAATGACACAGAGCCACTGTTTTTAACAACACGCTGTGGAACCTGTTTCTACTTGCAGTTATCAATCATAACAGCACAAAAAACTGAAGTTCACTCGAAGCGAGTATCGCAACGTACGGAACCTTTTTGCAAAACGTAATAAAATCTCAAAGAGAACTACAACATATGTTTCGATCTCATCTTGGGCTAAATCGAGCTTTTTAGATCTGGCTGTAATGATGTACAGCCTCTTTGTTCGTGATATTATAATAATGTACATATTTCATGCAATCTATTTACTTTTTTGTCTATGCTCCAACCATGAAGTTTATTCAGTTTTGCGTTGTAATGAGCAAAAACTCGGTCATGCACGAGCGGTAACTTTATTTATGGTTTGCGAGAGCAGAAGGAACCGTGAGATTTTTAGATCGATCTTAACCGTGAATAATTTTATTGGTTTAAAATTAGAAGGAGCTATCTGTCAAATATGGCGAGAAATTCCAGTTTCCACAAAGAATCAAATAAAGAAGTATGTAAGATGAAATAACTTATTTAGTAGATAACTATTAACACTTAGTTGTAAAATTTAGTCAACTAAAATAAGTTGGAACAAGATGTAGACGTTGCAAAGTTAAAAAAAGACTATTGTATGAGGAAATTTGTTATGTTTAAAACTAAGATAATGGCGCGAAACTCATATATTTTGGAAATTGTATACTAAATGATTTATTTAACCAATTTCCTCGTTTCAATCTGAGTATTTCTAAGTACATAAGAAGCAATCTTGAATTATTATTATATCCCACAGTTTTAAATAGAAGACCCTACTTGATATTCTGAAATTCAAATGACTTCGGGACCGACTTGAGAACACAATCGCGTTTTAGTAGAACAAAACTTTGTATACAAAAGACCTTTTTTAATTTATTCTGATAATATCTTTAAGATAGACCTACATAACACAACTGTGGTATAAAAGCTTTTGCTATATCCGAAAATTACAATTTATGAAACATCAAAGAAATGTTTGAGATAACTTAATGACCGAGTCTTGTAAGTTTTAACATAACAATTTTATTCCAAGAATGGAATCGTGATAATTCTTCAAAGGCCCGATAATAGGGTAAATGGTTACCATCTCTGCGTATCTGAAACGATGCTGAGACGTTTAACAATTATGCAAAGCCCGAGGCTTCTTCGAAGGTACTTGATCAAGAACCACTTATTAAGATATCGCGGTCACATCGACCATTACGCAATGGAGGAGGTTGGCAAGGCAATTTCTTTACCCCGTAATACCAGCCCGTAGAATTACCATGACAGTCATCAATAAAATTTTACCGTTCTTCGAACTTTTGCGAACAACGAGATCATCGATTTTCTTAATCTGATTTGGTAAAAGATAATTTAAACGATGCCTCTTTTTTTCATGAAAAACGGCTATCTTTTAGGTTTGAATATTCTACTATCAAACTAATCTGTAATATGAAGTTTATAAGTAAAGGACTGAAACATCAATCACACCAAAATTAAACATTAGTCAGGTAACAATTTCATAGTTGACATGTTGCGTGGCCGCTCCTGTCGGTCGGGGCGGTCAATTTACATCAAATTACATCGAGTGTCATTAACGAACCCCGACAAACTTTTATTTACCAACCAGAAACTACGAAAGAGACTCTGTTTCTCAGAGATAACGATTAAAATGCAATAAACATTCTCGGTAGCGAGCTAAATGAGATTTGGAAGCGGTGTAAAACTAAAAACTGCAACAAAAAGTTGGTCCCACGAAAACGGACGTCGCAGATGACACTGAGGTGACTTTAATGACAATTTAATAGCATCGCCTTCTGCTGTCGGAGAGAACGTGTAATCAGCGCCAGCGATAAGACCCCATTATGGCAGGATGTTTTTTGTCACAGAACAAATTGACCATTTCTAAGAACATGATCCAGTTCAGGTGTACCTAATGATGTGGATTAATATTACAAACGCAGTACTGGTTATTTGAAACTAATTGTAGTACTTTTATTATGACCCTTTCGTTGAATAGATCAGAATAATAACTTCCTTTGTAGGTAGGGGTCTTTCCTTTTGATAAAAATTTGCGCTGAATTCATTTCGCATAGAAGTAAAGACCCTTATTACTTATTGAACAATAAATAACAAAGAAACGCGATTTAATATTTCATCCACATATTTAATTGATTTTATTTGATTTAATCCACAATTTTTTTCGTACTCTCAATCTCTAACATCAAAAGTCGTCGGAGTAGTACCTATTTTGAATCTTGCTAATGAACAACATTTTCATATTCATTTTATATCCTTTCCGTCACCTGCGTCTCTGATATTCTCGTCATGTTCTCCGGTAATATTTTTTAACAGGGGCTTTGGGTTAAAAGTTCACAAGCCAACTTTTCGCGTCGTCTGAGCTTATTTAAGAATTTTGACACGTTAGCTACATTTGAACGCTTTGATATAGGTGTCACGTCCTGGGTTATCTTAAACACTCTGACAGCGGCACCCTCTAAAATGATAGGTAGGTAGATACTGGCATTTTATATTCCCTCCGAGTTCCTATTACCATGCACGGGATGTCTCTTTAGTATGCGGGCTTTGCTACGAAACTTATTAGTCTCAAAAATTCCGAGGTTCTTATAAAGTTTTCGATGTAAAACGCCCCTACTTCGACCGCATTTAAAACTTAGGTACCTAATGTTTAATACATAGACGATATTGCTTTTGATAAAGCGGTTTACGAATCTAAAATTTAAAGCACGATCGAATACTAATGCAGCCATGTTTTGTTTGTGTCGCGGTCATAAATATTAACTTGGAACACGGAGAGGTGAAAATTTCCAAGATGCACTTTTTTAAAAATCACAAATTTTGGAACGCCAGCCAGGACGGGACTTATGAGAGCCCCGTTGAATATGAACGAAGCAAATTTAAATGTATGTAAGCTTGTAAGAACGATAGGAATGCTTTCCTTTGAGACAGCGTGAAGATGAATGATAAGCTCAATGCACAAAAACATTGTAAAAAAATATTTGAGGACTTGTTATTTAAAAATTTCTTTAACAAAAAAGGGCAACGCATACCTAACTTATCAAAACACATTTTTTATTCTGGACAGTCATTGTTCTACAATGATCTTACAAGATTTGAACGTGTCTACATCAGCGAGTGATGGCATACAAGAATTAATTCATTCTTGTCACTTTGATGTTATAGTATGGAAATGGTTAAACCTACCCATTGTTTAGATTTTGTACACAATGTTTCATGTTAGAATGATATGTTGTTCTGAATATAATGTTCATATTAAACTTGTTGAAAAGCTTTCATTGTTTGAGCACTGGATCGCGAGATTCATAAAAAGTTTCAAATTAAAAATGTCGGGCAGTATTTTTTATTTTTCAAAATACAAATATTTGATTCCAACATATTTTTACTCCTTTCAGTTTAAACAAAAAACGAAAAAATCAAAATAAAATTTCTCCTGTTTTGCCAGTACTTTGAGTGCTATTCGCATCTCTCTATTACCTACTTAAACAATATGTAACAAGTGTGTTCCTTTCCTTGTATTACACAAGTACTTACTAAACCACATTAAGGCTGTGAAACACTTGCAACAGCAACTGTTTAACATAAAGTCGCGACACACAAAGTTGCGGCTCATTTCGCCTCGTTTTAAAATGTCGAACGTGCTATTTCCGCGGCAATTGTTTCGCGCAGCACAGCTTCCCTAGACCACCGCACCACACGTCTGTTCGCCGGTTCCCTTTATAATAATTTAGCCGATAATGCGAAAAATACGTGCCTTCAGCCCTCTCAGCAATACGTGAGTGCGACCTTATTGCTTCTTATTGCTCTCGAATGAAGCGGAATTATAATCTTAATGTGGTAACATTCTGCTTTGATTGGACCAACTTTTACCAACACGCCTCTATTGTGTGAATGAGCTCCAAAATAAACAATTGCTACCCTATTTAGATACGTTTCACGTCATTTCTGGTGTGGTTATTAGAGGATTGCGGTGTTACGTTCATTTGCCGTTCACAAGTTTTATGTATATTATTATACACCATCGCGGTTCATTTGTTTTAGAGAGCTTTGTAATTGCTAAAACCACTGAAACTATTTGGAAGTTTAGATTACTGCTTGTAAATAAAATGTACTGGTAAAACACGAACTGGAATGAACTGCATAAAACCTGTTTATGAAAATAGTTGAAAATACAAGCTTTAGAAACAGATTTAAACATTGCCACCGAGCATTGCTAATGACAAGCTGTTTGCTTCCTCCGAGTCCACGAACACGAATCCGCCATCGCTTTCAATGGACTGTTACAAATTGCGCTGTGGAAACCTATATTTTACTATTTCCTATCATCAATTACCCGTATCAGTTCACCTGCCATTACTACTACGGAAGTCTATAAAATAATACAATTTAGATACATAATCGAATCGAAGCTTAGACTAAAATAATGTGGGCGTACAAAAAAGGTACAATTTTCCGCTTCTGTGCTTCGATATTGACGTTCGTAAATTGTATGAAAGACGTCATATTTTGTGAAGCTGAATTGACTTGTCTATCTCAGCCCCAGTGCCGTCGATCTTATGATAAATCCGTGATAAATGATGAGCATGGCATGCAACTGCGGAGGTTTGTTAGGACATATCTGTACGTCAATCTGGCTATGTTATTTAGGCGTTAGTGTATGACGCAACAGTAATGGACTAGTTCAAAGATGAATCCAGTAACAGCATGCGAGTGTATTCTAATTACTGTGTTCTAGAAGGCAAAACACTTTATAATTCAAATATTCTAGTTCCATTTATGAACATTTATTGACTAAGCTAATGGCCACTATCACAGCTTGACTGGATATAAAACCATATGCTTAAGTTGATGAACTTTTTAAAATTCATAATTTAAATCTAATGTTCGTGTGTCATTTCTAAGAACTATATTAAGTGTGATTAAGTCTTGTGATATTACTTTAAATTATATTATCTTTACACCAAGATCGATTCATCAATCATTCTTGAGCGTTTTAAATCTGATTTATGAATTTGATAGCTTAAAAATGAGCGTTTCGTATTAAAAATCTGAGATTACTCATACTTATAACCTCTAAAAGTCCGTTGTTGTAAAGCGTAATTATTTTTATACAGACCATGAGATTCCATTGAACTTCGCGGTAACGATGAATTGATAAAATCGCTTGTTCGAAATTCTAAAGTTAATTTCAAACTAAAATTGAATGTCTGTGCGCAACTTTCAGAAATTAATGTTTTTAGTGACAAATTATTGTATTGTAAAGCAAAAACAATGACTTAAATATTGAATTTTGTAAACCTAGACTATTTCTATCCTTTTAACTTTATTTTTTTTGTACTATGTCATTTCAACCAAAACTTTCAAGTTTAATAAAAACTGTGCATGCAATCTACATTTCAAGATTCTCAGCTCAAATCAACCCTTATCTGGAGCATTGTGTTAAGCAGTTAGGTAGGTTCCTAATACTGTCATGCGCTAGAAAGACTACCAAAAAAGTAAAATGACATTATGTTTCAGAATGGAATAACGCCTGAAGGTACAAAACACAGTCATATTGAAAACGATTTTGAAGCCAAACACTTGTCTATCGGACAAAAACCTCGTCTTTAGTTAAATGAAACGACAGTTTTAAAGTAATTAAGAACTGCATTCATATTCATCAGCACACTGGTTTTATTACCATTTCTTTTACGGATGGTGGTGGCGGGGCCAGTGTCATAGTTTTACTGACCCCCCCCCCCCCTTATGTTCCTTCTTTTGACCTTTATATTCCAGGGCCGCGGCATCTCTTTTGAACAACCCGCAACCTTTACCTTTGCAGGTTTTATCAGAATGACATCTAAATGTTATTTGAACTGCACTTTAGAAGGACCTAGAGAAAATTCTACCACTTTTTTTGTGTAGGTAGTAAAGCATAGAACCAAAATAATTATATAAGTATGTATATCAGTTGTCTGGTTACCATAACACAAGCTCTGCTTAGCTTGGGATCAGATAGCCGTGTGTGAGTTGTCCCAAGATATTTATTTATTAATTGTACTAAGTTTGACACATTTTTGTTTGACGCAAACAGCGCCACCTTGAACTTCAAACTTAAAGTGGTCATGCTTGTTACGAAAATGAATAAGGCAAAAATGGATCACAATGGATCGCTCTTGTTAAAAATAGTTGTAGGAATATGTTTCATTTGTAAAATTATCTTTATTCTGTCTAGGTCTTTTGGTGTACTCAATTGTATTGTGGGAATATTAATTGAGTGCCACTAATATTGAAAACTAACCAAGTAACAATATCAAGAATTTAGTGTTACTCGAAGGAAGAAAAAAAAAAACGATGCAATTTACAAGAATTGCGCAAAAGAACAATGTACGGGCATCGTGATCAAATTCTAGCTCTTACCTGTAAAAATCGTGACCATACGTGCGTATTATGAATCATGCATTACTATCCGATTCTGAGGACTTATAATTGAATTTACAGATCCTAACGACACATGCATAACAATGAAAGATAGTCCTGACTATTGTTATCCACACACACACATTCAAAGACGACTGTCATGGCGTTGGCAAATCACATTTATCTGTATTTTATCTTACAAACCATCTGCTTATAAAATACAATGTGATATAGAAAACAAACATCTACGTTTTAGAAACAATATATCACAGTAAAACAACGATTTATAAAAGTCTCGAATCAAAACAGAGATCCGGTCGCCATCTTAAGCTCGTACGTGCCTAGTTGTGTTTTTGTTAGAGAGGCTATTCTTGGATTCCATTTTTTGAGTGTCACAGTTCGAGATTAGGGTTAAAATCTTTGGGTTCTATTGCACCTTTGTTTTTTTACTTGTATCTTATTTGATTTTCTCACCTACATACAAACGTGTAGGTACTTACAACTTTAGTTTGGTATTGTATTAAACTTTATAAACAGGGTCAGTAACAAACTTCAAAGGAATGTTATGCCTATTGGTACACAAACTCTTGTACCATAACTCAAAGATCTAACACACATGCAAGAAAATGGGCACATTTGCTGTCAACATTTAAAATTCAAGAATACATCCGTGGCAGTACAGACGCATAGCCAACACGCCTAATGCATAAAATATGAATCGCCTCTTTGAATTTGTCATATCAAAACGATAGCAGTCGATACGGGCCGGATAAGCCACGCCCACCATACAAACTGCAAGAGATTTTACTCATTATGACAAGTGAAATATATGCGCATAATTTGTATCGACTGAGTGTCTGATTGGTAACAAATTGAAATTAACCATTTAAGACCTGCGCTCTGACTGTGTCGTAATATTTTGTGAGCCTCGCCATAATCTAAGTTTTGATCTTTATAGAGCTGGCTTATAGCGGAAGAAGGACATATAAATCGGCCCGGAATTGTGACAACGAAAAGCAATACATGACTAAGCTGCTTAGTGTTATTCAGAATCACACCTTTAGCTTTAAGTACATCAAACATTTTGCTTAAAAAATAAACAACCAGAACAATTGTTTGCAAAACCATAGTGTGTTTATTTACACTTGAAGTAAAAGCATTCCCAGATACTGGTAACGGTGATATTTCGGTAAACGTATTGTTAATGCAAATAAACGCTTAGTCACAGCGCGTCGCATCAAATAAAGCGAATTCAAACAGACTGTAAAGTGGCTTTTGCATTAAATCTTTGTTTATTTACGACCCACATCGAAGCCTCGTTGTATTGTAAATTATTACCGGCTGAGTTTTAAAACGATAAAATGTACGTGAAATACAGTGCCCCGATCAAGCGTAGGGTGTAAAAACCGGAAAGCAATTAAAATTAGTCAAACGGCAAAACTGGAGATCTTTATAGGCAGCTAGCAGTCATAAAATCATTCGATTTATGTTAAAAGACGACTCGGCCGACGTACTCTGCTATGTTTATGTCATTTTGCTCAAAAACCTGACGCTCAAGCAGGTTTGTGAGGTGCTAACAAAATGTTCCGAAGAAAATTATAAAGTCACTAACACGGGAAAAATTGAATTTTTTATTTCACTTTGTTCTATGCCATGAATAATAAGTTTTGCTTAAAATGTTACAGATTTAACTTGATACAGAGATACACCCACGCTTCTGAATGAGGTAGAAAACGAAGATTCCAATTGCTAGGAGATTTAAAGACGCGATCGAATTACGCGTGTGTTTGTATTCGATTCGACTTTTGTTTCTATTTGTTAAAAGTATCCGATTTTTCTTATCGGTAAGATCTACTTTAATTTAACACCCAAAACTTTAAGTGGTGATTTAATTTAAAGAATAGTCTATGAGTGTACTATTTTGAGACTTTATAATCGAATTCGGCAATACAAAGTCTCACATTACGTCGGACAGTTTATTAGTTGGCTTTAAGTGTTTATTAATTAAGAAACCCGTGACACTATTAGGTATACTTTACTAAACCATCGTGTATCTCAGAACAAAGCTTTTTAGACTCGCAGTGGGTCCTTAAGGTATGAGTAAAATCACATAAAACAAGCAGCAGGTATTAAGCTATAAAATTCGATTCAAACGCCACAATTCGATTTAAAAGTAAATTATTGCTGAGTCAGCGCAATGGTAAATTGAATATCCGATCATAATGACCTTCGTTTGTGCATAAAGGCGAGTCCGAAGGCGGATGCCGTCCAACTTCTTATTACCCTCAAGCGGGACACACGGCCGGTCCGCTTATAAAACCCTAATTACTTTGAATAAATTATCATTTTAATCGAAAGTTTCCATTTCGAGGACGAAACAAAAAAGTTCGCGAAACGAATTGGTTTGCAAACACCAGGCAAATGAGAAAGATGATGGAACATTCTTAATTAACGACGTAATAGAATAAACGAGTTGCCGATTTCGAATGTAATAATTATGTGTCATAAAATGGATATTTTGAAATGTGTGAAATATAATAATGATGTGTATAATCATAGCTAATAACCGGCAGGAGTATTTTTGTGATTATTATATTCCAATAAAAAACACCTACTGGGCACCAAAGAGAATACATTAAATTTAATAACGAATTAAAGTATCCAAAAAAATTCTTGATTCTCATACCTACGTATTTTTTTTCATTCAATATTTCATTTACTCCTTTTTTCTTTCGCGAGACGACCAACATTCCAAATGCGGTAATTTCGCTAAGGTATGCAACGCACAGTTACATCGTTTTGAACTTAAACATTTCAATCGCGCATAAGTAGTGATCGCTAGGCCATTGTGATTTACCTGTTTCTCAGTTAACTCTTGCAATAGCCAACAATTAGCTATTGTTTGTCGAAGTCAATATAATGAGCGAATGATTGAAAATTACCCTAACAAACTTTATGTTCTTGTCCCGGAATATGTTGCTATATCATTGTAGCTCGTTCTCAAGCATTGTGGTGGTCGGTTTCCGGTGTAATTAATTGTCTGGTTATTTACGCGTTTACTGAGAAAATGTCATTATTATCTTTTCAATTTTTCAACAATTAGAAATAAAGAAAAGGTATTTATTTGACTAGAACAGGACAAAATAGTAAAACAAAATATAATAAAGAAAGAAATATAACAAACTAGCTGGCGCCCGCGGCTACGCCCACGTGATATCGAAAAAAAAATCTATGTATTAATCCAGACTATAATCTACCTCTGTGCTAAATATCATTAATATCAGCCGTTTTGACGTGAAAGAGTAACAAACTTCCATACATCCATCCATACATCCATCCATCCTCACAAGCTTTCGCATTTATAATATTAAGTAGAATAAAACAAAAGAAAATATATTAAGAAAAGGTTATAACTGAAATAAATTACCCCTTTACAAGGCCAAGAAGGTCCCGCTCTCAGGTTGGTATTGTACCATTTAATAAAAAAAATTATAGCAATAATTACACGTTGGAACACTTATTATAAACTTTGGTAAACATTTTAATGCCATATTCATGGATTTTAAATGTTACTCTCTTCATGGTACAGAACGTAGCACATATATATGATCACATTTAAAATTAAATGAATCAATAACCGTCGAACTTATTTTTTAAATTTGTAACATCAAAGAAGAAACCTGTTCTTCTCCTCACATGTTTCCAACATTATCGAGCCCTATGTCCCATGACATAAGTATAGTTTCACGCATCGATTACTATCCAATTTTGAGCGCGCCGAATACCTGTCGGACGATCTTTTGTCGCCTTGTCACGTGCCTGAGGCTACCTCCCGGCCTTTATTTTCCACCGAATCCAATGAAAAACGTGCTCTTTCTTATGTCAACAAAACTACATTGTTGTGTTCAGCTTATTTAGCGATTCCCTTACTGTTTTTGCGGCTTTGTTGGCCGATCATAACAAAATTGTTAAGTTGGATATTGTTCAATCATCTTTTTGATATTGCACGAATTAGAATTGGTGTTATGTAGAATGCCTCGCATAATTTATCGTTATTTTATGACTAGTGTAATTAGAGCGGAAGTTGCAATTAAAATGGTCAAATATTAGACAAAACAACAACGTTTTTTTTTTTGCAGAATCTAATTCCAAAAAAGAGTTTTTGAGAAATTCATATCGTGCGAAAAGTATAAACAAGAACGATATAGTATGCAATAGAAAGCCAACATTGGTATGAATCGTTTGTATTTATTCCTATGCAAAACGAACTGGAAACAAGTGCTAGAACCTTTATAACATATCTAACAGCAATTTGTTGTGTGTCGGTTTAAATTCCGGATAAAATTACTATTCGCGCCTCGCGGCTTGTGCGCAAAAAATAGTTTTTCACAATGTAGCTACCAGTTTTTTACCGCCACAGTTTTGGATATTTGCAAACGGAAATGTTTATGTGTAGTCGTTGTTAATAATTGATTTCACGAACTGATTGACTGTGTTAATATGTAATTATAATGTTGTTGATCCATTACGAAATAACTTTTAAATAAACGTACATGGAAATATCGTTAGTAGATAATTCCTATAATTTACGCAGATTTTCACAATTTCCTGTTAAAACGAACTTGATTATAATAATATTACTGGAGTAATGGTAGATAATGTAAATTTGTTGTTATTAATACTTGTTAAATATGGCTGATTGGAAACGAAAATAATAATATGCGAAAGCCAGAATGTAATGATTTTACAAATTTAATAGGTACTGTAGGACTTACGAAGTTCTGTTCCAATATTTGAAAAGTAGAGCCAATGTTTGACTTAAGGATAGATTTTACCAATCTTTGAGCGATATCACAAAGTCATTACAGTTGGGACCAGGAAGTCATCCAAAGTTTAATAATAGGCATCTTACCCCTGTTGTAAATTCAGTCGAAATCTTAATGCGTTTTTTATATCTATGCTAATTCGGGAATAAAAAAAATCTTTACTTTTTTACGACATCATAAAATTGTTTGACGGAGCTGCTCATTAGAGACGTAGATGTGATATTAATCTGCAAATTTCTCAGAGTGTCGCATTTCTACTTAGACCATTGCAAGTCATGAATTTTTAATCAACGTTCATAATATGCGTTACTAATCTGGACAAGCCTGAGTACCACAGTCGGTCCCACTAAAGTAGGAATAAATTAGAGTGTCATATACGCATAAAAGCGTCAATCCTACTCTTATCATGATTAGATCATAGTTCTGATTATGACACGATTAAAATATATGAATTTAAATTTCCTTCCTACCGGCTCACGGTTAATTCGATTAAACTTATATTGTTAGGGATTAAAGCTCATGTCAATCACCTTAATAAGCAATTCAAATTCGGTTAATCCAGTGAAATTGGTGCATGTGTAATTACTACCCACCATATAGGTTAATTAAAGTGCCACTACTTTCGGTTTATGGCTCCGAAATAATTGAGGTTTTTTCAACATTACGTAAATGACTTGGGCACGATTATAGCTTTATTACACGTGTTTCCGAAGTTTATTTTTGGGATTTAAATTAAAAGTTTTTGGATTTACTTGTGGTCTTATTCAAAAACCTAACATGTATATATATACACAATCAGTACCATGTGCATTTGTATACAGCTTGCTGTTGGCTGTTTTTATGAAACTTGAGAGCTTATCAAAACTTATACTTTACATTAAGAAATTCAGTAGGTGAGTCTGTCGAAAACAATAAAAAAGAGGACGTTCTCATTTCAAAGCGTATATTTTTTTATGTATGACTCCGCATATTTTTGTACCGAGACGTTCAATTTAATTTGTTTTTTTTTTTTAATTAGCCATTTGAAATTAAAGAAGAAATACTGTCCTACTAACTACTATCCTAAGGGTGGAAAAATAGGAAATGATTGATTTTTTCATTTAAAATTTTCTATTGTGAACCGCTTCTGTTTATATTTGGAACAAATATGTGGTTTTGATAATAAAACGGCGTCATCAATATCTGAATTTGATCTGATGATGGAGATGGAAGGTTTTTGCAAGAGGTTCTGACCGATTTACAGCATATTTATTTTATTTGGGCTTCTTTCATTCACCTTGGTCGATTCATTATTTATGCAAAGACGTCTCTTGAAGTTTATGTACCTTGACGGTCCAGCCAGAATTAGGTACCTTGTACTTTTGAGTTGTTGTTGCAACCATTATAGGTATAGCAATCCAGTCATTGTTATGAGTCATCTTCCTATGCTTCCATCGTAACCACAATTGTCCAAATTTTTCGGTACTACAATGTCCGGGGGCCTCTTCTTATAGACTCGATGGTGTTTTGAATTCATGGTAGACAAATACTGTCGTATCAGACTTAAAATTAATTACTTACATTAACTTTGGAGCTTTGCTACAAAAAAGGTTTTTTATTCTTTACTTTTCAGTTCATGTTTTTGTAGGTTAGTTTTTTTGTTTAAAAGTTTTTATAGCCATATCATTTCGATCTTCATTTAATACTAAAAACTAATTTATTATCCTAATTATTTATTGCAATTTTGAACATATGAAAAACATATTTATGTCCCATAAAACTTCACATTGTACACTTTAATCATTAAGAAGATCTAAGATTTTAGATTGTTAATATGTCACATTTTTTTTATTTACAACATAATAAATAATTATCACTTTACCTACATTAAATAATAAAATCAAGATCACCATATCATAAACTACAGTTGGACTAATTAACATGATATGAAACAACTAATAATTCGATTATATTAAAAATCTGGTTCTGAAATAGTGTTAATCATAATACGGTTTGATAATTAAAATACCTACCAGCAGATATTTTCTTTGAAATGTTCATTATAGAATGGCATTAAATGATGTCGGAGTCTATAAATCGTTTAATGTCAATTATGCTGGGAATTGCCATACCAATTAAGATTAGGTTGTAGTGATTCAATACATTGAATAAAACATTCTCCTCTGATATATACAGGACGCATTTAACCTGATGCGGGTTTAAACGAGGGAGCTGTATAATGATTCAGCATCCGAAATTGTAAAAAGGTCTTTTTGATTTACGAAAATATTGGTTGGACTGTCAATAAAGGTAATGAATTATGTTTTTGGAAAAGAATTGTAGAAACATTTCATATTTGTTTTGATTCAATCTAATTGCCCCAAAGTTTGACGATCACAAACAATTCCTATTCGTTTTTTTTTCATTGCAAGCAAACAATAATTTAACAGTACCAACTTTAAATCCTTGTTAGCTTCTTTGGATTCAAATGATTCACCCTGTATGATAGGTTATTAGCTCAAGCTTTTAACGCTATTCCTGTCTTAAAGTTCTAGGGCGTAGAGTCTATTATTCATCGATCCTTAATTATGCTAATTTTGAACCGTAGGCGTAATTAAGTCTATTTTCATATCATATTGTTTGGCTGTGTATTTTGTTTTTGATACCTTAGTGTGTCTTAATTGTTTTTATCTTAATGGACTTCAACAATAAAATTAAAACTTTTTTTAATGACGATACAAAGGCTTAGAAAGATGGTTATTTTGTGCAAATCAGATGAACAGAAGCCATTTGCTTGATATTAACGGAGATAATGATAAAATGGTCACGATATCAGAATTTATTATTTGAAATTAAAATAAAGTTCCAGATCAGTATTTTTTTTAATCTCTTCGCAAATCTTATTATAATAAAAACGTTGCATACAGAAAAAGTTATTGAATAACTTTGGAATTTTCCACTCATTCTTCTCCTCAAGTAACTTAAACATGGCCAACTACAATCAATTAGTTATTTACCTGTACCTAAATTTTGACAATTAATTATACATTATAGAAGCTTATTTGCAAATCATTAGATTTGTCCTCGAATTTGTGGAGATAACATAAAATTTTGAGCAAAATAATTAAATTTAGCACGATGAATCTATCAAGGGATATATTTATAACGGTTTCCTAAGAATCGTGCAATTACAAAACCCATTTTGCAGATAAACAAACGGAAGGCTGGTAAGTCGTGATTTGTCATAGAAACAAAATTTATATAATTGTATCAGTTCATAAATGCCAATTCGTTGCAACAGTTGACATTAATACGATTGCCAATGGAACTGTCATTCAGTCCATTGCAACACCTGTAATAGATTAATCGGAGATAATAAGTTCCATAATGGCTTAAATAGCTACACACCTGCATTGTGAGGAAATATCTACATGTCTCATTGAGTTCGTAGATTGGCTATTAACTTCAGGTTCTTCGACTTCTTGAAAATGATTTCGTCATACGATGGATGGAAATGACAGACTGATTCGGTCTTAGTTCCTGCATTACTAAACTCACGTCATATTTCCATGGTGGTAAGCAGATCCTTACATAGCCTTTTCTGCTTATCCCCTGTCTTACACACACACTTCGTAATATATTTTGACAATTTTTTTTTGTGTCTATAAATTTAATTACAAACAAGTCGGTCTCATGAATAGAAACTGTCTGCATACAACTCATCCATCCCACCTAGAAATGAAAGAAAGCACTGTTTAAGATGGTTGTTAACCCGCACAAGTTGTAAGAGTCAATTGCAGAAACCAGTTCTGTGATGCTCGCAAGCGATGGATTACTAACCTGTCACTGCTACAGCATCTAGATGCAAGTACTTATTGCTACACACAGTCTGAATGATGCTGCCGCACTTGCAATAGATACTGCATGTAATTTAGTTCAACTTGTTAAAGAAACTGGATAGAAATATGTTAATAAAGAAGCTATTGATGAAAGAGAAGTCAGTGAAGATGTAATAAACTTAACGGTAATAGGAACTATTTAAACAATAAAAGCAAGTTTCAATTTAGAAGCAGTTACAAAACTCATACAAAATCAGGTTAATTTACAGGTTGTACTAGATTTATAGTTTCGTAACGCTAATAGAAAGGTACAGGGTCTACGGACGTCCATAGTTTGTAACGAAATTACCTTTATTGCGGGTTGAGACAAAGCGGAATGCTGGGACGTCGGGCGGCTCCTATAAATCACTGGTCGACGCAACTGATTCAGATTACCGGTGCAGTAAACTGTGAGGTGAGATGCAAGGGCTGACTGCGACATGTGATATGTTGGCTTTTCTCTGTAACTTAAGCATATGTTAGAAAGCTCTAAAGTAGGTTCAGGCACTTGGATATTTTATCTGCATTAATATACAGTATATGATTTCAGTGATCAGGTTTCAAGAAATGATCAATCAGGCTTAAGACAACGAATACGAATACTTATGTTGGATGTTTAAATGTATTGATGTAGTAAACAAATATTGTCAAATGAAACTTAATGCTATTTTCTAAATATTCTGTGTCGCGTCGCATCAAAACAATTTATCTAACATTATCGCATGTACTACATCGAGGCTTAAATATCCGTACAGTGAGATTGATTATACTGTATTACTAAAAAGTATAAAACGAGAAGCAGGCTAGACCGGCGCACGTTGCCTCAGGCGCTCTGCGATAGAAAATTATTAAGAAAATTAAATGATCTACCGTGTGCCGGTTCACAGATATGCCAATTATTGATACCATCTAAAGGCAAGCTCTGAAAAATGTGTAGGCCGTTTCTCTGCATATTGCAATTTACTTACGCTTTATCTATTAGCCGTCTTGGTTCTAAAACTAATAGTAATTGATTTTATGTTTCTAGCAACGTTGTGAGAAATGAGTTCGTTGGGTACGAATGTTTTAATGAGGTGAAAAATATACAGCCTTGTTTTATGTCTGTTCTGACTGTGAGATAACATGCTTGTAATAGAATGTCTTGTTTAATGATTCTATTTGGCATTTGTGCTTTGAAAATTTAATGATAATTGATGGACAAGTTTACAGCTGGAATGGAAAGTCAGTCATAATAGGGAATGGGGTGATTGATCGTCTAATAGGCACTTGTGTTCCCCTATGACTTACTAATAGATTACGCACATTCGCAAATTCTTTTGATAAACCATCAATCTCAATATTGAGAATTATATTGGTAGTTCGTGCAATGCCTTATGACATGTTATAGAGTGCCATCATTGAAATACTGTTGGGGGTTGCTTTAATTGAAAAACAGAAGAATTTATATTTTTGTACTCGGATATTGGATACTGAAGAAATGAGTGAATGCTGTTGTGTTTCTACCATGTTTAATGGGTTCATTGAACGTCATGGTCTCAATAAACCCATCAATATAATGCTGATGTGTAATGTTACTTAACAATAGTGTCCCAAGAAAACAATAACTATTCTTCTTAGCCGAATCTTCATCAGTTACCAAGAGTATGATATTCTTTAAATAATTTGTATCGTTGCTATAGATGGGACAAAACAAACTACTTCGTAATCGAATTGCAGTATTATAGTTACTTACTATCTAGTCACTTTATACATTAAAAAAAACTTAAACTAACAAACAACTTAAAGGCTAACACGTAACATCTTAAACTTTTCCTCGCCGTTGTCAACCGGTTAGGTGGACCAAAAATTAGCATTATTGTCATGCTGCATAATAATACTTAGCCTTTGCCCAGAAAAAGCTAGCCCTTCGGTAATTGCAGTAACCAGCACGGGGTTACAATTATTTATGACATTTCTTCTAATAATGTGTTCGTAAGCAAATACATTCAAATATTTACAAACGATAAACGAGACAAGTTGCAGAAATTCGTAATCTATC
The DNA here is from genome assembly GCA_958449745.1 of Ochropleura leucogaster. Lineage (NCBI taxonomy): Eukaryota > Metazoa > Arthropoda > Insecta > Lepidoptera > Noctuidae > Ochropleura > Ochropleura leucogaster. Next base: position 10,398,501 of record OY288212.1, read on the forward strand.
ATTTGTTATTATCTAGGTAGTTACCAGTTGATCTGTAAGCTGGGTATGCAAGTGCTGGATACGCCGCTTATCAAATAATGAAAATTTTGTCTTATCAAATAATGAATAATTTGATGTCTTTGTCTCTAATCCAACTTATCCAATCCTACGTTTTTCAAGGTAGTTCATCATATATTCAAAAACCTTCATTTTTATATTCGAGTGCTATATCTCCTTGACCCACGACAACGTTATTTACCTACACATTGTGTATACAGGATGCATGCAAGCTATCAGATGCCCCGTCACGTACACAATAAAACTCACAACTTCACCACGAACGTTAGTTTGTCACAAAAACTCCGCCGCCGGGGCTTGCAAGTGAATTAGACTATTAAAGCTGTAGTAAGCCGACATGAGGTTGGATCAAATGTTGGTCATTGAGTTGGTTAAGGTATGGGAGTCACGCTCACTTGTCTTCTTTTGACCCAGCGTTGGGGGTACTGGATCTGCGAATATGTTAGGAACGTCCAACTAATAAAATAATTTATCATTGAAACACCTGAGACGACAGCTGAAAGGTAGAAGTGCCTATTTAGATTTTATTGCAGCCATCAATTCTAGGCTTTATAATACAAATGTATTTCATAAAAAATAAATGTGTGACTAAAACATTTTTTTAAAATATGAAAATCCTAGGCTTTATTCCACAATATCCATAAAAAAAATCATAACCAGACGTTGGCCCCAACATTGGTCCACAATGCATTCATTGAGTCACGCGCAGTACGCACGATCAACGCACGCGCAGTGCAAGCTAAGTAGAATTTAGTAAATTGTGCGCTGATTGCTACGTGATATGGAGTTATTATTTTGTTTTTTACTGCAAAGTAATGTGGTATAACATGAAGCTACTGCTGTACATAGCTAAACAAAAAGAGGTTTTGAGTATTATGGATATGATAAAAAGTTGTATGACGGCTTAAAGATGGTGAGGTTTGATGATCCAAGTTCTTTGTTGCTGGTTGAATGCTTTTGATACAGTTAATAAAAATGTATTAAGAGTTGAGTGAGGAGATTTGAATATAACTGGAAATTTCTATTTATAACAGTCGTGTGTAAGCTCAATTCTTCAAGATTTGCTCACAGATCTTGTCCTCGCCGCTTAAGGCCATTTGTCCCACAAAATCCCAAAGCCAAATAAAATCGGATATCACCATAAAAGCTCACAGTTACGACATAGTCCATGTGTTAAATTATACATGAGTTGAGTCGCCGAAAAGCGACCACGCCTTTCCGGACAGGCGGCCTGCTCCTCCCACTACCGCCCCTCACTAATTATTATAACCGGTTTTGTTTATCGTAATTAACCGGTAACGCCACCTGTTGTACTCATTCAACAACATACGAACTATTCGTAATTGCAACTTTAGAAGCAACAGTTCAGCTATCGAATACCTATCGAAGTTGAATGCTAATTTCAGTTAGAAATTCGAGTAGCAAAGGTATTAATTTAAACTTGGTTAATCGGCGAGTTTTAAGTAGTTTCTTCAATGGTTTCGATGAGATTTTTATTGGTAGCGATTTCTATTGTTACGATAGAGTTAGTGTTCATTTAATTCACTACATCTGTAGTTTTTATATCCTTGTCTTTTATCTGTTATGATTTATGAGTCGTGAAAAAAACTTTATCGACTGTTTCACATTCTTCGACTATAAATTTAGCATATTCAATATTCATTTAAATAAGAACATTTACAAGTTGAATTTGGTCAGCTTCTAAATTTAAAAACATACTCAATATACTCCTCCTTATAATTCCGTGCAAGTTATAAGTCTTGTAAAAGTCAACTTAAACAAGTTGCTATCGTGATCGCAAGCGATGGGTAAGCGATTTGTCTCGTCCCAACGCGTTTAAACCTAACATGGCTTTGCTCTGCGTGGTTTCAAGCCAACACTATATGGTCAACACTTGGAAATGTGTTCATTTAGCTCTAGTTATATATTCTTGTATATCTAGACTTAGTTCATCTTCATCTGATTAATACAGTAGACCTTGAGACTGAAAGGGCGTAGCATTATTGTTATTTTCTCTTTACTTTTTGCTGATTGTATTATCAGTAGTTTTTGAACTAGATAAACAAAAGCAGACATAGTCTGCTTGCTGATTCATTTGTTTAATAATAACTGCTGTAGCATTAGGCTTGTTATCATGTTTCTCTTTTAAAAATGACTGCCTAATCATTAACATCCGCGATGATTGTGAAATACTAACTTGGTGTTATGTTCAATGGCTTCAGAGTTTGTGGTTCATATATTCGAGCTGTTTGATGTTAAAATCTGGTGTTGTAGGGTCCGATTGTTAAACCTTTTTTAAGTAATTTCTAATGGTTTGGTTGACGCTTCCCATGACTCAACGACTGGTTTTTACTTTGGCTACAGGCCAAGTGTTGTCTTACAGCGTCGCAACGCGGCCAATCTCTTGGAGACATTACCAGCTGACAGCGTTTAGAGGCGGTATTTGATGCATGGGGCATATTGTTTGTCTATGATGTTTTTATTTTTATTTACTCGTTTTAAATGCTATGACTATAAATAGTTAGTTTATTTAGTTTAAAAATTTCATTCTCTATGTTTTACTACGAGCAGCTGAATGCCGATACTGTAATAATTTGATCTATTGAGTTTGTTTCATAGGACCATAATTACCGTGAAACCTAATTAGGTTCGCGGCGAAACATCTCTTCGAATTTCAGCAATAAAAAATAATTAAAGTATTTACGAAACATCTAAATTTATATACTTGCTTTAGCATTAATTGCAACGAAATCTTTGCGAAGAATATATCTGAATATGCACGACTCATACTTTAGACTTTCGTATTATTAAAAACAACGACGACACGGTTGGCGTAGTGGCTGAGCGATGCTGAGCTGCGTGTCACGGGTTTGATCCCCGTACGGAACAAATACTTGTATGACTTACTGGGGGTCTAAAATGGGAATCATAATAGATTAATAATATCATCTATGTACGGCCTACAGATAGTTGTTTCGGGTCTAGCTGTTTGTGTATGTGAGTTTAAATGTTTGTAAACGCACTCACGATACAGAAGTAATTCCTAGTGTGGGTAAAAAATCTTAAAAAAATCGAAATGCTGTTGATATCTTTTGAAGAATAAATCCTCCAACAAGGTAAACCTTCAAAATTCAACATAGCACAGAAACTTTGTCGAAGTACCTACACAACAGTAATTAACTTCGCGAAGCTTCCCTCGTATTTGATCTAGCAACAGTATGTAATTTCTAAATGGTTATAAACAGTTATTTCGAGATAATTCCCGGCTTCCGCGAATTATTGATTGATTGGTATCGGGAGCCAGTGTTTTGCTGTGGGTTGCCACATTCCAGAAAGTTACCCGTAAATTGAGGTGGCGTTAATTTGTATGTGGTTGTTGATAAGTTGACACAAGCTGTGGTTTACTTTAGAACATCAAAGTTGGATTGATTAATATTTTCATTCGGGTTCAAGTGGAATTTAAATAACTGAAATATTTTAAACGGCCATCAATATGAACAAATAAAAAAGGTTGTTACTTTTTTTTGCGCTATGCAATCTTAAATGTAGTTTTTGGGGTAGTCCCATACTAAAAATGATGATGGAAATGACCAAATTAGAAGTTTTCAGCTATCTGAGTTACCTCTCTCCTGGATATTGTTTTGTTTATTCATTCTTTTTGTGGTTACTAAAGGGTTGTCATCAATACCCAAATCAAAATGATGAACTTAACGGCTTTGAACCAGAAGAAAATATCATTATTTCAGCATTTTTAGGTATGGTATGATAATACTTCACACAATTTTTATCGAGTATTGATTTTCCATTGTTAATAAAAGATTTGCAGATCATCCGTAGAGACATGGCAGAAAAAAATATGTATACTAGATAATAACTTCTAAACTCCCCATAGTAATATAAATAATATTTTATAATTGATATGGAACTACTTCGAAAGTATACCCTTTCGAACACAAAAAGATATACGAAAATTGGTTCACAGTTGACGGAGTTATCCTTTTAAAAAAACGATTCACTCAAATCCTTACAACTCTATAAATCAAGTCTAAAGCTTAAAAGCAACCTAATCAAAGTAATAATCACTATATCTATTCAAGACTTCAGCATTCATCGACTTACCAGTTACATTGAGTGTTGGGTAAATTGAACATGGCAGCTTGCAACCCCAATGATAGGCGTAAACGGGCTGCATTCAATATCGGTAAGTGTTTATTCATAAGTACCGTAGATATCGGTACCTATCTAGAAGAGTAATGGCTATGGGACTACAGGTTCTTCTGATATAATCGCTTACCCTCGTCGAGTGACGGGGTAATAGTGTGGAAACTATGTATGTGACTTTTAGAATATTCAAGGTATAGGAAATGAAAGGAAAGTATTTCTTCGCATGATTTTAATTAAAGGAGTGACTATGGTCAAAGATATAGGGGCTAGGGGCTACAGGAGAGTTCGGTCTTGTGCCCGGTTGATGTCAATAGGCTCGCCCCCATTGCATGAGACTTAAGCATTACTGGCAAAATGTGGCTGTACTTTACTGCTGTGCTAAATGCAAAAGGGGTATCTAAAGGAAAGTCGGTTTCGAGAACAATAAAATTTGGTTTTTGCTTTATGGAATACGGATTATTTTTTTATGTTTTAAATTAGATACCTACTGCTATTTGGCTTAGTTCATTAGATGTGTATTTATTTAAGCTATTAAAATCGCTTGTAACTTTTTTAAAGTAACTGCTTTTGAACTTAGCACGGCAGTAGATAGGAACTTTTGCTTAATTCTTTGGGGATTATAAGCGTGGTGTTTTGTTTGCAAGGTCAGGGCACTGATAATGATAATAGATCGTCACATAGACTCTGTGAGGATGCAAAAGAATAAAAAAGAAAACCTTTTGTCGATGCCATTGAAAAGTGCTCTAGAAAGTAACACGAAACGCTGCAAGACCATTTATAACTTGTCTAGTACCTGGAACATATTGTAATCAGGTTATATTTATTAGGAATTATGATTAATTAATTTATTTAATTAATCATAATTCCTAATCTAATTAATTGTGTTTAAAGTATAATAGACCATATTAATAATTGTTAAAATCCTTTTATTGATTATTATTGTATAATGTGATCTATATAAAATGCTGTGCTCACCTTTAATTTAGATGCATGCAATTCTATTGTAATTATTGTAGATGTTACTCACTACGAATGATTTTGTATGTATTTAGTTGGTTTGCCTAAATAAATATAAAAAGACTTGGGACTTTGCTTATGTATTTTATATTTCAGGTTGTCAAATATGCACTGCCGAAGACAACATGGACAGCGATCGTCAGCAAAACACTTCGGCCACAACCCTCAACATTGAGGAATACGAATCAAGGAGCAGGAGGAACATATACAGCATGTAGGAGAGTCTGTATATCATTCTGTACACCCCACATAGTGTACACCCCACATAGAAATATTTCAGTCGCTACTGAACGTGGTAATCGTTTTCCCGTCGGTGTCCCTTACACCCTGTATATACAAAAAGGGAAGCTACGATGAAAACATAAGGTACCTATTATGATGGTATAAGGTCTTAAATGCTATTGTTTGAAATTACTAAGTACTCTTAGTTAGCTACATTTGTTGTTAAATACCGTTTAACCTGATACTTACCTGCGTATTATCCTAAAAGCGTTAATTATAAAAGTCTACAGACAAGGCGTTTCCAACCACTAAAACAAACGTCCTTGTTACAATATTGATGATATTTCAACTAGTAACACACATTGAATAAACAGTCATAGACGTCGTTACTTTTGTTTGAATAATAAGAACAGTATAAGTTTAACATCGTGTTAAGGTTTTATGGACTTGTATAAGTGGTGAAGTTAATGCACTTGACGCTGTTGCGATCAGCGACTGTTCAAAACCTATAACGACTTGGATTTACTTGAAATAAATATAGGTATGTCCTTGAATGTACCTATCAGCACAATATAAGGAACTTTTTTTCCAATATTTGCTACAAAACGATAAAAAGGTTGTATGGATTCTGAATTAAAGTATCAGAACGTTGTTAATACCTTTAGCATATTTTTTTTCTTTGTATTGCCCCAACTCTTGCGTATACGCATAACCATTATACCTGGTCATTAGCACCTCAAATAAACTAATTTACACTTCAATTAATTTAATGAACTCCACGTCAACGTCTCGTACAATTACAGTAATTATATCGAAGACAAATATTTACCGTGTATTTACAACTGATGTTTAGTCGATCGCCCACGCGTTGACAGGCGGCCATTACTGCGCAGACGCACCGGAGGGCTTAAGCCCCTTCACATGAGCTAGCTTGTTCGTATCAAACTGTCAGAAGTTCAGGATGTTGTGCTTAAATGAGGCTATATGGAAAATTTTCAAGGAGCCAATTAATTCTCTATTTACTTTGATTGATGTCTTTGATTCGGTTGTTTGATATTCTTACAAATTCTACAAAGACATGATAGGTAAATAAATATTAGAATACAGAAGATGTTTAGTCTCCAAACAAGAAGTAAAAAATAGAAAAAGATTTTTGAAAACTATTTTTCCACAATTTCATCAAGTATAGGTGTATTCATGATGATTAATATACTTTCAGCGGCAAATAAAAATAAATCAAGGTGTTATATAAATAAAGGTCAACTTAGTTTACAATAAACATACTTTTCACCAAACATGACAAATGTTGTTTCAATGTATCTCGGACTTTAAACCGTACTTGTAAAAAATGTGACTACAACAATAGTTTGTAGGCTCACAGCTATACAAATTGAGCATTGTACCCGATGTTATATTTAATTAAATTTTGTTCGCTTGTTTCGACAGAATCTTCATCATGTACCAATTCACGGGTATTTCCCTAGGGTTAGGATCAACTGTTGAGATATAATAAAAACAGAGCAGTGGACCAATAAAATGTAAACTAACTCCGTTTTTAGCCTTCGCACAAACAGATGATGGTTTTGTTTATAATATGTACAGGATCCGCGAGTTTAAGATTCATGGAAACTATAAAATAAATGTCGTTTCAAACGATTGAATATAAATTATTTCACTTCACTGCTTTATCCGCGTCAACCTTTTTCAAAATAGAGCCATAAAACAGTATGTTATACAATAAATTCCTTTTAATCGTTTTTGTCTTCTATATTGATTGTGTTTTTCATTCCAAATGTGGATAGATTTATGCCAAGTTTTTTTTTTGTTTTATGCCAAACGTAGACCTTCTTTTTATTTCAAATCTCGTTACTAGAAAAAATCTCTTAATCAATAAATTTGGTTTAAATGTGAAATAATTAATTGACAAGGTATACAATACTAAGAATAGGTAACAAATACAATATGAATAAAAAAACTAAACAGTACCTATATAATAATGTCTACTCAATTTGGAATAAATATTGGTTCCAAAAAAAGTGGTTGCTCAGCTTGAATTTCTCAGCACCATATTAATACACTAGCTTTACATCTTATACATTAAAATAATCCATACAAACCTTCTTCCAACGAAACGTAGTGTGTGAAACGGCTTCCTTTTGATAAATGCACTCTCGCGACTTTAGATAAGCAGACATCCAGCTCTTGATATGTCCGTCTGACAGGTCGCTAAGACTAGTGGTAATTGCTCCACGAGAGCTTGCCATCAATTAACATTCAATTCTTAAGAATTTGTTCGACGTTTCGTTAATATTGCCAATCCTTAATTGCCGCCTTTGATTGAGAGGACATCTGACATTTTCAAGAGAATAATTTACAGAACCTTTTGACTTAACTGTTGATGAATTTGAAGGTTTTATCGCTAATTAGGAGAACAATAAATTGTGATTAATTGTTAACTGGAAAAGGGGTAAATCTAGTTGGAATAGCACATCCTTTATTTCTATGTTTCATATATCTTTGTGTTCTTAATTTTCAATTGATTTTACTTATTCTCTCTAATGTTAACTTGACTTATGTTTTTAGTCATAAAATTAAACGAGTCTGCCAGCATTTCAAAGTTTATTGACGTAAGTAATTTCAAATACAAAATGTTCACATGTTGTTCTGGTTTAATAATTGCTAATCTTAACAAAATAATTGGCACTGAATAAGCACGTCTGTATTTTAATTCCTGTTTATTATTTCTAAGCTAAAGTGGTTGACCACTTAGCGGTTTATAGGTAACTATTTTCCTTTCAAAACATATAAAATCTCATAGGTACTTTTACATTAAATACAACGGCTGCTAGTATTTAGATTCAAACCGCAACTTTAGATAAGCAGCCACGCTTCGGGCACTTGAAATGTCCATCTGACAGTCATTAAGACTAGTTTAGACTAGTGTTAATCGCATAACGTGAGTTTCCGTCCTATCTAAACTAGACTTTAGCAAATGCACGTATTAAAATTTTAATGTTCTGTGTGTATGCATTGATATTTTGTCATTTATGAGCGTCATGTATGAGTATGTTCCGACGTTATTTAGGAATGTTATTTTCTGTATATATGCAAGGCACTCCAATATTCACTAAAATCATGACTAATTCACTGATAACTATGAGAACTTAATGTTAAGTTTATAAGACCAAAAATGCTAAAACTATATTTCATGCATATAAAGAATCTAGGTAATCTATTGATAAAAAAAACGTTTCGGGGCTCTAAAAAACTTAGGATTTAAAATATAGAATCAATATGATACGTTAAGTGAGCATTGCCATGCAGCACACTTAACGTGGTAAGGTAAATATTGATTAAAAAAAAAATTAATACCAGTACTAAATCAAAATCTATATTGTTGCATTTTTATTGTATTAGTTATGGCATTACTTACTTAACTAACAAATACAATTAGGAACCAACACTTATTCGCGTTTCATATTCATCTTGTTTATGTGTATCATGTACTACATCTCGACACTTTAACATTAGCCTGCTAAACCACAATTATAAACATAAAATCCCTACGATCCATCTTGGCAGAAAAAGTAGCGTTGTAAGTCTTTAGTAGTTTCTTTCGCTTTTGTATGAAGTGGATTATTCAGTTACTTCGATTTATTTTTTTATATCTCCAGCTTTTTATGTTAAATCGGTTACCAAGCTTTTGTTGCTTACTCGTTTTCTAACAAAACATTTAATTTAAGCTGATTCAGAAATAGAAATTCAATTACATTATCGCAGTGACCAATTGGAATTTCTGTTATCGTCAAGGATGGAGCGACGAAAAAATAATTGAATTACTTTCACTAAGTCCATTTAATCTAGTGTAGTAGATCAAGAGCTAGAGATACAAAACAATATTCAACACACTAAAGTGTTACAGAAAAGATACAATTTAAAATCTAGCTTTTAAATAACAGCCTTCGGTATCAGACAAGATTTCAGTTACATAAAAGATAGTTGTACTGTTGGTCGTTAACAAGAAAGTCTGTCCCACACATTCGCTTTGCATCGGCAGTTTAGATAGGATCAACTTAAAATATCCCGATTGCAATATCTCCGACTATAAGTTAGGTTATCTTTCGACGTGGAATAAGGATTTGTAATCGGAGGATAATCCAGATCATGGAGCATAACATGTTGTGTTATTGGGGATCGGGACTGAGCTGATATCTCGCAATTTTCCTTGTAACTTATGAGATTTTTGTACTTTGGTATATTCTGTGGTAGAATTATTTATGTGATCTTTTTTAGATAGGAAGAATAGTGAGTGTTCAATGATAGTGGTACGGCCTAAAAACATTGACTACTTTTTTCATGTTTTCGTTCATCATCTGCCTAGCCTTTTTCCAACTATGTTGGGGTCGGTTTCCGGTCTAACCGGTTGCAGCTGAATATCAGTATTTTACATGGAGCGACTGCCTATCTGACCTCCACAACCCAGTTAGTACTGGGTAATGCAATATCCCTTGGTAAGAGACTGGTTGTCAGACTTTCGGAACACTGACTACCTGTAACGACTGTCTAAGATCTACAAATGACAGCAGCCCACGGCTTAACGGGCTTTCCAAAGCACGGAGAAAACTCGGTATGTAACGGGTAGTTATCCATTCACAGACCCACCCAGGCAAGCGCGGCTTAACCTAAAGATCGACCCAAGCGGCTGCTATTAGTCAGCCACGAGCTCCTCTTCCTTTTTTCATATTTTCGTTCATTAGTTGATTATTGTAGATAGAATGATACGGCCAGAGATAAAGAAAGTAAATCACAACTATTTGTGTCACAAAATGAATACCAATCAGTATGAATTAAAACGAACGGAAAAAATGTCTACATTTAAGGGACTATCGTTTCCAAAGGCACATAAGGAATAAGTAATGTGCTCAAGTTCTGTAATAAATCTTAAAAGAATGCTTTGCCCGCTCCCAAAAGGATACTCGTGGAAGCGTTCACCTTCTATTTTCCTCGTTATTTATGAGCCTATGCTTTATACTAGAACCGCGGGCCAAGAATAAAATCGGTAACTAAAATGAATGGCCGTACGTTACCATAATCATAGATTTCCAAAGCAAACTGAATAAGTTTTTTCTTAATGAAAACGAATGAGAAAAACTAGAAGCTGATACCGAAAGGGCTACTATCTAAACTGACTTTTAAAAAAAAAACGACACTGTGATTTGAGTTTAACGATGAGAAAACAAAAAGCCTATATCTAATCTTAAGACGTGAATTATGGGGATCTGTAGATGCAGTCGTCTATTATAGTTCAGAATGCCGGCTCTGTCTTCCATTTACACGTAATTTACATTAAGATGCCTTCACATTTGCATGCCGGAATAACCTTTTCATAATCGTCACGTCGGTGGCTCCCAACTTAGCGATTAGCTTAATGGATTTCTCAATTTAATGAAACTCAAACTTCGTAATTGGCTTTTTAAAAGATAGGACGGAATTTACGATTACTTACTTATTTCTGGTGTTTTGTCTGTGCGTCGCCGACGACGGACTTTTTTTGGACGCGTTTTTAAAAACAGAATTCACTTTTGTGGACCGTTTTACGAAAAAAAAAAACAATTGGGTAAGTATTTAAGCTGGCACGGACAGGACGACAATAGTTGGAATAGGGGTACCTCGGTTGTGAGAGGCACAAATCTTTTTGTTTGATCAGGCGTTTGTTGACAACAAATTCGTTGACGTTAATCCCTTGACAATAGTACCGTTTTATCCGGGGAAGGCTAGACGGCCCCAACGGTATTCTCCTAAGTTAAATCTCAATGTTTGTTTAAAGGATTCTTTGAAATGATTGATGTTTATTCAAGCGGTAAATCCCCGCTAAACCCACAAAGTATTAAAAATTAATATCGATATTGAATAGTTACATTGTATTTATGACATTTATTGGTAACGCTCAAACACACTATGAATAAATGTTTAAAACCTTTTGTTACGATGGTAAAATATTTGTATGTATATTCCATGCAATTGATTTGACGGGGCGGTTGGCGCAGTGGCTGACCGATCGACTGCTGCGCTACGTGTCGCGGGTTCGATCCCCGCACAGAACAATTTTTTTACTGCCTGCAGTTATTTCGAGTCTGGCTGTTTGTAAACATACACACAACACAGGAGAAATTCGTAATGTAAAGCAATGTTTAAAAAAAAGTCTATCACTATGTACTTTGTTTACATAGATATCGAGTATTAAAATCGAACTAAAAAACATTTTTCCATTTATGAAAAATCTGTCACGTGATCGTAAGAAATGTAGAAACTACACAATGTGCCAAAACTACTTGTTGGCATTCACTGAAATACGTTCTTATATTAAAAGCTTCGATACCTTTAAAGTATCATCGTATAAAAACGGTAATTACCCAACACTCGTTTATAAATCGTCAAGAAAGTTCAAGAATGTGATGAAAAAGTTCGGTAATCTCGCTTAAGGTGTCAGAACCGTTCGTTAGTCGTCATTCTTTCCGTCCACTCTAAATTATATAAATTACCGAAGTATTTCGTTTTTATACAGACGTCGTTCCGGGAGCACTGGAAACATTCTTTGTGCAGTATTTTGAAACAAAAGACGATGAGAACAATAGCACATCTATTTTTTTCTTCCGTCATTGGAAACAATGTCGATAAATTAAAACACGGCTGTAATTTGGCAGACATATTTATTTATACACGTTAAAGATCAGCGTCGTCATTTATAGCAATTCGTTTATTTACAAAATCGAGTGAAGGTACTAATAAATCACAAAAATAAATAAATTTAATTAAGCTCCTAACTTACGTCCTACTCGGATTTTGGTTTTCACAGAACCAAAATTTGTTTCAAATTATATATAATTTTGGTCTCTTTTACACTTTTGCACTACGAAACGAAACTTAAGTTATTAAGTACAAGTGTTTAAAGCCTAACATCAACTTTAAACAAATAATTATGACACTACACTGTAATACGTAATATTACGTAGATGGCTAAGAGATTCTGAGACACTTAACGAGGGAATGGGAATATCGCATTAGAATCAAATATTAAACTTTCTGGAAAAAAATAATAATTTATACATCCACCCGTAACTTCTACAAATATCTGTCATAGGCCAAGAAAAATATAATTTCTCTGTTATGTTTTTTTTACAATAAATGTTTCCATTATTTACAAATACATATATATATATATTTATGTTTATTGCTGAAGAAGACGTCGTAAAGTTCACTAGTATGAGTAAGAACCTCATCAAAACTATTACCGTAAAATATATCTAATAACTATGTTTTAACTAAACGATAATAAGGACTAGTTGTAAAAATAGTTCTAGATATTTATACCGATTAGTCTAATAAACTTGATTCCGTATAACAGTCGACCACAAGACCACGAAACAAACAGAAATTTCATTTCATATTCCATTTTGAAAGATAATATTTTTGTTGATCTCGGTCCAAAAACTCAAGGGAATCTAAAATGAAACTTCATATTTCGTACTCTTCTAGTTGATCACGATATTTTCCTTAGAAATACAAAACGAATTGAAATTGAACATCGAAAACCGGTACACGCATTACAGTTATTTATTTACAAGCAGTATATAAATCAAGTCATATTTTAGAAAATTATCATTTAGGTACTATTTTTCTTCTTAACATATGTACATAACTAATTTTTCTGGTGTTAACCTTACTGTGTTTCATAAATACATTTATAAGTAGTAACTTTTTAATTTACAATCGCCTAACTCTACGTACAAACAAAATTACACGAGTAATTTTTATTACAGCAGCATTTACATACAGTGTTCCAAAGTCCATTACAATTTACAACGTAACAAGTTACACGACATTCCACAATAAATGCAATTTAACTTTCACTTATTATCTCTCTTTAAGAGTTTTAGAGTATCACAAACAGCACTTCTGTCCACTCGAACTACTTGTCTTTTAAAAGAGCTCGTCCAAATGCTTAGGAACTGAAGACGCGGTCTTCCACCGACAGCATATCGAAGCTGTGACGTCACACTACCACGTCCCGCGGCAGTGAATCGTTGGTCGGTGTCTCTGGCACCAGCACTGGCTGGAAACAGTGTGCTGCTGGAGCGAAATCCTCAACTAGCTTTCGCTTTAACACAGAAGATGAACCGATGTACACATTGGTTCCTGGGAAGGTTCCTCGTCGTCTCCGCCTCCATAAAACCGCGGCTAATACAGCCAATCCAAACGCAATCATAGCTGACAAACAGCCTAGTACTAGCTCAGAGTCAGGTGAACGCTCTGGCACACGTTCCCCTCTCATAGAGCTGACCAAAACGGACATCAGTCGATCTCCTTCACTCACTTGAACATCCTGAACGCTTTCGGTTGAAACGCGTTGAGCTCTGCTGGTATCGATAGTCATGGTCTCCGACCGTTCGTTGTCAACGCCCGGTGTCCGAGATACAAGCTCCACTTGAATGTGGTAGACCGTGTCCGGCCATAATGATAGAGTTACTCTGGTGGAGTCTGTAAACAAATTGCCTTTCAGACCACCACCGTCAACTTCCCAAGTTACTAAATAGACACCGCGTGCTATTCTGGGTTCCCATGCAATTTCACCAATAACTAGAACTTTTTGGTGGATCAGGGATATTTCTTTGAGTGTCCACTTATGTTCATCGTGGTTCGAAGTGTTTGTATCATGAGCCACCCAAGTTTCGTCAGGACTGTAGATGGTGACGAGTCCTAATGGGTCGACTACAAGTACTCGAAGAAGGGCCCCTTCGTTGTTTGAAGGTACTCTTGTAGCTAGAGCTTGAGTTTGTATGATTTGCCGCCAGGGACCTTCTGCGGCACGACGCATGACGACGTAGACGAGGGGCACGGGGCGGGACGCTGCGCGGGGCGCCGGCGGGGGCCAGCGAGCGAGCGCTCCACTCACACGCATCACCCCTTCGCCCTTCGTGTGGATGACAGGCTGAGTCTGCGACGCGCGCGCCGCTTCCGAATGGAATTCACATGCGATCTTGCATCCCGGAAACTGTAAATAAAGGTCCTGTTAATCTAACAGTTCAAAAAAACTGTGTAAATAAAATTAGGAAATTGTACAAAGCTGTCAACTTACACAAATATCTTTCTCGTCGCAGATGGCTCCCCAAATCTGGTAGTTGGACTGCAGAAGTTCACAATTTTCCCAGCACTGCAACAACAAACTCATGTTGTACAAAACCATCACATCACAAATTCGTCACAATTAAACTAGTCTTTTGAACTCCTTTGATTTATTACCGTGTCGGTCATTACGACGAATGAGGAGTGTGTACTGACACAGACAAATTTAAAAGTTAATGCTCATCCCAGAGACAGGCAGAGTGTGTTCAAACGGAATCTTTTTGTCAAATTAGTGTGCGTTATCGGGTGGTCGTGGACTTGAGTGTGGATACAGTCGTTTGTCATTACTTGTGGAATTGGGTCGAGCTCGTTACTGACATAGAAACACGGTCTCTGTAATGTGAATAGGGCATAATTATGTTCAGATAGCTTCGCCAAAACGTGTGATTATGAACAGGTAAGCAATTATTGAAGATTACATTTGGAGCAAAAACTATTTTGATTGTGGATTGTGATAAAAAGTATGTATCTATTTCTTACACATATATACTCATACAACAATTTGAAATAAATCACTTCTTATGAATAGCACTTCGTTTAATAACCTCCCCCGTAAAACTGTCATTTCTCCATTCTGAAATCAATAAATCAAAATATAGAAAATATCAGTTTTCTATATTTTGATTTCTTTTTCGTCTGGTAAGCAAAACATGAATTTTCTTCATCTCCAAGAGAACGACACATCTAGCCAAATTTGACTACTCAGGGGCTTCAAACGCAGCATTTGTCATTGGAAACGCTCATTAGTTGGAGTTGACGTTAACTTGACGCCCGCGCTCGCCTCGGTAAGCTTTAATAATTATAAGAACGGGCGAACCACGATTATTAATTACTGGTATTGACAAAAGGTACCGTCGGAATCCACGTTCCAAGTGAGAATTTATTGGTTTTAGCACTAACCCCTAGATGTTTTGTAGCAAAAAGTCGTTCATTTTATTTCCGTGCTGTGTCGACCAGAAAAACGTTACAGAGCTACGTCACGACACAGAAGTTATAAATACTGATTGAAAAACATAAGAAGAAACTATCTACTAAAATTGCAATGGGTTTCAAAAATGGTCGATGTTAACTTTTATGGCTTTTGTCGTAAAGAGAGTATTGTTGGAAAGGAAGCTTGTACATTATCATCCATGGTACTGCTTAGTTTAAAGTTTACTGCAGGCCTTTAATTTAGTAAAATATTAGCTGCAGGCATAAAAGAATCGTGAAGCATCACGAATATCTTGAAATTCTACATTCCTAAATATTGTGTTTTGAGAAGGAACTTGTAATTAAATGTTATAGCAAAACCAATTAGAATAGCTTTACGAGTTTCCTGAATACCAACTTCTAATTGTTGGAAGCTGTGGATTTTAATATCTACAATTAGTATTTTTGCACCGATAGTAAAATATGATTGCTTCAAACAGCTGAGCCTTGAGAATTGTTTGTTCACTAATTGAAAAGCTATGTTTGCTCAGAAAATAACACAAAGCTTTTGTAATCAAATAAGTGATTAATTTATTTTTGAACTGGCTTCCTATCGAAGTCCTATTAATAATTAAATGGTAGGTTATTTATTTTGTGCAACAGATGTTTAATGTTACCCATGGCATTAAGTTAATCAAATGCTTCGTCTAATCTAATACTGAAACTTATTTTAAAGTAATATCGAACACTGAGTTTTAATTCCCCAGCATGATATTCTACAACTGAAAGCAAAATTGTGATATTTTCTTTTCTTACTAAACTTACCAAATTATTCTGGTAACAATAGTGTATGATTGATTATGCAATCATTTCTTATTCCTTCTGTTTGAAGCTACACTTAGATGGGTAATTGCTATTGCAGAAGTTTCTTTGTAAAATCTCTAAAAGTTGTTAGTTTTAACATGTCTGGGTTTAGTTTTATAGCTGCTAGGTCCATTTCTTTTGAACACTTACCATAAAACAGTCGGGGCCCTGCAAGCATGAAGACTCCCCGCCTGGCCGCGGTGTTGCAAACTGTGAACAAACATCGAAAATGTCACTCAAGAACAAACTTTGTAATTAAAGCTTAATTAACAAAAAAATGTAGTGATTTAACGATTTTAGCCTTTTTATTACTCAATAATATAACTTTATTGCTTTTGTTTAATATGTAGAGTGGGCTGTTTATATTCATCGTTTAGTTTTTTTTTAATATTTAATAATAGATAGGTATCATATGTCCCGGCCATTTTATATTACCAGCGACACTTCAAGAAACTATAAAATATCGCCTTACAGTGTTTATTGCGTAGTTAAATACAAATCCTAACTTCTAATCGTCAAACCAGGAAACCAAATCTCTAAGGAAATATTCATAATCATCATTTTAACAATTTATAGTTAAATAAACTCATATTAGAGACTGCGCAATCGTAGACACTTTTTGTTACCGATACGGCACACCATCACGGGAAACTATAGTTTTTAATAATAATTCATAAATATGTATCCGACAAAAGAAATTTCATTTACCTATTCATTTCTTCTCTTACTAGTTACCTTTTTAAAACAAATGAATATTAAAACATTTAAAAGTATTAACAAAATGGACGATCTATCTGCATCAGAAACACGGTCCAGATTTTCGGTGGTCACCACTCCAAATAAAATTATTATTATGGTAAACTGCATATTAATGCAGTTTATTAATGAGTATAAATAAGCATATTAAAAAGTGGAAATAATCGCTACTAAAAGCATAACATGCATATTTGTCATATTTGTTCAAGGCATGAAGATGACTCACTGAAAGATTTTTACAAATCTGTGAAATGTTTTCATTTGTAATTTATCATAACCAGCACCAATTGGAACCACGTATTTTGGAGCCTATATGTTGTGTCCTTCACTTGGGTTTTAGGCAAATGCCTAGTCCCTTTCCAATATAGGTACCTTTGCGATTTTAATCCATTAATTCCCTTTTAATCAAATAGTCCCTTAATGAAAACATCAACAGCACAGAACAATCCGATTAATAGGGCCTGTCATCATCACCCATCTGTTTGATGATCAAACAACTAAACAAAACCTAAAGCGCTTAATTAGTGCTTCAATCGCACTTTAATTTCGTCCAAACCCAATATAAAGGGACATTTAATTATTCGACAGAGGGCCAATACATTACTCGTTATCTGAACAGTGTTCGAAGAGGTTTTATGTGCGGGCAAAAAAAAAGAAAATAAATGTTCGATTCGAGCAACCAGTTTAATGTATTTGATAAAAGTGACGGGCATCTGCTTACCGTCGGCTGGACGGTCGCTTTAATTGCCTGATATGCCGTGGCTCATGGCTGGGGAAGGTTGAACCACAGTGCAGTGGCCTAAATGTCAAATGTTTTAATGTCGTGATGAGGAGTTTATGTTGAATGTGACGATTTGTGTGCTTTCTTTTCTGCGATTGGCTCTTGATGGGCCGTAAATATGTTTTAGTGTGCGGAATGCCAGATTCTATGTTGTTCGCTGTTGTAGTGTGAACGAATTTTATTTAGTTGCTGAATTATTTACGACCGTCAACAAACTCAAAACAAACGCTGGTTTTGTAATTTACTTGGCACGATGTTCTTTCACGTTTTCAAGTAAATATTAAATTAAAAAAACAAATATTTGCTAACAATGTTCTCATAATTTGTTATTTTGAAAACGAAGCTAATTAGAAAAATAATTTCTTATTTATGCGTTATCTAAATGACAGACATTAAAATAACCTATTTCCTTGCCGGATACAATTATAGACGTTAAGATAACTTTACACAAGAATGATAATTTCAGAATGTAAGCGCTTTTATTTACGACTGTAATTATTAGAACGAACCCATAACATGCTTTAGAAAGCAAGTAGCGAACAAAGAGTAGCAAAGGAAAACAAAATTACTCTTTTAGGTCACTATCATTGCGGCTAATGATGCCAATCTGTGGCAGAGGCCATCAAGCGACTCGGTCCGTCTACCCGTTATTAGACGTAATCATCGTAATTTTTCACACAATTTATTTTTTTCTACCACGATACTACAGCTCAGGAGTGTTATTTCACGTCAACTAATGACAACAAAAAATACACTCGAGATTGAGTGCGCAATGCGCCGACAATAAAAACAGCCGCTATATTTACTACATTCTTATTCCCGTCGGACTTCAAAATAGACCTCATTAATCAAGCGAATTAAGAAAATACCTTGCTGAAATCATCCTTGTCTACACTTATAGTTTTACTCTATTTTTCAACTCCAACAAGTTTTTATTAAACAACAGATAATCAACTTTCGCCTTTCCAAATACGCAAACAACGAACTTCTAACCGATTCAATTATTACAAGTATTGTATCGCACGACTTCGCCTCTGAGAGTTCGAAATATGAAAGTTAAACAAAACAAAACGACGTGAATATACTTCGGTAACTGCAAAGGGAAGTGAGTGAATAACGAATGACGGTGATTGAAAACAGCCCGTCGAGTGGCGAGTATTTGTGTTAGATGCCGCCACAGATTACCCTTTTGTTAATCAAACAACGCTTATTGAATAATATTTAATTAATCTTTCGTATTTGACTTCGGATAGCGTCCCCCGAAAACGGATCACTTAGAGATTGAACGCTAGATACTTACAAAAAGAATTTAAATATCGTTCCAGCCAATAAATTGAATCGAAGAACAAAAAAAAAGAGAATCGATAAACGTTCTAACACGCGTCTTAATAGTTATTTCGAGTCAACAGTTAATCTGAATAGAAAATTAGGGTTCAAGGATGTATTACATTTACATTTTAAAGGCGAGCCAGGATGTTGCATACCAACACTTAAGAGTTTACGAAATCCATTAAAGATAATCGTCAATAAGTCAGGGCCCTGCGGCCAGGCAGGAACTAATCGATCGATGGGCACACACGGTCGTTTACAATCAATCCATCAGCGTTTATGTAACGCGCAACTACCGATGATCTTCATTTATCATTTTGTTTTGTGGGTAGCGAGCGCGCGCTCTTGGGGGTCAAACCAGAGGTCCGTACAAAATAAATGCCAGTGACTTACGAAATATGATATGTAAACAACTTTTTCTCCTTTAATCTAACGACACATCTTCGAGATTAATCACTTGTGCAATCGGTAGTTTGGAGTTGATTAACTTTTGATTTATCGCTTTGTACTGCGAAAGAGATATTGAAATTGTAAATAGAAGAGAGTTTTTATTAAAATAGAGGTAGCATCAATTAAAGTCGAGCAGAAATTGTGATCTTATCGACAACAATAAACAATGGTGAGTGTAACGTTTGCATATAAGTTAGATAGGAGGAAAACATTAAACACCTAACAGCCTCCGTTGGCGAAAGAGGCAAAAACAGCATGAATTATGATTTCGTATAAAGATAAAATACAATCTAAGCTAGCGCGCCAAATGGCGAAGAAAAAATGAAATTTCTCCGCAGAACAGATTGTAAGAGTTGAAGAGCGTAACAAGAAATAAGGGTATAACCTAGTGCCTGATGTGGATTACGATTTAACTGATGGAGCAAAAGAATTTATTGAATACGCCCGAGTAGAGCAGGGGTATGTTTCGATGTTTAAATGGAATTATACCTACTTGATGTCGTCTTGTGACGGTCACAATCAAAAGCAATAAAGGAGTTGTTATACTTAGGCAGATACAAGAGTTATTTTACTGGAATTTGTATCTTCACCATCTTATAGCTGCACTTCTTTTAACGGCACAGCTAGCGCAGTGACTGAGCGACTGGCTTACGGAACAAATATTTGTATGGCCTACAGCTAGATGTTCCGGATCTGGTTGTTTGTGTATGTGAGTTTAAATGTTTGTAAACACACCCATGATACTGGAGAAATCATTAATCATAATAATGTTGGGTAACGTTTTCTCCAATAAATAAGTACCTATTGTTGAAGACTATCAAACTGCATCAAATGATAAAATAAAAACTGAAACACTAATCCGTGTAAGTAACAATTCCAATGAAATAGACACTTACGTTCGATATAACCACACCATTTCTAATGCAGTTTTCAATTCAATTTAACGTTTTCCAATAAAAGTCGGTCAAAACTATCAGACTTTAATACCGTATGTGGTATGGGTAAGTATACCGAGGCCTCTGTGTACCCTTGCTTCCCTCCCAGTTGGTATTTTATTTGATCTGCTGTAGGTAAACTCTATTACCGGTCCGTTTTTACAAGTAGAAATTCAATTTCAGTCCCGTTCGGTTTCAGGTTCTTAGTGGAAAGTAGGTTAGTTGAAGTAGAGGGATAAAAATAAACGAAAATTTGATGACACATATGTTTTCTATAAATTGTTCTTGTGGTCAGGGTTTCCGGGTTCAAATTGATTTGGGAAACGATTGGATATACCACACGTCTTGTTTTATTTTTTTTATCGTGAAATTTAAATTGATTAAATAAAAGGGGTAAAATAAAAAGGGTATTGAGCCATACAAAACAAAATACAAAACAGCTTTGACACAAAAACAATAACGCACAATTAATAAAGGTCTACATATCCATACATCAACTAACCTGTCTCCTAATTAGTGATACTTCTATTTTTATTTAGTTTATTTTACAAGGCATCAAGGACTCGAAGTATCGCGGGCATGTAGTATCATAATATACGATTAATGAAAAATATGTCCCCTGCGGCAATAAAAGATGGCATCGACATCATTAGGTACCAACGAAGATATGAATTTTTCATGAAATATGGACTCGCAGAACTCTCGCACGTCGCAGCGAGTAAAGAGGACCGAGGCATCAACATTATTATTTCCATCAGTACCATTCGTTGTACGACTTTTTGCGATTGCCTGACAGACCACAACAATTTTATCTTGCCTTTAGAACAAGACCATAAAATGTTTCAAAGTCGTTGGAACACGTGAGACTGAATTCATTATTCACTTTTGGAACGAAGCACGTATAAAAATCGTTGTTGTACAAAACTGTACAGAATAGTTTAAAACAAAAATGTTGTACTCCGAGCAAAGTGTTGACCCATTTACTTATTATGAACACATCCTGCCAATTTACTTTATTGATGTTATATTATAGCATCATTAAGTTTTTATACCCATTGCCTCTCTGACGGACCGCCTATAATTATGATGATACGAGGCCGTAGTCCTTAAACTATTTTTAAATTATACCAAGACGATCTAAAATCTGCCCCAGTATTATATGGATCATGTATATTATGAAGTCGATATCTTGATTGGCGCCCGCCATACAGTTTAAGGCTTTTAAAACAATTGGTTTTTAAAACATGAAAATCGTTATGCTATTAAACCCTTAGAATAATTACGTATGTAAATAAAATTGTATGTTAAGCAAACGTCTTTCTGAATACAGTGTCAAGCATATCTTTATTTGCATCCACTCTGTAATTTCGCGATGATTACAGAGAAACGAACACTTTAGCAGTATATCCAGACGTGAATTTAAATAGGCACATTGTACATTGCGTCCTGCAAGTCTCCGTAAAGTCCGTAGAAAGCAGAATTAAATCAAGCTGCCACTGTCGACCTAACAATGATATAAATGGTCACAAACACGTACCAAATTTGATCATGCGGCGAATAAATTAAATGGGAACACAATCAAGGATTAAATTACTGCTTCATTCTGCCTCCCACACGCGCTGGCGTTGCGACACATGTGCGACACATCGCTTGCAGTTCGCAGCGGACGATGCGCGTTATGTATGATTGTATGTAGGTGCCTTAACATATAATATTGTGGCACATTGTGCGGCTCCGCGACCGCATATAAATGCGCTGAGAGCAAATAAAACGGTGCTATAATTTCAAATCATACGGACAGAGAATGGGTGTGGACGGCGCTCTCATTGTGTGGAAATGATGTAACCGCTATTAAAAGTGTGGGCCGTATCCCTTGAATATTTCTTGCAACGAAGACGTCGTAGGGTCATATCGGTATTTTATATCTCACCGGAGACAATAGCATACATTTCCAACAAGAAAACTGGCTCCGTACGTTAAGTGGTCGTGGGCCCGCATTTCAATATTCGCCCCGGTCTACCGGTATTGCTCTCTTGAACGATTATGTTATTAAATATTCCGAATCAGATAGCAATCAATGATTTATGTGTAGAATGAACGTCTAATGATGGAGTGGATTATCTAAAAACGCTTTGTTATTTGATTTCTTATCATAAAATTACTGATTTTTATGGACGACATCGTTCTATGTGACAGATGAAACAACGGCGATAAATTATAAGACTTTATTTAAAATACAATGGCTACTTTTATGGCGTAGTAAAAAGTTTTAAAATTAGTAGAATTCTGAAATAATATTTCATTAGTACTATAAAATACCCAATTTACTAAACCTGCCATCCACAATAGACTTCAAACGCTAGGATTGACGAAAAAACATTAAAACGACTCATCAGTCACCCCTTATATGCATTTGCCATTTCGAAACCTATGGCAAAGCTACCCAGTAAAACGGTTTAACTTCGAGTTCAACGCCCTTTGTCTTATACCAACAATTACGAACTAATACCAAATCTATTTTGTATCAAATCCCGGTCACAAATCACTCCCCCTGAGATAAAGACGTGTTAAGGATTACACGAAACTATAATGTTCTGTTTAGTTTCGGAGAACCCTTTGGTTTAGATGTCCGGATTCTTACTAATTTTGGAACCTTCGGAAGCTCATAAAACAATACGCTCACACAATAAACAACGTGTGGGTGTAATCAAATAACTTATTATTATAGAACACGAAATAAAAGGAAAATGCGTTGACAATATACCTTATGACAGCTTATGAATTCTGATTAATGCAATTTCTGTTAAACCCAAATAAGAATTTTCTTCGAAGTTCATCGGAATCGAAGGACATTCTTGTATCCGTGAGGATAATATGATTCAATGTCGTCCCTTTCCAGCCAATGGCTGTGTCATATGTAGCTATCCTTTTTGGGCAGAGGCTGTCGGTTTTTGTGAGTCTCAGAAGTTCCGTGGAGCATGCGACAGATGTGCGCATGGCTGCGGTTGCTAACGAACCATGATTCAATCGGAATAATCTATAATATAAAATATCTTTGATTGTTTGACCACTGCCTGCTTCTTTGACATACGATTGACAAAATAATTTTGATGACTTGTTTGATTTCTCATTCGTAATTCGACAAATTGGCTTTCTAAACTTGTAGTTCAATTCGTGTGGTGTCTTATCTTAAATCATAAATAAATCGCAATAACTCACAGTAATCGATCGGGAACGGTATAGATCAAAACATCTAGTCTTATTTGTTGTTTTACAGGCATAATGCATTCTTAGAACTCATTTCAGATAAAGCAAAGTATAATCAAGATTCAAGTTAGAAGGAAATCGTGTAGAATGCAGTCTCGATGCAAGGACCGTTACGAAGCGATATCGGCACCGAATCCGATTGCCGCAATGCGAAAATTATCCGCAACCGTGGAGTACAGTGGAGGCGTAAAGAGGTCTCAGAAATGGTTATGTTTTGCTATGTATCTGATTTAAGTTGTGACGTGTCGTTTATACTGCTTACATTGAGTTAGATGCGATCAGTTTATTCCTATTTTATGGTTATTCCACGTCAAATATAACTAAAATAATGCCAGGAAACTTCACTATGTTAACGCTTACGACGTTATTTTATTTACATTCGCTGCATTAGTCTTGCTGCTATGTTGAACAGAAGTCAGCCGCATTTTATTCATATACGTGCTGTTATTTTTTTATTGCATTACATTACTTAGAAATTACAGTAACGTGAGAGATTAATTAAATCCACGCCATTCCTGAAATAATAAAATGCGCATTTGTAAATTCCGATCACGAATGACTAACATTACTTACACCGAATCGTAAAAATAAATTCAGAGAAGTATTTTCTTTTGAGACGAGAGCTTTAGACCCGATGGACGATATTGTTAGACTATGTTACATAATGTAGTTAGTATTTTGCTCACGAGCGTACTTATCGATCAGAAACGTGAACCATAGAGATATCATTAGTCCGAATGTACAGTTGCACGAAACACTTAGGCCGATCTCACAATCTAAAGGGCACTTCCTTTGATCTAAACCACCGATGAGAACGGTAACCCATATCAAATCGAATATGATCTCTAATGAGATTAGCGCTACACTTTTTTGAACTAAACTGGAGCACACGTTTTTTTACGAGTACGTTTACGATCGGCGGCATAGCTTAAAATTATCAAAGACCATATTTCAAAAGCATAAAATAAGAAGAGCAATTAAAGCGCTCATAACCGGGCTAGTAAATGGCCGCATAGTATTACAAATATTTATGTAGGCGGCCGAACAAACAGTAGCGTTAAAAGCAAAGACATGCGTTAATCCAATACAAACAGGGCTGAAAGAATTACACGAGAGGGACACATGCACCATAAAGGCTCTCTTTCCCGTAGGGTAAACAGGAGTGCGTGAAGTGAGGTAATCCCTCCTAGGTGTAGCTAAAGCTATGTAGACCTATTAAGGCCGAGCACCTCCATTCAAAATGTAAATGGCTTACTTAGAAATTCTCTAGGGGATTACGCTGCAATCTGCATGCGTATGGTAATTTTATACACATTGTCAATGGGTCACAATAAAAAAGTTTTATTTATTACGCAGAGTTTAACACTTTACGTGTTGCGGCAAGCGTAAACACTTAGTTCGGCTTGGATTTACATAAAAAAATATTTAGCTTCACTATTCCAATGCAATCAACCAAAAAATATCTGTCGTTATAAATATCGAAGGAAAACAAAAGAAAAAAAATTACAAAAAAAACTAACAGTAAAAATTAAAAGTGCATTCTGTTGTCACTGTGCCTTAACAAACTGACATCCCATGCGTCGCAAAGGTGGGCGTACATCAGACACTTAGGTACTCTAGTTTTGCCGCTAATTGTGACTCCACCTGTTTTAAGCTCTAGCGACTAGGAACAATCTTGTGTTAGCAAGTGCCTAGGGGAGGTATCAGTATGCAAGTGTGCACATGTCCTTATGAATCATTTATACTATGTGTAGGGAACATTGCTTCTATGCGTGTGAATGTGAACTACCATTGAGCTTTGACGTGATTTACAAAATGGTAGCTGATCGATTTGATTCGAATTTGGAATGCCAATTACAATAGTGCAAAGTACTCGTGATTATGTGAGGCGACATGAGATAAGCAGACTAGAATTTTCAGTAGCGAATTGAATCCTCTTTGACTGATGTGAATTTAAAAAATTTGCTTTAATTTATGGTTATGTTTTGTTTTCAATGATCCTTACATGGAAAAAAAAACGAAGATAAAATGCAAGTAACAAAATGGCTTTTATACTGCTCTCAACGCAAGCATTAATTCTTATGTAGTGTCAAGTTGCACGAAATTACGTACTCGTAACAGTCACATAAATGTCTCGAAACTTGAAACGGACTAAATTTTCATACAATCCGAACTAACCGGTGGCGTACTAAACAATAAGTATTTATTACAGCTAACCGTGGGGACGTACAATACATACATAAATTTTCCGCATTTACCCAGTTACTATAGGCAGATCTAACAAGACGAGAAAGCGTACCGTATACTCGGCAACTGGCTAACTTGCAGCCGCTTAATTTATAGCCAATTAAGTTAGTGTTAAGCTAAATAAACTGACATGAAGATAGCACAAGTAACCGTAATACAAAATACTCGCCCCCAGTCGCTTAACACAACCTACAAGTTTGTGTAGGCCCACGTTTAATGGTAAATCGCTGTCGACAAACCAACATTTTAAATAGTCCGGTTTATCTACTACGAGCTTTGATATTGCGGCACTGATGACAAGAACACGACTATTTGATTTATAATATTAACCACTGAGCTAGAAAGTGCCCCTTGCTATTACTGCTATAGGTCTTGTCTTTCATTATTGCTTATTGAATCGGCTTCCAAATGAGGATTAATAAGGATTTATGGACGCAGAAACAGAATGAAACTTTCCATTGCTAAGTCGATTAAATATAGTTCATTTACTATTCATCTGTCTCGGCGCGTATTTGTTCTTCAATCTATTGAACATTGCGATTTATTTTGCGTTCCTCGGATTGCCATCAGGTACGTCGCACCAAACTTTTCGGGCACCCCTTAAAATCATTTTACGTACAAAGTTTAAAATGACAAAGTTCTTAAAATGCCAAGTAAAAACTGAACTAAAGAAGCCAGATGCTGCAGACAGTTGGAAACAACTGGCCGGAGTTGCTTTACAAAAAGTTAGCTTTTAAAACCCTGGCTATAAATCAATAGAAAGGAGTTCAGAGGAAGTGGAAGCGTAAGGCGGATATTTACGGTGATGGTATACTCGCTCTACTTGCAGCGCGATAAATCTTTGGGCAGCACGCTTTGTAGCTTGACTTTATGGAAGTGCTAATCATTATTGTAATATAACACTGTGCCCCACAAACCGTTTCCCAAGATAGGATGACTGGGTCAACAATGTCCAAGTGCTTTGTTTTCTTATCCACTTCAATTTCACTTTAGAACGTTCTTTCCATTCAGTCCACTGCATTCTTTATTGTACTACAAGTACTTTTCTTAAAAACTGTTTCAGAAATTGGAGCGGTTACGTTTCTTTTTCTTTTATCGCGAATCTGGAGCTATGTAACGGTCTGATGCCAGAACAGCGAATAAAAGCAGACGTTCGGCGGTATCGTAACATTTATTCACAATATCATAATATTATTCTTTACGAGAAGAAAGAACCGCCAAGACCTGTCCATTGTGTACTCAGAATTACGTAAAGATACCAAAGAAAGGGTAAGAATTTTTTTATAAGATAAAATCGTCACGCTTCGATTGGTATCCAATTTACTTAGGAGAGGCCGCGCTCCGATGCTACCTGACTCTTTGTCGCGTGGTCACGCCAGCCGAGACTCGACCCGTTTGTAAACGTAATAGCTTCTTATTTATGTTGGTACTTTCAAATTAAAATATTCGAGAGACGATATCGTGCTGGACAAAAAACTTGTATGAGATGACTTTGATGAGAATAAATTGGATTGCGTCGGAGACTGGATGGTTGAACTTAATAGAAATGCAGGTGAGGCATGTAAGCGTGCTAGAGCTAAATGTCAAATGAGTTGCGTCACGGACATGTAACCTCGCTTATATAAAGCCGCGGGTACACAAAGCTTGTACTCACACAGGTATAAGATCGCTAAGGCTGGAGTCATTAAATAGAAGATCTTAACCATAACTCACGTAATTCCCAGCTTTAGGCCATTTTGCTAATTAAGTTACGTAACAATTTCTTTGCTTGCTTTGTTGTGAAGGAAAATCGAATTCAGTTATGTAATTTTAAAGAGAACTGTTTTATTAGATTATGTTCTAAACAACACAATCTTGCAAACAAAAAATGGACGATCGTTATTAATAATGCCATTATTCCTTAAAAATTAAGAAAATTATGAAAACCTAGCCTTAATAAAACTTTCATTAAGCCTATGTAGTTCATATCTTTATAACATCACTGTTAGAAAATTTGGTTTAAAAAATGATTGAATTTATCCTTTGTTTCTTAAAAGCGTATAAAAAAACTTTAGCTCCATGCAATAATAACTGCGCATTTAATTAGCAAAACAATACAATTTCTTTCCGAAGAACTTTCATAAATATCGAACAAAGGCTTTTGAGAGAATTTCCTTGAGAACATTAGGGGAAACAAAGAAGAAAAAAAAGATTATCTACTTACAGACTCTGACTAGCCACTTAGAGTATAAACGGTACTTAAATCAGCAAAAACAAAAGCCGACTAAGTAAATGCTTTTGCCTAGTGCCAGCACTTCGTACTTGTGTATCCTATGCTTATCTATGTCTAGCCCAACTTTATGTTAGTATTACGAACTGAGTTTAGATGTAGGAGGATTTTCTGTTAGTTCTGCCAGATAAAATGTATTGCGATTGTCATAGACAGGCTGATCTGTGTCTGGATTCCTAAGTGGAGTTTATGAGATAAAGGCATTGAAATTATAGACATAATTTTGTGCTTTTTTCCCTTAATCTTAGAGTTCATCTAAAGAATGGACCTTAATTTTATAACAATCTAGCCCTGTATCTGTATAATAATAAGAAATGTACACACTTTTCTTATTGTATCTGTTAAGGCAAATACACTTCGTTATTGTATCTAAGTCTTAGTAATTACTAGTGCTATATTACATTATTCACTATTACCAAACACTAACTCGAACGGTTTTATTCTGTTTAGTCTTTTCACTATATTCGTGTGTATGTTTTTGATTGGACTTTTAATGCTTACACAAAAAGACCCAAAAATAGTCTGGAATCGTACTCGATTCCAACCAACTATGCAAGTATACAAACTTGATGAAGCTATATGGTCCTATTTGTTTAAAAATAATCGTTAGTGAAGAAACAATACAACACGCCTTTTGCCCTTTAGATAAACTTAAGCTTACGTCAGACTACTGCATGTAAATAGCAAATACAACGATATATTTTCAGTACTCGCAACAGCTAATGATGTAATCAATCAGCCCGTTACTGGACGTAGGTTCTCTCTTGACTTGCGCCATAAAACCTGGTAAGCTGCCTTCAGTGTTCCCTCTCTTCATCAGGTCATCGCGGGTCATCTAGCTCTTTTGTAATGGTATATGTTGTTTATTATTTCTAAGAGATCTTACTTGTATAGCTCCAACCAGAGATAAGCAACATTTTGTCAGTTAGTTTACAATCAATGTTTGTTAAACTATGACAATTACTCTACCACTTGAAAACTGGTCGTTAAACTTTAAACGATGGGCATATGTTTCAGATACTGTAGACAGTCTTTCCTGTGGACAATAACGTCACTGTGTCGACCACATAACTGTCACATTACAAGTCACCGTTAAATGTTGGACATAAAAATAAGTGAAGCTTCTAATACAAACATGAAAAGGCTTTATTGTTAAACTTGTGGCCTAATAGTGTACTTAAGAGCTTAAAAGTTAAAATAAAACAACAGTTTAAGTTTCCGTTACATGTTTTTTTGTCTTTACATGTTTTCTGTATCTATAATGATGCATTGTAATTGCTGTGTGGTGTTAAAATTAAACAGATGACTTGGGAGTATTTCAAGATAAATAACGGTCTGAAAAAAGAACACTTTGTAGTATTAAGTGTTTAAGGCGTGGTTTAAAATATGTTTTTTTTTGCGGTTTTGCTCCCTTTATCTTCGGAAATTACTCACGGGTTTTAAATCGGGGATAATGTGGCACATTCTTTACATACAAACTTACAAATCCTTACTGATATTATCAAAGTGAACGTGAGTTTGTTTTTTTGTTACGTCTTCACGCCTAAATGGCCTAACCGATTTTGATAAATTTTGGTACAGAGATAGTTACACTGGAGACGGACATATTAAGCTAATTTAAAAAAAAAGTGAGAAAGAGGGAAGAAAAGGGTAGAGAAAGATAATTTAGTTCCGAACATCACTTGGGTTAACGTTAGCGTTAGCCCAAAGTTACCATGCCACGCGGACGAAGTCGCGGGCGGAAGCTAGGATATCAAAATATACTGCTTTTTTATATTACTATAGATGTATTTATATCACTGTCCACCTAAATTACCAGAAGATCTGAGATAATATCTCAGATCTTTTCAATTGTATGTGTTCAAATTCAAAGGACATTTTTATGTTTCTTTCACGTTTAGATTCAGAACTAAGCTTCAACAACTAAGCTTTTCTTTTCAGGAAACATGAAAAGGATTCTCTTATAGCGAGATTATCGATTGAAGTAAACACGTGTAAATAAGTAGGCACCTACTACTATTGTTCCAAGCTTTCCTCTACATTATTTTCTAAGTAAAACCCGACATAAAATACACGAGTTGCTTACCATCCCAAACAGGTTGTAAAAGCCGTCGGAGGGTAAGGGTCGCTGTTGCAAGTAAATGGGTGGTAACTTGGCAACGCGCCATAACCCAGTTATATAAATTTTCATCCACCGTATTTGTCTTAAATGTGGCACACCCGTACGCAACTACATTTTGGCAATGTCGTTGTTTAAACTGTAATTAGTACAATCTTTCAGCGGTATTTGTATGCAATTTATGTTTACATGTTTTCTTTTGGGAACACCCAAGAAGAAAGTTAGGCATACAATTATTCCAATTAAAAAAAAACGGTTAGCAGCTAACAGTTACATGAAAAATATATAATAACAAACCAGTTAAAAGTATAGTAGTGAAACTCTAATTATATATAATTTAACAAGTAAACGTAGAGCAAAGACAGTCCATTTAAGGCAGAGATACAAAATCGTTTAATTTGATCTGCCTACTTAAGGCCAAGATAAGTGAACACATCGCTCC
This sequence comes from Ochropleura leucogaster, assembly GCA_958449745.1. Classification (NCBI taxonomy): domain Eukaryota; kingdom Metazoa; phylum Arthropoda; class Insecta; order Lepidoptera; family Noctuidae; genus Ochropleura; species Ochropleura leucogaster. The sequence goes on from OY288212.1 coordinate 10,429,512, forward strand.
TCACAATTTATTATCTTTTACAAAACCAACATATTATTGAACCCTTGCAATTTTGTCTTGTATCATACTTCTAGTTTATAAACGTTCAATATTATCTTCGAATAAACGTCAAAAAGGCTATAAAGAAGGTCTCATAAATTATAGACTAATAAATCTGTATAGCGCCTCGATGCCGTATCGAGTCAGGATATTCAGTGTGATATGGAAGTAAAGCCAGCTTTCTTAGATAAGTCGAGCTCAGTGCAACGCTGGCTCAGCTTGACAAATGGTACTGTGACGTCAGAGTACGTCTCAAGCTACGGGAGACAGCGATATTGAACGCTTTGATACGAATTTTGGATTGGATTTGGAAAATTCGAGATTGAGATTGAAATTGCATCATGTGGAACGACAGCAGGATTTTCTTTTATGTTTTAGTGATCAATGCTTCGAGTCCAAACGTTGGCTTGTTTGATTTACTAGCCTTAAAAGGGTGATCGAAACAAAAGAGGACACGTCAATTAATGAATGTAAAAGCGCGATCAGAAGAAGAAAGCGTTGGGATATACGAACACAACCACAGAATCCACTGACAAACATCTTAAAAAATCCCAAACACACCATAAACGCGATCAAATCCAAAATGAAGCCATTATGAACATTTAGCAACGTTCCATACAGATCGTAAACTTACATCATGTATCGTGCTTAGAATTTTAATAGAGCATTTTAATATAGTTCACAAACGGCAATAAAAATCACATAAACAGTTAACGATTGACCCACTAGGAGGTCCGGAGTCAGCCACGGCGATAGTAAAAACTGACCAGCGTATGATGACCTTTCGGAACTACATTGTCTGGAATACAGAATTGTTTGGTCATGGAAGATCTTCGTAAAATGGTTGCAGTAAAGCACTCGATGTATCAGATGCAGATGGGACTGAAGATAACGTCTATCATGCCGTATGAAATATCGGGGAATTAATTATTAACAGACGTAATGCGATTAGCTATCGTGCGTTCTCCCGGTAGCCATTGTAATCTGACTACTAAGAAAAGATTATAAGAAAGTACCATAAGGGGAAATGTTTTGACATCATTTTGCGCATTGGGGGTTATTGTAATGCAAATATTTTTAATAAACAAGGGGTTTTATTGATTGTAATGGACAAACTGTCACATAACTTTACAATAAATGGGAATGAAATAACAAAGACTTGAGAAAATTTCATCAAAACAAACAACAAGGAATCAAAAGATTGTTTATGTAATATTTATTAAGCAGGAAATTATGCTGATACTGACTAAAACCCGGCCAAAAGCGAGTCAAACAAGCGCACCGAAGGTTCCGTACAAACTTAATCATAAATGGAAGTTTTTTTTTTAATTGCGGAGACTTACAGGGTTGATTTCACTATGGTTTTAATTACAACTCGATACCTCCTCCTTTTCCTGAGATAGAGGGTCTTGACAGACAGACGGACAACTAAGTGATCCAATAAGTTTTCCTTTTTTTTCATTTTGTGGTACCTACGAAGCGCTAAAAAAGGTCAAATAAACATTAAGTTTTAAGAAAAGCTTAGAAATATTGACCGAGTAAAGATTAGCTTATCTTCTTTTGTAAGGGATTCTCGGGTCGATTTAACCACAACGTCTTCTAAAATGATGTGACTACCAAAGTTTAGACGGTATCGACTGTCCGGATATTCGGTCTACCGCGCATAATACCGCGAAACTCTTTTATCCGTCAACAATGGTCGTTCCCCAAAACGATACAAAAACCGTATCAGTACCCGCTATTCATTGGCAATTTTTCCATAAATTATATTATTTATCTCGATATTTGTGCGTGGTGTGAAAGGCAATTAGATAGGAAGTGCAACGCTTGCTTGTGTGCGAACAATAGCATGGACGCTCGCTGGACACGTTCCATTACATGCCCACAATGGACAAATTATAAACAGTCCACTTGCCTCCATACAGGACACATCACTTCCTCTACCTATTGTCAGTTTTCAATACAATAACTTTTATTGAAATGACGCTAGAACGTGTCTTTTGCCAACTTTCAATGGCAACGATTTATTTTGTGAGCCCGATTGTGTTGCGACCAGTACGTACGATTTCCGCTCTATAAAAGGTTCCGATGTACAAGGAATGCGTCCAATACCGCTACTACAAAAGAGGTTTTATTTCTGACTTGTGTCAGTTACGTATAATTGATGCCCATTCATGAATGTGGTTACTTACTTACAATAAGTGATCAATGGCTGCTAAGGAAGTCGTTTTTAAGTTACCTGTAACAAGAATACAACATTTGTTAGATATTTATAGCATATAAAGCATACATAAATTAACAAATTGGTACTAAAGTGGGAATAAAAACGTAATACCACTTATATAAGTAAATAGCTGGCACCCGCGGCTTCGCCCGCGTGATATCGAAAAAAAATCCTATCCTATGTGTTGTTCCAGACCATAATCTACCTCTGTACCGAATTTCATCAATATCCGTTCAGCCGTTTTGACGTGAAAGAGCAGCCGACGTGAACATCTATACATCCATCCATCCTCACAAACATACACATTTATAATATTAGTAGGAAGTAGGATTATAAAATTAGTAAGATTTCGGTGAATCGAACGATAATTCCTACTCAGATCTTTAAACCTACATTCTGTAGTTGACATCTGAGAGGTTTTATGCATGTATCGTAAATTTTCCAAATCCAGACTTACTCTAGAGGGAATATTGTAAGGTAAAGGGTGAGCATCAAAGGACACGAAGGGTCGAGATACTTTTTCAAACCCTTTGTTCCCAGAATAAGGAAAACTTTGGTTAAAAATCTTGCATCAAAGATGACTATCAGTTTGAAGAATCGGTTGAAATTCAATACATTCGAAAAGTTAAGTGTTTTGTAGAGTGCAAATCAAAAAAACTAAAATCTAGGCTAGTAACAAAAAAACAGGCAACCTATGACGTAACTCTCCCATGTAGGTCGTACAAAAACTGAAGCTGCCATATTGCTATCCATTTAGAAGATTGAACTCTGACAGACAGATCAGATCCAATAGATAGTACATTTATATTGGAACTGATTCCTTTGTGATTGATGCATTCCGGTCCATCAGAATTGGAAGAAAAAGAATCAAATAAGATGGATCTCTTAATGCAAAGATCTTGTCTTAAACCGTTAGTAATAGAACTTAGATTCGAAAACCTGATATAGTTCAATGTATGCCGATTTATATCAATTATGTGTGCCTGATTTAGCCTTCTGATTAAATTGAGTTGTATCTTGTTCGGCTGCCGTATTGAAGTTTACCCTGCCTTAGGCAAAAGGCTTAGTAATAGATATACTATTCTAATATACTATCATGATTGTTTGTTTCTCAATTACATGTTTGTGAATTGAGGTTGTTTTGCTTGCTAAGTGGCTATCGACGATAGAATGGACAACTTGTCCGGTTTATGATCTTTAATCATGGTTACAATAGGTTACAATTTGTAAATTCCAAAATAACTTTTATCTGTTAAATCACCAATTTGACGACACGGTTGCCGCAGTGGCTGTGCGATCGACTGCTGCGCTGCGTATCGCGGGTTCAATCCCCGCACGGAACAGGATTTTTTATAGCCTACAGATAGTTGTTCCGGGTCTGGCTGTTTGTGTATATGAGTTTAAATGTTTTTAAATGTCCCCACGATACAGGAGAAATTCATAGGGTGGGGAACGTTTTTAAAAAAAAGCCTAGAGTAGCGTTGATGTTAATATTCATGTTATCGATTTAAGTATGGTAAGGGAGAATATTATGATTTATACCTATGGTGTTAAAGCAACAAATTAGCCTTTCGTATACTCTGAAGATGAATCTACAAACAAAATAAGTCACGAACGTGGGACCTAAAATGGCCGCTAAAGTATCTAATATATAAAATTCTCGTGTCACAGTTTTCGTTCCCAAACTCCTCCGAAACGGCTGGACCGATTTAAACGAAATTTTATGTACATATCGGGTAGGTCTGAGAATCGGCCAACATCTATTTTTCATACCCTTAGGTGAGCAGCGGGTGAAGCCGCTGGGCACAGCTAGTAATTTATAAAATTCTCTAAATGGTCACAGATGAATAATAATTGTTACTTTGTGACCATTTTACGAATTATAACCTAATTCATTTTAAAATATTATAATTACAATAAAGCAGCCATTTATAGTCCCAGAAGGTCTTCGTAATATTTATAACAAACCTAAAAACATGACAGTAGAAGCATTTGCAGTGAATCAATGAAGGCTTATTATATCTTTACATACATGAAGATCTAGCAACACTTTGCTGGTATTATTGAAACCACATGTAAAGGAACACATCTTGTTTAAATACTGCTCTAGTGGTAAGCGGTTGAAGTACATCCGTTGTGGGTACTAGGTAACACATTTCCTTTAATTAGAACGTACTTGGAATAAGGACGAGTAGATTTTTCTAGAAGATACGATTTTGTATTTTTTCATACAAAGTTGTTGAAGACTAAAATTGAAAAGACCAAAATGACTTCCTCTATCGAAATATCACCTGTTCTAAACGAAGGTACAATATCTTAGACTCTGAGAGCTATTTGATGCTTTTGAAGCATCCACCCTTCTTTATATTATTAGCATGGGTATTCTACAACCGCCAAAAAAGAAAACAAGATCTGTTGAGGCCTTTGCATACTTCCCGTATACGTAACCATACAAAGAATAAACGGCCAGATGTATCACAAATATACGTTAGAAAAGAAACAAAAAAAAGCTTTTATATTCGGCCATTTTGTAATTGGAGGCGTATTATTAAAACCTACTTTGCATGTAGGACACTTAATCAGTATGTACGACTGCTTCGCTACTTAGGAAGTGGATACAAGTATAGTTAGTCTCAGACATAGCATATTATACATAGAACATCTATTAGTACTCATTTACAGCGTGAACTGGGCTTGTTCAGGTCAATGCACTGATTCTACCGTTATCTTAGAACCCATTCTAACACTGGTTATGGGATTAGGATTATTGAATAAGATATGGAGTATTGTCAGGAGTTTCGCTTTTGTAATAGTAAATCGTAATTTGTTTTGTATGATTGTCTGTTAGTTCTGAAGAGATTCGACAACTATGCGAAACGGATTCTGGGATTGTTTATTCTCGTGTCCTTTGTCAAACAAACAAAGAATTCAAGCTTACAAGATTATGTGTTTTAGATACAGAGTTTCAAAAGAAGACCACCAAAGTAAGATTAAGGATAGCCTAATTTTTCAGTTGAACAGTCAACAAAACGATGTTGGAAATAAAAGTATTGGAACGAAATAAGAAAAAAACACAGTTCCATTGTAAATTTTGGAACTCTTTAATTTTATAACAAAGTTTTGATATTGGGCATGTTTGTTAGGTAATATGCATTCAAGTCTCCACAAAAACCCAGGGAATCAGAACCCAATGATTTCGAAATAAAAGAAGCATACCCATAAAATTATCTGAATCTCTTCTCTAATTATAATTTTCTTTACTATAAAGCATATCGTTTTGTTAAAATGATTGATGATTGTAATAATACATATCTAATGGCCGCGATACACCTACTGAACAAATATTTAGTTGCAAGAAAATTTGACAGCAATGATGTATGGACGCGCTACTTATTGCTGTTCGCTTTGCTTTTGTTTCCTCGTGCTTGCTTTTTTTTTTTCAAAAAAAGAAGCAAAATTTATAAAATAAAGGAATAATATGTAGAACACTGTTTTAAAATTGTTTTTGGTTTTCATGATTTCTTACTAAATTTAAACTGCCAATTATGGAATATCTCGCGTTTTTATAGGAATTTCTTTCTTGTTGTTATTCTACATATGACATTCGCATGTTCTTATTTATGGTTCATTCGTCGTTAAAAAGCAAAAAAAATGCAAAACTACATTAAAAGTACTCTTTGTAAGCCTTAAATAATCTAGTTTACTTAGTTAACTGACAATGTTTTTTTTTTGCAAAAATCGATTGGTAATGGTCCAGCCAAACGAAAAAGTCTTAATGAGAAGATTAATCATTAAATAAACTATCCCAGACGCAAGTAACGTCTGTTTTTTGTCCACAAAGTGTAACAATGGTCTCGTGATCAGCGTAGTTGCCTGATCTTTTGAATGTGATCATTTATCATTAGGTGGACTCTATCATTTGGTAGTGTATGTGCCTATTGATTAACTTTAGAGCTACTGATTATTATGCTGTGGGTTCCGTCCACCATGAGATTATTTAAATATTAACATCATTGCACTAAGTAAACTTAGTAGGAATCAAAAGTTAACCAAATCCTTGCTAATATTATAAAAGCGAAAGTGAGTTTGTTTGTTACCTCTTCACGCTTTAATGGCTAAACCGATTTTGATGAATTTTGGCACAGAGATAGTTGGGAACCAGGAGACGAACATAGGCTATTTTTTTTTAACTGAGTGGGTTATGAGGGAGAAAGAGGGAAGAAACAGGAAAACTTAGCGTTGCTATTACAAATCAATAAGGCGCTACCGAATTTAACGCGAGCGAAGCCGCGGACAAAAGCTAGCCAAACCCGTATCTACTAAATTACGTACTTGAATCAATTTCCCTTATTGTGAGTAGTTCGAAAACACCAACATACCTTGGTAAGGGCGCCCAAAGTTCAACTAAGTAAAGGATCTAATTTTCATGAGACATCGAACCGTGATGTAACCACTAAGGAGATTAGGCACTTGTTACTTCGCCGCCCTTGGACAGATTCCCTTAATAATGTGTTGGGTAAAGGGTCTTTGAATGCGGAATTAGTGGTCATCAGAGCTTTCAGCTTGAACAATATTCGACGATGTACCTTTGCTAGTGAACACTCGGTTCTCTCTTTAAGGTAATGTTTCATTACTAAATACGGTTGAAACTACACAGAGCTTCCATTAGTTAGCAGAAAATTAATCTTGGAAAAGTTTAAGTAATTTAACGCTGAGTTAAGCAATGATTACTTTACGACAGAGGTTCCTAAACAATCGGTCATCTATCAAATAAAACGTCAACATGCATTAAGACATTAAGTAAGTGCAGGTTATTGCGTGCCACGGCGTGTGTCCGAGTGCGCATGATCGTGAATATGAGCGGATTGTTGAACCACCACCATATTAAAATCAAGTCAATGACTCTCTGATTATCCTCCTTACAAAATTATAGCTGTGCCACATTATGCAAATTATATACGCAAACAAGAAATACGCAGATCAAATACCCCCTTTACCCGTTTAATTAAAATAAAACCTTTTAAATAATTTATGCAATCCAACTTTGCCTAAAGACGCCACAGCGCAACAATAAGAATACTTCATTCCAAACTTGACGTCACATAAAGTCGTGGGCGAGGAAGACAGCGCGAATAAAAACAAAATCTTTTTTTAATTTAAAGCGAAGAGACAATGAGCAAACACAGCTGGCGGAATGCAAAACGAAACTGAATAAAGGGAGAAATCCACGAGTTGTGACATTAGCCGAAGCAATCCTCGGTAGCACTGAACAGTCGAGTAATTTATGTGAAAACAAAGTGTCGAGGATAAAAGAATTGTCACGTCACGTGCGATAAACGAGAGCCAGGACAGCGGGAAGAAAGACTTGGGTGTCCGCGGTGAGGGGCAGCTAGCGGCGGAAAAGCTTTTTATTTAGTGTGTAGATAGTACGAACAACACAGCGGACGTCTGACGCAGCCCGATAGCCTCCCCCGATACTCCTTACGACATCAGATAAGCCGAGAAGCGTCCTCGGGCAACTGAGAAAGGAAACGCGACTGCTGCTCGACATGTATTATTATTGTGACTATTGCCTACCATAAAGCGTGGCCGCAGATCCTTAATTAACAAGCTACGGAACTGTATCGAGCGTTGCGTCCGCAGCTATAAAACTGTGTACGAATGGCTCACTTAGGGAGTGCGCTTTCATGCTTTCAAATAAATATGTCCGATTAACACGATTCATGGCCAAAAACAGCGATATTTAGGAGTCAATTAAGAAAAAACACGTTGGAACGCCCGGCGCGTCTCGCGTAAAATGTAACTAATAGCCGTTTAGATGGCAACACTGAACAGCAGGAAGCCATGTTGAGAAAACCTGTGGCACTTGCACCGCGGGCTCCGCCGACCACGGCCGTGTTTACGACACTTCTCCTGTTCTTAATGATTGAATTCGCCACAAATTAAAAAGTTTATTGCCCCATTCTGTAAAGTTCGCTCGAGGTTTTTTGCGTTCGTTAATAAACTTCACAATACCATCGCCTTCGGAGTTCCAAAGCACGTAAATTTAAGTTAAGGGCTCTCAGATACTATGCTGTAGCAAAATGTTTTACAAAAATACTCGTATATTGCTTACTTTATGGTTAAACAAACCGACAGCTAAAAAGGAAGCTAGGTTTACTAAAGTAGGATAAAAGTAACATAAAAAACCCAAGCAGACGATTTATTCCTTAATATCGGAACAAACCAAGCAAAACACAAAGATCAAATTAATCTTGAAGTGAAAACACAGTATTCCTTATAAAAGACAATAGCATCTATTGTGTAAGGTGATACCATTTTACGACTTAAGAAGCCATACGAAGCAGACTGAAGAAGCATTGAGGTGTCATTTCTTAAAGCGCAAACAATACGTTAAATCAGTTTTAAAGACCGACGAATTCACAATAATTTAAAGAAATGATTGATGAAGCGCAAGTGTAGCGGTTAATAAAACAAGAAAGTTTACGGAGAGTACAACAGTCATCTCGTAAATATTCAAAAAGACGCGTCAAGTCGTCAAGTTGGGGACCCCTTCAAAGTACGTCCCGAACACGTCAATTTGTTTACGAATTACGCATAAATTCGTCCCCGGAGACAAGACATCTCGTGCGGCGATCGCTGTTGCGACATTTCAATAAAATTTACGATTGTGACTTAAATGGCGTGTCCGATGAACAAAAAATGTCCCGACATGTTCCTCTTTTATTTTAGACGCACATTCGGTTCGTTAAAATATCTTGGCCGTGATAATAAAACTGTCCATGTACTCTACCACTAATAAATACACCATTGAAATCGATATTATTTCGGATAAAATAGCTAATTCGATTCTGAATCGATGAGTTTATAGACACTTTAGAAATTTTATAGACCTCGTTACGTTTCTTTGCCAAGAATATAGTTTTCACGTATTTTCATTCATATTCATTTGGTAATAAAGACACCTTTTTTTTGGTATATTTGCATTTAGATAAACGGGTCTCGCTTCTAATTAGGTATCTCATACGGAATATCATATATAGTCATAGATCTTCTAAAAAATATTGAAAATGTTAATTATGAATTAATTGAAAGAAACCAGACCAGAAAAAGCCTTATCATATTCCTTTTTCAAATACATTACAATTGCAATCTCCGAAAATTGAATAATGTCTGTATTTTTAGTCATGAGTCGAATGTTACTGGCTAAAAACAAAAGAATAAAACTTGGATGGGTAGATCAACAATGCCACTGACATAAAAAAAAACGAATAAACAAGATGACAAAGTTACAATTCGTCAGCGTCGCAACGCATCAACTTCCAGATGCTAATACGACAATCGTTGGAGAGGAAGAAAAAGAACAATATTATTTTAAGATTCTAAAATAAGTGTGTTACGTGCTTCAGCCAAATACACGGAACATTGATGGGTGCTATTGGGCATGACAGGCAAGTCTAAGACGAATGGCTTTGAACAGTAACCCCCGGTATTTTAGTCTACTCGAAGTTCCAACCGGTCGTATGGTACGTGTTTACTCAGATGAGTCGGAAATTTAAAATTAGGAGGTGATTTAGTGGATCTACATGAGAAGAATTCGGGAATGAGTTTTCTTTGAAGAGTCGGTGACACGTTTAGCACCTGTTGGAAGTTTGCAAGAGTTGTAGAGATAATGACGACGTAATTTTTCAGTGGATTTTTACAATTTTAATTCATAATGAATCTATACTTTGGATATAATAATATATCCTTACATCCTTACTAATATTATAAAAGTGAGTTTGTTTGTTACCTCTTCGCGATTTAATGGCTACACCGATTTTGATGAAATTTGGTACAGCGATAGTTGGGAACCAGGAGACGGACATAGGCTATTTTTTTTAAAGTGGAATGTGAGGGAGAAAGAGGGAAGAAAAGGAAAAACTTAGCGTTGCTATTACAAATCAATAAGGCGCAAGGGGAACTGTGTTACCCCGAATTTAACGCGATCGAAGCCGCGGGCAAAAGCTACTAATATTATTAAGAGGAAAGATTGATTTGTTTATTTCGAATAGGCTCCAAAACTACTGGACCGATTGTAACCATTTTTTCACTAATAGGAAGCTAAATTATCAGGATGTAACATCACTACTACCTACGCAAGCGGGGCAACAACTAAAGACGCGGGTGTAACCGCGCAAGACAACTAGTATTTTATAGTTAGTTCAATTCTAAATAGACAAATAGATAAACTAACTGACTGCTATACTCATAGTGGACTCAATTCTAAGGCCCTTTCCTGTTCATTCAGCTGAATAGATTTAATTTCCACACACTTCTGTTCAAATTGAAGCAACCTATTTTGTATGACAAACATAATAATTATTATTCATGTAAGTTTAATTTAAAACGCTACCTTACGCGTTTTATGTGTAAATGAATTTATTTTAATGTGTTATTTCTCTATCAAATATGAATACACACAAAATATAAGATTTAATCAAAATAAAATTCAGTTATACCTATATTATTGAATGTTAATTTTCTAAAACAAACATTCAATTTAAATAAGTCTCTATCTGAATTCGTTACCAAATACAAATGCGATCGCCGCGGGCCGTACTTTTTAAAAGCCAAGGCGTTTAAAACTCTCAACGTTTTACATAAAAAAGTCCATAAAGAAGCATATTTCATTATTTTTTAGCTCTAAAACAACGGGGTGTCTCGTGTTTTTTGTATGAAGAATACCAACTGCGACGCGGCCCACGCGAGCCCCCAATGATCGTTTCACACTTTAAGTGGCTGTACAGTAGTGATATACATGCTCCAACTATTTTTAAAACAACTAGAGGGCGAAGGAACTTTTTATGTGGGATTGTAGTCAAACCACCCTGATAGTTATATTTATAACTAGCTTTCGGTCGCGACTTTGTCCGCGTGGCATAGTTACTTTGGGCTAACGCTAACTTTATCCCGCGTGATGATCGAAAAAAAATCTTTCTCTCCCCTTTTCTTCTCTCTTTCTCCTCCTTATCTCACTTTAAAAATAAATAATCAGATAATGGGGCCTTTGTTCGTCTCCAGGGTCCCAATCTGTACCAAAATGCATCAAAATCGGTTCGGCCATTTAGGCGTAAAGTGCCAAACAAACTAACTTTCACTTTTATAATATTAGTAAGGATTATTTCAAACAAGAAAAACGCAAGTGAAATGCTATTAACATAGTTTTTTAGTTTAATATAATAATATAGAAGTTAAGAAGGTAAGTTTATGTTGAGTTACTTATTTATACCTTTTGTTACCTGAAATAAGGTTTATTATTATTCCAAAAGTTTTTAATGACTTGCCGAACCGACAAACGACCATATTTTACTTTATGCAAAAATTTTCGGTTTCTTCTTTATAATACGACAGTAAAATTAATTAGGGCCTCAGAAAATAAATGTTTTTCAGAGTAATAAAGACGACAGTAAAATTAATAAGTGGACTTCGCAACGATTTTTTATCTTTACCTATAAATATAAAATACGGCCCTTAAAGTTAAAAAATAAGCCATAATAAAGTACAATCTCTTGCATCTGTGACATACTCCTGGCTTGTATCGACACCTCTAGGAATTTTGATCGTCGTATTATAGATTTGAGCTCTAGATAAAAGACGGTCCCCCATCAATTTCGTACAAAATATTTGGTAAGATCCAAAGATTCGTTTTATGGGTTTTAAAAGATTAATGCGGAGATAAAGAGATTTGGGGCGGTTCTGACGGACCGGAATTTTCGGAACACGATAAATTCTGACACCTTTACTTTTGAGGGAAACAAATGGATTGGAATTATCCCTACTTTACGTTTTTGTGTTAGCGATGAAACTCTTTAAAGTATAAACGTTTTAATTAGGGTAGAAATTATGAAGTCCCCCTCTTCAATTATTTCTTCCCCACCCCACGGAATACATTTTTGCTTGCGCGTACGCACAGGCTCCGCCCATCGCAGACATCCTACTGTGCATTGTTTAATAACGAATTTCTTGGACCATGAAGCTTTTATGTTTTTATTTATCATACTAAATGACGTAATTTTATATCCAAATTAGGTCCCTCGTATTTAATTGTAATTTATTGTTTATAATTTGTATTCGGGCACTACAAGTAAAAAGTATTATTTTTCTTTTTCACATACGACACAAGGATGAAAAAATTAAACGTTAAATTGGGTTTTCAATGCTATGATATGGAAAGTTCCAAGTTCCCGCTAGAAATACTTGCAGACATTTTACTAAAAAATAGCAAAATATTTTTGATCTAAATTTTTGTTTTGAAACTTGCGCAAATACGCTCACGAAAGTGATTAGTTGATCGGACGTCGGAGTCTCGGAATGAAATTTACGAGCATTAAAACTATCTCCATTTCATCGCAGCCTGTAGGGCTAAGTCTACGCCTTTAGTGAGGGCAGCTGCTTTTAATCGAATCCCAATCAACTACGGAACGTTGTAAAATAGTTTACTGAAACATTAAATATGTAATCAAAACTGCCGCTCTGCCTCACTACACCATTAAAACTGATTAACTGTTTCATAATTTTTAATCTCCACATCGCTGTTGTAATGTTTATCTTACTTCTTTGTTTATGAGCAATCGTAATTTGTAACCGAAGGGGATTTAAAAAGAAGCCATAATTATGAAATATGTGTTCGAACAAAACGAAGTATTTGACAGCTTAAGTCCCTTTGTAGGAAAGCGCCGCATTAAACGATAAGCTAATAGGAGTCATTAGATAGCGCGCATAGGTTGATTGATTGTATACAGAGATAAATGGGAAGGGATCATTAATTTCTTATTTACCGAGCTAAACAACGTGTGTGTCGTTTGTGGAAGAAAACGGTTAACGTCAAAAATTGGACGGGGACACAATGGTGGAGCCAGGATTAAAAGCGAAGCGGTGTAGCAGTAGCGGACGCATCATTTATCAGAACAAGTCGAGGCGGCCGCGTCGAGCTTTAACAGCGATGGATACCCGGCCGAACAAATAATATAGAACCAAATTACTCAACAATTTCTGACGAAAATTAAAAATGTTCGATATGCCCAATAAATTAGACTTGTTTTTGGTAATCAAGAGGTCACAGAACGTTTGTTATTGACTATCTGGTTAACATTTCCAACTTGATAAATATTAACAATATTCATAAAAGTCGGCAAAATATCGCGAAAGGTAATTTTACGATCGTTACTTCAGTGTGATTTATTGCAGATTCATTATTCAATCCAATAATCGTTGTACAAATTGATTTCAGCGTTTTGTTGTTTCTCTGAAATTCCGTCGTTGACACAGGCCTTGACAAGGCTCTTAATTAATTATTATCGAGTAAGCTATCAAGAAAGTCCACAAGGTAGTATCAATCAGTGTTTGCGTTAGAATCCAGTTGGATTCCACGTTTTACTCAGTTTAGTCCAAAGCGTGCTTTATCGCTGTATCGCGTGACAACAGGCTCTCCGTCAACTTTAGGACTAACGTAACGTCATGTAATTTCTAGTAACGACGTGTTTCTTTTATTGTCACACGGCACTGGAATATTAAAATATTGACTTATGTTCGGTCAATAAGCAATCGCACTGTCAAAGGAAAGTTATAGCTATAATTCCTCGTCTTTGTTTCTCTACTGGGAGTTGAGAGATCATATCATCATGGGAAACTAAAAAAACACGTAAAAACATTTATGGTTCCGCAAACGCCATATCGGAGTTTATGGCTGAGAAAATAGATTTATTATTTTAAAGTTATTTTATATGTTTGGGTTGTATATTTTACGTTTCTTTCCTTGAATCTCTTGCGTTGTGCGGCGCAAGAGGACGACGATGGTCCATGCGATACGTATCTAAGTCACATGAAACCTATAACTTCACACTAAAGCCGATTGTAACATCAGCTTATTGCCACCAAACGAATAAATTCCTTCACCTTCCTTATCTTGAATCTTTAAGAGAAACCCGAAACCGTAAACATGCACGTTGAGCATACAGTGTTAACTATTCATTCGGTGTCTCTAGGGAATATATTGAACAAAAGACGGGCTCAGCATCCGACTACACTATTTCTCACTACATCGGTGCGATGTAATCAGAGAAGACGACGTGTCGTGCTTATTTATGTATGAGCGGGGCGCGGGCGAGGGTGGGCCAAACGCGCTGGATACAAACAGAATAATATTGATGACACTGCGCTGCTAGGGGTCATGAATCATTAATCGTCTGCTCTGGTATACGGCTCTATTACGACTGCTTGCCGGATAAGCCACCCTTCACGAGGTGAGGCCGTATGAGCGCGAGCCGCGCCACGACCAACGCTTGCCATTTTCACGTTGTTTTGAGAAATTAAATTTTCGTCTTGAAGACGCCGTTGGTGTTACTAAACAGTCTTGAGGATTTTTTGGCGTAATTTATTGCTTAGAGCATGTTATACTTTAGTACAAAATTGATGTACAAACGTAGATGGTTTATTATTCGATTTAAAATATGTAATCTTTAATCACGTTCTCAGTTTTTTTTTTAAACCATGCCCCACACAATTTCTCCTGTATCGTGGGTGCGTTTACAAACATTTAAACTCACATACACAAACAGCCAGTCCCGGAACAACTATCAGTAGGCCATACAAATATTTGTTCCGTGCGGGGATCGAACCCGCTACACGCAGCGTAGCTATCGATCGCTCAGCCACTGCGCTAACCGTGCCGTCAAAATTATATTTCTAATAATATGCTTAATATACCACTATAAAAACTTAATACCCAAGCATACATGAAACCTGTTCAATTGTGTCAACTACCAAAATTGTGACCACAAAACGAACTTCAAGCAATTTTCCCCAGAACAAAAAACCGAAGGCAATTTAAGTTAATTCAGTAAGCAGCAGACATGGCTACTTCCAAATGAACTCAAACGTAACAAAAACGAAAACAAATCGTGGACAAAAACGCAGGTCATTTCGGCGTGGACTTTCTCGTTTATTTTTTCTAAACGCTGCGTGGCCCGAGGACGTGCATCCGAAGCCTTGAGATCTTTTTTCCTATTTTAAGTTCGAACAAAATTTTTATTCTACCTCTTGTGCATGGCTGAACAACGATAAAATAATAATGCTCCAAGTCGGAGTGACTACTTCAAAAAGGGACCGTAAGGGAAGGCCGGAACGTTCCTAAATTTCTAATCGAGATTTTATTTCACGATCACCCGGCCCATTCTTTATGGTCTCTTTTTGCAATGTTTTAGGTCTCAAGGTGAAGCCGGCATTATTCTTTTTTTAAGTACAGTACGGCGGTTAAAATATTTGGGTAACTTAAAATTTGTGCAATAAAATTTACAAAATGGAGTCATAAAAGTTGTTGATTCAAAAACGTTGAAATTGTGCCAACAATCAGCTAATGGTTTCAGCAAAATTGTTACCGAAAATGGCATGACCTGATTTCGAACTGTGTTTATTTATTCGGATATGAAAACACAGTCCCAAAGGTCTTGTGGGAAAAATACACCTTTTGGATCGAAAATCAAAGGTCCACTAACATAGCCGCCAAATAAAATATTTTGAATAAAATATATTCTAACGAAACTGTAAAATAAATAATAAAAGACCTCATTCTGATTCTATGCGTACACATCCCATAACAATTTTCCAAACATGAAAGTATTCAAAACGATTTTTTATAAAGGAACGACACATAAAATTTACATGACAAGTCAACTTACATGCCATAATGTAGTCATAACCATATCTATATCTTAGCACTTAAAGTACTTTTTAAAATTCATCACGTGTTCCCAAAGTCCAACTTGACATCGAGGGAGGCACGCTTCTAACAAAAAGGCTACCCAAAAAAAGAAAACGAAAAAAACACAAGCCAATATATTTTAAAAGGACCATGTTTCAATAAGCACAATAGGAGAAAATAGTTTCTGGCGACAGCGTGGCCCGTCAATGTCTGCATTTTTTACAAAGACAGTAACTGTTTGATCACAAAGTTTTTAAAATCAGCTTCCAATTGTCTTACAGCCCCTTTTTATGTTGCAGTTATCCCAATATGGAATCGATTATTTTTTGTCGATGGCTAATAACGCAAACCGTTTTACACATCAACCCGGACGGCAAAAACTAATTTTATAAGATCACTCCTACCTACAATTTAGTACAAAGGCAGGTAGGCGGCCAATTTCTAAGCCTATAGTTAAGTAATTTGCGTATTTCCTCACGTACCCTAATAATGTTAAAAAGAAACTACCTATCCTTCCGCCTCCGGCAACATCACGCACATCCCTTTACAAACAAAAGTAAAAAAATGGAGATCATTGTGCCCTTGTCGCAGGTAGAATTTGATAAAAAACGCCTACTAAAAGCACAGCATTAGGTCTGCAAAAAATGAAAGCGTGATCGCAGTAAATACGTCCTGGATTAGCAGCAGATGTCGATTTCTGTAATGTAGATGATGTGCATGATATGGGTCCGATTTTTTTTATCGATCTTACCTGAAATCATAAATATAATATTGCTAAATTTCAACAAATAATACAATACTGAATAGATTAAACTTTCGTGTGCGTGTCTCATGACGAATTTGGGATAAAGGATTATGCTGCTCCGCCAAACAAAAATGCGAGAGTTAGCAAAACGTTTACTGAGGAATGTCTTGGACCAAAATCTTGCGTGCTTCGACAATATTTCTTTTATGAGGCTTTTAAAAATCAAATTATCGGTAGGCCTTCCGACAAAACGAACTATACTTAATACGTCCGTTAAAATGGCGATGATGATAATTGAAGAAAATATAGTAAAATTAAGGTATTAAATGTTGCTTAATATACATAATACATTTTTCACCAGATAGCGTCCATGATACCAATGTATGTGATCAATTTTCTCCAACAAAAGGTTCGATTAAGAAAGCATTTTCGATCCAAGTAATTTGATTCACGTATCCGTTGGTACATTACTAGTTAACGTTGCTGACACTACTAATTTATGATTCCATTGAAATCTGATTTGAAACGTGGTTCTCGTTTGATAAAGTTAATGGACTCTGAAACTATTTATTGTTAGCTACTAAGTCATTCTTTAGATAAATTCTGTATGGTTTTACTATCTAAACATTCCTTGATATGGGCTCGGCAAACTATTCTGTTTTCGTTTTATTCTTTTGAAAACACAAAGCTTAGTTTTATAAAGAACTAGCTGTGCCCAGCGGTTTCACCCGCTGCTCACTTAGGGGTACGAAAAATAGATGTTGGTCGATTCTCAGACCTACCAGATATGTACCTACACAAAATTTCGTTTAAATCGGTCCAGCCGTTTCGGAGGAGTATGGGAACGAAAACTGTGACACGAGAATTTTATATATTAGAATAAAATTAAAAAAAAAAACATTTTGACGGTATGCTGATGATCAACTATGAATTTATAATTTCATATAGGTAACAAGGTAATAAATAAAAAATATTTCGTATACAAAATATACTGGAACATGTGCCGAAGTAACTTAATTAAAGTTTTCTGACCCGAGAAATTGATCAACAAACAAAATAATTTATGGCGTAATCTCTTAGCAGAGAGCTGAAACAAATAAGTTTATTCCAATTTAAAGGGGATAGCCAATACAAATTACGTTTATGGGAGGCATGGTCCGCGCACCGATAACCAGCAGGCAACCTGTTCCGAATGATTCGAATAAATAATGCGACCAGTTTAGATAAATCCTATCTGTAAATACTGATCGATGTATTAGTATGGGTATGGTTTTCGAACGTCGATAAGCATTGAGGAGAAAAATTTGCGTTTTGTTTTTAATTGACAACACTGCGCGGTTCGATTAATCGTCATTTTGTTTTTTTTTTTAAACATTCAAAGCTCTGTCTGAATTTAAACAAATTAAAATTTTAACTACTTGGTAACAGATTTCTCCGCCGTAAACAGATATATACTATTTCTAACATATATTATATGCATATTTTCACACGTAAACTCGAACATGACTACAGAATAATTGCTCATCTCTAGAAACACTAGGCAACACCTAAAGGAATGCCTAAACAAAAGCGCACTATGGAAGTTTCAACGCTTAGTTCAGGACTGAATCTAGAAATATCAACATAGTTTTTATATTATTTGGGATTTGCTTGTTTTTAGGAGTCGCCTAGTGTTAGTGAAAACAAATATTCAATTCTGTAGATTATTTAGTTTAAAATGATTGACAGATCTCGCAAATAGGCCTACTTCGAGCGGGCATTATGAAATCGAAAAAGTAAAATGATGATGTTACTGATGAATATATTCAATAGGACTTAATAGAAAATTGATTAAAAGGGTTAATAACAAACAATTCACAATAATTAAGTAAATTAAAGCTTTAATTTAAAAAAAATACCATCCACGTGTTGTGCTTTTAGTTGTTTTGATCTAATGTCTTATGGCATAATATGCTTTTATATAAAAACTTATGCAACAAAATTCTGAAGATCAATATTAAAGTAAGTATTACTTGTACTGAGTAGGGGAACTAGTATGTTATTATGACTGTAAAATTATGTCCATCAACAGCCAGTTACCATTTTTCACCTGTTTGAGGTAAACATGTCACAATAAAAAATCCTCATTGAGTCTAGATACCAATAAGCCATCGAAGACGATGTGGCGAAAATTTTTGGAGGTTCACCATTTCTTTTGTTTGTGACTGCAGTATGACTAACATTTCATCCACTACTTCTACTGTCAATAGAGCTTAGAATTAATAATTTTTAATCAATCACTGTTTATAACATTAAGGAGCTTACAAATTTCTCAAGCGTAAATATCTTAAACATCACATTATATGTACCATGTAAGCTGTGAAATTTAACCACGTATGAACGTGGCGTCAAATGCCTAACAGGTTGTAAAAAGAAGCAACTTCGAATCGAAGGACAAACGAACAAAAAGACATTTCCATTCTATTATAGATTCTAATTCCGTACAAGATTCGATTTTGATTACAAGTTCATTCAAGATCTGGTTCAACGATAAGTAATTTGGAAAAGTCAATACAATCAAATTGGATCACGGCCTTGCTCTCTTGTTTTCTTTCAAATGCCTTCAATTATTACAGTTGTTGAACAATGAGGGAGCTCTGTAATTGCGTCTTTTGCTTTTCTGTCACTTCTATTTGTAAAGACTTTGACAGCTGTCTCTAAGCAACATCTTTTTCTTTGACATTGCGCTATAGTTTAATTTCATCGTGCTTGAAATTGGCTAACATTACAATACTGTACTGAGCATTGTTCATTAAAACGATCAACAGGCCATGATGTATGTAGGTTTTAATCATTTTATGAAATAGAATCTAAAACTTTGACATTCTAACACGCGAGTAGATATCGTTGCAACATACGACGGAAAACAGCGCTCGGCCAAAGGATCAAAGGATAGCCTGAAGGCTCTCGACATGAAAGCTGATTCAAGAGCTCACAATTTTGTGACAACTACTCCAATTTTGTTGGAAAGTTGCCTTTACATCTGAGTTGCATTGTATTTGAGCTATCCATGAGCAAACTGGGTTAAATGCCAGACAAAACCGAACTAGGTGCGTTGGATTCGAAATTTATCGTTTCCTTACCTTTTGTAAACATGTTGCTCTGCATTGTGCTACCCGCAACGGAGATGACACTTCCTCTTCAGCCGACACTCCAATCCAAGACATAATAAGGGTAAACAAGGAGAAACAATAAAATAACATTTTGGCACACATTTTCTTTGGTATTCCTCTTTTGACAAATCCAAGTTTGGTCAAAGCTCCAAGCTTATCATAACCGGCACTTTATTCTAAGCGACGGAATATCGCTCATATCTTTTCCTTAATTTTTCTTCAGTGTTTACAATTCCAATTTTACAAGTTTTTCGTCACAAAAACATCGTACTTTATAGTTATAATAAAGTATGTTGCTCCAATGTTGATATCCGTAATCCAAAATTCAGCGGAGGCCGTATCATATCATTAAAAAACTTAAAATAAACACAAAACGTTAACAGTATGAAATCGCACTTGGAAAATATTTTTCACAGTTCGAATCGTTTCCGGCGGAATACTCCTCGAGAGGCGACGTTGCCGCCGACGCGGTCGAATGCGGACTAACCACCCCGCTTGAAGAAGCTCGGTTCCTCTCCCCTCTGTTGGTTAATTTTTACGTCTGTCTCGCTCGCACGCTAGCTTTCCCTAGTCTCCGTCCCTCCCGGCACAAAGCACCCATCCATGGCTACGTTCGTACTACTACGTGTGCCGCTCTCTCTGTTCTCTGTACTAGTGCATATACATTATTCTATCTCGTTTCATCTCGGGCGGTTTCACGTTGTTTTTCCTTGATGCAGTTTAACGGATGGGAATGTAGTGGTTATTGTTAGACAAAGACGGTGGTAGTAAAAATTTTAGGGTTGCTCAAAAGGGGTGACAAAGAATCGAGCTAATTCAGGGCTTGCGTTTTTATGGGAACCCACGCGGTAAAAAGTATCCCGCCTCTATAGTTTGTTCAACTTTATGGTACTCACATCGTGAAGCCATATTAATAATATTAATGGCTGCCGTATCAACTATTAATACAACTTTTTTATAGTGGTGTTTATGAATTCTTAATTTTATAATAGTTTATTTGGTCATATAAGGTTTTATGAAGGACAGCTGAAACAATTTCCATCAAAAAAGTATTAAGTTATAAAACCTAAGGGCAACTTAGATAATTTATGCTCGGTTAAGTTGACCATAAATAACAATCTGGAAAATGCTGGGTAATATTTCACCGTCAAATGCTGATGGCAGAAGAGACAATACATTGGGAGGGAAGCTGTGCACAGAGCCCCTTGAGCAAAAAGATTAAATAAGAATACAGTGTTAGTGACAGCGCACAAGCCTTTACGTAAAGGCATTTTTCGTTTTCTTTCTCCAGAATCTAGGCTCGTTCTATTCATCTCGCTGTCTTTAATCTCCCAGCCTCTTGGCAGACTTTGTCTAGACGGGCCGTTCTGAGGTAACTGCGCACAATTTCGATACGGTCGAGCCAGGACGAATGTTTCTGTCGGACCTAAGTTATTAGTTTCGTACTTACTGAAGAGCTACAGTTATGTACAGGCTTTACTGTTATTTCACTGTAACTAGATGGTTAAGCTTAGGCTTAGGTGGTTTCTATAACAGTGGAATTGTATTAGTTGTATTTTAGTACAAAGTTAAAGAGTTTACCTGAGAATAAAATTATATTGGACGATTTTACTTTCTTTTACTTCAGTTCAGTCTAGGGCAACTACACAATGTTTTTATTAATAGCTTTTGTGTGACTGACTGATTTGCAGATTGCCAATAGATTTCAATATGGTTTATATATTATTTGTGAACACCCCTACATTTTTCACATAAAAGCCAAACAATGGCGGTTGCTGCTATTTTCCTGACGGTACAGAAGTACTTAAATGCAATATGTATAACTTTGAATCTTAAGTGATTTGATCTTCAAACAAATCAAACTTCTCTATTGGATTCCCATATGAACGAATAAACTCTTACAAACAACTGGTTACTCTAAACAAGAAACGTTTGAAAAATGAATAGCACATACCTACTTTATAAAACACTTAGCCAATAAAAAACTAAATCTCGTGAGCTAATACTAATATAGATGAATGAGCCCTTATCCGCGATGCTGGGTCCCTTTCACCGGCAAGGTCTCAAGTTTATATTGTTGACAAATGCGATCCGTCCACCACGTCGGCAGTTTATAGCTCGCCATGACAGCCGACGCATTGTCAACCACGTTCAAAGGTTTACTACGACCTCGTAAAAACAAGTATTCGCTTTTGGGAGGTCAAAGTTTGCTTGATTGTTTGCCGAAGGACAATTCACTAGAGGATCGATTTTATTGAACAAATTGGGGTCAATTTGTAGGCCAAACTTGTTAATACAGATAATCTAGCCCGGCTTAGCTATTCGGCAACTAATATTATACTATCTGCCAATAGAGCTAAATTAACATTCATAATGAAGATGACGATGTTATGTGGCCTCATTATCATTGATTGTAATAAATTGGATCTTACTGTCTTTTATAAAACGAGTTAGGTTTTTGTGGAACGAAATACATTTTAAATACACTTCCTGGAAAACTGGCTCTTATTGCACTACGATTGGGTTCAACATGCAATGTATATCACACGCGTGTTTTTTTCTCATATAATTACAACGAGATCGAATAAACAAATCCCAGAGCTGATAAGATTTTTAGAGCAAGTAGGCGTATTTTTTCAAAACCTTCGTATTTAATAAAATTTAAATTGTGTTCATCAACAGAATTTCACAAATAAACATGAACATAAAATAATTTGCATTAAACAACAAATTTACATTTATTTGAGTTTTAAATTCAAAATTAATTTGATTTTTTTATCTTTAATATTAGGCTGTGTTTAATTAATGACAAAAATATTTCTCTGTAAGTGTTTTGAACAACGTCATTTGAATCACGTGAGTATTTGTTACTGCTGTTCTCGGCTCCATGATACCCTCGCTTAACGGCTCGGGTTTTACATCCACTTCAGTCGCAATGATAAGTTTCCTCACTTGAATCAAAATGTAATATTTACATCTGGCAATAAATAAAGTTTAAATGAGTTTTATTATCGCTACATGTATGTTCATATTATCCATCCTCCTTACAAGAGGAAAGCGTCAGTGAAAGGAGACCATAAATTACGATGTAAATAGATCTGCTAGCGATACCAGAAGGCCTGAAACTATATTGTGCGACTTTGATATTGCAAACGCAATAATGCATGATTTAGTTAGATTACCATAATCTACTTCATACGCTTATCTGGTAATTGATCGTCGAATTAGGATTTATTGAGTAGAATTTATAGAGATTTTTGGAGACAATGATCCAGTTCCTACTTTAAAGTATTTTTGGTAAGGCCAAATCCTCTGTGGTCTCAAGTAAACCCCAGAAGCGCTTGAAGATGTTATTCCAACACAGAGCAGTGATGACATTTGGATGCAAGTCTCTCTCCCTCTTTTTTAAGTCATTTCTTCTTCTCCTCCTCCTTCTTCTTGGGTTCCCAAAGTTGCAATCAAAGTTAACTCAGTATTGACAATGATCACGCCGTAGAAGTGACCAAGTATTGACACGGAAGAAAAAAACGTTTCTAATGATTTTTTAGGTATTATAAGAAATAAAATACCTGCCCTCCGACCAGGTGGGATGACGATCTAAGAAAGACTAAAGGCAGATGCTGGATGCGGCAAGCTGAAGACAGGGCGCTATGGCGCTCATTAGGGGAGGGCTATGTCCAGCAGTGGACTAATATAGCCTGATGATGATGATGATAAGAAATATTGATAATTATTATACATGATATTGCAAACTGATCGTTTTTAGGCTCATATTAAAACTCATAGAAGAAGAACACGCGTTCATGGAAAAGTTGAATTGTGATAAAGTACCTAGTCCAAGTCATTAGACCTACTCTAAATACCCACGTAACTTAAGTTTATTTCTTTGGCATGTTATTGTGTTTACTATAAAAAGAAAGACTTCTGCGTCACAAGGGTGGCGTGGAAAGCTACTGTAATAAGATGAGATGGCGATCTGAACACCCACATTGTACCCCTTAGGTACACCAGTTATAAAAATATTATCCTTACTAATATTATAAAAACGAAAGTGAGTTTGTTTGTTTGTTACGTCTTCTCGCCTAAGTGGCCGAACCGATTTTGATGAATTTTGGTACAGAGATAGTTGAGAGCTTGGAGACGGACATAGGCAATTTTATTTTAAAGTGAGACATGAGAGAGAAAGAGGGAAGAAAGGGGAAAACTTAGCTTTGCTTATACAATAAATAAGGCACAAGGGCAAAATCTACAGGTAGCCGGTACCTGCATATCAGGAACTATGTTACCCCGAATTTAACGCAAGCAAAGCCGCGGACTCCTACGAAAATCTGGTTTTCCAAAGCCAAGATAGGAGTCGCAAAGAATGCTGAGTTTTTCGTTTATCCCATGAGTGGAAAAGCTGGTTGTGCTAATATCTACACGACTGATTGCTTCAAGCAGCGCCGACAAACAATAGCAATTAATTAAATTTAAAAAAAAACTTACATTTCAAGCGGAGGAGGCATGAATAAGTTGTCGTGCCGAAGCAACTAGGTAAGTTTTACATAATATGAAACAAAGTATAGTCTTTTAATCATAATTATGTTTTATGAGTAACTATAAACTTGCCCCGGTGAACAATACCTCAATTCATTTTCTCCTTCATTTTCAACTTTTAACAAATTACAGCATATTTTAGCCAACCAATAAAAAACACAGTTCATAATCTCAAAACGCGATGGCAGTCAGAAACACATCCTGCCGGGGTTGCGGGTTATTCGAAATAGATGCCGCGGCCCCGGAACAAAAAGGGCAAAAGAAAGAACATACTGATTTGTCAGCAAGAGTGTGTTACTCCTATTTGATGATTTGCCACCCGTAAAAAAGTCAGAATCACATTTGAATCCCCAAACAACCATTTCTAATATCCATACCTTAGGCATCATAAAAAAATAAGCTATACAAACATTACTTCATCCCAGTAAAAGCAAGCCAAGCAAATGTAATAGAAATAACTGAACACCGCTGTAGGTAGCTGTTTCGAGAAACAAGGGGGCTAATTAGAACTTGTAAGATGGTCGGAGTAACTAACAGTGAGGCTTAGGAACAACTTGTGGCATTAGCGCGACAGTACGCCACTGTACACAACAATCTATGTGATACGTGGGTACATAGGCTACCACCGCGCTTTCACGTAGTACCACAATATGTGACCGAAAAAGCGGCTTAGATTAAAACATCCCTTGTATATTTTAAGGTTTGACGTCTTTTTTTTTTGGGTGGGAAATAACTTCCCTCGCTCTGGGCGGAGCGGGGGGCATGTCAGACTATAAAAAAAAAACCATGTTCCTTCTTTTGCCCTTTACGTTCCGAGGCCGCGGTATCTCTTTCGAACAACCCGCAACAGGTTTGACGTCTTAGCTTAATTTGCTGCGAATTAGAATGCCGTAGTTTTATTAGAATTTAGGAACATTACTGAAAACGAAAATTCCATTTGAGGATTAAATAAAATTTTATCGTCTACCTGCTTCTTATTCTAGAGGGGAATTGAACACGTTTGTGTTCTAGAATAGGGACTTGTTACTGCTTGCAATTTCACACCAGTGAACTTTTACTTTATATTCTGACTTGTGACCACAAACGTCATGTCGGCTTTGTGGTTATCGCTTGAATACACACGACGCAGGTTCATCGGATATCTTCTATATGTATGTTTGCATCAATATAAGTAAAGCTTATTGAATGTTTCATTAACTTTAACTTTTGATATTTTTATTAACCACTTTGGCTATACTGTGCATATTTTTTTTGTGTGTTATAATATATTTCTATAAATGAATAACTGTAATGTAATACATATAGACTATCTAATTCACTCTCATTTACGATATGCAAAAGCACTTGTAAGTTTTCTAAGCTTGTAATAAAATTTTCTTTTATTTCATTGGCATATTATTATTGGCATACGTGTGACCTGTGAACACCTTTCTATTAAAAATGTTCATCCACTACCAATCCCTTGAGAACTTTCATCCAAATTAAAACTTCTCGTATTTTTTTCGTGTTGCGGAACACAGAAGAACATAAAAAGCAATCGTCAATAATTTTCATTCCTATATTTGCGGAAAACCAATATGGGTTCCCTAAAGCCGATCGTAAATTTTCACGCTTACTGTAACAAATATAAAAAATAACTACTGTTGTGTATGTTTTTCCGTCGTATCATCTAGTATGCATAAAACCTGCAACCGGGGGGAGGCTGGGGACCGCAGTTCTCTACTCCTTCATTGATTTTACAGGTACTACGAAATGAGCTGAGTCGACGTTTGAATAAAAACTCTTGACGATTACTGTTAAAAAAGCACTCTTTAAAATATTATAAATTTTGACAAATTGGGTTCTAAACTACTTAGCTTGTCAGAATAGAGACGTTTTTATTAAACGTCTTCAAATAATTTATAGAGATCACTGTCAAATATTTTTTAACTAACAAAACTTAAAGAGCCCTTTAAGTTTCGTTAGTTTAAGATTTTTTGCAAAACACAAGTAGCTCAAAATAAAGTGATATTGACATTTTATCATTCTTTATTTATCATGACTACCGCCATAAATCAAGCAATGTGTCGTTAATGATGGCGCTACCACACAGAGAATAATTTTTACGATTTACTTTAACAATATTCAAAAATGTCTACCACTGTATACTTTCAATGCGGTCCCTTTAACTGTACAATCTCAAATATTTGTACAATCCAATTAAAATTCTCCAACTTAAATTAAGAGATAACGAAAGTAGTAGGCGGTGTATTTTTAAACTGAAATTTTTGTACATGTACGGAATCTCCATGCATTCCTGTTCTGGATCGTCATCATAATAATGCATACTTTCGTTTATTTCTTCAGTCTCAGCATTTTTATTTCACTCGTTCTGTCTGCTATGCAACTACAGCTCTTAAAACAACAGAGATTACTGTGACAATTATCGCTTTGGATCTCTTCCCTTATTGGGAGCATTTTCTTGTGCCATTGTTGGAGTAAAAAGCTTTGGCATTTGATAGCAAGTTAATGTCTTGCGTCTTGTGCATTCAAGATTACCTGTTTTCTGAGAGCTTTCTTTATTGTGTTTTGCTGTAGGTATTACGTTACTGATTAAATGTATGGGAGCTGCTGTTTGCTGCAGATTTCATACTTATTCTGTGATACACAATTTAATGATACCAACAAAAATATTTTTGAATGGTTTGGTTGATACGCTGCAGAAGTAGCTTTAAAGTTTTTAGAATATTCTATTTCATCATATCTATTATTAACTATGTTTTCATTATTTACAAATTCATGTAACTGCGATGTCTTTAGAACGGAGCAAGGACTTATTACTTACATGCCTAAATTATAGGATATTATAAATCAAACACTCTTTGATCCACAAGTTTCTTACAAAACCAGACAGTAAGATAATAAGCCGCTGTATGGATTACCAATATTGACAGATAAGAAGAACGCAGGTCTCTGCATTCGTAGCTTACTCTATGCACAGAAATGTACAGTTGTGAAGATGGAGCTGTTACACCAAAGGAAGAACAGAGCCATCTCTCCTTATTTAACCATTTTTATGACATTATTTTTAAAATGAAATGAGTTTTGTAGTTTTCATATTCATGGCGATGTCAAAAGGTCTTTACAATTTTAAAGATTCAATCTTGGAAGTATCTTTCCTGGGTGTATTTATTCGTGGCGTTTTAAAAATAACAAAATTCTCTCTAAGCTGTCCTTCAACTTCGGTTTTAAATAATTTGTCATCGCTGAAATAGGATTTTGTTATTGTCTGTCTATTTGAATACAAAGTTGTGTGAAAAGTAGGTCGTTTCTAGTTTAGCAAAATTGCGTGTTTATTTTAGTTTCGTTACAAATGATCTGTAAATCATTATCACCATCTGTTAAGCTGTTGCAAAACTATGTGTAGGTCAACTGCCAGTCAAACGGGATGCATGTGACATGGGTCCATGGAATAACCAAGACAAGCGTTACTTAACCTTCTAGATCGATCAGTGCATTTTTATTATATAAATAAATAAATAATAAATTAGTCGTAGCGTGATGTTATATAGCCTATAGCCTTCCTCAAGAAATGGACTATCCGACACTAAAAGAATTTTCCAATTCCAACCAGTAGTCCCTGAGATTAGCGCGTTCAAACAAACAAACTCTTCAGCTTTATAATATTAGTATAGATATATAAGTATATAGATTTATCGTTATCAATATCAAAGCCACTTTAACCGCTGGTGCCCCAGCGGCACAAATTTCTGCCACCAAACCCCAACCGATTTAAAACTGTATTTGTAGTAGGTAAAGATAAGTCTTAAAATCAGATAACGCTTACGATAAAAACTCGCCCGGCGGTTCTTGACGGATAGTTGTCGTAAATAATGGCGGTCCTTGAAAGGTTAAGAAAACTGGTAATAACAAATACTCAGAGCAAAAACAAGAGACTCCCTTTTAACATTTTGTCACAGCAAAGTGCCAAAAATGACCGGCCATCAGCTGTAGAAAAAAAAACTCGAGTTTCAAAAGTTACCGAGTTGTTCCATCGTTCTATTCTTTGAAGGTATAAAAGAGTTTGGTCTCAAAGGAGGATGAGCTCACGTCGCTACTTTGATTAGAACTTCACTGGCTGCCTATTGTAAGTTGAGGAGGTAGGACGCGAGTGATAACAATATTATATTCTTGTTTCTTAGAATTGATCAAAAATAAATGTCACCAATAGATATTGTTAATAGTTTATAACGAAACGGTTGATATGATATGAATAACATTATGTAACACTAGCTGTCGCCCGCGGCTTTACCCGCGTGATGATCATATAATAAGTATCCTATGCGTTATTCTACCCGCCGCCTAGATGTGAAAGAGTAACAAACATCCATACATCCTCACAAACATTCGCATTTATAATATTAATAGGATAGGCAGTGCCATCCTGCAATGCATGAGCCTGCATTATGCCTGTAATACCCGAAGGATTTGGCAGACGTGTACCTGATGATTCATTCACATTTTGCTAGTTAGGTTTAAACCCATTAAACACAAATATAGCTCCTAAGAAATTCTTGATGAAGAATTGAAGAACTCCATGTTTTTGGGGCACAGAAGGCAGCAGAACAGAAGCAGGATTGAAAATTAATCCTTGTAAATGTCATGCAGTTGGCAATATAAGTTATTTAAATCGCTTCAGACATTACCAAAATCCTTTAATTATGTTAATATTTATACGACTGCTGAGTATAAGATTCCGAGGTCGTATTAAGTGTTAGAAAAATTTCTCTCCCCACGAAGTCTGGATTTGTGCTCATTGATGGCAATAGGCCCACACCCTATGACATCATCATCTGCCGAGGCTTTTCCCAACTAAGTTGGGGTCGGCTTCCAGTCTAACCGGATGCAGCTGAATATCAGTATTTTACATGGAGTGACTGCCTATCTGACCCTCCACAACCCATTTAGTGCTGGACAATACGATACCTCTTGGTAAGACTGGTTGTCAGACTTTTGGGACACTGACTACCTGTAACGACTGTCAAAGATCTACAAATGACAGCCAGGACCAACAGTTTAACGTGCTTTCCGAATCAACGGAAACTCGGTATGTAACGAGTGGTCACCCATCTACAGACCAACCTAGGCAAGCGCAGCTTAACCTAAAGATAGACCCGAGCGGCTGCTCTTATTTAGCCATGAGCTCCTCCCACACCCTATGACATGAGACTTAATATAACTGGCGAAATGTGGGTGAACTATGAGGTACTACCGATCCCTTTTGGGATTACAAGCGTGATGTTATGGTACGAATAATACGTAGGTAGACACATCCACATAATATTTTATTTGAGTACTAGCTTTTGCCCGCGGCTTCGCTCGCGTTAAATTCGGGGTAACTCAGTTCCCCTTTCCTGATTATACCTGCCTTCATAACTAAAGGTACCTTAGTTTTTGTCCTTGCGATTTATTTATTGTAATAGCACAGCAATATTAAGTTTTCTTCACTCTTTTTCTTTCATATCTCACTTTAAAAAAGAAACCCCGTTTCTCACTCTTTTTTTTAAATTAACCAGCTAACAGAGAAAGAAATTTATCAAAATCGGTTTAGCCATTTAGGCTTGAAGACGTAACAAACAAACAAACTCACTTTCGCTTTTATAATATTAATAAGGATTTCGTTTTAAAATGTCTGCTCTTGGTTCGAATCAAATTTCGTATTCATATTAATATTTAAGCAGAATTTTAAGAACTTCAATGTAATCTTAGAATACGAATATAAAACAAATCATAACTTGTAGTAGACTAACTATAGTAAACTTGCCCATACATAGTTTGCTCTAAGAAATTTATATTAAGATTATAACTCGGTCTTGTCCGTCGGTGGCTTGTAGCAAGTCCAGAATTACTTGGCCAGTATCTTTGGCCAACTTTAATGAAGTTTCCCTTTTATTACGACAGTCTTAACCCCAAGGATCTTTGTGTTTATGATCCTGTTATAACTTTAAAGAGATTGCACCAGCAGAGTAAGGGTTAATTTTTTATTTACGTCCTTAATGAGAATCAGTTATTTTGTTTAATGTGAAAAACACGTCTCGAAATAATCGTTTAACTTGTAACACGAGTGGAATCCCATTAAACTTTAAGTGATCTTACTTTTTTGAAGCTCTTAATTAAAAAGCTTTTAAACCCTCTGGCGCAGTCACTTTCTAGAATAGCAGTTTTGGTAAATTTATATAAAGGCTGTTCAGTGTCATAGTTTTTCCTTAAAGAAAATCGTACCGTGAACTTACATTTCGCCCTCATATCGGACATAATGCGGAAATGCAATTTCCATAAATTTTACACCCTGTGAGCAGAGTCTCCATCCGACAAGATTGGACGTGGCCACATGATAGGTATTATGGAAACCTTTATTATTGCGCTCTGTAGTTTTGAAGTTACAACAAAAGTTACTTTAAAAACGCAATCAAAATGCTATTCAGATTCCGCGAAACGAGAATTCTCAACTAAATAATTTGAAAAAGATTTTTCATGAATGACAAATTTCAATGTGCATCCACCGGGACATACATTTTCATGAGAGTAACTGGGGAAGTGCGGTCGTAACAAACCAAATAAATTATAAAAAGAGATCCCGGGAAGGAGACAAGGCTTTCCTTGGGACAAGTCGTAAATTTAACGGTCGAAGGAATCCTTATTTCCCTCGGCTATTCACGTGGTTGAGCTAGCAAAACTATCTCCTTTATGAGCAATAGAAAAAGCCTGTTACCACTAAAATATTAACCGCTACCGCCGCCGCATAATTCCATTTCGCATACATTCAAAGTATATTCAAACCGCTTTAAAATCGCTCGTGTTTTCTGCAGCTATTATTTTGTTACAAAGTTCATTTTTTCCTCCGCTAACGGCAAACGTAATCCCAAATGTTCCATTAAAACGTAACTCTCTATGTAACTCCCTTAATTAACGCAGTCGATCTCCCATTCGCCTCAGAAACTGCTCCATTGTACAACATTTGTAACGTAGTAAAATTCTTCGACCGCAACAGAATTACCACGAATGATGAGAATAATTTAATTAAGACATAACAGCACCTTTAATACCGATTAGTCACACGATCCGAGGTTTGGGCGTACTAGGTAATTTGAGATCTTAATGGGTTTACAGCGGCTTTGGTCATACCTCCTCCTCCGCACTGACCAATCACGAGCGCCAAGCTTTGGTGCTTCGACGGCTTCACTGATTCATCATGTGATTAACACTTGCTGGTATTCTGTGTTCATTTACTCACGTTCACTATTTGATGTTTAATCAAAGTTTCATTAGACGATTCTAATAATCGCTCATCATACCCCATAAAACAGAAGCTCACGTCAGTAATTTAATATAGAATTCCCCCTTCATTAGGTGCCTGCTTTGATCTAAGAGATTGCTGGATAGAAACTGTTTTGTTTTTCACAACAAATAACATTAGTTTTGTCAGTTACAAATGTCGGCTATTACAGGGATATTTTATTATTTTTTAGCATGGAAACAAGTCATTTATATAAAGTAGCGGAGTCTAAGACAAAGCGGAGCCTACTGGCCGTCACAGCGGGCGTGCTAATAAGCCCCTTACGTCAGTTGACTCAAAGCTAGTATTATTTTTCTTAAAGATAGCATTGCGGGAGTTTTCAATGTAATTGCCCCGGTTTCTTCAAGAGGCTGACAGCTCAAAGGCCAGTCAGTGACGTGCTCATTGTCGGAACGCCCACGGTTTACCTTATTCAAAGTTTGCGGTTTTTTTCTTTAAATATTCACCGGGAGTCAGTCGGTAATACTCGGTAATAAGTGTTTTATTTGTCGTATTTTGCGTAAATTTTTATGTTTCAGTAGTAAATCCTGGAGCTTTGAGCCTGGAGGTTTCCAAGTATTTTATTTCTATTCGTCTTTGTATAAACTGGCTTCTTCCACAGGATCGTAATAAATGCCTGAATTCATATCTTATTTTGTTTCTCAAACTTTTCCTTGAAAAAATATCGAAATTCTGCTAACAGCTTTTTATAACGTAAAATTATAGGATACCGTGATAATTTCTTGATGGTTCATTGGTACCGTGTACTTCAGCCCTCCAATAGAAAATGTTCCAATAGTCATAAAACTAAATTGTGGTTGTAAAATTGTGTAATTAGTGAAACTAATGGTGGTAATCGACTTCCATATGAAAATTACAATCGTAAACTTTTTTCTATCGTAAAGCTTTTAAATGCTTTCATAAAATTTTGTTGTTTTGATTATTCTAGAGAAACGTAATATAATTTATGGGAATAAACTATCAACATATTTGGCTTTCGTTAGTAATGTTATCGATTCACTTTGTTCGTATTTCCTTAGGTAAATCGTATGACAAATATACAAAAGGACAAAAAGTGAGACCATTATTTTCTCTTGGGTAACCTGATATTGCTCATTCAGTTGTTTTCTGGCTGTTTGGGTATAAGATTACAAGCAATTTATTTCAATATGGCAATCGAATTTACGAACGCACTCGGATTGTTTAAGGAGACCATTTTATAGCCGACAAATTTTTATTTTATTTACTTCTCCTTCCTTTTGTTTAATTAGAATATTATGTATGCATGAGTACGAATTAAGTTCTATATCATCGTATACTATAACTTCATACCTACGTCACGGACGCGCTGTCTACTGAAGTTGTCAAGAGCTATTAAAGATGATTGACCTCGGTATGTCCAAAATCTGTCAACTTGACACTTTATTAGCCATATCGAGTTCATCTTACATGAGCAATGACAGTAATTTAATATCCAACAATGTTAATTATGTCAACGTTCTTGTTCACGTACTTAATCATATAATGTGGAAATCGTTAGGTATTATCAAATAACTACAGTAGTATTTAACAAAGTCGCCTTATGCTTTCTCTATGTCCTTATGTATGCTTAGATCTTTATAACTACGCAACGGAATTTGATGCGGTTTTTTTTAAATATATAGTGTGATTCAGGAGAAAGGTTTATATGTACAATATTTGTATCTACAATGCAACCGTGCCGGGTGTAAGCCGGGGTGAATCGCTACTATATCAATAAAAAAAGTTATTACAACAGATTTTGATACTCTAACGTAGCCCAAAGAAAAACTTGCGGGTTGGTTTGAAAGAGATAGCGCAGCTCTGAAAAATATGATGGGTTCAGTAGAAGTCAGACACTAACCGCTCCGCCCAGAGCGGAAGATTTCCCCAAGTGAAAAAGGGAAGGGAAGTTAAACCTTATTAAATGAAAAAGGCCTTATAAATATAAAGATTTTTGCGCACTCCACCCAGCGACTCCTGTACGCCCTTTTAAGAGGAAAGTTCAAAAAGTTGTCACATCAGACTTAGGAGTTTTTTTAACCAACTTTTTTCAATAAACATTACCAACTTTAAGTTGTATAACTTCAACAAAAGAGAGTCTATCTAAACTCCTAGACCTTTTTGAGACGTTTTTCGAGAATATCGGTTATCCGTACAATTATCGACGGCGGGGCACTGGCGGCCGCAAGATTGCAATCTCCAGATAGGTCGGTTTAATCTACAGATTTATGGGTCCAGCTACCACACTTTAATCCGTTTACTTTGAAAAACCAACTCGGATTTTATTTTGCTTTGTGATTTTTATAGATTGTCCTAAGTATTTGAGTACTTAAAACTACACAACTGCAACTTCAGAATTTGTGCCTTTTACACGACCCGGTTAGTCAGTGATGAAAATTGTAAGTGTGCAGTGTGCTTGTGAGGGATTGAAAACCAGGTGAATGGAAGTGTTATCAAAACACACACAAATAATTATACCTGTCGGTGCCCTGCATTGCATTTAAGCATTTTCTTTTTGGGTGTTTTTGGTTTGAATTGATCTTTACTTCTTCTTTTAAAAGTCATGTTCATCTGCCTAGCCTTTCACCAACTATGTTATATTTATAGGGTGTGCTTCCAATCTAACTGGTTGCAGCTGAATGCTTGTATATTACCTGCATATAACAATTTTTACCTGACCTCCACAACCCAATCAGTACTGGGTAATATGGTACTCCTTCATGACTGGTTTTCGGGTTGTCAGACTTTCGGGACACTACTTGTACAACGAATGACAAAGGCTGTTGTTACTGTCAAAAGTACTGGTGGAATTTAGCTGACATATACATACAGGGAGTCTCTAGAAGTATGGATTAAAAGGAGCGTGGGCAAGGTCATTTCATGCTGTTCGTTCTGGTTATAGATTGGCAAATACATTGTATGTCAAAAGACTTTGTAAGGGACAGCAACCACACGGGGTGCGGGTTGTTCGAAAGAGATACCGGTCCCGGAACGTAAAGGGCAATAGAAGCAACATGGGTGGGTTTTAGTCACTAAAAATCTGATATGCCCCCCCGTTCCGCCCAGAGCTGCGGAAGTCATTTGATGATTTCTCACCCGAAAAAAAAGGGACAGCAACCATCTACGATCGCCAAATGTTGGCTTACAGTTATCTTACCCTGTCTTAATAAGTTCTAATCTAGTTCATTCCACAGAACTGTGGTTTGATGAATAAAACCTATCCGCCTTCGAAAAATCAAGGTCACATACATCATATTTTGAATTTATTGCTTCACAAACCACTATCCATCAGGTTCACCAAACATGGACAAGCTCTTATGACACTCCATGTTTGGATATCTTAACGAATGTCACAATTAAAACCAATCAAAAAGTACCCATTAGTTGTTAACTAACAAACTCCGATAAAACTATAAATAACCGCTGAATAGAGATACAAGCACACCTTGTATATTTTTTGTTTTATTGCGATCAGTTTTTGTGGTCTAAAGTGTTAATAAAGATTAGTTATATTTTTAGTTTTTACTGACAAAAAAAAAGGTATATTGGTTTGTTCTGTTACTCGTTGTCCCTATTGGTCTAGGTAAGCAAGGCTGCAGAACGTAGCAAGCAAAGCAATGACCTCTCTGGGTTTGCTTCTCGGGTTGGGCTAAAAGTGTTATTGGAGATTTCTCATTTATCCTGGAGTATGGAAGTTGATAGTACGATACGGCCGCCATTTGTCCTGATCCCGCACCGACCGTGTCGGATTGTTATTATTGTTCAAACTGATACATCATCAGAGGGGCCTACTAGTGTTACCGCCTGCCAGGGTTGTGGGTTATTCGAAGGAGATACCGCAGCCCCGGAACAAAGAGGGCTAAAAAAGAAACTTGGGTTTTAGTCAGTAAAAGACCGACACTCCCCTCTACTCCGCCCAGAGTAGGGTACGTTATTTGACGATTCACAAATAGTAAGTACAATGAGCATATATTATGATTAAAAAACATAATTAAAGTCAAAATCGAATCAGACTAGTAAATAGAATAGAACAGGTAAAGATTCAAAAAATTAAAATAAAACAATACAAGAGATAAACTTGTTTTTGAGACTAGATTCATTTTGTTTTTTTGTTACCATCGGTAATAATATAAAATAATACACGACCAAGATTTAGATTTTTAATTCTATTATCTTACTATTATTAATATTATAAATGCAAATGTTTGTGACGATGTAAGTATGTTTGTTGCTCTTTCACGCAAAAACTACCGAATGGGTTTTTATGAAACTTGACAATAATATAGATTACATATCAGAATAGCACAAAGGCAACAATTCATAAATATTTATATTGTATATTATATCACCACGCGATTAAAACCATGGGGCGCAGTAAGTCAAATATAATGTTGTTAGAAGTAATTACTGACGCAACTCTTTTCCTCATAAGAAGGAAAGTGTGTACGTTTATAGTTATTATAATTAGCATACTTTCTGTTTGTCCACTGGCTTATTCCTATTAGAGCTGACTGTTTGTATGTAGCGGGAATTTGTTGTATGTAGCGGGAATTTGTTGTAGGTACCTACTACAACTTAACTGGTAAGGCCATGTGAAATGTTTTGAGCCGTTTTTAATCAACTGACTTTAGAACTGGTTTTGGGATGTCCTCATTGCGGATTTACCTTTTTTTTTGAGTAATGAGTCGAGCTCCACAATAACTGACAAAATATGGTAGGACTGACTGGAGAGAATCACTCAAATCTGTGTGATTCTTTATTTATTAAAAAGACCATCTCAGACAGTTTAGTCTTCATAGTCCTTATCTAAGTTGATAAAGATTTTTGTCTGGACATTTAAAGAGAATATGACCTCTAAGTCTGTTCGGCTATTTGTTTCCACAGTAGTCGGATACGAAACACTGGCTTTATCTAGATGATTTTTTAAAAAAAAAAAAACGACCTTTAAAACCTACATGCAATGATTAATGAAGTTTATTTTGCATGTAGGTTTTTACACGTCGTTTAAACTTAAAGACTATGAGATATCATTGGGATCCAACTATAATGACTAATGATGGCTAATAACTATAAAATCCAACTTGTATGTGGGGTGTACTGTTAGTATAAGTTGGTTATAAATAGATAAAAGTATTTCAGTTTTTAAAGTATTGCTACTTACTTCCTGATTGCTTCGTTGGTCTAGTGACAAGCGCCAGTAGTTGCGTACTGACTCAGTCTAGTCACAAGAGAGATCTGACTGAGCATGGGGTTCTTGCCTTAATTTTCGGATTGTGCAGAATGTTATTGGGTTTTACCATGAGGAATTTCACGGAGTCTAGATTTGTGCCTGGCTGCTGGCATTTAGATCACCCCTTGTTGCATGGTTCTTAAGACATAACTAGCGAAATGTATTAGGTACACTATTAAGTGTCTTACCCTAACGGGATTATAAGCCGTGATGTTATGTTTTGCTACTTATGTTGTACAATCTTTATCTTTCTTAGCTATGAATTGCACTTTAATATATTTGGATAATGCGAATCCAAACAAAGAAAAGTAGCCTAGCCTTTTCCCAACTATTTTGGGGTCAGCTTCCAGTCTCACTAGGTTCCGCCGACTACAAGTATTTTACATGTAGCGACTGCCTATCTGACCTCCACAACTGGGTAATACGACATTCCTTGGTAAGACTGGTTGTCAAACTTTCAAACCGCTGACTACCTGTAGCGACTGTCAAAGATCTACAAATGACAGCCGGGACCAACGGCTATATCGAGTCTTTCGTGCCTCGGAAAGCTAACGTGCTTTCCGAGGAAAGACTCGATATGTATCGGGTGGTCCTACCCATCCATGGACCAAACTAGGCAAGCGTGGCTTAACCTCAAGATGGACCCGAGCAGCAGGTTTCATTTAGCCACGAGCTCTTCCTATTAAAAGCTATAAATGTGACGTGAATAAAACAAAACTGTATTTTACACAATAGGTATGTGAAAACACCCGTTCCATTTTATTTACACTACAGTACATACCTATTGCAGCTGTATCGCAAATTGCAAGGCCGCAATAAAAGCGCATGGGGGTGTGTACAAAAACAAAAGCAATAGACGAAAGGGAGATCAATAGTGAACGAAAATTACGCTTTTTAGATGAATGCGGGTAGAATTGAAAATGTTTGGTGAAGCTTGCGTTGGATTAGAAGTGGGTAGTTTTTTTTTTAATTAAGGGCATCTTTTATGGTTGCGTAAAGATCATGATTGGTGCTCTGAAACAGTGACTGGGGGTGACGACAGATCACGAAGAAGATAGCGAGACGAACTGGATGTCTGTTAATGTGAAAGAAGTGGCACGGATCGCGATTGTTGGAAGAAATAAAGGGACAATATAAGCTAGCTATAATATTTTTCTTGAGGATTTGAAATCATCAAATCCGCTGCTCCGCCCAGAGCAGGGGTAGTTCCCTGCTCTGGGCGGAGCGGGGGAAGTGTCAGGCTTTTACTAATTAAAACCCACCCATGTTCCTTCTTTTGGCTTTTATGTTCCGGGGCCGCGATATCTCTTTCGAAGAACCCTTAACCCCGGCAGGCGGTAGCCGTGGCAGGCCCTAACACCTCTTTGAAACGCGTTTGGACCACGAACGTGCCGTCGACCCAGCCTGTCGTCACTAGACGGCTGGACGTTGAGCTACCCATTGCTCACTCGGTGGCCGGGAGTCGTCTCGCGAGGCCCGACGCCCGGAGCGTCTCCCGCGTCGGCTGAGCTATAAAATATTTGGTTTGGTTAACGTGAGTATTAGATATTTTTCTTTTGAACTAGAGCTAAATGCCATAGATAGTTCTGCAAAAGTAGTTGGTTAATGTCGAACTTTAGCACTCCATTGTTGAATTCTGTAGAGTCGAATTCTAAAAGATGCGACTGGTGTCAGTTTTTAAAACAGTTTTTATTTATGTGTCTGTTGAAAACGTTACCTTGGTTGTTCGATAGTTTTGTCACGGTATACAATGGGTAATATTGAATTTTCGTAACAATAAATTGAAATTGCACTTTTCGTAATTATTGTTACGGTCTTTTTTTATATAAAGTGTCAAATTATTAATAATTGCATCGCTCTGTAGATGGAATTTCAATTTAGAACAATTTGTGATGGAGTATTTTGTAAAGTTATTTCGATAATCATCCTCTGATTACAATTCTGACAATGCTCAACTAAATAGCTGGCCTACCTACCAAATAGTAATAAAGGTAATTAATGTAACTGTTACTGGTTCTTTTTGTTTTTTTATTAAATTTTTTTCAATATAGTTTTATGTCTGACTAGCTGGCGCCCGAGCCTCGCCCTCGTGATAATAAAAAAGTATCCTTTGTGTTATTCCAGACTATAATCTACCTTTCTATTTATTTTAAAATTTCATCAAGATCCGTTCAGTAGTTTGTTCGTAAAAGAGGATCAAACAAACATCCATACTCACAAACTTTCGCATTTATAATATAAGTAGGATAAGATATTTTTTTGAGCTTTTTAATGTTTCTTCTTTGTGATTTAAGTATCTGTAAACTAGACATGTAATTATGATAGATATAACTTAATAAATAAATTAAGCTCAACTAGATTATTTCAGTGCGAAACCAAAAACTTTACTTTTTATTCAAACTTAGTTTTAAAAAAAGTAATATATTAAGAGTTTTATAAAAATTAAAATTAAATGACTGAATTTTTACGAGTAACTTTCATTAAAATTTTACATCATTATTTCAACTCAGACCAATGTTTCAATAAACATACACTCACGAAAATTCACCAAACAATTTAATTTTCAAAAATACGCCTGCGAGTCAGCTTTTTGCTTAAAAACAAAACACGCACTTGAGGTCCCGGTGTGGTATAATTCTGATGACTTAATAAGAGCCAATGTCCAGAGGTTAACAAGAAAATTACATACGTAAAACCTTCTTACAGACTCACAGAGCAAACAGAATGTTGCAATTATTTTATGTGGAGCAATTTGCTTGTACGCTACAAAAATGCCGCTTATGATACTAAATTACAAGCAAAAACGTTGAACATTGCACTTCATGTTTTGGTATAGTGCATTTTCCTTGCATATCTTATTTTGGTTTTAATTCAATTTCAGTTAACCTCTAGAGCCCCAGCGGCACAAAAACGTGCCAGTAAACAAGTATTACCGTTAAGCCCTACTGGCACAAATTTGTGCCACCAAACCCTGACCGATTTAAAACTGTATTTGTAGTAAAGATAAGTTTTAAAATCAGATTACGCTTACGATAAGAGCCCACCCGGCGGTACTTGAAGGATAGTTGACGTAAATAATGGCGGTCTTTGAGAGGTTAAGTAAGGTTTCATTAACTTTATCTTTGCAAAGCAACATTTACATGTATTTTGTAAAATGATTTCGGAAAAGGCTGTGTCTTTGCTTGTAAGTTGGTAGCAAATGGATGAGACATAGTAAGAATTGAGTTAAGTGACGTGAGATTGAAGAGGGTAATGTCCAACAGTGAACTGGTGTAGGCTTATGACGATGATGATGATGATGATGACGATGTTGTAACGCAAAAATATATTATTTTCGAGTCATCAAAACTGTATTTTATTAGCGGTCTCTTATTTAGGACTGTATTGAATTTGCAGCCTGTATTTATGGAATGGTTTCTGATTTGAAAAGTAAATATAGAATACATAAGATGATGCCTGTTACCCCCGAAGAGGTAGAAAAAGAGGTGTATCTCGTGTGTCAAATATGAGTGTAGTATTGTACACTCACACCACTGTGTAGGAGTCGTGTAATAGGGGTCGAGAGAAATTCAGAATCCGCGGCTGCTAATGAGAATTTCCTGATGAATTTACCCAACATCAACTTACCTGACACGGCAATCGAACCAAGAACCTCGTGCTAATGAGTCGTGATTGCGACCACTTTACCAACGAGGCAGTAGTATGGGATAAAAATGTTTTTTTTTTAATAAAATAAAATCTTTGCCCCACACTAGGGCTTTCTCCTGTATCATGGGTGTCTTTAAAAACATTTAAACTCACATACACAAACAACCAAACTCGAAACAACAATTTGTAGGCCATACAATTTTTTTTCCGTGTGAAAATCGTACCGACGACACGCAGCGTAGCAGTCAAACTCACAGCAACTGTGCCGTCATGTATGGAAACCGTGTGACAAGATTATATCTAGGTTTTAAGTTGAGTACTTATGTTTAGCAATTTTGTCAGCATTTGACTATATCTGATATATCCTGTTTAAACAATTTAATAATAAAATAAGTTGAGTTTCGTGGGTATAATAAAAACCATTTCAATTATACAACTGCACATTACAATCGGTAATTGTGTACAGTTAAATTACGAATGAAAAAAAACTTTGTTTAATGGTATTGCTTGCATAATTATGAAACGGCCAGTTTAAATACACAAATAATACTGCATAATAATAACACAAGCCATTACTAATAATTTTAAAGTAAAATGAGTAATTTAAATAACTTCATGTTTTGCAAAAAAAAGTAATTACAGTGATGATAAAAGTTACAGCTTTCCGGGCATGTGAATGTGTGTAATTAGGGTTTTACATAACCTTAACGTAAGTTTATTAAATTATTTATGTTTATTTATGTTAAAAACGTATTTTTATACAATTATTATTTAATAGCGTCCCACCCATGCTTGAAGTTTTTAATAGCCTAAGTGAGTAGATACAAAAATCAGGTTTTTTTTTATAAATTGCAAATTGCACTTAATTGGCTTAGTCATTATAAAGTATAACACATGTTTACCAACCCTTATTTTAGTTTCATATAACTTGTAATGATCTTATATAAATAATACAGTTAAAACAACAAGAGAACCAATATATTTTATCCTTGACTTTCCGTCTCCAAAAGGATGGAATTAAAGTTACATGTTATAATTTTGTAGACCTTATAATAGATTTAAATAAATTGTAGACATGTTAATTATTTTTCATCCAATCCAATGCCTGTCGTATTCGATTCGTCGATATAATTATTTTCTTCCGCTTAACTAGAGTTGAACAAAGACAATCTGACAAGGTGGGTACAGTTCCTTCGACCCGAAGCGTCGTTCCGTGAAATTGACAGATGTTCAAAATAATAACAGAAAGTTACAGTCCAACGGGTACGGCTAAACGTAATTGGGTTGCCAATGGCCTCAAATCAATTTTGAAATAACAAAAATCAACGAACAAAAGTTTAAAATACGAACATTGAAATTTGGTGATTGGAATATAACAGAGTTATAACCCACACCCTCTACAATGGTGTTCTGTAAAGTTCAAAGTTTAAATTTGATGACAAATTGACAGTCCTAGTAGTTACTTTTCTTAATTAATCAGAATTAATGGCTTTTGTTGCGAAACTTTAAAACACAAAAAGATCTCTTTAGCAGAGCATGGTTTCGATGCACGGACCTCTGGGTTATGGGCCCAGCACGCTTCCACTGCGCTACTCTGCTTACACTATAGCACTGCGAAATATTACTCCAGTAGATATAGCTGACGCAATAGTGGGAAAATATTGTTGAAATCTATTGTAACTATTTCGATTAGCATTGCTATGGAAAATAAACAAAAAGAAATATTAGCAGAGCGTGGTTTCGATCCACGGACCTCTGGGTTATGGGCCCAGCACGCTTCCACTGCGCCACTCTGCTTACACTATAGCACGGCGAAATATTACTCCAGTAGAGATAGCTGACGCAATAGTGGGAAAATATTGTTGAAATCTTTTGTAACTATTTCGATTAGCATTGCTATAGAAAATAAACAAAAATAAATATTAGCAGAGCGTGGTTTCGATCCACGGACCTCTGGGTTATGGGCCCAGCACGCTTCCACTGCGCCACTCTGCTTACACTATAGCACGGCGAAATATTACTCCAGTAGAGATAGCTGACGCAATAGTAGGATAATATTGTTGAAATCTTTTGTAACTATTTCGATTAGCATTGCTATAGAAAATAAACAAAAATAAATATTAGCAGAGCGTGGTTTCGATCCACGGACCTCTGGGTTATGGGCCCAGCACGCTTCCACTGCGCCACTCTGCTTACACTATAGCACGGCGAAATATTACTCCAGTAGAGATAGCTGACGCAATAGTAGGATAATATTGTTGAAATCTTTTGTAACTATTTCGATTAGCATTGCTATAGAAAATAAACAAAAATAAATATTAGCAGAGCGTGGTTTCGATCCACGGACCTCTGGGTTATGGGCCCAGCACGCTTCCACTGCGCCACTCTGCTTACACTATAGCACGACGAAATATTACTCCAGTAGAGATATGTGACGCAATAG
This sequence comes from Ochropleura leucogaster, assembly GCA_958449745.1. Taxonomy (NCBI): domain Eukaryota; kingdom Metazoa; phylum Arthropoda; class Insecta; order Lepidoptera; family Noctuidae; genus Ochropleura; species Ochropleura leucogaster. The sequence continues at coordinate 10,472,606 of OY288212.1, forward strand.
TAGGAAAATATTGTTTATATGTATTGTAAATAGTTAGATTAGCATTGCTTTAGAAAATAAGCAAAAAGAATTATTAGCAGAGGGTGGTTTCGATCCACGGACCTCTGGGTTATGGGCCCAGCACGCTTCCACTGCGCCATTTTTCTTACAAGTTAGTGCTTTGAAATATTACTTCAATAAAAGATTAGTTAGAAATTCCATATGAAGTGAACAAACTCTCCATGTCGTTTGATACTACAATGACGATTCTTGTTCATATTTAGAAGTACAACAACTAGTAATGTAACAAGGTATTTCTAACTAGTCTCTTTGTAACATTCAGTTAACTCTATAACCTACAGATCAGTGTGAAAGAAACAATTAAAATATCTTCGTAGCTTTGTGCATTTTATAACATAATAAATAAGATAAGCTATCTGTTCTGGGTTGTAATATGGCAAAGTTCCAAAGTAACCAAGTTATTCTAAGATTCAGAAACTTAAAAGTTTTTAGTAATGAAACACTGAAACATGCTGAGCCCGTTACCCAGAGGTACGTGGATCGAAATCACGTATTACTAATATTGTATCTTGTACGCTTCGCAAAAATAATATATGCGAAGCAAAAGGTAATATTGGTTAGGGAGAAAGGATATTATTGTTCCTCTTATCTCTTGATTTGCGACTGTTTCCTTTTGTTCTTATAATTTAGGTCACGTGTTACAAAACAAAAACTCTTTCCTGAAAATCGTTTTATAGAAAGACGGTACTTTTCACGTTTTTAGTTATTTTTTTTTTATTAACTTCAACAATAATTTCCTTACATTACATCAGCTATTTATGCTGGAGTTATAATTTCACAAAACTCTTTCGTAAGCAGAGTGGCGCAGTGGAAGCGTGCTGGGCCCATAACCCAGAGGTCCGTGGATCGAAACCATGCTCTGCTAATATCTCTTTTTGTTTATTTTCTATAGCAATGCTAATCTAAATATGTACTTACAAGATATTTCAACAATATTTTCCTTCCATTGCGTTAACGACCTTTATTGGAGTAAATTTTCACCGTGCTATTCTGTAAGCAGAGTGGCGCAGTGGAAGCGTGCAGGGCCCATAACCCAGAGGTCCGTGGATCGAAACCATGCTCTGCTAATATCTCTTTTTGTTTATTTTCTATAGCAATGCTAATCTAAATATGTACTTACAAGATATTTCAACAATATTTTCCTTCCATTGCGTTAACGACCTTTATTGGAGTAAATTTTCACCGTGCTATTCTGTAAGCAGAGTGGCGCAGTGGAAGCGTGCTGGGCCCATAACCCAGAGGTCCGTGGATCGAAACCATGCTCTGCTAATATCTCTTTTTGTTTATTTTCTATAGCAATGCTAATCTAAATAGTTACAAGAGATTTCAACAATATTTTCCTTCTATTGCGTTAACGACCTTTACTGGAGTAAAATTTCACCGTGCTATTCTGTAAGCAGAGTGGCGCAGTGGAAGCGTGCTGGGCCCATAACCCAGAGGTCCGTGGATCGAAACCACGCTCTGCTAATATTTCTTTTTGTTGTAGTTATAGTTTTGTTTGGTAATTTTTGTTGCATTGTTAAAATAATACCATAACTTTCAGAACTTGATTATTTTAAAACAAGTCGAAAATATAAAACACAGGCAGCCAGCATTAGTATTTTAACAAAAACAAAATCATTTCTACTCATTTTATATTTAAAGTACATGAACAGGTTAAGCAACCCTTGGCAAGGTTTGGAAATAGATGGGTAACCTTAGGTTAAGCAACTCTTGCCAAGGTTGGGAAATAGATGGGTAACCTCAGGTTAGCAACCCTTGCCAAGTTTAGAAATGGATGGGTAAACTTGGGTTCAGTAACCCTTGCCAAGGTTTAGGAATGGATGGGTAACCTCAGGTTAAGCAACCCTTGCCAAGGTATATTAATGGATGGGTAACCTCAGGTTAAGCAACCTTTGCCAAGGTTCGAAAATGGATGGGTAACCTAAGGTTAAGCAAAACTTGCCAAGGTTTAGAAATGGATGGGTAAACTTGGGTTAAGCAACCCTTGCCAAGGTTTAGAAATGGATGAGTAAACTTGGGTTAAGTAACCTTTACCAAAGTTTACGGAGAACACGGAGAACAATGGGTAGCTCACCGTCCGTCCGTCCAGTGACGGCAGTCCGTATCGACGGCGCGTTAGTGTTCCACGCGCGCCTTAAAGAGATGTCGCCTCGCGGGGTCGCGAGTTGTTTGAAAGAGATATAGTGGCCCCGGAACAGAAAGGAAGGGTAAAAGAAAGAATATTGGTGGGTTCTTACAAGGGTTATTACAAGTCTGAAAGTCCCCCCCCTGCTCCGCCCATAGCGGGGGAAGTTATTTGAGGAATTCCCACATGCAAAAAAAAAAGAATAGTTCATGAGAAACTCAGTTACATGTTTTTTTTTAAGTCGGCAAAAATCACCGGTCACTTTTTCAACCGACATTTATTATGGATTCAATTTTATTAGGGCAACAGAAGGTACCGGCAATTTTATTAGACTAGTACAACAATAGTTTATGTTCCTTAGGGCTGTTTGAATAGGATGACGTAATAAAATTCAAGGAAGTTAAAGACACCGCGGCATAAGATATGAAGGTTTGTTTGGGCATTTTATTGTATTGCCCATGATTCCGGCAAGTCGGTTTTTGCGAAGCTAAAGCCGCCATATTACGTCAGGGGCCATCATTATTGAATCGTCTACGTTGCGACCACCCGCGTGGGACACACGGCCCTGCACTTGGAAGCACTTATGTGTCTGGTCCCCCCTGAGTTGTTGCTCGAATTCTGTAAAAAAACTGCGACTGGATTGGCAGATTTAGGTTAAGAGGTCTGGGTGGCGTTGGTGCTATTATTATGTTTTTACTATGCATGGTCTTTGTAGTGAAACCTACGTGTCTTCTTTATAAACTGGTGTATTGTAAATTGTGGTCGTAATTATATGTATATCGAAATAACGTAACAAAATGTTAGTAAAAGCAAAACAATAGACAACCAACCCTATTGTCAATTAATTAGCACCGACCAACTTAAATGTTCACTGTGCCCAAATATAGTCAAGACGAGAGAGATCTTAATTTTAGGAATTGACAACAAAAAGAAAACTGTTCCTTTCGTTGAATTCCCTTAATTATTTCATTGTGAGGTCCACTCTGTGTGTCCACGAATGATCTAGTCGGTGATCGAACAATTCTACTAACAATTAGTTTAAAACCAATTCGAAGTATCTAATGCTCGCGGGCCGCACATTCAGTGATCTCCTGCCATATTCGTTGGTGGCCGCCGCCGGGACTATTCCAAATATTTCACAAATTGCAAGATTGTTCGAAGCACCACGACATCACGACGCGATACGGCGACGAACCATGGAAATGTCAAAGATCGATCGTTTAGCGATACGATGAGTTTTTGCATTCCGATAGAACTTGGCGGCCTTACAAAATTACAAACATTTCAACTCAAAAAGATTAAAATTTTAGCCAGAAAGTTTTAATTTAGGTGGTCCAGTTTCTTTCTAAAAATTATCTAATAAAGATTTGGACCCGTTTTCATTAAAACAACCGGTTTTTGTCGAAAATTAAACAACTAATTTCACCTTACAAGTGGAGTCCTCTCTAAACTTTCTGAGAACATAATTAATGAATTTCCTTGGAAACTTTGCTCAAACGTTTCATTAAAGGTGGTACGTGCACAAAAACTCGAATTAATAGTTTTGTTTTTGTGCTTTATGAGAAAGTGAATTAAAACTGAGCTTAGCAATTCTTTCAAGGAAAATGTAAAATGTTACGAACCTTGACACTAATACGTAAGTTACTGTTTTAAAAAAGCAACATAATGTAGGTACATCATATAGTTCAAAATTGGTTTTTTGCTTTTTGAATTAGCATTATAAACAAAAACATGAGGGTGGAAACATTTTTTTAAACTGTGTTACCAACCTTTAAACTCAAATACAAAAACAGCTAGACCCAACATAAGTTTCTGTTGATCATACAAATATGTGGGGATCGAATCCGGACTGTTACTACAGCAATTGTGAAGTCAACCGAATGATTCAACAAAAGAAGAACACAACACCACAAAATATTACTCGCATTACGCAACCGAAAATAGTTTGAACCAAACAAGATCTGAGCATAATCTCCCACATGCGATACACAAATACAGTTCGCAATAAATAACAAAAAGATCCAAGACTGATGCTTGCACTTGTCTACTGCTCAAGATTCCGACCACGGCTTCATTACAGCGGCTAAATAATGACTTCTGATGGAAGTTTTCAATAGTCCCGGTTAGGAATAAATCAAATAACTCCGTTGGATTTGCTGTCGTTGGCAAATGTGTCTTCATTCATGACGGTAGGACGAGGGACTGGAACGGTATGGAGATGAAAAGGGTGGCGAAGATTTTTGTCAGTCGGTTGGTGGGTACTACGATTTTTTTCAGGTGGTAAACTAGTGGGAAATATACTAAAAGTATTTAAAATACTTTAAGACTATATTTTAGTTCATAATTGCAGCAGTACATGTAATACACTTCCTACGTCATTGTTCTATTTTTTTGTATTTAATAATAAGTATTTAAACGTCTTTGCAATGTAGCCTGCACTATCAAAGGTTACGTTAGTTATGAGATCTCTACAGTACCTACTGAAAAAATATATAAAATATATTTCTCCTAAGAAATATTTAGCAAAAATGACCAGTAAGAGTATAATTTGAAATAGACAACTACTAAAATAAAGATATAGGATCTGAGTGAGTTAAGAATAAGGACTTGTTACAATTACAAAAAAAAACTACCTTTACAAAAGACTAGATAAAATCAAGTCATGAATTCAAACCTAAACCCGAGAGCTCAAAAAACTAGCTCCAACTTTTTCTCCGCTTATCCATAACATCAATCTGTAATCCAAGTCATGAAAAATACATAGCGTCGCCTCTTTTCTAAAGTTTCCAATCATTGTAACTACTCCACGGATATTTTTTCCATGACAGACACGGACAGGTTCGAGCAAAAATAGTCTGGACTGTGATCGGGTACGTACCGCGGGACAATACATTCATTATTGAGATGCGAGTGGGCACAGCTGTCCTAGTCGGTACTACACGCACGCGGGTCCAAAAGCTAGGATATTAAACTTCGTCAATTTGATAATATATTATAAGTTTATGTGGAGGTTAAGTTACGTAAGAATTGTTTAAACTTGTAGTGTTTTGTCCTTGGACATATAGCAGGGTGCGTTATTTTCAAGATTTTAGAAATATTTTCTTTGTTATAGGATTATATTAAATGTTACAGGTAGGTACATGTGGAGTCACACATATATTACATAATTTGATCCTTTTAAAATACTAATATCATTTCTAAAATATACTGAAAAATATATATGTATAGTTTACTAATTGTTTAGGTTTTCACAAAAATATCCCAATAATTTTGTTAACGCATTTGTTTTGGTACGTGTGGAAGCGGAAATTTGTATTCGGACGCACGTGAAGTTTCATTATTTTGGAATATTTTTATGTTTTTTTTTTAATATTTAGGAATCTATCAATGTATAGGGAACTGGCGCATTGCCCGCGATGTTGGAAACCATCACAAAGGATCCTTCAACCGGGGTCTTAAATATTCTATGTATCTATGTGGCAATATTTATTGAAATTCCATTCATTGATCCAGAATACACAGTGTTATTTTCACATTAATGATATTAATATTGACACGCTGCTAAAAAACTCTAGCATTAATATGGTAGAATTTTTAACTTCGTTGAGGGGCTCGTGGGTAAATAATAGCAGCCGCTCAGTTCGATCTTTAGGTTAAGCCGCGCTTGTCTAGGTTGGTCTGTGGATGGGTGACTACCCGTTACATACCGAGTTTCCTCCGTGCCTCGGAAAGCATGTTAAGCTGTTGGTCCCGGCTGTCATTTGAATACCTTTGACAGTCGTTACAGTAGTCAGTGTCCCGAAAGTCTGACAACCAGTCTTACCAACGGGTATCGTATTACCCAGTATTAACTGGGATATGGAGGTCAGATAGGCAGTCGCTCCAAGTAAAATACTGGTATTCAGCTGCATCCGGTGAGACTGGAAGCCGACCCCAACATAGTTGGGAAAGGGCTAGGCAGATGATGAGTTTTTATTTTCGTACCATGCAACCTTATAAAAACATAACTTTGAGGTTATTGGGTTAGTTCGGTTGCCTATGTGTTGTCGTTAATTTTGTTTAGTTTACGTACAAAATTTTGCTTACACGTGTAGTTTGAATTATTAATGTGATTTGAATTATTATGTAAACCTTGTTAATGGATACGGAAGTTGCTTTTGTTTGTAAGGTTTAAATTTGATTCATGTAAACCTTTGTGATAGGATATGTGCCTCGTGTAAAGAAGTAGATAGATAGAATATTCTTTACTATGTACACCATACAAATAACAAGAATAACATTAAACAACTTTCGAGACAACCTTCGGATGGCTTAAAGGAGGAAAACCAGTGCTGTAGGTAGACTGTGGCGTAACATTTTTTTAAATTAATAGGTACATTTAAAAAACAGTTACTTCCAATTAAATACATATAATATACATATAAAATAATAATCATTAAGATCAAAGAAATTTATACAAGCTTTTGTCCGCGACTTCGCTCGCGTTAAATTCAGTATAACACTCTACCTGCTACCTGCAGTTTTTCCCCTTGCGCCTTATTGATTTGTAATAGCAACGCTAAGTTTTCCCTTTTCTTCCCTAGTACTCCCTCATATCCTACTTTTTTTAAAAAAAAATAGCCCATGTCCGTCTCCTGGTTCCCAACTATCTCTGTACCAAAATTCATCAAAATCGGTTTAGCCATTAAAGCGTGAAGAGGTAACAAACAAACAAACTCACTTTCGCTTTTTTAATATTAGTAAGGATTTAAAATTGTTGTATTTAATGTTGTTGATTGGTAGATAAATGCTTTTTGGAATGCAGAATAAGCCATAATAATTTATGTATAGGCACTGCATCGGTTCAGGATCGCTTTACCTCTAAAAAGAAAGAAAAAGTTTTTATTTGACTCGCACAAGTGAGATTTGGGCTCGCGCTCCGAGGGTTCCATACAAACTTGCGACATAAACGGCCATATGTATATCTTTTGACTGCGTATACTTAGAGGGTTGATTTTTACATAGATCTAAAGAGCCACAGATTTGAGTATACAGTTTTAATTGCAACTCGATACCTCCACGCGTTCTTGAGATAAAGGGTCTTGACAGACAGACAGACAACAAAGTGATCCCATAATGGCTCCGTTTTATTTCGTGAACCCTAAAAACAAATAAACAAAAGCTGAAAACATTCTAATAAGATAACAAACCTAATAAGGGTGTTTTTTCTTATTTTATTCATATTTCAAATAAATAGTCCAATCTCAACCATCTATAACTTCGAATAATTTCTCCGACAAAAATAATCAACTAAATATATTCTTATATCCGAAATATTTCTTTATATCTCGCAATAGTACCACGGCACGTCATTCTATCGGCAAGCGGTCTCAGAGCAAAACGAAATAAAAGCTTACAGATCACCGTTCACCGACCAAAATAGTATTGGACTCTATTCAAAACTCTTTGGAATTACTCTACTATTTGTTACCATCGTCCATTCAGTAAGTCAACGCTTCTCTGTAATCTGTTACTACAAGTATTCGACAGTTATGAGACGAATATAAATTTTTAACGTTACGTCGTGTTTACGTTAAATCCACTGGAACGCCAATGGTCTAAGTTATTTATTGCACGTATTAATTTTGATGATTTGAAGCAAGCATTTTAATATAGCGGCTATTTGTAGACACTTAACCACGAAATGCTTTAGACATATTGAATGCGATTGAATAGTCATGTTTATTAGTTTACAAAGCGGGATTCCTATTGAGAATTTTATTGTTATTCTACAACTTGGATAGTGATATTTAAGTTATTCATTTGCTCCATTTGAGTATATGAAAAATGTTTGAATGGAGGCCCAGAATAAATACCAAAGATTGAATGTGGGATAATAGCCTTGCCATTCAAAGCTTGGGATAACTATATGTTCTAAATATAACAATCGGAATAACCACTGAATAGTCGAAAGGAAAATAGATCATATTATGCGACCAGCTTTTGGTTTATTCAAGAATATCTCAGAATATAACAGGGGACGTTTAATAATCAGAGATAACTAAGTCAGCCCACTTCACTCTATAGAGGTAGATTTAATAAACAATTAAAAAAAAAGAATATTCAATGTTTATCTCTTTTGACTGACTACAACAATAGGTAAAGATATCCTGCTTAATAAAAAATATTGATTATTTTCAAATCAAAACCAGAGATAATGTAGCGTTTACGTTGGCGATCCAGCCTGTAGTCTTTTTCTTAACCAATACGTTATTTTAAGAAAACAACAACGAAGACAGTAAGAAAGTGAAAAAAGAAGCGCACTCGAAGTCGTGCCGTCGATGTTATGTCCAGGCAGGGCACCACTGACATTCTACACATTAATTACGAACGAAAGGCAGACCACAAACGTTAAACAAAAGGTAATACACTCCGCACTTAATCTGATTCGTATTATTGCAGTCGTAACGCAACATTCCCCTGGATTTATTACAAAAGAGCTGTTAAGAACGTTTTCCACTGAAGACGGCATCGGACTCTTGGATCAGCAAAATGAAGCGTTAGAATGTTTTAAACGAAACATGATTTATCGAGGCGGCCCGTGGTTTAAGAGCAACCATTCGCTTTGATGCTTACGCGAAATGCAGCTTCGTGCAAAGTGGTATTCTAGTTTCACACGCAACAAATGTGCTCATTATCTGATGAACTTTGCGGAGCGGCACGCTCGATGCGTAGAATAGACAGTTATGTATCAGAGTTGGAAATTAATATCGATAATTATCATAATCACAACTTTCTAAAAACGAATCCAATTAAAAAAACTCAAAAAAAATTGTGTTTAGTGTCTAATTCGACCAAACAAAGCAATCTAATACATTTTGCATGCAATTAATTAATACTTGCACACGATTGAAGATTGTTAAAAGCCTTCAGTTTACCATCATCGCACTATCTTGCTACCTTGACTACAAAAACGGTGGCACACAAGTTAATCATAAAACCTAACCCCCAATCTCAGTATAAACCCAACAACAAAGTCAATAAAGGATGCAACAAAAACGTCCATACATAACGCTCGTAAATCGTTGCTCACCTCTGGGCATTGTTACTCTGTGTCCCCTGCGTGTCGTCGTGGTTCGACTGTTTGGTCCCGATCACATCGTGTATGGGAGCTTCGATGTTCTACTCCCTCTGATATCATTAATGCACAACGGGAGATTTTGTCCTGTAATCAAACTTAATTACCACTGAAATAACTAGTTAAGGTGACTTTTTAAGGGTTGCGTACCTTAAAAAGAATAACCTGAACCCTTATAGGATGACTTTGTCATCCGCCTGTCTGTCTGTCAAGACCCTTTATGTTTGGAACGCGTGGAGGTATCGAGGTCAAATTACTATTATCCATATGCTAAAGCCTGTGGTTTCTAGGAACTGTGGAAAAATCAACCCTCGAAGACTACGCAATCATAAAATATGGCCGTTTATGTCGCAAGTTTGTACCCTCGGTGCGCGAGTCTTGCTCTTGGCCGGGTTTTTGTTGAGGTTGCAAAAGTATTAAGATAGGTTGTAGTTTGTTTGAGACGCCTTGGTCTATAATTTCATTTACTTCAATAAATTATTTTGCGTTAATAAAAGTAGACGGTTGTGTTTTAGTTAAAATTGAAATAATATCTAGCTATTTTAATAACAACTGTTCCAACCCATTTTCCATGTATTTTTAAAGCTTGCGTTCAAATAATGAAGGTCCTGCAAATTTTATAATTTGTGTAAACTGCTCGAAGGCAGTTAGAATTAGATCTTGAACGATTTAAAAACCCACTTCTCTATAATAATGTTCAGCTGAGCACAACATGCTCTTCGAATGGAAATTGTGCCGAATTACGTAAATTATCTCAAATTATCGTCTGACTCGGTTACTGTGGAAGCTACCCATCATCAGTGGGAAGCATTAAGGCCTGCCTCGAGGCAACCCGTCGCGTGACAGCAGCGAAATATTAATAATTATGATAAGTAATTACGGTCGATCAGATCCTTACGGGCGCACGATTCTTATTTTATGCAAATAAGGTTTAATTTGCCAAAAATTAAAACCGCCTTTTTATGTAACGGGGAATTCTTAAGCGGTTTTAAATTGTGCTATGAATTTTGTACTGAAATTGTTATTTGTTGGAAAAATGTTTACAAATATAATCAAAAGAGAAATTGGAATTTTACGAAAGCGCAGGCCTCTTTTAAATACCAAGCTTATATTGTATCTCTTTGGTTACGTAACTACTGTCGGACATTTTATCAATACCACGTTTTCACACTGACTTACGCATAAATTGCATCAGCACAACACAGTATTAATTTCCACATCATACGTTCATATTTTATTACATATTCGTCGAACTTTAACAATACTGGTATAATTTACAAATGCACATTCCCATAAAATCATATTCCTATCTAGAAACCAAACGGGTTGAAATTGGAAACTTCTAAAGAAATCAAAATAAAGTGTAATGAATATCGACACTCGTATAATGCTTATGATAGATGCTTAGCTCTTTAATACGATATCCAATATTTTTATTTGTGTGGTCTAAACGTCATTATGTGACGAAGATATACTTACAATGTGCCGGCCGCACGAGGATTATGGACCCATCTCAAATTTTAAAAGAGAAAAAGTTTAATGTAAAGATCACTGACAAATTTGTAACAGAACAATGAATCGGATATTAAAGTATCCCCTTTCATGACACGGGCGAGCGGATGGGTAGGTTAGGCTGTGGTCACACTGACTTGCGAGACAGAAATGTTGGAGAATATTTTTATATGCAAGCAACCTTTGCATAGCATGCTGAAGAACAATATTCAACTCTTTCAGTAAGCAATCCTTGCAAATACACAGAAAGTACTACCTCTTTTATTTGTTTCGATTGACTTAAAGATAATGTTTTACTGCCTGTAGACCTTTATCTAAGAGCTGAATTTACCTTGTCGTGTACCTTTAAAGCTTTGCCAAAGTAGTACAAAGCACGTACCAAACGTGCGTGACATCTAGTAGTCTCCAGCAAGATTACAGTCGTTGTGGAATAACTTAGCTGCGCTGAACTATCGACGGCGTCCTTCGACCTACGCTCGCCGCATCGCTCATCGCTCCGCTTAATGCTCTGCGCTCACGCGACGCGACCGCTTGCGAACCTCTCGGTGGTGTTAAATGTATCCGCCTGCTTGTATCAGGTTACCGTACCAAAGGCGTGGGCATTGACATGTCCAACTTATTTTGTTTTGTTCACTCGACCATCGTAAAGGTTGACTTTCTACGCGCTTCGACGTGACGTCCCAGCCGGTTGAATTACTTTAAACTTTATAGGAGACGCTTGTCAACTGTCACGTCGCAGCACTGTTGTCCCGTTACGACCCTGTGAACAGTGAACCCCGTGTTGTATCGGGAAACTAGTCATATTATGATCACGTTATTCGAAATCGAACACGCATTAAACCAATTCAAGCGACAAAAATTGATGTTAAATTGGATCGGTTCATTTTGTGTCGATATAATTAAATTTCGTGTTAGCACTAAATTATTTATTCGCACATTCGAATTAATGTAGTCGTAATTTCTGGGCGCATCGGAATTATTTATTTCTGCGTAAAATGTCACTCCGTTGAAAAATAATTACGGTTGTGTTGGGTACGCGTCATGCTGCGCCGACACGGCCCTTCAACGGATTATTAAGATGTTCAAGTGCAGTGCGCATTTAGCGGGTTGTCTCTCATTGTTGTCGGACGAAGATATGCCAACTGATAATCGGAATGACCGAACCCGGAGCGACGACTCATTTAATGCTTGTCGATTTGAATGCGAGGGAATATCACAGGGTCATAATTAATATTTGTACTTCTTCTTCATATTTTTTTATCGAATGGAACGAATACCTTTTTCGGTATATTAAAAACGTTTAACCGTAGCGGTAAAAACTGCCTTCGATCTCATGAACGCCACATAAATCTTCATAGGTGCTTCACAGTAATTACAGCGGATAATATTCAGCAAAGCACGTCTTTTATCCTTCGCCTAGATCACTTTGATCAGTTTTATAGCTCGAATTATAATTTTTAAGCGCTTTCTTATATACTGTAGTTATGATTATATTTTAATGGCGTCATAAATATCTAATGTTTTCATATCACCATGCATCATTTATGAGCTATGCTATCTAAGAAGGGCAAGGAACTTTTAGTTGCAACAAAACGCCACCACGCGGCGCCACAAGTGCGTGAGACCATTCTATTACTTGGACAATGATATTTTAAGTTTATTTCTAAGCTCTACTAAAACGAAATAAGGTTGAAAATTAGGTGGAGTATGTATGAAAATGTTGTAAGGCAAAGTAACACTAAGCACCACACTTGAATACATATTCGGTTATTATGTTGATAAAAACTGTCGCAACATGGTTGGAACTAAGTCGGGACACGGAGGGAATACATTTGAGAGCCCGTTATATGTGACAGAGAACATTGTGATGATGTCATTTGCCAACGTAATGTCCTAATTATGTCCAATATATTCTAAGTACACGTTTTACATATGAATTTAAAGTTTCGAACCTACGACCAGATGCAAATGATATTGAATTTAAACGCCTGATTTCAATATCAACATGATGGCTCATTTGACTTTAAACGCACAAAAACAAATAGTTTTAACCAAAAAAAACAGAATCGCTGACATCAATTTGTAACAAGAATCCGACATTGCTGAAAATACCCATGAAAACAAAATTGCGCTCATTCATATTCCTTTTGCCATCTTAAAACATTCTTCAAACAAAATTGCCAGACGACAAACGTGAAAACTTTTCAGTCGTTCAATTTAACCACTCTGCACGACAGGATTTTGACACATGACACATCAGCTGAATCGGTGGGGTGACGCGAATTGTCATGAAATTCAAGAATTTTCATCAATTTACAGCATTCAATTTTGTTATTAAAAATAAGTCACAGCGGCTGTTTCATACGATAAGTTTGAGATTTATATTTCCAAAAACCTCCTATGGTCGATAAAACAGCGTCGATCTATTGTAAAATGTGTGTAAAATACATATTAATATACCCTTCCAAAAATTAGGTACTTTAAAAACGCTGGAAATAATGCACATACATAAGATAACCCTTTGATAGTAAAATCGGAAATCCAAAATAAAAACATTGACATTCCATCTGCATTCTTATTTTTGCCATTTTACATGTAAATTAATAAAAAAACACGATACAAATCTCGACAAAAAATACTGCAAAATGTGTTGCAATATGACATTTCTTAGTGCTGACCGTAAAACTAAGTTCCATCATTACGATTAAAAAGTTGCATTCAACCTAATCGATAATCGTAATAGAGTAAACTTTCAAAAAAGTTTTGGAACCATTGAGGAATTTACCTATGAAGATGGCATATTACTCTAGTATAGATATTATAGTTGTACAAATATCTATAATATCGATTAGAAAAGAAAGACAACAGCATTTTGTCTCGTGCTTTTTTGTTATGGTTTAATTATTTTGTTATGCGCCAAGATTTGGTAGGCACATTTGCTGTCAAACGGTTTCGCGGCAACCAATTTTGTAGGTCATGCTAATAAGGAGACCTTTGCGTAGCAGTAAGCGATTTAGCCTATTAAAAATAGGCTGGTCCAAATGCGAGTCGGACTCACGCACCAAGGGTTCAACAAACTGACGACATAAACGGTCATATCTTTTCTCTACGTAGACTTGGAGGGTTGTTTTTTTCACAGCTTCAAAGGACCACAGATTTGATATTTGGGTTGTGTTATTTATTATGAGGTACGGAACCCTAAAAAGTATTTTTAAATAGTGTATCTCTATTTTTTGGAATTTAAGGACTTCTTTAGGAATTTAAAAGAGGCCTTCTCATAAACTTCTCAGGAATTCTTTAGGAACTTATTTATATCGGTCTTGCGCCACTTGGATGGGAAATCATCAAATATCCGCTCCTGTTAAACTTTTAACAAAAAGTCGTTGTCATCTCGCGGCGCCCGATCCCTGTAGCGTCTCCCACGGTGGCTGGCTTGGTTTGAGGTTCTCTCCTTCAAACATCACCATATCCTCCAGGACAGAGCGGTGCTCCGCTCAAAAGAGCAGACTGCCTGTGTACTCCAACGTGTCCTCCGGGCGATAGTCACATTGGTGACACCTGGGTGTTTCTTCCCGCCCAATGTGGTGCAGGAACGTCCCGTAACCTTCGTGCTCGGTGAGGATCTGCGTCAGGTGGTAGGTGAGGATGCCGTGGCGCCTCACTTTCCCCGCTCTGGGCGGAGCGGGGGGTAGTGTCAGACCCGCAACCCCAGTAGGGTCCTGCCGGGATCCGGGATCACGGGTTGTTCGAAAGAGATACCGCAGCCCCGAGTAAAAGAAGGAACATCGATCGGTGGACATTAGTCAGTAAAAGTCTGACACTCACGACATCAAGAAAACTCCAGGTACAAAATGAACCTATTTTAAACCTGGAGTTTTCTTGATGTCGCGTACCGGGGTTTTCTTTTGGGGTGGGAAATCATCAAATTACTTCCCCCGCTCCAGGCGAAGCGGGGGGGAGTGTCAGACTTTTTTTCCATCTCAATTGTGGTCTTCCTCTAGGCCATTTTTACCCCAAGGCTTCCACTCCAAGAACACTTTGGCCTACGAGCCATGATTTAGGAAAGAATGAAAACGCTTTCCAAATAACTAATCCAACCATGACCATACTACAAACAATTTTGTCGAACAAATATTATTTATCTTGGCTGATTTTTTTTACTGACCAAGATCATAATAAGGTCGTTCTATATTCAACCTTATTTATTTCTAATTGCAATTCACATTCAAATAGTAGGTACAAAACCAAATTATTAATAAAATAGCAAATAAACATTTTAATATAAATTCGAACAGCGAGCGCATTCCTTATTTGAATTTTTATCTGAAAATTAAATTGGCGCGAATTTAGCCATAGATCAGATTCTACTGTTTGTTGTTGAGTAGGTTTTAGTGGCGTAAAAAATATTATAATCAATATTTATAGTATTTTATACGTATTACAAAATTATTCTTATTTTCATCTATCAATTTCTGATATTCCTTATTTTAATTATTCGAATTGATTGATTTACAAAAAAATAATCGATTGAAATAATCGCATTTACACATCACAAAATAAAAAAAAAAAGAAATGGACGTCATTTTCGAAAGTGAATTTAGCAGTGGTTATGAATATTACGTGTTAATGGTCCTATTATTGCAAATTACGATAAGATCTGGGCATGTTCATGTTATTTATAATATTTGCAATGATATTTGTCTCATTTGTTATAGAATCTATTCGCGTCCGTGTGATATAATGTGGAATGAAAAATGTAAACAAGCACGATTGGTGCGATACTTCGACTTCAGATTTAAAAATGTATCATTACCACTGCTAATATAAGTTCAATTACGAATGATTTCTTCACGTAATAAAAGGACACGTTAATCATGCCCAATAATATGGAGTTTAAATGTCCGAAAACCTACTTTTTTAAGATTTTTAGCGTCGACCTACACTGCCATCAAAATGGCGATTATCGTAATTTACACATTTGGATTTTATAAGACATAATTAAGAAACTTACTCAATAATTAAAGAACTTCTAATGACGTTTGCATATGAGATTTTTATTCTACTATCTTAATGAATGCACACCCATATTATTTTTTAACCAGAAAATAAAATATTTACAAAAATAATGAGGAGGTCATATGACTTAAATGTCCGACCCCTTTCGGGGCCAGTACCGAGCCAGCGGAGGTTTGAATGTCGAGCCCCCGAAGGGGTCCGTACCGAACTATACGGTTAAACAAAGAACAATCTGGATGCCATAGCCTCGTGCATCAACCTGAACAAAGAAACTAACAAATTGATTTAGCAAAGGATAAAAATGCAGCATCAACTCTAAGCCGTACCTCCCTTTATGAAATCCACTGCTTACTTATTCAATAAACGTTTACAGTGTGGGAACGAAATATAACCACTTTGTTCTGAAGAAACTACGGCTATTTGTCAATGTGCATCCGTATTCTGGGAATTTAGTTTGAATTTTATGCGTGTAAGTTTCTTTTTTTTTTGGTAAATTTGAAGGTGTTTATATGCAGTGCATGTTACCTGTTTACGACCAGTACGTAATCCAACATAATATCTACCTACTTGAGACTTTATTACCCTTTCACGTTATATGAAGTGATACTTATGAAAGTATAATGAATTATAACGTGAGCTTCTTTAGTAAGAACTACCTAATTAGGTTTTCCTATTAGTGGTTTATCTCCATGTTAACTGACATTTCGGTTTTCACACTATAAAATCCTAATATGAAAAAAGTATGACATGGCGACAAAATAGCTTATATTGGCAGTTCCTACTAAAAAAAGTGGGTCAACTTTCAATTTCTATTTCCACAGTAATAAAGAAAATGTACGCACTTACCCGGTAATTTTTCAATTTCCTTCCACAATTCTTACACTCCACTTCAAAAATGCCGAAAGATGAATATATTCCGGGACCAACACATACACATGTCAGGAACACCGTCGAGTGACAAATGCGACACCATCACCACCACACGGAACACATCAGGAGCATTACATCTAAATTTCACAGCCAACAGCTCCCATAAACAAATACCACCTATTTGGGGAACAATTTTGCGCCCTATTTTACCCCTACGATATTTTCTAGTTCGCCGGTCGAAAAGTTTCAGACCGACAATACTTACCGGCTTTTTTTATAAAACGCCATTTTAATATATGTATATATATATAATAGAATAAATTACTGCTTAATTTTATTCAATTTTATTTTGTGGTCGTAAATTCGCACTAATAATCCTCAAATATTATAAAAGCGAAAGTGAGTTTATTTATTTATTACGTTTTCACGCTTAAATGGCCAAACCGATTTTGATGAATTTTGGTAAAGAGATAGTTGGGACCCTGGAGACGGAAAAAGGCTAAAAAATGTGAGAAAATGGAAGAAAAAGTTTTTTTTTTTCGATCATCACGCGGGTTAAAGTTAGTGTTAGCCCAAAGTAACTACGCCACGCGGACGAAGTCGCGGGCGGAAGCTAGTGAATACTAAAAAAGTGTGAAAAACTATCTGTCTATCTGTTTTTTATCAGTTATCACGTATAAACGATCATTTCCTATGTTAGGACCACGTTAGGACATAGAATATTATTGATGTATACCCTCATGTTTAATTTGGGAACTTGATATTAAATTGCAGGTAAAAGCTAGTGTTAAAATAAATTACTTAATTTATTTCTGGAATGTTACAACAGACAAATTATTTGCTGTGGTTACTGTGTGTAATGAAGATTCGAAAGCAATTAGTCCGTGTGGTTTCATAATGGACTTAATAATAACATACCAAAGATTCATGACTTGAAAACGTAGTTGCTTTTAATACTAACATACAATATTTGACTTTAAGTAGTTGTCATTAATTAAAACCAAACCCTTATTTATTAATTGGTTTCAAACAACTTTAGGGTTTTAAATTAAGTGGCATATAAATAGA
Source organism: Ochropleura leucogaster (assembly GCA_958449745.1). Taxonomy (NCBI): domain Eukaryota; kingdom Metazoa; phylum Arthropoda; class Insecta; order Lepidoptera; family Noctuidae; genus Ochropleura; species Ochropleura leucogaster. The sequence continues at coordinate 10,490,377 of OY288212.1, forward strand.
ATCAGTTTGTTATCACAGATAGTTCGTCAGTCGAAACCTCTTTGGTATAAAGGTCATCTAAAATTAGACCATTAGACAAATAGCCCGTAATAGTAATAATTCAGAATTTTTTATTATTAGTTTATTGAGTACGTCATTTCTAGCAACATTTGTCAATATTTCTGTTTTCTAAAATGTAGTTAATTTTAATAAAAACAATCATTTTTTGGAGTTTATTGGAGTTTACTCCTTAAGAATCGATTTTCATATATAAGGCGCCCGGTATGAGAAAAATCTGAGGGGTAAAACCTACTAAAGTAAAAAAAATGTGTCACGTTTTTGGTGCGCACCTTTAGTGCGCAACTTTCTTATTTGGCTGTGAGTGTTTTTTATTAATTTGTGAATTTACCCTTTCATATGATATTAATCTTTTTTCAGTTGAATAAACTCTTTTTGCGTATGGTTAGATACTCGTACTTAAGGAGTAAACTCCAGTCGTGCGTCGGAGCTGACACACACACTTTTTTTTTCGTTATGACACTGCTGATGCAGTGACTGCGGCTGAAGAATTCGATGTCAGATACGGCTGCCCCGGAACATTAAGGGCAAAAGAAAGACCACGGGTGGTTTTAGTCAGTAAAAGTCTGTAACACGCTCCGCCCAGAGCGGAGGAAGTTATTTGATGATTTACAGTAAAAAAAAAGTATAACGTGTATTGGTTCTGAAAACTATATTAAGCAATAAACGTAGTTTTTTAAAAGAACACCCAAAAACAACTTTACGTACCAAATTGTGAGAACCTGTAGTAGTATTTTCCAATACCAAATCCCGCTGAAGTTAGGCTACACCACTCGCTCTAGCCTAGCTTGAACTTTACGAAAGAAGTGAAGCAAGACTAGATGTGGGAAGGGAAAATTGGATTTTCAATCAAACTAAAGCGTATAAACTGAGTTGAACTGTTCGACTCACACTCTCACACAATAGCATTAGTTTGAAAATAAAAATAGTTAATAAAAAAACTAAAGTAAGGGTTTAGTTTTTACTATACTGGCAACCCTATTTCATAGCAAATGTCAATTTGATTGACATTGTCATGTTGTTATAATTTGATTGTGTTTTGTTTTGTGCCAGTAGTGTTTGTTGTACGCAAAGAGACTTCATACCTGTTTTTTTTTTAATTATACAAAAATTGTAATAATGTGACCTAGTTAGTAGTTAACCATACATTACTTCTGCAGTCTTTCATACAAAAAAAAATACATGTTTATATATGCAAAAAATCAGTGCAATCGGACACCGGGCCAGTGGGTTAAATTTAATTTCTAAGATTTTTTAAACGTTATTTATTTAGTTAGCTACTTTGTTAGTTTCAGGTGAAGGTGATAAAAACTTGTTAATTAAAAAATATGAAGAGAAAGTCGCAATTAAAAAGTTTGAAACAGTCTTGCAATAATGAAAGTTAAACGAAATTTCTTTATATTTTATCATTTTTTTCACCCTATAGTAAGGAAGATATAAATCATTTATCTACTTGATTTTAGAAGCCTTTTTCTCAACGATACTCATACCAAATATAGTACCATGACTTTGATGTTTTAATCGGAGAGATGTGGTGAAATCCAACTGTGAGAATTGAAGTTCCTTTACAGACTTCATTTCTTTCGTAACAGCATCCGATCTTGTTTTATTTATTGTTGTAATACAAGACGTAAAGGATACTCTAGATCTTTGGAAATGGTAAGCGATATTTGATATTTTTCGGAAGTACATTCTGTTTTATTTGATTTTCAGATATTATATTATAATGACAGCGATGTAGACGATTTTTTTTTATATCTTTTCCTCACTTTAATACTTACATTTGTATAAATAATGAACCTACAAAGTAATCAAAAATTGTTTTTTTTTATAAGCATAGCTAGTTTTCCATTTTTTTGCCATAGTAGTCAAAGTAAAGTTTGTCGATCTATGTTTCTCTCTACTCAAATCAATTGACATTTTTTTTTTTCGGGTTGAAAATCCAATATTTAGTGTTAATGAAAATAATATGAACAGAAGACCACGCCTGTAATCGCTGAAGGCCTAGGCTGAGGTGTACCATTAAACAAATTACATTTAGTTAGTTATTGAATTTTACGTTGCATACCATACTATAAATTATATTTCAAATAAATTATAATATCACCAACATTAAGTTAGTTTTTGTAGTGAATTTAATTAGTGAAATTGTTAACATATTATTACTGCATCGAGTAATAAAGCTAAATATTCACAGACTACGCATGTCTCATATCAACACACGATAAAACTACCATAGAACTAGCAATATTGTACAAGAGTTGCGTCACAATTTTGATGAACTATAAAGTATATTCCATTAATATATTTTTTACATTTAAAAGTCCATTGCAAAATCCGCATTTGAAAGTTGGCTAACCTTTCCAGCATCACTTTGTTTCCCTGTATACCGCAGTGAGCGGTAGATGTGCTCCGCAGGACGCCACTCCTCGGCTAAGTGATTTTATTTGTGTCCACATTCCGATGTGTATCAAATTACGCGGCCATACGACCAGCTGCTTGATCGATTGTCTACCGTTTTGCTAAAAGCGCTATATTGACTCAAATAATTATCTCGGGGAAACTGTGGGGTATGAATTTATCTGTAGGCCTTACATGGTCCGTACAAGTTATTGTTTAGGCTTAGACATGTTGTGAGAATTAGCTAGCATCACGTTTTACCCTGTATTTTTTTTGTTGTTGTTGTAAATAATTTACAGTTTAACCAGAATATTAAGTAGATAGAATCTGTATCAGCTAATCCATTTAATCGAAAGTTAAAATAGAATTTTAAAATATAATTATGTATGTGCTAAATGTTTAAGGTTAGATATAAGTTTAATGAATATTGTTTATGGCTAGCTATAAGTTTTATTAATATAATATTGTGAAAGTTCCTACCATACGTGATACTAGAGTCTGCAATACAATTTTATTAGTTTTAAGACTTTTTGCTGCGCCCTAATAGGGTCATGTACTCATTAGTTCTAAGCCCAGCGGGTAACTATTTGTGCATTGTGCAAAAATGAATAAAAAATAAATCAATGAGGATGTCCCTTTTTTAATAAACTTATCATTTAGCTAGCGTTAAACTAAGGAGGTCTAAACTCTAAGCCAAAGCTGTGCAGCATAGCGGAAAGGAAATTATACGTACGATATTGGACAACTTCACTGGGTTGGTTGCGTCATGTCTAACATAGAACTATTCATTTGTGCACAGTTATCAGGCTTGAGTGCGCTCAACAACATTAGTTGCGTCGGCACCGCCCCAGGACATAGGATGTTGGGTTTAAGGGTTATTACTTAATGTAAAGTTTCAAGAGAAAATGAGCTTTGATCTAGTCATCTCTGAAGGGATAGCCTCGAGGAATTTCTGCTAAGTTGTATGTTGAAAGCTAGGTCAAGAAAATTTAGATGGGAAAAATAATTAGATTTCAATTTCAATAAGAAAAATTAGTCGTTTATGATTAATTTGCACAACGAATACAAAAAGTAGGTAGTAATAACGGAAAATCGAATATTTTATTCCAATTCCAAACTATTTCATCAAACGAATCAGATATTGGTAGATCCAGCTGCACTTGATGCTCAAAATACATAAAACCGAAACTCAAATAAAACTGATGAGAAAATAGATCAAGAAAATATCGTTTTATCCTCATTTAACGAATATGATGCCTCAAATCTCTTCAATGTACTAATGTTCAGACCCCCAATAGGTTGATGTGTTAAATGACTCGAGTCCGCTGCAATAAAACTGTTGCGGCCGCTGTAATGTTAACATTTTTATGATCATTTCACGCAAATAAAAGTTTGTTGCTTCCTTATATTCGATTATTATGACTTATTTATACTCGTTTTGATGTTAAAAATACTCTATGTTATGGAGCTTTCAGAAGTTGCCAGTAATAACTCAAAGGTTACTTACTGTATGTAAATATGGAAACACGCGAACAATCTACAAAATTGCACTACATGCATTGCTATGACTTTAAATAAGAATACTTTAAAAAGAAAACGGCAAATTGCAAACCCCTGTCGTAGATACTCCCATATCCAATATTCCTCTTTCTATTCTTTATGCAAATGTAGAAACGCCGAGACGCGGGCCAACCTTATCCAAGGGTGTCACTCTCAGCTGTGGAATCGATTTGGAAGTTTATTCAGGCTGACAACGCGTGAAGCAGGGCTCAGCTCGAAATCTATTCCACTCTGTACACCTATATAAGCCGACGCGGCGACGTCTCAACTCGGAGCACGCATATTACCAGAGCGTTCAAACGCCGATTCGAATTTGGTACGCGAGTGCTATCCAAATCCAATCTATCGAAAAACATTAGAGTTGTAACTTGGCTGAATGACTCAAACAAGCTCGTCTTATATATAGGTACTGAAATCTAAATTAAACCGTGTAGGGTTGTCATTGTCATTGTTCGCATTGGACACTTTACGTTAATAATCTTTTGTGATGCTGTACATTTAAATAACCCTGTAGCGTTGTGGAGATAGCATCGAAATTTATGTGTAGGGGTTGTGAAACGGTGGCAGCGTACAATTGGATGTGACAGACAACGCGCCCTGTTTCCCAGAACATTTCAGTCGAATACAGACTCGTCGCGTAAAATGGGAATATTGTAAAAATAAATGAGAACGTAGACGAGTAAACGGCTTTTATCGGCTGTAAAATGTTGTAAAGGTGATAGTTACAGAGAATTTATTTAAAAGAAAATGTTTACTGTATTCAACTGTTTTACTTTATTTCTGAGAGCTTTGGGAACTATAAAAGCGACGTTTGCCCAACAGTGGGGCAGTAAAGGTGAAGAAACTTCTGCACTGAAGTAGAAAATATATTTTTTAACCTGAAAAAATTAATACCAGTCGTAGATATTGTTACTCAGAAGTTTTTGTAAAAGCTCTCATCAACATTACTTGTATACATACAAATTTGCTTTTTGTCGTTCAATACGAAACTATGCATAATATAAAGACCTGATATTATCTAGGCTTCATATATTCCAATACCGTAAGCGATTTCAATCTTGGTAGAGCCACTTTTATTATCTACTAGCTTTCGCCCGCGGCTTCGCTCTAAATTCGGTATAATACACCAAGCAGACCTGCACTTTTTGCTTTTGCGCCTGATCGATTTGTAATAGCAACGCTAAGTTTTTCCTTTTCTTCCCTCGTTCTCCCTCATATCCCACTTTTTTTTAAAATTAGCCTATATCCGTCTCCAGAGTCCCAATTATCTCTGTACCAAAATTCATCAAAATTGGTTTAGCCCTTAAGGCGTGAAGAGGTAACAAACAAACAAACCTACTCACTTTCGCTTTTATAATATTAAAGTAAGGATAAGGATACCACGGCATCTCTCCTCCAAGTATCTCTTTCTTATCTTCCAAGTAAAATATTAATTTCGAAAAGTTAATTTCACACATAATTTCGTAGCACAGTAATAATGATTATTAAGGTCAAATTCATATATTATCCAATTTAAATTAGCATATAAGTACTCAACTCTAGCCTTTAACACTGATAAGAAATTCTCTTAATACAATAAAACATGCATTTTAAGACTACCAGTTTGCAGCAAATTGATCTTGATATGGGGCGAAAGAACAATTATCATTACTTACTTATACAGCATGTGCCAAACCGCGTGTGGCAATATTTACGGAAGTAGTCAATGGTCTCATACAACACTTCAATACCAACTCTACTCAAATGTATGAGAGAACTGATAATGTTCACTCACGAGAAAAGGAGTGACACAGAAAAGAATGGAACAAGAACATGTCGCCGAAATATCGGAGACTTGAAACTAATAACGAACATGCTAAATATTCCGTTTTAAGTTTTAATACTAATGTTAGTAACCATGTCAGTTTAAATACTTATAACGAGAAAACGTGTTGCGTGTGTTCACAAATAAAACGGGCTAAGGGCAGAAAGATATTTTAAAGCGTATATGGTGTTGGTCCCACAGAGAAAATTGTTCAGTTGGATCGTACGTACCCCAGATTTAAAAATGACTACATGTTTTTGATACACCCTGTATTTCTTTTATTTAGTTCATACACAAGACCGTAACTAAACATGTGTTTATGGGTTGTCGAACAGGACTTAATATTTGAAACGTCCCATTTTATCGGTGTGTCTTACTCCTGCATACATTATCGGCATGTACCGAAGCAAACTCGATCGCGATTTAAATTTTGTTTCGTTTTCTGTGGCGTATTTTAACAATGATTCGATACGGTTCTTTTATTTTTGTTCGAATAACAAAATGCGACTGTAAATCAAGGTATCGATTCCTAATTTATTGTTTTGTACTGATAGATATTTATGTATCGATTGCTTTATTTTTGTGTTATCTGTTGCCAACGTTGGTGATTGAGGCAGTTTGTGTAATAATCACGCAAATCATCAAACAATCTGTGTTGGTAGTTTAAAAACTAACATATAAATATATATATATAGTGGATTCTTTGTCCTGTCCCTTGTACAGCAAATATAGGTGACATACCGAAAACAGCACCACCTACTGAATCTAATTTTGTGTTTTAAAATATACATACAAAATTTCTTACAAATTGGTTCAGCCGTTTATGAGGAGTAAGGTAACAAACAGACGCACAAAGTAATTATGTATTACTAGTTGTGCGCGGCATGCGTTGCAATGCAATTTTTTTTATCTTCTATTTGTCTACCTACCTACGCTACATTACCGAACTACCTACTTTATTTTTCGGGTCATCAAAAACTTTGGAGGAGTGTCAGACCTGAACTGACTCAAACCCAACCATGTTCCTTCTTTTGCCCTTTATGTTGCGGGGCTACGGTATATCTTTCAAACAATTCGCAACTCCGGCAGGCGGTGGCCCTGGCAGGTTGCTTTGCTGATATTTCTTTAAGGCGCGCGTGGAACACTAACGCGCCATCGATACGGCCTGTTGTCACTGGACGATCGGACGGTGAGCTACCCATTGCTCACCGTCCACAGACCAGCATCTACGGTGGCCGGAAGTCTTCTTGCGACCTACCTACTTACATACCATATACAAAATAGAGAAGCCCAAATTGGTAGTTCAATTTTGTTACACGATCCAAAACTTTATGTAGATTTAGGAGCTGCCAGACATCTTGCGCTAGGATCGTTCCCAACGAAAAGGCATGTCAGTTCCATTGATATAAAAATTGAAGTAGAAAAGCCTTTGACCGATCGCGACAGACGGTGCCTAGCGTATCTGTGCATCGATACATGAAGACGAAGAGCTTTGTTCCATTCAACATTTCATATCTTATGGACATGCAGACTCATATGAATATATTTTGAAAAATATAAAATTGTTCCAACGGACCGATGTGGTTTTGGGAAAAAACTTAGCAGAAAAAGCTAAATTCCGATTTGCATTTCTGCCCCCGATAGTTAAAAAGAGATTTTTACACTTTTTCCAATTTTGAGTTATATACATTGCCGGATTCAGGAAAAAAGCGCATCTGCCTGTATTTTTATTAAATTTAGATACTTTTTGTTAGAGACGTCTTTTTAATTATCGGGGGCAGATTTGTTCGGAACTTTAAACAAGATGCACTCCAGAAAGAGCAAACCATAAGACAAGATACCTTACCTTTTTTGCAAAAGGTAGCATAGTCTTATTAAACTATACTTTTATATTTTTAGTATAGTATAGAAATGAAGCTGCATGTTATTTTGCTTGTGATTAGTGACTAATCTGGTATCACAGTTTTAAACCGGAGTCAGACTAAAAATATGCCATCATGTTATGACATCAGAATATCTCTCGGGCATGCTGGAACATCAGAGGAGGTTGTGTTAAGTTTGAACTCTACTATTGACTATGACTTTGCATGCAGACGTGGAGTGTGGAGAACTCTACGTAATTGAAAGTGCATAAAATACTTTATATTTATACCTTACTAATATTATCAAAACGAAAGTGAGTTTGTTTTGTTTGTTACGTCTTGGCGCCTTAAGGGCTAAACCAATTTTGATGAATTATGGTACAAAGATAGTTGGGATCTTGGAGACGGACATAGGCTAATTTATTTTAAAAAAGTGGGAAATGAGGGAGAAAGAGGGAAGAAAAGGGAAAACTTAGCTTTGCTATTATAATCAATAAGGCGCAAGGGCAAAAATTACAGGTAGCAGGTACCTGCAAATCAGGAAAGGTGAAACGCTAGTATTTTTATAAGTGTTTAAACTAAAATAAAATTGTTACTAACATAATAATTAACACTTGAAACGGGATATTTACCATGTTGAGTTTCCGATATTTCGGCGATGTTGCAAACGCCATGATCACGGATGAACTGAAATTATTGCGGGTGGATGTTTATGAGCAGACAAAACGATCTACACTCTTTCTTATTCGTTTTTTTTTGCGTTCGGTACCACTAACGCCGTCACTCACAACTCGATTTTGTTTCAAGTGTTAATTACGATTATATTTTTGTTCACAAATATATGTCACACACTTCCTACGCAATTCTAATCTCTTTCTTAAAACTTGAGTATTCGAATGTTGTGTATAAATGCGAATGTTTGTGTGGATGGATGGATGTATGGATGTTTGTTACTCTTTTACGTAAAAATGGTTTAACGGATCGGTTAAGATTATGGTCTGGAATAACACATATGATACTCTTTTTTCGACATGATACAGGCGAAGCCGGGGGGGGCACCAGCTAGTTAATGTATAATTGCAGAAAGTTTAATTTAAACTGATTGGATACAAGAAACTAACAGTGTTCTCAAATTGCGTGGGTAATACCAATTTTAAAACCGAGTTAATCTAATATTAATGGTGTTATCTGAAGCTTTAATTTAAACCATCCTCGTTGTCTGTAATAAAATGGATATCAATTTGATTAGTCTAAAGTTTAATTAGACAATTAAATATTATTGTAGTGTCAGTAGATGGCAAGAATGCTACTGGTTGTAAAAAGCGTTTAAGATGCTATAAAATCGTTTAAAATTAGCGCTGCCTACACTTTAATAGCTCTTGTAAACAAATACCTTTTTAAGTTATACTTACTTATTTATAGTACATAATACAGTATTGTTCAAATGAGATATTTGACAGTTAAGTGGATATAATTTTAGTTTTTCCTAAATCATATTAATATTGGTATAAAGGTCGGTTTCTCCCAAACCGTTGGGATCGAGCAGTTATTGAAGTTTTATACAGGACCGTTGATCATTTTTCGAAAATAGAATATAAAATCCTTAAGTACTAATATTATAAAAGCGAAAGTGAGTTTGTTTGTTTATTTGTTTGTTTTTTTGTTACCTCTTCACGCTTTAATGGCTAAACCGATTGTGATGAATTTTGGTACATAGATAGTTGGGAACCAGGAGACGGACATAGGCTAATTTTTATTTAAAAAAGTGGGATGTTAGGGAGAAAGAGGGAAGAAAAGGGAAAAGTTAGCGTTGCTACTTACGAATCAATAAGGCGCAAGGAGAACTGTGTTACCCCAAATTTAACGCGGGCGAAGCCGCGGGCGAAGCCGCTGGCGAAAGCTAGTAAATAATATAATAGAAATAAACAATAAATAAAAATATTTGTGCCATAAAGAAAGTTATTCAGTAAGATGGTTTGTACTTGTACCACACTTTTTTGGTAAACGCTGTATACTACTTTAAATTTACTAAAGTAAAAATTATCTTATACTCGTATGATATTTTTAGAGCAATCTTAAATGCCACAAAATATACCTACTACAATTTACAAAAACGGCAATGTACCTACCTGTAGAAATTTCAGCAGTTGATGAGACACTAACTGCAATACAAAAATAGAATATAAAATAAAATAGAATATAAAATAAAATAGAATATAAAATAAAATAGAATATACTTTATTGCACAACTGTTTTTGTGGGTTTGTACAAATTACTGTATGTTTTTATTACAAACAGCCAAAATGTCAGTATTTTATGTTACTTGATAACTTCTCAGACTAGACTTAAAACTACAGAAATATACTGTGCCTAATCTTAATCAAAAAGTCGAAAACTCGTAGAAAAACTTTTTATGTAAGGAACCCTGAGATCTTAAAAGGATCGCGTACATAGTAAAGAGAGCTACAAAATTTTACGACGAATTGATACTCTAAATTAAGACCAAACTTCGTGATGTTGCAATAATTCCAAGTTTCTATGACACAGTACTAAGAAAGAGTGCTAACTTTTGTAAGTACACACATAAAATTACGAAAACTTTAGCATTTTCTAATTTGATGGCCCTACTTAAGAACTAAATTATAGTAAAGTTGTATCGTGTTTAGTACCTATTTGATTTTGATCAAATTAAAGAAGCAAAAAAGGTTGTGTTAAGTCTGACTGCTATAACATCTTGATTGATACTCATGGATTATGTCAAGTGATTTAAAGTTTTTAAAGACAATACGTTACATCTGCTGAATTACTTAAGCTTTGGTCTTTCTTTCAGTCATTAAAAACGACAGGAGCTATTACACAACAAAAACGCAATAATTCCGCCCCAACTAAATAACAGTCATACAGCGAAACAAAATCGCACGACAAAGTCTAGTCCTCTCTATTCTGAGCGCAGTACTGTGTGGCCTTTTACACGCGATGAGGCCTGGGTGGGCCGTTCTAGGCCCAATGACGACAGAATTATCGACAATTACGCCCCAACGTCGTCAGCTTGCGACTGTCATTCACGGATGACGTTTAAAAGGCCTTTAATTGCTCCCGCGCCGACTCGCTTGTGTCTGAAACAATGTGTATGAGTAATTTCGAGTTCGTGGAATATGCTCAATGGTGTGTAAAGGGTATTTTGTCTTATTTCATGTCGATTGATTGTCATTATTTTAGGACGATATTTATTTAAATGTGGATGGCACCAATCGATCGGTAAAATGATACACTTTTAATGTCTTTTATAAATCTTGTAACTTTAGAAGATAATAATTTTAAGTTGCAACCAAGTAGGTATTGATTACAAAATAAAGATACGCACCGAGGTCAGAATCTACCACAACTCTTTAGAAGTTGTTGCTTAAAAACAAGATAAGAGTTCTTTTCAAGATTTTGGCCATCGCTACATTGCTTCAAAATTTCTCCAAACTCTAACCCAATCTCCTATCACCCACAAGACATGACAGCATAACATCAGAACCATCCACTAAGATCCGCAGTCTTCCAATAAATATGTGATATGTAACCGAAGTACCGAACACATCGACAAAGCCTCGCCCCGGCGCGCTAAGCCCGCTTCCTCGACGCCGATTGGTCGACGAACCATGGCTTACCTACTGTATAGGGTTTCAGTACCACATGGATCACACTGGTAATGCCACGTCATTCCGATAAAAGTTTTAAGCTGTTTTTAAAGGGGATTTTTGTAATGGCTTCTAAGGTGACGTAAAGGTGTGAAGTTTTTTCTTAATCCGGGATATGTTGCGCTTTGTTGGGTGCACGTTAATTTTGAAGACGTAAAAGGAAAGTAAAATAAAAAAGAAATTATAAAACTGAAAGCTTTTAAATCTTTTTGTCATAGAATCACAAAGATTTTAAAATCTTGTACCGGACTGGAAGCGAATTCGCCAATGTTATATTTTCACTGACATTCTCAGAATCTAGAAGATAAAGATATACTTAGTGAAACACCAATGCATACTCATATACAACAACAAGAGATAGAAAACAAATACAATGTTCTCGTTTTCGCAAACAACAAATATTTTTCTCTCGTCAGCGGCAACACATTCATAACCACCTATCAAAACCGAAAACAAGCCGGAACGACCTCGCGGTATCTTCGACAAAGTTCGCAACCTTATTGCCAATTGACATCCAAACACGAATACCGCTTTTGGTCGTGATCGAATGAAAGAAAGATACTCGTTATTTGCGAGCCGGCGTTCGTCCATAAACGTTATCACTAACTAGCGATCGGGGCGGATCGATCCCCTTGATTCGCTCACGAAATTAAGGAAATCGCTCATGGGGATATTATTCTTGCTGTTAGATACCATCTGCTCTGGATGGAGAAGATTTGCGCTGTACTTTGACGAGATTTTTCGGCGTTCGCACAAGTTTTTGTCGATGATGTTGCCTTTATCTGTTGATGAATCTTTGCCAAAAGCAAACTAGGACACAGGAAAATCGCGGATAAATAAGTATGAAGAATAGTTCCAAGCAAAACCAAAAAAACAGGAAATAAAGATTTCTTTTAGTAGAGCAGGCAATATTTAGCGAAAATAATCAAATTTTAAACAAGTATAAATCTGGAATCTTCGGATTCACGACCCTATAAAACGTTACGGCTTTTCAAAGATAGCAATCAATATGAATCTATAAAGATCTTGATTACTTTGTTTAATCGTCTAGCTAGATTAAATTAACTTTTAACTAGATTTTGAGTATCATCTATACAAACACTTACATCCTTTCAATTTGCAGTAATAGTCAGTTACTGCAGTCATCTGCAGGTATAAAATTATATTCAATAAAATATCCATTATGCTATGAATAATCTTTATTCTATTTGAGTATAATTTATTCGACATTGAATTGCTTTTTCATTTGTTTCTTAACTAGAATTCTTTTTATATTGCCAACTATAAATGTCTTGAAACTATAAAAGAGGTCTTCAATATTTACAAGAAAAAAAACAGAAGTTGACCATCTCGAATCGTTCTGAGACATCATTATGCCATCCACACACAATACTCAGAATGACACCATTATTTGGTTCCAAACAAAAGCAAAACGCCCACTGTCTACAATTATCAGCTTTCCTACTTTTTTGTTTGGTTGGTAACAAATTGTTTTGGCCGGTCCTAGCTGACGGGCTTCACCGTCGTCGTATTGACGAGTCCTGGGTGGTCCCACTAATTGCCCAGTGACGGCGATGCTGGTGACAAATCGGACTAAGTCAACAGGAGATAACACATAGTTTGATCAATAACCTTTGGGATTGAGTAGATGTTGTTTTGTTTAAATTGAGTTTATGAGCTCTGATAGAGGATGATTTATGAATGTTTAATTGATTAAGTTTCTGTTTATTTAAGAAACGAGTTACTAATCAAGTAAATTGAAAGGCTTGTCAGAACTTTGTACAATTACTAGTTACAATAACGGCTGTAAAATAAAAGTAGCCTTACTGAAGCCAAAAGGCACTTGTTTTCCCTATAATTGCGATTTTTATACGTTTAGTAAATATCTTTAATTACGGAATTTTCCCAATATTTCCGTACCAAAATTAAAGTTTTTACAAAAGTTTTTTTTATCTGTTTTTATTGTTTGTACTATTTAATGCACTATATTTTGAGTAAGTAACATTGAGTTTTACTGTAAATCGAAATATTTCGGCACAAAAAAGTCATTTCTCTTCAACACTTTTCACGCAGTAACTTAGTTTGATGTAAGGAATGCATGGTTGGCGGTTTCATAAAGTGTTTATTGCCACCCTGTATTTAAGTTAGTTTGTTTGTTTGCTTGTCATTTTTGTGTCATGCCTTCACGATTTAAGTAGTGCTTAATGTATTTCGAAATTTGACATACGGATACAACTGAACAATAATATTATACTTTTTATATTTGTATGCTCCCGTAAGATGGTTTCTAACTTTACCGGCAAAGCTAGTGATCCTATCAAATAAAGAAAATCCTCTATGGACGTCTGTGGACGGTGAGCAATGGGTAGCTCATGGCCCGTCCGTCTAGTGACGATCGACGGCACGTTCGTGTACCACGCGCTCCTTAAAGAGATGCCAGCAAAGCAAAGGGGCTACCGCCTGTGGGTTGCGGATTGTTCGAAAAATATAACGCGGCTCCAGAACAGAAAGGGCAAAAGAAGGATCATGGATAGATTTTAGTCAGTAAAAGTTTGACACTTCACTCGCTCCGCCCAGAGCGGGAGAAGTTATGTATTTTGGTGATTCACATACGCAAAATTGGTTTAAAACAATATTTTACAGAATTACCACAAACTTGCTGCGCGAAGTACTTCAGAACATTTTTCAGTAAAGTTTGCTGGCCCGGGGGTATGAAACCCTAGTTTTTAGTTCATTACCATGCTTTGACATCAACTTGGGAAATTCTGAAGTTCATAACACAACCACAAAAAGTTAGGGGTCTGCTTTCGGGTTAAATAGACACCAAGCGCTTTAGAAACTGACCGTTTTTTGCTTCCTTTACTTAAAAAGTTCTCTTAGAACGTGCAGGTTTCTCGAATTTCAGCTAGAAGTGCTTACCATCTATTTTCAATCAAGCGCTGGAAATGCACCTTGGATTTGATAAACGATAGTCATAACCGCATGTGCCATTAGGTACTTACTTCGTGAATAAAAAAATGGCTTATAAGCAAAGGCGATCCGCAGATGGTCGAAAAGTGAATCTCGGAGAAATAAATAGAAATCCTTATAAATTATCCCAAATCATTTATGATAGTTAAGGATAACCCGAAGCAGTGATAAACTCACTCGTTTGTATTAACTTCTTTTTATATTTAATTTAATTTATCTTCCAAAACTCGGTTAACATAAATTCAAAGTGTTAGTAACTTGCCTTATATCTAATTTTAGTACATAAATACAATGAGTTTGAGAAGCATTTTGCAAAGAAAATGAACAAGTTTTTACTCGGTCATCTACTTGACAAGTTGCCTCAGTAAAAGAGAAAACCAGACACACCGCTGCTTTTAGAATACTTTTGCCAAAAACCCGGGTTCTTTGAGAAAGATGCATTTTTTCCGTTCGCTTGGAAGTTTGCTTGGAAGCCGTCTGTTCTATTTCGCGCTAACATCTCCAAAGCACTACAAAACTGAGGCAGTTTCAAGAACATTCTAGAAATATTGTTGTTTTGGATGTTTGGGATATCCCGCGACCTTTTGGAGTAGCTGATCCATATACTTCCCGTTTAGCCTTTCCCTGACAATGTGCCTTTTTTTTTTTTCGGGTGGGAAATCATCCAATGACTTCCCCCGCTCTGGGCGGAGCGGGAGGGCATGTCAGACTTGTACTGACTAAAACCCACCCATGTTTCTTCTTTTGCCCTTTACGTTCCGAGGCCGCGGTATCTCTTTCGAACAACCCGCAACCCCGGCAGGCAGAGGCTCTGGCAAGCCCCTCTGTGGCAATGTGCCTTGAATAGCGATATCTTAACTTGATCCAGTATAGCGAGAGCCCCATATTTTTAGTAGTATTTACTCTTTTTATGTTCAAACCATGTAGGGTAACATTCAAATATATATTTTATTATTATTGATTAGCTTTCGCTTTCGGCCACCCTTATCACTTACGACAAAAAAGTTTTTATTTATACGCTTTATTCTTTATAAATATTAACTATCAACTTATAAACTCATTATATGCAATTTAAATGATAATAAAAGCTTGACGCGAAAATTGAAAATAAATTAGAACCAAATTATTTTTTAAGTTACTCTCAGTAAGCCCTTTCATTTGATACTCATATTGTAGAAGTCCATTAAAAATACTATTCCGCCATCTTGGGTGGTCCGCCATATTGGATTTAGAATGACGTCACATACCATATCGTGCATTGCCATCCAAATTTAAGGTGTATACAAAATTTCAGCTCAATCGGTTGAAGATATGTACTTTAAAATTGAGTTTTAAGAATCCACCGTAACATACATACATTGCAAGTTAAATAAAAGCTTTTAATAAAATAGATGTTAGCTGATTCTCCCGATATGCACACACACCGCGAATAACAAACAATAACAAACACCGCGACACGAGAATTTTATATATTAGTTTTACTAAAATGATGTTGACTCTACATCACCAAAGCATGGGCAAATCATAAATTCGTTTTATAACGCAAATAAAAGTTTTTATCGAACAAAACTATGTCAGTTCAATGCATGCCTATCAATTGTCTGCATAATCATTAATCAACAACGATCCCAGAAGCTTTCAAACAAGAAAACAAAAGACTGATAAAACCCCATTTTTAGATCAAAGTTAAAAAGGCGGAAAGGATGAAAACGTTTCAAGCTTATAACCATTAAAACAGTACATCTCAAAGGAATTCATACATTTTCATTTACATATAAATAATGCATTGGTAATTTGAGTGAAATTACTCCAGGGAACTCGCGAACAGAAGGATATTAAATGCATATTAATCAGTTTAGTGCCGGCTTGATGCTTTACCTTTCTGAATAATTTCCTGTTGGTCCATAGAAAAATACGGGACTACCGCCCTTTTGTTATGGGAATATTTTTTATCATGTTATCGGATTTTTATCCGATGAATACTGAATTTGTAACTAGGAATTTGTATGTATATGTAATGGGTTTAAAAATAACTATCTTTTGTACGGTTTTGTCCCGTAGGTTACACTAATATTATAAAAGCGAAATTGAGTTTGTTTGTTACGTCTTCACGCATAAATGGCTAAACCATTTTGATTAATTTTGCTACAGAGATAGTTGGGACCCTGAAGACGAAGATAGGCAATTTTTTTTTTAAAGTGAGATAATGGGGAGCAGAAGTGAAGTGAAGTGAAGTTTTTTTCGATCATCACGCCCGTTAAAGTTAGTGTTAGCCCAAAGTAACTATGCTACGTGGACGAAGTCGCGGGCGGAAGCTAGTACCAGTGTAAAACATATCTTATGTCCTAACATAGGACATAGTCAACCTGTATGCAAAAAAAACCGGCCAAGTGTGAGTCGGACTCAAGCACCGCGGGTTCGGTACAAACTTGCAACATAAACGGGTATATACTTTGCCCGCGTAGACTTAGAGGGTTGCTTATTTTCGCAGCACAAAACAGTACTCAACTCTGTAGTCCTACAGTATATGGTTTTAATTACGACTCGATGATACCTTTATGCGTTCTCGAGATAAAGGGTCTTGACAGACAGACAGACAGACGGACGGACTTGAACAGAGAGTGATCCAACAAGGGTTCCGTTTTTTCTTTTTGATGCACGAAACCCTAAAAATAAGAAACCCGATCAGTCTTTAAACAGTGAAAATGTCACTGACAGACACATAGAGTAGAGAATTGACAGTTTCTTTCACGTTTAGAATATCAATGTTGCTGACTATCGTCTGATAGACTTAATCACAGTCTTGTACAATTTTATAGTGAATGTGTTTGTGAAAACGTTTTCATGCACTACCTACGCTGATAAGACACGAAATACCAAATAGCTTATAACAAATAACCTGCTACTGTGTTAATAGTCTTACTAAAATGTCCTCAGAATCCTGGTACTACACATAAAGATTGCTTATATCAGACAAATTATCATCACCAATTTGCTTATCTTCCCCATTAAAGCTATCCATACAACTATTAACCATTCCGAATTGGAATGCCAATCGGATAGCGAACTCAAGAATCTCAATATAAATTTCCCGCGTTTTAAGACAGAGTCATAAATCGCGATAGAACTGATAACCTTGTCGTGCAGTTTTAAAATAACCCACCCAAAGGCCGCTTGCGTCGTTCTGCAAGTGACTTGCGCCCACTTGCGGCAACTCAGACGCACATCTGAAAGCACTTCTCGCTAAGTTGCATAATTCGCGTCATTTATTTTATCAAAGATCGTTGCTACCGCACGGCCAGTTATGGCACCAAAGCATAAAATATTTCGCCATAAAAGTTTAAGCATACTTAAAATGTTATCTTGAAAGTCGGTGTTGTATGACACTGTGCAGGATTATCAGTGGATTAGATTTGTGCAGTTTTTTAAAATAAGCAGCAAGAATTTGATAGAAATGTACCTACAGAAAGAGTACCATTAATACCTACTTAATTTTTAGTCATAAGTACTTTTCTCCTAATGATTTTAGACTGACTTTTAGAAAATCAAGATTTCAAATAAAGTTTGTTTGTTATTTTGAGCTCCAAACTATTAGGCCCGAAGTCATCATCAACAAAGCTTCATATACGTTTCTTATAGCTAAATTATAATTAAATAGTAGCTACATTTCTTGACATTCAAATTTCTTTTCATTATCAGAAGTACTTTCATGAATGAGATCCATAGAGATCTGCGCTTTGAAATGGGCAACTACAGTACTTTCACAAGTTATTATGTCATGTGACTGGGACTGTAGAAGGGTTTTTTTTTATGACATTCAGAAGTGCCTGTAATAGTCTAATTTAAATAAATGCTTTGAGTTTGGGTTTGAATGAAACTCTAATATAACTCTTTTGTAATTCGACAACCTTTAAAAATTCTCCTAACACCAACTAAGCTTCTGCTATAAAACTTCTCAGGATACCCACCGCATTGTCGGGTGTCGTTACTGCTAAAGCGCACATGTTCTGCCTCCCGTCTGCCTCAATACAGTTTAGTCTACAATTATTTTCGTCTGATGACATTACACAAGTTAGAGGTGAACTCTTCGGCGAACAGATACTGATCATGACTTTAATTGTACGTGGCGCTAACGTTATGTTTCAGCTGCAAGTGATGACGAGCGCGGTTTACATGCTGCATTATAAAGGTGAATATGAACACCATAATGATACCTACAGACAAATATCAAGTTCTTTTTTTAAATAAGAGTATTTTTTTAATATTCTAAACTCTTGGTTTTTCAGGGTTGGACTTGTCAAAAAAGTGAAAACAACTTGTATAATATTATGTCGGGGAATTTTATTTTAATATTTTGTTTAATAAAAGCGAGATTTGTTTAATATACTGAGTTATTTGAGTGAGTAAGGGACTTTCCGTAAAATCTGTTTTATAGAATTCAATTAAGATAGGTATAGTGACCTATGCAAGATTATGCAGACTGCAAGCAGGTGGAACCATTTCTCATAAACATTATTGCTGTTAATAAAATGGTTGTCATTTAACGAGTGGCTCATAATAACGTAACAAGTCTATTTCTTACAAAAACCTTAAACAGTCACAATAAGTGGCGATAAAACTGCAGTAAAAATTAAAGAGACACATTCCCGTATTCCATTTCCCATATAAATTCATGCATAGTTTATATCGCCGACAATAAAGTAATAGACGCCTCTATTAGAGGACAGTAAAGTGGCTCATCGTGTAATTTACTACTATTTATTAATGAAGGGAAAGAGCCCTAAATGTGAACCAAGTATACATAACTACAGTTTTACTACTCAGAGTCACGGATGATTTAACAGAGGAAGAAATTTGGAAAGGGCGAGCCCTTTCGCATCGTTATCGAGTTAAACTATCGACGAACATATATCAAGTGTTAACTACACTGAATAAACAACGGTTAAGTAGGAAACAGACGTTATAATGATTTAAATAAACATAGAAATATTAATAACAGTAATCATTCATGTGGATCTAAAACCCGTTTAGTTTTTGATTAACAAATATTTCACAATTTAAATTATTAATTGTAGAACTGTTAACTTCACGCTCAGCGTGAAACTTTTTTAACAAATTGAGTTGTTTTGTAAAAACAATTTGTTAATATTATAGGTATAATTAAACTTACTAAAATAACTTGTATCAAATGATAAATTGGTAGATAAATATGATAACAAGTTTTTAAAAATTTTGTACACCTTTTGAACAGAAGTATGAGCTAAAACGGAATTCTCATAATATCACTAACTTTTCTTAAATGAGCCCCATGTAAACCGCGTCTGTATGCATCTAATTTAGGCCAAGTTGATTTGGTCGTTTTCTCATTATAGCGAATGCCCGGGTGGCCGTTGCTTGACAAGAGGAAATTGTCCCAAAGGATAAATAAAATTTGACTCGCTTGAAAGTGGCAGGCAGCATTTATATGTTTACGACTGCAGTTTAGCATTGCGGGATTCACAAGGCACGATTCATATTTTGTGACCACGATATTGGGTACGTTAAGCTATATAAACTGGACTGACAATAATTTTAATCCAACCGTTCATTTCCCGTTCTAAGTGCAGGTCATTATGATCCGAAATATAACGAAGGATTAATATGAACCCTTTTATCAGTATCCTGTCATTATCGGAATCGATTACAATAATATTTATCACAAGAGAAAATAATTAAGCAATAATTTCGAGTCAAATTATGTTTAAATTGGAGTAGTTCCAGGCTTCAGATCCGAGTAAAAAAGAGTAATATTGATGTCGATGCCCGGAGAGTGGACATGGGCGCAATTACGCTCTCCCTCGACAAATTGGTCCACTTATTTATGGTTAATGAAATTCAGATTTTATAATAACACCCCGGGTTTTACGCTCTCGTTTACGCGTTTGTAGTACAAGCCCATTATTTCAAAGAGCCTACGCGTCCTGTGAAACTTTTAATATCGCTGTTGTCGTTGTTTTGCCCTAGTCTCCTTAGATTTATTACTCATTATCCCGGTAATGTGTTGTACGACCACAAGGCGTAGCCAACGCGATGTAATTTGCGGTGTGGGCAAATGTTGTATTGTTCATAAAATGAGTATCGCCTAATTTTATTAAGAATAATTAGGAGGGGAATGTTTATGGCATCGGTGAAAGGTAGTGATTAAATACAGCGGCTTGTAAGGATCCAAAGTTACGAGTTAGTAGGAACTATGTAAGTAAAAAGGCAACCTAAAATAACATCTGTTGCATTTTGTTGAGAAACAAGTAAAATAGAACTATAAACCATTAGAGCCACTATTGAAGTTTGTTTTACGTCGCCTCACTTAATCCATCAACACCCGATGACGTACTACGACCACTGTGCTTCTAATTCACTGTCCCCTCGACGCTTTTATACTTTGTCGGAATATTAACTACGTCCATCCCTTTGAATCCGTAACGGAGGATTTCAACCTTCGAAAAGTCCATCAAAAAAAATAATTAAGATGAAATAACGATCACAAGGCCGCGTTTCGTGCTGCCCTACGTTGTAACCTTTATTCCTTCTAATTGGCTCCCACGCCACATAATTTTCACAGCAAATTGCTGGACTAACGATTAAGTTCACCCGATGTCTAATTTTCTGGGACAATAGTCGACTTGAAAATTAAAGAAATATGTTAATTTCTATCTTTGTCCCGGCCCGTCAGAGCGGAAGATTATAATTATTAGGAAATTGTTAAAAAGCACCTTGCTTTGTTATTGGACTCATCCAGCTGGATGGGTGCTTAATGGATCTTTTTACTAAATCTTTTTCAAGTCGAGAGTACGCTATCGTTTTCCTTGTTCGAGAACAGCCGTTCAAAATAAAGAGAAAAGTAGAACACGAAACAATAACGTCACTCAATGTTTTATTTTATATTGGGTTTTCTTTTTTGCGCTCATTTTATTTCTTATTCGGATTGGACTAAGAAAGTCAAGTTATAAAAATGTTTTTGTTTACACTGTTGGAAACTAGTCTGGAACAAAAATGTATTCTGATTTCGAGGAAACTTAATTTAATAACGAAAATTTGTTTTGTCAATATTATTTTCGTACTGAATTAATTTTGATGGAGAAAGGGGTATTGTATTACCCAGTACTAGAAGGGTTGTGGAGGTCAGATAGGCAGTCGTATTATGTAAAATCAAGGTATTCAGATGCGTTCTGTAAGACTAGAACCACACCAACAGAGAACAAAAAAGGCTATACAGATAGTAATTTATAATATTGTTTTTTTTTATTTATTGCATTTGCTAGATACCTAAATCATTTAAAAGAAAGTGGATCGTATGTAAGACTTCAAATACAATGTAAATTGTTCTTGAATTAATTTGAATTGATGAATATTAATTTTGGTGGTAAATGTCTTTGTCTTGAAAAAAAACTTTAGTTTAATTTTGTTGTCTATGCCCTTTGTCACGATCAAGTCGTAGGTATTTTTTCTGTTGTCCCTATTTCCTTGTCTAGTAAAAAGTGATGTCCTTTTAATTAAAGAGATAGCAGTGAACCGTGCACGTGTGTTAATATTGCCAGCGAGGGTCAGGTGCGAGTCAAACTGCTTTTGACTTTAGCTACCGGCCAATATATCTTGACCTGTGACGTTTTGTGCATAACACCCTAAAGTTGATTAACAAAATATACCATACGTATTAGCTATTTAAAAAAAGAATACAATGGTTTTTTATCCAGCCACCGTATCAACTAATATTTTATACGGATACATTTGAAAAATTTTAGCTTGTACTCTAGTCTGAAAAATTAAAGCACTACAAACACCAGAACAAATAATATCTTAGTGAATAACCCTAGCTCACATAACAGAAACAGTATATCGCCCTCAAACACACAAATCCGTACTTTTACCTCACACAAAGTTCAGAAAGCCTCAGAAAAAAAATAGTGCCGTTCCCCAAAAATGGAGCCCAAACAGAAAGTAAAGTAAAGCAGGGGTCACAACATTCTGGTCCGCTTATCTACCTCGACGCGGCGTCAGCGGTCGTTATTCAATAAAACGTCGCAGTCGTACGCGCCCTTTTGAGCATTAGTCGCAATATCTTTCACTACCAACGGGACAAAAAACCATGGAGTTATTATTGCCATCAACACTACAATCTGCTCTTATGCTCGTCATAAATATGAGGTTTTCTTTTCTGATTTTTCGATGAAGGCAAATTGTGTGGATTTTTGTTTGGTAAATAAACTTTGGCCCTTCGATTGTTGAGTCTTCTCTATCTTTATCGTTTAATACACGTTTTTGTTATTGACTACAACTTGTATTATAATAGACTTACTCGACTCTAATCCACTTAAAAGTGGATCCTTCAGTTTCTTCCTTAATACCAGATCTCCTCATAACAATGTATGCAACATCCACTCCATCATAGTTGCTGATTTAAATTCAACTCAATTTCAGTGAGAAGTGCGGTAGTAATAAATATTTAAGGTAGTTATATTAGTTTACTACTCCATTCCTATTCCAATAGTGGAAACTTCATCGCGTCAAGTTGAGCTAAGTCTCTCCCAAACTGTCTGTTTCCACAGAACAAGATAAATTAAATTAATGTGAGTATTAAAAGTAATACAAATGCTTGACAGACGTGGTGTGTGGGTTTGCAAGCGATTCGAACACAATATTTTGAATTGACATATCCTACTAATATTTTAAATGCGAATGTTTGTGACGATGGATAGATGGATTTTCGGATGTATGGATGTTTGTTATTCTTTAACGTCAAAACGTCTAAACGGATCTCGATGAAATTTTGCACAGAGGTAGATTATAGTCTGGAATAACAAATAGGATACTTCTTTTCTGATATCACGTGGGCGCCAGCTATATATCTTTTGACTGTGAAGACTTAGAGGGTTGATTATCTACAGCACAAAGGTATCACAGACTTTCCAGGAAAAAAGTTGGTTTTTATTTCAACTGGATAGACAGACAGACGGATAACACTCTAATAAGGGTTCCGTCTTTTCCTTTTGAGGCACGGAACCCTAAAAAACGATTTTAAGAAAAGCATTTTTGTGAATAGTTTTGGTTATGTTTTGTTGTCCGTATATTACGCAACATCACGCCTGTAATATTGCAATGGTAAGGCAGAGGTGTACCTAATATAAGCAATTATCGGATTATATAACAGCTTCAATAATTGTTTTCAGTGACCGGAATGACACATAATTTATGTCACTTTTGTTGCGTGACAAACGCAACAAAAAAATATGTGATCGAAAATATTGTGTCCGATACGTCAGCAAGCCTAACTATGTTATATTTATAGAACACTAGCTTTTGCCTGCGACTTTGCTCGCGGCGTTAAATTCAGGGTAACACAGTTCCCCTTTCCTGATTTGCAGGTACCTACTACCTGTAACTTTTGCCCTTGTGCTTTATTTATTATAATAGCAAAAGCAAAGTTTTCCCCTTTCTTTCCTCTTTCTCCCTCATTTCTAACTTGAAAAAAAATGCCTATGTCTGTTTTCCAACTATCTTTGTACAAAAATACATCAAAATCGGTTTAGCCATTTAGGTGAAGACGTAACAAACAAACAAATTCAGTTTCGCTTTTGTTACTATAATAAACAACTTCTAAGAATATTATATAAGTTACTTTGTTTTAAACAATTCAAATCGGTAATAAAAGCATTTTCCAAATTCATCTTTAGTTGTAACTTTAATTCCTCTGTTTATGTTTTCAAGTTTTAATGACTTTTCCAATCACTGATTAAAATAAACCATTGGAAATATGATAGACTAGCTAGCGCCCGACGATTCGCAGCCGCGATGATCGAAAAAAAGTATACTATGTGTTATTTCAGACTATTATATGATCTAACTCTGTGACAAATTTATCAAGATCCTTTCTGCCGTTATGACGTAAAAAAGTAACAAACATCCATACATCCATCCGCACAAACATTCGCATTTATAATATTATATTTATAGTAGGATTCGAGTTTCAGAAAAGCATCTCACGACAAACTGCTATATGAACAAAATTAATGCTTTGATTAATATCAGATATACTTCAAAATAGATGTTAATTACGAATGCTAATTCCGCTACGAATTCTGTTGCCTGCCGTTTATATTATGTAAATCTAAACAGGCAGAAATACTCCAGATTTGAGGAATATCTTAAGAAACTTTCCAATTACCGTCTCAAACTTTAGTGATCTTAGGTACATTACGGATTTAATTTATTCGTATCTGTCTTTCATCGTAAAGAAATAAACGAATGAATGAAAAGGACTTGAAGGAGAATTTCTTAAGAGATCCGAGTAATATCTAATGACGAGACACATAATCCGTCGTCGATCGCCTCTCCGCACTTATTGAGTTGGAATTTTCGATTAGTCTGTGATTGATTGAACCAACTTCTCTTCGAGCGACGTGCATTTTATGATCCGTTCTACTTCTTCGATCAGTCCCCTTCATATAGTAAACGGCAAAATGAGATGCTACAATGCTTTTTCAAGATAAAAGTAAGTTTTGCTGCAAATCTTGTAAGTTTCTTCGCTACTTCAAGCAAACTTCCGTATACTGTTTCATCCGATATTCTAAGATTTTTCTCAGTAAAAATAAAAAAATGTTTAACTTCGTTTAATGCCGTGTAAAAATAGAATTTGAGGGCCGCCAAATTTTAGATCTTTTCGTCTTAAAAACTTATTAATTTTGTGCACTATATGAACCAACTCTAAGAACGGTATATGATCCCAGAACATAAATGACAAGCATAAAATTGAAAAACTCTACGGATAGCGATACTTTTCTCCAGAGAATAAAAGAAGAAGAAGAATAAAAAAAACTAGTATGCGCACAATAATCTCTTTTCAGTTTCCCGGATACAACACCAAAACGATTTCCAGAGAGTGGATATTTATATACACTTACTCGAAAATCTTTCCTTGAAATTTCACAACAATGAAACTTTATCTACATTTTGGATATACTATGGAATATCCACACAAGCCTTAATGCAATTTGCGGTAATGTAACGTGGAGCCGAGTACGAGCCGGCGTCGAACGCAGTGCGATTCCGAACTTACCGGCTCTCTACGTCATTGCTTCACTAAAATACCGACGATCCAGGATTACAGTCACGCTTATCTAATCATGTAGACAGATTGAAGATCACATTGATACTTTGTAATCTGAACGTAATTTAAAAACCCGATTGAAGTCCTTGCGAATAAGGACTATCCCTAGTTAGGCTAGATACGTAAAGAATGTGGAGATTGGATCGTGATAAGCTTTCAGTTCATTACCCAATTCTGCCTTTTTTATCTGTTCCAGGAAAAATATACCTTGTTGAAGGGGAGACTTTATTTTGGTACTCACTTAAATTAAAGTACCACTCTTCCTGAAATGCGTTATTGCCAGCGCAATATAATATTAATGTCCAAATATGAAATGACATCTTCCCAACCCACTTGGTTTATTCACCCCAAATATCCATTCGCTTAATAAGTTAAAATACATTAATAGTAGGGGAGCCCAAGCGGGGATTTCGGGATTTACTAAAGCGCGGCAGATTAATATACAGGGGAATACCTTGTACCCAGTTAAGTACCTCCACAGAACATGAGGCCCATGTATAAGGCCGCCCGTGAAGGATACAGGATCAGATTAGTAAAAAAAAATTGACCATCAGAAATTCTCGAGCGCGTCAGATTAAGGTAGGGTGAGTTAATTACACCCTAAAAAGTGTATATTCCACTAATCTGACAATTTGAGAGTGACGTAAAAAAAGGGGAGGGTAACAAAGTTGTAAAAAAAAAACGTCTTCTCGACATTCTCGAGCGTAGCTAAATTTTTTTTTATTTTGAAGGTAATAATTCAAGAATAATGAAAAATATATAATCTGACGATTTCCACAAGCCGAAATAACAAAAATTCGTCGATAAAGTTAAATGCGTGCAGCTGCGTGATGCCTACATTTCCTTCTCCGCGTTTCTATTCCTCTCTCACTCTTTCTCTATCTATTACTCTCTCACTCCGTCCCAATTAATTAAGTTCAATGATTTAAAAAAATAAAAAAAATAAAAAAATTTGAAAGTGATTTTTTGGGAATAACTTTTAACCGGCTTTATCAGTTGGGGGACTCAGAGAGCTAGTAAGCATCTGCGAAACATACGCTCACACATGGCCTTAAATATAATGTGAGAAAGAGTGAGCTTATGGTTTTTAGTGCGGGTTCTAAGTGTCCGGCGGAGGTTCCACCAGTGAGGCTATGTGGGGTGCCTTTGGAGCGGGTACATACGTTTAAGTATCTGGGCCATATTGTGACGTCCGACCTGAAAGACGACGCTGATATTGAGCGAGAGAGGAGGGCGCTGTCGGTGAGGGCTAATATGATAGCCCGCAGGTTTGCTCGTTGCTCCAAGAAAGTGAAGATAACCTTGTTTCGAGCCTACTGCACATCTTTTTATACGGGTAGTTTGTGGGTGTCATATTTGCAGAAATCCTACAGCGCTCTCCGCGTTCAATATAATAATACGTTGAGGGCACTGCTGCGGTTGCCACGCTTCTGCAGCGCTTCAGGTATGTTCGCGAGCGTCCGCATTGACTGTTTCTATGCTAGCATGCGCAAGAGAGCGACCTCGATTGCAAGTAGACTGCGGGACAGCGGTAACAGTCTTCTCAACGTTGTCGCAAACAGGTTGGACGGGCCTTTTATGCAGCATTGGAAGGCATTACATGCGCCCATATATAGGGCTTGGGGCAGGTAAAATTATAAAATTATATTTTTATTGTTTTCAAAATTTAACTACTCATTATTACTATTCTAAGAAATTTAATTTAATTTAATTTATTTAATTATATTGAATCCATTTTAGTGCTATTGAATCTGTTGTTTAATGATATTGAATCTATTTTAATGATATTGCATCTGTTTTTATGATAAATCTGTTTCTTAATGATAGGGAATCTGTTTTAATGTGTCTGTGTATGTTTAATATTAGTTTTCTATGGGTCTATGCCACCCGAAATAAAGTTTATTCATTCATTCATTCATTTATCGATCAAATCCAAAAACTAATCCGCCTTTGAGCTTAAAACTAGACTCGGCGGCCAAAAGAACTTAAGTCAATTTTGTTCGGAATCCATAAGAACTTAAGTCAATTTTGAACAAAATTGAGTTAAGTTCTTATGGTTTCTGAGAAAGCATTGACTTAAGTTCTTTTGGCCGCCGAGGCGATCGACGTGGTTGCACCAAGCTGGTCAAAAGCGGTTGATTCGTTCGAGAGATATCGTGAACGAAAGAAACCCGAAAAAGTGTTTCTTCGGGATTACTCCGAAATTTGTGGTTCAATCAATTAAAATTGCAAAATTACTTATGAGGATGATAAAACTGCGTCGAATGCCGCCAACCGTGTGAAAATCGGTTGATCCATTCAAAAGTTATTGCGGTTTGAAAATTCCAAAAATAGTGTTCTATGAAACTTCTATCAGACTTTCGAGCTGGAAGAGCTCAAATGCATAGAAATATTATTTCTTTGAACTCAGCGCGCTCAAAATATCACATAAATTATGTTTTGAGCTCAAAAATGTCATAAGTACAATTTTAAGCGCCCAGGAATGGAATTAGCGAGAAGTTGCAGGGATGGCCTTTAAGGTGAACCGTTTTTCTATTTTTTTTTTGTCAGATTAGGCGAATCCCTCTACATAATCGTCAGATTATGAGACAGTACGTTTAGAACATAAATATTAACCACATATATCTTAATCTGACGCGCTTGAGTATTTCAAAATGGCGATTTTTTTTTGCACATTATGAAAATGGCCGCGAGTTTGCGTCCCATCGAAATCGTCAGATTAGTGAATGAGAGCTTTTTTTTGGTGCACTTAACACTCCCTTAGAAAATCTGACGCGCTCGACAAAATTTTTTTTTTTTTCATTTTCAACCCTTAAATACAACCACCCCCATCATGCAAACGATCAGATTATCATACGTACATTATTAAAAATACATAGGGCATTGATGCTATCAATATCTGACGCGCTCGAGGATGTCCATGCAACAGTTTTTTTTTACATATTTAAAAATCTATAGCCGCTTCCCCCACCGATGTAACGGTATATATCATATAACATTTTTTTCTTCTTATCATCTAAGCTTTGCATCCCAATAGGTCTCTACGACGCTCGAGTAAATCCCCATTTAGCATCGTGGGCTCCCCTACTATAAGTTAATAATGCAATACTCTTTCGCGTTGAAAACAAACCACTATTTCATTTTGTAAGCGCGAAAGCTGTAAGCTGAAATTTTTATGACTCGCAACGTCTGGCTACGTGGGAAATTTTTAAAAAGGTTTTTCAAATTTTCGTGATTCATCTTTCCGTTCCCCCGTGACTGGGTACCATCATACGCGTATCTTTGTTTAACCTCGCCACATTAAACATTTAACATTTGTTCCTCGCAAACATTGTACGAGATTTGTTCGCTGAGATTTAGAATTGGCGAACTTTTATGAAAAAAATAAAAATGTCGTGTCGGATTAATAAATGTATTATCTGGGAAGCAATTACTAGGTTGACGCAGAA
The DNA here is from genome assembly GCA_958449745.1 of Ochropleura leucogaster. NCBI lineage: Eukaryota > Metazoa > Arthropoda > Insecta > Lepidoptera > Noctuidae > Ochropleura > Ochropleura leucogaster. The sequence goes on from OY288212.1 coordinate 10,519,305, forward strand.
CTAAAACTGAAAAACTGAATCAATTTTAGAAAGAGAGAAAAACATTTCCCCTCTCCTCATTATGCAGGCAGTTCCAAAAAATATTTTCCAAGGGTAATTTATCGTTCGTAATTATTCGCCGAAACAACAAATCCGTGTGTTTCACTTTGATTCGGTGTCGTCCGAATTTTATTTATGTGGTGGGCATTTTTCCACAATAGCACGCGAGGTCAGCTTAAGAGGGAGGAAACGACTTTGGCCTAATCCGCTGACTTTTATTTATTCAGTGAATTAATCTCGCCCCGGCTGGGGGTGGGGACATTGGCCCTTATTTCCTGTCGCCTGGCTGCGGTACCACGGTTTCTCGACTGCATGCAGTGATAAAACTCAAGCCTGTGTCCCTTGACAAGAAAGATTTATTAGTGTGCCAAGAATCGCAGCTGTCCACTGCTTCACTAACGTTTGTGTCGTATTCGTACAAAATTTTGAGGATTTTTGAATGCAAATTAAGTTCTTGAAGTTCAAAATGAATAAATAATAAAATTTCTTCAGCACAGTATCGTAGAAGTAAACAAGTTACAAAGTTGCGGTGAATAATAAATCTGAAAAGTTGCTACAGCACCATGGGTTACGGAACAAAACTGTGTTTATGAAAACGTGCACAACAGTAATATCATGAAATATTCTTTACGCTCATAGATAGATCATCACCAATTACATAACAACAAACTTTCCCAAGCATGACTATATAAAAAAATCGTTTTTTTTTAAACTAGTTGATATTTCTTACCCGCCGGTATTTCTTACCCGACTACTTTGAGAAGAACACCAGAAACGAATTCAAAGATCCATAGTCTTTTTTAAGGTCCAGACAAAAATCTTAGTCAACTTAAATGAGGGCTATGCAGACAAGTGTCTGATATGGTCATTTTAAGAAAGAACAACACAGTTTTGAGTTGACTTCTCCAGTCAGTGCAAGCATTTGTTATTTATCGTGTAGCTCGACTCATAATCCAAGGAGTTCAACGTCACGACAAACAATACCAAAAAAGGGACATTAGTATATGTCACTTAATAGCACTCAAACTGACAGATAACGTTAAATAAATGACTGAAATAGTCCTCGCATTCACAATACACAAATAAAATTAATAACTATTGTTACACATCAAAATATAACTGCAAAATCATAAAAAGAAAATAAAACAACTGAACGAAGTAAATATTCATGTCAAATAACTAAATCAAATCTTTAACAGCGTACCAATGCTGTTAGTATTAAATTTTATCTGGGTTCCCCATCAAACCACCAGTTTTACCCAAAGACGACGTATTAAGTTACTTACTTCTATATCAACAAGTCAAGTCAAAACCACACGCGCCGAGCTAGATCGCTCACTTCTACAACTAACAACTTACACTGCTCAACTGACTCAAACACACAGATTTAACAAACTTCCCATTCCTTAGTAGAACTGTCTCTTTATTCTGTCAGTTGCGGTTCTGTGTTTTTCAAGTTTCTTAGTTTATTTAACTTGAAAATCTTGAATATTTGGTAATTAGAAATTTGTATCCTTTTTAACAATCGAATAAGCACCTTAATATTAATAACAAAAGAAGAGAGATAGAGTTAAAAAGAGAAAGAAAACAGGGAAATAGACAAACATGGAGAAGAAGGAAAGTAGACACGAACAAGACAATACGAAGCAGAGATTGAGAATCTTGATGATACTACAACAATGACGGAAAAAAAACAATGGAATATTTGCCAAAATCAAGACCACAAAACAACATTCTATTTAAATTATTGTCAACACTGACGAGTTTCAAGTTCATGGTAAGCTCGTGCGACTCACAACAATCGTATTTAGCTTCACAGCGTTAAAAAGCAAAACAGAAGCAACAAGATTGCGTAGGCTTAGCGGATTGGAATTCCATTTTTTATTTACGCCACACTCCATTTTTAACTTAGTACGAAAGTAGTCATAGATTTTGTAGCAAATGGCTATGAATGTAATTGAGGGGCACCTTTTTATTAAGTGGAAAAAAAAGATGCATTCATTATTAAGTTTAGTGACGTTTCTTTTCGTATGTGCAGAGTATATAGAAATGTAACAAGACCAATTTTTATATATCTAACAGACTACAATGAGATCCAGTGTGTTAGTACACATATGACTTACCCTATGTTAGTACTTAATAATTAGAACAGATTGAGAGCGATTGGTAAGCGCCCACATTAGCGGGATGTCTGCCCGGTCAGCTATAGATTGCAGAATAGTGTTGGGACTGCCACGCAGCTTGTGGAGTAGCAAGGCCGGTTTTCTACGCCACAACGCATCAAAACTGACAGTGAGTGCGTCAGCAAATATTTCGGAGACACAGAAGCGTGGCAGTACACCAATACAAATATTCAGCGAACAATGAATAACCTGGAGCCGGGCGGTCTCTTCGGACTCAGGTTGCAAGTCAAACTGCTGAGCATCATAAGGCTTCGATTTCCAGGATTAGTTAAGTGATATCGTGTTTTTCCATCAGGATTTTCTCAGTGGCAACTACGGTGTCCAAAATTGTGCCCAGGTAATGGAAATAGGTCCGCCCTCTGTGACAGGCGAAATTGAGCCCAGGATTTTATTCTCAGCAGTCGTGCTCACCAGTTCTAGACCAACGAGGTAGCCTCGTTCTATTTGTTTCTCACAAATGATCGGCGGTGGGGCATGTTACAGGCTAGGACCTGAAAAAACAGCTATAAAATGCTTAATACTGTGTTTTCCTGTCACATTTTATCAAACCCAGGTCAAAACTATAAAACTTTACTAAAGGAAATTTAGATAAGGTTCAGTTACATTTAGTTACATGAAACTGTTGTTAATTTGTTTCAATTAAGTTTCTCCAGACTTTGAGTCGGCCTTCAGGCAAATAAGCGTTGGAGAAACAAAGGAGGATTTCAGTCTAATAATAGAGGAAACGTTGTTCCCAAAAACATAAGCAACACTTGGGAAAATTAGGCAGCAAAACATCAAGACAATATTACCTAAAAATTTCTAAATAGCATTATTAGTAGCCAACAATTCAGTATGTAAAGTTTTTTCGGCATTTTTATTACATTTTTACTAACTTCTATAATTTTATATTCTAAGCAATTTCAAAACTTGCGTGTGATGACGTCAGAGATAATTTTAAGGCTGAAGAGTTCGATATCTTTGCCTTGTAGGGTAGGGGTACTAGAACAAAACACCAAAATTTGCTTTGTAATAGAAACTTTAAACTTGATAGCAGTCTATTTAATAAGCTGGTGAAATTAATGTAAAATGGTTTCAAGTATTTTTGGTAAAATGAACGCCATCTTAAAATTTGAAATGCTCAAAACAGCAATAAGGTTAGGAAAACTAATATCTCGAAATGGTTTCGTCATAAGTAAATTTTAACTTTACAAACCGAATTTAAGTTGAAAAACCAACAACGCTGTTGGATTTTCAATTTCGATATTCAACAGTATGCTTATATATATACTTTTATTTAAACAACTGTATGTGTAGCCTATGTAGGTTTCGCCTAGTTTTTAGTAAAAATGGACATAAATAAATCGGCGGTTCCTACGTACATATGGTTAAGTCAAAAACCTAGGTTTACAGGAGAGCATAATTTATGTTTAACGCGCCCTAAAAATAATTCTATGAGCAATAATAAATATTTTCTTGCTACAATATTTTAACAGTTTTAGGAGCTTTATAATGCTATTTACACAGATGAAAAAAAGTGATAGATGACCGTTTCTACGACACTTATTCGTTGTATTGATAATACTTGTTCTCTTATACGATTTCTAAAACAAAGCAAAAAAAAAATCGTATGTCAGCATGTGCGCATAGATAATCTAAAACCAATAAAATATACAATTAAAAAATGCAATTTTTGACATGTCCCAATGTACGTAGGGACCGTCGAAATATAAACTATGTACATACTATATACAATACAATGGTTGTTTTTCCTACGCAAATTCTATCTTAAGAAAAATTGATAGATAGATAGAATATTCTTTATTATGTATACCATACAAATCACAAGTAATTTTAACAGTATACAACTTATAAATAGGGTGACACAAATGGCGGTCTTCTCTTCTTATAGCTAAAAGCAATTTTTTTAAGACAACCTTTGGATGGATTTAAAGGAGGAGAGACAGTATTGTACAAGTAACATAACATAATATTAGTAGGAAGTAGGATTATAATATTAGTAGAATATCCTTGTGTTTTTAATATGGATGTCAGTAAAACAATAGGTAAGCTTTTTATATTTTTTGTACTTGGTATGTGCGTTGTGTATTTTTCCATCATCTCAAAGTCTATTTTAAACCTATGTAAAAGGTTACCCCTAGTATAGTCAGCAAAAGAGATAAGCAACCAAGCTTGTCAAACATAGTTGATTTGACCGATGGATGTCTTCAACTCTAATTTAATTAATTTAAGGAACTCTTTATTTTTAACAAAAGATATTAAAAAAAATTGGATGTTTTAAGAGAATTTCAACTAATTCGGTTGAATCCGCTTACTTATCTCTGATGCTGTCACGTACACAGTTTTCTACGTGGGTGGAGATTACTGGAAAATTTCTGTTAAAGACTATGCTGGCATCAGAGCAAAACAAATATTTTTAACTCAAATGAACATAATTCTGGAGACTTGGTTAACAATATCGAGAGATTTACAGACAAACTATGTAGTATTTTATTCAGGTAAACTTATTAATTACTAGTTCTTCTTGGAACGGTTTACTGCAAACTTTCAACATCTGCAATAACTAATTCTCATCGTTCATAACATCACGCCTGTAGGGTTAGGTAAGGGTTAAGCTGAGTGTTACCTAAAACGGAAACGGAATATATTCTGATGATTATAGTTTTTTTCGATTCGCGTTATCTAAGTATGGTAGGCAGTTAAGTGAAATTCTGCAGTGGTTAAGCGATTGGCTGCTACGCCTCGAGCCGCGGGTTCGATCTCCGCACGGAACAAATATTTGTATGACCGGAGAAGTTGTTCCGGTTCTGGCTGTTTGTGTATGTGACTTTAAAAGTTTGTAAACGCACACACGATACAGTAGTGTGGAGCAACGTTAAAAAAAACCTAACACCAAAAACATATTTTATTTACCATTAAACTCAATAACCGTACACAAAGTAATCAAAACTAGTTATTCGGAAATTGAAACCATTCACTTACCTCCAACAGGTTTATTCAATACAATATTTATTTCAGCAAAACAAACCTGAATCTGAAAATAAAAACTAAGCAAGTCGAGACTAAATTTAAAATTCCTGTGAAACGTTAAATTGTTGACTGTTGATGCTGATATGTTTATTATTGGTACAGTTTCAAACAGAGAAATCGAACGGGCTGTTTCCAAAAAAAGATTTTTAATAGCGGCTGTCGCTTTGATCGCGTGTGGTCCAGGTTTCTATCGAAACGTAGTGATATTAACATTATATTTATTGCTTGTTACTTTTTTGTATCTATTTGCTGAACTGTATTGGTATAGATGGCTTCCTTACTGGTGCGGTTTTGTAAATTAGCTTAACGAACACTTGGTACTATGAAACGTGACTCATTTTATTATTTTAAATGAAAATAATTTAATGCTAAAGTAGATACTAACAGTACTACAGTATTAGAAGAAGTGGATTTGAAAGTGGTGTCTGATACAGAAAAGTTAAAGTAAGTCGTTTGTCTTAGTGTGGTCATGTAATAAGGAGGGATGAAACGCAAGTGACTATAAGAGTGATAGATATGAATGTTGGTCGATGAAAAGAGAGAGGACGGAAAAAGAAAAGATAGACGGATTGTATGAAGAACAATATGAAAGAGAAAGGAGTAAATGATGCCGTTACGTCTGACGTAATAGAATAGAAGAAAAACGTTTTGTGTTGCCCCAAGTAGAATGGGAGAACGGTAGGATAATGATGAATTGAATACGACAGTGGTAGTCTACTCAGAGTAGCACTATCGGTCTATTTGAGGAGTTTTACGTCACATGGAAAAACACAAGCAAACTTCTGAAACAATGAAGGAAAATATCGCGAAGAAACGGCATATAACGAGAAACAAAAAAAATAAGACGTGAGACATCCACTAACATGCACTGGGACCGCTTTTCAGTGAGATAAGGTCAAAGCCCAAATGTAGGAACACTCACTCTATATGCTGTTTATCCTTATGCTCCGGTAGAAATGACACTGACATTTAAATGACGGCGCGGTTGGCGCAGTGCTAGATCGTTTGACTGCTGCGCTGCGTATCACAAGTTTAATCCTTGCACGGAACAAATGTTTTTATGGCCTATACTACAAACACACAATATACAAAAAGAAAATGTCAGAGAAATCATGTTTGTTTCCTACTCCTCAGCTTTTCTGAATAAATGTCGAGCCCAAAAAATGTAGGTACCCTAAAATATATCATAAACTCATAAAATAAAAATAAATGCTTGTTCTTTCCTACTGACTCTTCGTACTGCGTATATACGGCGACAGATCAATTTATACATTTCCAGTATAACCTGGTCTCACATTTTATAGAAATCCCGTACAATAAGAAACCCGTATAAGCTGGTTGTGTTTAGCTTGATTGCATACAACTGAGTTAATAATTAACCCCACAATAACAAGTCACGCAGTACAAAGTTGCCGCCTAACGGATTAAAATTGTGACCGAAAGGTGACCAAGCCACTAAGTAGAAATATTTGTACCCGTTACTCAAACACAGGAAACATTTACCTTTGTTCTAATGCCAAGCGCTTTAATAAGTACCTCATAAATTTATAAAAGTCATAAACTTGTTAATTAGACCACAATAATGGTCCTTAACTACCCGGACAAAGGGACTATAGTCGATTAATTTATTTTAACTTTGTGTCACCGATGTGCAAGTTCGGTTTTGATTATGAAAGCTTGTCGCAGGGTGTTTTTATTTACTTTCAATAAAGAAATTTGGGTATAAATATTTTGATTGTTGTGTCACGTCAGTAATAAAAATAATATACTTTTAAGCTATTGCATAGCTTCTATCGCGGGCCTTGAGCGTGGAGACCGAGTCCAGAAATTTTGTAACGAAAAAGCCTAACAAAAAATTTCATTACGAATACGGAGTTATTTCAATCACGTTACCAATGTTCTATTAGCGTGCTTGGATAGGATCGGATAGTTAAAGGACATTACTCTGGATCAAACCCAAGGACTTGTTGTTTTTTTTTGCGACTTCTTTTCATTGAAAGTACTTTTTAAATATTATATTTAGATTTAATACTTACTTTATTTATATTGCATAAGTTTTTTTTTAATTTATTGCATAAGTTAAAAAAAATCTATGCAATAGCTTTATCGCGGCAGTCCCCGAGTGCCACACGTATTTTTTTATATATAAGTGACACTCACACAAAATATTTCCACACGAGTGTTTCATCGTATATTAAAATCCAATTAAAAAAAAAGCGAACAAAATAATTATGTAGCAAAAGTTTATTCACCTTTAAGGTTTTATACAGCGACATCCATTGTGAGCTACGCGAACTATTGCGGAACTTTCTAAGACGGAAGGAAGACTGCTTCCACAGAATCACAAATTCAGTGGCGCGTCTAATTTATGATTAATTCTGTAAAGTTTTATCGTGGTACAATACAGGGGTAAACCGAAATCTATTGTTTCACTTAAGAGCTCAATTTACATAAGAAAGCCTGCGACGGAATGCCTAATAGAAGTTTTTGCATTTGTAACGAACCACGAAAATCGATAGGAATTAAATGAAGCGTGTTCTGTACCTACCGAATTGATAGGGTTACCATTTATTGCTAATTTTGTCACAAAATCCTGCTGTTGAATCATCCTGACTTACGGTCAAAACCTTGACTTTTACTGTTGGGCAATTTATTACTCATGCTACAAAAGCTAGCTCATAAACTGGAGCTTTTAAATCTTAAGCATTTTTGTATAAAGTTGTCGAAGTCTGTAAAAAGTTAGCTATTAAATTATTCAATAACCTATCACGATGGTAACTTGTAAGGTTGTGTACGTCACGTAGCGAAAAACCTGTGTCACGGAAAAAGTCAGAAGATTTTTATCTAGCTAAGGGAGGTAGTCCCCTGAGATATAGAACGCTGGTCTGAATTACAAATTCTCTCAAATTTGAAATTCATGAATCTGAACTTGGTGACATAATTTCAGCTCGAAATAAAACTAGAGTAATTAAAAATTGACCTGCTGACGTGCGGTATTTTGTGCAATAATTTGCTCTCCATGAATATTAGGTTATACAGTGGAAAATGCATCTTCTGGTTTAACTATTAGGGTTACCCGAAGATACATTTTCCTCCTAGTTAGGCACTAACTAACCCAAATGCACAGACAGGCCTGTTACATTGTTTGCTTTAATTTGACAGGCGACTGCATTTGTAACGGTAACATTAGCCTGAAAATCTGACCCATTTCTCCGTCAAGCCTAATAGTTAGACAAAGCCAAAGCAACACTTCAGTAAGTCCCGTATAATTTGGTCACCCTACTTGTGTACTTTCACCATTCCCTTTACTCAAAAGATCACAAAGTGTTAAATTAAATTATTGCATTCAATAATTGAAAAGTATTTCCATTATACTTGCATTGATTTAATCAGAACACTGAATTCAGTGAAGCTTGCCAATAAATTGTGCAAATACTTTGAAATCACAACAGTTCAATACAATAAACGCATGCAAAGGTAATCCAATAACCGAAGTTTGTACAAAATAGATTAACTAGATCATTTGGCGCACATGAATTTAATTTGCTCTTGTAACAGTTTTAAAACATGCTCGCAGAGCCAACTAAAATTTAATAAACACTGAATAATTTAATTTAGTGTTACCACTCGTGCATGGAGGATGGCCAATAAAGGCGATTTTATGGCATTTTTATTATGATGCATAAACGTGAATCATCTATAATGGGGGTCATATAGTAAGAGAAAAATTACGTCTGGCACTCGACAAATATTAAATTATACATTTTTAAATAAATACGGGTGGCAGGAATAAACAAATAATTTACTGCTTCATATCTCCACGGTAGGGTGTTCTCGCTTGAAACGAGGACACTTAAAAATTCATGATAATATGCTCGTCGTAAATAGCTTACTATGATTTTGATGCGGTTGCGGTTAAATGAATATAGCTTTGTTTACGGCTTATGAAATTGTAATTTGGTTGGTGGATTAAAACTAAAATTAAACTACTCACTAGCTGGCGCCCGCGTCTTCGCCCGCGTCATATCGAGAAAAGTATGTGTTATTCCAGACTGTAATCTTTCTCTGTGCCAAATTTTATCAAGGTCCGTTCAGCCATTTTGACGTGAAAGAGTAACAAACATCCAATCTATATAAACATTCGAATTTATAATATTTTAAGTATAACTCATTTATTTCAGACATACAGTCCAGACAACATAAAATCAAATTACACGTTAAAATAAATAAAAAAGAAGTAAAATATATAAAAAAAAATACATAAAATTATAAAATAGCAATTAAATTAAAATTATAAACATTCTCTCAATAAATCACAAGAATTATAAAACAACATACGCAAGAATGCCAAAAAATACTAATTCTGACTATTATTATTTTAGACATATAATCACTGTGCCCAGCGGTTTCTTCCGCTGCTCCTTTTCTTGAGAGGACCACTCTTATCACTTAGGAGTATGAAAAATAGAATACGACCTAATTTCAGACCTACCAAATATATGTATAATATTAAAATTGGTCAAGTCCTTTCGGAGGAGTATGGCAACTAAAACTGTCACACGAAAATTTTATAGAAAAAGAACCGTAAAGTCATAAATTAACTCGCCAAGTATCTACGGGGTAACACTATTTTATGAAGGTTTTAAAAAAAATCTTCTTCTGGATTCTTTGAAATCTCCAATACCTTTAGATTACATTTTTCCGTTCATTCGTTTTGCGGAAAAGGTGCAACGTTTAAATACTAACCCCGTCAAACAAAACTCTAGAACACATTTCTAATCAAATCAAATCAAAATCATTTATTTCAAGTAGGCCAGTTACAGGCACTTTTGAACTGTCGAAACATTGACAACAATAAAAATTAAGCTACAGACCCAGTCACAAGGCATAATAACTGTGAAAGTACTGTAGTTGTAAAGCTGTTTCAAGTAATAAACCACACAAAATAGAAGCCAACACACGTAGCATTTCTATTAATAAACATTGAACACTTTGAACAGCCAATGTTATTGAAACGTATTGCACCCTTAAGAACACAACCCCGGGCGTACAATAAATTATCTGAAATCAATTTCTAATACGAGACATGGCTTATCGGTAGGAAGTGCATTGCATTGAATGGCGGCGAACAAGGACGCGGGAGTTGAGAGGTATTCCACCTGCATTATTTATCGCGTAACATTATTAACTGCATATCAGAGGTAGATGACTATCGTGTGCACTACACGCCCGGCCGAGGCGCACGCGCTTTCCACTGAGAGAGAGATATGGATCGCGGGGTGTGTGTGCGTTGTTTTGTGAGGGACGGTGTGGCTAGACTTTTTTTTATTATTTTTACATTTTCAAGAACTGGTTAGATGATTTACACGCCTATTTACGAGGGCTAGCTTGAGGCACAGGACAAGAATACCTGGAGGGATATAGGGGGAGATTTTAACCAGTAGCGGGACGTATAAGGCTGTCAAAACGAAAAAAAAAACTATAACAGATATACCACTTTTCTCTAAAACCTGTGACTCAGTCAGTGTCGATGATATATAACAAACTACGCGGCCCATAACTTGAACACGAGTTTGGAGTTTTCAGTAGCGACCATCAGTTTCTGTAGCGAGTTTACTAAATGAAATGATATTAATGGCCACGTTTGTAGAAGTTATTAAGGTCAACAGATATAGAAGTTGGTAGGTTGGTTTGTACGCAATATAGACCTCTTAACCGTTTTCGGCCACGGCAGCCAATCTCACCGGAGATTGAGAATGCATTCTCTGTTCCCGAACTCTTATAGTTCAATAGGACAGTAATCCGACGCGATACATAGATAGATAGATCAGGCACAAGACTAACGGCTATACGTGTTTTCTAAGGCACAGGGGTATCTTACCGACAACTTCCAAACTCCGGTAAAAAAACCGATAACACTTTTTGCCCGACCTGGGAGTCGAACTCCGGACCCGTGCTCAGCAGCTACGCTTGCAACAGCAAAACCAAAACCAACGAAGCAGATACGCAATAAACTTATGACAGTAAGTTCACTAACCAAACTATTTCAAGTAAATGAAGCTCACGATGAACCCTACGACTAACAAGATGCTTAACTCCCGGCCACTATAGACGCAGGTCTGTCGACAATGAGCAATTGATAGCTCACCGTCCATCCGTCTAGTGACGACAGGTTGAGTCGAAGGCGCGTTCGTTTTCCACGAGCGCCTAAAAGAGATGTCAGCAAAGCAGAGGGGCCTGCCAGAGTCACCACCTTCCGGAGTTGCGAGTTGTTGTTGCGTAGTGTGTAAAAATAATTCTGACACTCCACCTCCCCGCTCTCTAGCAGCGGGGAGTGTAAGGGTTAGCAGGGGAAGTTATTTAATGATTTCCGATCCGAAGAAAAATTTTCCTGAAAATATTTATGGTATTACAGTTTATGTTATCATTATTAATTATAATATGTGGGTTAAACGTAGGTAGAGTTTTGAGAAGCAATTCAAAGTAAGAACGCTTGTATTTACTACCAAACAATATAATAAATCAGAAACAGTCCGAAAAATCACAAACACGAAATGGTCACAGGAAATGTATTGTCATACCCGTATCAATATTTTCGCGGAGGAAGCAAAAAGTATTCGCAGAACAGAGAACACCTAGCACGAGCCAGCGATGTATACGTAACGTAAATATGACAGTTTTTATATTAAAATCGGCCAAGAGCGAGGCAGACTCGCGTATTGAGGGCTCCGTACCAACTTGCGACATAAATAACTTCTTCTTTTGACTGCATGGAATAAGAGGGTTAATTTTTTCACAGGTTTTTATTTTCAGATCTATACCCCTACGCGTTTCAGAGATAAAGGGTTTTGACAGACAGACAAACGGGCTACAAAGTTATCCAATAAGGGTTCCGGTTTTTTCTCCTTTTGATGTACGGAACCACAAATATACTTGTTTCACGTATAATTTGAAACTTTGTGCTTGTTCCAAACAATCATAACTAAAAACCTATATGATAATTTTAGTCTCACTTCACACATCGATATGTATTTACTAAACTCTTTAAACCGCGCGATTATGCGGTCTGCTTAGCAAATAAGACGTCAAAAACAGGGTAATGGAAACGCACGTGTTTTGAACTGTGCGCGCACATAATTCTTTTGTCTTAGCAATTACACTTAAAAATATTGATTTCATCTTTTCCATTATTTTAATACGTACAAAAGTTTTATTAGATCCTTTCAGCGATATTTATGTTTTACAGATTTATGTTTCCACAACTGTGTGAAATTGCTCACCTTTAAAGTTAAGGCTTTACGGTTGCGATTCAGTTAAAAATAGTAGTAGGTCAGTCAATTATATATGTAAATAATGAAGTCCAGGTATTACCACATTTATAGGTACGCTTCCTTTGTTAATTGAAACGAGAAAACGACATCGTTGTCTCATATTTGTATAATCTCACTATGAATAATGTAAATACGATTTTAATTATAATAATTATAATTTGTAAGAGTGTCCATGGAGTTTTTTGCCCAGTCTTTTCCGTAGAGATCAACGCTTTGGAATGGACAACTACAGTACTTCAACAAGTTATTATGTCTTGTGACCGGGACTGTAGCTTCATCATAGACGGGCCTGTTGGTCTAGTGGTTAGTGGCCCTGACTCTTGAGGTCGTGGGTTCGATTCCCACCCAGGACAAACTTTGTGTGATGAGCATGATTGTTTGTTCTGTGTCTGGGTGTGATTTATCTAAAATATGTATGTATTTATATATTATATAAGTATGTATATCAGTTGTCTGGTTACCATAACACAAGCTCTGCTTAGCTTGGGATCAGATAGCCGTGTGTAAGTTGTCCCAAGATATTTATTTTGTTTTTTGACATTAAAAAGTGCCTGCGATGGTCTCATGGAAAGAAATGCTTTGAGTTTGACTTTGAAAGGCTCTTTATCCATACATAATATAACATAGCGCCTGCTATCTCTGAAGCGTTAGGCAGTTACTATTATTTGGTAATGTACATTATGTACACCCACATCGCGAGCCTAATACCAGTGGCGGAAAAAATCAAATATCGCTTTTCCCAATCTGAGAATAGAATCCAAAACCTCATGCTTATTACGTTTGACCAATGAGGCAGGCTGCCAGTCCATTAGCGAATCCTGCTAATATTACAAATGCGAATGTTTGTGAGGATGGATGGAAGGATGTATGGAAGATTGTTACTCTTTTACGTCAAAACGGCTGAACGGATCTTGGTGAAATTTGGCACAGAAGTAGATTATAGTCTGGAATAACACATACGATTTTTCTCGAATTCACGCGGTCATAGCCGCGGGCGCCAGATAATAATTTATGTAACTAGTCCAATCCAAACATAAATTCAAAATAATGTGGAAAAAATGACAGCCTTCAGAATTAAATTAAAAGCTGAGTCTCAAAAGGAAAACTCCTGAAAATATTTCAAGGATATCCTGTAATGTAGTCACGTAATCCTTCCCTCGTCATCTCTTATTGCGATCGAATTTTCAATCGGACTTTGATTGATTGAAACGACTACTGTGGGACCGAATTGACTTTTAAGTAGACTTAGCAAGAAAAAGCTTTAATAAATCGTCCAATATTCGATACAAAGACACAAGGGGATGAAAATCTATTTACAGGGATTTGACAGAAATACGATTACGGGATTTTCCCTGCTTACGTATTTTTATTTTGTATTAATTTTATAAAAACGTCTTCAGTTTACTTAATTTAATCATCATAACATTTTCAACTTTGCGTTTATTTACTTTGTTCAATGTTTTTTTAATGAACACTCACGGAAATTAGAATTTCATATCAAGATAATACAGGATTATACAATCATTATGTGGTGTGACTCTTCGTGTTACAGTTTTCTCGGACATTTTTATTTTCTTACATTCTATTTTTGTGTTTTGTTTTTTTGTTGTTTCGTGACATTGTTTCGCTTCGACTAGTTTCAACATTGTTTTGAAACTAGCTACGGAGCTAATATTTTTACTAAAATGGATTTACTGACTACAATCGGAAGTTTTTCTGAAATTGTTCAATTCACATTATGATTTTCCAACAATTTACTTTATTTTATTGATTTGGAAAAAAAAAACAGTTGTACATTGAAATCTAATCTAACAACAACATACAACACATTCCACATCATATTAAAAGTTAAATATACGCCTTAATCATAGGCAGGCATGCAAAACATATAGAAAAAGAGGGAATAAATAAACTTAATGAAGGTTGTTAAGCTATTTTTAGCTTAAATATTTTAAAAGTAAAATTTACACAATCTGTTTTTTACAGTATTATCAATTATTTAAACATCGCAAAACTACTGTCAAAAGCATGCTATTTTTGGTTGGTGTAATTAGTTACTGAAAAATAGAAGCAAACAGTACATGCCCTTCCAAATTTACTTTATTATTCTGTTTGTACCAAAAATGTTAGTTCTAACACTACGTATCTCCCTTTGAAAAGAGGGCAAAGATTAATATGAGAGCAACAAGCCACAGGTCCGGATTGTAGGCCTTCGGATACAATATTTATATTCTCTATTCCCTTTAGAGGCACATCGACATTCAGGTGAGGCCCAGAATTACCATGAACACGGGCCCAGTTCATTTAGAAAAGACAGGGGTGGGCTGCGATGTGTGGATTGCTGGAAGAGACATCAAGAGACTCCAGGCACGAGTAACTATCTGAAATGAATGTATTCGAAATAATCAGCAAGTTACATTATATTTAATAAATCAAAAACGTCATGATATTTTATGACACGTTATTTCAACAGTCTCCAGTTACCAATGGTTGCTTTTATTTGGGAACTTCACCACACATATAATTTCTTCTTAACTAAAAGTTGTTATAATTGTAGTTTATTAAAAAACAAAACATCCACAATATAAGAACTTCAAACAAAACATATTCTCTTCTAGCATATGAAAGAACTAAATCTTCGTCTGCGGCCGCTTCGCCTCGGGACTTGTCCCAATGCCGTAATTACGAGTACACACCCTACTAGCGCAAATAGAAACAAAACCGCACACATTCGCATATGTAAATAGGGGAGGATCTCGGCCGAAATTCAGTGTGCTCACCCTACCACCGACTTGGGAAAAATAATAGACATGTTATGCGGTAGGTCTGTTCAATTTCGTGGAACTTTTTTGTAGAAGTTATGGAACGTGGAAGCAGGTTGATATTTACTATTGATACTTTGTACTGAGTCTAATCAGGGATGTTCTAACAATTAAGTAGATATGTAAATGTACCTTTGTATATGTAGTAAAGAAAATCCTCTTTGACAAGTTTGAGAAATGGAACTTAATAAGAATAACTTTATTTCTAGTACAACCATGTGAATACGCATAAAAACTATTTTCTTAACAAGTTAACTAATTTGTTAATTAATATCTCACCGTAGCCGAAGCCAATTATACTGCTATCGTCAGCCTTGGTTTAATAATCCTAAGATTCAGTTCCATAATGATCATTATTAAAACAATGATATTATTTAAACTTTCTTTGCATAAAAACTTCTTCAAAAACTCAAATGAATTAATAAAAAAATGACTTTACAACTTGTCCAAAAAAAATGTAACAATTCAAAATGCACGAAACCTGCCTCAAACGCGTCGACTCTTAAACTGCGCTCTCGCATATCCGTAACAGTTCGTCCAATTTCGGCGTCAGAACCATTTGGTTTCGGCCTCTTTATCTGAATCTGACCAAGGTGGCTGAAGCCGATGCCGAGGTCTCGATCAGACGATATTTTCTTTTTAAATACAGTAGCTTCTCTAAATGCTTAAAGGTTTCCATCTCAGAATATTCAATAAGTCAAAGTAGAATGTTGTACTATAATTATTTAAAGGGCTCACAGGGAAGGGACCACAGACTTGAGAATATGGTTTTTATTAGAGTTGATGGTTTTTAATTTCAACTTGATATCATTACGCTAATCCGAAGTAATGACAGACAGACGGACAACAAAATGATCCTATAAGGGTTCCGTATTGTACGGAACCCTAAAAAGTAACTCTACAACGCGGCAACATATCCTTACATTTTTGTCTTTCCTTACAGGTTTGTCCTTCGCGATATGATTCAGCGCTGGAGGACTTGTAATCGTCACTTTTGTGGAATGTTCTAGAGTAGAAGGCAAAAGAAGGACACATCCTAAAATAAAGTGACTCTGAAATGATGTGGGACTTGGATACAATAAGAAATAAAGTAAGGGAGAGATACAAGTAGGCATCTAATGGAAGTATGCCATTCCGTGAGAGAGAAGCAACGGACTCAATGCCCAGGTTCAAGTGTGATTGGGTTTTTCATAAGGACTCTTTCTTTTATATCCAGGAGAGGAAAAAAGAAATGTAATTAAGCTTGGTAATAAATTCAAAGCCTTCGTAGTTTTGCAATATTTAAGAGTCTGGGGAATCTATATCAAAGTTCAAATGTACCACTTTATTACAAGTTCAATCCACATTGCAGACGAGACACTGAAATCGCAAATTTTCATACACCTCTAGGGATTTTTTTGCTTTTTATTAAATTTTCTTAAAAACAAGATCGTTGTTTTATTATTAGACAAGATGGTTTTTATAATTAACAAGTTGTAATAAGGCTTTTATAAATTTAAAATATTTTAACTATTATTTTCGCCAAGAGTTGATAAAAGATAACGAGAATAATATTGTGCTTTCACTTTATCTAATTAAATGATTAAAGAATTTGTTTACCATTAGGGTGGATCGTTTGAAATTTAATTTAATATAACTTTTTAAATTTTTAAATGGCGGGCAGGCCCCGTCATTTTAAAAACTAAAAAAAAGAAAATAATGAGGTTAAAATTAAAAGTTTCTATGCGTGAACCCTTTTTTCGTACTATCTTCGCATTGCCAGATTTATCAATTGCTAGCTTTTGCCCGCGACTTCGCTCGCGTAAAATTCGGTAGCGCCTTATTGATTTGTAATAGCAACGCTAACTTTTCCCGTTTCTTCCCTCTTTCTCCCTCACATCCCACTTTTTTCAAAAAAATATTAGCCTATGTCCGTATCCTGTTTAAGTTCGGTTAAGCCGTTAAAGCGTGAAGAGGTAACAAACAAACAAATAAACAAACTCACTTTCGCTTTTATAATATTAGTAAGGATTTCAGCTAACAGGGTTCAGCTAACAATAAATAAAGACACAAAAATTAACAACAATTCCAAGTAAATCGAAACTTCACTTAAGTCCGTTCAATCTGTTACTTAAACGAACATGCAAGGGACATTCAACATGGATTGGTAAAGCAATTATGAGATCTTGCCTACGAGCCAACTTTAAAATGACAAGCTCAACTTACCGTGTGAACATTTCAGTTCAGTGAATGACTTATAATCTACCAAGCAAATATCCAATTAGCCAATCATAAAACTACAACTAATAATCATCCCCTATATCAACCCTAAAAACATTGATACCAAATCGCCCGTTTACACCATCTAACCCCATTTTAATATTTAATAAGGGATCAGCAATTATTTATTCAATTCTTGGTATAACAAACAGGCTGGTTGTGAACTAGCCACAAACTAAATAAACAAAATATTCGATGAACCGCCGTAATTTTAGTTAAATTACAATGTTATAAGCGGTTACGGGTTTATGTAATCTCGTTTTGGAGAGATTTGGCGGATGATATAGAGGCACATTTGAAACTGTAAGATGGAGGATAAAATACCAATGTCCCGTCTTTTAAAACCCTCGAAATTAGAAAAAAAACAAAGTGACAAAATCAAAAAATTATAAAAGTAGGTATTTATTATTGAATTCTACTTAAAACTCATAAATTACATAATAATCGTCAATAAAAATCTCCCGCACACCACCCCTGTTTATATCGATACATCGAAATAAATTCATAGATAGTCAACATTTGGCAACCCTACCAAAGTCACGTGCAAGTTAAATGATCTGAAACGGGAAGCAATAAACCTATTGTTTACAACACTCGGTTGTCGTTTATCAATATTTATAATATTCAATAAACCGATAATGTCGTTGAAGATTTATGTGTACACAATTATAAATGTGTGGTTCACACGTAGGTACAAAATGATGATAGTTGATAATTTTTTGTTGATTGGTTAGTTAAGGGTGGATTTTTGTGTCGTATCCACTGCCAAAACACAGTTCTTCTCACTCTGTATGAAATTGTGGGTTCCTATTTTCCATGCAGGTAGGGTCCGCAGTAGAATGGTTAATTTCAAAGGCTTCGATTTTTTGGCCCAGGGACATACATGGTTTTCTGGCGCTGTTTTTTTAAGCCGTTTTGGGAACAGAACAGAACTGAACTGAACCTTACAGAACAGTCCTGAAACAAATCACAAAAAGTCGTTACTTTTTGTGATTGCTAGGATTTTAAGTCGCATGTCGGGAAAAGATACCATTGGGTCAGTAATGCATATTTATTTCATGAATTATTATATCAGATTATCTGCAACGTTGAAAAAATACGTTTTCATTTTTGTACGTATTAAGAAATTCTAACATAAAAAAGATACTATTCTATAAAAAAGATACTAACTTAATAACTGAAAGCCTCACCTAATCTAAAAAGTTAATAGAAAACTTTCAGCAATAATATTCAGAAAGAGCTATACTTTGCAGATAATTTATAAAATTTTGGTTGATTTTCTGGAGGTGAAAATTATCACTATAAAATAAATGTTGAGGATCTGTAAAATTTTGCTAAAGCATAAAACTGTTATTTACGTCTGTGAAATCCTTAACAAAATATTTATTTTTAATACCAACATCTATTGGATTTTGTTTGCCCTAAGTTCATGCGGGCGGCCATTTTGGTTAACTGATACTCAGGCTCCATAACCGCAATTTGATACTGCAGCGGAGGGGTTGAATGCCGCTATTCTTGAATTTTTAACCAATCAGAACGATTCACTTTGTTCAACACTACAATATGTGCTCGTCTTTGTTCTTTTTGTAAATAGACACATCTGCTTGTAATGCCTCATACATATGTACGTATAATACACGAGTACCTATAGGTATGTATTAAGTTTCATAAGGTTGAGACTAAAACAGGACTGTACTAAATTAACTAACAGACGGATGGTACAATATAAATCATAAGATACAATTAGTTGTGATCAGAACTTGGCACATAAGTGGTTATAAATTTATGGCATAGTCTATTTAATAGCTCGACTATTTGTTAAGGTGAAATAGATATAAATTATGCGTAAATAAATTAAAAGACAACCGAATGGTTCACAGTAACAAGGTAAAAAGAAGAATATACATTTGACATTAAGGTGGATGTTTTCACTAAACCACATCTTCAGCATTTTAGAAAAACAAAGCATTAAAAAAAAACGGAATAAAAATAAATGTACTTTCTAAAACACAAGGCATTTGTTGTCAAGCCCTTTCATACCTAACTCAACAAAATGTACGTAGTTTTATTAAAACAAGAGTAGTTTTAAAATAAAGGGAGAAACAGACATAGAGTGGGGGGAACTAGACTTGTAGAACAATGAGCAATGTCTGTAAAGGGACGGTGGACGACCAATCAGAGGCTGTCACGGTCGAGAGTGTACTTTGTTTTAATAGCACTAGGCTGGATTAGTTTTTAAGTACGCTCTAAACAATGCTTCCTGCTTGTCTGTAGGGGAGTCATCATGCTCCGCCATGTTGGATTCGATGTAACTTACACCCGTATAAGTTTTTTTATGTGGGGGTTAGGTACTGATGTTATTTATTTTTCTTTGACGTATTATTTTCTGGTATATAAAAAATAATTTTGCAAAAACAATAGCTAACTAGTGCGATCGTTATTTGGTTGGTTAATTGAAAGACAATATTACAATCATCAAAACAAACAAAATCTCTAAATTTAACTCTCTCTGTAATGTTTGAGCATTCAAAGTTAATAATAATATGTTAGTTTTTGAATATGTTTTCGCCAGATTTTCATAATCCCAGTACCAGAGCTACATCACTAATTTGCATAAATAAACAATAAGTTGTGAATAAACAGAATCTTGTTAGTAGCACATTAAAATTAAAAACATCAGACACAATAAAAATGAAATTTTCAACACAGACAATAACATAATTTTATTAAAACTGTTCACACCACAAAATGCTGCAAGAATGTTCCACAAAGCGAATAAAATATTAATACATACGTCCTTTTACGTTTTTTTTTTAATTCACATAATCTAGGGATTATGTTAGCTTGTGCGAACAAAACTGGCGAGGTACAAGGCTTTATAGCAACCGCATGAGGATTTTAAGGGATTTAGCCCTTTATAAAACGCTGTCTGCCATCAACCCTTAATTTTAAATTTTCTCGTTAATACGTCAGTTTTGGGCGAAATTAAAGCGGTACTATTATGAATTACGTCAAGGAAAAACCGATAAGTCCTCGATTTTAATTGGAAGCTGATTGGTTTTGCTGTAGAGTCGTAGTGAAATGTAGTTTACCTGGCAGGTAAGTAGTCTGGTTTTTGTTCAAGTCACATTTGCATT
The DNA here is from genome assembly GCA_958449745.1 of Ochropleura leucogaster. Taxonomy (NCBI): domain Eukaryota; kingdom Metazoa; phylum Arthropoda; class Insecta; order Lepidoptera; family Noctuidae; genus Ochropleura; species Ochropleura leucogaster. The sequence continues at coordinate 10,540,106 of OY288212.1, forward strand.
CAGCCTGAAACAAGGATTTATTTAGTTACTATAGAGGTTAAATTTTAGCATAGCGATAGAAGTAATGCAAAAAAAAATGCATGAACCAAAACAATAAATAGTGGTATCGTGATTCTAAGCAGTTTTTACCCATTTGAAAAATGTATAAGCGTGGATTACAGATATTAATTTCCGTTTTTGAAGAACTAAGTGAAGGGTCTATGCCAAATTTTCTTGCTAAAACGCAAAAACTATTTTGCAAGTTCTTTAATTCGTTCTTTGCGTGTCGTATGTTCCTTCGCAACCACCAATATGTATATCATTAACCAGCTGACTGGTTTCTATGTTTAGCACCTCCTTATCCCTTTTGAGATAAGCGAACTTGTCTTATCTACACCTACCGCAGTTGGATTTCGAAGCAGAATTATCCCACAAAATAGTTCTTTGTAAGACGATACATACAGAGCTAGACATTGGATTCAAAGAGATTTGATTTATTATATTGAGATATCGCAATCCAGATTTTAGATCTAAAACCAGCTTGATTGATGAGACGCAAAGTCGCAGCAATTATACACAGAACAAAACTCCAGTCGCTATATCCTGATATCAGAATCAAATTTAATACATGCACTTCCCAAATGTTATGAACTGATGAATACTAATAATTTTCAAGCCCGAAAAACCAAACAATTAGTTAACTCGGCGCCACAAAAACGCATCCATCTCTTTCTAAGAACTTACAAAAGACGACAGCTAATGACAAGCAGATGATACCTGTCTGTCCAAACGTGAAAATCAATAAATACTTCCCTCCAACCGGTGCGTCGCATCTGGCGTCAAACGTCAAACGTCAACGTCATTAGTTAAAATTTCCAACATCAGTGCAATACCAGGGACCAACAACAGTTGTTTCGTTTCATTTAGTGGCCCCTTTACAAATTCGCCACAAAATGTGAACCGCATAAATTATATGCGGCCTGACATATTTTATTTACGTTGCAAGTGTTGCAACATTTTGTTCTTTTAGCGTTATAAATAGCACCTGTTAAATTATTATTTATTGTAATTAAAATGATAAATTTAAACAATTATTGTTTTTGCGGCGATTTCCGAAACTGAAAATGGTCGATGGAGAGTTTCACTTAAATCAGTAAAAGCTATGAGTTAATTATATTTTTGAAAGCATCAATGAAATTGAATTCTCAGTAACTATTTAGTCCAGAATTTAATTTTACAGGTATAAAGCGACAGTTAATTTCCTTACCAATAAAACGAAAGTAATTAAAACTGCTAGCACCATTTTAATGTAATATTTCATAAGCTGATATTGTTAAAAATCGTACAGCTAAAATAATTGAATGTAAGACTGAACCAATTATACTTAAACAGATAAATAAATCAACCAAAGTAACAACAGGAAAATGCACCAGTAGTTAAAACTAGAAAACGCTGAAAATCAAACAATATACAATTAACGATAACACAATTCCACAATAATTTTCTTGCAACAGCGGATGCGCTGTACAAATGTTTCTGAACATAAAATTTATGAAATGCAATTAAAGCTACCAACCATAAGTTTCCTTTAAAGTCCACAACAACAGCCAATCAGGGAAAGAAGATTACAGCATTGGAGAAAATATTCCAAGTTTAAGATGCAAAATAATGTAAATAATGTTTTTAGTTGTGCAACTGTTGGCAGGACGAAGCCCCGCAGTTATTATTGGCCGTAGCAGCGCTAATTTGGCCGAATTTGCTTAATGCCCCACAATTTGCACGCTGACCCCACCACTTATTATAATAATTTAGCAACCAGTTGCAGCTTGAGATTCTATGGGTTAATTTCGGAGGAATCGATATTGTCCGAGGTAAATAATACGTTCTTTTGTTGTTTTTGTAAAACTTTGATTGTTGGGAAATTCTTTGAAATTCCAGATTTTTGACACCACTTGTATTTTTTTTTAATTGAAGAGCTTAATAGAACCCAAACCGAGTAAAGCAAAAATACGAAGTCACTTATAGATGGGATATATTTATAAATTTGCATTAAAAATAAAATGTTGTTAACATGTATGTCACAAAAATGTTACAAAATCTCACATGCTCACATAATACAATATTTTACATATGTCAGTCGTGTTACACAATATGCTTTTTGTACGCGATTTAATTTCAAGAGGCCAATTTTTTGGAGAGCATGTATTTGTGGTTTTTAATATTTTTTTTAAATAACAATACCCTGGCCGGATGCCAAAGCAAAAATACACTACACACACCTGACAGCCGGTGTTTTAAAGATTCTCAAACAAATCATAATTTGGCACCTTTTGTTAGTTTTATTTATTTTGTTTTGACTGTTTTTGACAGCGATAACATACTGGGGAGCGATTAGTAACAGAATGTGATTATATTTATTTTGTAACATTTCATAACAGAAGTATCTAATATAACTCGCTTTTCAAAAGAATCATCATCGTGACATTAATAACCTACACATTTTGTTCGCAAGAATGTATTTTAAACATACTTTTTTATTGAGTATGTACGAAAATCTTATTTCTTATTTTAATCTCAAAACAAAAACTTTCCTTCACAACAGAACAAATTATAACGAACACAAAAATATTCCTCCAAGTTTTCACAGCTCGACTTCAAACGTTTTGTATTTTAATTTTTCTTGTAGTTTAGCGAAATATATCTTCAGTTTAAAAAGAGCTGAAGCTCAAAAGCAAACATAGCGATTAAGATCTTTGTGTACAAGAATAAATTTGTCGTCGGCCGTCCGCCTGTTTGATCAACAGATTAAAAAGTCAACGAGAGCTTCGAGCAAATGGTGCATTTTAAAGTTGAAAACTTCTATAATGTATAGTTGCTTGTTGCACGACGCGACGCTTCACATAAGGTGGAGTATGTATGTGGATAACGTTTTATAAATAAAGTTTTTCGAATGCGTTTATTTTTGGTAAACTTTAGTGTTTAGTTTTGAGAAAAAATATAATTCTACAAGCTGGTTTCAATAAAGTTCTTTCCCTCTTTCTAAAACTTGTGATGTAACATGAAGAACCAAGAGTTTTATGGGAACGTTCAGTATGTGAACTAGAATTACATCGAATCATTACCGTAGATATCATTCACAATTTATTTGTATCTTTTCCTAATTGTATATAGTAGTAGTTATCAGAAACAGCCGGTAATATCTCCATGTTATCGCGTCATTAAAGCCAACAAAAGTGTCCAATAATTCAGGGCTGCCAGATTACCGTTTTCTTGAATGATTATCCTATCTTTAGAGGGTAAATAAACGAATTATTTGTCACCCCTTTTGTTGTTACTTCGAAGCGTTTATTAACAAAAGCTTAATCGTTTAAATGGAGCATTCTCCTTGTAGTTAATCTTTGTAAGAGGAATATTTTAGCGTTGAAAATAAATCTATTCTTTTGTTTAGAGTGATTCTTAGTAACAGTTATTGAAGATTTATGAAAGTAAGTCTTCTGCTTGAAGTTTTGAGACGCTGTCAAGTCAACACTGCCTATTATTAGAGTAATACTAATTTTGTAATTATATTCAATAAGAATAATTAATGACCCTCTGACACAGGCTAAATCTTAGACGGGCATATTTTTGTTGCTAGAAAAGTTTTAATAACATTTCTCAGTCCCAGAAAATAGTTATCCATTTGATAACTTTGTGTAGTTAATTTATTTATTAATCATTCAGTAGAATTTTAAGATAGTAACTTTGTATTTTTAATCGTAATTACAATTTAATTATGTTACCAACTTTTAAGTAGTTTTACTTAGTAGCCAAGACAATATTCTAAGAAAATAGTATCGAAAATAATATTAATACAATTATGTACCAGGAGCGTCGGACAGTTGAACGCTAAAGGCTAAAATCATTTGCATATTGCGGTCCTTTACAGGCCTCGCGCCAGACTCATAATCATTACATCCCAAGCAAAATTAGCCCCTAAGGTGCTCTAGCTGACTACCACTACTGCTTTATTATCCCTCAAACGTGCCCGTTCATGCTAATTCGGACCTTTGATGTGGTTTACAGTATCGGAACTTATTAGTGTAGAATTAAACACAATGAAATGATGTAGGCACGTAGATATTAGATATGGTAATCCCTTTGGGATGGCTGCTTGATTACCGATCTAATGCCATGCTTCAATTGAAGATGTGTGGTATTATGAGGGAGCTACTGCCTTAGCTCCAAATTTGTCCGCAACACAAGACTTGGCTCCCAAATGATTATCCCCTTTTGCATCAGTATTTTTGCACTGGCTGCCTGAAAACACAATAGAGCCTTTACAAAATTCAGGCAGTAATATTTGTTCCTATTCTAAAATTCAAAATATGCCTTCAACAATTTATTCGATTTTCAAATCATTGTCATAGACGAACCATAAATTCTATTTTATGTTTATTGATAACTCATTCATATGCAAACTATGACATTTAGGGAAACGGTGATATCGATACCAAGCACAGCGAATGCCGAATCGATACTACTGCAGTTATCGATAGGAAACAGTGGCATTGTTCTCAACTACACGATTACGATGGAATATCAAGAGATATGGGGTTAAGTTTTAGAGGTGAGCTCATGAAAACCTAGACTTCAAAAAGACTTGAAGATTTATTTATATTATTTTCGTAAATCGCACGTCTATCGCGTTACAAAAGACTCAATTTATAAAGATAATGAAATTTATTCTGCATATCACCGACTAAATTGAATACTAAATCTCTTTACAGCGTGTTTCTCTTGAAAAAGAAAGCGCTCAAAGAAAATAAGTCATCAGCGCACTTTTATCGTAATTGGTTATGCTGTGGAATGAATAACTTAACATTAACGCAGTTTTACATAAAAACACAGTTTTGGTCAACATAGGCGTGGCAATCGCTGTGATTTAAGTGACCATTTCACATTTACAGCCTTTGTCACGCTTACGTAAAATAAATTGAGACATTTCGCCACCGTTATGTGCTATATTTTAAATTAAACTTTATTATTTATTGTGACACTTTTACGATCATTACTGTTTTTAATGTAATGTTTGTTTTGTGGTGTTTCTGCTATCATTAGCTGCTGCTGTTTTGTGTGATAAGAATTTATTATCATGTTTTTGGTTAAATGTTTTATAATGTCAAAAAGGCATGTACGTTGGTCCTATCTACCTGGTGTTTCTGTATACAATTTCGTCGTAGGGGTTTCATTTAATTTAATTAGGCTAGACACGTTTTAACTTCACTTGCGTTCTCTATGGCTTCGGCGTCAATCCAACTTAATGACTACACCATTCGGAATCGTTTTAATTTTGTAAGAGAAACCCGATAAAACTGAAGCCTCGATTCACAAAAGCAAATTAAAATATTTTTCCTTTAAAAATAAAACAGTCCTGTTTCATTCGCTACATCCACTTTTGGGACAATTGCGCGGAACTACGTTATCGGCGTTGATCCGTCGATTCAGATGTATGTTGAAACAAAACAGAATCCATCGGGGATAGCCGTGAACCGTGAAATTGCCAAAAAACTTCCGAAATCCATCACGAATCAAATGACACTTTGAAATTGTAAAGCTAACTGAAGAGCGAATTGGATCGACTGGGAAAACAATTAACGGGAACGGCCGATGCGAAAAATTGGAATAATCAACGGATACCGTGTTGAATAACGTTTGTAAATTTAATAAATGTAATTTTTCAAAAGCGTCAATCTCTCACAGCCCTTATGTTGAGCTCGGGCCTTCAAAGCGCTACTGACCGACTAACATGTTTAATATAACGAAATCGCGGCCTGAAATCAGACAGAGCTTTTGTTTGATGTCGTATTTTGAAATCATTTTTAGTATTCTAAATGTGGAATTTTTGAAGTGAGGATAAACTTTAATATGAGCGAGAATATTACCTAACTATGTATAAATTAAAATATCTATCTCTCGCTATCGCTCTCATCATATTTTTGTTTTAAAACAAAGTTCTTTAATAAGTCCAAATTATACAAATTTTTAATATCTTTTGTAAATGATTACGTATAACGCCTCATAAAACCCAGTTTTACGGTCACATAAACCGCTAATTAATATTCTTCCCGATAAACTAAAACAATGACACGCCTTATTTAAACTGCTAATTATCTATCAACTAATTCAACCAAGTATTCCTATTAACATTTTAGAGGACAAAGTTACCGATAGCTACTCGTTGAAAGCCAGGAAATTGAGCATAACGTACCCATTAATATTTCAACAATTTCCTGGCGATCAACAGTGTTAAATACGTTGTTGTAATTTCGACTTTATTCTTTATACAAAAGGGTATAATTTTGAGGGAGTGGTAGGCCTATGGAGAAAATCCGATGTAAGGATGTATAAGTTAGTAGATGTATACGTGAATATCAAAACGCATCGCCTCGCGCACCCCAAAGTTAAACTGTGGAAATTTTAATACATCCGGTCTGAGGGGGCTCACTTTGTGCGTAGCTTACATGGCGAATATTTTGGTTAAGTATTTGCAATTTTTTATTATGCAGTAACTATAACTTTTTTAAGAAGTATGTGAAAACTAGCTACTAGTATTCGTTTTTAATACTAAAATTTGCTGTTCAAAGGTACTCAAATGCAACTATAATAAATTGTAAACCTTTTGCTACTATAAAAAAATATCTACTCGAGACCTACCAAAGTAACGATGGATGGACTATGTGAAGGTTGATATAGCAAGAAGAGAAGTGTCTGATAAATATTACGAGTAATAAATTGGAAAAAGGACAGAAGACTTATGCAAATGATAGTTATACATATAGCTACTGAAAACGAGATATTCAATTTGGTATTTCTATTCTAAAATCAAAAACCGGACAAGTGCGAGCTGAGGGTTCCCGACCGAAAACTAGAGACATAAACCACCATATCATTTGACTGCGCAGACATAGAAGATTATTTTTCCACAGCTCCAAGGGACCACAGACTTCAATAAATGGTTTTAATTTCAACTCGATACCTCCACGCATTCCCCTGATAAAGACAAGACAGACAGACAGACAGAAAGACGTACAACAAAGTGATACAATAAGCATTCCGCTTTTTCCTTTTCTGGTATGGAACCCTAAAAGCCACAAAATCAATGGCTATAAAATATCAAAGGGGCCAGTTACAGGGACTTTCAATCTGTCGAAACAATTACAAAAACAAATAAAAATTCCTTTTTCCTATCCTATAAACATCAGTAAATATTACACGTATATTTTCTATCCCATACCCATATTTAATTCAGCCTTTTCCCGACAACAGTACCGTACAACCGGATGGCTTCGGCAGTACATACCCAACGGTTCCGCATACCCCCTTGGGGGAAGTATGAGCCCAGTTTATAGTTCGACGGGCTCCCTAGGTTATCGGCCCGTTGTCTGACATGCTACTAACTCCACAATATAACTGTTCCATGTGTTGCTGGTAGATTACTTCGCTTTTATTGCTTTTGTTGTATATAGAACATGTTTAAGTTTGTATAGAGTATCTACAGTTAAAAGCAAATGAAATACGACCCGGAACAAAAGTAGAAGATATAATAAAGATAGTAAGACAGTTTAAATGGTGATGGAGAAGACACGTTACGACAAGAGATAGTAAAATGATATGGATTGATGAAATTATAACAGGAAAAGCAAAGGAAAAAGGGATGATAGGCAAAGAGATATAGACGAACATAAGAATAATTGAAGGTGCTACCTGAATTAAAAAAGATAGGCACAGAAATGAGTGGATGCAGCTGGAAGAGACCTGTGTTTCACAGGATACTCTGTGTTCGATTTAAGTTTTTTTTTTTACATATTATTGGATTTTATTATTTTGTTTAGTACTTCAGCAATAAAGACTTAATAATATTAATCCATAAATAAATGGGATAGGACACCACACCATTACATCTAAGTATCAGCAACGAAGAAAAAGAAAACTTTATAAAAAATATTTTATATATAAGAAGTTTATTTTCTTCAAAATAAAGTGCTTATTTTTCACAAACCAGACAAAAAACTGCAAAGTAAAACTCCCCCTTAAATAAAATTTATGTTTTACCCCTTCATTTTCATACGACATATAAACTGAATCTAAAATTAAAATCTATCTCACTACCCTGTTTCCGAGACTCGCTCACCAATGTTAGAATTCGTAGTACTTTGTATTTTTTTGCTGCTTTGATTCCCCACATGAAAAAGTATACATATTCTAAATAGTAATGCTGAATTGTAGATCAGTTATATTTTTTAATAAATACTCCCTTGCGGCATACCCTCTCTGATTTGTAGAAACATTGAACCTTATTTTTCTTTATTCAAAAATATATTTATTATAAATTCTATGCTAACAGAAATAGAGCACTCTATTGAATGCCATTCGCTTTTTGCTAATTAATTAAGAAAAACAAAAGACAACAGTTTATATCCTCAACTTATTAGCATTCTAGATTACGCTTCCGAATAGATTCTTTTAAAAGCCTCTTAACCCAGCAATAAAACGTAGCAATCGAATCATAAAACCTTACTACCTCTTAGTACAAAAGGGATCAATTAAAACAAGGCTCCGTAAAATATTCAATACTCGCAGCTTCACACGGTTTCACCCACTGCACGGAGATTTTTACAGAAACGATACATATTTGTGGCATAAAAAGTATTCAACTTCGATGTGGAATAATCCAGTTATCTATTAGAGGGAGATTTTTTGAAGTCAGAATAATATTTCCAAAGATAAGCCTCTACGACACACAAACAACGTCTTATAAATTAGTTTGATTTTAGAATAAGCCTTCGAATGTCAACGGCTAACACAGCTTTATCTTCTAATTGAATATTTATCAATCTGGAAGGCACTTATAGGATAATCAAAGCAGTAGTAGTAAACAAACGAAGAAAGTTCCCGAGAACCGGGCAACTACAGCGAAGTCAACTAGGACTTGACCCAAGTTTAATTATAAACTGAATGAACAAGTTGTGAGAACAATCACGAACTTGGATCATGGTGCCGGTATCGAAATAAGTGCTTTTTCTGATACATTGAGGTTTTTAATGGCACTTTATTACGGAATATGGTTTTTACTTGAGGGTCGTTAAGACAGGATTTTCCGTGAATTTTTGTGTATTATTAAAGAAAGAAAGAAAGAAAAATATGTATTAGTCGCAATGACGACGAGCACTCAATATAACAAAAAAACAACGAATCACATTATAAAAAATAACACGTATTCAATATTAATGTGGAATGGAATATCCACTAGCGAATCCTTATCCTTACTAATATTATAAAAGCGAAAGTGAGTTTGTTTGTTACCTCTTCACGCTTTAATGGCTAAAGAAATTTTGATGAATTTTGGTACAAAGATAGTTGAGACTCTGGACCTGGATAGGCAATTTTTTTTAAGTGAGAAATGTGGAAGAAAAGGGAAAACTTAGCTTTGCTATTACAAGAAATAAGGCGCAAGGTCAAAAACTACAAGTAGCAAGTACTTGCAAATCATGAAAAGGGAACTGTGTGAAAAGCAAGATTGCTTATAAAACTGATTAGATTACCGTATAATTATCTTCATCAATTTCAATTCATCACCAGTAGCCTGGCATGTTCCTTACTATGTTGAGATGGGTTTGCAGTTTCTCCGGACGTAGTTGAATACCAGTATTTTAGATGGAGCGACTGCCTATCTGACCTCAACAATCCAGTTGGAACTGGGAAATACGATTATAGAACTGAATTAACTCTTGAAGCAAATTCAAGCTAATGTCAATTCCCTGTATTGTGATTTCATTATGGTACCGCTTGATACTATAACTACTATCAAAATCATCCACTTCATCATAGTTTGAGATTTTAATTGAAAGTCGTCAATACGTGAAATTCTACAACTCGTGCTCTATGCTTTTATGCCAAACATACATGAAAATTAAAATTTATTTGATTGAAATGATTCGTTAATTGTAGTGATATTATTATAATTACGTTCGTTCATTTTCATATAGTTTGCAAATTATAATGGTAACCCACATTATTATTCGTAATTGCCGAGTAATGTTGCCATAATTGAAAATTTGACAAACAAAGGAATTTAATAATAGTATCGGTAAATACATAATCAGTACCTACCCTCATTTAAAACGCAGATTAACAAGTCATGTAGTTAATTTATTTTGAGCATTGTGATTATAATTACCATGATTTTAAAAGTTTATTCACTGAAGAAGTTATTTTAATATTTTAAATTAATTCATATAAATATTTATTATTAAAACAATGATGAGGGTTTGTTAAGTTTCAGTATCACTGTTTTCCTCTATACCAAATTTTATAAGAATAATTGGACACAATATTATAAATTCTCCCGCTCTTGGGGTGGAGTGTCAAACTTTTACTTTACCAAAACCCTCCCATGTTCCACGTATTGCCCTTTGCGTTCCGGGAAAGCGGTATCTCATTCGAACAACCTGCAACCCAGGTAGGACACCAGCATACCTATCAGCATACCTATCAGCATATCTACTAACGACAAAAAAAAAAGTATTCCAATAAAATTAATTACTGTCTATGTGATACCAGAATCCATGAACTAAACCTCATTTCAAGGAGTATTTACTCATTCAAGTTCTAAATAATATTTGAACAGGCATCATCAAAGAAAAATCTTTGGCATCTGGAAATACATTTCCCCGCTGATATTGAATACCTAGGTTCCGTATATAAATAACGTTGTAGACGTAAGATGATTATGCTTGAGACCCTTATGACAGGAATATATAGAAACATTTTTTAACCGCCCCGGGCTTTACAAAGCAATTTACATGAGTAAACAATCTGTTACTTTGTGGGACTCAAAACATCTTGCTAGACGTAAACGGAGCTTACTTGTGATTCATTAAAAAAATGGCTTACAAAATAATACAAAAAAAGTAAAAACAACCTTCTGGAAGTCGGTGACTTTTTAGTGTCATTTTTTCCAAAAATATTGTTTGTTTCAACCTTTTGAGTTGTCTTTTAAGATATGATGGTATCTCAGAACAAATTCTTATCGAGTATTAATTTTGTATTTCTACTAAAACATATAAATATATCATCAACAAGTAGAAAAAATATATGAATAATAGAATTTGGTTTAATATAGATAAAAAGCAAGATAGATGAATTGAAATGTTACCTCGAGAGTATACTGTTTCGATTATAAAAAGAAATTTGAAAATCGGCACAATATTGACGGAGACTTCGCGTAACAAACAAACAATATACAGTCGATTGAACCTCCCTCTTTTTGTGAAATCGGTTAACAACTAGTATTTTAAAACTAACAGATACCTAAATGAGTGTTTTATATTATTGTACGGTTGTGAATGGAATTTCTTATTTTCAGGCGCGATATTGGGACTTGAAAGTCTAACAGTCTGCTTTTATTTAGGCACTCATTTAGGGACCACCTACTGTAAATGAAAAGAAATATAAGTTATGAGAATGTATGCCCCAGTTTTCAAAGAATAATTAAACAAAGAATGCCGACAGTGAAGAACGAAGACATTTTTCTTGGGATTTGTCTGCAGTGAGTAGAATGGAAGGAGAAAAGTATGTAACTTTGATATTTTTTGTTCTTCCCGAGAAAGAAAGATAATCGCACATACCAGGTAAACATGACACAAAGAGACGAACGCCTATAGTTAAACCGTGTTCAACTTTGTGGTGATTCTCTTTTGGTTTCTATTTATTGTCATAGTGATGAAGAAGAGAATCTATTAGACAGAAGGACAATGAATAACTAGGTACTTTAATTAGTCACAGTCAGCAAAAGAGTAACCAGACTGGTCAAATATAGTTGAAAACAAACAGTTTATTAAATTAAATTTGGAATGAAAATGTCCACCGGTTTCTTTGAATAAACCAAGTTTATCTGACATACCGACTGTACCATAAATTGAAAGTGTAAAATAAATTAAAAGATTCTCTCTTTTTTGCATCATAATATAATTGAATCACAATTTTATGTTGGGCTTTTTATCTGATTAGAATTTAAAATAGTTTATAATTCAATTGAATAAGATTAAAATTATGCACTTTAATTTTTTTTAACTTAATAAATAACTCAACAATATACTAGAAACTTCAGTCCCAGTGTATGACATCACAACACACATAAACAACTACACCAAACTTGCTCAAAACCTCAATCAAAACACCCATGTGGTTCCTTTGACAGGTAAGTAATAACACCACCAAAATTACGTATTTGCGTTCCAAATCCACCAAGCAAGCAAATTACATGCCCAATTACATATCTGTGACAAAATTCAAAGATGGTGGCGCGAGCCTTACAATCAGTTAACCACCAAACGAGGATACGGGCGTCGGAAACACTCGCTAGATAATCCAATTATCTGCGAGCAAGCTGAACAGGCGGCCAATTAGAAAGCAAAACTACAGTACGCACTGCCTTAATTAGCTCCAGTAGCTACAAAGCCAGTCTAGCCCTGTTAAGAAATGGACGTTGATTTTTAAATGTTTGTCCTTTGTTTTTCGTGGATCAAATAAACAATGACGACATTTTTTTTTTCTATTTATCTCATCATTAATATTATTTCTTTGTTACAAAATTTGGTGTTCTGTTAAGTAGATCTTTGACGAACCCTTTTAGAATTACAAACATGATGTTATAACTTTCTTTCAAACAGACTTTTTCTCATCAGAATAATTCAAGACACTTCAGTTTTCATAATGTACTTCACACAAAGCAACACAAGAGTCCTATTCTTTTGCTCTGTTAATAGTCATTTCAACTAAAAAACAGGGCTGTCTCAATTCTTTATTCAAAACTTTGTCATAGTCACCACAGACATTCCCACACCGCAAATTATGTTTGCTCCCCAAAATACAGTCTCTTTGTTTAGACCAAAAAAGCCACACCTAATCCTTCTCTGTGAGAACAGTACAGCGTTTTAGCAAAACCAACACAACATGGTAATATAACTCCTGTGTCCCGAGAAGCTAATTACTAGATTAAAAACATAGATCTAGACGATAGTGGCTGCCCCCGGGATAAGTCTGTTCACACAAAACAACTAACGACTCTCTGTATTTTAGTAGCAAGAATGTGTAGGTGGAACTCTTAGTTTATAATCCCGAAGGTTTAAACCATTTAAATTAACGTAAGCTTCTCGTATTTTATTTCGAGCGAGTTAACTTTATTGCGATTGTGTGTTATTTTGCTGAACATGTATGTGTGTGAAATATATATAATAAACAACAGACTATTTTCACATAAATACATGTACAAAACAGCTCTGGTACTTTGTGAAAATAGTATGGTTAGTACTGAATTTATTGCAATTTCTAGATTAAAAAAAAAAAGTTAAAAGCATATTCTGTGAATACAGGTTACAATAAACAACAAAACCTAAACCTCTGATGAAGAAAAAGAAGAAAACTTAAAAAAAAAATAGAGATAACGAACATGAAGACTTTTTCTAACGCAGTCAATTGATGTTAGAAAACTTATGACACACGCTGCTTGGCTTATCACTGTAAATAAGTTTTCTTTGAGGGCTTTAGAAGTTTTTGCAGTATAGTTTGCCACAGTGAGCACATATTTAGCTTTGCCCTTTAAGATTCTATTTCAATATCCACTAACTGTTAGTGTAGGAAGATGGTTAACTGATACGATTGGCATTCACGATATGATTGTGCACTCAGATACAAAGTAAAATTAAAGTAAAATAAATAAGTCCCTGGCTCAATAAGTCGGTGGGTACAGTTGGAGTACAGTGGGATATTAAATATCATAATAATAAAAAAAACGTCTTAAATGAGACTACCCGCAAAAAAAGATTTCGTGCGAGTGATTTGTGAATAGTAAACTTTATCCTGCCTCACAAAAATGTGAGCAACATGCACAGTACGGATGACAGGAATTCCTATATGCAGATTTTCTATGAAAAACACCACGGAACATTTCTCTGAAAAATCTCTATGTCGAAACAGTTGTAATGTGTTAGGTGAGTACTTATATCCTTACTAATATTGCAAAAGCAAAAGTGAGTTTGTTTGTTTGTTACCTCTTCACGCTTTAATGGCTACACCGATTTTGATGAATTTTGGTACAGATATAGTTGGGAACCAGGAGACGGATAAAGGCAATTTTTTTTAAAGTTGGATGTGAGGGAGAAACTTGGAAGAAAAGGGAAAACTTATTGCAAATCAATAAGGTGCAAGGAGAACTGTGTTACCCCAAATTTAACGCAAGCGAAGCCGCGGGCAAAAGCTAGTCGATTATAAATAAGTAAACGGGGAAAGCACACGCCAATTGAATCAATGGGCCATGCGAAGAGATCGTTCGCGAATTCATAAAGCCACACAAGCGAATGTCTCCGGGCAGCTGCCATCCGAAGTGTCCGTGGAAGACCTTCCGATGAACGACTGCTGCCAGAGTCCATTAGATGAGCTTAAACGTATCGGTTGCATTATTTTAAGTCATCCCACCTTCGTTTGTAACCTATTGTAAACAGAACCAGTACAAAGCTGAAAACTCAATTTTTCTCAGAATTTTGTTGCTGTATGCAGAAAGCTGTATATTGTTTACTCCCCCATTTTTCTTATAATTTGGGTATCACAAGGATTGCACAATACACGTGGCTTATAAGGTTTGATATAGCTTTTCGGTAATTTATAGCAATTCAATTCATTTCTGGCAATTATACTTATTTGATTACTACTCGTGCCTTCTCAATTTAAGAAGAACCTTGTGCCCAAAAATGGGACAGCGAAAGGTCGCTATTTTTTTATGGTTGTTTTGATCTTCCTTGAATAAAGTAACTCGGATCTTCAAAAATTTAACACCTGTCTTCAACATTATTACGTGTAAAACAAAACTTTCAAACAGCAATCTACTTCATGAAATTCAGTTAAATTCCCTATCGAAAGCTTCAACAATGGCAAGGAGACGGAATACGAATGTCTAAATGCAGAACATGACGATGCTCTGCACTTAAGATTGGTCGACTGTACGAGATGCACTGCTCTTATTGTTCAAGTTCCCACTGGGAATTTCCAATACGAACTGTAGTTTCTTTTACGACGATATATATTGTTATGTTATGTGGGGGAGAGAAAGATGTTATATTTCTTAGTAGATAGGTTTTGTAATTGGTTACTTGTGGCAGATAAAAGCCAACGGTTGAATTGGATGCAATGGCGCTTTTTTGCAAACATTCTTAATGCGTTTTCCTTAGGCTACAGGATTGCCATACTGCGACGTTTGACAACCAGTACATAGGTACTGGCTGGTAGCAACGTTTTGAGAATGACTGAGAAATGAAAAGGATCAATTTAAGTCATGTGACAAATAAGACAGTCATTGTCTAATTTGATAAGTAACTAAAGTCTGTTTTTTTTAGGGAACCGTAGGTACGGTTTTTACGGTGTTTAGGTAAAGAAAAGGAAAAACTTAACCTTTCTAGGATCACATTGATGTCATTGTATCTCTCTGTCTATCAGTCTGTCAGTCTGTCAAGACTAAATATCTATGGAATGCGTGTAGGTATGGAGTTGAAATTAAATTAAACCGTATAGGTACTTAAATCTGTGGTCCCTTGAAGCAAATTTGTATGGAACGGACGGAAACGTACGCAGTTTGCCGTTTTTTTATGTGAGTATAATTACGCTGGAAAACTATAAATCAGTTTAAGTGTTCGAAAGAGTCTTGTTGAATATAAGAGTTAAGTCAAAGAGTTTTCTAAGCTATGAAAGCAAGCAGCTTATTAATTATGCTAAGTTCCTATCTTCGATGTAAAGTGACGTTCTTGAATCCAATGAATAGGAATTAAGCCGCGGATGTGTATTGTGTGTCCATCGGCATATGCCAAACCTAGGAACGAAGTTGTTAAATAGTACTCATTTATCGACTGATTAAACATATACATATTTATAATTCCCGGTTTTTCTTAACTTCAAAAAAGGTGAACTTACCCCCGAATACTGAAACGTCACTCAAAATTTGAGGGCTGCTTAACATTTGAGCAGCTCTTAAACTTTAGATTTTGTATTGTCAAACGTCACTTTTGAGTATCTGTTAATTTAAGTATTCGGGGGTAATTCATTTAGAACATAATGTGTTTTACTTTCATTCATATAGGATAACTTTAAATTTTATTAAACTTTTATTATATCGTTTAAAACGCACGTGTTGCCTTAGCAGTTTGACATTAACAGCACTGTCGACATCGGTCCTTATTGCGATAAAAGACAAAAGATAGTTTATAAATTTCAAAAATACTAGTATTACGAGTTGCTTCAAGAATAACATACTGCCTTTTAAAATAATGGAGTCAGTCTGCACCCAAACTTAAAGACAGACATAAGATACACTCTAGCTTGTTTTCAAATAAACAAATGCTAAAGAAGAGAAAACCGGAGGAAAACAAACACAGTTACTATTATTTTTCAAAGAATGTCTACCAAGAAGTGTACTTTAAAAACGCTCAAAGCCATAAAACAAAATTATATCTCTATTTTCAAACAAGAATTTTAAACAAAAATAGCGTTGTGAGCAGAAATCGCGAGCACCTGTACAAACTGCAACGAGGGTGAACGATGGGATCGCATTGTGTTCCCGAAAACATAGGCCATTGTGTTGGATATAGGTCGGCTGCATTTTAGCTTTAAAACACGCTATTCTCCATTCAATGTTAGCGCGTTTCTTACAAAGCACCTGAAATATTATACGCGGTAATTTTCAATTTTTTTGGATTCCAAACCGCTTGGTGTTTTCTCCACGTGCACGTTTTGCAGCCACAATTCTGTGGATCTAGGCCAGATTTTTTGAATAATTGAATAGCATTTTTTGTTTTATAGAAGTAAACTAGAACAACAACAATTTCTGCGATTATTGAATCTTTTGTAATGCGAAAATATTACAGGATCTTTTTTCTAAAAAGTCAAGCAGTTTCTGCAATGGACATTTACAGTTGAGAAGATGTTTCAATTAAAACAAAAAAAAACGAGTACGCGCGACGTGGGCTCGTGCACTGCGGATTCCGTACAAATTTGTAGGAAACTAAAGATAGACTGCACATTGCTTTAACGAAAAAAAAATCTATCCTGAAGGACAAACTCAACTATGCCGTCGGAAAAAAAAAACTTTTTTATAGGTTTTATTTAATCGGTTTTATTATAGGTCAACGGGAAGTACCCTATAGGTTTGGAATCCCTTTTCCTATGCATTCGGCATAGGAAATGCGACTTACACGGCCATATCTTTTGAATGAGTAAATGTTGAGGGTTGATTTTTAAAAAGGAACAAAGCAGTCAAGCAACCGTAGACCTGAGTTATCCGGGGTAGCAAGTAATTTGGAAGAGATACTGCGGCCCCGGAACGTAAAGGGCAAAAGAAGGAACAGGCAAAGATGTGTGGAACACCCCCAGTTCCACCTAGAGCGGCAGAAGTTATTTAATGATTTCCTATTCGCAAAACCTACTTATGGTTTAAATTTCAACTAGATAACTCCACGCGTTCCTAGATAAAAGCTCTTGATAGACAGACTGACGGACTATACAGTGATCTTTAAGAGTTCTGTTTTTTTTCATTTTAATGTATGAAACCCTAAAAATCCCAAAAAAAAAGATCTTCAACGAACTAATAAATAAGCAAACAACACTAATATCAATCACAGTACTAAAACAGTCAGGCGAGAGTTATACATTCTAATACAGACACGTAATAATTCACTAGTTAACGTCATTATATGTCGCTAAGCATGAATTCTCGGTAGGATAGTGTGCGTTAATGAAGTTCCCTGTAACAGGCAAAACGTGCCGAGAACTGATAAACTTCCTCGTCTATTACTAGATATAGCTGAATTGTTGGAGGTATTAAGAGTTGTGTGGAGGTGTTGAAATGTTTTATGTGGAAATAAATAGTACGGTATATGATTAAGAATATAATACCATATTTTTAGTCCATAATCATCATATGATCATGTGCTTAATGCACATTGGTTTTCAACAGGCTTCACCACATCAGTTAGTATTTTTTATGTTTTAAACTAGCTGGCGCCCGCGGCTTCGAACGCATGACATCGAAAAAAAAGAATCTCTCTATGTGTTATTCCAGATTATAATCTACCTCTGTGCCAAATTTCGTACATATCTGTTCAGCCGTTTTGACGTAAACGAGTAACAAACATCCATACATCCGTACATCCATCCATTAATCCTCACACACATTAGCATTTATAATATTAAGTAAGATTTATTATTAGTAGGATAATAGCAGCCGTTTGGGTCGATCTTTGGGTTAAACCACATTTGCCTAGGTTGTTCTGTGGATGGGGGGCCAACGACTACATACCGAGTTTCCTTCAAGCCTCGAAAAGTACGTAAAGTTGTTGGTTCCGGCTGTCATTTGTAGATCTTTGACAGTCGTTACAGGTAGTCAGTGTCCTAAAAGTCTGACAACCAGTCTAACCTAGGGGTATCGTATTACCAAGTTTTAACTGAGTTGTGGTGGTCATGTAAAATACAGGTATTCAGCTGCATCTGGTAAGACTGGAAGCCGATCCCAACACAGTTGGGAAAAGGCTAGGCTTATGATGTGTATTTAGTGCCTAACATAATATAATAAAATCAACCCTCTAAGTCTACGTAGTCAAAAGTTATGGCTGTTTATGTAAATTTGTACAGAACCCTCGATGTGCAAGTGTGACTCATTCTTGGCCGGTTTTTTTTCACTGATGCAAACAAATTCAATAATAGTCCCTTTCAATTCTATGCTGTGGTTGTTTCATCTCACGTCAACATTTTGCTTTCCCAAAACCGGGTAGATGAAACTCATACATACTTCTCGTAAATCAAGGATGCCCAATGATCCAGCTTTGAAGTACGCATATCGGATTAGATTTCCGATTTTAAATTAAAAATAATTTCCATATTCAAATGCAAAAATCCTTTGCATTAGCTTGGTTGTGTAGAATCACGCGTAATATTGATCAGAGGGGCCGCTCAAAGTGCTCTCAAACCGAGGGCCGGTCATTTGGTCATCAAAAGTACTGTTGACCGTTGTAAGCCCCCTAGTGGTTCCTCTTAATGTACTAATTCATAAAAAATCGGCTTCCATTTGTAGGCTTTTGAAAGCACCCATTCTTTTGATCAACATGAATGTATAATTAGAACTAAGTGGCACTAAGCCTCGGCTTGCCCCCTCTTTGTTGAGCACTTAGTACTTTAACTAGTGACCGCGCGTGTACCTACTTGTACTAACATGCATGTTTTATTTTTCAGCTCACCAGTGTTTCTACCCCTAGTACTTATATATAGAACTATGGCTCACAATGAGTTGGGAAGAAAAATGTTCACCACTAAATTCGTAACGAGTAATTTACAAATGAACAAAGATAAAGTGAAATGTGCTGAGTACACTCACTTGAAATTCTATAAATAGTTATCACTTTTCAGTTGTAGTTTTTAAAAGGTCCAGGTAACCAGCCAATAAATTATATTCCTTTTTGCGCACAAAAGCACTCGTATTAATAGGACTTTTATCCGATCAAAATAATCTGCAGTTAATAACTCTGCGATGACAAATATGACAGATCTGTAACGCGAAGTATCGTGTTAATACCTCTGATGAATGCCGAGGGGTCTTTACAATAAAATCAAGTTATATTAGCTTGACATAAATACCTAAAGCCTTAGTACTTGATGCGTTATTTAAGGCAAGGTTTTAAGAAAGTTATGGCCTGTACATATTTAAATCCAAACTCCAGTTTAACGCACACTCAAATGTTAAAAATATGTAAGCGTACTTTTGCGAGTAATTTAGAAATAAATCAATTCGCCTTAGCCTAATTTATGCATTTAATACCACAAAGTGTCCTAAAAGAATGGATCATAAACCGCAAAAGTTAACTTTTAACATAATAACGACAACGTTGAAAATTTTCCTCCCTCAAATTACCTCACAAGAGAATTTTTCACAGCACAATCTTTGTAATTGAATATCTCGATACCTGAGTAGCTCCCTTATAAAATTAGTCCATAAATCTTCCCCCCATTGGCTGCGCTCACGACTCTGTAAACTAATCGGTAAATTAAGTAATTACTGTGCTCGGTGGAAATCAATGTGTAGGAAATTTAATTTGTCGGCCAGACAGAGGTGATTTTCAATGTAGCTCCTAGGGGGACCCGCACTCGTTTTTCTTTATTAGTTAACAGTGAGCATAAATTAATAGGGTGCTGGTTTATGTCACCAGTGATAAGGGTAGGCCACAAATGAAGATAGCCCATTTGTGAATATTAAAACTTGGGTAGTAGCCGGTGACTCAGCAACAGATGTTACGTTGATTGTCGTTTTTGGGTAGCTGGATACGGAAAGACGGAAAATCCGACAGTTAATGAGTAATGCGATAGGGAAATTCTTGCGAATAATAATCTTTATATTTTGCCAGTTTCGACTGACTTATCTCAAAAGAGCATGGTGGAAAATATAAGTCATATATGACAACACTAACTTTTGCCCGCGGCTTCACTCGTGATAAATTCGGGGTAACACAGTTCCCTTTTCCAGATGTGCCTGCTACCTGTAGTTTTTGTCCTTGCGCCTTATTGATTGCAATAGCAATGCTAAGTTTTCCCTTTTCTTCCCTCTTTCTCCCTCATCACCCAATTTAAAAAAAAAAACCTTTTTTCCCTCTTTCTCCTTCTTTTCACACTGTTTTTTTTTAAATAGCCGATGTCCGTCTCCAGTGTTCCAACTATCTCTGAACCAAAATTCATTAAAATCGGTTTAGCCATTTAGGCGTGAAGACGTAACAAACAAACTCATTTTCGCTTTAATAATATTAGTAAAGATTTTCGGAACTATCTTTTATGCTTTGTTTCATCATTGATGATGCCATATTCGTGATAAAAATTAACTTAAAACACTCGCATTCTTGAAATACCTTTTCAACAAAATTCTCGCAATAAAGTCAGCGTTAAGCAGGCTTTTATGTCCACTCAGCAATAGAGAGAGAGAGCTCAGTTGCAAAAAAGCGCACCAGAAAAATTTCATTAGGCCGCGACAACACAGAAACAACGATCCTTTGTCCCATATATTGACTGAGATTGATTGTCAGTCGGCATGTGCTAAACGAGTTGCACGACGAAATAAAAGCAAATGTTCGCAACCCCTGTCGACATCCGTCACGAACACTGATCGTTTTATTGAACTCCACTACCGACCATATTAACTTTTGGTTACGTTGTGTTTATTTGCCTCAAACGATTCCTCTGCTCCACACCTATATATGAAACGGAATGAGAAAGTTTTAATGTCGCTAAATAAACGTTTTCGTTTCCACTTTCAGAGTTTATAAAACGTGGTTTTATTTGCAATTTAATTTCCTTTAGCGTGTATTTTTATTATTTTTACTTCGGTTTAAATATTTTCTTAGCATTCCTTGTACGTACAAGTTAGATTTTCGCTTCCTTATCAAATCCATCCGAGCATTCTTTTGTCATGACAAAGACGAAATCTTTTCCCAAGAGCTGAATACCATCACCGGAACCTTGTATTTATTTTAAAATTGGTATCATTAGGTGCGTTCTTGGCTTACTTCTAAGATAACAAGCATTGTTGAAAGTCTCTCGAGCTTCCGACCCTTTTCTCACTTTGACAAGTCACCCGTAAAGATTGCTTAGATCCCTAGTGACTGGCCCTTAACTTGAAACAGCCTTATCGCCGAGATAGGATTAATTGCGGAAACACCGAGACGATAACGAGCGAGTTATAACTAGCCGAGCTTTGTGAGCGTCCGAAGGTTTCAGCTGTTGGAGCGATTGTCTCGGAGCGGTTTTACGGCATTGTAATCCATCCCGCCGTTATGGGAATAAATAATTTGGCTGTCGGCAGATAGAGTGTTGATAGATACTCAACTTCCCAGGGTCATTGTCTCCTCTGATTTTCTACGCATACTTCGAATTAATTCAACAGTAGGTTTAGATGCTTTGCGATGAAATGTTTTGCGTTTTACCTAAATAAACATTAAAACGAATACCATTTCAACTTCTAAAACTACTTAAGTTAGTACCTGTCTTAAAGTACCTATGACATAATCGCCGTAAAACAAACCGAGACAACACTAAACATAAGTTAGTAAACAAAATATCCAACGACGCTTTAATTACCAAACTTTTTATTTAAACAAGGCAAATAAACTGTAACATTAAACCTAACTTTGTCAGTGAAATGTCTTTGATAAAATGCAGATAAGCGAATTTATGGTATACTATATTATGTTGCTTTATAAACAAATTCTGCGGAGTCACTTTACTTTCTAATTAATGAATACGGGCTCCCTTAGTGAATGAATAATATAACTGAGTGATACTGAGTGAATTGCTCAGCTCCCCACGTGTCAATGTTAGCCTATAAAAGGTGCAACGTTTTATAAAATCAACTTAGAAGTTACTCACTATTTTAAATTAAGACAAGCTTTTCCTCGTGACTTGGACCGCGTAAAATTATCCCACAAAAACGTAAATACGGGGATAATAAGTATCCTATGATCCAATACAAGTCACGGGCCTTTTTTTTGAGGTGGGATATCATCAAATAACTTCCCCCGCTCTGGGCGGAGCGGGGGGGGGAGTGTCAGACTTGTACTGACTAAAACCTACCCATGTTCCTTCCATTGCTCTTTACTATAATAACTTGTTTAATTGCGTTATAAATAAATCAATTCCTCATGGATTCGCTTGATTAAAATAATAATTTTGGGCTACTTTCAATATTGAATAATGAACTCAGTAAATCTATTTTGCTGACGTATCTAACACCATTAAAGTCGGAATATTAAAATAGATGTGTTCATTAATGAATTAATTTATGTAAGCATTTGTTATCGTAATAATACGGATGAAACTTTTTTTAATGTTGTCTCTAAAGTCAACCTGATGCAATGGAATCTTTCAGCAAAGCAAAGGGGTGTATCAGGGCCACTGCCTGCCGGCGTTGCGGGTTGTTCGAAAGAGATACCGTGGCCCCGGAACATAAAGGGCAATAGAAGGAACATGGGTGAGTTTTAGTCGAAACTCGTCTCTCAATGATAAATACTACCAAATGTAAATACTACATTTTTGTTAACAATCGTGCAACGGGTTAATAAGATAAAATATGTACCTAAGCATGAAAATGGTTGCTCAGTAACGATGATGAATGAATCGATTTCTACCGGAATAGTAGAAGAATTCGGTAGAGTACTATAAACTAATAAGTACAAAGATGAGATTCCATTGTATTTTTTTGCGCGGCGGAGCGATGGGAGGGGAGGGGGGGGGGTGGTATCCGACTTTACTGACTAAAATGTGGGTTTTAGTAAAAGAAGGAACATGGGTGGCCATGTTCCTTCTTTTGCCCTTTATGTAGATACCGGAGTCGCGTTTTCTCTTTCGACGATGCGAAACCCCGGCAGGAAGAGCTAACCCTTAATTTACCTATTAAAAGATCCGTATTTCGTTATGTCTAATTCCCGGGCAAAAATAATACTTTGGCCGACCGAAGCACTGAACCAACAATTTGACGTCAATTATGACGGCATGGTTGGCGCAGTGGCTGAGCGAATGACTTCTACGCTGCATGGGGTAACGTGTTATTTTAAAACATTACAAATATTAGTATTTATATGTTTTCGGGTAACTTCAAGATAGATATCTTATTTATATCAATGATATGATTACGGCCCATAGGCCGCAGATTGATGGTAACCATAGCACATTGAGCTAGGTTAGTATTGGAGTTTCAGTAGCATACAGGCAATTTAAGGTCAGGGTTTGCTTCAATTTACTAATAGTAGGTGAATACTTCTAATATAAAACAGCTAAATGCTGCCTTCACACGTGCCAAAAGCCACTGTTTAAACGAGGCTCCCCAAAACAAGGTCGCTAATTCCAAGCAAAAAGCATTGTCTCCTAAATTATAATACATACGAGTACATGCATTTACTAGCTCCGAGTCTCTTACTCGACTCGCCGCAATCGTCGACCGCATGTAAACAACCCTCTATACGGGGTGGGTTTTGTTCAGCAACATTAACAGGAGCATGTTGTTGGTCTAATAAGGACTCCCAACTAATGTAATTTTAAATTCTTGTTTGGATTATCTTCTTACCTTTATTAAGTGGGTTTTGTGGTCGATACACGTCTGTTTGCGTAGCAGCCATGTTGTTTTTTGTGCTTCACTTGATTTATGTTTCAGCTTACGATGAGTTTTCTAAAATTTAATTTAGGTGTATTAAAATTTAATGGCAAAAACAGTGTTTCGAAAATACTTTCTATCTGTCTACCTACTTCTGACCTACACTGAAATACAAAAACTCAAAATCATTTTCATCAAATTATTGAGCACACAAAACTAATTTGACGTTCATATAATTTTGCTGCAAATATTGGTGATGTTATTGTATAATTAAACTAGCGACCCGGAAGCATTTTGCTGAAAATGCCATTACACATTATTATAATTAAAACATACACCAACACATACACACTCGTGCACTGAAACTACATTTGAATTGAACATATTCAAATGAACGTCAAAGCTTCTCAGTAATTGTACAAATCTACTGAGAATGCATTGATAATTTAAAAGATATTATGTTTTTTTCTTGTATGTAAAATCATCAAATGACTGATTGGAAGAAGTATCAGGCTTGTACTGGCTAAACACCTATCCATGTTCCTTCTCTTCCCCTTTGTTTTCCAGGGCCGTTGTATCTCTTTCTCAAAACCTGCCAACCCGGCTAGAAGAGCTAACCCTAAGGCTTCCTATTAATACACCCGTATTTTGTTATGTCCCGGGCACAAATATGTTTAAGTCCTGGGTACAAATAACAATTATCCCGACCTGGGCATTGAACCTCGGATGCTCTAGACCAACATGGCAATCAATTAGTCATTATTATTTTTTATTCTCATTATGTTTTCACTTGAAATTCCAGCTCATGACTGATCCTGGCAAATAGAGACGACTTCTTCTTAGCGTGTCGATGGCTTATACTGTTTAATTCAGCTACACGAAGCCCTCTCGCTGGTGCAGTCATAAAGTCTTCAATTGCGTAGGTTTCAGGGTATGCAACACAAGGTGGATAGTAGACAAAAAAACTGTGGAGACATGCCGCGTACACAATTGAGATTGAGCTGTCTACCCCCATCTGTTGAGATTGCTTTTGCTGTCGACTTCTAGATCAGCGCGCTTAGTATTCTACTTTATTTCTAAAAATATTTTCAAAACAAATGTGTTACAGAGAAGTCAAAGAAAACACAACACAGCACTTTGTAATCCAAGAATGTCGGCAGCTTACGACAGCGTGAATTTTCAACAAAATTAACCCTAGTACACGCCTCTGAGTCATTAAAACACCACACCATTTCAGGTTATGGTTGCCAAAACTACGTTTGTTTCTCCCTTACATGTAAAGGTTGGTTCAGAAACATTATTAGCGATGTTCTGTACCTCCATGGAGACACTCTGTACCCACGGGTGTCGTAAACGGTGAGTAAGGGATAGCATCTAGGGGGCAGTGTCCTCCCGTAAGCTAATAAAATTATAAGTTATTGCAATTACCCAATTCGTCTGCAAAGTTTGGTGATGAAATTCGTCAAAATCGTATAAGATTTGGAGAAACCGAATTAATAGAAATGAGATAGATGGATAGACAGAATATTATTTATAATGTACACCATACAAGTAACAAGAATAACACTAGACAAACTTATAAAATGTAATCTGCCGCTCGCGTTAAATTCGGGGTAACACAGTTCCCCTTCCCGGTTTTGCGCCTGTAGTTTTTGCCCTTGCGTCTTATTGATTGTAATAGCAAAACTAAAATTTCCCTTTTCTTCCCCTTCACCTTCATTTCTCACTGTTTTTTTTTTTATATGTCTGTCTCCAGGGTCACGGAGATAGTTCGGTTTAGCTTTAGCTCACTTTCGCTTTTATAATATTAGTAAGGATGCCTCATTTATGTCTTAAAATTTCTATAACCGATGCACATTTTTAATATCACAAAGAAGAGAAGAAGAGGCTGCAGCTGAGCATCCCCTTGACCTTATCCAATGGTAATTTCGGAAGTCCCTCTGGAAAATTAAGGCGAATGGTGGTGTATCCTGGAACAGGAAAGGACTGTTATAATGTCGCCCAGAAGGAGGATCAAGGGAATTTTATTTTATTGTACACTAAAGTTGTTACACAGTTATTACAAAACTAGCTATTCCCCGCGGTTTCACCCACGCTGCTCAGCACCTGTTTGTCGTAGCGTGATGTTATATAGCCTATAGCCTTCCTCAAGAAATGGACTATCCAACACTAAAAGAATTTTCCAATTCCAACCAGTAGTCCCTGAGATTAGCGCGTTCAAACAAACAAACAAACAAACTCTTCAGCTTTATAATATTATATTATTATTTTATAATATTATATGTAATAGTATAGTTTATGCCTCTTCTAATGATTTCCACGGTGGTAACGTTGATAACGATATCTTCCAAACTACTTTTGGAATTCATCACTTTCGTGGCGTGAACTTAAAATAAGATGTCAGCAAATGCAATGTCCTGGCGGGGTTGCGGGTTGTTCGAAAGAGATTTATAGACGGCACGGTTAGCGCAGTACCTGAGGGATCGACTGCTGCGCCGCGTCTTGCGGGTTCGATCCCCGCACGGAACAAATATTTGTATGATCTCCAGATAGTTGCTTCGGGTCTGGCTGTTTGTGTATGTGAGTTTAAATGTTTGTAAACGCACCCACGATACAGGAGAAATTCCTAGTGTGGGGCAGCGTTTATTTAAAAAAAGTAAATATAAAAAGGGCAAAAGAAGGAACATGGATGGGTTTTAGTCAGTATAAGTCTGACACTTCCTTCCGTGCCGTCCAGAGCGGGACAAGTTATTTGATGATTATATATTCCATCCGCAAAAAAATAAGCTTTTCGCGATGGTGTCCCTTCCACAAAGTATCGCGACCGAATCCGAAGTACTGAAAAATCAATCAGCTGTAGATACACGGGTAATATCTATTATTATAAAGCTGAAGAGTTTGTTTGTTTGTTTGAACGCGCTAATCTCAGGGACTACTGGTTGGAATTGGATTTTTTTTTTAGTGTTGGATAGTCCATTTCTTGAGGAAGGCTTTAGGCTATATAACATCACGCTACGACCAACAGGTGCTGAGCAGCGTGGGTGAAACCTCGTGGATCAGCTAGTGTAATTATAATTTGACTAGCTGTTCCCCACGGTTTCACCCGCGCTGCTCAGCACCTGTTGGTCGTAGCGTGATGTTATATAGCCTATAGCCTTCCTCGAGAAATGGACTATCCAACACTAAAAGAATTTTCGAATTCCAACCAGTAGTTCCTGAGATTAGCGCGTCCAAACAAACAAACAAACTCTTCAGCTTTATAATATTAGTATAGATAGGTATTATTTAATTTTTGCATGGCCATTATTTTTTTCTATTCGAAGAGTTGTGGAACTTTTAAATATATTTGTAATTTAGTGGTTTTCCCATCTGAACTAACCTTTACAGACGCATCGAATTAAAATTCAGCGATGTGACAACACTGTGGTGTGTCATGGTGCTCTTGGTGTTTGTTATGACGCGAGATTAGTGGGTTAAATGTGTTTGTGTGTTTTAGTAACGTTACAAAGGATATCACGGAAGTAATTAAATTGTACTAATTACTTACTACATTAAATAAAGTGAACACATTTATGGTCTTTTGTGACTGTAATAAACAGTTAGCTTACCTTTATTATTTGTCAATTATAATTAAATAATTAAAATGCCCTGCGATTGATTGAACAGGTTATATTAAAATACCCTATTTATGGATTAAAAACACACTTCTTCTCTAACCAATTTACTTAATTTACCCAACAATGCGAAAAAACAACAAACAACCTACCTACCCTTATACAAAAAATCCAACTGTCAAAAATATAAAAGGTTCTCTATTCAAATGTTACACCATAATTCTCCTCATTCATTATACCGTTCGTTCTGCACGGACAATTTATTACAACGCAAAGCTAAATACACTGCGTTTAGTGAAATCCTATTTCGGCAGTCTCGGAAATGACGGGGAGAATTTGCATGGCTGATTGCCGTCCGCTGCTCAATCAAGGATATTTAACAAAATTAACTAATTGAGTGAGCGTGCCACCACGCCGCCGCCGCCGTCCCCTCGACTAACTTGCCGACGATAAATTGACTAGACAACAGAAAAGCAATGTATCGAGGAAACCTAATAAGCGATAATAAGTTGATTTCGTGCGGTCCCGCCGCTCGCTGTTCGTTTTTCATTAGACTTGGAGCTGTGTAATAATATTTTCATTTTAAAAGAGAGGAATCGAATTTTGATACCGCGATATAGAGTACTGTGTGCTGATTAGCCTTGTACCGATGTATTATAAAGCTGAAGAGTTTGTTTGTTTGTTTGAACGCGCTAATCTCAGGGACTACTGGTTGGAATTGGAAAATTCTTTTAGTGTTGGATAGTCCATTTCTTGAGGAAGGCTATAGGCTATATAACATCACGCTACGACCAACAGGTGCTGAGCAGCGTGAGTGAAACCGCGTGGAACAGCTAGTACTAGATAATTTCTCACAAAAGTTTGAATTGTACTATTCAATGTCACAATGTTTGTTCAATGTTTATGTTGTATTCTTCACATAACATTTGAGATTACAAAGCCTATTAATTACTCGCCTACAGTCTGGAGTTGTTCCAAACAAACTCTAATTAGGTGATTGAGTTACAAATTCGTTGCTCTCACGGAAACTCCCCAACATAATGTCAAGGCTATTGTAATACGAACACGTTAATTTAATATGTTTCTAAACAACTTTTTGATTAATTGTTGTTGAGTTGTTTAATTAGTCTAGAATTTGTAACTACTTATCTTTCATAGTTTAGCGAGGTAAATAAAAATAATGTCAATACGAAATAAGATTAGTTTGGAAATCGACCTATTGTTTCACAATGTTGTCTATCTCATGGGGTCCTGATGACAGAATGTCTTTTTTGTAACGTTTCTCTCGATCTTTGAGCAAAAACAAGAATCCCAAATCGACCTTCTGTCGGCAGACGATAGCAAAAGATTTATATCCTAGATGAATGATTGGTATGCCGATAGGAACCGCTTTGAGCATTGAGGACAAAGGACGCAGAAATTCTGATTTAATATTAATGTCTAGCGCTATTTGAATAGCATCTATATCTCAGATTAATTAATAGCTTTCTTTGACTGAAAGAAACTTTTTCCAGAATACAAATTACAAAGATTCTTTTGTCAAATGTTCTGTCTTAATTTAACCTTGTTCGTTGTACAATAAGTTGTCGACAGCTCAAGGCTAGGGAGTGGACGGAAAGTGCGTCGAAGCTTCTTGTGGTTTCAAGCGGATGACCACAACGGTCTCAGTCAAAGGAGAAGTGCCACAACGTATTAATTACACCATCAATCTAATTCCTACCGGCAGGTGCTTGGATGTCGAAGCGGGCTTCTTTGAAGCTCAATAACGATTGCCAGATACTATAACATGGTAAAGTTATTAGTGGCTATTACTGAATATTTATTTTTAGCAATAATTTATTTACGCCCCGATTGTCAACAAAGTCTAGACATAAAAGATTAAAAACGATAAATAGATCAAATTACATTCGTTATCCAGCTTAAGCAATAATAGACTCGTCCCCTTCTGCTATCAGAAACATATAGTAATATTCCAACAATGACTCACAATCTGGTTGGCAAGGCTTGCGGAAGTAATCTCCGAAGATACACGACAGAAACGAGAACAGCATCGGAGTACACTGATGAACTTCAAGCTAGCGTGTCCACTTCGCCAGTAACCAGGAACCTAACTAGGCTACTGCCTCAGGCTGGATTGATCGAGAATATAACGGTACAGCACTCATTGGCAGGCCACGATGTGGTTGATTTATCAATAGAACCACAACACGTATTTGGCTTTGCGATATTTTGTACGAACCACAACATGTTGTGGTCTATGTTTCCGTGTAATTTGCATTTTTAAACATTGCGGCTGGCAACAACTGTTCATATTGTGATTAATTTACGCTCCAAACCTCACATGCTGGGTTGTTTTGAAATAAACAAAATGAATATGCAAAATGTACAGTTCCATAGGAGTGTCCTTACAATATGCACATACAAAATTCAAGGGACAAAAGTACACTCTCATGAAACAAAATGTGACCATTGACCGGAGTACGTTCATTTACTGCAGAAATGGATGCTACTGCCCCATTTCTTGGCTTGACTTCCACCTTGTCAATGTCTAAAAACTATACTCCTCATATTTTCAACAATCTCCAATAAGTTTTCAAGTATCCAATATCCCAAAAGTAAGACTTATAAAGTATTATTAACTTGAAAATAAGAACACTTTGTACCAAAATCCTTGTGATTCATCAATTTAGGATTTGTTGACATGGAACGTTTAATCCCAGCCGGCTAAGAACAGGTTATTAAGTACTAAACCTTAAGTAAAGGCGCTTGAGCCCCATCATCGAGGCATTATGTAACTTGACTAATTTCACAATTAATTCAGCCCCGGCTTGGTAAAGCCACAACTATATGCCGAAGTTCCTTAAGGGCAAGTCTACTCGTAGAATAGAATTAATATTTTAACAAACTGAAAGCTTTTCTGCAGTTATCTTGTGTTGATGAAGTTGTGAAATTATTTTGACTTCCTTACATTTGTTTTAATAGTTTGAAAAAAAAACATTCTAACGGTACCAAGCTACGGAATAGTATTCTTTAAATAAATATTTTTAGGGTTCATTCACTTTATTGTCAGTCTGTCTGTCAAGACTCTATCTCGGGAACGAGTAGTAGTATCGAGTTGAAATTAATTCTTTCTTTTTATATCATAAATTTGTACGGAACCCTCGGTGCGCGAGTCTGACTCGCTCTTAGCCGGTTTTAATTTAATTTAATTATGCAAAGTTAACCGTTTTTCGAACTTAGAATGCTGTCCAGTCTATCCTAATTTATAGTTCAAAGGATGATTACATGGTTCTAAAGGAGAGATCCGAGAAACTATAAACTTCTCTCCATTTAATGACGTTTTCTACATAAAAATAAAATCAAGTCGCAAATTAATTCTAGAAAATAATCCCAGTTTAACATTCAACACACCAGCGCATTATAGAGAACGGATTATTCAATTAAATGTCTTGTTCTCCACGTTTAGTATCTCGTTAAACGTTAATGTCATTTTACATTGCTGAAATACATGGAATAGATTACATTCTAAAGTGAAAAGAAATTGTCATCTAAATTGGAAACTCTCCTTTAGGCCTCGTGCAGACGGACGATTTTTATCGGTCATCGAATCGTGTGTACTGTCGGACATTGGTAATTCCTGGCGGTTACATAGTCCGATTTCTATCGACTCATTGCACACGTCCCGCATTAACGCATGTTCACTCACATGTTTTATCCAATTCACGCTTACGGTTGCAGTTTTAAATCGACTAGTGTTAGGCAGGCTTTCACAGATTTTAGAAGCTGATATTTCTAACCTATTTTTTTTTTAATTTACTCGAATACTAGCAAACTACAATGTACGATAGCACGTTAGAATAGCTATCGTTTTTATATTCTCCAACTAGCTTTTGCCCGCGGCTTTGCTTGTATTAAATTCGAGGTAACACGGTTCCTCTTTCTTGATTAGCAGGTATTTTTCGTTGGTAACAAAGAGTGTGTGTCCCGATTTTTAGCTTCCTACCTTGAAAACCGCGAGAAGGTTCTTTTAAATGGTTAGGGAAAGATTTCTGAAAAAAATTATACACGATGTTTTTGTCAGTGGCAAATAGTCCTATACTATTTTTTTGCTGTCTACCTTGAAAATTGTGAAATGCTCCCTACAAACTTCAACCCCCCCAGTTAAGGAAAGTGGGGGATTAGAAAGAGACAAAAAGTAGCGTATTTCCGTGTCCAGGGTTGCAACTATGTCTGTGCCAAAATTCATCAAAATCGGTTTTGCCATTTAGGCGTTAAGACGTAACAAAGAAACAAACTCGCTTTCGCTTTTATAATATTAAGTATAGATACGTAGTCTTTAAATAAGTCTTGTGAGAGAAAGAAACGACCTATTATTATGAAACCGATTGTTCTGTAGACTAATAACGTCGATCGTCTGCGCTCTCCCTACAAGTCCAGAATCTCAATGCGCTCACAGGCCGGCTACAGACGTCGCGTTTTGTTCTATTTCGCACGCGTCGATTAATGTGCGCCTAGCAATCACTTGCAGCTAGGCCGCTCAGTGATTTGTTGGTTCCTCATTGGTTGCATTTAGCAAACTAGGATTGTTTGTATTTCTATAAGTGCTAATTCAAATCATATCTTTAGCGAACTAGCTGCAGAAGTCAAACTCATTTTACTTGCTTTCACAAAATAGTGGCTGGCATTAAATTTTAATATGCACCTCATAAATGTACCTCAAAAATCACAAACACACTTAACTAAGTACTTTATAGTCAGTAAGTATAGTGCCTTTATAGAACGCAGCGAGCTTTTAAGTCAGGTGAAACGTTTCTCAAATAAACTCTTCCCCGCTGTAAAACCTGACAATACTGAAACTTTCTACAACATCAGCACTTGAGCAGTAAGTAACACATTTTGTACAAAAATCCCGAAATAAAATGAACAATTACATTGTCTGGACACCTTTTGTCACCACTGTAGATGTCTCTGGTACAGGAAACAATTTTATTTGCTCCAACTAGCGATGCGGTGACAATTTTCTTTTTCTATTTTGTGCGTTTCGCGTGCGTTGCGTGTTTTGTCGACGACATTGAATGAATACTGTCTTTTAGTTCATTTTGGTAGAGTTTAGATTAATGTATCTTGGATCTAGGTACAATGGAAGGGAGATGTTGAAGTGAAATATTGGGGGTGTTCCGAAGGTCGACGTGATTCCTGAATAACATTGGAATGGAGATAGCTTGTTTATTAAGGGTTGAGAAAAATATAGAACACTTATTTGCGTTACTGAAAGAAAACTTGAATTTATTTTGACAGTAGCAAAATTACATAGAACATTGACGGTTTTACATACATGTATTTAAAAAATCTCCGTAACAATAAAACTGCTTCAACTTAATTAAAAAAACAGTAGTGAACTTTTGATGTCAATGCATTGCACATGCATTTTTGGTGCATTAAAACATCTACTGGTGGTACTTTAAAACAACTGAATATTGGCTCCCAATACGAATGTCGCTGTGGTGGAGTGCTCCTCAAAAATTCGAAGTATCTATAGAGGGAATCTGATAGATACTTCGACTGCTGCATCATTATTGATACCGATTCGATGTTTGTATGGTCTATTTTTGTACCTCAATTCATGCTGTTGTGACAATGAAAATTCCAAACGTATTCGTACGGTGCCTGTGTACTGCGAAGGATAATAGCAAAGTGAAGGCTAGTTTTATTTTAGGTTTTTGAATGGATAATTAATAAAAAATAGAATAAGATAGTTTTGGATTTTTATAACATGTATTGGTGAAACATTTTATGCTTCTTCTAATTCTGAAATCAATTGAAATGACACAATTTAACTATATTTTTGCCTAATTAATAACAACTATTATTTACAAACTACAAATAGACATAAACTAATAATAAAAATAATGTACAAGTATAAAGATAGATAGAATATTCTTTATTATGTACACCATACAAGTAACAAGAATAACACTAGACAAACTTATAAATAAGGTGACACAATGGGCGGTCTTATCGCTAAAAGCGATCTTTTCAAGACAAACTTTGGATGGACTTAAGAAGAGGAGAAACAGTACTGTAGGTAAGTAGTGTGTGGCGTAACATTTTCAAAATTAATTTTCAATTTTTTTTTTAATTTACAAAATGAAATACCTACTTATATATAAATACATATCATATACATATAAAATAATAATCATGAAGAGCAAAGAAATATTTCATGTTGTTGTTTAAAGAGAGAGGTAGTGCTTTTTAACCATAAAATGGTAAAATAATTAATATTAATGGGCGTCAAAAAATTGGTCTGTATTGCTGTCAACAGGAAAAGTGCCCACAAGGCTGGAAGCATTACCGCTTTGGATGGCAATCTTTGGCCAAGAAAAATATCTTCTAATTCACCAACTTATTACAGTACCTACTCAAGTCCACAAAATTTGTTTTCGAAAACAAAATTTAAATATTTTGATTTCCAGAACATCAAGACACATTACCAAGTAAATAAAATTATTGTTGACGGCACAAGATCGAATCCACTCATGTTTCTCAACCTTACCTTTCTCGACCAAAAAATAAGTGAAATAATTTAAACGCTCCGTAAGGACACTCGTCAAAGCAAATCTACTGAATGGGAATAATGGAGAATACTCGACGGTCCATAGCCGGGGAAAGGAGTGCTTATTTCTGTTTTTATATTTCATTATTGGCCCTCTCATCTCATATTGCACTCCATTCGGATTCATAGAGGCTGCTATAAAAGATTGAAACGCGAGAGGGGCATTTGAATGGCGTAATTGCAAGTGCACTTTTTTAATTCAATTCCTGGCGGCCTCGGTAAAGGTGGAATGCACTTCATTGATATCGCTTTAAAGTAATGAGTTTTTTTTTATAATTCGGCCTCTTTTGTTGATTTCGGGATGATTTTTGTTTGATTTTGCGGGACCGGATCAGAAATTTTATGGGAACGCATGAAAATATAATTAGCGTATTTTTGTGAAAGTAAATATCTATAAATAGGTATTTATTAACTGGTAAAGTGTTTTTCAAAGATTTTGTGATTATTTTAGAATGTATTAAATACAGCAAAAGAATAACAAACTTTTAAAATATAATGAATCAAATCTCAGCAACGAATTATTATATAGAATTTACATATTACATTTATCTATTTTGAGTACATTCGAGTTGACAAAGACTGAATCATCAAAAATCTTGATAAAAACACAGTTATACATGCTGTACAAGCTGTAAGTAGTAGCAAAAAGTCATTTGCCCACTGTTTTAATTCCTTTCGTTTTTGTTTATTCGGGGACAAATTGTTTTCGCTTTTCGCGTTTTGCGCGAACGGCATTCGGGACCGGATTACCGATTTTTATGGGATCGTATAAAAATGTGTTCGGCTTAGGATTTAAACCTTTTTTGTCGTATCGTAACTTTTATAATGGTTTAGTACGCATTTTACTAAAGCTTAGTTTGTAAGTGCTGCTACCGCCATTTTAAAGTCGGATAAAGATTGTTTTATTTGGACGAACAAATCCGTTGGTTAACAGATTTATCTTTTTGGTTTTATCGGAGACCAACCCGATATGCATACATAATTTTATACAAATAGATGCAGTCGTTTCAGAGAAGTTTGGTAACAAACACCGCGACAAGAGAATATTTACATATTACTAGCTGTGCCCAGCGGTTTCACCCGCTGCTCACTTAGGGCCGTTTTACCTACAACAATTGATCCGCGGATCGAATTGTGTCCGCGGATATGTAAAATGATAGATAAGTATTTCTAAAGAAAAAAAAACATGCTTTAATTATTTTACAAAAGCTTTAACACGTGAACGCTTAAATTAAATCATTAATATCCATCGTTTTACTCGTAACACCTACTCTTAAATAATTTACATATCTTCTTAAGAAATCTTTCTCATATTTTCTGTCTTTGATCGCTCAACTCAAATAAGGATGTAGCCTGCAGAGCTGCACCAAAACACTTTGCCACCACAACTATTATTTTACCAGTACAATTTAAAACCAAAATACTATTAGCCTGTAAGGTTTTTTTCAGGAGATGACGAGGAAAATGAGCAATTACACGACGGCGGTGGCTCGACTTAAACGCCTAATGAAATTTAGAGTATGCCGAATGGAAACCAACGGCCATGGAGCGGACTTTCGTTGTGAAGATTTTTTCATAGCATTTATTTTCAGTTGGTATCTAATTTCAAAGGCCGTTTTTATTTGGCTTTCTGGAGTGCAATTTTTGAGCAGATAAACTTTTAATTACTTTTAGGCAGAAATATACAATGTGGAAGAAATACCTAATAATTTCAATAAAAAAATATGATAAGGATGGAGCGTAGTTTTGGGTACCAGAAAGGCTTGGAAATATCCCTTTTTGCATTTATTTATTTAACTGCTGTTTAATTTTTTCACATGATCAACATGGGATCATGTAAAAAAATTAATTATTAGTTTTCTTTCATCACGTTGCTTGAGCAAAACATTTGCAAATTTGAACAATAATTTTGACCTCCTCCACACCACTCAATGTCTCCACATCTTCATACCATCAGCTAGCAACTCTAGAATTCAGGAGCACGGAAAATTATCCTTAAATACAATTAAAGTGTAAAGCAATTTATTTTAATTTTAATCCGCGTCTACCCGCCATCTTGCACGAAGCTTTGAACCCTAATAACTGGTGTTAATATTCACAAGTTCGGATAACGTATATTACTATTACGACATAAGCTTCTTAGTATATAATTAGTGTAGTAATATATAGCTGCTTTTCGAAATAAAGTGTTGGTCAGGGCTATAAAGATATCAGATTAACTTCAACGCTGTACCACAGTACAGGCCATACAAGTCAATTATGATAAGCCCGATTGTCATTTTGTTCATATTTAATTAACATTTCATCTCACAATGACAACAAATAATAAATGACAGATCCATTTGCAAATGAATTAAGCATCCCCTTAGCAGTTGGTTCGATCATCAATCATATCCTATTACCTATTGGAGTTCGCATTACGGGAACACTTGGTTAAGAATGAGTCACAGAGTAACAGTTATTCATACAAAACTTTTGACCCACTGCTCGCTCCGTCCTATGTAATTCTCTGTAATTCCTTCATATATGGACTATTGGTAGTCAGGCGTCCTCGTAGTGAGTAGGTGTACTGACACGGTTTGCTCCAATTGGTAGCCATTCAACAAAGAGAGGGAAGCGATTAACTGCACACAATATTGAGGGTGAAAATGCATCTTTATATTGTGTTAAGTTGATTTATGAGGGCTCAATAATATGACAATGGGGAATATGGGTCTAATCCAAATGTTAGATTATAATATGTATAAATGTATTTTATCATAGGGTCCATAACATTTTCAGGTTCACACTTCAGGTCGGACAAAAATAAAAGTATTGCGGTTTTTTCATTTAGACTCAGTCAAGGGTTGAAATTCAGCTCAAAAGCTCCGTACCTACCAGCGTTCGTGGTAAGACTATCTCGTTAAATTATCATCTTTTATCTGGGAAAAAATCTTAATAACATCTTCAAGAATACCAAGAAATAACTAGATTTTTTCCACTAAACAAAATGCAAACTGGGAAGGGCAGCAATGTGGCATTATCCGAGAGGAATTTCATTACGATGACAATGTTGGCAAGTTCAATTTTCTTGCGAGATAACGAACGTTGCTGAGATTGTTTCAAGTTTCTGAGTTGAGGCCACTTTGACCCCTGGCCCGTGAACATCGCTAACATTCTCATTAGACGTCCACAAAAGAATACTGTTTTGTTTAAAAGAGAAATAAAAACACAAGTGAATATTTAAACGGGTCAGATTAAAAACGTTTTGTGCCTACTTGCTGGTTTTTATTTGCGGCAGCGCAGCGGTTGCTCTCAGATTCCGTTTGTAATTTAAAAAATATTTCTTCTGGAAAACAGGTTTGGGAAAGTGCTAGCCTTGTCAATCAATTAGGGGGCTGTTTAGATTTATTATATACCTTTTAAAAAGATTTATTTTTAATCCATTTTTATCTCTTCTGACATACTCTCCAAAAATTTCAGCTGATATTTCGGCTGATAGGTACTGTGTTTAGTTTCTGAAAAAATAATAATAATCGTGTAATTTGTGTAGTAGGGCATTAGAGCAAGTATTATAATAAAAAAAATATACCTTTATGAAAAACAGTTTTTTTTTCAATTTTGGTGTGTAATAAAGTATATTTTATTCTATTCTATAATAGATATCATTTCAGCTGTCACCGAAGATTAACACCACAAAGCACCCCAATTTCGATCTCAAATTAAATAATCTCAGCACATATACCTCTCTAAAATATGTTACTACTAAGGTACATACACATTAGCACAAACACGGCCCGCCGGAATTCCATGCCGTTCCATTATAATTGCATTAATTCCTCGGCACACTAATTACGATGGCTGTTAAATCATTGTCCATACAAATTGCTTTGACCGGAGAAATCGCATAAAGTTACAAGAGGACTATTTGACCGTGACGTGATATTAAGTTATTGGCTTCTGACCGTTTTATAAGTACACATAGGTATAGTATATACATATATTTACACCTATGTGAAATAAAAATATTATGATTGAATTTGACTTGACATGCGTTGACGACATAAAACAGAATATATTACATACTACCAAACTATAATCAGAGTGTTTTGAAAATTATTTTACTTTACTTTTCATTTTATAGTTTACTGTTTCTGGTAAAGCTACGATTTCTATGGGATATTCAACCTGTAAGAAATACTTACATTATCTTTAGAATATGGCAAATAATTACTTTAAAAATGGAAAAAAATGTTGCTTGACCAATAAAGAAAAAGAAAGGATGTCAGTTAAAAAAAACATAAAAGGGAATGAATACCGAGTGTACCTAATAGGGTAGTTGACACCACCAATCAATTGATATACTTTTTATGAGCTGTCAAAACGCGCTTCCCCCATAGATTTTGTATGGGACTCGCAACCGATGACGTCACTAAGTTAAGTCAATGATGCAACTATTTATTGATTTAAAAGCAACTAAAAATCTAATTTTAAAGTTATTTTGAAAAGAATGGAGTTCCCAGGTCTAGAATAAGGTGTTCTTTCAGAAAAATTGATTTTAAATTATTGGTTAATGGTGTCAACTACCCAATTGACAGACATGCAGAAAGATGGTTCGTATGGAAGTGCTAAAGCCAACTCATAAACTAAAGGTTCTCAGGGCTCACCCAAGTCACAGAAACCCAAAACAGCCAGATGTGTCCAGCAATTCCAGATAGATAACATTTACAAGGACAAATACAAACAAAAGTAAAATGTATTCGTTATATCAGGACCATAAACATAGAACGCAGTATATTTTTTAAATAATACCAGCACAGAGAAAATGTAGCCAGGATATAGTATTTTTTATTCTAAAAAGAGTTTTCATTTCGCTGTTGCTATTTTTCCAAAGCAAAACTAGCTTGGGTTGCAGCACTGGCCGTGTTCGGAGCTATGTTGCTTTCGCGAATGATATCCGTTTCCTATTTAGGTATTATAAAAACAAAATACTGCTTGTCATTTCTTTGAAATCCTGTTTAACAGGGTACAAACAAATCGACGTGTTGTGCCATTTGAACACTCAAGGTAAAATGATTTTGTTTTTTTTTTAACTTTTAATGAAAGTTCAATTTTGGAGTGCTCTGGGCTCACCAAAATAGTCAGAATTTTGGTTTTAATAATTTACTAGCTGTGCTCTCTCTATGCGTTGCAATGCAATTTTCTACCGTTCTACCTACCCTACCTATCCTATCTTCCAAGTTGGATCAAACTGCACACGGTGTGCATATTTAATTTAAAATCGGTTTAGTGTTTAGGAGTCCATCGCGGACAAACAACGTGACACGTGATTTATAAATATTAGGAAGATTAAGATGTTAAAAGTCATAATAAAAGATAAACAATGTTACAAAATACTCAAAACAGCTTCTACGCAAGTCCTTAGCGGACTAAACCATCTACTACAAAATAAACATGTAAAACCATATTCTTACATCCAGTGGCTACATTTATTTAGTCGTCTGACCAGTTGATTTACTCTTGTTATAAAGCCTACATAAATAGCTAATGCATGAATGTAAATCATGAACTTACCTACGTATTGTCCAGAAGACCAATATTGGAAAAGCACTCGACTGTACGCTAACGAGATGCGAAGTCTAATGAACTTGAAATCCTGCGCTTCCATTTTGTATAATGGACATAAACGTGGATCTACGAATAACCAACTTAATAGCTAAAATAAAAATCCCATTTTTATAACACATCATCAAGAATGAATTGCGTAATCTGGAAAAAAAAAATAAGAATAACCCTAATTATACTACCCACCAGAATTATAGAATTACTCGGTAAGTATACAATGCAGAATATTTCTCGGAATAAAAGCATAAAGTGTTGTTATTGTTAAAGAATTTCTGCAGTCATTCTGTGGAGGTTATTCTCGCATTAGAGATAATTCTATGATGGTCAGAAGTAGGCCTATAAACACCAGGTAATTAAGCCTACGCGTATATTCTGAGGTAGGCATACAATGGCTATGTTGATTAAGGTCTAGGCTTGATAGTTTGATCCAGTAGCATAATTACATAAACTGCATGAGTATTAAGACCGTGTTAAGATTGTGTTTCCACGATCTTAGGTCTTGACAATTTTTAATATTCTGACCCAATTCATATATACGCTTAATGGCAAATTATGAAATTTTGTTATATTTACAACAAGAAATCGTGATTTTCGTCGCCTGAAATAACATAAAGTTTTGAATTCTTTTGTAGGATTGAGTTTTGCAATCTAACAACCAATTCATTTTTATGCAGAAACTTACTGCATGAGATTTTTCATAATACATAGGCAGAGACTTTGATAGGCGTTGACGCGTTGTGATTTGACATATTACACACTAGCTGTCTTGTGCGGTTTCATTCGCGTCACGTTGATACTTCCTGATAATGTAGCTTCCTATTAGTGAAAAAATTGTTAAAATCGGTCTATAAGTTTTGGAGCCTATTCGATTCAAACAAATAAACAAATCTTTCCTCTTTATAATATGTTTTAACATATAGATAAATAAATGAATAACTTTCACTTTAATACCATTCTTCTCGTTGCATGTAAAAAAATATATTCAAAAATATTCCCCTATGAAGCGGGTTTTCGCAGCTCTGTGTACTTTTCATCAATTGTGATGACGCGTTCCGATGTGCTTTTCGTACAACGTAAGCCCCGCAATGCGTTTGTGGGAATGAGTTGATGTTTGTAAGCAGGATTATATGGTTAAAATGACCGATGGCTATTCGGATATTGACGAAACGCCAATATTTTATGTACCAGATTATGGCCGTTTGTGTGCCAAAAACATAATGTGATAATTAATATTCATTTACTTAATAGTTTCATGGTTGTCTGTCGTAATGGGAATAGGAAAACTTATTTTGATACTGTTGTGTTTTATTGGTACAGCCAGGGAAATTAATACACAAGACTGTAGTTTTTACAGCTACTTTTTTACCTCTGATTTCTCATTTCCGTCATTGTATGTAGGTATCTTAATTCTCTTTACCATAAGGTTGGTTTCGCGTTGCTTTGACTGACAAGCCTTTCAAGATGTCCGTGTGATCTTTATTTTCATTGCTATAAGGTAGCTGTTGAGTTGCAGCTGGTAAAATAGCTGTGAAATAAATGTGGAAGATTTCAAAAGTCATTCAAAAAACCGGCCAAGAGCGAGCCAGACTTGCGCACCAAGAGTTCCGTTTACGTTTGTTCGACACTGACTTTTTGCGTATGTGAGTTTAATTGTTGGTTAACGCACCCACTAAACAGGATATCACTATGAGGTGTAAGGTTTAAAACATGAAGTAAATGTGTGTGTTTAAAATTGTTATTCGATATTCAAATTACACGATGAACATATACCAGACCCAACCTATAGATCATACGTTTAGCCATATTCGTGGTAACCACAACACTGTCTCAAACTGTACCTCGTCATACCTCCCACACATTCGCACCTCTGAACTCCAAACTGCTAAACTAAGGACAGTAGCATGCATTATTCACACAAGTTTCACAAAGAGAATGTTAAACAACTAAGCAGCAAGACAGCACTAATCATATTAACCGTTCCTATACTAAGTAGCTGCCGTTACATCCGAAACTACCGTCTAAATTGCTAAGCAACTGGCTCTTATGTCCACTGACACTTAAGCGTCGTCTAAGCAAAAGTACAGTTTGATTTCTAACTCTCATCTCTGAATTGAGAGTTGAAAATCCAACGTACGGTTACACTTAGGCATTTATATCGGCTTTTCTTAGTGTTAGTGAAAAGCTATGTTAGCTTCGTAAACGAATGTCCAGTAGTTGTCGACCCAGCTGCAAGCTTTTAGCTTGATTATGCGTTATAAATTACTAGCGACTGTTCGTAAATTGTGCTTTAAATGTACGGTCGATGTTTTTGGCAAAAAGTGTAGGGCGCTGTTTAAGGTGGATAGTGTTTAGATGGAGATTAGTTTATTGGCTTTTGCTTTCCATTGAATTAGGAGACATGTACTCTAACACAATTGAGGCTGTAATATACAGGGTAGACAAACCGTTCATGAAGCTGTCAACCATGCATTCTGTATATAAAACAAACTAAGTAACTTTTTTTTTTTTTTTTTTTTTTTTTTTTTCCGGGTGGGAAATCATCCAATGACTTCCCCCGCTCTGGGTGGAGCGGGGGGGCATGTCAGACTTGTACTGACTAAAACCCACCCATGTTTCTTCTATTGCCCTTTACGTTCCGAGGCCGCGGTATCTCTTTCGAACAACCCGCAACCCCGGCAGGCAGAGGCTCTGGCAAGCCCCTCTGCTTTGCTGACTCTCTTTGAGGCGCGCGTGAAACACGAACGCGCCGTCGACACGGCCTGTCGTCAATCGACGGACGGACGGTGAACTACCCATTGCTCACCGCCCACAGGCCCGCATCTACGGTGGCCGGAAGTCGTCTCGCGGCGCCCGGCGCCATGGGCGTCTCCCGCGGCGGCTGGGTTGGGCAGATGTTCTCTCCCTCAAACGCCCGGCCACCTCCTTCGCTAACATTACTGCTTCGCAGAAGGTGGTGACCGCTTCCCATTCCCTCTCGCTCCGGACCATGGCCTGAACCAGGGCCGGACGCGAGAGATCGCCGCCGCCGATCGCCTCTACGAGGGCACGGCGGTGCTCCGCCCAAGCCGGGCAGATCGCCACTGTGTGCTCCACCGTGTCCTCCGGGCGATCGTCACAATGGTGACACCCGGGCGCTTCCTCCCGCCCGATGATGTGCAGGAACCTCCCGAAACTTCCGTGTCCGGTGAGGACCTGCGTCAGGCGGTAGGTGAGGACGCCATGACGCCTCTCCAGCCACTCCTCAAAGAGGAGACTTACCGCCACTATTGTAGCGTGCCCTGCACGGGGTTGCGACAGTCGCTCTCTCCATGCCACCATGAGATCGCACCGGAGGTCTGCCCGCCGAGCGGCAACTTGCCGCGGCAGTGGGTTTTCCCCGCGGTGTAGTGCCTCTGCGCGCCACTCAAACAGGCGCGCGAAGACTATCGCCTCCAGATC
Organism: Ochropleura leucogaster; assembly: GCA_958449745.1. NCBI lineage: Eukaryota > Metazoa > Arthropoda > Insecta > Lepidoptera > Noctuidae > Ochropleura > Ochropleura leucogaster. The sequence continues at coordinate 10,583,559 of OY288212.1, forward strand.
CCACGGTGGCAGTCCGGCAAGGAGGCTTGCTGCCTCGCCGGAGATCGTGCGGTAGCCCCGGACAAGCCGTATGGCCACCACCCTTTGGGGCGCGTTCAGATAGTGGGCGGCGCGCCGCCCTAAAGAACGCGCCCATACTGGGGCCCCGTAAAGGGCCATGGACCGCACGACTCCGGCATAGAGCCTACGGCAGGAGGCGTTTGGCCCCTTGAGGTTGGGCAGGAGCCGCTTGAAAGCAGCCCCCGTCCGCTCGAGCTTGGGAGCCAAACGTCGGAAGTGTTCGACGAAGTTCCACCGGCTGTCGAGGACGATTCCCAGGTACTTCATCGTCGACCCGACGCCGATGCGAACCCCTCCTACCGTCAACTGGGATCCCGACGGTGGCGTGTTTCCGCGGCCATGAAAAACCATGGCCTCGGATTTGTGCAAGGCCACCTCGAGACCCAGTAGCCGGATCCTCTCCACGACTATCTCAACCCCGCGTGTCATATTGTCGGCCGCCGCCTGGTGCGACCCCCCCTGAGCCAGGACGAGCGTGTCGTCAGCGTAGCAAACTACACTGACGCCGCTGGGGAGGTCGGCGCGCAGCACCCAGTCGTAACCGATGTCCCACAGGAGCGGCCCCAAGACCGATCCCTGCGGGACACCGCACGACATCTCTCGCCGGTTCCACTCTCCAGAGCGACCGGGGTATATGACGGCCCTGTCCGTCAGATATGCCCCGACCACACGACGAAGATAGGTCGGCATCCGGTGGTATTGGAGTGCCTCCCTGATGCAGCCCCAGGGCATGGTGTTAAACGCGTTGGCGATGTCGAGAGACACCGCCACGACAACCCCACCCCTGGACACTGCAGCCCCCGTCGTGAGGGCTCTCACGCGCATGATGGCGTCCACCGTCGAGCGCCCCTTGCGGAAACCATACTGGTGCTCCGCAAGATCCGGCCCCGTCCCCACAAGGTGCCCGACGAGGCGGTTTGCAATTACTCTTTCAAAGAGCTTGCCCACCTCGTCGAGCAGCACAATGGGCCGGAATGCGGACGGAGAGTCCGCAGGGCGCCCCGGCTTCTGAATGAGGACCAGCTTCCCCGTCTTCCAACGAAGTGGGAACTGGCCTCTCTCCAAGCATGCGCTTAGGAGCCCTAGTAGTCGGGGCCCGAGAGCCTCCAGGGCCAGGACCCAGGCTTTGCCATGCAAGCCGTCGGGTCCCGGGGCGGTGTTTTTGGCTTTCAGCCTGCCCACCGCCGCTCTCAGATCCACCCCAGTCACCTCCGGAACGTCGTCGTCGTCGTTGTCCTCGTGGTCCGCTTGTGGCACCGCAAGCGGCGGAGCCATGGGCGGAGGAGCATGCTCCCCTCGCGAAGGGAACAGAGCGCTCACCACATCCTCAACTAGTTGGGGCCGGAGACTCTGCGTCAGCGGGGGGGCCCTGGTGCGGAGTTTATCCCGCACCATCTTGTATGGGCGCCCCCACGGATCCCCGTCCAGAGACTCCAGCATCTCCTCGCGGGCCAGATCCTTGGCCCACAAGACACCTTCTAGGAGGGTGGTCTTCGCCGCTCTGTACCCCTCATACAGCTCCGCCTCGATGGCTGCCGCATCCGGTGCTCGAATGCGGAGCCTGCGGTGCCTGGCGTACCGGTGTCGCGCAGCGACGCATGCATCTCGCAGTGCCGTCAGCTCGCGCGACCACCAGTACACCTGACGCCGGGCGCTTCCAGGCCGGACTCGGGGCATTGCCACGTCACAGATCTCAGACATGGCCTCCTGGAACCAGTCCGCCTCGTGGTTAGTGTCGGCAGGCCTGTCCGGTGATGACACCCAGGCCTGCACGATCGAGGCTTCCAGGAGGAGCTCCCGGTCCAGCTGTTTCAGCGCCCAACGCGGACCACTCGGGGCCTGTAGGACCGGCGCGCTGGAGGTCTGGGTGGAGACGTCGAGCCGGATATACCGGTGATCGGAGTAGGTCTCCACCTCCTCCATGACGCGCCAGTCGACGACACGCGGCGACAGAGCGGGGCTAGCGAACGAAATGTCCACCACCGACTCGCCCCGCATCCGCACACACGTGGGGACAGAACCCCGATTTAGGACGACCAGGCCTGTCTCCAGTGCCCAGTCCTCCACCATCCTTCCCCGCACATCCGTGTAGCGAGAACCCCAAGCCAAGTTCTTGGCGTTGAAGTCCCCGAGCACTAGCACGGGGAGGGAGGGGTTACCGACGACGACGGTCAACTCCCTCAGGGAGTTGTGGAACTCGGCGAGAGTTCGGCTCGGGGAGAAGTAGACGCCCGCTACGACTATATCCCCGAACCGTGCCGCGACGCACCCCTGACCCTTCCTGACACCCTCGAAGGACGGGGTACCGGCGGCGGCCGACGAAATTATGGTCACTGAGCCGCTCAGGTCCTCAACCCAGTCGTCCCTGGGGAGGACAAAGTACGGCTCAGTGACCACGGCGATATGAATCGACCACTGCGCCATGCTCTGGAGCAGGAGATCCTGAGCGCAGGCGCAGTGGTTGATATTCGCCTGGAGGAGGCGTAATGGGGCCGTTATTGGCACTCCATTACAGCCCCCTCCTGGACCTCTTGTGAGGGTCCGGCTGCCACCGCTGTGGCGCTCGTAGCGGCGACAGCAGCGGCGTCAGCGGCGACGGTTGCGGCGGCGGCGTTGGTGGTGGAGGACGTCGCGGAGGACTTACCTCTGCCCCTGGTTTTGGCGGGTGGTGCGCAGGCCTTGCCTCCCGCCCGGTGATCGGCCGGCCTGGCCGCCGTCGCACATGCGTCGCAGTGCGGCGCGGCATCGCAGGTAGCGGCCTTGTGACCGGGCTGACCGCAGCGGAAGCACAGGCGGCTGCGGTCCACCTCCGAGCACTTGACTGCCACGTGGTGACCCACGTGACAGCGGAAGCACCTCAGAGGTCTGGGCTCCAGCAGTTTGACCTGCGCGGAGACCCAGCCCACCAGGAGCCTTCGGCCCTCCACGATCTTTTTGGCCGCCGTCACGGGGCAGCTAACCGTCACAGTTCGCATGCCCCCGTAGTCAGGACGTACGGTGCCCACTGCCTTCACCTGGTCGGCAGGGCACCCACCAGTCCTGACGACGGCAGCCACCACCTCCTCTTCCACCACGGAGTCGTCCAGGCCTGAAATGCGCAGACTTGCGCACTTGACAGGCCTGGACACTCGGGCCTCGTCCGCATCTAGGGACGCCCTGAGCTTTTCAGCCAGGGCGTCGGCGGACGAGCTGTTTGCTGCACCGGGTATCTCCAGCATCCGAGCCCCAGTCGCTGTGACTCTGAGCCGGAGGCCCCCGGTGATCCCGAGCTCCTGCAGGTCCACCGCCGCTTTCGCCTTAGCGAGCACGTCGCGGTAGGTCACGCCCCTCTGTTCCGCTTCCGGCTGTAGTGTAAGCACTACAGCTGCGGTCTTCGGGGCGCGAAGCCTAGCCGCGCCGTTTCGCTGCCGCTTCTTCTGCGCCTTCTTCTTCGCCGCTTTGGCCGCCTTGCGCCCCCTCCTCTTCTCCCCGACTACTTCCCACCCAGCTTCGGCCGCCGGAGGGTCAGGTGATGGGGGGGTGGCGGCGGCTGGCGCTGGTGTCTTCGCCGCTTTGCCTCTTCTAGGGGCTTTCCTAGCCGGCGCCGTGCTTGCCGGAGCCGGTTTTGCCGTGGCCTGCGCCGGCTTTGGCGGCGCGGCCTGCGCCGGTTTCGGTGCGGCCTGCGCCGTTTTAGCCGGTGCCGTCAGAACCGGCGCAGCCGGCACGCTGGAGGGCTGGCTAGGAGGCTTCAGGCCGGAGGCGGCCGCGGCCGAGTACGAAGCCGGCCCCCGGCCTTTGCTTGCCGTCTTGTTTGGCGCCTGGCTTGCCGCCAGGGGCGGGCGCAGGACTTTGGCCTCCAGGACGGAGAACCGTGCCTGGAAGGCAGCCATTTCTTGCCGAACCAGTTTGAGAATTTGGTTCTCAACCGGCTCGGCATGGCTCGTCCGCTGCTGTGGCCCCTTTTTGGGTGCCCCCGGGGAACCGGCCCCACGCAGGCTGGCCAGGTCCGCCTGCAGCTTGCGGTTCTCCTCTAAGAGGAGCTCCGTGGCGGCTGTCAGGCGGGCCACCTCCGCCCGCAGTTGGGCCACCTCGTCCGACGCAGGAGGGGGCGTGAAGCTGGCCTCTGCTGCCGCAATTATGTTGGCCGCGGCCGCGCCCACGGCCTTGAACTTGGAGGCCTTCTTTATCTTATTGGCCACGTCCTTGACCGCGGCCTCCACTGCCTCCGCAAATCTGGCCTTACGCTCCTGGTTGGAGCCGCCATCTGCATTTAACTCCACGCTCGGGGAAACCTCCTCAGGGTCGGTATCGACCGAGGGCCTCCCAGACTCACCAGCCTTCTGGGTCAGAGGGCCCTCGCCCTTGCCTCGGCCACGGCCACGCACTCCACCGCGCTCGCGCACTCCACCGCGCTTGCTGGTGGGGATCTTGCGTGCCGAAGCCAGCTCCCCTTCGGTGGTTGACCCCTGGTCGTCCACCTGCCTGGGCCGCTTGAGGAAGGACTTAGCGTCCGCCCTCGTAGCAGCTTCGGCCCTTTCGCAGCGGGAGCTCGTTGAGCTTCCCGCGCTCGCCACACTCGATGCGGTGTCGGACTCGCACCCCGCATCAATAACCTCCCTATCTGCGTCTCTCTCCCTGTCTACGTCTTTGGGTTTTGAAAAATTAGAATCCATTTTTGTTCCCACGAGTATGGGGGATATGTGTTGTCCTTTCTGGGGGTACCCCCTGTCCCCAGACAAGCCTTAAGTTATAACCCGCCAGAGGGTCGGCTGGTACTCTGGCGGGGGTCGCACTAACGACTGAAGGTTCCATGGGAACACCCGTCAGCCATTCATCTCCTCGCGGTGCGCCGCCGCTTGAGATTCGGGGTGACTTTTTATAGAGGTTTTCTACCTCGCGGTCCGGGCGGTTAAGCCAAGACCCTCGGTCCCAATCGAAGCCGCGAGACGTGATCCACGACACTCCGGTTTGGGGTTACGAGATCGACGGGGACAGAGAAGGAGTGCCTCCTCTGTCTGCTCGGGGCATGGTGAGTGCACACCGAGCCCGCCCTTGCTCCTCCGCTGTGCCCTCTGCTTATCAGAGGGTCACGCGGAACAACGCACCGGTGGTCCGGGTTGGACCCCTCCCACGTCAGAATATTCGCCACGGACAGTGGTCCTCCCCAAGGGAAAGGAATTTCTTCCCATTACTCGGGGAATGCCACTGTCCGCGCCCAGGGTGCACCGGCCCAGCAACTGCTGCTCCCACTCAACGGATCGAGCACTCATTGTCCTTGGCAATGAGAAGCTTAAAACTGTAGACTCGGCAGTGTTCCTGGGTATAACAGTAGATTCAAAATTACAATGGGGTCCACACATATCAAGCCTAGCGGGAAGGCTAAGCTCGGCCGCATACGCCGTCAGAAAAGTAAGACAATACACTGACGTTGACACGGCACGATTGGTGTATTTTAGTTATTTCCATAGCGTCATGTCCTATGGTATTCTGTTATGGGGCAAAGCCGCTGATATCCAGAATGTATTTGTTCTGCAGAAGCGAGCGGTTCGTGCAATTTATCAACTAGGTGCCCGGGTTTCTCTGCGGGATTTTTTTAAAGAGATTGGTATTCTCACTGTGGCTTCTCAATTCATCTTGGCCAACATTTTATATGTTAGGCAAAATATCCATCTATATAGTAAAAACAGTGATATTCACAACATTAACACTAGAAATAAGCATAAACTACGTGCTCCCTTCCACCGGCTTCATAAGGTTCATAATTCATTTGTAGGGCTTGGTATAACTTTTTATAACAAGCTACCTGCTTCTTTTCTAGATTTGCCATTTAATGCATTTAAAGCTAAAGTAAAATCTAACCTTTGTTTAAAAGCATACTATTCTATTAACGACTATTTAGATGACAAGCATAGTTGGTCACTGTGTTGAACTCAAGACGATTATTATTATTATTTTTTTTCTTCTCCTTCATGTTTTTTCGCCAAATTAGCTTATTGATACGTTACATGTCTTCGTCATGTAATTTTATATTTTACTTTTTTTCTTTATATACTTACTTGTTTCATTTTGTGTGTTTTTGTTATTGGCATGTGGTTAACTAGTGACCTCGAGCATTGACTGAATATAATTATTTATATTTATCTTTTTTATGCTTAGCTTATTTCTTTTGCACTATGGTCCTAGTTTATCACCTGTGACTTCTTCACTGCACGTGTAAGCGGGCACACCCGTTAGACTGGTTAATTTATTATTTAGACTTGGGTATTATTATTATTATTATATTTTTTTTTTGTTTTTTTATATATAATTGGTGTTTGCTAGCTGACAAGTGACAATGAATGAATATTTTTTTATTTTTTATATATTTTTTTGTGATAATATAAATTGTATAAAATCTGGTTCTTCTAACCTGACAGACAGATGTGTTGCTGGGGAGTTTGTTCCGCCACTTCTTCTTCCCAGCTAAAACACTAGGAAGTGGCGAAGGGCAGGGCGTTTTTGTGGGACTGTCTCTTGTAATCTGACGTTCAAAAAGTGCTGATTATCAGCCTAATTTGAATAAATGACTTTTGATTTTGATTTTGATTTTGAGGAGGGCAGCAGCCACTAGGCACACGTGGAGGTTTTCTGACTTTGCACCCCAAAACTAAGTAACTCAACATATATTTGAAAAACGACTTTTTTAGAGGATGAATGATCACGTTTTGCGCTAAAACATTGTGCTGATGGATGCATTGAATAGTATGTGAGGGGGATTTTAAAGTTTTGTTATCATATTAAAAAAAAAAACTTGTGTTAACTTGGAATTTTAACCGCCAATATCTCCAGAACTAGAAAGTTCCCAGGTACGTCAAGCTGGAACAAAAAACATATCGAAATAATGGGGAGAACATGTGGGTTTTGGCTTCCTTAAGGGTAATTTTACACACATTATTCCGCTGGTAAAAAGGTTGTATTTTGCAGATAAGTAGCTAACACTCACCTCAGATAAATATACCAACACATTTGTTCCCTTTAACAACACTTACATGAAATTTTATAATTACTTCAGCGAGTACAATGCTAACATAAGTAGGTATTAATATAAAGTATTAAAGAGGGTTTGTTTGTATGTCACATCTTTACGGCTGCTTCGATATGCATGTTTACCCACAGATAGACAAGACCTGATTTAGGCCATAGAAAACTTTTATCCCGGCCGTACTTATGTTCCCGTTTGATAATTTCTGACTTCCACCAAGATGACCACGCGTGCAAATAACTAAACTAAATAATAATAATAAAAACAAGATCTAAAAATAATAATTTGCAATGAAAATGGCAATAATGATTATAATAATTGCTTGTGCACGGAAGCGGTTCGATTTTGCTTCCTTATGCTACTATTGCTCCAATAAGCTAACTACTAACGAGTGTCTTTAAGTCGTATATAATTAATTAACGGAAGTGGGTTAACATGGCCCACGTTGGCTCTCGTTGGCCAAGGACTGTACCACCTGCTATGCAGTATAGTGGGACCGTTATGTTTATGGTGGTATTTTGCGAAATTATGTTTGAATGGTTATTTGCGTGGTTGAGTTGCAGGCAGGATATTCGTGTTTCGGGGTAATTGTAGGTATGTATATTTTTTTAATGTTTTTTCTAAAAGAAAGAAAAGATAACATATAAATTTGCAGTAAAAACGATGCATAAATATACAAAATGTATGTAAGAGAATATGTTTAACAGTACTTATGCGCCGATCTCTAAAGGTGTAATCTCTATAGGTGTAAGTGTTAAAGTATTTGCTACAATTTCAGGACTATGAATATTACAGTCAACATTAGGTAAGGATATTGAAGCCTTATTTTAAACTTTAACAAATTGACGTAAAGTTGCATCTTCTGGATATCTTCCTCCTATACTTAACTAGAATTTACTTCTTGTACCTAAATATAAAAAAACCGGCCAAGAGCGTGTCGGGCCACGCTCATGAGGTTATGAGGCCAACCGAACAATTCGGTAATACCCGATCCAATGTAATAAGTACCTACAGCGCCATCTCTCGAGGAATTGGGTTACTAATTAATACAAGACGTGCAATTTTCAATAATTCTTTTTTTGTTTGAAAAAAGATACGTTCAGGATAATAAAATATGTAAACAAAGTTACAAAAAAAGCTTGCATATACGATTATACTACAAACTTAGTCCAGAAATTATTTTGTACAACTTTTTGTCTTTTTTGTACAAAAACTGTTGTGTCAATCAAGTTCAAAATGATTTTCATAGAAAGTCCCTATAAAGTTCTACTTTTCAGATTTTTTTCATATTTTTTAGACTTATGGTTCAAAAGTTAGAGGGGGGGGGGACACATTGTTTTTTACTTTTGGAGCGATTATTTCCAAAATTATTGACATTATCAAAAAATGCTTTTAGTAAACCCCTATTCATTTTTAAATACCTTTCCAACAATATATCACACGTTAGGGTTGAAATTAAAAAAAAAATCACTCCCCACTTTACATATAGGGTGGCTACCCTAATAAAACATTTTTTTCAAATTTTTATATTAGCACTTTGTCGGCGTGATTGATATACATATTGGTACCAAATTTCAGCTTTCTAGCGCTAACGGTCACGGAGATTAAGCGAGGACGGACGGACAGACAGACATGGCGAAACTATAAGGGTTCCTAGTTGACTACGGAACCCTAAAAAGAAAACTAATTTCTACTTTAGCTATCACGTGTCACAAAGAAATACGTAACATGTCCCAAACTTACCACAGAACTAAAGAAGTCCGAATGTTAATAGAATACCCCTATCCAGGTTTTTTTCCATCAGCCTGTTTCAGATAAACCCCGATGTTCTGTGTTATTATTTTCGGAAAGCAAAACTAGTTTAGTTAGTAACTATGGTCGCGTAATAATCAACTTTTTGTCACGTTCGGGGTAACAGCCTTGTTTCCAGACTTTATGTTCTTTTCTGTGGATTTGTTCTGCGAATAAGCTGTGTCTGCGATTATGCCTTTTTTGCAGATGGGAAATCATCAAATTACTTCCCCCGCTGAGGGCGGAGCGGGGAAGAGTGTCAGACTTTTACTGACTACAACCCAGCATGGGTGAGCCATTCATTTCTCAGGCATCCACCTTATTATCTCATCATCAGCCTAGCCTTTTCCCAACTATGTTGGGGTCGGCATCCAGTCTTATCGGGTGCACTGCCTATCTGACCTCCACAACCCAGTTAGTACTGGGTAATACGATGTCCCTTGATAAGTCTGGTTGTCAGACTTTAGAGACACTGACTACCTGTTAGGACTGTCAAAGATATACAATTGACGGCCGGGACCAACAGCTTAACGTGATTTCCGACGCACGGAGGAAACTCGGTATGTAACGGGTGGTCACCCATCCTCAGACCAACCTAGGCAAGCGCGGCTTAACCCAAAGATCGACCCTAGCGGCTGCTATTATTTAGCCATGAGCTCCTCCACCACCACCTTATTAACTATTCTAAATTAACCAAATACTTTAAAACAATTAAATACCTAAAATGAAGTGAATACGAAAACCGATTTCAAATGTCATCCTAAATATCGAATTTAGAGCCTTAAAAAATATAGGAGCATGGACATATGAAGTGCTGAGCTGTAATAGGCACTAAAGCACGAAGTAACACTTTAGGCCTCATGCATTCATTTTGAATAGAAAATGATCAGCTCTACTAGTTCACGTTTATTGAATACGTAGGACCGAGCAAAATATCCAATTATTGTAAGGAGTTGGTGTATATTCGTAATTAAAATAAAATAAAATACTTTAAGATTATACTTTAGTTTATCATTTCAGCAATATATGTCACACACTCTTCTATTCTATTTTTATGAATTCTCTATTTAAAAACCTGAGTATTCGAACGTCTTTGCAAACCAGTCCAGCTGTTGACAGTTGAGGAGTGACTTTTCAAAATGGCTTATTTCTGTATGGTCATTTTTTTCAGGACCAAGAAAAATACGAAAACTTTTCATATATGAATATTTTTAGTAACAAACTTCTATGTACATAATCTAGGTACGTTAATAGATCGTTTCACGGTGTATATATTTTTTTTAATACTCTAAATTATGAGTTATTATCATATGATTTAAGGAAATAAGCCATTTAGTCGCAAACTCTAAGAAATAAGATGTTTTGTTTCAGCACTCCTAAGAAATAAGCCATTTTGTTTTGGCACTCCTAGAATCCTTGCCTGAATTTAACTCCTCCACGGTCTTATCTGCCATTATGTACCGTTATTTACTCAGAATTATTCGGACTAGCAACAAAAACACCAACGAGCAACGATACAAGAAAATATTTTTCACCTTGACACTCAGCCTTGACATGAAAGTATTGAGAAGTTGACAGCAAGGTGACACATGACGTTTAATATTTTTTTAATTGGCCGCAGTCAAATAAAAAGTGTTGCCAATGTATAAAAATATATTTGCGGATCCACTTCCAGATATTAAAGCTATCTTTCAACCCTCCAAAATAACCTGTGATACCAGATTAGAAATAAGCCATTTTGATACGTATTAACAAAATTTCCATACAAAATGTTCTAGAAATGAGCTATTTTGAAAAAAACTCCTATCACAATTAGTAGGGCCGAGAATTAACGTGAATTAAGCTATTTTGTTGCGGAAAGCATTTTCTATGGCCATTTTTCTTCGAGATTAAAGTACTTTAGAACCGGACACTTCACGTCATATAATGTGAGTGTACATAAAGTCCCGATTGGCATTAAAAAAATAAGTAAAATTGGGAACCCGAAATAAGCCGTTTTGAAAAGTCACTCCTCAGTTTTATTAATGTTATAAATTAAACCTCTACCGTTTGGTCATTGAATAGAAGAGAGCCAATATAATGTTTACCTTTAACAGAAAGAGCCAGTATAGGTCTAAACAATATGATCGGTCGCCCCAACATGCGACCAACTCTCCCTTAAAAAAAATACTTAACATTCCCAAAACCACTTCCACGACTCAAATCCCCATAGAACTACACACCAAGAGATGTACTTATAAAGCAATTTCGTCGTACATTCACAGTCATTCACAACATCAACTGACTCAAGATTATGCGGCGTTTTAATAGGTCAGAATTAACATATGAAAGCTTGGGTCACCTCTTCTCTGAAGGATTACGTGTTAATAATGCCTTAGATGTTAATATCTTATGAAGGGTTAAGCTTATGTGTTGGTAATGGATATTATTCAAGACGTAGCTGTGGGACAAAACGGTCTCTGGGCACGTTCTAATTGTACTTTGATGGTTGGATTTGACATTACAGAGTTATTGCTGGTGTTATAGACGAATAGAATACTTGTACAATAGATTATATTGTAATATTCTGGGCGATTATGCGGCGGTGCTGTTTTAAATTTAAATTAAACAGGTACTTAAATTGTTGCCGGAGATAGTCAAAGCAATGGGTGTAGGCTACAGATATAATACAAATGTCTATCTAGTTATTAAACATCTGTAAGCAATCGACTGAACGTGATTCATTGCAGTATTGAGAAAACTCAACTTCGGAATCTTTCCGAGATGACAAATCCGCCTTTTGTAATAAACCAAAATTTTAGTCGCAATTCTGGGCTAATTTTATGAAAATTTTATTTAAAAAAAAAACAGACAGGTGTTTACTGACAAATCTATTGTACGTCTACGAATGATGAACCTTCTGTTTTTTCATCATATCAGCTAAAAGAAATAAACCTCCTGGATAGAGGCCTGCCCAGACTCTACTGTATCTCTGTGGCCCCCTGTCGATCTTATCATTTCTGACCCAATTGCCCTGGGAACCTCCAAGCATAGCCTTCTCTAATGCTCTTTGTATTATTTTAAGTCAGTTAACAAAAGCCTTTTTGCCTATACTGCCAAAAGTGTATTTAAATCTAATAAAAACAAGAGAGTCACATTAAAAAAAAACGTCTCCTGTCTCTCTTTGTCAAGAAAAGTCACGTCACATTGCTTTTTAAGAATCTTTTTAATTTCGCGTCATCTATCCAATGGAAGACGAAGAAAGAATTCTAACATAGCAAAGAAAGTAAGGACAGAGAAGCAACGAACCCTGATAATAACTAGTTTTATTATGTTGGGGTCATGTCTGGTTAAACTTACTGAAGGTTCTAGCCATATGGTTAAGTAAAACGCTTCTTAATGTGATTACAAGAAAGTTGCACTCGGGAATTATTTAAACATAATTTTGGAGATAAGATAACATGAAAAATAACGAAGAATTTTCTAGTGAATAATACTGAAAAGTGATATTTTATTTATATTTATTCAACTGATGAAAATCTCTCAAAAGACAACTGAAGAATGAAATTCCTAAAATCTCTATTTCTAATTTAGATTTACTTTTTGGAGAAAATATTCATTCTACGAACTAAGTTCAAAAATCTATAAAGTGTTCGTCGAATTGAATATCTTCAAAACTTTGCATGCCTTTAAATTTAGATACTTATTTAAGATTGGGGTTAATTACATAAACAGACTATTAGAAATCTTTTGAGAAGTATAAATCATTTATTCCATTCGTGAAATAAAAAAAATAAAAAACTTGTAAACCACCATAAATGTTACGTTTTAACATTTTATACTCTTTTCACTGTAAAATGGTGCGAGTGACATTAGATGAAAAGACATGCTTGATCGCATGTATTGCTCTGATGGGTTTTACGATTATGATATTCAGGGTAAAACCTTCATTAGTCATGATTATCGTCACAGTAACGTTCCAGATTGAAGAGAAACGGTTCATTTAACTAATGTCATACGCGATTAATGTCCTTCGGCGACAACAGTATAGTTATTGTCCTTTACTATTCGAATCCTACTAAGATTATAAATGCGAATGTTTGTCATAACGTATTGATGTATGGATGGATATTTGTTACTCTTTCACGTCAAAACGGCTGTTTGGATCTTGATGAAATTTGGCACAGATGTAATTATAGTCTGAAATAACACATAGGGTACTTTTTTTTCGATATCACCCGGGCGAAGCCGCAGGCGCCAGCTAGTATTCATATAATATTTTTTGTTCGATCTCTTTCTTGCGCCTTTACATAATTTTGTTTTTAAAATGAATTATGGCAATACATGAACATTTGGGTCAATCACAGCTTTTGCTAAGCGAATACGCAACAACTTTAGAAGCATTATTCGCTATAATTCAATCCACAATTCTCATAGCCAAGCATTCCTCTATTGACGAAGGAGTCATCGTGCTTCCACATACACTGTGGGTAATCAGAAATGCATAATCGAATGTCAATCACTGTAATGAACGCCGGGAAGTCGGGTACTATCGCGTAGAGTGGAGTACAGTAGCATGCAGTGATGCTGCGCTCGACGTGACAGCCGATGATACGTAACAAGACTTGCAGGAAATAACAGCTTTTGATGTTGGTATAGTGTAGCATAATACAATAATATTTAATGCAAATTTTATATTTGTTTAAGAAAAATATTCAGAAACGAAAAAATACATTCTTTGGTTGATGCTCTCAAGGCTTCACTCAAACCAAATCAAAAAGATTCTTGAAAATACGACTAGGGACATACTATTATTATCTTTACAAATATTATAAAAGCGAAAGTAAGTTTGTTTATGGTTACAAACAAACAAACAAAAAAATCTTCACGTCTCAATGGCTAAACCAATTTTGATGAATTTTTGCACAGAGATAGTTGTAACCCAGGAAACGGACAAAGGCAATTTTTTATTGAGAAATGAGGGAGAAAGAGTTAAGAGAAGGGAAAATTTAGCATTGCTATTACAATAAATAAGGCAAAAGGGCAAAAACTTCAGGTAGCAGGTACCTACAAATCAGGAAAGGGGAACTGTGTTACCCCGAATTTAACGCGAGCGAAGCCGCGGGCAAAAAATGGATTTTTATAAAAAAAACTTATAAAACATTGAACATGAAAAGAACACATGAAAGAAATATTTTTCATATTAAGTCGGGCGTCTGTAGATAATGTTCGCTGCACACAATTACATTTTCCATTTAAATTAATATCGTCTGATACATTAATGTCAGCATTTTTAAAAACCTTTTTAAACTACGTTTGTTAAGCCACCTATACGACAACATTTAGATTGGAAACCTTAATATTAGCATTTTAAACGATATTGAAATCTTGATTATACAAAAATAAAAGTGGGTAAAAAACTAATCCAATTATCTTTTATTGTCCAAATAAGTTTAATACGAAAAGTCTTATCCCAGCTTTAGGCTTAATAGTTATCTCATTACAGACCTAATATCTTAAGGATTTTGCGGTTGAATTACAAATTATTTGTTTAATTTGTTTAGCATTGACTTGAAGTAAAATTCTCAACAGTTAAAATTAGATTAAGATCGTGGTCACCATACTTTGGCTGTAGTTTAGTCAGCTCATGCATTTTTGTGTAATTTAAGTTAATGTCTTGGCTTAAGAATGAGTTAAAAGTGAGGTAGCTATATTTAACTAGAACTCGCGGTGAGAGACGAGTTTGGACCCCAGTCCCTCACAAAGCAACATATATTACGAATTTGTTAAATTGTTATTCTTATAAACACAAATTATTTATTGTACTTAACCCCAATATGTAACTTTGTGAAGAGAAAAAATCCTACTATCCTGTTAATATTATAAACGCGAAAGTTTGTATGAATGGATGGATGTTTGTTACTCTTTCACGCAAAGACTTTGAATGGATTTTAATGGAACTTTACAATAATATAGCTTATACATCAGGATAACACATGGATATTCTATATACTATCACTATAGTGAAAACATATTGTATTGTATTAAAAGGTATGTCATTCATTTTTACAACCAACCAACCATGAAAATGTTGTTAAAAATACATTGGAATCTGTCTGATTCCTTATTTTTTTCCATACCCTGATTGTTTATATGAAACATGTGCGAACCATAAAAGCACACAAGCATTAATAATTTCATATTTTCTTATCGTAAAACACAGCACATACCTTGTAAATTTTGAAAGAAATATTGAAACATCAACGCGGCAAAGTTACGATTCTTTTTAACACATAACATTGTCGTATATTTTTACGATGCAGGAGCGTCAAGATATGAATATTGGGTGTTGTGGTTTATACAAGATGAAAACATAACTTTTGCATGACGGGGAAAATCTACGGTTAACATGTGCCTGTACTCTGAAACATTTCAGGCAAATGAGTCGAGTGAAATCAAGTTCCAAGATGCTCTAAAAATCTTGCTTGAAAAAATTCAGTTGAGATCTTTATATACAGGAATATTGACGAAATTCAACACTTCAAGGCTCTAGAACTATGTGTTTTGCGATTGCACTTATGTTAACATAATGCCATGTTAAATAAAAACAAGACTTTCATGAAATATAAATAAAACTATGCTCCATATAACATTAAAACAATTCCAACATAACAAACATAGAAACAGGGATAATGAACACACAACACTAAAATCTCGGCAAACAAAACTTAACAAAGATATGTTCTATACATACGCACATATATTTGAGCTCTGAACTCTGCCCTCAAACCACAGCCGCTCCATATGCTCCGAATAATTTATACTGCTCGCCAAACCTGACCTTCCCTTAAGAAATACGACACTAAAGACGTTCCTAATAAGGGCGCCGATGACCCTTCACAGACTCGCCTATATCTCGGCATTCCCTTTTACGAGCCAAGGGTGTGAAGAATGCCGTCTACCCCGATACAATGGCGGTAAACGTACGGTATCCCAATTTAACGAGGTCCTTGGGTACTAGGATATTGAGATTGTGAATAAGACCTGAATCTAAGGGTGGGTCGCTTTGAATTTCGGGCCAATCTGTAGCTGAAGCGAAATCGCTATTGTTTCCAGATATCTTGAAGGACTCGAATGTAGGGATTAATATGGAAGATTATTTGAAGTGGTTATTGTCACGTTGTGTTTGCTATATCTAATATACATGACTGCCTTACTTGCTATAGATTTTAGCACACCAGTAAACACTGATAGAACCTCTCTATTATACTTGTCACCTTGATACACGTAAGTACAAATACCTATTCCAAAGTTATTTTCATTTTGAGCTCGTAAGACTGAAAAGGTTAATAGGGGTACCTCAATTACCGCATAAGAGCTAAAAAGGATATAAGACCACCTAGCATCGCTTTGTACAAAGCTTTTTTCAAAAAAAGTTGAACAAAAAAAGGCCTGCACTTTACCAGTCTGTGAAACGTGCACTCGACAGACCATTAACTGTAACTTATATAGGTATACTCACAAATAAAACAGTATTTAAAATATTAAATTTAACAGTAGTTTTAACAAAGTATTGGAAACAATGGCACTGGTAATTCAATGTAAAAGAAACAGATCATATCAATAAATTAGACCGACTTCTGAATAACTGCATTCGATTCGTTTTTAATCTACGCAAATATGATCATGTATCTGCATATCGTTCTCTCTTAAAATGGTTACCCATTCGGGAGCGCAGAGCATTGAGAGCTTTGACAACCCTATTTTCTCTTCTTAACAAACCCACTTCACCTTCTTATCTATCTTCTAACTGTCAATACTTATGCTCTGCACATACCAAGAATCTTCGGTCCGCTAATAATCGTCTTCTTCGATGTCCTTCACACCGCTCTGGTTTTATCAAATCCGCTTTCTTCGTCCAGGCAGTCTTCCTTTGGAATGAGCTCCCTCAGAGTATCAGAATGGTAACTAGTCCGTTTACTTTTAAAAAAAAAGTTCGTGAGCATATTTACAAGAAGTTGGTAGATTCGTCTCGTAATTAAGTTGTGGTTGTTGTCTTCTTACGATCTCTGAACTTTAAATAATGTTGTTTTATGTATGTATAAGTATTTATAGTTATTAATATTTATATATGTATAATATTTGTTGTATATTTGTATATATTTATTTTAATATTCATTACTAATATCCTTTTTTCTGTTATCGCACCTACTGTTTTTTTGTCTCTGCATCACCCTAAGGTAGACTGGTAGAAAATGCCTAAGGCATTAAGTCCGCCTTTGTACAGTTTTTTACTTGTGCATAAAGTTTTAATAAATAAATAAATAAATAAATCATAATAAAAACGAAAACTTTTCTTGTTACACTCAAGTTGAACCGAAATGGACATAGTTTTAAACGCACTAGACATTTTTAAAAGGCTATTTTAAGGCTTAAAATTGACGTTTCATTCAGTGGCCAGTTGTAAGAGGTTGAATGAGTAAACCTAGTATGTGGTGCCGGTCACAAGGGACACGAGATATTTCAAAAAACTGCTGAAATCTTCAGAATACTAAAAGGCCGATATTTAACAATGAATTTTCAGTACAATTGTTACCATGTTAAATTACATCAACTGGGAATACATAAATCGATTTAATAATATCAAAAGCTTAATAAGAAACTAGCCATCAACAGATTTATGTTTTTTTTTTTTCTTTAATAAACCGTCTTCTAAGCTGTGGGGAATATCGGCGAAAACGTCTTATTAAAATAAAGTAACCCCTATTGTTTGTCACTAACAAAGTCCCATCACTATCAGCTACTATTTTTTTTTTTGTAAATGGCATCTTGGTTCCAGTTCAACCTAGAAAGTGGTCGTCTGCTTAACCAGGCAATTCCTGTGGATGCCTGGAGTTTAAAGCCTCCAGTCAGGGCATAAAAACATCCAAACTAAGCGACTACAAGCTAAGGGCACCCCCTGTAGAGTACGAGCCTCCACTTAGGGCGTCGCTGGTTGAGGACAGCAAAGGGACAGGCTGGATCTGAGTGATATTATTTAGTGACTATCAGCTAGTAACTTCCACCAACCACTTAAATGTGAAGCAGTCGAAGTAGCCGCGGTCAGCCCTCGTGTCGAGAGCGGCATTATGAGCGTCTGCTATGCCCAACCCTCGTTCAGAATCCAAATTGGAAATTTAAGAAATGCTCTTTTGTTCGCTGCGATCCTGGTATTGTTGTTGCTTATTAGAGTTTCATGACACTGCATTTTAAGTATTCAGAATTAATGGGTTGTCTTAGGAGGGATAAAAAAGTTGCGAATTGCTAGATGGATAAAGTAAAACTGGTTCATGCCTACATGATTATTTTGGGTCTTACATGACATTAACAGGAAGGTGTTGTTGCTGGTTGCTAAAATTGACTGTATTTTGATAAAATCCTTACTAAAATTATAAAAACGAAAGTATATTTGCTTGTTTGTTCACGCCTACATGGCTAAACCGATTTTGATTCAGAAATAGTTGGGACCCTGGAGACATAGGCTAACTATGAGCTAGGTTTTTTTCAAAAAGTGAGAAATGAGGAAGAAACAGGGAAAAAAACGGAAAACTTAGCTTTGCTATTACAATAAATGAGGCGCTAGGGCAAAAACTACAAGTAGAAGGTACCTGCAACTCAGGAAAGGGGAACTGTTTCTCCGAATTAAACGCGAGTGAAGCCGCGGGTAGAATCTACTAAATAATAAAGTATGCATAACAAATAATAGGCCCACCTTCTTTGAGAGTACGCAATATTGGATTTAGAATGACATCAGTCAGACATCAATATGTCAGACTTGTACTGACTAAAACACACTCATGTTCTTTTGCCCTTTATGTTCCGGGGCCGCGGTATCTCTTTCAAACAACTCACAACCCCTGCAGGTCACTAACCGTTGCTTCACTTCTGAAAAGCACTATTCGCAAGTCGGTTTCTACTGGGCCAATTTAAATAAACCCAAAATTAGGTTCATTAAAATAAATGAAAACTCAATATTCTAAAACTTTAGAATTTTCAAACGTCAAACGTTTTTGTCAAATACGTTTTAATTATAAAAATAATAACATTTCACTTCAATTTTTCTTCGTACATTATTCGCTTGAAACTCTTATATGTCTAAAAAATGGATACTGCCCGGGGCTCATAGACTCGCATTTAAGGACGTCAGAGCAAGCTTGTATGAGAAATACAATATAAATTATTCAACAAAGGCAATGAGCCCACGTTTCATCTTTTCCATTATGTATAAATATTTAGAGAGATACGTTCTTGTTTAACCTTATTTCGTAAATTAACAACGTGCCTAGATTACATGGTGTGTTGGCAAATTAATATTTGTTTAATTAATTCAAGTAGGTTACTATGATTTATAATTTGCGCACTCACACGTGCAAATATTTAATTTTTATCTCGTTTATGGTTTGCTTGACTCGATATTGTTTTAATATTAAATCATGATTTGCTTATATCTTGTTTCATTTTGTATCTTGCAACCCAAACCCCGCGTAGACATTTTAAAATGTCTGGAATGTTGATGGACTTTTTTCGTTTAATTCGTTTTACTTAGTTCTTTTGGGATTCTTCAATATTAAAGAATTGTGTGTGATTTGCATAATAAAACACCACTCGCATTAATAAGGCAAGCTTTTTAAAAGCTTTACGAATAAAATATATAGTGCTAAGCTACAATAAACTTTATTTTTACGAGTTTTTTCTAAGAAAATTGTAAAGACAGATGAAATTTTCACGATATTAACATTTCTCGTGTAAAATATACATGCCTATTTCCCCAAACATTACTAGCTCCGAATTCGTAAAATGATACAAGACCTAGTAATAACTCTTCGGTTTACTCCTCGAAATTAAAACGAAACCTATTTATTACAAAATACTAGGGTAACACGTGCCATGTATATTTTATTAGGTACAAAGTTACGGTTAAAACTAGCCACAACTATTGGAGCCAACTTTAAGTATGTACCTACTAAATTAGACTGAGGGACCGTATCATGAATAATTGTAAGGCAACAAACATTGTTTAGTTTAATCAAAGAGCCAGCGATTGCCTTCAGTAACCTCATCTGTATAAACTTCGCAGTAAATTCAATTAATGCTGGGATCACAACAATAACAGTTTTCGGTAATGATGTTTGTATTCAAAGTGTAGCTTGCATGTTTCCTAGCCTAATTTACCTATAATGATGTAATCCTCTGTTAATTAGCATTGTTGTTTACCGATAATTTGATTAGAAATTGTGGTGGACAGGTTGACATTGTAGTGTGGCTTGTCATATGGAATTATGGTTTGCAAATTAATATCCGGTTTTGGAAGGTTTTAATTTACAATCATTATGGTTATTGAACAAGCCTTCAATTTAATTTGGTGGTGATTTTGTGCTGTGGCTATCCTTTCTTTTTTTAGGGATAAAAATCATCAATTAGCTTACCCTGGAGTGCCAGACTTTTACTGACTAAAACCTATACATGTCCCTTTTTGCCTTTTATTTTCCAGGGCCGCGGTATCTTTTCGAACAACTCGCAACCTCGGCAATCTCGCAGGCCACCTCTACCCTGTCGTTCGCAAAACATACAGACCCACGTCTACGGTGGCTGGGTGTCGTCTCAAACGTCCTGCCACCTCCTTCGCTAGCATAACTGCTTTGCAAAAATTCGTGACCGCTGTGACTACTTTAAAAAGGAATTGATTTCATCAAATAAATATAAAGGGCAAGCACTTATTAATCAACTCCTCGTGCTCCAAACAAATCAACATAAACATCCACAAACATAATATGTACATCAAAATGAACATCGAAATAATCTAATAATCAACCATCTTTCTTAAAGTGTTTTAGTACAACTGAAGCAGTACTCATCCCACAAGAAATAACATAAGAATGAAACTTGCAGGAATATCAGAGGCAAAAGCCTACAGCATTTTATTTTGTTTGCTTTCAAAAAGGAAGGCATCAGCTAGCTACAAAAGAGCTCTTACCTTCTACAATTAACAACGAGTTGTTAAGAGGAAGACATTTCTGCATTTTTCAAAACATTTTTTTTTTATTGTTGATTTAATTTTCTAGCACATGCAGTAAGGACTCATTTTAGTAGTACCGGAGTAGGCATTTTCTTAAAATGGCATAATCAGCTTACAATAGCGCACGGACGAGACACGAGACCTTCCCAGCCGATGCCACATGCATTTGATTTTTTGGTTCTAGAACATTAAGATTCTTTATGATAGTCTGCTTCATCATTTTTAAAACAAAATTAGAGTTTACATCAAGTTCGGATTTTATTTTTTAACGACTACTCCAAAAGGATGAGGTTATCATTTCGACCGTATATTTTTTTGTATTCTTTTAATCGTATTCTCCGTAAATGTTGTTTGCCGATTTTATTTATGTTGCTTGGGGAGTTTATGATAACAAAATAAAAAAAAGAATACCAAAAGTTAATACTCGATATGAGTTTGTGTAAGATACCCGCATACGATAACTAAAAAACCCGAAATAAAAATAAATTAGCAACAAAAAAATAGCCGGTTCGCAATAAACCACTAAAGTGGAGAATAACTTTATTCTTCAATCACTTCAGCCTACTTAAAAATTACTCTATCCACTATTTGGGTACATGCATTTTTTTTTCAGTGTCTGAAATACGCCCGATACTAAACCAATTTTGTTTTCTCCATAATATATACTACATAAAGAGCTAGTACTACCATAAACAAAACGTTATAAGTTTCACTTTAGGGAATCCAGCAATAGTGCTAACAGGAATACTCTAAGCACAAAGTTTGATATGTTGCGACATAATTTTCTCAACAACAACTCATAACGTGGGTAATGAAAACGTTCTATCGCCCTTCAAGGCTTCTACAAATAGGTGTAGGGGTACTCAAGGGAAATCATAAACAAACACGCCATTGTAGCGAAGTGTGAGCTAAAGTTGCCAACATAAATAATTCTATATTTTATTTCATAAATAAGTACCGAGGCACACTTCTAGTGCCTCCTTGAGGATTAAAGGATTAGATTGTATTTTTTCTTATTTATTTCTTTGACCTATGTCGATATCCTCATGTATGCGTGGGTGAATAGAATAATATGTTTATGAATGTTTTATCGCCTCGCTAAAAGGGCGAATGTTGTATCGTTTTTATTGAAGACATTACTACTTGGATACTACTAACGATCAACTTTAAACAATTCATCACTAATTTTAGAATGCATTACTTCAAAAGGTTTAATAAAACCTTTACGATATTAAAACAAAATCATCCAAATTATAGCTATAAACACTACTGTATTATCCAAAAATCGGTCAATTTCGGCTTCCATTCGCTAGAATGGAAATAAAAGCTTTTTCACACGACCTCATACTCATACTGACCCGCCCAAAAAACTCAAAAGTGCACTGCAAAAAGATTTAAAAAAATCTGTCTCCTCGACTCATTAACTAGGTCTTAACTTACTCATCGCAGCTCAGCTAATTACAGGAACATCTGTATCACACGCTTGTACATGATACGGGCATTAAGTGCGCCCCATTGTCTCAAGGGCTGTCTCGTGCATCAAATGACTTGTTTTTTATCACTTATTCTTTGTGTCGTGTCTTCCTTATATATGCAGTAATTTGCGCTGGGAACTCGTGTTGTGATATGTAAAGGATTTTAGGCTTGTTGGAATTGTCATGTTTTGTTGGTATATTCGTATGTTTTATGAGTTTCTCGTATGTTTGACTACAATATTTGTGTCTGTTTGGAGGTCTGACTGGTATAATATCTGTGGTTTTCTTCGTCGCTGTTCTACTTCAAGAGCCTTATTTGAGCTTACTGTTGGATTTTTCTATCGCTTAACTTACAAAAACTGCTTTAAAGTGATCATCATCATTTTTCTGCGCTTGTCCCATTCTATTTGGGGTGGGCGCAACACTTTTTTTTTCTTCTATTCTCCCACATCAGACGTTACAGCATCATACACTTCTTTCTCCTTCATATCCTTCTTATTATTCCTTACACAATCCATCCATGTTTTCTTTGGTCTTCCTCTCGCTCTCCGTCCATCAACATTCAGATCCAACACTCTTTTAGTCACATATGCTTCATCCCTCCTCATTACATGTCCATACCAAGACAAAGGACTACCTTTATTTTTTTCTGTAACAGGCGCAACTTTCAAACTTTCTCTAATATACCCATTCCATACGTTATTCATTCTTGTCACTCCACATATCCATCTCAACATTCTCATCTCCGCTACATGCAATCGTTTTTCATCCACCTTTTTACGGCCCAGCATTCTAAAGCTGCTCTAAACTCACTAAAGTCAAATCCAATACTCAACTCTAGCTATTGCAGTAGTCCACTAGTAAACACAGTCGTCCTCCAAAGTGCGCAAAAATACCCAGTTTACCATCCTCTACATCCAGTTTGACCTAGCCACAACAATT
Source organism: Ochropleura leucogaster (assembly GCA_958449745.1). Lineage (NCBI taxonomy): Eukaryota > Metazoa > Arthropoda > Insecta > Lepidoptera > Noctuidae > Ochropleura > Ochropleura leucogaster. Next base: position 10,606,861 of record OY288212.1, read on the forward strand.
AATCTTTTGGTATATGTCACTTGTAATACTCATCTTCAACACCATATTGTTGAGCTATTCAAGTCTACATTTGATTGGCATCATCAAAAAGTTTCAAGCATCATTTCCGTTCGTTACTCGTTGGTACACCGACCTCTTTTAAGTTCGCGTCCTAGTCTCAAGGACCCGCTTCAATTGACTTGTTTTTTGTCGCTTATTCTTTGTGTCTGGTCTAGGTACCTTATATGGCATGTAATTTGCGATCTCATGGTATGTGGATTAGGCAATTGAGAGAAAGGGTTCAGACTTTCGTTAACTTTTAAAATTTTATACTTTTTCAAAGCCAAAGGAATAGGCCATTTCCATAGGCCATTTCAAATCATTTTTTGTATTTAAAATTGATCTTCTAAAATAAACTGGGACTGAAAGTTACACATAAAAGTGGGATCAATATCAAAAAGTTATTCCTGAAGCTCGTTTGAAAAATCCTTGCGTCGCATCTTGCATTCCTATAGACAGTAATTTGCTCTTATTGTGAACGACGACATACATTTCCATGCGGATATGTTACATGGTGTTGTATTTCAACAAAAAATAAAACTGTTCTTCTTAGAAATGTTTATTTATTGGGGTGGGCTTGTCGAAGTTTAAGATGCATATATCTAAAACTAGCTTTGCCCGCGGTTTTGCTCGCGTTAAAGTCGGGGCAACACAGTTCCCTTTTCCTGATTTGCAGGTACCTTCTACCTGTAGTTTTTGCCCTTGCGTCTTATTAAATTGTAATAGCAAAGCTAAATTTCCCTTATCTTCCCTCTTTCTCCCTCATATCCCACTTAAAAAAAGTTTATATTCGTCTCCGGGATCCCAGCTATCTCTGTACCAAAATTCATCCAAATCGGTTTAGTCATTTAGGCGTGAAGACGTTACAAACAAACAAACTCGCTTATTAGTCTGCAAAGTAGCAAAAAACTCAAATATTTTGTAGTATCAAGTATTTTTACCGCATTTTAATCTGCATATGTGTAACTTTTTGCGTGCAGGAAAAGCTATATTAAATTAGTAAGGAAGGATATAGTAAAGTAGTCGGCTTAGTAGGGTAGTGCGTTCGTACGATATTTAAACTAAAGTTGTATTACATAATTTATCCCGCATCCTATCGCTTAACATAGCGATATCATGACCATCAACCACTTAGTGCCATTTAATCAAAACTAAATGCACAATTTCCCATAGTTAGCCACTTTCGGCTCCGACAAAGTGTTAACTATCTTCTATGTTACTTCAAAGGGTTCTTACCAACTGGTAACTAACTTGTTCAAATCCCTTCTCAAGTGTAGTTAGGTATCACTGGAATACATAAGCACATCAAGTCTCAACTTGTCGATAACTAACGGACTATCAGTACGAAATAAAAAAAAACAGAAGTTCCACTTCATATAATCTTGGTATATCTAAATATATTATTAATTCCGAAAGCGGCTTTGCTGCAATTTAACTGCAAGCGACAACGCCGGTGCAATTTCTATTACAGATCCGAAGTACAGGCGCCATGGCGAAGTCAGCTACCGCCTGACGCAGGTCCTCATCGTACACGGAAGTTCTTTGCAGCCCGCTCCCCAGAGCGGGGGAAGTTATTTGGTTTCTTCCTATCCGCAATAAAGAATTAAACGCAAGGTATTTCTTGAATATCGCTCAGACATGTGGTTTCCTCACAATTTTTTCTTCACCGAAGCAAATTATCATATCATTATACAATGCACATTAATCCGAAAAATCAGAGGTACTCGAGATTTATGCCATGACGGTCCGACTGGCTCACCACTGGGTATCATCACTGGTGGTCATTTAATTTAGTGATTTGTCAAATAAAAACCGTCCTGTCGCCACGTGAAAGACTACCAGTGACATATTTATTACTAGTTCACCGCAGCGTCAGGCAACGTTGTCATCTTCTACAGAACCATTTCTACATACATAGCTACATAGAGCTAGTAGTGTTAGTGTGGTCACTTTCGAAAGTGTGCAGGTGGCTTTACTCTTCCGCCGAGACACTTCCAGACAGGTCGATGACGAGAGTGTCTATGGGAACGCTCATGTAGCGGTGTTCTTTTTCTGTCTATACTTATATTCTTGCATATAGTGCAGGTATTTGCTGTTCGTGATTCATGTTCTGTGTGGACTTGACCTTCTGTATCTATCTTTATAAAACCATGAGTTTGGAAATCATTACTTACACCGTAATTTCAAGTGTTAGGTTATTTAGTGATATTGGAAACTTGGAAACATAAACGTTCTGTGAAACATTTATGCGGGTACTAAGTTCAAATTTACTTGTATGGGTACCTGAGCCTCAGTTCAAAGTGTTTGCTTAGGGCTTCTGTATTGGTCATAAAATTAAACTGGTATTAGTTCTTGACAAAGTAGAAGCTATTTGTACCCCAAGTAAAGTTTAACAAACCTTCATTATATTATATGCTTGCTGAAAAATGGCATTGTTAAACATAGGCCTTTAGTCATATCGTTGTGGCCGCTTGCGTCCAATTTTAAATTTTCACGCATCAAATATTTGCATGAATTGTGATAAATTGACACACGCATTCAAAATACAGGGGTTGGCTTAAATGGTAGGTGAAAAATCAGAGAGCGTTTTTTTTTTGTACAGTCAAAAAAGAGCAAAATTTTGAATACATAATCTGCTTTTTTCTGCTCGAACATAATCCACCTTTGGGCGGGAGGGAGTCGACCATAATCCACCAGGCCGAGACAGAACTGAAGGGTTACCATGACATCTTATAGCAGTTCTTATTCCTGTGTGAGAAAGATTTGGTGCTAGACACCCTGTATAGCTCTGTCTCTTTCCCAGTGGAATAAGTTCTGCTGTAAGACGTCATGGTAGGGTAGCTGTCCCTTAGATTCTAGCACATTCCGCTTTTGACGATGTGTTTCTTCTTCAGCCACGTCGTCAATCGCTTCAAGGATTTAGTAAATCAAGCATATTCTTACTTTACTTTCTATTATATTTTTCGTTAAATGTGGCAAAACTGTACCAACATTGCTCTAATTACAATGTGATACCTAACATCTGTGTGACAAAAATCACCCTTCTCAAATAGAAGATGATAATCATCAGATTTATTAAAAATATTTAAAAACAATATTATTTATAAAAATATATATTTAAGACTTATATTGCCAAATAAATAGTTCAGTTTATCTTGTATTCGAAAAAAAACTTGGTGAAATGTATTATTTAGTTTCACAAAACATTCTAAATACGACCAAATTATTTCATAACAAACATGTTCTTTGAATCCGACAATATCAAACTCTACTTAATATGTGAAAGAAACAACCTTTTCCATGTACCCGGAATACTTACATAAAGACAACAATACGTATAATAATGTACCGAATTTATTATATAGGGTACTTCCAAACGATATTGCTTATATTAGATTTTTTAAGGCCCTCGTTCCTAGGCCAGTATTAGGCAGTTACGTAATACTCAATATGGTACAGCCAAGCCACGAGTTCGCTTTGAATAAATAAGATCTTGCTATCTAGGTTTTGATTATCTTGCGTCGGTTTTTATGGTTCTGTCGTAATAATTAATGTTTTGGTATGCTTTTTTCTGTCTTTTGCAAGAAATGTGAAATAAGTTGCTTAGCAATATATTTCCCTATAATTAAGATTTCTTTATGAGAGAAAACTTGTAATTTTTCTCCCGTTGCTGTTGCAATTTTTCTCAACATAAAAATAAATCGTATCTGCATAACAACAAAATTAATATTATGATCTTTCGACTGCTTTTAAAGCTAAGTTAGAAGTCCATGGGCATGATATTACCCACAACAAAGAAGAAGAAGAATAAATACACTATCTTACATCGTAATTACTCTCCTGCAGGTACACTACCGTACATCACTGAAACAGTCCATTGATGACTTTTTAAAGCATCCTCCAATTGATTAATAAGATAGATAGAATATTCTTTATAATGTACACTATATAAATTACTAGAATTACAGTTTTGAACTTATAAATGTGTGGTGGTACAATAGGCGGTCTTATAGCCTAAAGCGATATTTTCAAGAAAACCTTCGTATACATTACAAAAGGTACATTTATAAAAACTAATACTTATGAAGTGAGTAGACAAGGTGGCTCTTGGGCGCCCTGCCCATGTCAGTAATTCCTTAGCCGTACAGCTTGAACTGTCAAGGATTTTTCCAAAAGCTAGTAGAATAGTAGAAATCGCCATCTCCAGTTCTCCGTTCAGGTTCTCCGATGACCACAGATAATATTCAATATCTAAACTCTTTTCCTCTTTGTTCGACTCGCACTTGCCACGTTTTCTTTGATGTACAAATACCCTCAGACTTGATTACCGCTCGTTTATTATTAGGGATAAAATCAGTAGACGCTGTGTTTGATTCTTTTGTGTTTCCTTGCTTATTACCCTCTCTTGTCTGGAACGTGACTATGAGATTATCATTAGCGTTTGGTAGACATATCAATTGGCTTCTGAATTTATTCGTATTGGTACGCGTATCTCAGTTCATTAAGGAATCAAATTTAGTAATTTACTGTCTGTTCTTACTTCACTATAAACCAATGTGAAGAATGACAATAATCCATTTTCATTCTGTTCCAGTTACAAGGTCGATTTTTATTGGATTTGCATGGTTTGGGGCGATTTATTTGGTTAATATTACACTTGACGTGTTAACAATTTAATACAAGACATGGTGCTCTGAACAAAAACCTTAGTAAGATTTAAAAAAAAAACGAATTCATTTTGCGCATAATATCTTCATCACCAATACCTACTGGTAAAACAAGCCAACTTTAAAGCAAGTTTACTCAACGAACCAGCATCAACTTTAATATTAAAAAATCCAGACTCATTTAAAACTACCCCTTCTACCAACAGCTCAAGGCATTTACAAGTCTTCTCACCACGTCACTAAGTACATACTCCTCTAACATATTCAAACGGTGCATATAGAAACAAAGCGCTGAACCGTGAGAGCACTAGCACTACTCCTTCTCATATACTGCACTCGAACGAAGTGGAAGGGTGCGCGTTGGACCAATGACGTCACCTCCCACCCTTACACCAAGTTTTTACATACGCCTGTGAACAAACATGGCAGCATGGCAGTCGTGAGTGTGAATACGAATGGCCACTAAATGCCACTGTGTATTAATGACAACGAAAATTCATTACGTTTTATTGTAACCTTCGCCAGTTTGTTCGTAATTAAAATTCTGCTGTATAACTTTTCTGTTTTATAGCTGAGCCAGTATTTACGCTGAGTTTACGACATGATTGTTGTTTAGCTTTTTAAATTGTTAATTTTCGCGGGAAAGTTTGCGTGAAGTTAATAGGGGAGGCTTTTCGGTTTTATTTCTTTCAGTGTGCAGTACTGAAAATCTGGTCTGAACATATCTGAATTAATTAGAGTTTAGGTTAGGTTACGTTAAACTAACATTACCTACTCCTGTTGCATTTTGTTTTTGCGGATGCGAAATCATCAAATAACTTCCCCCAATAATTCTAAACCCCACCCATGTTCCTTTTATTGCCCTTTATGTTCCGGGGCCGCGATATATCTTTCGAACAACCCGCAGCCTCGGCAGGCGGTGGCTCTGGAAGACATCTCTTTGAGGCTATGACACAGCCTGTCATGACTAGACGGTAGGGCGGTGAGCTGCCCATTATTTACTATCCACAGACCCGCATTTACGGTGGCCGGGAGTCGCGCCCGACGCCCGACGCCTGCAGCGTCTCCCAAAAAATTCTTGTTAGAAAACCCCTCTGGTATGTAGAGGGGTTTTCTAACAAGAATTTTTAAATCCCTCTAAATTTTAAATCACATTTTGAGCACAATGTAATTTCCATTTTTTTTTCGTAATTATAACTTACAAAGATGCGATGATAAAATCATAAGACGCATTCGTTCCCATTTAGCAGTAATCATAGTAACAAGCTAATTGTTTTACTCGGAATGGACTCACAAACGTGATCACAGATTAATAGGGTAGAATTCCTCACAACCTCTTAATCACTCAGTACTGGATATTGAGTAAGAGGTCCTCGCTTAATCGAACGTGGTGGATTTGAATGTCCATCTTAACTATCGAATACGTTTAAAGGATGTGTGGCTGGATAATTGTTCCATGTATATGTGGTCAAAGAATAAACTACCTCTTTCTAATGATTTGGGTGAAAATAGAGTTGAAGTCTCTCTATTATTTTGGCTATCAGTTATTCCCTATCTGCCACCACCATCATGATCTATTTTTGATTGTGTAGTTTATTTTTTAAATTTCAACACGCTCATGGCCGTATTAATTTTTTCTAGGCCCTTCAGGGTTAATTCCGATCGTCTATTTATTACAACCGAATACACAAAACAAACGGAAATGTATCATTCCTACGTTCAAGGTTAAGTTTACCTCCCTAAAAATATACCCATGATGAAATATAATTTTGTAGGTAAGTATATTTTTAATATCAGAACGAATAGGTACGTATTTGAAAAATTGTATTAACCTCTGTTAAGACCAAATGTGTGGAGTAAAGTCATCGAGGTTTTTACGATTCAAGTAAACTACATCTAAAAGATAACAACATTATCACCATTGTCCTGCCCTTGTCCCATTCAATATGGGGTCGGCGCAACACGTTTTTTTCTTCGTTCTCTCTTCTTTACATAACCATACTAAGATAGACGACCCCTCTCAATTTTCCTCTAATATTCTTCCTCACCTTATCCATTCTTGGCACTCCACCCATCCATCTCAATGTTCTCATCTCCGCTACATGCAATTGTTTTTCATCCATCTTTTTTACTTAGCCCAAAAGAAAACATAACAGCATAAGGAAATTATTTATTTATTTTTTTATATAATTTACCAGTAAAATGTTGTGAAAAAAAGTATTTAGAAAAAAAAACAAACCTCCACGTCAGTTTATCTCTTTGGGCAAATCAGGACAAATAGCCAACGGGTAAGTATCTTATGGTGTTCGTATGAAATGATGGTAATACATCACTGTTAAGTGCGTCCCAACAAACCATGAGGCCTTTAAGGCACCTTAGGAGTCTCCTATTACCATTGTAAAGGACAAGAATTATGTTACTTGGAGGTAACATTGATAGATCTGTTTTGGTGTGTTGTAAAACTTAAGCCATTTTGTTGCATCATTTACTTATACGAATTATTTGGGCGTATATCGTTTTTGCTGCTTCTAGGGGTATTAAATCTAGTCACTTAAATTAGTGGTGCTGAAATTAGGCAATTTTTGAATATCATAATTAACATGACGGAGTCTCACGTAACGCCTGTGCTTGAGATACTTAATAAGTAAAGTAAAGTTGCAGAAGGACAGGCCTTTTGCGTCTTATAAACGTTCCTGATACAGCTACCCTATAATGTCGTCTTAAAGCAGAACTAATTCCACTGACGGAAAGAGACAGAGCTATACAGGGTGTCTAGCACCATCTCTTTCCTTCAGCGGAATAAGTTCTGCTTTAAGACGTCATAGTAGGGTAGCTGGTCGTCGTAAAGGCTCATCGAAGAATAAAAGACAAAGAAAACTTTGCTCCAGATGCTAGTATTTTTAAGACACACTGGTTGAAGCTTTTAAATTACTTCTCGATGTTGCTCTCTCAGTTTTGAAAAATCTCGTGAGACATTTACTTAAAATAAAAATAAATCTTTACTATAAAGTGTCATATTCACCCCGGAATGACCCACCGTTGGATATAGGCCTCCCTTCTCTTATACCATTGTTCGTTTAGATGGCCTTGGCTTTGGTTGGGTTGGTTTTATAAGATGTGCAGCTAATAAATATTCCAATAACAAAATTATCTAGCTAAACATAACTTCCCTACATATTGTACGTACATGTTCTAGATGCGAGGTAAAACTTTTACCAGATAGGGTTTCATAAGGTCTTAAATTTCAATTTCAGAGGATCAACGCGAGCATTTGTAGACTGAGGCAGGCAACGCCGGGTCGTATGCTGAAGGTAATTCTTACATCTAACTTCTTATAAAGAAAATTTCATTTCATTACAACGGATTCGTTGAAGATAATTTATTATTGTAAGTCTGGATTAGAATTTAATTCTTCGGGTTTCGAGTGAAATTAATTGTAGTTAAAGTTTCTGATTTTATCTTTGAAATAGGACTCGTAAAATTTTGTGAGTGTAATTTTAACAATCAAATGCGATCAAATAAATATCCATAATTTCTACAGCAAGTAATTTCTAAGCTGTTGCAAATACTCTCTAATACTACAACCAGCTTATAAGTGTTGAATAACCAAAAAAAAAACTTAACAGCTTTTTATTAAAATATATATTCCAATAATTCAATCAGACTCTCAAATAAATCCGTACTTTTGTTTCGTATACAATACATAATATCAATGAAAATGAATAGTGAATACCTTAAAGTTCGATTCCAGGATAAGCTTGGCTTTTACCATTGATATACGAATAAAAAAGGCATAATATTTTTCTGCATTTAATTCATGTTTCTTTTTAGACTGGGCCTTGTCGTTCTATGAAACAATTTCAGCCCTGGTCCAGTTTTCAGTAGAACATTCGGCGACGGGCTACGATCGCGATGTATTTGACTAAATATTTCATATACGAGTGTACAGAGCGCCCTGTGGTAAGTAGTACTCTGATCGGACGGTTTAGATTTTAGGACAATACCTTTTGTGTTTGATTCGTAGAGGAATTAAACACAAAAGTTTTATCTTATTTGATATTGACAGTTAAGCACGATATCGGTTATTGTATTCCTGTTTTAACCTCCACCATGATTGAACCAGTCTTCTTAAGCTATACATAAACTTTACTTACTAGATAGAGTTCAGCATAAGGTTTAGGATTTTTTTGTAGGATTAGCCCGCATGCATATTTTTCAAGAATAATTGACCAGTTGAGCAGTTACAATCACCATAATAATCATTAATTCTCACTACTATCTAACCACATAGAGACTGTCTGAAAGATGATATGGCTAGAAAGAAAGTGATTTCTAAGATGAAGAGTAAACTCGGTGACTTTTGTTGGATTTATGGATTTTTTTGCCACCGACTTCCAAAAATAATTTTCGTTTTTTTTCAGACTTTTTAGTAACGGTACGGTTTCCAAAAAATCTTATCGAGTATTAATTTTTCATTGCTAGTAATAGATTTTAGCAAATTGTCCTTATACATAAGAAGAAATATAGTATGCATTATAATATCAAAATCGCGTAATAAATATACAAAAAAAACTGTTGAATTAGGGACCTCCTCCTTATTTGAAGTTGGTTAAAGAGAGGTATACAAGAAGACATACTGAGGAAAATAAATCGAGATCAGAGTAGCAACTGACTAACAGCTACCTACCTCACCACGTCCAACAACGCAGGACCAAGAACTTTAGTTGAACTACAGCCAACTCCCAACTTCTTGGCGCTGAGGAATGGTCCCATTATGCCTGTGACTGATTTCTTATTTATTGGCCACTCGTGAGCTTTCCTACCCTACTTACACGAATTTGCATTTTATGATGAACAATGCCTGCGTTTTTGGACATAATATTGTCCAATGTTGGCCAAAAAATATGATCGTTTTAATGGTGGTGGAATAATAATTAGTGGGTTGTCTGCGCTTTTGGTTCAGTTATTCTATACAGATGCTATTTAAACGGGTCACTTGGCACTTCGTGCAGTAGTCCATTTCCATACTTAGACAATATTTTATAATGAAGAATGAAACTGACTATTTGTGTGAGTCTGTCACCTTTTTAGGCTGAGGCCATGATTATTCGATCTCATTTGGCCCACAGGTAGACTATGACTGAATACGTCGTGTTTGACTGCCTTCCTGGTTTAGTGGTCATAAGTTTTGGGTTTGCTTGCCGGGTCGGGCACAGTGTTATTGGGTTTTACCATCAGGGATATTCTAGTAACGGCCAGGGAATCTGGATTTGTGCCCGGTTGATGGGAATCGGGTCGCCGGTTATTACATGAGACTTAAACATAACGAAATTTGGGAGGATACAACTATACATGAAACGCCATAGACATGGCCATTATTTTCCATCAAATGAACACTAACTGAATGCACCTTTTTCTTATCACAAACATCAAATTTGTCACAGAAATACACACCAAAGCAGTTCCAAACAGGAATATAAAAAAACTACAAGATCGAATATCATTCCAAAAAAAAAAGCTTTTTACGATGCACCAAACTTTGCAAGCGTAAAGAGATTCATGAAATATTATCGAATATTTTCAATACTTTACAAAGGATAAAGGATGCTTAACGAATACTAGTTTTCATTGGCAATATTGCCTTTGTTCACTGACATGAATGGATTACTCTTATTGTGTTGATATTAAACGGGTGGCGATACTTCACGATGCCTGCATTTATTTGAAAAGTACAAGCTCATAACTTTGCAATTCTGTTTTGATCAGGATTTCAATTTTTTAATAAGACCTGATGGACTCTTTGTCTATCTTTGGCGTTTCTAGGGGTTACGTACCTCAAAAGAAAAAAACGGAATCCTATCGCGATCACTTTGTTGTCCGTCTGTCAGTCAAGACCAATTATGTTTGACTGTTTTTTTTTGACTGATTCATCATCTGCCTAGCCTTTTCCCAACTATGTTGGGGTCGGCTTACAGTCTAACCGGATGCAGCTGAATATCAGTATTTGAACTCCACAACAAAGTTAGTACTGGGTAATGCGATACCCCTTGGTAAGACTGCTTGTCAGACTTTTGGAACACTGACTACCTGTAACGACTGTCAAAGATCTACAAATGACAGTCGGGACCAACGGCTAACGTGCTTTCCGAGGCTCGGAGGAAAATCGGTATGTAACGGGTGGTCACCCACCCACAGACGAACCTAGGCAAGCGCGGCTTAACCTAAAGATCGACCCGAGCGGCTGCTATTTATTTAGCCACGAGCTCGTCACTCTTTTTTTTTGACTGATTGGTTGTAAAAATACTCTTCGACTAAAATCTTCCTTTTTTATCTCGAAGTAACTTAGCACTTTGTAAAATATTCATAACAAATTCCATTTCGAATTTTAAAATTTTCAGAAACCACTCAGAATTGCTGATGGTTCGATGCTGTCTATATCAAAATTTTATTTTAAACTTACCCGATGCCAAAAATTCATCGGGACCGTTAACACGTACCCACGGCCTGAATAAAACATTAAAGGGGAAACCAGAAATTGCGTTATAATTTATGAAATCAAAGAATTTTATAGCAACATGAATATTCTTTTATTATTGAAAATATCTCAATTTGCCAATATCAAGAAAAAAAACAAATCATATTTGGAGGTATCTAGATAACGTGCTGGTGATAGATCGAGAACCAAAGCTGGTTACATGCATAAACTTACGGCTTTTTTCATATACAGTGGCCTTTTTTCGTGACGGGTCGGTTGACGCAGCGCGGGTTCGATTCCCGCACGGAACAAATATTTGTATACCTACAGATAGCTGTTTGTGCGTGTGAGTTTAACGTTTGTAAATGCACTGACGATACAAGAGAAATTCTTACTGTGAGGAAAACTTAAAAAAAAAATGGGAGTTGGCAGAAACTACAGAATGTCACCGACTTAGATTCTTACATAATTCTTTTGTTTTATCCACATTCTAATTCGTCATTTGAAAGCGAAAGTCCGATCAAATAATAAATCCCAACTGTAACATACAAGGATTTTTTTTCCTGTTATATTTGGTAGCTAGGTATACGATTTCGTTTCCATTTTAATAAATAAACAGAAAAATACGCACGTTTTATACCCAGCACACTTTTATTACTGCAGATATGACGTAATTCACAATTTCGTATGGGTCCTGAAAAAACCTTGCGAAAAATTCTAATTTCCCAGTGAGCACAGATTAAATCAGTGTCATTTTATTAAAACAACATTCACCGTGACCGCTCGGCCGCCGCTTTTGGCCCGGTATTTGATATAAGTACGGTTACCATCATTGGAATTGGAAGTCAGGACAAAATACATATTATTTGAACTTTATTATTCAAATAAATTAACAAACTGTTCTCGAGTGATAGTCTTAGTTCAATGTTAGGTTAGGTTAGGTTTTTTAAATTGACGTACTTAACTTTACGTTTCTGCATTCACTTACGTATATTGTAACGTGGGTAGTAACAGGTATACTAAGGTTGGAAATTGTTTTGGTCTTTTTAAGTCTATCAGTTTTTTTTTTTGATAAAACTTTGCCCTACACTGGAAATTTCTCATGTATCGTGAGTGTACAACATTTAAACTCACATACACAAACAGCCAGACCCGAAATAACTAGCCGTAGGCCATAAAAATATTTGTTCTGTGCGGGAATCAAGCCCGCGATACGCAGCGCTGCAGTCGATCGCCCATACACCAAAAAACCCGAATGCTATGTAGGCAACGTTACAAGACTAGATTTCATATGGTGTTGCATGGTGACATTAGTCTTTAACATTAAAATCTAATCTTACATAAAAGCCGAAATCTAAGTTAAATGTAAAAATACAAAACTTAAATTCCCAATTTTGTAAAAAACTGACTTAAAATTCAAACCACCTGGTAACCCTATCCAAACGAAATGTTATTCGGTGCTCGCGGTCAAAAGAGTTCCGTACATCGGACGCTGCAGCCCTGTATTTGCATTATCTAGATTCGACCGGGCCGCTCCCATCTCGCGCTTTGCTATATCAAATACAATTTGCGATAGAAGATTTTGTTGGATTTTCCAGTTTTCCTGTGCGTTTCAGTTTGTGTTGTGCAAATTCAGCTAACGTTTTGAAGTATTCAATTTGTTTAATAAAAACTAAAAGTGGAAAGCTTTTTCGTTTCTGATTTTGGATATTCCGAAGGTTCGGTTAAACCACTTTTAACAGGCTATTTTTAAACTATAGTTCTGGCGCAACTTACAATTGTTCAACTTACAATTGTTCGTCATTTCATAACATAAGTATCTAATAAAATATTTATGATTTTACTAAACATTAACCGTGCCTTAGTGCATTGTACGGCTTTGCTTTGATTGGCAAAAACAATGAGTTGTTACAATCACACAAAAGGATTCCACTCCATGCTTGTCATCGTGCATCTAATGACAGTCTGTTGAGCCAAAAATATGTACCTTAATAAGGAACAAAACTCATTTTACTCTCAGTAACGTTCCACAATATTGTATACAAGTATCTCTTTGAATGCATACTCAATTGTGACAACAAGGCTTGAGGAACAATTAATGTGTTGCGGAGTACTGATGAAAATGTCGTGAGGGAAATTTAGAGTTGATAGGAGTACAGGAAGGTCAAAAAAACGATGGATGGACTGTATGAAGAATGATATGGCAAAAAAGTGTCCAATAAAATCGGCGAATAGTAGAGAGTATGGAAGAAGAAGACATGCTATGGCCCAAATAACTGGTTATAAGTCCAGTAGAATGCTGATGGTTGAAGAAAAACAAACAACCCGACTGTCACTTGAAGATTTTTTGACAATCGTTACAGTAATCGTAGGCTACCAGTGTAACCAAAGGACCAGTACTAACTGGGTTGAAAAGGACGGATAGGCCGTCGCTGCATGTAAAATAGTGGTGATCAGTTTTATCCGGTCCTTTAGATTTCAGTCTAGTCGGCCTCCAGCCCGACACCAACAGCGGTGAAAGCTAGTAATATATAAATAATATACATATAATATTATGCCTGAAGCCAACAAGAAAATGACGGTTTTTTTTTTTGTTCGTCCACCTACCATGTATTTACGAAATCGTTTCAATGCGTTCACACTCATCTTTCAAAGACATAATAAAGTACCTATCGTGCAGACCAAAAAATTTTGGCAATTTTTTCAAGTCTTAGATAACCTGGAAACCTAACAACCAGTCACACTAACACCTAATTCCTAAGCTTCTGGAGAATATAAAGGTACTTACAAGTATTTAGGGCAGCAGTAAATTTTCCTTTTATCGCGATTCCGAATGCTACCCGAGGAGTTACGTGACAAAGTCCTCACTTCATTAGAATGAGGCGTGACTGGGTTGATAAAAGACTTCACTATCTTCGGAACATTTCAATAGACTTATTTGGTAGGTATTATAGGTAGGTAAGTACTTAGTAAGTCTTTGTAATTAATGTTGAGTGACATCTATAGAATCTGTAAAAGGTTTTGAGAGATTATTATATTAAGAAAAAAACTCTGGTGACAAAGTTATTACAGGCAAGTATTTTAAAAAACAACTGAAACTTACTTCTAGGGCGAAATTCATAAAAAAATATAATACTGACGGTACTACCTAGACGCAGTTGAGACGCGTTGGTCTCATTTAGCTGCAGTGATGAAATTTACCCTAAATTAAATAAATAAAAGTAGCCTTTTATTTTTATTATAGTTATTTACCTACTTGGAAATAAATTAAACAAATGTAGCAAATTAGCTTTCCAGATTAAATGAGTTTAATTTATTTCACATACTAAACTACATACATGCATTTGTACAATTTTTCATTCGAAATAATATTAATATTATTGCTAGAATTCATAGCATACTTCACTATTAATTTTAAAGTATTTTTTGTTTAATAATAATATACTACAATCAACAATTTAATCCAAGCCTCTTCCAAGGACTTCTATCTTTCTCTACGTTTTATTTTTTTTTAAAAAAGAAACGTTACCTCACACTAGCATTTTTTCCTGTATCGTGGGTGTGTTTACAAACATTTAAACTCACAAACACAAACAGCTAGCCCCAGGAACAACTATCTGTAGGCCATATAAATATTTCGCGACACGCAGCGCAGCAGTCGATCGCTCAGCCACTGAGCTAATTGTGTCATCACTTTTGTTATAAGCAGTTGACTCATCTTTTTGCGGATAGGAAATTATCAAAAAACTCTGGACGGAGCGGGGGAGTGTCAGACTTGTGTGACTGACTAAAACCCACCTATGTTCCTTCTATTGCCCTTTATGTTCCGGGGCCGCGGTATCCTTTTCAATCAACCCGCAACCCTGGCAGGCGATGGCCCTGGCAGGCCCCTCTGCTTTAATGACATCTCTTTGAGGCGCGCGTGGAACCCCTCCAATCTCATGTACGGTTTCCCAGCTCGGCGTTTTCCTACCCTAAATTAAATACAAAGACTAAATAATATCTAGTACCTACTTATGGAGACACAATATCGCAATCATACTCTGTAACCAGTTCACTGCTAGAGATAAGCTAAGCTTGATCCTAAAGTACTCAAAAAATTGAGTTTGAACATCCAAAGAAACAAAAGTGTTGAGGGTAGATAAACTTATATTTTCATCAAACTTATATTACATAGGACTTTGAACTAATACTAGGAGTATTTACCAAGAAATGTCTTCACAGGAAATAATGAGCACACATACTTCAACTGGATCTAATACCTTTGGAATAGTTTCCAAATTTATACCGTCTCCAATTTATAGCAAAACCTTTGAAACTGAGAGAATGTTCGGACGGTATTCCGATATCAATGAATCTTAGCTCTGTTCTCGATCTTGAGACCCGAGGGCCGAGGCCGGGTCGTGACCTGCCTGCCAGGTGCAACTAAGGGCTGCTTCATAACGAAGACTGCAAAAATCCCGATTTTTTGCATACACTCAGTCAGGGGTTTTAAAAATGAAAGTTTTTGTCATAATAAGTTCAACTTAGAGGGCTGAACTTTTCTCAGCCACAAGAACCACAGACTCGAATATATGGTTTCAATTTCAACTTAATACCTTCACTTGTTCTCGAGACAAAGGGTCTTGATAGACAGACAGACGGACAACAAAGTGAAAGGGTTCCGTTTGTTCCTTCTGAAGTACGGAATCCAAAAAAGTGAGTAAAATCCAGAATTTCACTCAAGCTAGACTTATGGTTCATCATTAATTCATCAGTCTATTAGTTACACTTCGAAGTACCAATTTAACATTTAAATTGGACACTAAAATGTTAGGAAAGCACTTCGCATTAATTAGACATAATGTTTATACCCTGTTCTACAAATCTCAAGAACAAAACTTAACATAAAATGTTCCTTAAGAGCGAACAAATCTCATATTATTTCTTTTAATATCGTGTAACAAAGCATTCTTTCACGTTGGTCCGGACTTGCATAATGACTATGTAAGAAAGTTGTGAACGCTTGAATAGACAACAATGAGATTATTAGCTAATTATTCAAAGTCGTGTTGTGTCGCCTGCCGCGCATAACGCGAGTGTGTCGACAGCCTTAGCTGGACCACCCGAACACCGCGAGCTTCGACGCCAATCTAAGGCAACACTTATTCTTTTATTTTACGACCCACGTGTGCCACTGAAGTTTTTGGTGCAGCATTCAAATTATGCATGACATTTTGATTTATGTAATGTGAAATAGATTAAAAACTCCTGTCATTTTTAAATGATTATTAAACGACTTCATCAAAGTATTGTTTCCCCATAACGTCTTGTGTTTGTGTATAATTCAATACTTTACTTCTTCTTGAAAAAATATAATATTTTGTGTGTATCCTTTCCTTACTATATATATTATATATATATATATATATATATAATATTATAAAAGCGAAAGTGAGTTTGTTTGTTTATTTGTTTGTTTGTTTGTTACCTCTTCACGCCTTAATGGCTAAACCGATTTTGATGAATTTTGGTACAGACATAGTTTGGAACCAGGAGACGGACATAGGCTAATATTTTTTTGAAAAAAGTGGGATGTGAGGGAGAAAGAGGGAAGAAAAGGGAAAACTTAGCGTTGCTATTACAAATCAATAAGGCGCAAGGGGAACTGTGTTACCCTAAATTTAAGGCGGGCGAAAGCTAGTTTTTTATAAGTGTTTGTGTATTGATTTGTTCGTCATAACTGGGAGAGTTAGTTGCAATTATAAACTTTCATGTTTTATTCATAAAATACGTATTATTTCATAGTATTATATTGCGTGTCACGTTTTTTTATCAACTTGATCAACACTGTATTATTGTTGCAAATAAATAATTTTGCAATAATTTAATTTTAATAGTAAACATTGGAACAACATTTTCAAATTCCATTAGACGTATAAATTATGGGAATTACCATTTTTCTAAAAAAGAAGCGATCCCCGATCGCACAGCAAAGAGCAGCTGCGCTTCTAAAACCGCGCTAAAATAATTGAAAATTGCTAATACGTACGTAAATAACAGTGCAGGCGGTGTGTCACGACATTTTAATGTTTTATGCACAACGCTACTACGTGTTAATGGCCTCGATGAGCCCCCAACATAAATTTTAGGGCTTTTATCCCATTTTTGTGGCGTTTTGTTGAGCAATTTCCTCCACGATCAACCCGTATGTTTAATGACAACGCCGTACTCTCAAGATTGTCGTAAAAAAGCTATAACACATGAAAATTGCTGTAAAATGCTCTATTGGTGAGATTGGAATAACATTTTAGAAAAGAACTGACAATTGAACGATTACCCAGATGTTAGACTAACATTACTGCAACTATTTTCATAGTATTTTCTTGTATTTATTATGAAAAACAAAATGTCTAGCAAAAGTAGCAAACATACTCCTAGATGAACTTGAATTGCACGGTGCAACTTTAGTAGTAAATATTTTATTAGCCCAGAATGAAAGTTTCACGACGACGTCCAGTAAAGGTTAAATTGATATAGCTTTCAGTTAAGTCCACAGAGGTATTAGACTCCACTTTTACGGCGTGAGAGTAAGGAAGAAAATAAACATTTGAGGTCACTGTTACCTAGTTTATCGCCGATCAATCCGCATCCGGATTCGACATGGATTCAATTTTTCAATTTTCAGAACCTTAAAATGCCTACAAAACGTACATCCGACTCCTATACAAGGGGGCGTATAAAATTTACAACGTGTTTTGCCGAAACGATGTGTTAGTCTGTTTTTAGTGTCGATTTTACGATAAATAGCACCATTTGTTGTTGCCCATTAAGGCTTGACGACGTATAGAATGGGCACTTGAGATTGTGTGCGTCGTTCTGTGTGGATAAACTGCAGTTCCTAGTGGTCCCAATCGTTGTAGCTGTGATACATGTGAGGCAAGAAAACAAATAGTTTTAATGCGCCTGCACAAACGGCTACACGTACAAAATGCGTGTAATTAGACACATATTCGAGGAGGTTTCCGACTGTTTCGCTTTCAAATATCTTACCGCTTTTATTTTGAAATTCAGCAGACTAACGACTAAATGAAGAATGTCACACTTGTCTTAGTGGTTCAGGGCCAGTGTTCACGTTATTATTTTTCAGCGAAATTATAAAGATTAATTACTGCTCCCCTTTGTATAAACCAATATCGATTTATTTTTTATTGGTGGTGTTGAAGCATTTGCCAAAGAAATTATTATACATGCGGTGACAAAGTTAATCATTATTTTTGGAGACATAAATATTGAGCAATTTATTTGAAACAGTATACACTATTTAATATGAAAGATCTGAAAAGTAATCAATCTAATAATATTGATGTCTGTCTACGTTCATATTTCGTTTTATTTATGGCTAGTAGGCAAGTGCACCAGTAGCAATTATTTGAAGATTTATCGCCCGTAAACATTCGGCTGAGAAGTAAACTGCGAACAGGTACAGTGAACATAAAATGCATTCCGGCGCATTATTGTCTCCAAAAGTTGCCGTCAAGTGCTTTAAATTAAAATAATTGCTTTGTCGGACCGGGTTATCCATTTTCGTAGTGTTAGCAGCAAAGGTGCTATGGGATAAAGCAGGCTGTTGCAAACTTATCACGTCAAGAGCCCTTTTCATAAAATGTTTCAAAAGATCAATGTAAAAAGATTTTCAAAGATCTATCTTGTTAGAATGCAAAAGAAATACGCAAAACAAACTCAACGCCAACTTTAACGAAAAAAAAAAGTTTAGGAAACAGAACTGTAAACAATTCTTTGGGCGTAACTACTCAGCAGAATTTGCGTTCCATAACTCAGAGGCGTTATTTACTTTTTTCATTAGCCAGATGGTGAACTGTGGTATTTTGACGTCGATTATTCTCCTAATAGACTATAATAAAGGCCTGGTTGGCGTGATTTTAGCTCAGCCACTGAACTGTCGTTAGGTACAAAATTGGCACCAATTTATTCCCTGTCGCTTTTATCGCCATTTTCTGTGTTAATTGAGACATTTGCACAGAAATTGCTCGCTGTAACAGTGAATGGAAGGTCAGGGAAGCGCGATAACGGTTTGGTTTGAAAGGGGAAAAATTATAACCGCGAACACCTGACGGCTTTACGTCTATGCTTTGTAAACATGCGACGTTTATTTTATAGTGGTGTGACACGATTTTATGTAATAGGAAAAGAGCGGGTTTTGATGGCTTGAACCCAACTTGACAAAGTAATATCATAGTGGAGCCATAATGTGTTTGCGGTACAAGGTTTGGAATTGTTTTGCTGTGGTATTATAGAATGAGTCGCTGATCCTCCTGAAAGTGTTGAATGGATTTTCGTTGCGAGTTGTTTCATGAAACGTGAATCAAAAGGAAAAGGAAGGATGGAAGCCGGGGTTGTGGGTTGTTCGAAATACCTCGGCCCCGGAACATAAAGGACAACAGAAAGAACATGGGTGGGTTTTAGTGAGTCTGACATTCCCTCCCGCTCTGCCCAGAGCAAGAAGAAGATGATTTGGTGATTTCCCAACCGAAAGAAAAAGGAACGTCATCTTCTTTGTATATAAATCCACCTTTTTAATTGTGGGTATAGAAGCAAATCTTCCAAATCTAACATTACAATGTTCATTGTAACTATGACTTGCTATGCAAAATGCAATCACTCAACCATTCCACCCATCAAAATTAAATGGTTTCTCCGCATACAAAGTAGAGTAAGACATAACGACAGATTTGCCGGCATGATATGCACATATTACGTGTCGTCGATATGCTAAACGCTCGTTTTGCATACACATGACGGATTGCGCTATTGACATATTATGCATATTGCAACCCAATTTGTGGGTCGTTGTAAGTACTTTTTTGTCCGTTTATTGTTGTACCTGTGATATATGTACAAAATAAACGCAAAATATCCTGTGTTGGCTCTTGGACCCTGAAGTGAACAATTTTTTTAGTAGATACCTACCATTTTTTTTAAACTTTGCCTTTTCACAAACCATTTCTTCTGTAGCTTGGACGCGTTTACAAACATCTTAATTCACATAAACAACCAGAGCCGAAACAACACCTGTAAGTCAAACAAACATGTTTCGTTAGAGAATCGAACCCGCGAAAAAAATGGCAACACTGCCCAAGTGACATGTGAAATTGTTTTTCGAATTTTAAATTTAAATTAAATTAGTAAATAAGTTATAATATAGTGTAATTATTTCTAAATACGTTAATATTCATTAATACTCAGTATTATTGTTTTCCTGATATAATTCATGAAGTTTTCGTTACCGGTAACCTACAAACATCAGCTGACGTTTTACCTGTGGATTTAAACGGATAATTCCAGGGAATTATTGTTAACTTTTATTAAATTACCTCCATTCGTCACTTTAGTTATATAACATAGCCATGCTAATTTCAGTTTAATTTTGTGCTGATTTATTACCCTATAATGGTTCAAAATCACTATGTTGACAACATCCGTGCCTCCGGAAACGGAACATTTGTAGATGTTTGACAGTCGTTACAGGAACCGATTGACCGATAGTTTGACAGCCAGTTTTACCAAGGGGTCACTTTTTGAACTGGGTTGTGGAGGTCAGATATTCAGTCGTTAGATGTAGTATGCCGTGCTAGTATTCATTTGCCTCCAGTTAGACTGGAAGCCGTCCCCAATATAGTTGGGAAAAAGCTAGGCCGATGATGATGAGTGATTAATTATCAGGAAATACAAAAAATGTGTAAGTAAACGAGGAAAACTTGAACTTAAAATACAATTTCCTTAGCAAGTCTTTAAAACAATATCTGACCAAAGTTTTATAATGAAAAAGTAAAACAAGGTAAAGCAGAGTTCTTTAAATCGTTTTTTCAAATTTATCATAGTTGGGAAATGAGATGATGATGAAATTGCATTAAATCGAATGCCAGTTTTTTAAACGTTTCCCCACACCCTCGGAATTTCTCCTGTATCGTGGGTGCGTTTACAAACATTTAAACCCACATGGACCAACATTCAGACTCAGAACAACTATCTGTAGGCCATACAAATATTTGTTTCGTGCGGGGATCGAACCCGCAACACGCAGCGAAGCAGTGTATCGTTAAACAGTTATGGCAATAGAGAAGATACACAATCGCATTTCACATTTAAAACATGTCAGCATTTTTGTAACAATGGATAGTTTGCTTAAAACATAGGTAACTTCATGATGTTTTAAATTACGCAAGTTGTTAAGTACAAAATGTTTTTGAAACTTTTTAGATTTTAATTGAAAATCGCAGAAGCAACTCCAAAACATTTATAAATGTAAAATATTTTCGTAGAAAATAACGCTAATATCCACTTTCATTTTAATTAGGCCGAACATAATTATTATCTCTAAACGAGTGTTATTATTGGAGATGTAATTAAGATCCTTTGTTCTTCTGTCTTTCTCATTTTTATTACGAAAAAATTCAATCTTTTTTAATCTTCCCAAATGATGAATATTTAATCTGATTTCTTAGTACAAAATTACTTTTATGTTTTTGGCGACTGTCGACAACCCTGTTGGGATAAAGTTTTTGTTTACAAATATAATATTATTTTATAAACTTACTTAATCTTTAATCGACGAAATATCATAAAGGGTGTCCCCCTTTATGATATTTCGTCGATTAAGATAATATTCTCAAAAAATGCTTCATTAAAAAAACGGCCAAGTGCGAGCCGGACTCGCGCACCGAAGGTTACGTACAAACTTGTGACATAAATGGCCATATTATCTTTTGATTGCGTAGACTTAGAGGGTTGATTTTTCACGAGGGTTGGTTTTGATTTCAATTGAATACCTTTACGCCTTCCCGAGATAAAGGATCTTGACAGACAGATAGACGGACAACAAAATGATCTTTCTTTTTGAGGTATGGAATCCTTAAAATACAGACTAAACAGCTTCAGCCTATTAAATCAACCTGCAAGGTAAAGCGGTGCTGACTGCGGTTTAAGATTTGTGACTTCAGATTCACATCAAGACTCGTCCGTATGATGCAGTCCAAACCCTTAATAGTGATACTTACATATAATGAACCGAAGAAATTGGAGTACGTTTTATAAGAAACCGGTAAAAAACTTCTAATGGATGTCAGTCAACGTAAATTATGGGATTTTTACTCATAGAACAAATCAAAATTGAGACACAATAATAGGCTAGTTTCCAAAAAAAAGATTTTATAGGGGAAAAATAAGGGACACGTATTTTTTTATTTGTAAATTAGACAAAAATGACAAAGATATAGCCCATAAAAGTTACGTGTGACGTCACTTTTTACAAAAAAATGCAGCGTGTGACGTTTCACGTAACTTTAATGGGCCATATCTTTCTCTTAAAGACGGACTACATAGAATGTAATTATTTTGACCCAGAAAACTACCTTATTGTTTTCCAATAATGCTATGATTATAATGGCGGCAATTAAGACCAGAATGTAAAAAGCGAAAAACGCTGAGCTGATGATGAGGAACAACCCTAACGAGGCGTATTACTAGAACTCCCCTAAACCAAATGAACTCTGGCAGCAAGCCTAAAAATCTAGGACGTACAAAATTGCTATTTTCGTAATAGATGTTTAGTCCCTATACGTAATTACATACCTAGGTATTTCACACAAGCTCCTTTGTTTCGTACGTCAGGTCAAACTGAGGGGTCTAAGTGATCGTTCAACGTTTATTTTCGTTCCGGAGTCAGCCCTTTTGCACCCTTGTCTTGTCTTGATACATTGTGAGGGGTAAATGAAATACATTCTACTTTTGCTTTTTATTAAAAACTACAGCTGACGTAGTGGTAGGTGTATTGAGTTGGATTTTCTGTTTACAAAAGGGGAATGAACTAAGATGGGGATAAACAGATGGATTCGACAACCCTTTTTTTCAACATGTAGGTACCTAATCTGTTGTTCAATAGATATTCGTAACGAACAACATTTTTAACAATAAATCTAGGTGACTTTTTTTAATGTTGATCTGATTTTTCAGCGAATATACCATTAAAATCTTTGTACACACGACGGCAGGTCAACTTATTCTAAACTATTATAACCTGTAGGCCTACCATGACGTCTTAAAGCAGAACTTATTCCACTGAGGGAAAGAGATGGTGCTAGACACCCTGTATAGCTCTGTCCCTTTTCCCCAGTGGAATAAGTTCTGCTTTAAGACGTCGTGGTAGGGTAGCTGATCTCTCTACTACGGATCACACACCGTAGTAGAAAGATCAGCATAAAGTGGTTTTGTGTAGGTTGATGTGCCATCGTGTGTACAAACCGTTTCTTCGACTTTTATATTTCCGTAATAAATATTTAATTATCCTTTTGAACTCCTTATAAACCGCAACACCTTCCCCTTTCCATGAAAATTACTTCTTAGACTTACTCGTAAAATGCCTTCAAAATACTCTTCCAAGAATTTCGGCAACGAAGACTTAAATACATTTGAGCACCCTGCACAGGATTCAAATTAAATCCTCCTAGAGATCCTATTATAACAGTGAGGTGTCGAGAACTAAGTAACCGTAGCATTTCTCTGTTTCGAGACAAAGTAATAAATTAAACAAATCCGATTTTCACGTGCGAAAGGAAACGAAACTCGTTTACCGAGAACGGTGATCGCGCTGTTTATTTGATGACAAAAGACGGTGAAGATAGATACAGAGGCGTTGATGGAGAAATTATGACAAAGGGTTGACGTTTTGAAGATTTTGTTTATAAGTAACCGTTATTGTTGCGATATAATAAAGTTTTAATAAATATCAGAACGTCAGACCTATAGAGGTCTATCTCATAAACATAAATAGTATTTTTGTACGACTTCGACTCTTCAAAAACGTTTTCTAATAGTGGGTTGCGTTAATTTTATTCGGCGGGACCGAGTTGTCCAACAATTAATAAATTATATGACTGCTACGTACTGCTACTTATTAAATAAGTCAACCACATTGATATCCTACTAATATTGTAAATGCTACTAATATTATAAATTCTACTAAAATTATTAATGCGAATGTTTGTGAGGATTGATGTATGTATGTACGGATGTTTGTTACTCTTTCACGTCAAAATTGCTGAACGGATCTTGATGAAATTTGGCACAGAGGTAGATTATAATTTGAAATAACATATAGGATACGTTTTTCACATTATCACGCGAAAAACGTATCCTCCGGTGGCGAATCAAAACAAGAAAATAATTCTGTCAAAACACAAAAGTTCCACGAGATTCCATCAAACCGATAGATTTGGTAGTAAGTGCAATCTATTCGTCACAATCCTAATGTATTTGAAATACATTTACATTTTATGTTAGCACGGTTGTGGCGCGGCATACGACAGGGTAGCACTACATTGCTCAAAGCTCTCACAGCCACGTGTTGAGTTAATAAATTTGTTTCACAGTTGCACTTGCGTTTATGATATAGTTTTACTTTGGTACAAATAACAAATCATAGTTTGGTACTGTGATTTATTTGCTTTTACATTTATTTGGCATGTTACTGGCTAATGTATAAAAACTTTAAACTGTAACCCTTTACTAGCAACTTATTTCACTAAATGAACATAATTATGTACATTTAACAAGGATTTTTATAAAAGTCGCTATTGTTTGAAGTGTTATTTTCATGTTCACATTAATATTCTCACAATTAAATACATTTGGAAAAGACTTTCATATTCATAAAACATGAATATGAAAGTCTTTTCAGGATTAAGCGTCTAAACATGTCTGCTGATATGCTTGAAAAGGTCCTAAAAACCAAAATGGCGATTACTCTTCACTTGACCGAGGATAGCCGGATCGAGCGTCCACTGCTAGTTAGTCATCAATTGACAATACTAACTAAAAATATTCAGCGAAAAGCCTAAGGGAAAGGAAAATAATTACACAAAAACAAGCCTTATTCTTACGGGGATAAGCAGAAACAACATTACGCCACCTTCTATAACCCTAACATACTCATACAAGAGAATAAACGCCAAAATCATCGAATCGTAACTTTATGGAGTCATACCTTAATAGAGAGCAAAAGAGGTAAGAATAGGAGAAAACGAAAAGAAATAAAAAGGGAAAACCGTAAGTAAGCTATGCCGAACACGTCCATAAGAGTCGGTTGATTTCTACGTCACGTACGCAGAAAAAAGAACTTTTATTACTTCCGAGTAGCGTAATTGTTATGGAGAACTGGTATCCCTTATTACTCAACTTTGTCCTTACGTAGTTATACTACTACCACACTAGTTGAATGTTTTTGTTATTCCGCTTGCCTTGGTTTCGATTTCATGATAATCTGGGCCAACTTTTGCGGCCAATATACCCAAATGAAAAATGTTGGTAGAATCTACCTTCGATCAGTAATAGATAAAATAGTAAGAATAAATAGTAAAAGTGTCAAATTATTCAAAACAATAATAGGTAAAAACAGTATTAATAAAACAGCTAGACTCTAGCTGTTTCGTTAATACAATAAAACTTATAACATAACGCATATATTCCTTACTAATATTATAAAAGCGAAAGTGAGTTTTTTTGCTTGTTACGTCTTCACGCCTAAATGGTCAAACCGATTTTGATGAATTTTGGTACAGAGATAGTTGGGACCCTGGAGACGGACATAGTCATTTTATGTTTTTTTTTTTGAGAGATGGAATAAAAGGGGAGAGGAAGATTTTTTTGTCGATCATCACGCGGTTTAAAGTTAGTGTTAGCCAAAGTAAGAAGTCGCGGTCGAAAGCTAGTATGTAATAACAATAGACATGAAACAAAATTCTCTTAAAACATTTATTTGCTTAACCCTTTAGATTTTACAGGCGTGATGGTATGTGGAGCAGTGCCAAAATAACATACCTACTGCAAAAGACACGTCAAGAAATAAAGCCCACAGAACAGCCAATCAAACAGTCTTAAGTCCTCGTAACATTAGTTGATAAGACAGCAATCGGATCTATTTTCTTAGGCTGTGTCAGAGGAAATAAATGTGCGATTAAGTTCTAAGTCTTCGACCATTATCTCGTAATCATTACAGGCATCAACATTAATGTTATTCCTGTCACTGATAGGATCAATTGCTTTCATTTACATTTATACAACTGAATTACATAGATCCATGAAAACACTGAAACGTCAAGAAAGTCAGTCAGTTGGTGAATAAATCTTTATGAAAAAGAAGAAGTTTAATTTATGAACATTGATATCTAGTATTGCTTAACTTTCTTAACTAAAAGTTTAAAAGCTTGACTGAAACTATAGTTGGTATATAGTTATTTCTGTAAATTAAGCAATTTGACGATCAATACTTGAAATTGACTCAAGTGATTCATGATAGTGTCTGTATGTCTGAGCAATCAGACTTTTTTCCAAAGTATTAACAACGTTATCTAGATCAAACTATTTTCATTTTCAATACATTGAGTTCTTTCAAGGTGACATTGAAATATACACGTCTCGTTTTACCGACGTTAACTGTTATCATTTTTAGTTAATAATTGTTTGACTTTAAATTGGCTTAAAGATTTGTTTTTTTTTTATTTGATATTTAGCTTAATTACGCATTATTTTACTAAATGTAAAATTATATGTGCATGCCCACGACAGGCAAAATAAGGTCTACCACCAATATTATCACCTGGTTACCTATATTTTATGCAAATAAATTATTCTGGTTCTGATTTTCTAGTTATTAAACCTGTTACCTGCTTTATAAATTATGGGGTATCGTATTATGGTGCCCTGCGTGTTCTGTTCACTCATTCCAGAAACTGGTGTACGAAGTCTCTAAGCTCGTAGCCTACTTCTAAGCTGATACCATTTAGATTATTCTAAAAGAAGAACCACATTAGTGTCCACTTAACTAATTACTGGATCCCTCATTCGGACGGGCCTGTTGGTCTAGTGGTTAGTGGCCCTGACTGCTGAGCCGGAGTTCGTGGGTTCGATTCCCACCCCAGGACAAACTTTGCGTGATGAGCATTGTTTGTTCTGTGTCTGGGTGTGATTTATCTATAATATGTATGTATTTATAAATTATATATGTATATATATCAGTTGTCTGGCTACCATAACACAAGCTCTGCTTAGCTTCGGATCAGATAGCCGTGTGTGAGTTGTCCCAAGATATTTATTTATTATTATTATTGATATGTTTGAACCTACCTTGGTGATAACTAATAATATTTAACCAAAAGTTTCCACTCTGTTCTGATCTCTCTCTGGCAAATCTCTGACAATCTACGGCATGGTTGGTGCAGTGGCTTAGCGATCGAATATTGCGCTGCATGTCGCGCGTTTGATCCCTGCACGGGGCAAATATTTATACAACCTACAGGTAGTTGTTCCGAGTCGGTTTGTGTATGTGAGTTTAAATGTTTGTAAACGCAACCACGAATCAAGAGAAATTCTTATAGTGGGGCAAAGTTTCTTATATAAAAAACGCCTCTAAGTATTATAAAATTATTCCAGTTTCAATTATGAAACAAATCTTTATTTTTCTTTCTCCTCAAGATCTAGTTTCAAACAATAGTCCGTTTTAAAAAAAAAATGAAACAAAACGAGCTTACATAATGCATGTAGCCACTACGCCAGTGTAGTCAGTTGTTCTTTCATCTAAACATTGTTGTACCTGCTAGCGTAGCCGTGGGGAGCGCAGACTTAAGTAAACTTTCCTCTATTCATTATGCTACAGAAGAAACCAGCTGTAATAATACTGATATGTTTTGTTATTGTAGACTTATGATGGCAATGTACTTATATTCGTTTTGTTAGTTCAGTCTTCTCCTTCGTGTCTAGGGAAAGATGGTTTCGGAGGTGTTTCAGATTTTGTAGACCATCATCACCACTTTTTGCTGATTGGAAAACATCAAATAACTTCCCCCACTCTAGATGCAGCGGGGGGGGGGAGAGTGCCAGACTTGTACTGACTAAAACCCACCAATGTTCCTTCTTTTGCCCTTTATGTTTCAGGGCCGCGGTATCTCTTTTGAAGAACCCTCAACCCCGGTGGGACCAACTTATTTACTTCTGGTGGCGCGTTGGTGGCAGATGTCAGTTTGACAGATATTTTGAAGCACAAGCGTTTACGATACAGTTCTACACCTACAATTTTAAAGGGCAAAAGAAGAAACATGGGTGGGTTTTAGTCAGTACAAGTCTGACATGCCCCCCCGCTCCGCCCAGAGCGTGGGAAGTCATTGGATGATTTCCCACCCGAAAAAAAAAAATTACACCTAAAATTTTCGGAACCCTATGCTTTTGTGTCGAGCATAGGTCGGATTCCATTTAAGAGTTTGAAATTTAACTTCCTTTTTGAAAAAAAAAACTGAAAAGTTCAGTATTTTGGTTAATTGTCCGCTGTGATTCTAGTCAATATTTAGTGTTGTTTTCGATTAATGGAGTCCTTCGAGATGACGAGTTAATTACCTATGAGTCTGATAAGCCATTTTATGGAAGTCAATTTGATGACAAGGTGTTTTTTTGATTCAACAGCTCTAGTAGTATATAAGTTTACATCTACGATTTTGGCACTAGACATTATATGTAGGTATTAAAGTATTTTTAAGTAAAACTGAACCTTTCCACTATAAATCATCGTATCATGCCAGTTTGTACAAAACTAATTTCGAACTACACGCAAAAAAGAATAAACCTCAAAAATTTCGGTCACAATATTTGCCGACTTCCTGAAAATTATTTTGTACAACAACTAACTAAAAATAACATCAAGCTAACAACCTGCATAATTATAGGCGAGTACTTTGAAATGTTATCAGTGGCTATAAATATTCAAGTAGTGAAAAGCTAATAGGTCAATATGCTGTTGGTTGGTCGGTTATTACATTGTTATGAGTTAAGTCACGCTTGACCTGCCCAGGCCTTTGATTGAGCAATTTTCTTCGACAGCAAACTCACACGATAGCAGTATGATTAACACGTTGCTCTACATAACGCGACGTTATTATTTGTAATTATTTTCGCGGGAATTAATTGGCGGGAACGCCTGAATTGGAGTGGTCGAGCGTTCGTTTGTTGGCGGGGTATTGGAGCAATTTTTTTATATAGTTTATCTATTATATACTAGCTTTTGCCCGCGGCTTTGTTCGCGTTACATTCGGGGTAACACAGTTCCGCTTTCCTGATGTGACCTGCTACGATTTTGCCCTTGCACCTTATTTATTGTAATAGCAAAGCTAAGTCTTCCCCTTACTTCCCTCTTTCTCCCTCATTTCTCTTTTTTTCTTAATTAGCCTATGTCCGTTTCCAGGGTTTCAACCATGTCTGTACCAAAATTCATCAAAATCGGTTTAGCGATTAAGGCGTGACGACGTAACAAACAAACAAACTAACTCACCTTCGCTTTTATAGTAAGGATATTGATGATTATAGGAAACATCGCTGCAGTTTCACAAGAGTTCTCACTTACACTACTAAACAAATCTGAAAAGAATGCACCGAGTGTCCAAAATTATTTTTTGCATAAAATTAATTTCTACTTACACAGTAGAAACAGATTTAACTCCTTTAAAGAGCAGGTAAGCTAGGCATTTCCTAAAGATAAAGCAACTCTTAACTCCTAAACTCAGCAAGTCGAAATAGGTACCAGGCTATCATAACACACCAAATAGTTATCTATTTCCATCTCGCATGCAAACTCCCAAAGACATTTAGGTATCAGAACTTTGTAACACAACCCGCGCTCCTCATGGTGAACCTATCCCCTGCATGTAAACTATGCTCTTTAAACCTAAACTTTTATACGTTCGGAATCCAATCACATGCAGTTGGGGTATGGCGTTCGTACTGCAAACTCTTGGAGTTCAAACCGACCGAATGCGCCACTAGTCGATTCCCTCTGCGAATAACGGAATTCCCGATCAGACAGGACGCTTCTTCCGACGCTTCGTCACTGTTTGTTTATTTTCTTTTATGTATTCCACAAGGCACGAATTTATTTTGAAGTCGTAGTTGGAAAAGTATGTGTTTGAACGTAGTGGAGTGAGTACGTGTTTTTTGTGGAACTACGTCAAAGGATAGAGTGTACGAATATTATATCACTTCATGACTCCCGGGTCCGGTCTTGACTGGAAAATTTCAGCGTTTTTTATGGAAACCGTCAGAAGTACGTTGGACAAATCTGCAGAAATACTGAATTTTCATATTTTTTCCAAAGCAGCTTTTCTTTTCGCGCACATGTTTGTTTATTACTCAAAAGTGGTCCTCTGATGAAACCAGCACTATTTGCATAAAATATCGCCGCCTTGGGTGTTGGTGCAAATTTTACTACTTGTCTCCAGCGTTCGTTACTCGTAATTAAAATTTTTAGCAATTATTCTTAGTAAAACCCTTCTATTTTCGACTCGCCCCATCAAAGTGATGGTGTCAAAGCATCGTTATGCATTTTTTTCGGCGTGGCTCGGCGCGGCGTCGCCTGGCTCTTCAGACATCTTTCGAAGTTTTCTTTTTCTACAAAAAGTAAAGTCGTCATATCCTCCTTGCTCAGGCTTCAGATACGATCTGACGGCATGTCTCAAGTGGCCAGTGACCTGTCGCTTGCACACATATCAGTTACTTTGTAAAAAAGTAATTAACATTGATCGATAAGTCGATTAACCATACGATATTAAAAAGAATATCGAAATACTGGTAATGAAGTTAAGTTTAAAATGTATTGGATATCGTCTGTCATCTTAAGTTTTATTTTAAGAGTAATTAAGTATTAAACAATAACGACTAGAAATGCAGTAAATTAATTCAGCGCATGGGTAGTATTACAATGTTGGCATTCAATATCATACTACCCATAATTCATTTGACGACTCGGTTAGCGCAGTGGCTGAGCGATCGACTGCCGCACTGCATGTTGCGGGTTCGATCCCCGCACGGAACAAATATTTGTATAACCTACAGCTATTCCAGTTCTGGATTTTTGTGTATATGAATTTAAATGTTTGTAAACGCAGCCACGATGCAGGAGAAATTCCTAGTGAGGAGCAAATAAAAAAAAATGGTATGTTACAAAAATAAATATTTTTGTGTATCAAGTGTGATTGTGTAAGTGTACCATACCATTTTATAGTCGTAGACATGACTTGTCTACCTCGGTTGATTTCTACTGCTCTTAGTACATTCACAAACTTGCATTACAAAATGATGAAGAAAAAGGAGACGGGTTGCTTACGTTATGTCTCATCGCAGCTTTTTTCGTTTCTCTAGGAAAGATTGGGCTTGACACTTCCCTCAACTCTTTCAGTTTCGTTGTTTTCGCCTTTTTAAGGATCGCTTTGTCATTCAAAAGCCGTGCATTTGTAAGTGATCGCCGATTGTATATTTTTCACATCCACATTTTTCTAATCTTTTTTATTCGACTTCAAAAAAGAAGGAGGTCTTCAATAATATTGTATTTTTTATATGTTTGTTACTCAATTTCTACGTCACTTGTGGTCCAATTTTCTAAATTATATTTATTATAGAAAAGGTATATCCGAGGTCGTCTCATTTCAATTTTATATATACTTTTCGGGTAGTTAATGAGTTATCCTATACAACACATTTTTTTTACAACAACTTTCTTCTACTTTATGTGGATGTTATATATGTATATGCCAAGACATCTTAAAAAACAACTTATGAAAGTGGAAAATAAGTTTTTTCCGGAATCTTTACGGAAGTCGGTTTGCTTGATCGTTTTATTTTGCCATCGACTTCGGAAAGTACACTTATTTTCCACTTTCATAAGTCGTTTTTTTTTAAGATACCGGTGACTTATTGACAATGTTAAGTCCGAAAAAAGATTTTATTTTGATTAAAAGATAAGAATTAATCTTCCCAGCAATACAGACGTTAAAAGACGTTTGAGCGTTTTCTTTTTTTTGTAAAAGGAAATTAAAGCCTGTTTGTTTCCGAGGGAGGCACTTAAAGTATTTGTTGTAAGCCTTATTGAGCTTACTTCATCTTACCTAACGATGCTTATGACGGACTCGCTTTAGCAAACACCAGTTTAGTAAATATTTTGACTTTTGATTTTTGTTTATTTATATTTATTATAATTAAATCTTAGTTCATGGATGATGTCTGTCGTTTTCTTATTTTCACCTACCAAAACTTAGGACTTGTCTGTAAAATAACGCCTATTATATAATCCTTGAAGAGTAAGACAGAAGTGCACCAAATCATACATCCAAATCTGCTGAGCTTAAATTAAGTCCCTTGTAACTATGAGGCAAGGCGATTCCCATCAAGCGGGTAGACATTCAAATCAAGAATCAGACCCTGGACAACGTTGCGTTAGTGTTCCACGCGCGCCTCAAAGAGGTGTCAGCAAAGCAGAAAGGCCTGCCAGCGCCACCGCCTGCCGGGGTTGCGCGTTGTTCGAACGAGATACCGCGGCCCCGGAACATAAAGGGCAATAGAAGAGACATGGGAGGGTTTTAGTCAGTACAAGTCTGACACTCTCCCTCACTCCGCCCAGAGCGGCGGAAATTATTTGATGATTTCCCATCCGCAAAAAAAGGACCTACGTGGAAGTCCGAGTACAAAACTGTTTAGAACGAGGTTATATATTGTAAAGCCTATCATTAATGTAAGCAAAGACGTGGTATTAGTGATGTTCCTATTTGTTTAATTTAGCAAACTGTTCAACTGACTGTCCAGTAGGCCTACTATGATGTCTTAAAGCAGAACTTATTCCACTGAGTGAAAGAGATGGTGCTAGACACCCTGTATAGCTCTGTGTCTTTGCCTCAGCGGAATAAGTTTTGTTTAAGACGTCATAGTAGGGTAGCTGTAGGCCTACTATGACGTCTTAAAGCAGAACTTATTCCACTGAGTGAAAGAGATGGTGCTAGACACCCTGTATAGCTCTGTCTCTTTCCCTCAGCGGAATAAGTTCTGCTTTAAGACGTCATGGTAGAGTAGCTGGTCTTGTTTCAAAATTAGTGATACGCACTAATCAGATGGGGCTCCGATAGCGATCACTTCTGCATGTTCCTTAAATAAACACTAACTATAAGCGTAATGCATACTTTCAGAGAGCCAGTCGCAATTTCAATAAATATTCTTGTGAACCTTTTTACATAACTACAATTGAACTACCCTACTTACACTTAAACTATATTTTTTACAGGTAAGTTTAAATTTATAACAAAAGTGTATAACCAAGTTTGAGGTGACTTAAACTGGAAGTAATAATTTTATAATTACCTGTGGATGCTTTTAATTAGCAATTCAGTTGTTAATCATTGTTATTAGTCTGCAAGCTTTCCAAAACGTAAAAAAGTAGCTACAAAACAATTAACGCAAATTTAGCCTAATTTAGTATATGTTTTTCACTGTCAAATTCTAAAACGATTCCTAGAAAACCACTTAATTTAATTCGTTACAATAAAATAATATTTTTGTGGTAGATACTCCTAACTTTCCCGCCAACGGCGCCACTGCTGTCTTCAAAATAACAACTTACACAAAAATAATAAACCAGAATTGTTTATGAGTTTAGAAATGAAGTGGGAGCTAACACTTGAGAGCTTCAACAATAAAACTTTATTTAATTCTCAAGAAAATCCAGCCTTATAACTCCACTAGAAACTTGCTTAAGATTTTGAAAAGAGAGCTCGTTTTAAATAGTAGGTGCCTATCTGGAGATTAATAAGTTTTTTTTTTCAACTTTTATATTAAAATAAAGGTATGTAAAACCTCTTTATTTCGAGTAAGAATAAAGAGCTATTCTTTTTTTAAAATTCAAATTTTTAAGCACATTATTTAAAACCTTCTTTTGATTTATAGTACGACTTACAGCTAACCTTTAGCTTTTGGGAACCGTATTAGTAGGCACGTATATGTGCCATTTGCCACAACTGTAACCCGTACAGCATTGACACGCTTATAAGCGTGAGCCACGATACACACTGACATTCCTGCTAGGCTACTGACTAAACCCACAAATTAAAGAGAACAATTTAAAAAGCGCTATTATAGCCTGGAAGCCTATCGGCTATCAAGCTTATACGCACAGAGTATAAATACGCTATTCTGAAACCGCTTTTACACTCCATGACCTAGACTAAACAAATATCACGTCGTAATATACTAGAATTACTATTTATTCCTCAAAACGCAATATTCAACCAGACCATTCTATTGTTACCTTTTTTGCGGATGGGAAAACCAGAAATAACTACCCCCGCTCTGGGCGGAGCGGGGAGAGTGTCAGACTTGTACTGACTAATATCCACCCATGTTCCCCCTATTGCCCTTTATGTTCCGGGGCCGCGGTATATCTTTCGAACAACCCGTAATAGTCTATTGTTACCTTACTTGTTCTTGCCAATTACACAACTCATGGTATTCAAATTTCTTCCTCGCTGTTCTGTGTCTAATCGACATGTCACACCAAAATTTCCATACCAGTAACCGCCCCCATCTCTGCTATATGGAAATCCGCAAACTAATTTGTAACAATTTTATTCAAAGTGATCACTAGCAAACAAGTTCATTTGCTTGCAAGAAAATACGAACAGGGCCTAAGATATCTCCTTGCAGCAACTCACCTTAGATATGTTCCCGGAAACAAAACTAAAAGAGCATTATGTCATGCTTGAAATATCCCCCATAAATATATATTCAGAGCCCTTACACTCTTGATAAAAAGCCTAATAACACTGTTCCGTTCCTGGATATCGACACAAGGATCATGAGCACCATAATGCAGCGGCAGCGGTAATGCCTGTAACCAGTGGGACACCAAGCCAGACTCAAACACAATTTTCCGAAAAATAATTCCTTGTTCAACAATGACCAGTCTCGACCTTTCATGTCATAAAGGAATCCTCTTAAGAATCTTACAGTAGATAAGGGACCCACCCTGATCTGCCGATTTCTACCTATTTAATAATCGATTATTGCCCGAGGGTTGGGCCGGATTACCATATCAAAAGAATGCATGATCTCATGTCGAACGTCAAATTGGTAAAACATTCGGCTCAAAAGGCGTCAGCCGTGAGCAGTTATATTGGTTCGGGAAATTCTTAGGAATATTACGTCTTTTTATGTAATTTTGTTACGCACATCTTTTTCCCTTTTACTTACACGTCACGTGCTAAAGTTTCCTTTCGAAAAGTTTGTGTGCGGTGTTCGATGTCATCGTTAAACTTTGGTGCTAGCTCTTTCCTTCCTTTTACGGGTTTTTCAAACAATAGACTATTCGTCTATGCGATGTGTACCAACTTGACAGTTATTGTCTATGAAATGGAGAGTTACCTCTGCCACTTATTAGAACTTCATGTTGCCGGAAATAATTTAGGATTTTCAATTTTGCGTTGCATTTTCTAGAAATTTTATTTTGTTTATATTATTTTCTCTAATGAACTAAATGCTTTTTCATTTGCAAGAAATGTAACATACATCAGTTCAACCTAAATATCTGTAGAACTAAAACGCGACGAACTAAAAGCCTCATTGGGCTTACATCCAGCCGTCTGATGAAGACAGATTGCCTGAAATGGATCGGATGATTAACCAATATAAGAATAAGCAACTTTTATCTAAACAAGCATAAACGAATTATACAAGTAGGCCAGTTTCAGCATACTAAGTAGGATGATTAACTAGAAACTGGTCTTACTGACTCATTTTTACTTTTATCTATGAAGTACTATTAAAGAATGAATAATTCAAATGTGCTTGTACAATACGTACAAGTTTGTACGTTTATTGTTTATGCTTACAGTATTATTGTTTCAATTGCATAAATAATTTAAATTACTCTTTTTTTGTTTTATTTTTTTTTTATTGCGGCTCTTCTTAATCTGACTCCTCTGTATAGAAAAATATTAACATGTTTGAGTGTAGAATTTGCTACGTATTTTGTTTCAGAACACATATTTTAAGCTCTTTTCACAAAAAACTGTCACAACCATATAATATGATGTAATTAGGACTAATTATTTATTTTTTTAATTTTGTCACTTTTAACCATTATTATGTACGTTATGTACAAATATATCTAAAGTAATTATAGAAAAATCGTACTACAAGTTTAAAAATTAGAAAATAATTATCAAAACATAACATCAAGTCAGTTTGTCTCGAAGAATAGGTTACCACCCACATTTTGACATTTGCTGTCACTTTACCCAAGTATGACACTACGTCTAAGAGGCCTTATTTATAAATATCTATTTCATATGTTGTGGTATACCGTTGATAAGTCTATTA
This sequence comes from Ochropleura leucogaster, assembly GCA_958449745.1. Lineage (NCBI taxonomy): Eukaryota > Metazoa > Arthropoda > Insecta > Lepidoptera > Noctuidae > Ochropleura > Ochropleura leucogaster. The sequence goes on from OY288212.1 coordinate 10,643,272, forward strand.
GTTCCTACCATAGCGACTGAACTTTTTATTAAAAAAATATTTATAGTATCACAGAATTAAAATACTTATTTTTTTACTTCAAAGACGCAATAGATCATAACAAATTAGTCATTAGTGTCAACTTGTAATTTGTAGTTGATTTCTTACTATACTGTATCTGAACTGTAACTCAATTTGTCAGACATTTGTAAAAATAAATGTTACAATTTATGTTTATTTTGACATTATAATTATTTTAAGATGGTTGTTTGTTTACTTAAATAATCAAATGGCTATATGTAGGTAGGTTCATTGATTTACGGTTATCAATATGTTGAGTAAGTTATTTTTTACACCACAGAAATGGTCTACGTAATAAATGCTGTCTTGGAAAATAGGTACATTACATACTTAATTACGTTTAGATTCCGCACATCTTTTTTAAAAAAAATGTTTTTCATCAAGAATCTCTGGATAGTGACTTGCGTTTGTAATTTGTGCCCGGTTGATGGCAAAAGCCTCGCCTATTACATGGCAATCATAACTGGGGAAATATCGGTGTATTAAATAAAATAAAATAAAATTAATTAGTTTACAACTAATAAGTACACAATACATAATCTCATTTATGTCAAACTAGATGCGCCCCGCGGTTTCACTCGCTTGGTGAATATATATCAAAATCCATTCAGAGGTACAAACTACTGAATGTTTTTTTTTTTTAAAGTGAAACTTTATGAGGAAGTATGTAATTATATTTGTTGAAATATATACATACATCCACAAAAACTTTCGCTTTTAAAGTATTATATACTAGGATCAGAACTGAGAAGCGACTATAGAGTGCTGCTCGTGTAGCCGATACAAAATTAGAGTTTATTTTAACAACTCCCTCTAGATAATGATGACCTATTTTATAACACACCACAGAACTTTTCACTTCTCTGCAGTTTTATTTAACAAACAAATTGCTTCCAGGATTTGCAGCATTTAACGCAAATTGTTTCCAAGATAGCTAACATTAGCTGTTTGTCTTTATACGTGAGTTGTAAAACACAATTGAAAGATACGACTTACAAGGACCAATTGCTTCTGATTGTGGGATGTACGAATTTTAAACACGCTTGGTTTATGGGGAAATCTTTTTGGATTTTACTTTGATGAAACCAAGGTACTTTTTCTTTTCTGGGTTATTTGCTTAATGCAGCATCATGCTGAGTGACCTACTTGTGTATTTATTTATTTATAATTATATGCGAACTAAATACAGTAAAGAAGAGAGGAACAGAAAATAGGTCAAAGGCAATGCCTATTTTTAGAGAAATCTTGGTTAAGTGATGTGCAGGCTGTCAACTTTTTTAAACCGTCCTGTTCCTACTTATATTATAAATGCGAATGTTTGTGAGGATGGATGGATGTGTGGATGATAGATTTTTGTGATAGATGTTTGTTACTCTTTCACGTCAAACGGCTGAACAGATCTTGATGAAATAAATGAGCTAGATTATAGTCTAGAATAACACAGGATACTTATTTTGATATCACTCGGGCAAAGCCGCGGGCGCCAGCTAGTGTATTTATAAATATTAAGGATGTCTTTTATGTCTCACGGTTTTTTTGTGAGCTTGTCATTCCTGCAACAATAAAAAATGACTTATTTTAATAGTCACATCGTCTGCCTTATCTTTTTCCAACTATGTTGGGGTTGGTAACAAGTCTAACTAACTAGAACAAGGTTACGTTATAGTGATTTTACAAACAACAAAGAAATAAAAGTGAAAATAATTTTTCACTATAAACTAAGTAAAGTTTTGGAGTATTTATAGTAGAGGACTACACAAAAAGAACTCTCTCAGAACTCTAACGTGTCTCCATTTTCCCGATTTTATTTTTGAGTCACAGATGTAAGTTAATTGTCATTTTTATACAAATAAACTTTTCTATCAGTCTGAATATTCGGTCAAACCGGTACGGACGAATTGTGGATGCAGCTCCAAACAACGGATATCCACGAACAATGAACTGAAGAATTCGTCAATGTACAACTTCTCTGTACTGGTTTGACCTTCTCCAAAAAACGGAAATGTGGTGTGGTTTTTCAACTTCATAAATTTTTGAAGAGCAAATATAGTCAGTATGTTCTTCCTAGGGTTCCGGTATTTCCACTCGATACGCACGATAAATTCTTTTCAGGCGCTCGATAAATCCTTCCATCTTTTGTACCTTCATCTATTTTTACCAAAATTGTACCCTGAGCGGATTTCTCTTCAGCCAACAATAGAAAAGGCAAAAAGTATTATCGTCATAGCTCTATTGGTGTACTGATCGTGTGGCCTTCAGTAATTCAGGCGCGCATAGGAACAAGTTTACATAAGTTAAAAATCTGATTAAAAATACTAAACTTCCATATAGTAAGTAAACAAACCTATCATAGAAGCTAATCAACTTCTTACGTTTGTAGTAAAATAGCCGAGTAAAGAGATCTAATGGGTATTTCTACAGCATTTTTTATCCAAATTGCCACACTTTTCGGTTTTTTGACTATCTGAAACAGTTCGAGTGCTAAAGAAAGACGTCTTGAACATTTGTGTTTTTTTTTATTCTCAAAATAAACTATCCACTTAGGAATATCTTTCTCCAGTCGACTATAGGATATAGATCTGCCATAGTGCATAGGGAAATTATTAAAAAGTATTAAAATGCCAAATCTTTCCAAACTTTTTTTTTTGTAATAAAGCCGGTTATTCGAGCTATAGAGCTGCCATTAAACGGTAAACACTCTCAGCAAACTAAACCACAATTTTACGTATTTATGAAAATTTCAGTTTCCATACTCACCCGATACTCTCAACGGCGCCAGTCTTCCGTTCAGGGTCCCCACATCCTTTGCGAGTTGGAAATTTTGGATGTTCGCCCTCAGAGCGAGCGGTGTTGCTGGCCGGATGCGTCAACCACTAGGAAACTATTATGGCGCCGAAGTAGATTGTGATAGTAGAAGAATATTTCAAAGAACTCTGGATAGTGAGATGCCTCAAGCCATGAACTTTTTAATTGGCGAGGTGGAAGGCTGATGTTGTAGGAAAATGTGGGAAGTTTACAAGAATAAGTGAAGTTCATGTTTCAGTGTATTTTTTTTAAACGTTGCCCCACCCTAGGATTTTTTCTTGTATGGTAGGTGCGTTTACAAACATTTAAACTCACATACACAAACAGCCAGCCCCGAAATAACTGCCTGTAGGTCATACAAATATTTGTTCCGTGCGGGGATCGGACCCGCGACACGCAGCGCAGCGGTTGATCGCTCAGCCACTGCGCCAACCGTGTCGTCGCCTGGTTGGTCTTTTGGTCGTTAGTGCGACTGCTGAGCATGGGTTATTGGGTTCGATTTTCAGGTCGGGCAATGTGTTATTAAGTTTTTCAATTAGAAATTACTGTTTAGCAGCAGCTACAGAGTCAGGTTTTATGAGCGATGGCAATAGACTCGCCTATTACGTAGAACTGAAACATGACTGGTGAAATGTAGGTGCACTATAAGGTACATCTCTGTCTACCACTTGAGGGATGACAAGCGTGATGATATTACGATGATATGCAAAGAAGTCGATCTGCAGTTTCATTATTTTAGAGTATCAGAATTCTACTCCTGCAAATATTGTAATATAAACATTGGAAAATTGTAATTTCTACAAGGTAAATTCAACATACTCCAGATATTGAATCCAGTCTAAAAATCCATTTCATAAATACACAGACAGACGTAAGGTTACTTAAACAAACATTGAACGAAGAACCTTTTGAATTTAAAACATTGAATTTTATACTAGAACCTCCGTTTAGGTGCACCGAAGCTCTAAAGAAAATATCAGCGTTATTTAAATAGCAAAGGCAACCACTCGAACATGAAATCCCCGGGGTATTCGATGGAGGAACTTAAAGACAAGCTTACACTATAACGAGTATTGTTAGCGTTCCCCGTCTGGAACGCTTTGACCCGCCACCGGCCTCTTAACAATTCCTTTCCTATTAAAATTCTTTCCCGAACTCGGGAAAACTTTATCTCAAAATATAACGGGCCCATCAAAATACGAAATAAACGGGAAAGTACGCCGCTGCTTATAATTAAACGAATTCTGAACATTTTCGGTGTGTGAACTTCATTTTTCTATGAAAGGAAAAGGGAATTTGTTAGAATGGGATACTTTTTACTTTTAGTAGTTAGGGGGAAAGCCTGAAACTCAGTGATAGCAATTTGGGGACTCGTGTTCAGCTTTTTAAAACATTTTTCTAACAAAGAGAAGCTCGAAAAGTCGTGTTTTCATTGATATACCTATCTTACTAGCTGCGCGCCGCGGGTTCTCCTGCGTAGATCGGAGTAAAAAGCTAGTTTAAGTATTAATCTAAGCCTATTTACATACCGAATTTTATCTACTCCGTAACGCCGTTTGACCGTGGACGAGTTACAAACATACACACACACATGCAAACTTTTGTTTTTATAATATTACTAGCTGTCGCCCGCGGCTTCGCCCGCGTCCATTTCCTATGTGTTATTCCAAACTATTATCTACCTCTGTGCCAAATGAGGAAAGAAGAAAGAAAACAAACATTCATACATCCTTACAAACATTCGTATTTAGTAGGAAGTGTGATTCTGAAAGTAATCTTAGTATTAATATCAGTGCAATCGCGCAAACCTTGATGTATTTTTTATATTTTTTAACATCGGACTCATACACGTCTAAACATAATAAAAAAAGTTCACATTTAACATTTTTATCTCCCAATAATAAATAAAAGGTTTAAGGGAGATATGTAAAATATTCATAAGCATAGTACGATGTTCCAGGGGTTCGAAATTGTGAATTTCATCAGTGGGGCTACACCCCCTCTCCCCTACAGGTAATCGTCTGACAAATGTCTTAGATATTTTACCAACTTCATTTCGTGGATGCTCAGAATTTTGATAGGTGAGGCATGTAGGGGACCATCTCACGCTTCCCCTTAAATTGAAAAAAGCACTTTCATTTTTTTATATTGATTTGAATATGCTTTTAACAATTTTGCTTGTCTGTCTGTCTTGGATGCATGCCGATGACAGGTTTTATAGTTTTTTTTTTACTAAATAAGCAACATTAAATATCGTTTTTACGTCAATGGTAAACAGTAATTTCATTTATTTATTGAATAACGATTTTTACATCGTATCTGAATTAATTAACTAGCTACACACATAAATTCATCTTTAAATTAAATACAATTATCCACAAAAATAAAATCAAGCCAGGCAATACAAAAGCATACAATAAAAAATAAATAATTAATATCATAAGTCAAAAAATTAAAACAATTAAATTTCAAGTCAATTAGGTTATGCGACATTTATATTAATTTATAATTCATCAATAGAATATAGACACTTAACAAGAACCGTTTAAGATCACTCTGAAACCCGTTTGAATAGACTTTTTGTTAAAAATAGGTATGTACTGTACTTTAATCAAATTCAGTAATACAAAACGATCACGAATTACCAAACAATTTATTTTTTAGAATCCATTTTTTTTTTTCATAATAAACCTATTTGTTGTATATTGCCAATGTAAAATGATCCAAGCTAGTTTTAGTCTATTATAAAGTAATAATATAACTCGCAAAATATAAGGGTAATAAAAGTTCATAGACCTGTAAGCGTGGCGTTGAATTTCTACCGAAAAATACCCATTTTCTTACCACCCGCCAACAATAAGGTGCGAAATTAGGAGAAGAATTAGGCTCCCCCAACGTGGCGCGTGCCTCGAATGGTGATGCAAGGTGCAGAACAAGAGAGGATAAAATACCAAGCGCCACCCCTTCCACTACAACAATATATCACACGTCTATTGATTTATGCGACGAAAGGTATTTCTTAATTTAGTCCTGTAGATAAACGCTGTAGGCACCATTAATATAGGTGACAGAGGCACCATTATGAAACTTTATAGAGTTTTGCGGGTACGTAAAAGGAATAACAATGTATTGAATTACTTTTGTACGCACAATGGACTATTTGAGGGAGGCGGCAACCTATATTGGATGGTATTTATGGGCGCTTTTTCTATGTTATCGAGGGATCCGAGGAAGGAAAAGGAAAATTACGTATACTTGACGGAGTAACTATGAGTATATTACTTTACTTATCCGTTTAAAGTAAACCAATTTTTACAAAAAAGGCCATGTCATTAAGTCGAAAATTAAACTTAAACCATTCATAGTATTTAGGTACTTATCTTCTTGCGGAGGCAATGCGGTTATTGTAATGTTTAATATAGGTTGTCACAACGTCGGCCATTATGATTAGGCAAGCTCTATGCGGACAAAACGCGAAGACCGCCACCCCAGAATGCCTACTTAAATACTTGCTCTTTAGAATTTAAAGTAACAAATCTCTATTTTAACTAGATTTAGATTAAGCCTAACACATAAGTCCAAGACTTTATTACTGCTATTTCAAAGGAATGCTGGGAGTGGGAACCAAATCTCCCCGAGCACAAGGGTGATTTTATTTTACAAATGCTTATCGCACAAGCTTTCAAGTCACTCTGAATATCGTCACACTGCCAAGAAAATTCAACTTAGATAAGCCTACATAAAACCAGAACTTTCTTAGCTAACTTGAAACTGACAGAAGAATTCGCGAGGAATATTTTTCTTATTTTATACGCGAAAAATTTAAAAGCTCTCTCTTTGACAAAAGCGGCCTCCGAGATAGCGGCCGGCGAAAGAAAAACTTCACTCTGTCTCGTAATAAAAGTAAAAAGTAGTGTAGCGAAACAAAACACTGCTGTCTATGTATGAGTCATACGTCGTTACAAAGTTATGTCAATATATAAGGAAAGCCTTGGAAAACAAAAACATTTTTCTTACTGTAACCTCGTGTTTACTGCCAAGTGTTTGCCGTCCTCGGGGCCCAGATGTTATTCGCCATAAGCCTCCCTTATTAGGGATTCCGTATGTTCAGCTGTACGAACAAGCTGAACTATGTATTTTTATTTTAGCGACATTATTAATATTTTCCTCTTGTAAAAATGCAGAGGAACCAAAAGAAAGGTTCATGTTTGGGTAACGCAAAGAAAATGAGGTAAACAGAAATAACCTTGGTCGGGGGAACAGAGGTTATTTTAGCTATTCGTAAACGTTTGTGAGGGAATACATGGAGCACTTTAACCTACCTAGATGTTATTGCTAGTTGTGGTGTACAAGAAATAATAGAGGTACCTACGTTTTGTAGGATTTTTTTTTGGGTGGGTAATCATCAAATAACTTCCCCCGCTCTGGGCGGAGCGGGGGGAGTGTCAGACTTGTAGGCAGGCGGAGGCCCTGGCAGGCCCCTCTGCTTTTCTGGCACGCTTTGTAGGATTAGAGGTTATTAAGCCATGTAAACATAAATTTGAATTGGCACAACCGAACCAGTATTTGATATATGCGTTGATTTATATGATAGTTTTAACGATCAAACTTACAGTTTTATAAAGTCGTTGAAACTTTGTAAAGCACACTGAACACAAATCTTCAATAATTTATATAAATTATATGTCGCGATGGCCCAGAGATTAAGCGCCTCGCCCCTCATGCTTGAGGTTTTGGGTTCGAATCCGGGCGAGTACCAATATGACTTTATAATTCATAAGTACTTTTTAAAAGTTTAGCTCAGACATCACAGCCATGTGAACGAAAACATCGTGAGAAAACTTGGACTTGTAATTAATATAAATTTGAAATCGCCAACCTGTCGTGAGCAAGCGTGATGGTCAATGCTCGTGCCTTCCCTGTATGAGAAGAAGCCTTTACTCAGCAGTGGGATAGTTAGAAGCTGGAATTATTATAAATTAGCAAATTCCAGAAAAAAAATTAAAACAGGAGCTACTTTAAAGACCCATGCTTCTGATATTATGAATGCGAATGTTTGTGAGGATGTATGGATGTTTGTTAAAAAAAAAAACAAAATCAATTTTTTTTTTTCAGATATGTCTATACCATGGACAACTGTAAAATGTCGAGAAATGGTGCTCGGTTCGGGTTGGTCGTTTCCTATGGAGTAGAACCGGCAAGAAACTCCATGGTACGTCACAACGGCTGAACGGATCTTGATGAAATTTGGCACAGAAGATTATTAGTAGTCGGGAATATCGATATCACACAGACGAAGCCGCGGGCGCCAGCTAGTTTACAATAAAATATACACGATCACTTAAAAGAACAACATGAATTTAAAAAAACTCAAACAATTTTTTTCTTTCCATAAAACTTGGCTACAAGAAACATTACATTTCATAAGAAACGACTTCTATAGGAATTCCTCCTCATCATACCGGGGTTGAACAAAGATCCTTGCTTGAAGGCAGTAAACTTCAAGTTGAAGTATAAAAAATACGATTAAAAGAGTTCCGCTTTACCTTGTTATACTGCTAGCTTTATAAAAGTATATTCTTAGACATTTTATAAACTTTGGTCAGATTTTGTTTTAAAGACTTTCTAAGAAAATTGTATTTTAAGTTCAAGTTTCCTCGTTTACTATTTTTTTGTGTTTCCAAATAATTGATCACTCATATATCTACTTAGTCTTTTTCCAACTATGTTGGGGTCGGCTTCCAGTCTAACCGGATGCAGCTGAATACTCGTATTTTAAATGAAGCAACCTGTCTATCTGACCACCACAACCTAGTTAATACGCCTCTTGGTCATCTATACTTCTATGCTATATACTATACTATAATATTATTAAGCTGAAGAGTTTGTTTGTTTGTTTGAACGCGCTAATCTCAGGGACTACTGGTTGGAATTGGAAAATTCTTTTAGTGTTGGATAGTCCATTTCTTGAGGAAGGTTATAGGCTATATAACATCACGCTACGACCAACAGGTGCTGAGCAGTGCGGGTGAAACCGTGGGGAACAGCTAGTTTATTATAATCACTAACTGGCGCCTGCAGCTTCACCCTTGTGATAATCGAAAAAAAAGAGATGATGAAAATGCTATGTGTTATTCCAGACTATAATCTACCTCTGTGCCAAATTTGATAAAGATCCGTTGAGCCGTTTTGACGTGAAAGAGTAACAAACATTCAAACATCCACCCATCCTCACAAACATTCGCATTTATAATATTAGTAGGATTAAATATAGACATTACTTTTTCTAGCTATTAAATTATGTGGAATGCTTGAGAAAATCCCCTTAATTTTAGTTTACCTGATTCAAAGCGTTTTTTTTTTTGACGAATACTAATTTAATTGTAAAATGAAATGCTGTAGAATATTTTTACTCTGTTTTTGTTAACTACACTACACACAAAACAAGTGCTGAAATACCAAATAAAAATCATTCTAACACAACTCGACGTAAAGTAATCGTTCTCGAAACTCAACAGTATCATCATATTTCAACGTAAACCTGCCTTCTAAAGCATGAAACATCGCGAATATAGTCCTAATCCATCATTTCGGGAGTCAGAAAAAAAATCGAGAATATATTTTACGTTCGGTCAGGTGTCGTGGGAGTCCTGGGGGAAATCTAACTTTCCCGGAGGCGCAGACACCAATCGATTCTATTCAAATTTATGACAGAGAGAAACGGTTTGTATTATATTGATCTGGAGCTGGTAATACCGGTGGTATTATCTTTTTTTTTCATATTCTAGGAGAGAAGATCTAAACGGGATAAGTGTTAGAGTCACTTGTTTTGTACAGTAATTGTTTTATAGAATAACATGGTATGCCTCGCGGTTTCACCTGCGTAGACAGAAATAAAAAATAGCCTATGTATCCAAGTTAGCTGTAAGCTAAATTTTATCTAAATCCGATTAATAGTTTTTGCTAACTAATATGAATATTTGTTGCTCAACGTTTGTGAGGATAGATGACCCTAATTTGTAATCTACCGCATTTATAATATTAGTATGACTATAGCACGATAGTTCATGATTTCAAATTTTGAGCAGCATAAAAAGGCGTTGGAAATTGTGTAATATTAGCTATACTTGGACCTCTGTTTATCGAACAACTAAATAAAATTTTCCCAAAAAAGAAAAATCCTCCGACGTTATCGATAAGATTTTACAGAATCATTAGTGAGTATTCCCCACTCTATACAGGTGCCATTACAATCGGAACCCTATCGATGGCTGTCTGCAACTGGCAGGCTTGGCGCCAACTTCACACAAAATTCTCACCCTTATTTTATTGCCTTCTGTCCAAGATTAAACTTTCCTTCACCGTTTTTTAACAATCCATTCACTCAAATACACTCTGTAATAAAACTTGGTACCGAACGAGGGAATAAAAATTGAATACGTGGAAATAAAATAAAAATTACCGTTCATAGGAGACTGATGCATACGACAATTGTATTTGTGTGTTCGACAAGATACTTTATGTGCGAATATATATTTGCAACGCGTAATGTAACTAATGGTGTAGTCGTGCGAACACGAATTGGACTGACAGTGCAATTACTACTGCATTCTATTGGTCAAGCGAATCGGCAATCGAACGGTTAACGGACCAAATCAGTGAATGCTGTTGCATTTCATCACCAATTTACATTGCGTGTTGCATTGGTTTTCTTAATTTAGGTGGACGTAAAAGTTAATTTCAATTAACTTCCTCTGGGCGACCGGGTTGGTTTAAGGGAGATATCCTCAAACCAACTCAGCCACTGTGGGAAACGCTCTGGGCGTCGCGCGCAGTGAGATGACTACAGGTCACCGTAGATGCAGGTCTGTGGACGGTGAGCAATGGGTAGCTCACCAACCGTGTGAAGACATGCCGTGTCGACGGCTGAATAGGTGTCAGCAAAGCAGAGGGGTTACAAGTTGTTCATCGCTACAGATGGATTGTACTACAAACAAGATAATATTATTCTTGCTTAGAACGCTTAGGTAAATAAAATCGTCTCGAATTAACTTCTTCCATTAATAAAAACCTCTGTGTCCCCCAATTCGTTGCAAAATGAACTCTAAAATTCATCAAATTCCGTGTGTTAGCAGTGTGCTGTTAAAACCAGATACTCCTCATAGAATATTACAATATTGTTGCTTGGTAATAGAAAAAACGAATAATTTTTTTTCATAATCTTCTTTTGCCGTAGTAACATGACATTAATTTTCATTAAATCTCTACTTACAACAGGGCTGTCTTCATCTGTGTAATCAAAGGAACTTATTAAAATTCTACCGAGTTCATTACAACAGACAGATTTCAGCAAGACACAGCTAATAAATTAAGATACAATATTCATAAACTTATTTGTTTGAAAAAGTCTTGGAGATTAATATTCCATTTGTCTTTGCCAAAATCAGAATGGAAATTAAAGATGAGGAAAACCACGGTACTACGTATTTTTAAAAGGCTTTTGCCCGCGGCTTCGCTCGCGTTAATTTCGAGGTAACAGAGTTCCCCTTTCCTGATATCCTGCTACCTGTATTCTTTGCCCTTACGTCTTATTTATTGTAATAACAAAGTTAAGTTTTCTTTCTCCCTCATTCCTCAATTTAAAAAAATTGCCTATGTCCGTCTCCAGCGTCTCAACCATCTCTGTACTAAAATTCATCAAAATCGGTTAAGCAATTTAGGAGTAAAGACGTATCAAACAAACAAACTCACTTTTGCTTTTATAATATTAGTAAGGGTATTTCATAAGAGAACAGAATTTTTCTAGTGGTTAACTGAAATAACTCAGTAACTGGGGAGTGAGGTGGGTCACAAATCTTCATTTTACTGGATTAAAGCACTCTTCTGTTTTATAATAATAGAGGCGGTGTGAAGCACCCTGAATATTTTACTAAAGTCAACTTCCAAGTTTAAGATTGTTATTACCCATCCTTTTCTAGCAAAAGCAACGCTGGTTGGTGCAACAAGGATGTAAAACAAATTTGAAACATTTGCTACGTGTTGACTTCAACACAGTTTCACACTGTGTACGTTAATTCAGTTTAAGTACGTAAATACTGGCTTACAGAATCTTTGAAATTACATTACTTGTTTGTTCATACATATTTATAAGGAGTTGGGGAATTAAATTAGTGATGCGTTCAGTTTGTATTGTTTCCTTATTTACATTTAAGGGTTGGGATCATTTTAACATCATCGAAATCAGTAGTATCTAAAGCAACATGTCTGCCGAAATGTCAAACTACAACATCATTATTTTAAAGGTCAAATTCAATTAACTCTATTTCGATACATCGAGCGGTATAGAGGTCCATTATTTCTAAAGGACGAATCTGGGATCATTTTCTGTAATAACATTTCTGTTTCATCCCAAAAGAACTTCAACCAATTACGTTTCGCCCGGGGATCGGTAAGCAAAACAATCCTTGTTATTATATTAAATATTATTACTTACGTACCTAACTACGCAAATTTAAATGGGAAAAAATACGAGCTTTCGATAAATTGGAACATTTCATGGAACCAGGATGGGGCATCACTGTTTGTGGCGTAAATTTTTAATTTTAGTTAGGGGAATATCGAGCCTGACGATGTTGTTCTTATTTTTTTATGTAATCTTTCGTTGTTATGGGAATGCGAATTACTTTCAAGTTTTTAACTGCCTCTGCGAACAATGTCCGCGATGAATAAATGATAGTAAAGCTTTGCTCACATTGGGGCACATTTTATGCTGTCTGGAGGCAATAAAACCGCTTTCATGAGTACATACTGACTAGGTACATCCAGAGCAAAAAGAACTCTTTAGCCCTGCTGCGCAAAAATGAGCCTAGGCAACTTTCTTTTGTTTTGCAGTCTGAGGATATGTTAAAAGAGTCGAGGTCTGTATACGTACTTTGGTTAAACGCTGTCAATTTAGCACAACTATCAAAATAGTGCGAGATAGAAACGGAAACAACGTAGTAGCTTACTTTAGTTAACGGAGATGCGTTTAACGTTTATAGATCTCGCACTATATCCCCAAACGATAGACGATCTCTTACCAAAATAATTTACAAACCACTAGCTTTTGCCTGCGGCTTTGCTCGCGTTATATTCGGTACAACACAGTACCTGCTACCTGCAGTTTTTGCCCTTGCGCCTTATTGATTTGTAATAGCAACGCAAAGTTTTCTCTTTTCTTCCCTCGTGCCAACTTTTTTAAAATAAAAATTAGCCTTTGTCCGTCTCCTGGTTCCCAACTATCACTGTACCAAAATTCACCAAAATCGGTTTAGCCATTAAAGCGTGGAGAGGTACCAAACAAACAAACTCACTTTCGCTTTCATAATATTAGTAAGTATAAACACAACTTCACTATACAAAGAAGTATTTAAGTAAGCAACAACTTATTGTTGAGCCTTTTTTACGTATAGGAAATCATCAAATAACTTCCCCGGCTCTGAGTGGAACGGGGAGGAGTGTCAGACTTTTACTGACCAATATCCATCCACGGCCCCGGAATATAAACGGCAATAGAAGGATATTGCCGTTTATATTCCGGGGCCGTGGTATCTCATTCGAACAACCCGCAATTCCGTCACTAGACGGACGGACGGTGAGCTACCCATTGGTCACCATCCACGGTCTTGCGGTTGATGGCCCTACGATGTCCTTTCACACTTAAGTACTAAAACGGTGTAAGATAATTCCATCGCAAAACCAAGTGCTTTTTAAAAGAGTAGTCAAGGAGTTTCTTGCTGATTCTTCTCTATAGGAAACGACCACACAAACCTTTTCTAGACTATTAATTAGTGCCAATATGTATGTTTATTCGATTTATAAATCACTAGCTTTTGCCCGCGGCTTCGCTCGCGTTAAATTCTAATTAACAAAGTTCCCTTTTCCTGATTTGCAGATACCTGCTACCTGTAGTTTTGGCCCTTGCGCCTTTGTTATAACAAAGCTAAGATTTCCCTTTTCTTCCCTCGTTCTCCCTTATTTTTCACTAAAAAAATCTGAAACAAAAAAAAATGGCCATGTCCGTCTCCAGAGTCCCAACTATCTCTGTACCAAAATTTATCAAAATCGGTTTAGCCATTTAGGCGTGAAGACTTAACAAATAAACATACAAACAAACTCACTTTCGTTTTGATAATATTAGTAAGGATTTACCTAAATATACCGTTGATTACCATATGAGCACTGTAGAGAAACAGTGAACGTTTATTGCACAGAAACTGCAGATACGAGTTTTCGGCCATGAATGGAAATCGTTCCAATATGGACAAGGCTTAACGCCGACACAAAAGAAACTTTATTGGAATGGATTTTATTGATGCCATGTCGACATGTGGCAACCAGCTTGATATTAGAATTTGATATTGCCAAAAATCCAACATTGTGATGGAAAATATTAAAGACATTGAGCCTCATGCGAGATTATTTTTGTACGATCTCATTATTTATACACAACTTATTATTTCTGGGCGTCTTTTTTAAGACGTTGAATAAATATTTAACTCCAATTATTTTTTAAACGAAAATAGAAGCTCGGTCTAAATAATTTAGGTACCAGGTAGTATTGTGTAACATAGTGACTATGGAGTTCACACATGCATATCGCTCCATGTAAAATAGATTATTTACTACTACATACAATATATTACTGTTTTTTTGCTGCATTTTTTTGCGGATGGGAAATCATCAAATAACTTCCCCTGCTCTGGGCGGAGCTTAGTGAAGTGTCAGACTTTTACTACCTAAATTCCTTCCGCAAAGCAGAGTGGCGTGCTTGGGCCACCGCCTGCCGGGGTTGCGGGTTGTTCGAAAGAGATACCGCGGCCCCGGAACATAAAGGACAATAGAAGGAATATGGGTGGGTTTTAGTCAGTAAAAGTCTGACACTCCCCCCAGCTCCGCCCAGAGCGGGGGAAGGTATTTGATGATTTCGCATCCGCAAAAAAAGGGGTAACATGGTAGATCATTAGTAGTTGGTTTTGTCCAACTGCGTGTGTCTTAACAACCTCACTTCAGGATCTCAAATGACAGTTCGATTTGAGTAAATGCTTAGTATGGACACTCCGCCTCCCGATAGGTGAGAAGCCTCGCTCAGGTAAATGTGAAAATTAAAATTTTTCACAGTAACAAACAAATAGGTACACGTTGATAATACTTTATTTGATACAATGCTCTCGTTTATTTCGCACTTTACGAATTTTTTTTTCCTTGTATTCTTGTAATTGAAAACTTGTAAAAAGGTTTTCATTTTACAAAAATGGCTCTGGATATGCTTAATTGAAAATGGAATACACATTTTTAAACTTCAATGGTATTATTTTTAACTGGGTGATAAAAAAACTGTTTTAAAAATTAAATTAAGTTATTATTTAGTTTGTACATATTTGTTATTATACTTTATTAGGAACAGAATCCAAGCTACCGACAGTCAGGGTATCAGAGAGAGGAACCTCCTAACGATACGAGCCGTGTCCAGGAGTACAGCTTTCTGTATCAAACCCTCGATCCAGCCGTCTAACGAGAGCCCACAGAGATTTATTAAATATTATTATAATTATGTAACCTTGCAATCATTAACACTAAAACTATTAACACAAGGAACAAAAACCACCTAACACCAATATTTTTCCATAACTCCAAAATCGAAAATTCTAATAAGGTTTAGAAACTTTGAACTAATATTGGAGTAACCCGAAATTGGCACGAAACTCGTGTGGTACGTTCCGAAATACTGTAACAGAATCAGTGTGGGTCCAATTCTCCCATTTACTTTTAACTTACATCATAACATACGCGGGCGGCTGGCAAACACTGATATTAGTTTTCTGTATAAGCAATTTTCGTAAGTGTCCCCTGTTATTTGTACGTAATACCGCCCTATATTGCCCCATAGTTGCTCCTGTTCAAATAACGTGTTACACAGTTATTGAAATGTTATAAAAAGGCGACGGAGCGTTATTAATAATGTTTTTGTTGTCCCTAAGCTGCTGGTTCTGGTTTTTAAAATAAAATGAAAAAAATCTAGACTTTTCTAAAAAATAATAAAAAATGATTTTCTTAAATGTTGACTTGTTTATAGGCAATTTTCCAAGAACCTTCTTTTACCCACAATGAATAGATAACAAAACATATAAATAAATGAAAACGTTACAAAAAAATTAAGTTTCCCGTGGGAAATATAACTGCTTGTAACACCAACGGTCGGCTACTTAAATAAAATTCTTCATCTTCAACACAAAAAAGGACGAAAATGTCACAGAGCCAGAATATTTTCTAATTTATTTTTTACGTCGAGATAAACAAAACAAGACAAAACATCATCATAGATTGTAGAAAAGAGTAGCTTACTTTCGTACATTTCGTGAGTTGGGCGAAATTTTATGAACTAATTTCCCAGAGACAACATTCCTTATATGCGAGGGAGGCGCCTCGGGCTGTGTAGGCATTTTTTGGACAAAAACCGAGCTCTGTGTTTAATGAAAACTCTGTACCACAATATGCCTCAGGGGGCCGCTTTCACTGATTGTAGGAATTTTTCCATACTTCGTATGAATATTTTTATGGCACGAAATGGCGCTGCGTGCGGGCCCACTGACGTTAACTTTGACTGGTCCATGATGAAAAGGTTTACAGGCAGTTTATTTTTCATTTTAAAGCGCACATGAAAGGCGTTTTAGGAATACCAACTGACTGACGTATTACCTGTGTATCCGACGTGGGTGTACTCGAGCTACGTTGTTACAGTATTTTGAATTATGCTGTAATATTAATTAAAGCTTAATTAATAGATATAATTATGTACACAAGAAATTTTAGTAAATACCTGTCTATTACTGCATGCTCTAATTATGTCCGATGTTGTGTGTATAAACATGACGTCTTCGTTAATCTAGATAAGTATATTGAGCACAACAACATTTTACATCATTATAGCCTGGTTACTAAGTTGATTCGATTTTAGTATGTATTGGGCAAATTTTGCAACTGAATTTCACATTAGTTACTAACCGGTTGTGGTGAGAATACTTTTTAAAGGACAGGCATAACTTGATCCTACAGCACGGATCGCCTCCTTTTGCGGAAAGGAAATCTTGCAACCCCTGCAGGTCGCCTCCTCACGAGAGAAATTATCAACAGTTTACAACTAAAAACTTCTATAAGCGCTCAATGTTGATAGGAAAAACAATTTTTTAATTTAATTTTATGTTATGTTGTAAAAAAAAGTAGTACCTACAGCATTCGCCGCAAAAGAATTATTTATATAAGATGATATTTTTTTCCCCTTGCCACTATAATTATCTTCTTCATAAATAAACAACATAGAAGAGGCAAAGACATAACACGACAAAGGAGATTGATTAGACAAAACGAACGTGTGCCATGCCCCTCCAACGTGTCGGTACTGAAGAGATTTACAAACATTATATTGCAGTATCGCAAAGGAGGTTTAATAGCAACGCAAGGTGAGCGTAGGAATTTGCAATAAGCTCCACCTTTGTCTCGCATCCAACCCCTTTATTTCCCAAGTTCCCTGAATTTCATCCACTATGTACATAGTGTAGCAACACCGAATTGTTCAAACACATTTTTCTTCTATTCGTGACATTTTCTCGTTTTGTCGCCAAAAGTTCTAGATACCTAGCGATAAAACCGACACACTGAACTTCGTAAATATACTTTTAGCTATTTTATGTACCTTCACGATTTATTTTGAAAAGTTCATCAGCTGCCCAATAAGAAAACGGGTTCAAATTAAGTTTCTTAACAATATTAGTATCGCTCTTTGAAATTATAAAGCCATTTCATATCATAAAACGTAATTATTTGATACCACACTACAAAAGAAACAAGTTACTATTACGTTCCGCGTTTACGGCTCAAGGTCTAAAGAATTTAACTTTAAGTGTTACAACTCAACTTTTATTTGTTAATTATACGAAAGCGGTATAGCGTTAGCCAAAAGAACATTTATAACATTCGACTTTGATTAGTTTCAAGCCAAATTGCTTTCTCATTGCTCAGCAACTAGTCATCGCTTAGAGAGGGGCTGATTCATTGTTCCCCAAACGCTTTCATGGTTCGTTAGAAATGTAAAAACTTCACTCCTTCTGGATCAATATTAGGAGGAAGATTAAACTTTGACGCAGTCCACGGGTCCTATTCAAATTAGCCACACCGAATTGGGGAAACAAACGTTCCGAATCCACTGAAGTTTGTGGTCAAAGTTACAATTCGCGTCCGCCTAGAATACTGATCACATTCCGAAAAGTTTATTACGGCAATGAAAACCAATAAGTTCTTCATTTTACCTGGAAGTGCTAACAAGCTACAAGTAGGTCAAGCTTGCTGGCGACATTTCTAACGATCATATCGCTCACAATGCAAAGAGTTGGATCGTAAAAAATGTAATTATGACTCCCAGTGCTTGGGACGGCTATGATATTTTGTAGCAACTGCGGAAAATATTTTCACGCCAACGTTTCCGTTACTCACGGCTACTAACAAAATGTTAGCAGAGACGTCTCACGCGACAATAGCCTTCACTATCAAGAGGCACTCCTTCGTTCGTTGACCAGAATTTATTTATTCCTATTTAATAAACAACAATAATTTCTCAGTATTGTACAGCGGTTGTTAAACCCTTAGCTCTAGAGCCATGGTCGCTACATACATCTAATATCGTTTTCCGATAAGAAGGGAAACTTTGGTCGATATTACTCGGGTAAATCTTTTCAGGGTTTTAGAAAAATAATTGGATTGCTACATTGAAGGAAAGCAATTACATTCGGCAAGAGAAGCAATTTCGATTTACTCAACAACGACGATTTAGGTAAACTTCCCGTATTAAATTGTGCTACCCCATTTTATATATTTGGTTCATAAATTCTGTTTAAAGGTTCGATTACGATTTTCCCTATATTTATTTAAATGAGATAGGAATGGGTACATTACTGGATCCTTTGCCACAGGTTGAAATAAAGACTGCCTTTAAATGGGTACTTGATTCCAGGTGACTTGAAATAGATTTCATTGCCCGAATGTTAAGTAACCAGGCTAGTCGGATACAGTTGAAATTTTCTTAAATATATTTCAAGGGAAGGAAAAAAATATTTGACAGAAAACAATCGGTTGTTCAGGAAATATAAACTATATCTGAGGAACATGGTTACTTATCTCTTTTGCTAACTGTACCGTTTCCTTCATTCCTGTATTTGAATTAAAAATCATGTTCCTTATTTATCAGTTTAAATATATCCTGTTTTATCATTCTGATTCTTTCCTTTTATGAAAATCAATCACAAAATTCTCTTACATCGAGTACACCTTAACTGAATTTCAACCATTTTCAATTCCAACAACAAGATCCTGTCAGAAGCAATTGTAATTTTTCGCAAATATTTATCTTTCCAATAATGTCAGATAAAGTTACCCTCGATTCCAATCAAGCCCGGGGCATGGACAACGAATCAAAGACAAGTTACTTGAAATACTCTTCGTGTTAACTTTAGTTATATGTTTCCTGATAGCTTTGAACGGAGACATACTCTTAATAAACTTTACATTATATAGAAAGTAATATTACGATTTAAATTTACGAAATTGTATGTTACGACGTCACGCGTGTAATCTCCGAAGTAAGACAGAGATCTAATACACCCATGTGTAATCTAATACACATATGTATAAAGGACAAAGGAGTAAATAATGCCGTGACGTCTGACAAGAGACTGGAAGAAGAAAACATTTTACGCCAACCCCAAATAGAATGGGACAAGGGCAGGAAGATGATGATGTCGATCACCAGTGTACGCAATAGGAGGCGAACCTATTTCCAACAACATTGCACAAATCCATACTCCGTGGATGCTACAATGAAATTATTTATAGAGAAACACATCAACTTTGCACGATCTGAAAATCGAAATCAGGCCCTCATAGACCTAACAGAGTTGCGGGTTGTTCGAAAGCGTTACCGCGGCGCCGAACATTCCTTAAAAAAAAGGAACATGAGTGGGTTTTAGTCAGTAAAAGCCTGACACTTCCCCCCGCTCCAGAGCGGGGAAAGATAAAAAGGCCTTCATGGTAGTTGCACACTATGATGCCTTTTTTATTTTTTCGCTTTCGACCACTAGAGCAACAAGACAGTCAACTGTTTGATACATTGTCGTACTAAACTCAAAACAACATTAGTTACAACTCTTATTCAAATTGTCATTCAGAAAGACAAAAGTTTTGCTCCTGCTTTACAGGTTTTAGTTTTACCTCTTTAGATTGTAGTTTCCTCATTTCTGACTTTGCCACATGAGAAGTGCAGCGGTATTAAGACAATTAAGATGGTTGAGTTCAGCTTTCTCTGTGAACTTCCAGTTTCTCGTTGTGAAACATTATATTCACATTCACTTCATTATTTCTGAATAACTTTAGAGAAATGAACTGTTTTTCTTCGAACGTCGTAAAATCTTCAATTTGTAATTAGGAAGTAGGTACAAAAGACTTAAGTAAAAGGGGCTGAAGGGTTCATTCCATCAGTTCAGTAACAAGTAATAAAGTCTAGACTCCTAAACTTTTTATGACAACATTTGTCAAATGAGAATCCTCTCTAAATTTTTAACGAGTCTCTCTGAACAAGTCGGACATAAAGGGGATTCTACTTTCGCCTGCCGGAGAACTAAAATTGTAAATGCCATACTTAGCGAGCATTAAAGAACGGCCCGAAATTGTATTTGAAGCTTTTCAGAAACTTAGGCATTAGTGAGCAAGTTTTTCCTGTAACGCACATGGTTGGGTAGCCTCTAATGGCGAACGTCTTACGAACTTTTAGCCGAGACGATGGCATAAAAAGTTCTTTGACTGAAAATTGCTGAAACCGGTCTCATCCGTGCTCTGAACTTTTTTTCGGCAAGGAAAAATAACATCTGAAGTTGAAGGTAAGATTTTTTTCTGTAGGTACAGCTCAACAACCAAAATAATCCCGAGGAATTTTGACTCAAAGAATTGATGATAGTAGATATTATCAAACTTAAGACAAAAGAAAATAATGGCAGGTGACTTTAAAGCAAAACAGTCACCCAGACAACCTTATCTTTAAGTGAACAACAGCATACATGTGCCTGCCCTATCCCCATTGATTTTAACCATTCAGCTACCGTTTCTAAGACACAACAAACGTTCGTATCCACACATGCCGAGTCAGGGGTGGCACAGGGTAGAAACGAGACAAGGTTCAGCCAATATTAACTTGCCGACGCTAGTTTGAAGACGATGGTGGAATAAGAATGGCGTAGTGTAGCCTTTCTCTGACTTACAATTCAGCAACTGTGTGTGGTGGAGTGCATTAATTTTGTAACTTGGGGTAACGTTGTTCAGCTTAACGTTTGTTTTCGCGAAAGTGCTACTCGTAAAAGTTGTTTCTGTTAGAAACACTGTCAGTGCCAATATTGTGTCGTTTATTAAAAATGTTCTTCTTTGTTTATTTTTATAACTACTTACTTCTGTTTAGATTCAAGTTCATCCAATTTAAGGCTGCTACTTAGGTGTGTTGCTGAAGAGTTGGATCTGCCACTTCTTTTTTCAGGTCTTGCACTAAAAAGGTGGGTTTTAGGTAACGTTTTTCGTTAATTTGCCGTGTTTAAGTGCTGCTCCTTTGTCTTCAACTTTTTTTAAAACGTTTTTTTTTAAATTGTACTCCACGCTAGGATTTCTTCTGTATTGTGGTTGCGTTTACAAACATTTAAACTCACATGCACAAACAACCAGACCCGGAACATATGAAGTTGTCTATCTGTAGGCCATACAAATATTTGTTCCGTGCGGAGATCGAACCCGCGACACTCAGCGCAGCAGTCGATGGCTCAGCCGCTGCGCCATCCGATTACCAATCAACACAATTATCGATCACCTCCTTACTATGCAAATGAGCAAATGTTTGGCGTAGATATGATTAGTAATATTGCGGTTGCAACTCGCGAACCGTAAATGTATTTGTATCAATATTAAACCAATCAGCGGGTATTACCTATAATTAGTTTTGATTAGAATACGGACGTTTCAAAGGACATTGACTATAATGGTGAACAAAAGACTATAGTTGGTGATGATGATAAAGGTAATAGAGAAACTGAAAGCATGGCCTGAAACTAAAACAACAATGTCACGTCAGATTTCCCCAAAGCTAGTACGTCAGAAAATAAAAGCAGACACAATGATACAGTATCATAAAAGATTGTAGCAACACTAAAGGCTGCTCCTACAAGGTCGATAGACGCGCAGACTGGGGATCAGATGGCACGTTTGCGAACATCGTCTGAAATACCAACAAGCTGTTAGTTAACACAATGTATTTATATGCTTGTCGTGTGCTTATTGTTTTTATGTTTGTACTATTTTGTCTTCTGTACTATTTTTCCAGATTTTTTGTTGTTTTGATTTTTCTGGAGTGAAAATCACAGCCACGATATGTTTTTTCTAGTTTTCTTTTTTGTGCGTGTTAGGAATGTCATTTTATGCTAACTAAAGTCAGTCTTGTTTACATCGGCATGGATCGCCAAAACACTTTAGGTTTTATTGTATTGTATTTTTGTTGCATAATCTTAATTTCACTTTCATACAGCCACGAATACCAATATATTTAACACGAACGAAGAAACCAAAAAGTCTCACAAACTGAGTTTCAAAGAGCAAACTTGAGATTAGACTTATAAGATCGCATCGTAATATGAGTTCCAAAATAGATACCTTATCCACTACAACATGAAATTACAATGAATAAAATATGGGAAAAACACTTAAAAGTTGCTAATCTGAGCATATACATATGCCCGTGACTGTACATTTACCAGATGAAAAGCCAGATGACAAATGAAGGTAAGGTAAATACAACCCTCGCACAACTCATTAAGGCGGTTCCTACCAGTCACCTTGCAGCCGCGTAGGGTTAATTCCGCTAACTCAATTATGGCATTGTGTACACACGAAGATTGAGTTGTGACAGGTAATGAGATAACTAGCTAATAGAGTCACGGGTTTGCTCGCGACCTGATTAGAAACAGTAAGATATATCTTAAGGAAAATAACTCTTGTTAAACACAATTTTTATTTCAGGGAAAATAAAAGTAATGGATTCACTGGGTAAAACCAAATTGCGACAAAACGGCACATCATAATTTTTTTATGGTAGGTGTCATAATTATTTCAACAGTCACCCCATTTCTTGTTTTATCAATCGACACATAGACCATTTTTTTTTTACTTGTTAAGTCAAATTAAATCATCTTAATCGTGAAATATAGAAAAGTGTACATAATACAGCTAGTGTGAAGAATAATTTGTGAACAGCTATGTCCCACCCTTTAGACGTACAATAATAAGTTTAAAAGAAGAATACTAATATAACTAATAATGCATATTCGAATCGTAGTATACAGAATATATTATGGAGGTATTCCTCGTAGCGCTCCCGTTTTGAAGCGCTCCCATCTAAGCGCTCCCGTTTTGTTCCTCTAAGCGCTACCAAAAGGAGCGCTTTGAGGAACGATTAAAAATAATAAAATTTATTTCCTCGAAGCGCTCCCACGTTTAAAAATAGGGAAAAACATGAAGTAAACGTCATGAATTATATCGATAATTTTTAAAAACTCATGTGTGAAGTTGCTTAACCAAATTACGAAATTGAGAGAATAATATCTTTTTGCTTTCGGCACTCTTATGTGTATACAAGGGCCAATGTTATTGTAATTTCTACCATTGACGTAAACGATAGATTTTTTTAGGAATGGCATCTCGCAGTTCAACCAAGGAGGTTATCGTCTGCTTAACCGGGCGAATCCTGTGGGTGCCTTAAAATTAAGACCTCCAGCCAGGGTGAAAACTTACAAACTAAGCGACTACACGCTAAGGGCACCCCCTGTGGGGTACGAGCCTCCGCTTAGGGCGACGCTGAGGGAAAGCAAGGGATAGGCTGGATCTGAATGATATTGTTTATGGACTGGTTTAAACTTACTGGCTCAGCAGCGCGGGCTGGGTCTTGCAAAGGACGGGTGGGGCATTTACCGGGACGTCGCGACGGGCCTCGTCGGTGAGGATGGAATGACGGCGCTTTGCGTCTGAATTTGCGCAGAGTGCTAGTCTCCCTGCTGCTCCCCTGGAGCAGGGTTATAGCATCGTCAGGAGTGACGAGAAAATGTCTAGGACGATGAATTTTACTTATTCGCGAGGGATCGTATCAAGCGGCCGATGTGATAAGGGGGTTGCGATGTTTTAACGCGGAGTCAAAGAAGCGCATGGAAAGACGCTTCATGAATTGAACGACGGTGGGGATTCTTAAGTCGAAGTGAAGACTATCGTTACGGGCTCCCGTGATTTTACGAAGGAATCGGTTTTGCAAGGTCTACATCTTATGAAGGAAACGCGGGTTGGCGTGGGCGAACACGACACATGCGTATGTCAGGATGGGACGGATGACCGCGGTGTATGAACGCAATTTGCACTTAAGTGACAATTTGCTTTCTGCCTGAAATAAAAAGTGAAACCTAAACCCATAGCAATATGTGCCGCGAAGGACAAGTGGCTGTCGAGAATGACACCTAAGTATTTGGCTTGCTTCTCCCAGGGGATAGGCTTGCGTACATAGTGATCAAACTGGGGATCAGGAGTTTAAAGCGCGGTTTGGAGTAGATAACCGCCTGACTTTTACCGGGATTTATCTCGATTCTCCATTTCCTGAACCAAGCGCCTAGGATGTCGGCTGGGGTCTGAAGGGTACGAGCGATAGCGTTTGTACAGCGGCCAGTATAGTAAATGGCCGTGTCATCCGCGAACAGAGCTAACTGAGCTTTTTTGCTCTTGGGAATGTCGCTAGTGAACAGCGTGAAGACGAGGGGGGATAAGACGGAATCCTGAGGGACACCGGCCCTAATAGGATGAGGGGAAGAGATTGAGGAAGTCCCGTAAGATGAGCGTAAACGATAGACACCTCATTGCCAGGTGTGCGGGGAGGGGGGTAGTAATGGTAAACATAATGGAGAGAAATCATAAGCTAAACAATAAAAAATATGAATAGGTAAATATGTCGGCAGATTGTATTCATCGATTAAAATTTGCTGGACTAAAGGATTTACAATAAAACAAAAAAAAAAATACCAAACCCGTGCGAAGCCGGGACGGGCCGCTAGTTGTATATTATAGTATAACAATGTGTTCTACTTATTACCTAGTTATTATCGATAATTTCAGTTAGTATAGTCCCATCTCTATCCGAAAGTTAATCATGGGAGCGCTTCGAGGAAATAAATTTTAATATTTTTAATCGTTCCTCAAAGCGCTCCTTTTGGGAGCGCTTAGAGGAACAAAACGGGAGCGCTTAGATGGGAGCGCTTCAAAACGGGAGCGCTATGAGGAATACCTCATATTATGACCAAGAGATTGCATTCTGACAGTGACTTGAGGGCAAAGCAATATTTTATTGAGTAATAAAAGATTCACTTGTTAAGTAATAGTTGATGCAGTTTCTATGAAAAGATTTTTCCCCTACTCCTATTAAAAATTAAAGAACTTAATTTTAATGTTTTAACAATTCACCTCAGTACACACATTCATAAAAGTCATGTGTAGAACTGTAGGTAGATTAATGAAACTTGAAAAGTTAAGTACAAATTCAATGAATTGCAACTTTAAAAACCCCCACCCTGATAGATTTTGAGAAAAAAACCGTGAAAGTATTATTAAGTAATTCGAAGGGTTGAACTCAACCCCTGACAGTTTCATCCATCACCGGTGGTGCTCAATTGACATTGACGTCAACGCTTAACCTCTGGATGTTTGAACTTGTCTCACATGGAGGAGATTGTGTAGTAATATTGATGCATTATTGGTCCATTTTTTTAAATCTTTGTTTTGAAAAAGAAGACGATTATTTTGATAAAAACTGCTTTGTTTAATCTATGAGGTTTTGATACTTTACTTGCGTGGTTCATTTGTTTGCCAGGAACGCATTCATAGGTAGTTCGGCTGCAGGACGTCCTCGACTTAATTTTCATACAAAGAAAAGCGTAATACTTAGCTTAACCTTATGCAACTGTGAAGTGGGAGGCACCTTTATCGAGTATGGACTGTTTCGGCTGGTCATTAGACCAGCGACCATTAGGTTGCAAGCGTTATCTACTAAATGGTGAATTCCTGAATTTAATCTCGACTTGGGTTACTGTGACGTCAGCAGCATTGTTCTAATCTTATTCCAGTATTGGAAAGAGATGGATGGATGGAACAGCTCTGTCTCATTCCCACAATGAAATGACCTTAAGACAACTATAGTAACCTACCAGTTCGGACAAAGTATCATTCGGTTTTCGTTAGGAATTTCTTAGTCGAAAGACTGGAGTGGATTTGTGCCTGGCTCTTGGTAATAGATAGGCCCCCTATAACATGGTATTTGCATTTAACTCGTCCCCTAGAAAGACCGGAATCTGGGTTTATGCATGGTTCTTGGTAATAGTTTGCACCCCTATAACATGGTACTTGCATTTAATTGGTCAGATATTTATTTACATCCGTCGTCCAACCCAGGCTTTTTGGAAAATAAAGGCGATATATAACGTTATCGGTACTTCGCATCGATATTATGAGATTTATGCTACACTAGCTGTTCCACGCGGTTTCACCCACGCTGCTCAGCACCTGTTGGTCGTAGCGTAATCTGTCAGATTGTGGTAGCTTGATGTGTAGGCGTCTGTACATAAAATGCGAAAATGCCTGGCTGTCGTTTTCAAGTCTATAAAACTTGATTTTACACCCAGTTAGACCATAACAGGACATACTTTTCTCCCTGCCTAGTTAGCCCCCGAAAAATACTTTTGCAATCAAAGCCGCTAGAAAAAGCTTGTACTTCACATATATATATATGAACTAGCTGTTCCTCACGGTTTCACCCGCGCTGTTCAGCACCTGTTGATCGTAGCGTGATGTTATATAGCCTATAGCCTTCCTCAAGAAATGGACTATCCAACACTAAAAGAATTTTCCAATTCCAACCAGTAGGCCCTGAGATTAGCGCGTTCAAACAAACAAACATACAAACAAACTCTTCAGCTTTATAATATTGTGTAGAAGTATAGATTTTCAAGTGCCACATGATATTTCCTGTATGATCCGTTTTGCCGTCCGATGGTATCGGATATAGCCAGCTTTGTGGGCGGCTCGTGTTCAGTTCAAGACGTTTATAGGCTAATATGACTGACTGGACCGATTCAGGGATAAGCTCCTTCGAAGAAATACATTTGATTTAGAAGACGTTGTTTTAAACCAAAAATATTAAAATAAACTAAGTATAACAGTGATCAGCAGACAAAGCTTAGCTATTAAAGTAAAAAAAAAGGTATTAATAAAATAAATAATGCTCGAACTCCAAATATATCACAGCTGTTTAAATAATGAAAAAGATTTGTCTATTGTTATTTCAAAGATCTCATGCCATCTAATGCTCTCTACTTTACTTTAAATATGATTTACAGCCATACGCCACACAAAGCTTTTACAAATCCCTAAAAAATAAGACCGTTACGAACAAACAGTTGGATACATGAAGATTCATTTTTAATGCGATCATAAATAACATAGCTTATTTTCCAACACTTACTCAAGTCGTAAAAGTAATACAAGTTTTACTGAAACTCTTTTTACACATGGCGTCATGTAAGCCGTGGCTATGGTAAGATTTATGAGAGCATTCTTGCTACTACGTATTCCTACGTCAAGCGTGATGACTCCTGTCAATCAATCGAGGAATTGTCGTGAACAACAACATCTTACGGCATTTGTGATGCTGGCTAAATTGCATTTGTTGTTGTATTAAATACAAGTTATATTATCACATTTGGGTGGATGCAAAGTGTAGTCAATTTTAATACAGGTTTTATAATCATAACCGACCACAACAAATGTAACCCCGAAAAGTAAGGTAGATTACCTATATTGCGGGTCGTTGGAAAGAGATATCGCGGCCCCGGAACATATAGGGCAAAGGAAGGAATATGGGTGGGCTTTAGTCAGTACAAGTCTGAAACCCCCCGCTTCCGAAGTTATTTGAAAATGTTCTATCCGCCAAAAAAAAATGGTTTTTGTACCTATACATAGCTCAACCACATTTTGCCAGTTAAATTTAAGACCTATGTTATTGGGCCTATTGAAAGGTTTTATTTTCTGTATAAATATACGGTCAGAAATCCTTGAAGTTATGCAACACCAAAGAAATAGCCTTAAATAAGTTAAAATTAATAAATAAAGATTTGCAATAGATTCCCAAGACGCTAGATCCGCTATTCATTCGGAAAGTAAACCCCAAGTTGCACTCTCGAAACTCATTAAAAGTAAATCCGGGTGCATTTTCTAAAGACGTTGAATTAAAGCTTCTTTAAAGAAATTTTCTTAAAACTGCAAGCGGTGAGCGTGCCTCATTTGCCACTATTGAGGCGTTTCCTCATAGTTCAATGCTCCGCCTTCCGTTTAAATGAAGCTAAAGATTGAATCGTTCCGGATTCGTCTCTTTGAAAAACGCGGTTTCATCCTCGTCTACTGTGCATTTCACATAGCTTAAGAATCCTGAATCTGACTGTGTCAGGCGAATTACCTGCTGTAAGTAATGGCACAGCTCATTCTTATCATCAATCACAGTAACATTTATTATGAAATCTGCAAAATCTTTCCAATTAAATCCTTAACACAAACACCCATCTGCCAAACGCAAGGTGCAAAACCCTTCAAAGGCATAAAGAGACTAAACCCTCAATTGCCAATAATAATGACAGCTGTAATAACACAAACTGTCATATAACCTTCAAATACTTATCAATCAATACGATCTACCCAAAATGCAATATCAACAACGCCAATAATTATGTTACTCGACGACAAAGCACCGAAATCCTTGCAACATCTGCAGGAGCGATCGAGAAATTTGTATTTCAATAATTTACTGACGCTTCTGCTGCTTCGTACTGTAGATTGTGATACTGCCTCGTACGAGTTGCTTACTGTTTATTTAATAACGTTGCGACGTCCCGATAAGCGGGTATTGTGTGAACCTTGTAGGAGTAGGACTCACTGGCGGTAGATGCGCTGGCATTTTGAACTTAGATATCGAACTGTCTTGGTAGGTGTGATTTTATAAAGCGTAGATTGATTACAAAACCAGCATAGCTTGTAGTGTGCCTAATCTTGGAAGATTTGCTATCTCAAAATCTAGTCAGTCACTAGCATTTCCCTGTTTACTTCGCCACTACCGGTATATAGTATGTATGTAAATGTTTGTTCGGTACCTGTTGCTATTATGTTTTCCATCTTTTCGTTTAGCACTAACTTTTTATTTTGAAGCTGAAACTAGCAGTTGAAACACACTAAAGTTACTTACTCATAGTACTATACCGAGTTTACACAGATTTTTTTCGACTGCAATAAAACTGCTGACATGTTAACCACGTCCACACACATACCATCATGTATTCATGCCATGTCATTGTTCTTTTCAAGTAGGCCAGACATTTTATGCCCTTATTTTCTGTTTTCTGTTAACTCTTTCATCTTTCACTTTTATCGCGACGCAGCAATATTTGGATATAAGCTAATCCTATTCCAAATATTATTTTCTGTCTGCTCTATTAGTTAAATTGTCTATGCTGTCACCCCAATTCTCCAAATGCGAACTGCTTGGCAAACACTGATATTAGTTTTCTGCAAAAGTACTTTTCTTAAGTGTTTCCTTCTATATATCATTTAGAACATAACATTGTAATAACTTATACAGCTTTATTTACATTCTGCTCGTTATTTCGCCCATTATGTATGTGGAATAAAAATTGTGTCTTTGAATTGAGTGTGAATTCTTTTGTCTTGACACCCCCTTTGATTAAGGAAAAAGGTTTTATTGTTTGTTTACGTAAGAACTTACATTTTCGTTTGTTTCAGTAACGTTGGTGTAAGCTGATAACAAAAATAAATTAAAACAAGTTCTCTGCTTTATTTCAGACATTGACGCAGCAATAATAAAACGACTTTCCTCAAAAGTTGACTTCAATCCAATTTTTCTCAAGGTAAAATAACTTAAACGAAAGTAAGATGAAGACGCGAAATTTACCTTTCCAAGTGAAAAGTTGCTCTCGGAATCTAACGTCTTGTGCTCAGCCCACCGGAAAATGGCCATCTTCAAAATTAATGGATATTTTATTGCGTTACAAGTTAAATTATGCGTGAATGCGTAAAATCCCTCAAATATATTCGGAAAACCTTTTACATCGGCATGTCCATTTGGCGACGTCAGCTAAATGATAGGTGCGATGGCGTCGTATGGATTCAATAAGCTCAAGCATTTGCTAGAGGATTTTCCAGCGTATTTTTCAAGTGCGAAATTGATTCTGACTTTGTGTTTTACAGATACAATTGAAATGCTTTTCAAGTCGTCGCACCTTTCTTCAGTGATAAAAGTCAAATAAAATATATTGACGTTATTTTTTCAATATTGAAAACATGATAACGGTCTCTTAAAAATAACGTCAAATTGATTGAATTTTAGTTGTGAGTTTTGAATTGCTAATAGAATTCTAAATCTTAATGACAACCATTAAAGTTGATAATGGCACTAGGCACATTAAATATTTTTATCTCTGAAATAAAATTTAAAACGGTTAGAACTAAAATTGCCTCATTTCGCATCAGTATAAAGAGGTAATGAAAAGAAAAGTTCGGATTTCACGACACATAGATTATCCTTAATGCTCTCCTTTGTCCACAATGTATGTGAAGTTTTCATATAAAATTTTATGAAAGTAGCTTTCGAGTGAGGTCCGAATTCAATTTGATGTTCCACATAACGACTGCTTTTTATGGAAAATCTTTTTTAAAAAATAGCTGACACTTTCTTTTTAGCACACCTTTCTGAAAAAAAGCTCGCACGTTGCAAGGTGGTGCTAGAAAATTGATTGTGAATTTTTATAGACGAATAATTTATTGTTTTTATATTGCTTTGTTTTTTTCTCGCGGTTTTTACATTCTTACTGGATTCAGCCTGGTTTTATATGAGATACAATTTCTATTCGCAGCCTTCTTTTTCTGAACGCCAAGACAACACAAAACCAAACAGCATGTTAACCTCCACAATTTTCTTCCTCACACGTTCTCGTATTCAAATTTACATTACAATGAACGGTAATCCACAATTCGTCTCATTGTCAGCACATTTCCAGCTAAACCGTTCAAACAAATTAAATCTCCTCCACTTCATGTTTACTCAAGCAAAATTCAAATGCCATTATTCGCAACACCATTACGATTCCATAGCACTTTTCCAGCTGAACGGGACGAAATCGTCCGCGCGTCTTTGTAATGGTCTCCCTGGTTCAAATTTGTGCAAGTAAGTGCACTTTACATAAGAGCGGATAAATGGAACCAACAGAATATTTCATAGCTAGTACAACTTGGCTCAAACTCAACCAAGTTCAAACTGACTGCGAGTGCACGCCATTGTAACACCACCTGATTGGTAATTTATTGCCGCACTTCCCCCTTGGGGATACAGTAATATATTTTCCCCAGTTATCTATACAGAGTGGATACGGTATCTTCCGGATATTGGTGACAAATATTTTGGCATGAAGTCTGTGGGACAATTTGTTGACTTTGACTCAGTTCTCACAATGACCTCGTCTGACTTTATTTACAAAATCTGAAACATTCCACGAATCTACAACACAAACATAAACTAAAAGCTTGATCATATCAAGGCTAGACATAAGTTACCTAAGCTAAATTGCAGAACAAACCATTAGAAATTTAATCAGACCCGCCGAGACCTTACTATCCTGAGGGACCTATAGCTCGGTTGAAAACCCTCTCGCGCCGACAATACATCGGTGGATTGTCCGCAGATATATTAGCAATCTGTTTACTCGGCGGGGCGTTACACGAACTCGTTAATATACGTCGTGATGCCGACAAAATATTGCCACAGAAATATAATAAAGGCGATAGCTGCCTCTCCGTTTGCTTAGCGCCTTTTACGACAATCCGTGTTGACGGGGCGCCACAAATTGGACGACCGATACTTTTGGCAAGAAGTTTTTAGTACTGGAACTTGATTAACTAGAAGCTTTCTTGATGAAGAACTTGTGTATCTATAAAATAAAATGTAACTTAACGACTCTACTTTTTGATAGACTGCTGAAAATCTTCCAGTAAACAGTGTTGCTGAGTATATTTTTCTGATGATAGACAAGAACGTGATGTGAAAAATTTGCGACGTAAACGCCATTTCTTTTGACTTCGTATACTTTTTTCACAGCTCCAAGGGACCACAGATTTGAATTTATAGTTTTAATTTTATATCTCGATTCTTCCACGCGTTACTGAGATAAAGGGTCTTGACAGACAGACAGTCAGGTAGATATAGTTAGACAGATAACAAAGAAATCCTATAAGGTTTGGGTGTTTTTCTTTTTAGGTACGGAACCACAAAAACAAATCTAGTGCAAGCAGATATAATAAAGTTATTTGCCTGACAAAGATACCTTGGTAGATTTCCAGAAGTGGGTAAGAGTTGACAGAATATGAATGAACAAAAAAAACGTTTCTCTCAACTGAAAAGATAAAACCAAGGAAAATCAAATGCAATTTAGTACCCATATACAATAATACAATATATTTCTAAATATTTAATATTACTTCTTACTTACTTATAAAGGTAAAAGCAATCTCCAAATAAAACTACCTTTGCTTACACACTTCAACCGTAATTGTAAAGTTTTATAAGTCTTACGTAAATAGAGGTACCTAGGTGCTACAATAATATTACTTAGTGTTCATAATCCCACCTTCGAAGTTCAACGTGCTACACCGTTCTACGTAAATGAAGCCAGTGAAAGTCTGTCTTTAAATTCTAAGACTTGCTCTCAAACTTTGTCCAGCTTTTCCATTTGACATTCAAGCGGTTTAATTGTCCCACGAGCTCTGAATTTGTTTCAGAATTATCACTTCCACCTCTTTGAAATTCGAACTCTGGACTAAAAGTACTAAAAGAGCAATTAACTTTTAAATAAGACGAGATTTTTTGCAACCTACATTTTTTGCGCACCCTACCACAGAACCTCTTTTGTTATTTATTCGCGACCTACGTCATACCTACTGTTAGTCCATTATCCAAACGGGGAGAATTCCGCTAGGCACACAAAGAAAAAAGTCACGTTAATTAGGATGTCAGCTACGCAAATAATAATCCCAGTGTGGCTCATTTCGTATGCAGCCCCGACTCGCGGCCAAAAAATTTATCTTCGCATTTTTTAGACAACGCAATTACAGGAATATTTACTTAATGTGGGCCCACGGCCCGACAGAAAACATGTACGACAGGATTTTTTAATTCGGCGTGGTCATGCCCAGGTCCACATTATTAAAGCAATAAATATATCGTGTACCGTGATATGTGAAGGTTGGCTGCCCTGCATAGTTTATATGGGTGCCATTACATTGTCGAGCAGGCTTTGGTGCAAGCAATGACTTCATAAAATTCATAAAAATGTCGGCGCCGATTATGTACGGTATTATTTAAATAACCGTACCCGCGTACCGGCAAGTCATTTACTCCGCATAATTTCTGTCGTTGTAAATACTCGCTCTGCTTGTACTTAAATATTTACCCAAATGACAAAAGAGAGTCGACGATTAAAAGGTTCGTTGAATTTGAATAGGTAAGGTAATCCTTGGGCCCTGAAATTACCCTTACATAAAATTCGTATAAAACGGATTATAAGTCTGACCCGATTTTATAAAAAGCCAATATGAAAATGTAGAATACAATTCTTGGGCACATTTTTTTCGTTTCCCTATACATTACAGTAAACAAAATTATGCAGTAAGAGAATAGACTGTATTCTTTTTTTTTGTATCAGATACTTGCTAGCTTATTCATATTCGCAGGTTCACTGAACATAAACTGCACGTTCCTTATGGATCAATAGAAAAGCTCATTTTGTTTTATTCCACCACTCTAAGGGAACGCCCGAACCCTTTCAAGGGTGCTGTGTTTACTTACATTTCGCTATAGAACAGCTGTTCTCAAACTTCTGACTTTAACTACTCTTTTTTTGCAACTGTTTTTCCAACCGCCCAAATTGTTTTTTTTAACTTTCTGAAAGCTAAAAGTTTTGTTTTTCTTAATGGCTGGCGAGCTTATTTATAAACATTTTTACTTTCTGTGTAAGAAAATGAGCTTCAAGACTTTTAACCTCAATAATAATTTAATTCCAACCACCATAACCAAAAGTTTTTCTTAGATTGTTCAAAGAGTTTTCAGGAACGTGTTTTGAGCATTACCATTGTGTATGAAAGTTTGGAAACCACAGTTACAGATAGTGGGAGTGAAGATGCGGGAACGTAGGCAATTATCGTGGTTGAAACAAACAATCCGAGTGGTTGGTGAAGAATGGATTTTGGTGGAGTATCTATTTGGTGTTTAAAGATCTAAAGATTCGAACTTAATACGAGGGTGGCGACTATTTAAACATCCCTTTGCCCTTTGTGTTGAACTGATAACGTAGGTGTTACTTTGTAATGGGTCTATAAATAACACAAAAGATAGGATTTGTAATTTTAGAAGGAATACAATGAAGACAGAGTTATAAGTAATAAACAGGGCTGCTATGGATACGAAAGGAAAAGAACCTCTTTGCCTGAGGGGGTTGTAAAAGACGATTGGTGTTATATAAGGAGGTGTTATCTGCATCCTAAGGCATTCTGCTCCCTAGCACAATGGCCACGAATCCTCTATCTGTGCTTTATCTGCGCTGTCAGTGGACAACCAGTGTAGTGTTCTGTGGCAGACTGTTCTGTTCTGACGTGCCGTTTCCTAGAAAGTATGGTTAATAAACACGTAATTAAGTTTCATTTGCGTCATGAAATCATTTTGTCGAACCGACTTATAAAAAGAAGAGGTTCTCAATATGAAAACAATTGGGTGGGGTCAGCAAAACAAAATGTGTGGTTATTTATTTAGGTACTGCCAAAAAATACCAAGCCATATCAAGAATTTGCCATACCAAAAATAAAATAAAAAACGGTGGCAAATTATCAATAAGTATTTAATAAATTGGACTGTATGTCGTATGTCCTTAGACATGAAGAACCTTAGGTAGGTTCTTGTGCCTTGTGGCACACCACATACTAATAAAACCAATATCACAGTCAGGCAGATGTTCGAAAGAACTAAGTTTCAAACTATTCACTTCGGAAATTCCCATGTCGGGCCGGGAGACTTGCTTCCACACTTGAACGTCGAAGAATTTCGCTATAACAAAGTTCTCGTACTTAGATTTTTGGGCGATATGACGCGACAGGCAAAAACGTGTAAACAAATTCTTTTGACATGGTAATTTTGCTACTTCCTTCGTGAAACTGCAGGGTTTTGTAGCATGTGGACAATATTTGTACTGGCACGTATGTGAGAAAGACATCACAGAACTAGGGTCACTATCACCCACAATTAATTAATAGGTAATAATTCTGTTTCTGTAGTTCTGTTTTGTCTGAGAGATATTTCTCGACGACATATTTGACTAAGTCTGAGGCTCATGGCCGACATTAAACTCTGACACCAGATTAGGCACCTAATCGAAAGATAAAGAAAATCAAGAAATTCTATGTATAATCTCACGAAGGCACAAACCATTTATCTCAGTTAGTGTTTTAATTCTAATTGCCCCTCCTGTTCATATTATCCACCAAAGCTAAGTTACATAGAACGGTAAAAGCTCTCCATTATTAAGAGGTAGGTACTTACACAATCAAAAGTTTCAAATCCTTTCTTATAAAGATACTTGTTCATTTGGCTAATATTCCAAATAATTGAAATTTAAAGACGACAAATCTATGTAAACAGTCAGTTTCAATAAAATTCTATGATTAGAAATATGGTTGTAGCCGGTTCTTTTATTTTACTCTAGTTTGTAATTCCAACCAGCGCCATCTACAATCACGTGAATAAACTTATACAACGAACAGAACCACCATTGCACTGCACGAGGTACCGTGCAATACGTACCTAATCATAAAATGAAACTTCACGAGAAAATTTAAGTCTAGGTTAGTTCAGTCCTCGTAAAAAAACATAGCAAGATCTAACTGAAAGATAACTGTACAAAGGTCTTTTTCTCCTTTGCCTTTCGATACCTACTAATTATTATCAGCCAAAATCGAAAATAAAGTTTTAAATTGCTGGCACATTCTATTTATTTATATTTTCGAATACATCTTTAAAATTATAGTTATTTTGAACGCAGTACATAGACCCGATAATGATTTGTCAAAATGTTACAAGTTTGTTCTCACTGTAGAGAAGGAAAGATTTTGATTGGTCCAATGGGTGTGAGTTTAAAAACGTTCCGTTTGTCGGATACAGTTTGAAAAGACACACAATAATCTTAAAAAAATATTGTTTACGCTATTTTAGACAATGATAAAATTAAAAAAAAAACTCATTAAAATTTTGCCACGTTTTAAAATTAATTTGACATAAATACATGCAATTTTTGTCACTTTAATCGACTTATTTCGTCTGCAAGTACAAAAATCGGAGCGTACTCGTCTGCATTCTTGGTCAGATGTGTAATAGAAAACATATCAATGACAAAGTAAACCGATTGAACTGCTTGTCATCGCCGCCGCAAACTAAAAATATTGCTAGAAATTAGATGTAAAAGTGCTCAGTTGAGATTTTATCAAGAATTTCGTTTTATAAACTATCACAAACATGAGTTCTATTGGAACGGGTGTAAGTTTTTATCTTAGTATTGCAATTTAACGTTTAGGTTATAATCCATTTTTATTTAACTTTCAAATTACTCTTGTTGAATTTGTTCTGTGACTGTGACTATAGTATACCTTATGTATGTACTATTAAACCATACCAAACAAACCTACTAATCAACATATTAATTACATTCTTTATTTTTTATGTAATTACAGTACGATCTATCTGCCTCACAATTTTCGCCCGATGGTCGGGTATTCCAAGTGGAGTATGCTGCAAAGGCCGTGGAAAACTCCGGAACAGTGATCGGCCTCCGAGGAAAAGATGGAGTAGTGTTTGCTGTGGAGAAACTGGTTACATCGAAGCTGTATGAACCCGGCGCAAACAAGAGGATATTCCATGTTGATGAGCATGTTGGCATGGTAAGTGTTTTAGCAAAAACTTGATTCTGTTACAACTCCTTCATGCAACAAATATACAGACAGGTGTTTTGCTGAAGAGTGAACAGTCTGCTGATGATGATGAGCTCTAACTGGCTTAGTTAATAACCATTCCATGTTCATATATAAGCATAGGAAATTAAGTTATGGTCAATATCATCACTTAAATTTTCATTACTCAATACTAGCTTTGTTTGTGTGTTGATTCAGTGGCTGTCCCACAGGATTTTAATATCCAAAAAAGTATGCTTTGATCCAAATTATAAACCATTTGAGTGCCATTTCCCTTTATTTTTATTTTCTTTTAAAGTAATAAATATCCAGGCTCCCTTGTAAACTTTCACTATTTATTATATTGGTAGGATTTGTACTTGCCCAAAAAAAAAGAAATATGAAAATACCAATTGTAATGTCCTCTTACTTAACAACTGAAGTCAATACTTACTCACAATTTTTGTACCAATAAAACTATAATAAAAAACCGTTCTCAATTTCAGGCAGTGGCAGGTCTCATCTCTGATGCCAGACAGATTGTAGAAACAGCTCGTTCTGAAGCATCAAACTACAGATCTCAGTATGGTGCCCAAGTACCACTGAAGTACTTAAATGAGCGAGTGTCTATGTACATGCACGCATACACTCTGTACAGTTCAGTCCGGCCCTACGGGTGCTCCGTTGTCGTGGGAACATGGAATGATTACGAAGGCCCTCAGATGTACATGCTTGATCCCAGTGGAGTGTCCTTTGTGAGTATTTATTTAACACTGTTGAATGCTGGAACTTGTTTGATTGTTAACTTATTGATATTGGCTTATTTTTAACCAGTGCCCTCATATATAAAACTCTCTTAGTGCCTTACAACACCAAACAACTTACATTTTTGACTTTTCAACTGCCACAGACTTCTATGGAGTTATATTGAAGTCAGTGGTGTGAAAAGGCCTAACATCATCAGCTCATGCATATTATTTATTGGAATAATCCTAATAGGCCCTGTAAATTTGCTCTTCTTTCTTTGGCTAACATATCTCACAATGAATTGGTAAAATTAAGCTACAACATACAATGTATTTATTCTGTAATTTATATATTTCAGTCATACTTTGGATGTGCAGTAGGCAAAGCAAAGCAAGCTGCCAAGACTGAAATTGAAAAACTGAAGCTTGCTGACCTCACTGTCAAGGAACTCATCAAGGAGGCTGCTAGGATGTAAGTCAATATTTTATATTATGTCTGCCCTGGTAATGTTGAGAAATGTATTGATAAATAATACAGGTGAAATTTTCAAGAGTTTTGGGATGAAAAACCAATGTGAACCTAATGCCTCCGTTTTTCATTCTGATTGCATTTGACGCCCACTTCACCCTGTGTACTAGGTTGTATACACTCAACGCACAATCCTTGAACCCGCCAATTACCATGCAAACTAAGAAAATTGCTCTTGCGTTGATAAATATGTTGTTTTTGTGTGTATTTTGTACTTAATTACATTTCACTTCCTCTTTCCTCTGTAGTAAGGGGCTCTCGAAGTTGTTCAGTAAAAGATGCCGTATATTTTGGTTAAAAATTCCTACGAAATAAAAAATGATGTGTCGGTACATTATTTACAATACACACTCAAAAACTGGCTCTTTGCATCTTTGCTCGCAGTTTGCATGCTTTTTTCTCATTTATCTCAACAAGGGTTTTAATTTTTTTTCTGATTTCACCACAGATAAACAACTTCAAATCTCTAGTCAGCTTGTGTTGTTCATCATGTTTTTTTTGAGCTCACGTTTTTAAGGCCTTCTTTATTCATATTTAAGAAAACTTGTTGTATTTATATAGAAAATATATACTGCTTTTGCCCGCGGCTTCGGTCGCGTTAAATTCAGGGTAACACAGTTCCCCTTGCGCCTTATTGATTTGTAATAGCAACGCTAAGTTTTCCCTTTTCTTCCCCGTTTCTCCCTCAGATCCCACTTTTTTAAACAAACTCACTTTCGCTTTTATAATAATAGTAATTATTTTGTTTCTCCTGCCTGAGAAAAAAAGTGTGGGGAGAAAATACAAAAATTAAATCATAGTTTCATAGTGATTAATGATAATGACAAAATGTATTTTTCTATCAGTTATTTAATTTATGCGTAAGTGTATACAAAATGTAGTTAGATTCACGTGGAAGTTGCCAGTCTGTTCTCGACCTACTCCATTATTACATATTAATACCGTCGCTCATCTGTGGATTCCACTTCGAATGCAACGACAAAGTTTCCTCACATAAATCAAAATTAACATATTTGGTGTTATTATTTTACGCTTTGTGTAAAATACAATTACTTATAGCCAGCTTACGCTATCACATTGTAATATATTTTTAATTTTAATAATTACCTCGTAGTTTCTTATGTTACTTTTGCACCTTTTCTCGAGGATTCATAACATGATAGTATGATAGGTGGGCGAAGATAATAGTGTCGCATTTACATCTAGTAAGACACGTCGTGTACTCGTGTCGTAATGAGCCATATGATGTCTTTCCTAGTTTTAATTACATGAAAACCTTGGCTTTACTTACGGACACACATTGTGACTCCCTAAGGAAATTATTTCTGTTTTTATTAGAAAGAAGATGATGAACTCTCCAAAATGTTATCTTTTACACCAAATTTATGTTTTTTCTTTCACATTTCAGTATCTACCTCGTCCACGATGAGCTAAAGGACAAGCAGTTCGAGCTAGAACTCTCATGGGTTTCCAAGGATACGAAAGGACGTCACCAGCTCGTGCCCAAGGAATTGGCCAGCGAAGCCGAAAACTTGGCCAAACAAGCCCTGGCCGATATTGAGGACTCAGATGAGGGTGACATGTGAACGTATTTAGATAATAAATTTTTATAATATTAATTTTGCTTGTTTCCTTTTTTAAATTCCAAAGTCAAAATAAGTACTTCTCTAAATGGATGTAGGTATAGGTAGGTAGGATTAATCCAAGGTATTACCTTGGATTAATCGATCGATCAATATATCGAATATCAAGAAAGGCACGGTTGACATCTTTCGGGCACGCGAAAAAGGTTTCCGGTTCTTCTCG
The DNA here is from genome assembly GCA_958449745.1 of Ochropleura leucogaster. NCBI lineage: Eukaryota > Metazoa > Arthropoda > Insecta > Lepidoptera > Noctuidae > Ochropleura > Ochropleura leucogaster. The sequence goes on from OY288212.1 coordinate 10,683,463, forward strand.
TATTGTTAACGAAAGAGTATTTGCACAGAAACAATCTACCTAGTAGCTAAGATTATCCATCACAAACTTGCCATACAGTTTAACCTTGTCCACACCATTTCTCGAGACTGTCATGCCACATAATATTAGGATCGACTTACCGAGAGCAAATAAAGAAACAATCAGCATTTTATTTTATGAAAAGGTACCAGCACCACTATCATACTACAAATAGAGATAGTTCAGCCAGATTTCAGGCTAACCAAAGTAAACTCATCTTTCATGACTCCTGTAATCCCCCTCCAAGTAAGACTCCATCGCGTCTGTAATCCCCGAAGGGTTGGCAAAGACTTTTACTTAGAGTATGTACATTTCGCTAGTAATGTTTTTGAAGACTGAGGCGAGCCTACTGTCATCAATCGGGCACAAATCCAGACTTAGTGGCCGCTACTGAGAAATTCTTGATGGAAAACCCAATAAATTCCCGTCTTGGGAATCGAACCCAGAATCTAATGCTTAACAGTCATACTTGCGACCGTTAGACCAACGAGACGTCAGACTTTTTAAAATGTTACATCAAATGTTACATTTTTAAATGTTTACATATACCGTAAACATTTACTTTTACTTTATATTTAAAATTATTGTAGACTTGCTTTACAACAACCGTAACTGTAACACAACCGTGTTACCTACCCAAGTCAGGAAAGGAGACCCCCCCCCCATTCCTGGTTTGCAGGTATTTTTCGTTGGTTACAAAAGGTGTGTACTGATTTTTAGCTCCTATCTTGAAAACTGCGAAAATTCCCATATTAAATTTCAACCCCTCTTTTAAGGGGCTAAGGCAAATTTTCAAAGAAAAATGTTCGATTTATTTGCTAGTGACAAATAGTCAGCATACCAATTTTCAGCTTTCTACCTTGAAAATTGCGGAATGCTCCATAAAAACTTCCACGCCCCATTTTAGGGAAATGGGGGGGTTAAAAAGAGACAAAAAGTAACCCAGATCAATCTCCATTCATCTCATTCTGCATTTTATTAAGGACTAGCTGTTCCCCACAGGGTTCACCCGCGCTGCTCAGCACCTGTTGGTCGTAGCGTGATGTTATATAGCCTATAGCCTTCCTCAAGAAATAGCCTATCCAACACTAAAAGAATTTTCCAATTCCAACCAGTAGTCCCTGAGATTAGCGCGTTCAAACAAACAAACAAACTCTTCAGCTTTATAATATTAGTATAGATATATTATGTCAAAACTGTTTTTCTTTTTTAGTGAAGACTAAATACCTAACAATTTTATGATGCAGTACCTACATAATTACTTCGAGAATATTGTTTTTAGGACACGCCCGTATAGATGTCATTTTTAAGGGGAATCAGAAAAACTAAATATGAAAACATGGAATCATTTATTTTACTATCAAAAACGATACTACAAAGCTATCAAATTACAGAAAAATCAAAAAATTATTCAAATTCCCCCTTATTTTTTTTGGGAGTGTAAAATCATCAAATAACTACTCCAGCTCTGGGCGGAACGGGGGGGTGTGTCAGACTTTTACTGACTAAAACCCACTCGTGTTCCTTCTATTGCTGTTTACGTTCCGAGGCCACGGTATCTCTTTCAAACAACCCGCAACCCCGTCAGGCAGAGGCCCTGGCAAGCACCTCTGCTGTGCTGACACCTCTTTGAGGCGCGCGTGAAACACTAACGCGCCGTCGACACGGCCTGTCGTCAATAGACGGATCGTGGACGATGAGCTACCCATTGATCACTGTCCACAGGCGTGTCCGGGGCGTCTCCTGAGGCGGCTGGGTTGGTTTGAGGTTCTCTCCCTCAAACTGGTGACACCCCCGGGCGTTTCCTCCGCCCGATTACGTGCAGGAACCTCCACATAATCGGGCGGGTGGAAAAGCCCGGGTGTCAATATAAATGTCACCATCTGCCTAGCCTTTTCCCAACTATATTAGCATCGGCTTCCTGTCTAACCTGATGCAGCCCCAAAAACCAGTTATTGGAAAACACGTGTATATTTAGATACCCAAATGGTAAGAGCCCATTCACGACTTCGGTCTTAGCGGCGAGCGGCGCGACGGGCGGCGCGGCGGCGGCAAGCGGTGCGATTTACACGCCACGTACTCTCAGTAGCGGCAGCGGCCGAGGTGGACGGATTTAGGTAGTCAGAACGTGCTCAAAATAATGGCGTTATCAAAATTATCCCTGCTTTGTTTAGAGAACAGTATGTTTTCAAAACAAGATATTCTTAACATTTTCTGTAATCTTCGTAGTTTTCGAAATTCGCCATTTAAATATCGTTCTTTATTATGTTCGTGCACTCCCTTTCTCATATTATGTTGTTGTGTGTTGGGGATGTCTGACATCCATATAGGGGGTCGATTTAAAATTTCTGTTATAAACGCCTCGGTATCCATTACCGCCACGAATTGCCTAAAATATTTCGTTCATAAGTTCGACGCCGAGTTCGTCCCACCTACACCGAATGTACTCTGTGCGCGCCGCTCTGTTTCGTGGCGTCGCACTCATTCGCTTGTACTTTTGAACCCGCCGCTCCCCGCCGCCGTTAAATTTTTAAATTTATTTATTTTATTATATTTTATGAGTAATGGTTACATAATAAAACATTATAGTACACTCGCCATCTTGACGTCTGTATGTATGGCGGGTGTACCTTACTTTCTAAATAATTTCGATGTAAAAGAGGTACAGATTTTTTAGACCTAAGTATGGACATTTTTTTGGTGATTGGATAATTTAATTCGCTATGATACACCCGCCATCTTGACTCTCACACACAGTGGCGGTCTGCCCAGCTTGGGAGGAGCGCCGCCGTGAACTCGTAGAGGCGATCGGCGGCGGCGATCTCTCGCGTCCGGCCCTGGTCCAGGCCATGGTCCGGAGCGGGAGGGAATGGGAAAGCAGTTATGCTAGTGAAGCAGGTAGCCGGACGTTTGAGGAAGTGAACTTCAAACCAACCCAACCGCCACTGGAGACGCTCCGGGCGCGAGGCGCCACCAAACGTCCGGTCTGTGGACGGTGAGAATGTGTCCAGTGACAGCAGGTCGTGTCGACGGCACGTTAGTGTTCCACGCGCGCCTCAAGGAGATGTCAGCAAAGCAGAGGGGCCTTCCAGGGCCACCGCCTGCTGGGGTTGCGGGTTGTTCGAAAGAGATACCACGGCCCCGGAACATAAAGGGCAAAAGGAGGAACATGGGTAGATTTTAGTCAGTAAAAGACTGACACTCGTCTTTTGATTTGAAGATTTCTCATCCGAAAAATGAAAGTAGTACAGAAGTTCAGCTATCCATCTTTTTCCCCATACAGTACCTATACAAAAATAAGGTAAATAAAACTCCAACGTTAATTCTTCATAATTATTTGTATTGTCAGTTTATGTGTAATAGTTCACAACATTTGCAGAACTAAGATATACAAATTTTATGACCAATAATATCAGTGATGACTCAAAATATTTATAAAATGTACAATATAATCTCATTCATTTGACTTACACAGTTAAATATTTACAAAATATTAGATTTGATAAAATTGTATACAGCGTCGTTACTTTTAGATTACAGTGATATAAATACATAAAAAATAAAAGTAACTAATAGATATTTACAAATTAATCAGGTCATAATTCAAGAATTTAATCTTGCTGTGTGGTTACTCGTGGATATAACTGAAACAAAAAAATATATATTATTAATTAAATCGCCAGAGATAGCATAAACTGTTATGCACGTTAATTTGCCTGTCATGCACAATATTTTGTAAAGAGCCGACTCATTTATAAGCGGCCCTGACTGAGGGCAGTGCCGCAGGTCGTAAGTTCACATGTTGGTGGCCTATTGTGACCCAATCCCGCTCATAGGCTATGGCACAAGTGGACAGCTTATAGGCTCAATCAGGTCAAGTCAGGCTAATTATGATTATGTTTTTCATCTAGTTTCTTAAAAAACTCAAAGCATTTATTTCAATTAGACCATTACAGCCACATTTGAATGTCAAGAAATAAAAAAATAAGCTACAGTCCCAGACACAATGCAAAATAACTTGTAAAAGTACTATAGTTGCCCATTCTAAAGTGTTGATTTCTATGGAGAAAAATGGGAAAGAAACTCCATGGACACTCTTTTAAATCAGAATAATTTTCTAAGATCATGGTCTCATTCATGTTGAGATTATACAAATATGTGAGAACGATGTAAACTGTTAGTAACAGCTATGTGAATCTGTGCCCAGCATGGCAGTAGGCGCCACACCCTAATATAACTCAAACTGGAGAAACATGGTTGAACTTTTTTTTGGGAGACTTCACTCATCTCCAACCATTACAATTCCTTTGGATCCCGCCACTAAAAAAATCAAAAAAAGAACTGCGGAGCAGCTGATAATAATGAATGTAACTCACCCCAAGCAAGTTCCTAGGCACATAGCCCTCGTTCCCCTCGTCGTCGCGGCACCACCACCACTCGCGCTCGTTGTCGTCTCCCTTGCGCAGCACCTGCAGGCGCGCGCTCGTGTCGAACGAGAGCTCGTCGTTACGCGCCGCGTTGTATGAGAACACGGCGTACACTAAACCATTGTTCATTATACCTAGTTTCTCTTGTACACCTGGAAATGTAGAGGTTTGTTTAGTTTATCACTACAAGTTTTTTTGAGTCATTGGACGATATATTCAGACTACGCCACCATTATGGGAAAAAAGTATATCTATGGTTCAGAAGAAAAACGACACAAGCTCAAACGTCCTTTGTGCTTGCAATGATATAAGATAGGTTAAGTCATATTTATATAAGGGGTGTATGGTGTATTGATAGACCGTCAAACTAATACTTTATCCATGGGACCGAAATATTCGCGAAAAATAAGTAGATGCGATACAGCTCGACTACTAAGTATTGAAATATTTTTAGTCCAGCCAAGTTGGAAGCAGAACAGAAGTATGGTGCTATTAGTTACTAAAATAATTATTTTACAAAGCGTTATCTATCGAAAGTTACACTAACTATACAAACAACAAAACAGGTAAGTATACTCACTGTAAAGATATTCGGAGCATCCGTCGAACCCCTCCTCGTCCTCTTCGCACTTCTCGGCCGCCGTCTCGTGGTCAGACAGCGTGGTTGCGAATATACATGCGCCTGAAATAGTTCATAGATTCAATGTTAGATGGCGTTAAGGGTATGTGGAAATTGGAGGGCAAAAGGAATTGTTTATCTTGTCGATGTATTTCACAATGTTGAATTTAAAAATACACGGTATTTTACTGTTCTTAGCTAAGAGCCAAGATTAGTAGTATGGGCAATTTTCAGGCGTAAACGGATCAGCTGTCCAAAGCTTGTAAATAAAATACGCCATCGTCACTATTATTTATTCGCCTAAACTGGTAACATGCGCCCGAAAAGCGTTTTTTATTATTTTGCCAAACAAAAACTAACGCAACGGGCGCGGATTCAAGCAAGGACTGTTTTCTATTAGAGCAGGGAAATGACTACAACTCACTTCCTTTTATTGAAAAGAAGCCTTTTTGCCGGCAGCCAAATTAGGGCCAATGTAGGCTGAATACGCTATTCTCGAAAATACTCTTACCGTTATCGACGAGGAAGCGCACCATGGCTAGATTGTTGCACGAGGCAGCGCAGTGCAGCGGCGTCCATCCGTCCGAGTCCTGCGCGTTCACGTCACAACCTAGCTCCACTAGGAATCTGGAAATTTACAGGAAAGCTCGTTTAGTACATACTTTGCATCCTAATTACACCTCTAAATAATGTATTTGCAATCTAAGCAAGGCCAAAATTTTAAATAATCTATTCCATCACTGCTGCTATGAAAAACCATAATTATGATAAGTCGAAGGTTTTTGAGCACCCGCACTGAGCTTGCGTCGTTAATTACAAATAGAACATTTCCTCTGAAGGATAAGTCTTTCGAACTGTGTGGGTACCATACAGGCTATTCTGCTACATATTCCCAGATACCAAAACGATTAATTTAAGGTAAGTACAGAAAGTTACATAATCAATTACGCAATTACCAAGCGACATCATAAAAGTTTTCGGGTCATTTATTTTGTTTCAGGCCTGAGCGATCGCCTTATTATTTTGTTCAGTAAGTATTTTTTTGGGGCTCTATTTTAATAGAAGCATAGTTTGTCGCGTCGCCGAAGGCGTAACAAGAAAACTATTTAATTACAGAATATCAATACTAACTTGACGATTTCGAAGTGCCCCGCGCAAATCGCGTTGTGTAGAGCTGTGATCCCTTCGTCATTTGCAGCGCTTGCATTCTGCACCTGAAATCATATTCATAGAAATAAGCACAGGTAAACACACTTCTGTAGGTTTTACAAAAACGTACTTACTATTAGTGTATTTTAGTAGGACATGAACTATTCGAAACTCGCATGGATTTACTACAACACAAGTAAAACTTCTTTAAAAATAAGCATGACTTTACTATTTTAATAAATTTAGTCTATTTTTATGTGTTCTCAATTTAAATATTAAGTTAATCTTACATACCTGTGTTGCTGTTTTCTTAACGAGTTCCAACTCGCCTTCTAAACTAGCATCCAACAGCAGCGCGAGGGGATCGAAGCTCACCCGCCTGGCCAGTGGAGCCTTGCCTCCCTGCTTCAAATTGCCCTTCTTCCGCCTCAGAACATTCTCAGTGCCCTGAGAATCCTGACCGTTCAAGTCTACTGAGCTGATCTGCTCCGTTATATCCGACACTACAATATCTTTACTATCTTCTTGTCCTATTGATATGTTATTATTATTTAACGCCCTATCGACCTCATCCTTTTGCTTCTTTTCCTTTAGGCCGTTCTCATTAGGCATGGAATCGACTAAATGATCCATTTCGGGGAATAAGAAGGCTGGTGGCATTTCTATACGCCTGTTTATACTGACACTTATTCCGTTTTTAGCATTACTAACGTTTCTAAGTTTGGGCTGTTCGCTCATCGGTGGTTTTCTTATAGTTAGTGGGCGTGCTTTGATGATCATTTCGTTGCTACTTGTACTGCTGGCCGATTCTTTCTGGTTTTGTTGTTCACTGTCATTTGACAAGTCTGAAGGCAAGGGTATGGTGGGCATAGGGGTGATGTCAGTTGATTGATTATAGCCAACATCGGTGTTCACTGACTGTCTCGGTGGTGTCTGAAATTTTTTGCAGTTAGTGTTAAAAAATATATACTGAGGTCATGATGGTTGATAAGAGTGATAAACAGATTAGTAACAAAAGTGCAAACATTTGATAATTAGTGAACAGTTAACACAACTATACCAATGGCCATGATTTAATGCAGTGACAACATACCTTGATAGTTGGCTTTGGAGGTAGGGCCGGTTTAGGAGATTTGTCTGTACCGCTAACATCAGGCGTCGAGAGTGGCGTGCTGGCACTCTGTGGCGGTGACAACAGGATACTCTGTGATGACGCATTCTGCCCGGCGAACGAACTGCCCGTACTTGACAGTCCAGATGCCGTGTTCCTAACGATCTGTGGTTGGGAGGTCACCACATTACTAGCTACATGATTTGATGATGAAACAGTGATGCTTTGGGTCTGAACGGTCTGTGGCTGGACCGGTTGGATCTTTGTGGAGGATGTCTGGTATATGGGTGACGGTTTCCCACTCGAGACCTGAACTGATGTGGGTGCTACACTCGATACGGGCTTCTGGAATGAATGAATGATGATGATATTTACAGGTGATGTGTGATGGTGTGCAGCAACTGATTCAAGCTTTGTGTGGAAACATAATAGTGGTTGATGAAAACAAAAGCAGTGTAGGTAACACAAATAAATCAAGGAAATTACTTTGTTTATTTTTTACCAAATTAAATTGTGAAAAAGTAAGGCACTTAGACTAACAGTTTTTTTTTTATTTGAAGGTAATTTGCTTTCATTTGGAAGGAATCAATTTTGATTCCTTCATGAATTTAGTAATCTTTAGCTTCATTGCAAATTTTAAAAATAGTTTTGAGCTTTAGTTGTATTGGAGAAACTACAAACTCCAATACAACTAAACAATTTGATAATAAATTAAATGAAGAGTAACTCAATTCCTTTGCATTATTCTCTCCTTGATATTGCATTCTGTGTCTTTGAGATGATTCCTCTCTGTTAGTGGTTCTTAAATTTGTCATAAAGGTTGGTTATTTTATGCATGAAAACTCACCCCAAATCCAATGGAACTGCTAGCAGATGTTGTGCTGGAACCCAAACTTGGTGAGCTGCCTTTCAACACCTGCTGGACCTTTCCATTGCCTTTTGAGGCTTCATTGCTCTGACTATTACTCTGACTTAGCCTATTCTGTGGATATGCATGGTTTTCCTTCCCTTCCTGATTACATCTACTTGAAGAGTCGGACTTTTGCAACTGATATGTATTTTCTTGCTGATATGTAGTTTCCGTTTGACTTAGAGGTGTCGCTAGACTTTTATTCACAACCGAAAGTGGTGTAGAATGTACAGTCATATGATTTACGTTGATTGCATTTTTGGCGTCTTGGTTTTCGCTGTTCTTACCATTGACTTCAGGTTTTAATTTCCCGTTCGTACTCTGAGGGAATTTAGTGTTGTAAGGCAATGTCTGATACTTGGGATCTGACTTGCTTGCAGCAAATTCTGGGAGGAATTCTTGTTCGTTTATTTTCAGGTCTTTGTTAGTTTGATTGCTGTTAGAACTGCTCGTGCTGTTTGGACTGTATTGCGGTTGTTTTAGGTAGTCCATATATTTGTTTTGATCCAGCATCGGCTTTTGATCGTACGCGTTTCCAATACCTTGCTGAACATGAGAAAAGTTTTCATGTTTGTTTGGATATTGCCCCTGATATTGATTATCTTGTAGACCCTGCGAATGAGTGTAGCCGTTGAACAAGGGATTGATCATTTGTTTCTGTTGCAAATAATGCGCTTCTTGTGTTATATGACTCTGAATGTTGTCGCTTTGTGTGTGTTGTTTTAATGGCACGTTGTTTTGTATTACATTCTGCTTCATCGCCTGCAAATGATTATTAAATTTAACATGATTACACCAAAACAATCTTGAATTACTTCGTTTCCCGCCGAGATATTTTTAGACTTTTTGTTTTGAAAATATTTTTTTTTGCTGTCACTGTGTGTTGTGTCATTCGTGTCATTGTCAGTATTATGTCAATGTCAAATTTAATCACAGAGCTTCAATGAACAATCACAATGCGGACTCAGAATGCGAATTTAAATTAAAAACTGTTTTTTTTTTGTAATTGTAAAGAAAGCGGTAAAATTACCTGGAAATTGGCATTATGGCTGACGCTCTGGGCATGGGGTACGTGATTATAAGGTTCGACAGCAGCAACGTTTCCTCGGGCTTGTTGGTTCTTTGGTTGACTGTTTACCCCGGTGTTACCAGTGGAATAGCTAGGCAACTGTTGCAAGGGCGTGGGATTCGTCGTTCTGCAAATAATAAAATATTGAATTAAATTATAACTTTATAAATTATTTACAGTCTCTGACTTAGATAGGTAACGAATAACAGCTAGTACATTCATAAATTATTAAAATTCGACTGCTCCAAGGGTCAATTATTGTGCTTCCAGACTCTATTGTTCCACACCGACGGAACCACATTCACCGAGGAGCGACGGTTTTATGAAATTGTGGCGTTATTGAAGCAGGTAGGTAAGGTGCTGGCACAATAGATATAATTTTCAAATGAAAATGTTCGTGGCTTACGTGGCTTAGTATTATTTTTAACGTCAACTTACACGTCAAAGTGAATTGAGTTAAAAAGTAAGTAAGTAAGTCCAATATTAGTATTGGATCATTAGACATGGGATGAATGCTGGTTGATTGATGAAATGAAGGTCACATAATTAGTAAGTATTTTAATTTTAAACTATACTGCTCGAAACAGTCCAGTCAATCACGTGGTTTCTCAGTGCATTGAAGTAAGTCCTCAAAACATACCTCTGCTGCTGCGGCTGTCGATGCGCGGCCGCTAGCTGCCTGTTCAAAGCCCTCTTCCTGAGCAGTCGTGCTTGCAACTCGGATACGCGGCGGTCGATGCTTCGCATCTCCTCCTGCCGCGCTCCCAGGGCTGCCCGCTGCGCCGACAGCCTGCCGTTCTGTTGCTCGTTCAGCTTGTTGCGGTACTGGAAATCAAAATAAAGATTTATAGGTTCCATAAAAATAGTTCTTAGGTACATCCAACTAGTAAGTACCTACTTCCATCACCACAAAGAATAATTTTGTATTGAGGATACATTTAGGTAAATATGAAGTAACAACAATATTTTTGTTATTCAGTTGTCCAAGCGCGATATTAGCTAGGTTTAATTTAAACGTCGAAAGAGATAAATAAATACCTATTAAAGAGCTGGCCACTCTGACCTCTACGTATGGCGCCAAAACAATGAAAGCGGCAGATTTAAAACCTTCTCAGTAAAACAAGTTGTGAATAAACTAAAACTCCAATGTTGAGAATAGATTAACTTAGGTTATTGTTCGATAGCTGTAGGTAGATACATATTATACCTATAACCTACTGTACTGTGTTTTAATTACAAGCTATTAAAACACGACATAAGGCCTAAAGCTCATAGGTGGTGGGCACCCACAGATATAGATAGACATAGATAACGCAAGAGAAACCACTTCACGTGCCCAGCTTACGATTAAAAATCATAAGCCGCCACTCTTTCGCTCAGTCCGCAACGGTGTGCCCAGTCGGACGTGAGTTACCAATTAAAAATAGTTAATTGTGCTTTAATAAATTGTCAAAACTGTCGTCGTTGTGCTTGTGACATAGTAGGTAGGTACCTATTCAATAAACGACACGCTTGGTTTTCATACAGGTCGTGATACTTACGTTATCTATGTCTATCTATATCTGTGGTCTACCTAATCCTCTTCTAATATCGCAAGCAACTAACCAACTAACTGTTCCTACAGCTGACTTTTACAACTGGCGCAAATTACTGTGATGAGCTCTGATAATAGTGGAATAGTCTATCATTACCTATAGTTTGCTCTGTCATGGCCTAATGAACATTATTCTGTTATTTTTCAAGGAACTAATTAAACATGTGGCGGTTTCGCTGTAGGACATTTCAAGTAGGTACCTAAGTGTGGGTCTGTAAGATGAATAACGCCCGGTTCAAAAAAAAAAATAAAGCGTATTTGTGCGGCTTTACGCCGGTTCCAATAAACAAAATGATTTATGTAGTCTCATAGAACTTATGTCAAAATACAACTATCCGTAAGCAAAACGAGTCGTTTTTGTTTTTTGGAACCGGGCGTAAAGCGACACATTACGCTTTATTTTTTTTATTAATCTATGTTAAGCCTTATATTTTATACACATTTGTACGGTCAATTTACTGTTTTTTTCCTGTAGGTAAAGTTGAGCCTGGATCGGCGCGGCTGTATTGCCATCAACAAAATAAGTACCTAGTACAAATACTAACACTGAAAAAAAATATAAAAAATAAGTATGTACCTACATAAAGAACGTGTGTACCTGTTACATCACTATGCATTACTTTACCTTAATACGAACTTATTTCAATGAAAGCTACGTTGGCTCATTCTAAATGCGGGAAAATTACACTGTAGTCGGTTGTCTACTGTCTTTAGGGAAAACTGGATAGGACGTGATATACCAAGCCACCAACCACAAATAGAATATAGAAAGCAGTCTCTACTTCATTGACTACCCTTGTATATGGTATACACTACTTCGCACTGCAAATGGGCAAGGCGACTCGCTAATGTTTCCAGTAATTATAAAATTAATTGTGTCATTTTACGACTCACTGCAAATCATTCACTGCATATATAAATTATGGTGAAATCTTTATTGCTAAAGATAGGCTTCCAGCTAATTTAATTAAGTGAATCAGAGTGGATGCAGGTAGGTCTTTAGCCTACTTAGTTGATAATAAGTACCTAAACCAAATTCGGTATATCAATCTATTTCGTCCAGAAGTCGGATTCAGCAATCGAAAAAAGCTGTAATATAAGTTATGATGATTAATATCAGTCGATTAATTCGACTGATTTAAGTGTATAAGGTTCCTACCTATTTCAAAATCTAAACGTTTTTTAAACAATATTTTTTGAAAACTAAGCTCTTATTAAATATCGACAAAAGGTGCACGGTTCGGGTTAGTTTCTTATAGAGAAGAACCATGGATGGACCTCGATGGTAAGTCTTTTAAAATCATTTCATTTGACACAGAAAATAACGAAACCAGCATCGTAGCAAAGAGTCTCTCTAATCTTTTTCACACTGATCAGTCCAAATCATTATACCCCTGATTTATCTACCCGCGAAGCCATTCTTGAGCTGAATCAATTCCATGTGAATGACTTTTTCCATGTCAACGCATTTTCTGGTCAACATTGAGAGCAATTTGTATTTTTCGTTTCATATACAGTTTTACCAAGAGAAAAAAGTAAACTACTTGGAAGAGTATAAACTATCATGTTTTGTTTTGAGTATACGGTTGGGTAGGCAGGAAAGCACGGATTTTCTGAGTTAATCTGGGCTTTAGTTTAACGTTTATGCACATGAGTAGACATCAAGTCTGTGGTTCGAATCAAAAGATCTATGTCTCGTTTAAACTAGAAATTAAATACGTGGATATAGGTAATAGACCTGAGATCTTACTTAAAATCCGTTTTATTTTATTATTTTTAGGCATCGATTCTTGTTTTGAATGAAGCAAAACACTTTAGTTACATTTCCAGTTTTTCTCACGCCTTGTCTCTTTGGTAAACCAACGATTGAATCAATTGATTGTGATTTAATAGCCTGTAATCGAATATATAAATACGAAGGTAGGAACTTAACCGTTAATCAAAATATATCGAACATTATCTATTGTTACTAAATCTTTTGTGACGTCTGTGTATTTTCCACGTCTGGTCACTAGGTCATCTATACCAAGTAATTATTTTACGATATCGATCAACAAATTACTAGTCGCGTGGGAAAAATGAACAGCTGTTTCACAAAGCTTTACTTTTTATAAGTTCGCCTTAGCTTATCCATTGTTGGCGTTAAGGGTATTTTTGTGCAATGAAACGTAGGTGGTATAATGTACCTGCATTGAAGGAAAGATGCAGTTCAAAAAGATGGGTGATAAAGTTTTTTTTTGGCTAAGCAGGTGACTAAACCTAAGCATTGTGTAGGTAGAGAACAGAAGCTTTTCAAAGATATTTATTTTAATCGTCAAAAGCACACATTGCGTAAGCTTGGAAAACTTAGGCAGTCCATTTTAAATCGAAATCATTAACATTTTTGTTCCGGAAACCAAATAAAAATCTGTGACTATTATTATTATGAAAGAGCCTGTCCAAATCTTAAAATAGAATGACTTATGAAAATTAAGGTCTCAGACTCTCAGTTGGAACTCATTGGGGACTTTAATAATACATCTGTGCCTCCTACATTTCTTAAAGTAGATAAGGTATTTGGCTGGGTTGTAATATTTAGTTCTAATCGTTTTCACAAAATCATTAAAAACTTCAATTTACCTACCTAATTTACATAAATTAGGTAGGTACATACATTATTATTTAAATACTACTAATTCATACCGGAACAGGTTACTTATTAAAATCTTAAAAAGAGATCAAACTCAAATCATTTATTTCAAATAGACACGTGACAGGCCCTTTCGGCTAGTCAATAATAAGCTACAAATCAATCAGACTATAGGTCCCATGGAGAAGAATGGGCAAGAAACTCCATGGACACTTTTTATTAATTAAGTTAGAAATAATATAGGTACTAATATATTCAATCCTCGGGTATTAGGACTAAACTCCTCCGAAACTGTTGAAACTATTTGTATGAAATTTTGTTTGCATGTCGGGCAGGTCTGAGAATCGGCCAACATAATTATATTTTTCACACCAATAAATGATGGGGGTGACCTGAGCACCGGATGAAACCGCTGGGCACAGGTAGTAGTTAATCTATTGTAAGTTCTGGGTGCATAACAGTATTGTTACTTCTTTACGTGAGCACAATGTGGAAAGAGGAAAAAAAAAACAAAGATTAGATTAATGTCATAGGAACAAGAAAGAAATTTCATGATTGCAGTTTAATTAAATTTCAAATCAAGAGATGTATTAAAATTTGAATTTCTTGTTTAATTAAAAGACTAGGAATGTAATTTGAATCTATTTACTTCATACATGTAGGTAGTAGGAAAAACGAAAACGGTTCTACAGAATGTGAATTAAACGAAAAATCCTTTACGATTCACGTCGCAAGCTCTATTGACTAAACGAAGGAAATGTAGACTCGATTTTCCATTTCAATTCTATTTTTTTTCAGTAACTTAAATGTCTTACTCATTTAAATTAAAGCTTAGGTGTAGGGACTGTACTTTTACCAGAAAGCCTTGATGCTCTCATAAGGCAAATAATTCTGTAAATTGACAACATATATTCCGACGACGAGCAAATTAAATAGGTAAGATCCTAACTGCGGATATTAATCCGAATATCCGTTGTCTATGCCTAGAGGGAGACCGATGTAATAATTACTATAAAGGGACATCGGGAATTGTATCCGATGGCTGATGTAATTTAGTTTTATGAGTGTTTAAACTGTCAGGTATTTCTTAGTTTTATTGATCATCAACTAGGTATCGTAAACCATTATACCTTTATAATTAAAGCGAATTTAATGGGTAATCATAATATTGTTATTTATTTCCAACGTTTAGCTTGTAATAATGCTGACACAACTAAACCATCAAAGTCAAATGGATAATAAACAGGGTTTTACTGTAGCCAAGTACCTAATAGTAAAAACATAATAAATTCAACAGTTTTGTTAGTAGAAAAAGTACGGTAGTTAATTCTTCCAATTGATTTATGTAAGTCAAAGATTATCTATTTATCACAACAAAGTTCTCATTGAAATCCGATCTACCTTGCATAAATAACATAGAACTCGAAAAAGGACAGAAAAAGGTCCAGTTTACGAAATAAATGACACAAATTGAAACGGGTACTGGCAGACTAACTTGATTTACTCTAATACCGACCTTTCGCCCTCGACCCACTTGTTGTATTAGAGGTATTTGAGTCACTTCACAACACTTGCTTTAAACGTTCACTGGTCCATTAATTTCACTACACTGTTAGTTTTTTTTTTCTAAGGTCAACGAATGAACACTAGGCCGCTTGAATGCTGCGTCGGCAACTAAATTGTCAAATTGGACTGAATCAAAATGTTGGCATTAGACTCGCTAGCGAAATTAGTCCGGTGACGCGGGTTCAGTTGTACTTGTAGTTACCTGTAGGGTTGCTGAGTTTTTCTATTGCAGTTATATAATTAAAATGTTCCCGAGAAGTTTTCTCGAAACTTCTTACAAAGTGAAATTTGTTTCAATCTGCAACTAGGTAATCGAACATTCGATCCATACAAGAAGTATTACGAAAAAATGCAAAGAATCAAGAACATGTACGTCGTATAAGAAATGGTTATACTAAATCAATACAAATAAACCTAAATGATTTAACGAAGTGATTTAACACACACCTTTTCTCGACGTTTTATAAGTGCCCATGCAGGTCTATTGAAAAAATATTGATTTTGAACAAAAATACTAAAATTCTTGTTGAGTTACATTTAAAAACGAAAACATTCCCTTTCACAAACTACTCACAATATATGAGTTTAAATAAAATAGACCACTCTGGGAAAATGCAGAAACCATATTATAAAGTTCAGTAATTGAAAAACTTTCAGTAGCGTGATCCGACACGAGACACGCTGATCCGGCGATGTCCTCTCTCCGATCACCTTGCAGTTACGTGCAGCCCACGGAGGACAATAATATATCATGGGATAATTAACTAGCTTCCCATCTAACATTAGGTAGCAAGAAAGATGTGAGAAATATGTGAAAACTTTCCTGAAGAGTGAGAATGTCATTTCTTGTTTAGCGAAAACATTTGCAACACTCGGATTAAAAACCTGGGTATCAAATTAATCTATTTCCTTGTCTGTCAATCATTAGGTACTTATCTGTCTCGACTTTTTGTCTTGAATTTTTATACTATCCTACTATTTAATATGTATTTTAAATGCGAATGTTTGTGAGGATGGATGGATGGATGGATGTGTAGATGCTTGTTACTCTTTCAAGTTAAAACGGCTGAACAGATTTTGATGAAATTTGGCACAGAGTTAGATTATAGTCTGGAATAACACAGGATAGTTTTTTTTTATCATCACGCGGGTGAAGCCGCGGGCGCCAGCTAGTGATTTAGGTATATTTCTGGATGAACTGTGTAATGGTATAACAATGTTACTCATATAGTTTTGGGTACCGACGATCTTTTTAATGGAAAAATCCTATTTTCTTTGCTGAAGAACTTCGCGATTTTGCCAAAGCCCTTTCTATCCTTCACATAAATTTACGAATGCAACCCTGACTCCAACTCGTATCGCCTACCTAATTACGTGTTGTATAAACGTTCACACTCTATCCCTATCATAGATTCGTATCACGGTCAAAATATTATCACACGTTATTTAGATGTCTACGAAATTAATTTGCAAGTAATTTATCGTGTATGTGTTGATAGACTGGGATGTGCGTCTGTAATTACAGTTTGCTATAGCTCAAGGGTCGCGCTTGACGTAAAATTTATAGTTGCATGTTTCTGTAACTCGTAATAATTTGAATTAATTAGCGTTATATTAGAGTAAATTATTTCTTAGTATTCAACCTTTTCTCACCTGTTGGTGTTGTATAAATTTATTAAGAAGTTTTGGATTTCAGCTTCCAGTCTGGTTGGATGCAGTTGAATGTTTTATGAATTAAGTAATCCTTTTCTTGGGGGTGTCATAGCAACGAAAAATGAAATAGCTATTTTACTAAAAATTATTTTGGAAGATCAACAATAATCTACATAGTTTTAACCATACCTACTGTTTCAATACACTAAGCATATTTCAACATTTCAAATAAATATTGGCATTCCCTGTTGAACTTTGGTGTTGTGTGTGCGACTTTCCGTTTTTATCTGCATTCGAAAACGGTTTTGGTGTTTCTCAAATAAGCGCTTTTATTGTATAAATTGAAATGGGACTTTATAATAAGCTGTTTGTGTCGTCTGCTACATTGTGCGTGCGACAATTGCCGGACGTTAAATCTCTAGACTGTTATTTACTAGTCAATTGTGTCAAGAATTTTGTGCTGCCGTAATCAAAACGTGTATTTCGCGTTCAAAAGAAATTTGATGAGCAGTTCCTGGAATATCAGTGGTTTTCACTACGCAACGCGACGCCCGTCTCTCGGCAACGGTAGCCAGGGCTGCGCCAAATTGACAGCATGGTCGGCGCGGCGCCCGTCTGCCTGCGCGACTGCGCTATAACCATAGCAACCGTTGTCATTGAAATTTTGTGTTTTTTATTTTATTGTAAATAAGTGTTTTTAGTGTTTTCTATTATTTTAATTTTATAGTTGGTAAGTTTAAGAATTATAACAGTTTTTAATTTATGTTGAGCACTGGCTGTAGCGACGCCGGAATAGTTAGTGCCAGTCAACCTGTCACATCACTGGATGTGCAACTGGTAAGATGCCCTCATTGCTCCCAGGCACGTTTTTTTAAAGGCGAAAGGGGACTTAAAATCCACTATGGCAAGGTTCACAAACCCCATAGTGTACCTCTGTGTCCCCCAGCCTCAACCTCGTCATCAACTCCTTTAGAACAAACTTTGTGGAAAACATTATCTAAATTCAAAAATTCCATTCCGGTTCTTAAAAGAGTTCCCCGGGGCGCGAGACACTCTGTTGCTCAGTGTTTAGCTCGTTGTGTCCGTCTCGCGACTCAGGAGAACTCACAACATGCTTGGGAGCAGTTACTCACCTTCCCTTATAGGATTCTACATGTCCAAAAAAATTTGGCAACCCAAAAATCTTTAACTAACCAAATTAAAGAAAACTGCAACAATTCGACCCGTATTTTAGATTCCAAATTGCCTTTTTCTTTTAACCAGAATGGTATTTGTGCTCATGTGGAATCCAAATTAAGCGAGGGTGACATCAGGGGGGCGGCCAGATTACTGTTCAGCAGTGATGTGATGGCGCCTTATTCTCCAGAGACGCTTTTAGCCCTGGAGAGTAAACACCCAGCGCCTGCGGATGGTCTCAACTTCCCCGACCCTCCCACACGGCCCGACCCTCTCGTTCAGGATTCACCTTTTTTTTCTATTACTCCCCCACAGTTGACCGCAGCCGTGAGCTCTTTCCGGAGTGGTTCTGCCGGCGGCCTCGACGGCTTGACTCCTCAACATTTGAAAGATTTGTTGAGTTTGGGCGCCGGGGAAGCTGGTGAGTCGCTCTTGAAGGAGCTTGTGGTTCTGGTCAACTTAATGCTCTCCGGCGGCGTGAACGATGCCGTCGTCGATGTTTTGTATGGGGCCAATCTGTGTGCCCTCCGCAAGAAGGATGGCGGCATTCGTCCTATTGCCGTCGGTTGCACCTACAGGCGTATGGCAGCCAAAATTTGTTGCAAGCTTTACAGCGAATCGCTTGCAACTAAGTTCCAGCCCCTTCAACTCGGTTTTGGTTCCAGAGGGGGTTGTGAAGCTGCCGTACATGCCTTATCCTCTTTTTTAAATTCTAAAAAAGGTGAGATCATCCTCAAGGTTGACGTGAAAAACGCTTTTAACTCCGTTAACAGGGACACTTTGTTGACTGAAGTGAAAAAAGAACTTCCCGAAATTTATGGTTTCATGTGGCAATGTTATAGACATCCATCAAAATTATTGTTCAAGGACAATGTTTTGGAATCTGCAGTTGGCTGCCAACAAGGTGACCCTCTCGGGCCTGTCATTTTCAGTTTAGCTGTTCACCCCATAATCAAAAAATTAAATTCAAAATTCAACATTTGGTACTTGGACGATGGAACCTTAGGAGGTGATGTTGACACTGTTTTGAATGATCTGAAACTACTAAAACAGCAATTTAAATCTATTGGCCTTGACCTTAATCCCTCAAAGTGCGAAATTTACCTTTCTGACATTACCGACAGACAATTGACTATAGATAAATTTAATGCAATAGCCCCAAACATCAAAATTTTAGAAAAAAGTTCCCTTCACCTCCTAGGTTCTCCTATTTTAGAAGAAAGTTTTTCATCTTTCATCGAGAACAAAATCAATCATTTTATTGATATTTCGGACAGACTATCTCAAATTAATTTGCATTCGGCGTTCACCCTGTTAAGATATTGCTGTTTTGGTCCAAATTTTATGTATTTTCTGCGTTGTTCTCCACTTTGGAAGCAACCACAACATTTGGACAAAATTGATCAAATTATTCGCAATACTTGTCTTCTAATCTTCCATTTTTAATATGGCCTTGGATGACCGAGCGTGGCTACAAGCCACCCTGCCAATTCGTTTTGGTGGCCTCGGCGTCCGCAAAATTTCCAGTGTAAGCTTATTCCTGTCTTCCGTCCACAGCACTGAAAAGCTGACCAGGAAAATTTTAGCTCTCTCCCTGGTTGACTCGGAAGTGCCGTGCTTGACCGACGCAGAGGATGCCTGGAAAATGGCTTGCCCGGACTCGGATCGGCCCGTGAACCCGTTTTCCCAGAGACAGTGGGATGAGCCGCTCTGCAGGTTGGTACGGAATAACCTTATTAATACGTCCACCAATTCTGCTGAGCGTGCCCGCTTGCTGGCTGTGGGTGAGTGGGAATCGGGCCTCTGGCTACAGGCGTTACCGTCACCTAACATAGGTACTTTGTTGGGTGACACAACCTTCCGGCTCGCTACGTGTTTGCGATTGGGTGCACCCTGTGGGGCTCCGCATCGCTGTCAATGTGGGGAAGCAGTCGACTGCCTCGGACACCATGGCCTTTCCTGCTGTAAAAGCGCAGGTCGTATTGCTCGGCACGCTTGCATTAATGATCTCATCCGTCGTGCTCTTGCCACCGCCTGGGTGCCAGCTGTTTTAGAACCAACTGGCTTGGTACGCGTCGATGGAAAGAGACCAGATGGTATGACCATAATGCCATGGAAGTTGGGTAGATCTTTGGTGTGGGATGCAACTTGTGTCGACACCCTTGCACCATCCCATCTTCCTAGTACGGTGGGTTGCGCTGGAGCTGCTGCTGCAGGTGCTGAAAACCTCAAACGGCGCAAATATCACAATTTGATTGGTAATTATGTTTTTGAGCCGTTTGGGGTTGAAACACTAGGGCCATGGGGTCCGAGTGCCCATGTAGTATTTCGTGAAATCGCCAAGCGGTTGGTCGATTCTTCTCGTGACCAGAGGGCTGGCCTGTTTTTTGCACAAAAAATAAGCATTGCCATCCAACGCGGTAATGCTGCCAGCCTTCTGGGCACTTTACCTGTTGACGGCGATACGGACGAATTTTTTGACGCCCTGTAATTTTCTGTATATATTTTTTTTTTATTATTAGTTTGTGTATATTTATAGGTTGTATATATTTAGTAATTAATTTAATTATAATATGATAAATAAAAATTCACCTTGGATCTTATCCATAACAAGTTATCAGGGTTATGTTGACTGAACGCCATGTTTCCAGTCCTTTCGTTTTCTACCTCTTGTTGGTTGGTTTGTTTGCCCTATCTATATAGCTGTCAAGCTGTACCGACTGTCAATTCAACTCGTTTACGAGATTAACTATCGGGACATTTTCACCAATATTACCTTCCTTTTATTTTTCCTGTTATCTGACAGAACATACATTATTATTTCTCTCAGTAATATAGTAGGCGTCGGATGTTTTTATACAACGTCTTCAGAAAATATACGGAGACCAAGAGTCTTGTTAGACGCATGTCTCATTATTCCAGTTCGTCGAATTCAATATTGTTTCTTTGGCAATACATCCGAGCCAGTCGCGCGAGTTTTATGTCGTCTCATACGGGGACTATTCTCGAA
The DNA here is from genome assembly GCA_958449745.1 of Ochropleura leucogaster. Taxonomy (NCBI): domain Eukaryota; kingdom Metazoa; phylum Arthropoda; class Insecta; order Lepidoptera; family Noctuidae; genus Ochropleura; species Ochropleura leucogaster. The sequence goes on from OY288212.1 coordinate 10,704,415, forward strand.
TCTCGGTTTCATATAAATAGCTGTATTATTAGTTATTTACATATAATGTATTTTTTGTTTATTGATATTGAACAATGCATTATGAGTAGGTACCTACGTAATCTTTTGCGGAGAATGATTTGCTAGGAAAACTATTGGCGCTCAGTTAATCTTCGTTTGAATAAAGTGCGAGTCTTCTTTAAACAGAAAATCAAATGCTTACTTTGTAATACTAAAAGTTTTGAAACCATAAACATTTCTAGCTATGATTAATCAAGTGAAACTAGAGAGCTGGCACAGGAGAAAGTGAAATAGACTACTGAAATGTAAAATAAAAAAAGTTATCATTAAAAAACCTAAGATTTTTCTTAAAGTCTACAATGCAATGCTACCAATCGGAAATCTGTATCCAATTTCGATACCTTCATACAACAAGCAACAACATAACACATGAAAAAATCTCATAAACAAAAGCCGATCAGAATAGCCACCCAACTATTAAGTCCAAGATGCGGGTTCAACCGGCCGAATGCCCGCAACCTAGTTGGCTGGTCACTCTCTCTACAAATATTACTGTGTCCCATCACCGCGTGTTAGCGGTCTCGTTAGCTATCCGAGGCATCTCCCAGGTGAATGGGATCATCGCCTTTATGATGTTGTTAGGATAGCAGCTATGGCAGTATTGACTATTTAAGAGGTTCTGTTTGCCACGTAAATGTGAAAATAAGGTAAAACCTGCTTGGAAAAGTATGAAATACGATCCTAACGCAGTGTGACATAGTTCCGGAACTTTCGGAAGTCGATGACTGATATTTGTCGTTTCATTAAAACGTTATTTAAAAACGTTGCCCCACACTTGGAATTTCTCATGCGTGGGTGTGTTTACAAACATTTAAATTCACATACACTAACAGACAGATTCGAAATAACAATTTGTAGGCCATACAAATATTTTTTTCGCGCGGAGATCGAACCCACGACACGCGGGGCGACAGTAAATCACTCAGCCACTGCGCCAACCGTGCCTCAAAATTGTAGGTTTAATGTTTTGTGTATGTTTGGAAGTAAGTCATCACTGGGATAGTTGTTTAAAGTAATGCATGTAACTTAAAACACCTGGAAGGTGATAGATCACGTTATCCAATTCAGGTTACAAGATCATTCAATAAAAGGAACAATAAATCAATCACCATAACCTTTTTGAAAAAGTCGGCCTCTATTCTATTCTCGTGCTCGTTTGATTGATTTGTATACTAACGTCCAAGATAGCAATCTATCATTGTTAGAAGAAAATGCTTTATCACTTACCATTGTATACAAGATACAGGGACTCTTAATAAAGCGTAGGTAGGTACCAAATATTTATCAAAATAGTTTGAGTACAGATTATACAGAGGCCTCAGCACGAGTGCGCAGTGTAAACGCAACGTTCATAATTCGATTTCAAAATTTAAAACCCCTAGATGATACTGATTGGGCTTTTTTTTTTTTAAAAAAAAACTTAAATGCTATAGGATAATTTACTCAAAATAAGTAAATTCGTCAATTTTCTTTGTACATATGCAAGTACATTAAAATATTAACGAGTGATAGACGGGACAAAGAAAATCGTAAACCAACACTTGTTACTCACTCGCCCGCTTGTCAGGTAAAATACGTGTGTCACAATCGAAAATGAACGGGAACAAAATTGTTGTAGGAAAATATTCCCAATGTCCGCTCTATAAGTCTTTTGTATCTCTTTGTGCATATATCATCGTTACCGATAACTATGTTTTCTAGTTTTTACGTAAATTAAAAAAAATTGCATTGGCTACTCTTAAGATTTAAATTGGATCCACTCTCCGATTAATTTAATCGGTTTCAAATCAGCCTTCTAAAAGTAAAATATTCGAAATTGAATATCGACAGGTGAGCCACAAAATTCTTAGAAAAAACCTTAATCTCATTGATTTTGACATCACCCTAATTATAACCATCTGCTTTCAGATGCAGTAACTGACAAGGGCCGGAATTGTGACGAGGGATGACCTGATAACCTGGAAGTGAATTTTCAACTAGCTTTTAGCTGTAGGCTTCAGTCACAGGGCCCACAGAGATCTATCGGGCTGCAGGTTTAGCCTATCTGATGTGTTTTTTTTCATTGGTACAGCATACTTTCAGAAAAGTATCAGATTTGTGTAGTTATCTTTTCTCAAAAGAAACTTTTGATATGTTGACGACGAGTTCTTTCGATCAACATGTCCTGCAATATATATTCAAATATTGTGATACTGACGGTTTTTTAATACGTATATTTTAATAAGTGACCAAGGAATGAAGCTTCTCCAACAATAATGCTTACTTTCTCCCAAAGGCCGTCTTATCCAAATTTCAGACATGCGGTTATTATCTTCATTTATTAATTAAGATAAAATAAACCGCGGCCGGAACTTTGCGCCCTTCCCCTTCAAATAATGAGAAGCTATAAGTCAAGTTTATAAGGCGCTTATAAATAGATCATTGTCCTCAATAATTTAGAGACTAAATTGTATAGAGTTGTACCAAAGTTGAATGAACTGGAAAACTTTTGCAAATGTGGTGTACCTTACATCTGTTTAATATTACATTTATGGAAAACACAGAGAGGTAGCTAATTTAATATTATCAAGGAACACGGAAGAGTTACCCCCTGCTAGTTAAAATCTTGTTCTTTGTGAATAATATCAAAAAGTAAGTAACTAGACTCGACGTCTTGATTAATGTAATAGCTAGTAAGGTAACTGGTATCTGCCTTATAGCATGCAAGGTAGATTCCTGCTTGTAAATATATGTGCATGAATGATGTTACAGGTTCTATATGCAAGTAAGAAAAGCTTGTGGAGGAATTCCTAGAAGGATAGAATTATCTAAGGGTGCATTTCATGAATGCAATAAACACGATAAAGCTCAGAGTAGTTAATGTTATCATTGCTATGGTATATTAACCAAAGACATCTCATGTACGCAGTTTACATGTGCCTATATTAATCGTGTTTTATTGGCAAAATTCGCGAGTTACAGACTACAGTACAAAGAGTTTGATGGGACGGTTGGCGCAGTGGCCGAGCGATCGACTGCTGCGCTGCGTGTCGCGGGTTCAATTCCCGCACGAAATAAATATTTGTATAACCTTCCGGGTCTGGCTGTTTGTGTATGTGAGTTTAAATGTTTGTGGAAGCACTCACAATACAGGAGAAATCCCTAGTGAAAAGCAACTTTTTTTTTGTGTAAAAAAGTTTGTATTACAATAAACGCTAGACCTCTCGTGTGGTGTTTCAGATTATGGAACTGAACTTTGATTAAACTTGTTCTATGACTTTTGGTAATTGATAACTTTTTTTTTAATTTTACCATACAAGTTCTTGAAATTCTTGAACTCAAACTCAAAGTGATTATTTCAATTAGACCATTACAGGCACTTCTAAATGTCATAAAAACAAAAAAAAAGATGCTGCTACAGTCCCAGTCACAAGACATAATAACTTCTGGAAGTGCTGTAGTTAGTGAAGTTCTTGAAATTCGCAAAATGCTTCACGAGAGGCGTTTATTACGTTACACCTTGTAGATACTGAGTGAGAGAGGGCTGTACTAGATCCCTCAATAACCGTGTTACCGTATTTTCGGCTCCATACGGGAATATCACATCAACCCTTCTCAGGGATGTCGTAAAAGCTGTCTGGATAATAATAATAGCCCAATACAAGTACAGATAGTTGTGATGACCCCTATTTGCCTGTCAACTGTAACAGCCATATGACATTATCACGGTCGGGGTTCTGTCAGGGATGTTTGCTCGATACACCTCAAGGGGTACAGGGGCTGCAATTTCTACAAATGTTTGGTAGACATTTTTTTTTCATGAATTCAAAGTCTGCTATAATTAAGCGTGTCACTGTCATTTCCTATTTTTAGTAAGTTTTTAATAGATAAAGAAAACATGACCCTCTAAAAATTACAAAAAATGCCGCCGACATTAGTGTATCCAGGTAGGTAAAAGAAAAAGATAGGAATTTAGTTACTTACATAATGCCAAAAATAATTAAAACGGCTAAGTTTCTCGAGGAGAAAATAGTGGTGTACGAAGTACGTTCGTCAACATTTTTGTTCTATACAATCGATCTAAGCTGCAACTGTCACTTTCGCGCTGTTCGGGCGCGACGCGGGCGGCAAAAGTTTCTTTGATTACCTATTTTCCAAATTTCTCGCAAACCCTGTTTCCTTTTAAGCTGGCACGAAACTACTCGAAGCATAATTTAAATTGAGAACTTGTGAAAGAAAACATAACTCGACCTAAAAGGAAATCAGGTTTTCTCTATAGGTAAAACCCGTATAAACAATTAAGTAACTGACATAAATACTGGTAATCTATACTACCACCGTATTGATAAGGTTTTCAACGTTTATCAGTTTAGCAGTAGATAACAAATTTCAAGAAATCAACGCCGATTACCATAAAATAAAGCAGCTAAACAAAATAGGCAAACAAAAAAAAACGTATCCAGCTTACTTCAGAACTCACCATTAACTCCCTACGCAGCTTGTCCAGCTCGTGCGCGGAGGGGGGCGCCGGCTGGACTCTTCCTCTTCTCAACTCTTCAAGTTGCCGCGTCAGCTCCTCCACTTTGGCCACCGCCACTGATAGCTCCTTCTCCTTTTCATTGAAAAGCGCTCGTATTGACTCTAGGTCGCTCGCTGGGGACAAAAATAAGAAAATGGTTAATGTTGAAAGAAAGATTTGAAGGAGTGATTGTTATTGTTCCTACGTTCCTCTTGTTCAAAGTGTTATAACTTGTATGAAAGCTTAAATCAGTCAGTAATATGGAGATTTGTAACATGGCTACCGCAATGATAAGGAACGTATTGTCAGCTCACGTAAAAGTTTCCAAAGGGTACAAAGGTTACAAAAATTTCCATGGATGGGTTTTAGTCAGTTAAAGTCTGAAGCTCCTTTCCGCTACGCCCACAGTGATAGGAGTCATTTGATAATTTCCATTGTGAAAAAAAAAGTTACGGAGTGGAGGTAAAAGAGGTATGCATATACAAATTTTAGTTCACGCGTTTGAAAATTTCGCAGGGCATATAGATTCAATGCCGTCAAAGCTGGTTAATCTTATTCTTGCTGGAGACAAGCTTAAACACAGAAGTTAAATTGACATGCTGTCCTCTAGTTCACCTCACTGCTACCTCTTATAAAATATTATATTTATGTAACTACTTGAACTTATCAAAAGGCGTGTCAAACTGAAGGCGGCAGACAGTCGGGCTGACGTAATGGGGGTGTGGCACTTCACACTATTCCATCGACACGTCTAAATAATGTGGTAGTGTCGTTAAAATATCGAGTACCACTTATCGACGCGGTCTCGCCCGCATGGAGATAATTGACCCTCGGGATCGTACTATATGGATAAATATGATGTTTTCTGTTAATCCAGGTTATAAAGTATCTTCTGTGTGCCAAATGACATGCAATTTCATTGAGAAGTTTTTACGTGAGAGAGTAAAACACGTCAAAGTGCGAGTCGGACTCGCGCACCGAGGATTCTGTACAAACTTGCGACATAAACGGCCATATCTTTTGACTGCGTGGATATAAAGGGTTTACATTTTTACAGCTCCATACAACTGCAGTCTTGATACGTCCACGCGTTCCCGAGATAAAGAGTCTTGACCGATAGACAGACAGTCAAAGTGTAAGGATTCCTTTTTTTCCTTTTGAGGTACATAACCATAAAAACACTTACATATCCATTCATCTTCACAAGCTTTTGCTTTAAATTAAAGTGGTACGATTTTATTCTTAAAACAAACATCTACATCACTATAAATATATTTTATGAAAGCTTGAGATCATTACTTTTGGCTCATGTAACGTTAAGGTAATTTCTTCTCAAAAGGAGGAGACAAAAGGTTAATCATGTATTACTTATTTTGTTTACGATATGAATACTTATTTTGGCTCAGCTAAGGTATTATAAAGACGTTTATAGAAGAAAATTCATGACCTTTTACGTCACTAGAATTCCTTTTGTCTCTGCCTCTATTACCAAAATACGCCACCCACGTCATTTTGTCTTACTTGCTTGAATGAACTTCATTATTTATTATAACAATATTGTTATTTTCCTGGGAACACTAAATACAAGTAACTGTGTTCTTCAGTAATTTATTATTTACTGTATACAAGTTTTGCTTGATAAAACATTTCCGGGTAGAAATGATTAAAATAACACCTACGAGATTGTTGTTAAAGTAAAATATCTTGTGATGTTCATCATGAAATAACGGCATGTAGGTACTATTGTTCCTTCGAAAGGCAAGGGGGACAGAAAAGTAATACCTACCCAAGAAAATATCAGTTACCTTTCAAAAGAAGCGACTCGTAAAACACAAAACTTGGAATTTATTTCAAGAACAAAAACTTTGAATAAAGGCAAATAAATGACAACCAATCATTCACTCTCTTTTTCTTAAATTGTTAGTTTTTCGAAATTTTATTTTTAACTTATATGTGTAGTATCGCATTGTTAATTTCATTATAATATTTTATAAGTCCGTTTGTACATACATTAAATCCCAGTTACACAGGGAAACCTATTATTAGCCATATTAGACTGTAACTAAAATAATTTGTAATGTATTGTAAGTATCGCTGTTGGTTACCTTAATAAAGAAAATAAAATAAATAAAACAGTTGTCAAGTAAACGAAGTGAAGATTAGCATCATTTGGAGAACAAGTGAATCTGTCTACAAGTGCCTTTCAGACAAAGAAAAAGTATTTTTATACCGTCTATAAAAATATGCTTGAGTTAGAGATCATTTTGAGGCACAAATAAAAATGGCTGCTGGCCGAAAATGTGGTTATCACCTGTCACATTGAAACAATAAAAAATGCGGTAACGTGGGTACGGATGTTAAAACGTTTAACTTACTTAACCCTTAACATTTACAGGAAAAAGTCTACTTTGGGTAATGTTTTGATATATTATCCGGAACATGAGACTCCTAAGAATTCAGAATTAACGTTATGAAAGGTTTTTTGACAAACGTTTAGTACTTATGCGTAGGAGTCAAACGGTGATCTTGAAGATTTATGCACACATATACCTGCCTTATACTCATGTTTATAGGTAAGTTAGAGGTAGAATTTTAAAACAGAAGATCTGTTCAGGTAAAGAAAATGTTAAATGTTGAAGATATTGTGGAAGGAATTCAAAGCCAACCTGCTGATGAGAACACTCACAACTCTTTTTCAATGTAAGTAGGTACTTGGAAACTAGTCAGAAACTCTCTTGAACAAACTAAAAGAAACAAACAACCTCACAGTTCTAACACTGAAGCCTTAACTCCCGATTTTAGTGCTCAACTTTACGAATTGTTCACTCCAATTTATAGGCAAATAAACATTGATTTCGCTTAATAGTTGCCATTAGAACAACAATAAAACTAATTTGGACTGAAATAAACCGGAATAAAGTTAACAATTGCGAAATTCTAACGTATTGAGGGGCAAAAATGCTATTTTACGAAGCGCGGGCCCAGCTGAGACACATTTAAGAGCTCGGAGAGGGAAATACCTCCGACCTTTCAATTACAGAAGACAATAAAGAGGGCTTTATCTGTATGAAGAGTCCCTCCGTTGGTACACGACACGATGGAGCAACATAATTTTTTGGTATAAACGCTAAAAATAACTTTAAGTATATTAAAATTTAGTTGAAAGTTATGCATTTAGGGGAAACTGTTTGCCTTTTGTCTGGGTCGTGTAGTTTTTGATTAAGGATAGCAGAAACCCCGTCCCACGGGTGTCGTATAAACCTAGTACGGGAGGGAAGTTATGCTCTTATTATCACAAACTACCCTTATGACAAAAATAATGACTAATACAAATCATTTTCCTTTTGACCGTTCTAAATTAAACCCGAAGATTATCTAAACTTACTCTTTTAAGTGGCTATATACACACATTGCATGTAGAAAAGCAAATGAAACTCTGCAGCTGAATATACTGTAATGAACTTCACACTGAATGGATGCTAATTAAAGCATTCAATGATCTAGCTTTGAGTTACCATATTAAGACCAAACCCAGCTCAGTAGTTTATAGCTCGGCTAGAAACGCTCAAAAGATCAGATTAGATGATTAAGCTTATATTAGTAAGCCATGATCTAACGAGAAATGTAATTAAGATGGTTATCTTTATACCAGTCTTGTCCAAGAAAGTTGGGGTCGGTTTTCAATATCTTGGATCGTCTGAATATCATTGCAAACTGATCTCTATAGTATTTATAGATTCTGATATCTTAAGACATTTGCACGTCTATGCTTACTTTACTAGTTAGTATATTAGGTCACTTTTAGGTGGTAATACTTGAAACCTTTTTTTTTGCGGGTGGGAATCATGAAATAACTTCCCCCACTTCGCCCAGAGCGGGGGAATTTATTTGATGATTTGGGACGTATTATTTTGGGATACATGATGATTTGATTCTGGGAGTGTCAGACTTGTACTGACTAAAGCTCACTCATGTTCCTTCTATTGCCCTTTATATTTCGGGGCCGCGGTATCAGTTTTGAACAACCCGCAACTTGAATTACTATGATTACTTTACTAGTAAGTCAGTTTAGGTGGTAATACTTTAACCTTGACCTCGTCTAGCGTAGTGCAGAATTTCTGAGTTTCAATAGAATAAGATCGGAAATAAGTACAGAATAATTTTTATGTTGTTAGCCTGGTATCAGTTTTTATACCGTCCATGACTCTTCCTCTCATTTTGTAAATGCCATCGAAAAATGTCTCTCAATCCCTAAAAAAAAAACGCTGCTTTGGTTGTCTAACAATTTGTTTTTTCACCAAAACATTTAATCCGAAAAGTCAAATGTATTGGGCCTGTTGGGTTAACTCGAGATCTATGTCTTGGCAGTCCGACGGTCAAACCACTAGTTCTATCACTGCTATTGCTATAGTTAATCTGCAGGTATTGTTTCAATTAAATACAGGAAATAAGTAACTGTTCAGCCGTCATAAACAGCTAAATCAATTTTACTTTCATCTCCTATTTTCCACCAATAAACTTCTTTTCTGTCTCATTACCCAATTGTTTACAAACTCATTTGAATGTTTTTCAATATTTATCCATTCCTTTTTCAAAACGTTTCGAACAGCGGTCCCTTCCCTTTTTAAATCTAGCTGCGAATAAAATGGGATCTCATAATGGTCAGTCGCTATGGCTGATTTGCTTACCACGTCACATCACATCAATGGTTGATTTGCCCGTCAAAGGGCCGTATCGAACCGTGAAATAAAGAGTGTAAATAATGTTATCAGTGTTCACACACAGGCATTTTTCCAATATAATAGGACGTTCCTGGATTTTCTTAGAGCTTTGAGGAAATTGATTTTCGTGTACTGAATATTAGGTCTTGTCTGCCTGAAGAATTGAAGTAAAGTTATTTTGTTATTTTAGGAGAAAATATACATATTCACGGATCATTTATGTTTCAGAATTTGAATTAGTTTGGTTTCATGAAAATCTTTAATACGAAAATCTCGAGAAAGAAGAATTATTTCCAAAGATATTTGGAATGTATACGCCTACAGGTAAGCAATAAGCCTCGTGCGTCTAAGTTTAAAATCGCGTAACACGATCTAAGAAGCCACATCCATGAAAGGAGAGAGATCGAAAACAAAAGCCCTGAAGGTCAGGCATCGAATAAACGAATATTTCTCCGGAGCGAATGTATCGAATGTATCGCGACCCGCCCAAATTGATTTAACTACGCCCCTCTAAGAACGTATTCTACTTTTAGTATCGAATGTAGAAAAGAACCTTTTCTCCCATTTTTTTCTTGAGTAACAATTTACGCGCCAAGGGTTGTTTCACTCGTTATCTCGCATCAAATATAATGTGCTCAGCTTTGGGAAACTGTTCCTTTACTATTTGTCAGTGAAGGTCTTCCGCATAAGTTTACGTAAAAAGAATGACCTATTCACTGAATTTACATTTATTTTATGACTAAGACGTTTCCCTTATAGCATTTGAAAGAATAAGAACTTATTTTATGAGTGTGCACACTAGGTTACTGAACGAAATAGATGTTATCGTGAACACAGGAAAAGTTTTATAGTGTATAAAACTTTTCAAAGCATAGAAAAGAAAACAAGGCAGGATATTTTCTGTTCGACTGTTTAAAATTGATTCGTGAGGTCGTATTCGAGTGGCTCGATTGCCGTACAGAACTATGAACTAGAGCGGCTCACAATCAGCTTAATGAGGCACAACTTGTAAAGTGATTAGCCTCAACAGAGTGTTGAACGGCTCCACTAAAACCCACATTTGTAGCTCCGCAGCTAATGTAGGTGGGACCACAAAAACCTCCTTGCTGACGCAGACTGATGTGTAAGGGCGAGAACAAATGGAACTTTCAACTTTAACAACGATTAGGTTGAATGAAAAATAGCAACATGTAAATATGGGTGCGTTTTTTGCTCACATTCGTTTGCCGCCCGAGGTTTAACGTTTTGTTAAAAAAGTAAATTCGTGTGAACGATATAGGCCATTGCGAAACGTCGAAGTGATTTTACTCGGTCTGCAAGAAGATCTTAATAGCTAAGAGGCTCAAGGTAAAAATTTAAACTGCTTAAATAATTCTTTGACATATCAACTACAACAAAACGCATCCTACTTTCCAGCGTACCATGTTCAGTATTGATTTTCCTAAGTTTAGTCGATGCGTCACCGTCGTCGGTGTCATTTGTAGACTGGTACTATGCCATATAACAAGTAACATTAAAGGCATAGTTACGTAACCCAACGATATTTCACTTTTATAGACATCGTAAGACTGATAACATGAAAAATGATTGTCGATAAATAAAAACCGTAAAAAACCGAACGGTTTTCTTGAACATCGCTTTATGAATTTTTAATGGATAGGTAACCTGAAAGTTTTCGTTTGTAATTTTATCGTAGAATTTTCTATAATAATCGGGAAATGAAAGCAAAAAATGTTTGCTTTGTGCAAGTTTCTGAAAAGTTTTAACAGTTTTCTTGATTTGTTTTCTTAGATCTTCTGGTTGATTTCAGTATTTCAAAAATATGTTATTATAGGTAGGTACTATTGAAGTTAACCTTTAAATATTGTTTTAAACATTATTGCCATCTTATTTAAGATTTGACTACGACTTTGCATAAAATTTGGTGGAATGTGTGGTATTGCTCGTATCCCATGTCAATATTGTCAATCCTTACTAATATTATAAAAGCGAAAGTGAGTTTGTTTGTTTGTTACGTCTTCACGCCTACGATTTTGATAAATTTTGGTTTAAGGTAGTAGAGACCCTGAAGAGGGACATAGGCTATAATTTTTTTTTAAAGTGATAATTATGGGAGAAAGAGGGAAGAAAAGGGAAAACAGGATAAGGGAACTGTGTTACCCCGACTTTAACGCGAGCAAAGCCGCGGGCAAAAGCTAGTCATATTATAAGTACTCATGGAAAACAAACACAAGAACTATAAAATTTTCATCATCAAGATAAAAAATTAGCACTTGGTTAACACGACTTACACACATAAATGCATTACATGAATATTTGTATGGCTTACAGTTAGTTGTTCTTGGCTGTATGTGCATGTGAGTTTAAATATTTCTAAACGTTCCCACTATAATTAAATTTCTAATGTGTTATAAACTTTGGGCAACCCCCAAAGTTTATAAAAAATAATTTTTAATTTCGCTAGTTTTCGATATTCATTCATAACTAAAAATATAGGAGAACAAAACTGTTCATAAAATTCTAAATAGCCATCTCATAACTAAAACAGACTAACAAAACACGTGCCTAACTAGTCTACCGAGTAGGCGTGAGGTTGACGTAATTATATTTTGGTTCAGCCTACCTTGTTAGTTTAACAGTCTCCGGTTACTTTGAACCCGTTGCCAACCTACCTTTGTCATAATTATTACGGATATGAGGTAAGGTAGTCAAGTCTGTTTTTAATTATGACCCTTTTATATTAAGAACTTCTTTTAACTGAGTTTTGTGAGTGAAAAATACTTTTAACACTGAACATATTTATGAAAATTAATAAAAAAATATTTTGATTAAGTACATGAAAAAAGGATCACAAAAATTTGATTTCTCTCTTAATTAAATCATAGACTAAAACTACTTTACCTTTGAAATTATTAATGCCTTTTTTGCCAAATAATAAGCTTTGCCGTCCAACGTGGCATTTCTGCCAGCATTGTGTAGTGATATTCTCTAAGAATACAGCCTTGAGCGCAGTGACGACCCAACACGACTCTCTATGAAACTTGGCGTTGCAGCAGCGCTATCCTCGACGCTGCGTCTGTGCTAAGTTGTAAGTTTTTTTCTTATAGAATAACACGACTTGGCTCTATTTCTATTGTCAGCGATGTGAACGAATTATTATGACGCCCACTAATTATTGTCCCGTTTTGATACATTTACATAAATGTTAGCTATTATTTTAAGTAGTTACAACTAAGAACGTGCTATTTCCGATGAATACAATACATCGCTGCGCGATTAACGATCTATATTCAACACTTTCCTAATTGTATTCACCGACAGATAGCATTTTATTATCATCCTAACGACGTTCATCTCCTTAGAAAAAGCTCGCCTCTAAGTAATTGGATATTTGCTTGAATGTGAGATAAAATCGAATGCCGACTTGAAAAGACCCTCTAAATAGAACAATCTGTGCGAATAGCAACGTTACCTAGCAATCGTGAGTGAATAGACCAATATTCGATACCGATTCGTTTTTATCGATAAGAGGGACCGACATAATTATTGTCTTCATTTTTCTATTTCATCAGCTGTCTAGATGGAGTACGTGCCTAATCGGTAGCTGTCGATCATTTATTTACTGTGATTACAGCGAATCGAATGCTTCAATTCGATATTTGATTCTGAATTCGAAATGAGTTCGCGAACGTTATTAAGTTTCTGTTTCCCGAAAGTTCTGTTTATGAAATCAATCTATATTTGGTACAACAACGTATAACCTAACTTTGAAGTATGTTAGCAGCTAGGTTGTGTATACAAGCACGTAGTTCCTAAATGTATTTCAACTTTATTGTTTCTGCCATGGTGCTAACCTATTTTCCTGAGTTATCCTTCGTAACTTCTTCTAGTATATGCAGTTCGAGTCTGTTTGCACTATTGTGTCAACACTATCTTGCTTTAAATAGATTGTGCTGTTACTCAATTTTGTAAATGCTGGAGACGTGACGTTTCTTTCATTTTAATTATGAAAGTGCTTCTAAGTAGGTAACTAAAATTTGTTACCTACATTTTTGTAGACTATTATTTTACTTTACCAAGCTAGAGTTCAGGGGTCACAAAATATATGGTTACTATTACCACAAATAAAATAAACCAAAGTCAGGTAACACTAAAGAAAGCCGGGCACTCAATCACTTGATTTTCGCCCGTAGAACACAATCTATCTCTATCATGTCAGTAAAGGTACGCAGGAGTCGAGAAAATTGCCTCAACAGACATTTATAACCCGACAAAATTCAGACGCCCCCCATTTTATCCTCGCAAGTAATCTTAATATGAACTTTATCTATTCTGAGGACAACACAAATTGTGGTTACAACACAAATTTTACGCTCCATCGGCGAATCAATGGCCCATAAAATGTTGACGTTATTTATTTAGGAGCTCGCACTTTCAATCCTATTTTATTTTATAGCCCTAGACTGGGAGGAACTCGTTTGTCCTAAAAGGTTCATGAAATTGATTTAACAAATTAATTTAAGAGTAAGCGATAGGTCTCGAAATAAAATCTTTTTCTATAAAGGAGGTCAAAAGCTGATATTATTCTTATTTAAGAATTTTAATGAAGTGTTTGAATAGTATTCGAAGCATTTTTTAATCAAAATGTTGTTATTTTGTGTCGTTAAAAAAGATGCAACGATAAAGTTATTATTATTCCAATCTTGGATTTAGAATTTGAATCTGAAACAAATCATCTGGATTTTACTACTTTCATAATATAGTCGTTAAACGTTTAAGAGTGGGACACATTGATAAACGAAGAGACGAAGAAATAAAAACGTCACGATAAATTCACCCGGCAAACGAGTTATTTAATTTCCACTCCATTTTCGGTCCGAGTCTATATTTTACCATTCCAAAAATGACTGTCTAACAAGATATTAATATCAGAATTTTAATTAAGCAATAAAACATTTATAAAACTTTACAACGTCGCAAAAGGTTCCCGAATTTGAGTGATAAAAGATTTATGACCAATAAAAAAATCGAAATGAACTTTTTTATTGTGTGTGTTGCCATTATTGATATATTTTGAGGTTGAATGAGACCTTAAATTATTCATAAAATTTTCATAATGCCGAAATTGGGCGAATAGGTTTAAAAATTCAAAGGGTGATTTAGACCCAGGCGGGTATAAAACACACCTGGGCCGCTGTAGTGTGCCCTGACAAATCAGGATGAACATTAAGCCGTCTTATTTACGCAACGGGCGGCTGACTGAACCGTACGAATAAAGCAAGAAACTTAATTAAACTTCGTCGTGATAAAATACTTTTGACAGAAAACCAATTTCATAAGTGGATATTCTTAACAATTACGAAATGTAAATTGAATTTTATCAAGGAGGTCATATTAAGCATTGTTTGAAGTCAGATTTTGTAACAAAAACGAAGCGAAGTATCTAGTTTTTTATTTCAAAGAAAGAATGCGAGTATCCAGTTTCAGTGATATAACGATCTACAAAACTACTAAAGGGACGGGCCCGTTTATAGGGCACTTATGTAATCTCATTTTAATATAAACGCGAAATCAGGAAGACATAAAATCCATTTTACGCTTACGATGTGTTTTTATTATGAAAGAAAGTAGAGCAAGATCATCACTTTTCTTTGAAGACAATGTTATAAAACCTCTCATGAAAAATACAATGTCAAAACAAGAAAGAGCCTAACATTTCGCTACAAATAGCGAAATATGGCGATTAAAAAAGTTCTCAAACACTACAAACCTCATTCCCTATAACCAAACATTCGATCCCAATTATTGAAACATTAATTGGCACACAAATGCAAGCCGCATTGCAGTGCGGTTATCATTACTAAGTGAACCAAACTGGATTAAACTGGAATGCTTTTAATTAACGGCGATCGAAATTCGAATTCAGGATGTTTCTGGAACATTCTAGAACCTTCTGCGATTGGCTGACGTCACTCGAGTACCTAAGCATTTGGATTATCTATGTTATGTCTAGCTGAGGAGAGGGGAAGACCACTTGGGGGTACTCGGCATATTTCGGCAGATACGACGAATAGCTTGGCTTGGTAAACGTGAGATACAATGTTTATGGAGGTTCTTGTTTCCTCGTTACTTATAATTGATTTGTTTTTAGAGATTATAAAGAATTTTGAATTTTATGCAGCAAAAAACAATCTATGTCTATAATCAAATTTTTGATCCACCACTTTGCTTACAACAATATCTTTTCAAACTGTATATTTATCCATGTAAACATGGATGAATACAACAAAATAAAGCTGCCTTGTAGGACAAGTTGTCAACTGCTGTGTGTGGGTCCTGGGTTCTATTCCTATGTCTGGCAAAATGTTATTAGGTTCAGGTTCTTTAATTAGGAATCTATCAGTAGCATGCGGCAGTCTGACTGTTTTTTGCGGATGGGAAATCATCAAATATCTTCTCTCGTTAAACCACCCAACCCACACCTTAAATACGGTTTTATGTGTAATAATTAAAAACCACATTATTTTAATTATAAATAAAATACAACCAGCTTATTGTACACCACAAAACATTTTATATTCCTCGTTCGACATTTTTCCCGAATATCTTTACATAGGGTCGCTCAACTGGTATTACATATGTACTTCCCAACAAAATAGTATAAGGGTGGCAAAGGAAATCCATTTAGACCTTATAAACGGCGACCCAATAAGTACCTACATGTGTATTGATATTTATCGAGCCGTGGCATTTACCGGAGTGCCGCGGTTATGAAATACCCTTAGATAATATCTATGTTTATGAGCACAAGAACTAGATTCGTGCATTCTTTGTCGAGTGTTATTTGGAGACCCTGTTTTACATGAAATGTGTCTGTGGTTGTTGGAGTACCTAAATGTTTTAACAGCCTCACACAACATATTTCGAGCTAATGTGTACAAAATGTTTGCACTACAGACTTTACGTTTCATACAAGCTGTTGGGCTTGTATGAATGTACACTACCAGTTTTGGATCCAGTGCCAAGTTATCCAAACATTGGTACTATTTATTAAGAATCCTTTTATTTGATTTATGTGAAAATTCACATATATTTTTTATACTTTTACATGTTTCAATAAATAAAACATATAAAAAAAAACATACCGGCTGAATTGAGAACCTCTTCCTTTTTGGGAAATCGGTTAAAAATACGAAAAAGTAGTAGCCCACCGGTATCGGGAACAAGGTCCAAGCTACCGGCGATCAGGACTCCCGAGAAAGGAAACTCTTAACAATACAAGCCGTGTCCAAGAGTACCGCTTTATGTACCAAGCTCTTGATCTGGCTGCCAACGAGAGCCTCCTTAGGAATTGATTGAGGCTCTTAGCAATTAAGCCATTGGCAGATTTGACTACCGGCACGATGATCGCGATGATCCACATCCCACATGTCGACATCCTCGCGACCCAAGTCAATATATTTGATTAGCTTATATTTCTCAGCTTTTACGTGGTTCTTGCCATGCGGGACTGTTTTGTCAACAATCATTGCGCGCCGCTCTGATCGATCCACCACCACTATATTAGACTTATTGGCCACAATAGTCCTGTCAGTGATGATGGATTGATCCCAGTACAATGTAATATTGCTATGTACGAGAACTGAGTCGGGCACATACCCGTATCTATAGTGTTTTTGCAATATATAAATGATCGAATAATTATTTATTTGCACGTTTGGCACAGTGGCTGAGCGATCGACTACAGCGCTGCGTGTTGAGGGTTCGATTCCCGCACGGAACAAATATTTGTACTACCTGCAGATAGTTGTTTCGGGTCTGGCTGTTTGTGCACCCATGACACACAAGAAATTCCTAGTGTGGGGCAACGTTTAAAAAAAAATATGCAGGCTAGTAGATTTCGGTTAAATAAAAGGAAACACATCCACTCCTAAAGATCCATTGTTCCCATTAAATTAAACTTCTAAAACTAAAATGCCGCAAACATTTGAACATTTTCAAGCGGACCCAGAACTTAAAGGGTTGAACCGTTGAATACATTCATCTTTACTTCCAACTCCCAAGTCCCAACAGATAAGCGTCCAAAGATCGCATTACGTAATACAAAGCTGTTGAGTTTAACCCTGTTGATTCAGACGGGACAATCGGCCCATCGCCTGGTCACTAAGCGATAAAACCAGCTACAGTCCGTTTACAATTTGCGTCTCACAGTAGCAACCTAACAACAACTTTATTTTGTATGAAATAAAGATCCGTTTTATTTGACTGGGTTGGCAGTGGCTGTAACCGAACTTCAACCTTATGGTAACGTGAATAAAGATCATTATAATTCTGACAGTGATGATCGATCGGAAGTTTACTAGCTGAATATACTATAGTCCCACTGTCCCACTTGGACTGTTAAGCAGCGATACCAAAGGGATTGACATTTCTATTAACGGTTATGATTTTTGAAAATGGAATATTGTGCTGTGACGCCATGTTACGGATAATTGGGTTTGTTTGTATTAATGTTTTGAATACCAATGTTGGGTTTATGTAATGTTATTCCATTTTTTTTAACGATGCTTAATTTGTTTAAAATGTTATTCAGTAGGTACACCATATTTAGTTTTGTTGTTAGTGAACCGTAATATTACATTTAATAGGTATTAATTCTGATTAAAAACTATTTGTTTTTTTTTATTTTTGAAATGTATATATCTATGCATTAGACTAGACTGACTATATAATTGAAAACTGCTTTCAGCACTAATTCTGTCCTTCCATTAAGTTAAACAATCAAATTACTGTTTTCTCATTAGACTAGCATTGAACCGCGTGGAGACAATTAGGCCGCACCTATTAACGGATACTTTTACTAATTCTAGGTGTGGTTTCATTACATTCAGTTTTGTTTCCTCAGCAATGTTTTCCTTTTCCTGAGTTTTTTTCCAGTAGGCAATTAAAAAGAAAACTTTTTTATGCAATGATATAAGGAGGTTAAGTGTTTACGTATTAATGAGAAAAAAATAGTTTCGTACTAAATGGAAAATTGGAGAAACATTGTACTGTATTGGAAGTCGTCAAACCGGAAAATTAAGGAAAATACAACCAATTGTGTTTAACGGAAAATGATCAATAAAATATTCCATTCATCCCATGAAACGAGGCATTAAAGGATTTCGAACATTAAATTATTGGGCTTCCTCATCGCATGGTGAGATTATTAATTCAATATTCGTAAATCCGATTTTTTTCGAGTCTTCATCATGTACTTAATTTACATTTGACATTAACCAATTATATCATATTTTTTGCTTACTTTTTTCGGTAGCTTTTTTGGCATTTTCTTGCCCTTGAAAATATGTTTTTTAATTATCATGTCTCGATTACTCGTTATCTCCACTCTTATTTATCTCGTCTCTTCTCTAGCCATACCATTCTTCACACAGTCTAGCTATCGATTTATTTTGCGTTCTTCTACTCTCATAACCATTCAGAGTGAGTCTAATGACCCCGGTAATGACAAAAGTTTTGCAGGCATTTGTTTTATTATAGAGTACTGCCACAGCCATCTTATAGTCCAGAGTTTTTGTTTTTTTTATCGACCATGTAATCCGTCAATTTACAAATCATCCAAAGTATTGGAGCGTTAATTGTTGTGGCGCCTACAACCTAATTTATCATGAATTACAATGTACAATGACAGATATGTCGCATTACGGGGGGTGCCGGATTAGACCGGGGTAGGATTACTTTTTATGAAAACATACTTCGCCAACCATTTCATATTAACGTACAAAACAATCAACACCGGTCTATAATAAATTAAGAGTAGCCATAAATAATAATCTGCATCGTTTAAAATAGCGCATCGTATCATTCCATTCAATGCTGCAAGTCCAATGTCAAAGTGGTCGTCTGCACTCCAAATAGACTGCTCTTGATCCAATAATGTGACCCATTTACACCGGACTACTAGTTGGACGTGAATTTGTAATTACTCTAAAAATATATCTATTATTTTTGTGGCAACCTTTACTTAAATATGACCTCTTTCTTTTTCTCCGATCGATAAGAGATGGCCTATATTTTGTTGAGAATGCTTTTGAAAATGTTCTTTGCAGATCAAAGGTGAACGATGTCAGATAGGATGTTTTCGGAATTTACAGACGAATTCTTGTTATCATTTTTGATAGGTATCTACAGGCCTAAAGTTTGACAACTGGATCGACCATATGACTGGTATTTTGTTCTTGTATATGGTAAGCAAATTTTATGAATACCAGTGTCTCAGGTTAGCTGGAATAGTGAGAGATTTTGTTTTTTTTTGGGACAAACCCGCACCACTATTCCCAAACCACTGCAAAACTTTAAGACACAGTCAACAATGGCTACCACCAGAAAACCATCGAGACAATAAAGCAAGGGCTTGATACTGAAGTTAATTATTTATCTCAGTCGGTAAAATGTTGAAAGACATAAATGATCTCTATGTCTAGAAAAACGTATACTTAAAAAGAAATGATTTTGTCACAGTTTAAAAAAGGAAAATATTGAAGTACGAGTGGAGAAAGTCAATCCATTCCTGGCAGCAGGCAAGCGGATTACAAATGTAAATTGCAATGCAGACATGCATATTTAATCTGAACCGGGACATGGTTCATTTAACTTCTCTCTGTTTTAAGAGCTGTATAAAACTCATTCCGATGTTTAATGAATTCAATGAAAATGCGAAGGTGAAAACAATTCCAATTGTTTCAAATTCAGTTATTTAAAAGTCAGAGGTCCGTGAGCGGCATAAAATCTCTGACACTAAATTAAGCACTAACCACACGAATAAAGAACATATTTTATATAGCCTTATCATTCTTCTACCCTTATCTCAAATTATCTCTTCTTCTTTCATCCTCCTCTATAACTCCTCATTTCATAAGACCTCCTTTCTTGCCATGTCATCCATCACACACAAAACATTGTTTCTTTAGTTTTCGTCTTCGTTCAAACACATCCAAATTCCTATTTAAAAAAACCTTTAGTTACAAGTAATCTGAATATTGAAGGACAAAGCCAAAACTCCTTCAACGATCGACGAACAAAAAACAGAAGAATTCTCAACCTCAGAAGAGGGAAACCCCATAAAAAAAGTTTTCAACTAATCCCAAATTGACTTCTCTCCTCATTTAAACTCGGTCTACAGACTCCTCCGTAAATCAGGTTGTTTTTAATTCCTTTCTTATTTCATCCAGCAACAATCCACCCTTTACTGGAACATTGTTACCAGTTTGCATGGAAGTTTTCTAGTTAACCTTAACAAACAAGTCTTCAGCGGAGCTTCGATCGTTGGCCGTCTCATAATGAATTAACGGATATTGATCATGTTCCACGAACGATATTTGCATTAATGTAGTGCATCTTATGACCTCGTCGCAGTCGCAGAGTTGAGTTTCGAAATGATTTGTTAAAATAGATTTGTTTTATTAACACATTATTTAAAGCCTTCTTTGTGTAATTTATTTCAGCAGCCCTGCTCTCAAAACATGGCATCATATGCTAGAACCCAAAATTTGTGGACGTGTTGTAAGGAGTGGAATCGCTATAGGCTGACTACACAAGGTGTAACATATTAAACGCAAGAACTCCCGAGTGATCCCATATCGTGTCGGATCATAAAACAGAACAATCTCTGTTCTACGAGTTCTTGAATCCCAAAAAAAAATTTTTTATAGGCACTGCATAAAGTATAACGCTTATAATAGAAAGTGAAGTCGCTTCCGCTGTCTGTTCGCTTAGATCTTTCAAACTGCTAAACGAATTTTAATGCAGTTTTCAGCAATGTATAGAGCTAATCAATAGGATGGTTTATATGTGTTATATTTTAGGCCACGTGATGTGTGAAATACAACAAAAACAAAAATGGTACGAATCACAAAAAATCGTAGAACAAAAGTTGTTCAGTTTCACACAACAAACAAAAAGTTTAAAACCTTTTTCAATAAAGCTATTGTGCCTATAAAACAAAGTGGCCAAGCGAATTGTCCATACGTTTTGAGAACATAAAAAAAATCGTTTTAGGTTATTGAAACGGCTCTGCGAACAGCAAATAGTAGTGTGTAACATTCGAATTGAAAAAGCAATTTGAAAATATTTTGTTGGTGTTGATGGTTGGCTTTTGTTATTTCCACTAAAGTTACGAATAGTTTTTTAACCACGAACGGTTGAAGTTTAAAAATATAGGTCTTTTATTGCAGGGTACGGCCTGTTTCCATACAGGGGACGAATGAGCATTGACTACCGTCCATCAAATTTGCTTTAGGTGGATTGACAGGTTCATGTCTAATTATGTATGTGGTTGACTGGTAGAAAATGCCTGGCATTAAGTCCGTCGGTATTTTGTAATTGAAGTGTTAAATAAATAAATAATAAATATGTATTAATTGTAAATCTAAGTTCCCCAATGATGTTTTTCTTCGCCAATGTTAGACGATAACCTAAACATATTCCTATCCCACAATACGGTAATAATTAGGTATTTAAGCCTCGCGTAATAATGAGCGAGCGTATTGGCAATTTGCGGCTAATCGAGCACGTTATCAAACTCTATTGATGGATACTTTTCGGATAGAAAAACCTATAGCATACTGCCTAATACAAAAAAAATACATGGCCCGACCTTTAAACGACACGGTTTGCGCAGTGGTTAAGCTATTGGCCTACGCCGCTTGTCGCGGGTTTGATCCCTGCACGGAACACATATTTGAGTGACTGACAGATAGTTTTTCCGGGTGTGCTTGTTTGTGTATAGTATATATATGTGATATTGAATGTTTGGGATCCACGATTCAGGAGAAAATCCTAGTGTGAAACCGTTATTTTAATATAAATTTATATATATAACTGCCCATTATCATCAGTTTATACGTTTCAAGTACGTGTCAATTAGAAGGAAACTTATCAAAATTTAAATCAAAATTAAGCTCGGATCTAATCATTGATTGGGTTAAATAGCCGTTAATACGTCAATATTATTCAAAGGCTCAGTTTTAATGGCTGATAATGGAATATCGAGCGATTGTTGACTCTATCGCCTTGTATAAATCCTTATTGCGACACGAAAAAGTAAAATTTTAACGTGTTGTTTTACCCCAATTCTCTTAACGTATGATATGATACGTGAAGAGAATTGGGGTAAAACAAAACGTTTAAATTTTACTTTAATACCGTAATAAACAGTACGGAATATTGGGTACTGATTTAAGCGAAATAAATGTTTCTTTAGCAAAAGGCAACCCTACGTCTCATATGCCTCATTTGTAAGGATTGTGAACCACAATTCTTAGAAAAAGGGACTTAAGTATGAGGAAAATCAGAACAGTTTTTCCCAACCAATAACGTTTCATAAGAAATATTTGTGGTGGAAATCTGTACAAAATATAGCCTGTTGGACCATTTGTAACAAGTAAACTAATGTAGTTAAAGTAACTTCTACGTCAGAATCAACAGAAACACCCATTGAAAATAACTAAAGTAAAGTGTAAGGTAAAATTACTCATAACAATACTTACTAAGTGCGATATTCGCTTGCTTGTTTCTGTCGAGCTGTCCTCGTAGCGCTCGTAGCCGGCGTAGCTTTAACTCTTGCGCCTCTACGCGCTCTCGTAGCCGCCGTAACCGCTCACCCTCGACTGCCACCTATCAAGAAATGCATGAAATTACAACTTTGTAAAAGTTATTCAAACTAAGCTTTAGAATAAAACCCCATTTATGAAGTGCTGTCTCGACATTAGCTGGTATTTTACGCTTTTTTCCGCCCTTAAAATAACTTACTTCAGCTTATTGTTCAAAACGAGGGCTGTTGAGAGCGTGTGGAAAAGTTCTGAAATTTATTTTAATATCACCGTTGATTTATATTAACAGCCAGTCTTTGCCCATTTAAAGTAATGTTCCATTAATTAAGCGATATTAAAGTAGTAAAGTGAATCGATGAAGACGAAGGATTATTAAATTCAAAGGGAGTAAAATAATGAATATAAAATTAGATCTGTATAACGGCTCGACGTCGGGCAATTTTGTTTATTTTATAGGCTTACTTATTGCGTGAGAAGAGTTTATTTTTAAGGCGGCGATAAATATCGCATTAGGCTAACGCGCGTCCGGCTCGGCCCGGAGAGATTTATTAAGAACGGGGAAAATTTAATTTTTTCTCTCTTATCTGTTCACAATTTCTCCAAAAGATTCCGGGACGTCTTTATCCGTGGTAACTCAGTTGGTCTTTAATGTCACAATAAATATGCTAAATGGACCGGATTATTTGCCAAAATATTAACTGATGTTGATGGCAAAGCAGAATGATGACGACGGTCGCGATAACGCACGCAATTTTTATATTTGAATACTTTTTTATTCTGTTATTTCAGTAAATGTCATCTTAAACACATTATAAATAGCTATTTACAAACAGACAGTAATACTAAAATCATCGACTTCTAAATAAAGAGAACCTTCGTTTAATTTTATCGATAAAATACTTCCAAGCAATAAACAAGATCTTATTTATTTGCTATCACATTCAATCATTTATCGGTTGTTATGAATGCCTCGTTACTTTATCAATATGACAGTTTATAAATGAAATACAATTGACAGAACATCACTTTACCTACAGAATTGTCGGTTAGAAATTGGTATTAATATTATACAAGTTATTCTTGTAATTGATTTTCCCACGATCTTCAGAAAATCTAATCCCACTGTATCGTGGGAATTCACTCAAATGATTCGACAAGATTGTTAATCTTCGCAGTTAAGTAAACAATTGTGCCTCGAACTTAGTGATATTCAATTCTAACGTCTTCAATGTTAAACTGTCAGAGTCAATTACGAAATGAAAACAAGCCAGACTTAAATTATAAATAACACAGTTATGATCACACAAAAGCAATTTAAAAACTTTGAATGTAACTGAGAACAAAGATTCTTCGTTTCATTTACTTTTCGTGTTTCTCTTACTTCATTAAAAAGCCTTTGTTTTATATTACGAATTCCAGGAACCCTTTTTAAAAACTCACACCTTCCCTTTTCATACGTGTCACCCTTTGTCGAGTCCAGTTATAAATAAAATCTGAGCCCATTTTATTGTTATTCATAAAGAATAGCAGTGAGAAAGAACACAGTCCATATAATATAATACTTAAGGCTTAATTAAATAATAATTAATAGAAACAGAGGGGAACAAAATTTCAAAGAATGTGGAACACAATATTTGTTAGGAATTTCGCAACGGTCCTGAAATCTTTATGCGGTGTATTACGGACTGCATTAAGATTACGCCTAGATAGTAATGAGTTCACTCTACGTGGTAAAATGAGAAGTAGTTTACAAGTTTATATTTATGTTTTAAATAAATACGACTGAACAAACTCTCTGTAAGAATCTATATAGTTGCGCCTGAAATTTGTTAAAATTATGAAGGCGTTTTGTAAAGCCATTTTGTTTATTTACTGGGTATTTAAGACATACATTTCTAAAGCAAAAAATAGACGCACTAATCAGATGCCCCGTGTAGGTTGCTAGTAGGTCGAGGATTGTGCTGAGTAGATTATTTGTGAAGTCAATGTACACCGGTCAATTTTTAACGAAATTATAACAAGGCTCGCAGACACAGAAAAGAATTTAGAAAGGTTGACAAAGAGAGATTTTTTTGGGTATTTTGACAAATTGTGGCAGAATATATATAGAAGGAGAACGTTGTAAAAAAGGAAAAAAAAAACATTGCAATTTTCAGGGACTTTTATTTATATTTCCTCGAAAAAAATACCTTTTCAGGAATAAGTAGGCGCAAGATATGAATCAAGCAGGCATGTAGGGACAACCGTTAACGGCGTGGTTTCTTACAAAATTAGAGTGGAAAAAACATATAACAGTAAAATAAATCATACGCACATGTTTAATAATGCTCCAGAGAAAACATGAATTCCCGATGTCGTGACACGAACGAAAAAAGTTAAATAAAAAGACAATAAGGGATTTATGATTTCCAAAGCCAAACTTTGGCTGAATAGCACCAGAGAGAAAAAGAAAGTATAAATAAAAGGTAGAGTAAACTAGATACATAATATTTCTGGGATTTCAAAAAGAGAACAGAAAGCTTTTGATCCGACGAGGTTCATTAATCACACCGGGTATTTACCTTTTTCGTAAATTCTAAAAATAAAATAATTTTGATACTTTTTTGGCTTCAGAAAATCTGAAAAGCTGGCTGAAAAGAGAAGCCTAATTGAATGAAGCGAGAGCTATTGGTAAAACAATAAGGAGTTTATTGCGTTGTTCGGAACGGAAGATTCGTTTTTCTTGGGATAGGATATCAAACGGAGGATGGGTTGGTATATCAGTTACGTTTAAAGATTAGACAGGGTGTAATGTCTGGAATCTCTTAACATGCTTCGCACTTATTTTTGTTTGTAAATGGAATCGTACTATTATGTATTAGGATTACCACAATGAAGCTTTTTTGGTTTTATATTTTATGAGACGACAATTATATTGTGAAAACAATTCGTTTATAATTTATTAGTTAGGATTCAAATTTATATAATCTTAGTTATGAAGCCTTTCGTCTGAAATGATATCGACGGCGCCTTCTACGTAACTTCTGATTTGAAATCTGGTTTCATCGAAATTTTACACTATTTTATCCACAGTAACTAAAGCAATAGACAAAACCGTTCAAATGCGATTCGAATTCACGCAGCGAGGGTTCCGTACCAACTTGCGATATTAACGGCCATATCTTTTGACTGCGTAGATTTAGAGGTTGATTTTTCCACAGCTCCAAGGGATCACAGACTTGAGTATATGGTTTTAAGGTCAAGCGTTTCCGAGATCAAGGGTCTTGACCGACAGATAGGCAGACAAACACACAGACAGACAACAAAGTGATCCTATAATGGTTCAGTGTTTTCCTGTTGAGGTACAGAACCCTGAAAAATAACAAAACTTTGGTATTCTTGTGACACAATTTCGTAATTTATTCAATAAACTAGCGACCTCGATGTCTTCTCGGCGATCTAGTAACGATTCCCGTTGAGACTGGAGACTATTAAGTTTCTCAAGAACTGAGTCTTACTTACAAATTGAATCTGCCACTATATCCCAACAGAAATAGGTATTCTTTTCAGAAGAAACTGAAGTTGTTTGCCAGAAATGCATGTAAAAGGGCTGTTTTTACGTTAAGTTCTCATTGGAGATCAGGTGAATATATTTTTTTCTAGAAAGTTTTTTGTACTTTTTTGCGTTTGGCTGCAAGTCACCTGAAGCGATGATGCAACCTAGGATGGTGCAGAAAAGATATTTCTTGCAGGAAAACTTTTACTGTACTTTTAATGCGATGGGCGCGGCGTTTTTGTGGGACTATCTGTTGTAATTGACGCGAAAGGTGTTGATTATCAGCCTAATTTGAATAAATGACTTTTAATTCTAATTGATCAAAAATAGACTCCATATATGATTTCGTTAATGGTAATGTTCAATAAAATCTCAGTTGCCAACAATATTGAGGGAGCCCTTCTTGAACGGTATTTCCACAACCTCTGCCTACTATAATTAAATAAAAGATTTCTATTTACGTACTAATAAGACCTTGCACATTCAGTATCGTCACTACGTCTACCTTCGTCATTTGTTGAAATATGCTCGCTTTTACGTGATATTAAGAACTACATACTACGAATATTTCGGAATTTATGGCACTGTAAGTAGAAATTTCATTAGCGTGTAGTTATTTGCAAGATGCGCTATGAATTTATCAGCCAAATGAATGTAAGCTTTAATTTTTTTTTAAGCTATCTTAAATTGTTCTGAGTAGTCTAATCAAATAGACAGGTAGAAAATACCTTTTTTTGCGAATGTAAAATCATCAAAAGCCTCTCATGTTCCTCCTTTTGCCCTTTATGTTCCCGGCCGCGATATCTAGGTAGAAAATGTCTATCGCAGTAAGTCCGCCTTTATACAGTTTTCACTTGTGCATAAAGTTGAAATAAATAAATGAAATAATGTTTGTCTGTTTTAGATATGTTTGTACGCGTATTAAGTACAAACAAGTTTTTATTCACGTATTTACTATCAATATTGACACCACAGTAAAAGGCAAACAACATGGGACAAGGAAGATGTTGAGTGTCAGACTGTTTTTGTTTAGCCTGTACACCTAACTCTTTTATTCACTGTAATTTTTCATTTACCATCTTATGCATACGGTATTCTCAGGTTTATGTACGTGAACGTAACGACACTATTGCAACAGGGAATCGCGTCGTAAAGACTTGCTAGTTACTACTAAGTACATTCAGTGTCAGTCTCGTGGGAGGTCAACTAAGTTACTGCTCCACCTTATGTTTGAGATTTATTACTAAATTCAGAAATTATTGAATGAGCAAAGCATAAATTTTCTCAGAGTATCTCGTTGGTCCAGTAGTCGCAAGCGCAATGGCTAAACATGAGGTCCGGGTTTGATTCCAGGGTTGGACAAAGTGTTATTGAGTTTTTCCGTCGGGAATTTCTTAGTAGTGGCCACGAAATCAGGATATGTGCCCGGTTGATGGCAAAAGACTCGCCTGTATTACATGTGATTAAAAATCATAACTGGCGAAATAAAGGTGTACTAAGTATTTAGTACACCTCTTCCTAACCCTTCGGGGACTCCAGGCATGATGTTATGTTATCTTATGTTGAAAACATAAATTGTGATGCTTGAACTTTGGAACTAATTTTAAACGACGTTGTCTGCAACAGGTAGGTACAAATAATTTTAGTTTGAACGTAACGAAACCGTGACCAACTTTGACGTAATGTAATGGATTTCTACTTAGATGGGAATTTTTTTCAAGAAGTCCCTTCTCTGATGGAGCAGGTTACTCAAACGAGTGATTCGTTTGAGTAAACCTAACCATAAAAATATAGTAAATATGGAGTATAAGTAGCATCAACGGTGGGAATAATTATGTGATGACTTTGAAATATAATTCTTCTAAGCACTCTGTATCTACTTAACACTAGGTACCTGAATTTTCATTCATTTTTCGATCTTAATATATATTTCACTGCCCTTTAGGTTAATGTCAATTCACAACAGTTGTAAAATATTTGTATTGATCGAGAACCTGTAGTTTCTACCACCATGAGTAAAAGCATACCTGATGTTGCCTCGCCTCCTGCTGCTTGAGGTATCGTAGCCGCTGCTCCTTCGCGCACAGCAGCTGATGCTGCGTGTCGATCTGCTGCTGTTGGCGCAGCGCCATCGCGCGCAGCTCGCCCAAAGTCAGCTCCACCCCTTCCCCCAACTAAGGACAACATAGAAACATATTGTTAATATCAACATCATTTTCATTCGAGTTAAAAACTTTGCAAGAGTCTTCATCCAATCCGTCAGAGAACACAAAAGGAAAATGTTTAGTTGCTGGCATTGGCTAACTTATACAAAAATGTGCAACTCTGACAACATTACATAAACCCGGGTCTAAAGATGACTTCCTTTTTTTGAAGTCGGTTAAAAATAAAATATGTGGGTTAATATTGACTATAGTTTCTCAAAAAATAAATAAGAAAAGGAAAACATAGCACTTATAATTTAATAGGGTGCTTGCATAAAACATGCAAGCTTTACAGTCCCTATTTTTCGGTATATACATCTGTTTTTTTCATATGATATCGTGTAGGTCAACAAGAATAACGATAACTCGTTCCTAATACTTCAAACAAAATAAATTATCTACATATAATCAAAATAATGCCAAAAAAAGCAATACATATTTTATATGTGAGTAATGGAAATACTATAGGTACTATTATGATATTGTATATCTAAAACGACAATGAAAAAGCTTTATTTCAAAATTCATGAAAATCTAGACTACGTCTGGCGATGTCACAAACTGCAAAAAAATATAAAATTGTAGTTGTTAATTAGCTCAGAGCTCAGTGAACAGAAGACAATACGAGTAAAGCACATCCTGTCTACCTAACTTCCGCCAGTTCCATACTATTTGCACTAGAGGAAACCGAAATGAAGAACTCTCGATCATTTTTCAAAAGAGGTCTTAATTATAGCAACTCCGATGGCAGTGTGCCATTGCCAGAGACAAAAAGAAACTGTCCTATGTTTTCTGGTTGCGACGGATTGCATTTCGTAGCTTTTAGATAGTGGAGCTCATCGGGGTCAGATGTGTGCACACATGGAGTTTGGTTACAAGGGATAAGGGGTAGCCAGAGTTTTAAGGCTTAAATGACAACTTATTGGTGAGCGTGGAGTGCTTTTTTTGCGAATGGGAAATCAATAAGAGCGGGGGGGGGGACTGTCAGACTTTAACGGATTAAAACCCACCTATGTGCCTTTATGTTCCAGGACCGGGGGCCCGGAACATAAAGGCACATAGGTGGGTCTCTTTCAAACTACCCGCAACCGCGGGAAATGAACTGCTTCCTTGCTTTCTTACCAAGGAATCTCGCTTAGTAGGTACTTACATTTGTACAAGTTCGACATCATGTTATGTCTGATAATGCTAAGAATTAGAAGCATGACATTAGATTTAACTTTTTGAACTGATATGGTAACTAACATTTGAAAGATTATTAACACTAAATTCTTGAAGTAATGTTTAATTGTCGTGATTGTTATGACTCTGGATTTAGAACTTATGTTTATAATTACAAGCTTTTGCCTGCGACTTTGCTCGCGGTAAATTCTGGGTAACACAGTCCCCTTTCCTGATTTGCTGGTACCTGCTACCAGTAGTTTTTGCCCTTGCGCCTTATTGATTGTAATAGCAAAGCTAAGTTTTCCCTTTTCTTCCTTCTGTCTTCCTCATTTCGCACTTTAAAAAAATAAAATTAGCGGAAAATGAGATGGACATAAGTCTCCAAGGTCTAAACTATCTCTGTACCAAAATTTATCAAAATCGGTTAAACCATTTAGAAGTGAAGACGTAACAAACTCAATTTCGCTTTTATAATATTAGTAAGGAATATTATTAATTATACATTACTATATGAATATTAAGCAAGAAATACCTTCAAATTAATTTTCAATAACGATGAATTTCTTATCATTAATGTATAATTCCCACAGGACATAAAAAGCACCAACAAAGCCCTAAGAAGCCGAAGAAATGTACCAAAAATATTATAATAAAGCTGATCTTCATAATACCAATTTAATGACGCAGGATAATAAAAGAAAAATCTCTTGTGAAAGTTCAATTCTACTTTATTATCATGAAAAAGACATTGTGAGTCACCTCGATATTGTTAAAAGACAAACTTTAACGTTTCTTATTTAGAACATGTACATTTGAAAGTATTTTAGCATATATAAGTTAAGAAGGCACTTATTGTAAGTAAGTTGTCAGGCGAAAACCATTTGCTTAGTGTGTAGCTATTTTTATTGTGTAGTTTATTTACAAATAAAGTCTGGGATTAGGTTATATTTTTTTGTATTATAAGCTTGTTTAAATTCAGGCCTTATTTCGAACTATTGTAGGTCCTTTTTAAGAAAATTGTACAGACGAGGTCAGAGACGAAAATAAACTACGCCGTCGTCGCTTTATATAAGAATATGGAGTGCAAATTCTGTAAAAAATATTGTAAAGTTAATATGAGAATATCCATATGTCGATGGCACGGACATGTCGACAGCGCGTTCGTGTTCCACGCGATCCTCAAAGAGATGTCTCGGCGGTATCGCACGAGAAATGTAAGTCTCATTCACTGCATGTCAATATTAAGATAATAATTAGGTAGAGTATATTATAACCCCACCTACTAAACTAACTAATCAAGCAACTGCACTATAACAGGTTAATCAACCACACTTTATCTCGTCGTCCATCGAGGCTAAAGCTCAGTGCTCGCTGCGTCGATGGTTAATGTCCAGTGACATACGACCCTAGCTAACGCCATCACACACATTAACGCTAAGTTATTAGCATGCGGGCTTCCTTCAGTATTTTCCTGGCTGTCGATTGGTACCTTTATGTAGTATGATGATTGATATATTGTCAACTAAACTTAAATAAGTATCACAACTTACTCTGCGAATGTATTTGACTTAGAATGTAAAACAAGGATAAATAAAACTTTGGAGTTGGCACTGTTACATGAAAACTATAAAAAAAAATGTTCCTCAAAAAGGTGAGCCAGCTTTTACCTGTCATTTTTCATTGTCTAGCTCTGAAATACTCTAAAAAATACCATTCCTTTGTCATCACAAGGCTAATGCGCGTTGGTGGACGTGGTGGACTTAAGTTTAAATCCCAATTTTCTTTTATCAAGCTATGACTGAACAACAAAGTGAGAAATAACATCGCAACATTTGTGAATGAATTATACTTTTGATAAAGTTTGACATTCAAAAGTGTATGTGTGTAGTTATACTTTTTTTGCACTCATCATGACTATAATGAAAAAAGATAGTAATGCACTTTTTATTTACTTTTATTATTCGTATCTCATAAGATGAATAATAAGTACCTAAATAAAAATATTTAAATATAATATATCATAATCCTGTTTGATTACTTTATATTGTTCTGCATTTAGTATTACATAAACAATTTCAATGAGGAACTAGCAAAACATTGTAATTCCTGACATTTTGTAGTCTCTTCAGAACCCCATGGGGTTCGCGTCAAATATTTATGTTTGACTTGACATGCGAGTGAATCGACGAAATATCTTTGTTTTCATATATTATTTATTTATGAAAAGATCGATACTATATTTTTCCTGTATACAGCGAAATTGTTCACAGTGCTTACAAATTCCAAAACATAGCTCTGACGGCGATGTTATGGAATTTGTTGGCACTATTAACAATTTCGCTTTTGATAATTAATCAAGTATTATTTAGTATCTTTAGAGTAAGGTAAATAGAAATCTCGGGATATGCAGCTCAACAAAAACCATACTAAGATAATTTTTTTAATCAAAAAGATCCTAATAAACCGAGTTCTTAAAAATGGCCGCCATAATAGAAAAACAACGTTACTGGAAAATTGTTAAATTCTTTTAAAAATATTTCAACTTTAGTAATTTCAGCATTACAGCCACAAATGGAAACACGTACGAATACTCTAATACAGCTTGTAAGAGAAAAGCTCCTTCCCTACGCAGAAGATTGGTGCAGGTGCAACAACGAAGCGAAGTGGCATTAGATATACACTAGCTGCTCGTTCGTGAGACAGGAAATAATGCACTTACTGGGCTTACATGTGACTGATTCAAATAAAACGGACGTGACGCAATAAGGAGAGTATAAGGCGCGCTACACAATTGTACGGGTCGGCGATATTCGAACGAGCGTTAGTTTTTTTTTTTACCACAAGGCTGCGCTGAATCAATTACTACACATTTTCGGCCATTCATCATTGATAGGTTTCGTTTGTCATGATTTCTACCGAATGCACTGCACCTTTCTAGCTAAGCCTAGTGAATATTATCAAGCAAATGGACTACCTCGCCGGTCTAGTGCTGCGTTCAATCCACGCACGGAACAAATATTTGTATAGAAGAAGAATGTCTAAGTAGCAGCCACGGAGTCTGGTCTTGTGCCCGGTTGATGGCAATAGGCTCGCTCCCTATTACATGGGACTTACATGGCAAAATGTGGCTGTCCTAATAAATGCACCTCTGCCTCAAACCTTCGGAGATTACAGGCGTGATGGTAAGAGATGCAGTATATGCTGTTATATACTGCATATCTGCTGCATCATGCTGACTAAAACATGTGTACCCTATAAACTTATCAGTAACTAGCTTCTACCCGCGACTTCGTCTGTGTGGCATAGTTACTTTGGGCTAACCCTCACTTTAACCTGATGATCGAAAAAACAATATCTTTCTCTCCCTTTTTCTTCCCTCTTTTTTCCCCTTTTCTTACTATTTTTTAGCCTATATCCGTTTCCAGGGTCCCAAATATCTCAGTACAAAAATTCATCAAAATCAGTTTGGCTATTTAGTTGTGAAGACGTAACAAACAAACAAACAAACACACTTTCGATTTTATAATATTAGTAAGGATATGGGTGTGACCTTTTTTGTTCTTGTTCATAAATGAACACTTACAACGGTTTCCCTAACGTGTGTGTTTCGGGTTTGCCTGATTAGTTTTGAACTCGGACGGATATCATCCCAACACTAGCATCGTATAAGAAGTGTGAGCGCGAGACTGACTTTGGTCTACATTTATTTTCTTTTATAATTCTGGCAAATGGTTGTAATCCTTACTAATATTATAAAAGCGAAAGTGAGTTTGTTAGTGACGTTTTCACACCTAAATGGCTAAACCGATTTTGATGACATTTGGTACAGAGATAATTGGGACCCTGGAGACGGACATAGGCTATTTTTAGAGATATGAGGGAGAAAGAGGGAAGAAAAGGGAAAACTTAGCTTTTCTATTATCCTTATCCTTACTATCCTTACTAATATTATAAAAGCGAAAGTGAGTTTGTTTGTTTATTTGTTTGTTACCTCTTCACGCTTTAATGGCTAAACCGATTTTGATGAATTTTGGTACAGAAATAGTTGGGAACCAGGAGACGGACATAGGCTAATATTTTTTTGAAAAAAGTGGGATGTGAGGAAGAAAGAGGAAAGAAAAGGGAAAACTTAGCGTTGCTATTACAAATCAATAAGGCGCAAGGGGAACTGTGTTACCCCAAATTTAACGCGGGCGAAAGCTAGTAATAAATAAAGCGCAAGGGCAAAAACTACAGGTAGTAGGTACCAGTAAATCAGGAAAGAGGAACTGTGTTACCCCGAATTTAACGCAAGTAAAGCCGCGGGCAAAAGCTAGTATAAATACATATTGGTACCTCCTAGCATATTCACACTCACTATCCAGGAAGGAGAAATGGGCTATAACAATGCAATTGCTTTATATTGCGCAGTGCAATTTTATTAACTTTATGCCATACTGCTTTTGTGCTCACTCTAACAACTATTTTACGTTCTTAGTATCTTAAGAACGTTTATTAGTTTAGCCTAGAACTATGACCAGACGAACAACTTAAAAAAATGTATATTTTACTTTTTAAATTGCAAATCCGTTGACTTGTACATTTCAGACTAGGTCCACAAACGCATTATCAAAGAACTACTGCGGATTCAAATCTAAAACAAATCTTGAACAAAACAGTTTAAGACACAAAAGATTTCACTTTCGTCCGTAATTGCATTTTTGTGTACATTAGAAACACCGAGTGAGTCGCCCTGGATTAGCGGGAGTGCTCAAATATGAGTGTCTCTCAGAGATAACTGTAGGTCAACGGATGAAGAGGATTGCCCACTGGGCTTTTAATACCACATTAGTGGCCCAGAATTGTTTGAAATTGTCTTCATAATTCAGCTGGGTCGCCCTTTTCCATAACTCAGACGTAATGTATCGCCGTGGAGGCCACTCCTCGGATATCTGGCATTTATTATTTTTATCATAGGCTGTTAAAGTTATTTACCGTACTAGTTCGTACATATAGATTTGTTGTTTTGTATCACTATTTATTTATTCTATTAAAGGTAGCTTCACAGTTTACAGTACTTACATAAACATAAAATTAATAAATTAAACATTACGACAATTACGAAAACATTAATTTAAATTTCTTACGGAATCGTCATTTGATAGAATGGATTCATCGACCTTATAATAACGGTAATAAAATTGGAGGGTGGCAATTTGATGAATTGTCGTACTAATCGTCAATCAAATTAGTTTTGACAATTGCTAGTGAAACTAATTTTAACAATTTGTCAATTTAAATTCAATCTGAGATAGTAATGTCTAATACTACTATAAATTTAGCAACAATACTAAACAATCTGAAATTGCCAATTAGTCATTATTAGTCGAGATTACAAGTTCGTTGTATTTCTAGTTTTAATAACAACGTTGCAAATATTTCTACTATTTACCAACAATTCGAGCTTAGGGACCGAAAAAGCCGGTTCCAGTGGGTTCAACTATATTCCCCACTGGAGCAGCTTGCCATAAACTATCAAACAACCGTCGGAAGATAACACAGCAAAATCCCATTGTAAGTTTTCATACTCGTATCTTGCGGTCGAACAAAATTCTCGGATTTGGTCCCTTTCGGCGTATCCTCGGAATTAAGGGCATCCGTGGGCACGATTTATATATATCTTGACACTTGTTGATAGCTGGCCCTGTCTGAGCTCTGACGTATTGGCAGAAAGATAAATTGTATTACTGTCAAACCTTGAAAGAGTATAATGACGCTGACCTCCGCCTG
Source organism: Ochropleura leucogaster (assembly GCA_958449745.1). Classification (NCBI taxonomy): domain Eukaryota; kingdom Metazoa; phylum Arthropoda; class Insecta; order Lepidoptera; family Noctuidae; genus Ochropleura; species Ochropleura leucogaster. Next base: position 10,739,976 of record OY288212.1, read on the forward strand.
TATTCAAATTTGGAATGAATGGAGAAGGATAGCGCGATAAAAAACATGAAGCCACATATATTTATCTTTCATTCATTCAGATGTAATTGACTGAAAAGGCTGACGTGATAGTATTGATTAAAAAAGTATTTTCGTTTACATATTCAACGGTTTGAACATAAAAGGGTTTCAGATAAGTTTTAAATTCGTGGTATTATATGACGTGGGCGGATTTTTATAATAAACATGTTGCTTTTAAGTCATTACGATATTATTTTCTATTCATATTTTAACATCGTTACATAATAATATTACTTAATGGAAGGCTTGTATTCAAGAGAACAGCGCAAATAGTCGTTAATATAAGCCGGCAGTAATAAAAACACAGTTTCCTCTGCCTTTTAATTTAATTGCACTATGCGACAATATATTTCTCTTCCGTATTATACACGAAGAAGATACAATAGTAAAAATGCGCTTGTTGCGTTTAAAGTTATATTTTAAAATGAAAGTCTAAAAACAAGTTTTAATTTAATGCGTCATATTTTTGTTCTCACTAATTTTATTTTTTTATAATCTGATGTTGTTCTAATAAGTTTTATAAGAAGATGGATATAAATAAAAATATTTATTAGTCGCAATTATGACGCACATGCAAAATAAAATTAACATGAGTCCTAACATTTTGCAATCTATGAAGTTCATGGAACACCATTGGAAAATTATGAAACATAAAAGTCCTAATTTTATGATACTTAAAAAGCACAGCTCACAAAAATAAACAAGAGAGAAAAAAAAGAACATCTATCGTTTCGCAGACTCCCAAAAACGTCTCTTTTACTCCAAAATATATTATTATTTCCCATTGTGCTCTCGTTACGGTATGGAGGTTACACAAATATTAGGTCTCATAACATAGGGAACTCCACGTACAATAACGGGTGAATAGTTAAGTAGCATATAAACGTAAGTGAATTTCTGTGTCGGTCCATTGTAAAAATGTGGATGGCAAGCCGCCCGCTCCCATATCCATGAATAATGTATTAAATGACGGGATCACTAATGGTTACCGTCAATCGGTTTGTATTTTACTGCCTGACACTTGTTATTTGTGAATGACGGATTGTAACTCCATTTTGCAAAGAATACGTGGAAGTGGATGGTCATAATATGGAGATCCACTGCTGGACAAGGGCCTGACCTATCTTCTGCCACAGCATGTAGTTTTGAGGCGCCTACAACCTGCGGCGCCCCAGTAAAGGCGGGTCGTATTTCCCATTCATTGGTTTCTGGGGGTTAGATGGGTCAGACTGGAAGCTGATCGGCCAAACACAATATTAGTTAAAGCAAGGATCTTCTAACAAAGATAAGTCATCATCTGTGATAGAAACTATTCGCTTTTGTATATAATAAATATATATAAGTAATTCCAACTTACACTATTATTGAACTGAATCATTTAGTACTCACAGTCATACCTAAATAAACAGGAATATAATGCTGCTCCCACAAATCGTGACCCCATAAATGTCTACTTTTAAACCCCACCCTACTTCTCTGTCATAACGAGCAATCCTTAAGGGATTACGCCATAATCAACTCGCTAGCAGGTTTATTTCTGCTTTTTTATTTCCTACAAAATAAAAAACGACAAGGTCTTTTACATACATTTTACCTACATTTCAAGCAAACATCGTGGTAAAATAAATGCTGAGCTAATGTTAAGTATGCTTTAGTAAAACAGCCATTTAAAATATTTAACATAGCTATCTTTTTCTATCTCGTGACCTCGGTATTACCGTCTGTTTATTTAAAATAGTACATATCTGATGTCTATCGTATACTAGACGACTAAAAGCTTTCTCAAATCCGCGCCATTTTTCTCGACGACAGAATTTTCTTGGACACGGATTAAGATGAAAATAAATCCTTCTATAAAGTCAAAGTTAGTGCAATCTTTCGTAGAAACTTTTCACTTAGAAATGGTAGAGATTGCTCAAATGGTCAGTTATCGTAGTTACTGTGAATCGATTCGTTCTGTGGGTTGGAATGAATCGAGTGAAAAGTCACGAGGTATGCCTTTGAATGGGAACGTACGCATTGTACCGTATTAACATGTTCACGTACATGAAATAACGATCAACTTCAAACAATTTGTATTCCCTTTTTATCAAGTCACGTTTTTGTCGCTGCGAGATAAAAGTTTTGCTGTTTATGTGATTGACAGCACTGATTTTATTTCGTAGCAGTCGGAATCCTTTTTATTTTCAGACAAAATAAATACATAATATGTAATATTTTTGTGGGTTGAAATGGGCAACTATTTTAACGTGGAAATGGGATCAAAACAAAGTGGGATTTTCTTATTGGCGTGATTTAATACATACACGCGCAAGGCACGAATTCCACAGAGAAATCATCTCTATTCAGTACATTTTCTTTACGATTACGACTTCATTAGCGATTCAAAGACCGTAAAACTTAATTTGTTAAACTTTGCCAGTTAATTTTGAGCTTCTGGCTTTTAAGTTGAAATTAAACATGCGAATAAGCATAAAATCACAGAAGTAATCCGACTTCGGACTGTGAGAGATAATCCAGCGTCGACTGGGACACTGAGCGGCACTGTATGTAAACAAACTGACGTATTACATGAACTTTAGTGAACAGTATTTTGAAAGCAGAACTCCGAAATCCTTGTTTGTAAATATTTAAAGTGTACTAAGATTTTGAACAGAATTTGTTGAGTGAAGCTCTATTTTACTTCGATCATTGTTGAGAGACAATGTTTAATATAGGATCAATTTTCCCTTAATGAGTGCAATGTCACAGTCTATTTCGTATTTCTCAGTGAGGAAAATAAAGGTCGGTGCCCTTTACTTTCCGGGGTCGGAGTAAGTAAATTACCGTTATTATTCTACGGCAGATTTTATTCACTTCACGATCGCGAGGGTTCGTATAACTCGCGCTTAACTAATGTAAAAGCTATTACCAAGTAACAATTCACGTCCAAATACGCCACTCAATACACCTCTGTTATTTCTCTGACCATTAAACTATTGCATGAATATTGAACATGTTAACAGGGAAACTGGCAAATGCAGCTGTTACGAAAACTAACGTCAAATCTAATGACGGTGATAAAACATGAGACTTTTACAAAGTTCCTAATTCAAACAGCAGGTAGTACAAGGGTTTTAATTATAATAATTCCAGGAGCATTCTCAAAAGGTTCTGCGCTATAGTTTAGAAATGGTTAACAGCTTTCCCAGCGTCGCGAGAGTCGTTTCAAAGGCAGGGCTAGTCTCACAAATTAATTACTCGCTTAGAGCAAAACTACTGGTTCACACAGTCTAATTCAGTTGGGAATGACCCTCGTGGGTGGTTCTCAGTTGCTCTCGACCGCGAGTAAGTTGATGCTTTACACGTGTTTTAATTCAGGAGCAAAATTATAAATGAAAAGGAATATTTCGCTGGTTTAATGTCGACCTTATTATACTGCTTTTTAATTTACCTTCGAATAAAGAGAATATTTTTACTTTGATTTCTGGTAAAGTCTCATAGACACCGTTAAGTGTGCTGATGCGTTACTGGTTTTCCTGTTCGGATTCTTTCGGCAACAGATTTAGAAATATTACATACGGGCGCAAAAAGGATAAATCTTAATCCAAAGGATAGGATGTTCACCTCTTTGCACTTTCGCATCGGATACGTTACAATGTGTGGTTAAAGTTACCGCTTTATATAATATCCTTGATAAAATCGCGGATTATGTACCCAACAGATAGAATTGAAGACTGTAATGAATCATAAAGGCGAGTTTGTTCGACCTTAAATCTTAATTTAATGACTTAACATAAAAGTACCTAATGAAAACGGCGGTTTCCTGATTATATAAAATAATTTAAATTAAATGGAATCTATTCCGGATAATCATTAAGGTTTTCATGTTAAAGTTAATTAGTTGTTAACTTTAGTGTCCATAATACAGGATGGAAGTAGTAGACAGTACATTATTCTGAACCTCCCATATAATATACGTTTTCAATTCAAAACCTGCACAATCTGGCCTTGAAGATTCTTAGCCGCTTGTTAACTTCTTATCTCATTTTACGTTTTGTAAAGTAAGCAATGATTTATTGTTGGGTCTACGCCGTCCTCTCACACTTCAGTACTAACGCCGTAACAACAACATTATAAAATAATTTTAGAAGAGTACCCATTGTTTTTCTTGCCGGTTCTTCTCCATAGGAAACGACAACGCGAACCGTGCATCTTTTCTCGACGTTTTATGAGTGTCCATGTGCCCTAAATAAAACTATTTTGATTTTGAAGAAAAATATATGGAACAGTTTGATTCTTTTTGTTTAAAATATCTGATGTAAACTATGTTATGTGTGGGATTCGGAAAGATGTACTGAACGCATAGCATTCGTTTGTGCAGCGATCTCCTTTTCACGCTGTTTAATTAAGAGACCCATTTAAATAAATAATAATAAAACTTCAGCAATGTTCGATCACTTCAGAGAAATGCTTCCGTCTTCATTTAAAGTAACAAGGCGCTGTTTTATTGTGAGACAAATATTAATGCAACATAACAATTTATTTTTCGCAGCAATAATATGAAACAAAAAAAAAATGTGGGCATAGGTAATAAAAGATGTTATGAATTGGAGTTCCATTACGTTCTACCAAATAGGAGCTCGTGGCTAAATAATTTGCTATTGAATATTTATGTTAATATTTATAATATCTTAAATTTTTGATGCCATACCAAAGAGGATTTTTTTAAAGAGAGCCGCTTTATGTGGTATGATAGATATTTTAAACAATTTTTTTTATTTCAAATTATCAAATAAATTTATTTTTTCATATTTTAAATGGACCAACAGCATAGTATTATTTTTTCCTGTGTCGTTCTCGCGATTAAGTACTACTACTACATTTCTCACGAAGTTATCATAAATTCAATGGCTATTCGATACCTGTGAATATTTGGTGTAAACTAAAATATCACACCAGAGCTGCCCTTAAACAACAAATAGGCACTTAATTTATGTTAAAAATATTCATGTTGATTAATTAAAGCAGAGTTTAATAAAGTTAAAATCAACGAACAAAAACCTCTGTTCAGACGGTAATTAAACCTATTGAGTGGACGTGTGAGTGAGGAGGTAAAGAACCTCCTATCAGCTGATGAATAAAACATAGAATCGTGTGAGGCCGCCCTTAGACGGCAAAAAGTATGGCGCAATCTATAAACTTTCATTGCTCTCCTGCTAGAGTTTATTCCAATTTATCTAGGGTCGGCGCAGCATATGTTTATCTTCCATACTCCTCTATTCGTCACCTCATAGGTCCATCTTTCTATCTACATATATTGTACCCCATATTCGTTTAAGGAAAAAACGGGCCCCTTATAGGATCACTTTTTTGTCTGTCTGTCTGTCAAGACCCTTTATATTAGAAACTTGTGGAGGTATCGAGTTGAAATTACCAAAATCATCATCAATCATCTCCCTTAAAGCTTTGGAAAACTCTCTAAGTCTAATTCAAAAGATATAACCGTTTATGTCGGAAGTTTGTACGGAACCCTAGACTAGTCCCACTCGCACTTGGCCGGTTTTTTTCTTTGGTCTTCCCCTACTCTTAAATCCATCGGCATATGAGTAAATTTAATAAATTCTAATTTAGCTAATAAATATAAGCGTGAAGTGTTATTACAAGGCGATGTAATGTCACATAAAAATGAATAGTCTTCAACAAAAACGCGGTCATTAACAAGAGTTATTAGAGACATCTTTCTCGAAATGGTGCTAAAGAATTTATATCTGTGTTTATTTTAGGGAGCTATTTTGTGACTTAATGGGTTGTAGTCGATCATCATAAAATTAGATGAACACCTGGGACAAGAAATTACTATATTTTTATAAATTAGTAATTAAGTTTTAGTCATTCTTCAACTATACAACGTTGCGACCTCCTTAATGTTGTTACGAATTACGCTTTTTTTTAAATTATGCTTTATTTTAGGCAGTCAAACACTCTTGCTCAAAACTTGGACCTCTCGACAACAAATGAATCACAATATGGACTCGGCAAGGATCATTGGCTTCATGAATTTATTTGTTATTCGATTCTGGGTGAAAAAATACACAAACATTTAACTGTAACATTTTCACAACGAAAAAAAGTTAAGTTCCCGCATGATATCATGATATGTAAAAAGTGGTAAAAAGAAATAAAAAGTTGTTATCGATCTCCATGACAACCACGTAGGTTACTCAAGCGTGAAAAAGTTTTTCCTTGAATGACGTTCGCATTTTTTTCCGCTTAACGTGTCCATTCATGTGAGAATTTCATTTATGTGGTTTAATAACGTAATGTGCGTAGAATATAAGGTATTTTGTTATGATGCTATGTGTTGAGTGAATTGAACGATAAAGAAAGTTCTCATGGGGTAATATAAAATGTGAAATTTTTGCAAAAGCGGTAAGTAAAACTCAACTTCTGTACAACATACTAAAAAGGGATAAAGAGAAATAACCATAAGAATGATTAAGGGTGCAGTTGCAGGAGTTGCTAGGGATAGCGTGCATAAATTTGAAAAAAATAACTAAATAATAGAAAGTTACAGAGTCAGGCTTTACTTTTCGGAAATCCGTAACAAAAAATGACATTCAAATTTACTAAGCAAAATAAGATCCAGGCTTGGGTAGAGATGCCGTACAGCCTGCCTCCAGATGCCTCCTGCTGGCAAAAAATGCAAATGCAACGAAATATTAAATACTTATATTATAAAAGCGACAGTGAGTCTTTTTGTTACGTCTCCACGCCTAAATGACCAAACCGATTTTGATGAATTTCGGTACAGAGATAGTTGGGGCCATGGAGACGCACATAGGCAAAGTGAGAAAAGGGGTAGAAAGAGGGAAAAAAAGGGGAGAGAATTTTTATTTCGGATCATTCAAGTTAGCGTTAGCACACAGTAACTATGCCACGCGGACCAAATCGCAGGCGGAAGCTAGTGATACATATTTATTTTTTAATAAAATAAATAAGACAAGAATTTAAAGCCCCCAAGAAACACAGTCATACAAAATAATTAAAGCAGCTTGCGGAATTACACCGTACGGAAACTTACACTGCGGTACAAAATGGCTTTATGTTTCAGTAGGTAAATTCTGATTAATATTTATGGCGCGGCTCTACGTGTTGACGGGAACTTTATCAATTAATTTTCTCACCACCCCTTACAAATATGCAAAAACTCTTGTGTGTGTTTTAATTACACACTTTGGTAGTTGTGATGACAGCGCTTTTAAGAGTTTCGTACTGTATTTCGGAATAGTGTGTTTTAATCGATTTCTAAAAAGAACGAGGTTATAATTATTATATTCCACCAGCATCTTTATTTTAAGCCAATTCAAGAAAGTCTCTCCACTTCCGAAAATTAAGTAATTTTTCACTTTGTTTTGTATGTTTTCGGAAGTACCTAAGTTATTTATTTTTATAAAAATGTTTTTGTTTATTTTAACCTTTTTTAAGATAAAAAACACGCAGTGAGGTTTATCAACCTGCGAATCAACTTTGTTGCTTAGGAATCTATTTAGGGATATATAGTGTCTTTTTTTCTTATTGTTTGTGCAAAGAAAAGAAATAAGCTACATTTCTTGTTATGTGTCTATATCCTAACCTGCCTAGTATTATTTTTTGCGGATATGAAATCAAATAACTTCCTCCGCTCTGGGTGGAGCGGGGGGAGTAGCAGCCTTGACTGACTAAAACTCGGCCATGTTCCTTCTTTTGCCCTTTCTCTTTCTACCAACCCGCAACCCAGGAACTTACCTAGTTAACTTATTAAATATTCAAAGCCACAGAAAATATCATAACTGTTAAGTGTTCAAAAGCCTTGAAAGAAAATACTCTAGTTCCGGAAAAATCGATGCGACCGAGGACGTCTCCCGTCGCGTGTCCGCTTTACCTTTGTATGTGGGAGTAGTGACATCTTCTATAATACATAAATATTTACGGGCTAGCTGTGCCCAGCGGTTTCACCCGCTGCTCAGCTCCTTAGTGTCGAATCGTGATGTTATATAGTCTACTAATTTCTTGAAAGAACTTTCAAGTCAATCCAGCTATCTATGGAATCGCGTTCTTTTATACAAACTTTGCCACCTTTTTCACTCCCTTAGGGGTTGATTTTTTCGGGATTGCGGGTTGTTCGAAAGAGATGCTGTGGTATATCTATCTCCCGGAACACAAAGGGCAAATGAAGGAACGTGGATGGGTTTTAGACAGAAATAGTCTGAAGGTCCTTTTCCGCTTCACCCAGAGCGTGAGAAGGTATTTGATGATTTCTCAACCGAAAAAAGGAGTTTAATTTTGCAAAAATCCCGTCTTAGTAAGCATCTACGTCCCAAAAGAATCCCCTATGCAAAATTTGAGACTCATAACAAGTGTAGTTTCTGAGATGTCGTGATGAATGAGACAGTGATTTTCCTTGACTGTTTATTAAATATACAGTAAAGGAAAATCACTGTCTGACATCTATAAATTTTATAGATGTCACTGTAGTTGGAGTGAAGTTATTTATGTAACGCTTAGGATAGACCACTTGAAACAACATCACAACGTGCAAAGTGCTGTTAAAGCTTTCGCGTACAGTCCACTAAATAGTTTAGGGTGCAACAAGAACAACTATATGGATACTTTAGGTACTAGCTGTTCCACGCGGTTTCACCCACGCTGCTATATAGCCTATAGCCTTCCTCAAGAAATGGACTATCCAACACTGAATTTTCCAATTCCATCCAGTAGTCCCTGAGATTAGCGCGTTCAAACAAACAAACTCTTCAGCTTTATAATATTATAGTATATAGTATAGATTAGTATAGATATATAAATATATAGTATAGATTAGATACCTACTTTTGGAACTTTATTATATAAAGCATACAAGTGGGATTTTTTGTGGATGGGATGTCATCTAATAACTTCTCCCGCTCTGGGTTGAGTGGGGAAATTGACAGGTTTTTACTGATTAAAACCCACCCATATGTTCCTTCAGGTGACCTATCTGTATATCTTCATTATGTTTTGATTTATAATATAAAACAACTTACCGCTGGCATTTCGTAGCTGGTTGATCTACATAAACTCCACAGAAAACTACCTCAGAATAATATAACTATTTAAGCGTAAATATATCTTAATCCTCTCTTATCTTGAAGCGTTGTATCCATATTAATGATCATACTAGTGCTCAGTGATGAATGGCTGGCTTGAGTGATTTAAGGTCGACGCACAGTTATAAAAACTGCAGTGGATCAGAATCACGTCAACACGAGCCGTTGAGAATTCTTAGATACTTTTAAATGTCATACTGCAAAGCACACTTTTAAACGCCGCCGCCGTAACGGTATCAGCTTAAATGAGATTGGCTGATACAAATCTAGGGCGGTATTTATAAGTATACTAAATATTTATATTTTACTTAACTAGGTATTATCGAGGAGAAGCTCTTGGCTAAATAATTGCAGCCGCTCGGGTCAATCTTTAGGTTAAGCCGCGCTTGCCTAGGTTAGTCTGTGGATGGGTGACCACCCATTACATACCGAGTTTCCTCCATGCCTCGGAAAGTACGTTAAGCCGTTGGTTCCGGCTGTCATTTGTAGATCTTTGACAGTCGTTACAGGAAGTCACTGTACCGAAAGTCTGACAACCAGTCTTGCCAAGGGGTATCGCATTACCCAGTACTAACTGGGTTGTGGAGGTCAGATAGGCAGTCGCTCCATGTAAAATACTGATATTCAGCTGCATCCGGTTGGACTGGAAGCCGACCTCAACATAGTTGGGAAAAGGCTAGCCAGATGATGACTTAACTAGGTATTATCTTGTATAGTATACTGCTTGTGGCATAGCTATTATGGCTATGGTGCATGCGGTGCTAATCTGAAAAAAAATGGTAGGTACACTACTCTCAGATTATGGTAGACTAGCTAGCGTCCGCGGTTTTGCCCGCGTCATATATATATATATATATAAAAGTATCCTATATGTTGATCCAGACCATAATCTACCTCTGTGCAAAATTTCATCAAGATCCGTTCAACTGTTTTGACGTCAAAGAGTAACAAACATCCATCCATACATCTATCCATCCTCACAAATATTCGCATTTATAATATTGGTAGGATCATTACTTGAAATACTTACAGTGTAAACAGTTGTTGGTTGACAAAAGGAAAATAAATAAACGTTTACCAAACAGCCAAACACTATTATTTTAATCTTGGAATATGAGACAGTATTTGATAAATGAGGCATTCGACGTAATTCTCTGAGATTTATTCAAATTATTAAACTTACTTATTCCGTCTTTGTTATTTACTTGCCAATTTACCTACTCCAACTAAACTAAATTAATAAAGTTTTGACAGTCAGTAATGAGAATATTTCCAGTTCTAAGAATAATTAATTAAATACGAGTAACTAGTCACCTTAAAACAAAGCGAAGTATTTTGAACACATCAAAATAAGGAAGTGATTTTTTTGGAATAATTAGGCTTCGCTTTTTTGTACCTTGACTCCATGAAAGTATAATAAAATGAATTTATTACACTTTAATTTGCTGTCTTAATTACGAAAGCAAAGCAAAATTTTAAAACCACCTACTTTATCTTTACTTCAAGAAATTTTACTCTTCCGAGTGCAAATCTTTGTAACTCAAAATATATTCAGACCTGGTTTGAAAGATAAGAATAAACATCTAGAATTTTCTGTGATAAAAAAGTTAAATGAAATTATTTTACTAAATTTCAACTTTTATTCATAGAATTGATTTCAATTAGAATGTACCATACTGACCTACATACAGGGTGTGATTGGCAGAGCAGCTATAGTATTATCATAAGCGTCATTAATCATACGCCACCTGACATTGAGCTAACTTGATTAACGTTATACACAGAGCACACACTATATTATAGAAACAATTTCAGTAGTAAATAATTAAGACATCGCTAAAGCGGAGTGAGTCAATGAAAGAAATACGAAATATTTTTGAGAGAATTTAAATTAAGAAAAGAACTTTGGGATTCTCCTTAAATTATGTTGAATATTAATAAACCATCCTTTGGATTAACTCCTCTACACAGAAACGATTGTCTTAACTTATACGGCAGCATTATTTTTTATTTTTTTGAATGTAGAACGAAGCTTTTTGAATGAACGTTACTTGAAAGATAATCACAAAAGAACGTGTCGACACTTTTCTGTAATATCGATTTAAAAGTCAGACGACGTTCAATAATGGCGAAACGTACCATTAAATTAAACAAGTAACCTACACAAGTACACCATGCTTCATAAGTCGGTCAAGGTGACATTTATAGGGGTTATAACTTTTAACATGAAAGGTCGTCGTAGCGTGCGGTAAACTAGCTTACATTATAACTTTCCGTGTTTTGTGCCACGTTAATAATATGAGAATTTTATTTCGACGTTTGTGATATAAGTTTCTGGCTACGGTTTGTCAGCTCCATGGAAAACAAAGTTAATTTCTTTGGATTTTTCATGAGTTCTGAAAACAGAATAAACTAAACACAAACTTACATAATTTATGTTTATGCCAAATCCAACTTATTGTTCTAACAAAAGAAAACTAATATTTACCTAATAATTCAATTAAATAGATGAGGGACTTCATTCTTTTTTTTTTAATGAAGTACTAAATAACGTAAAACGTAGTTTTATGAACCGATATAGTTGCATTGCCTACTAGTATGAATGTAGATGAAGAACGCTGTGATGCCAACAACATACCAAATAGAAAACCGTTTTATTTTCAGGGTTTGTGTATTTTTTTCATTTGTATACAACCGCTTTGCGAGTTGCCAGTTAGTTAAAAAATCAAATTCAGAACTCATTTCCTGCAAATGACACTTCCAGTAAAATGATAAATTCTATCCTTTTTTTTGTTTGTACACAGAAACATAAAACACAAGTTGTAATTGAATTGGTATTGTTTTAGACCGGTTAAATGGAGCCGACATTGATTTACTGTGCCGACCGCACCTGTATCCCTGTCGTGCATAATCAACTGGTTTTATTTCTACAAAAACCGGCCAAGAGCGTGTCGGGCCACGCTCAGTGTAGGGTTCCGTAGTTTCCCGTCCGTCACAATAAGTGTTCCCAGTTATGAGGCCAACCGAACAATTTGGTAATACCCGATCCAATGTAATAAGTACCTACAGCGCTATCTCTCGGGGAATTGGGTTACTAATTAATACAATGACGTGCAAGACGATTTCGGTGGTTATTTTGGATTTCGAGAAACGATTTCAATAATTCTTTTTTTGTTTGAAAAAAGATACGTTCAGGATAATAAAATATGTAAACAAAGTTACAAAAAAAGCTTGCATATACGATTATACTACAAACTTAGTCCAGAAATTATTTTGTACAACTTTTTGTCTTTTTTGTACAAAAACTGTTGTGTCAATCAAGTTCAAAATGATTTTCATAGAAAGTCCTTATAAAGTTCTACTTTTCAGATTTTTTTCATATTTTTTAGGCTTATGGTTCAAAAGTTAGAGGGGGGGGGACACATTGTTTTTTTACTTTTGGAGCGATTATTTCCGTAATTATTGATATTATCAAAAAATGATCTTAGTAAACCCCTATTTATTTTTAAATATCTTTCCAACAATATATCACACGTTAGGGTTGAAATTAAAAAAAAAAACACTTCCCACTTTACATAAAAGGTGGCTACCCTAATAAAACATTTTTTTCAAATTTTTATTTTACCACTTTGTCGGCGTGATTGATATACATATTGGTACCAAATTTCAGCTTTCTAGCGCTAACGGTCACAGAGATTAAGCGAGGACGGACGGACGGACGGACGGACAGACAGACATGGCGAAACTATAAGGGTTCCTAGTTGACTACGGAACCCTAAAAATCAATATGAGAATGTTTACGTGTTAAGCTCATGTTTTGGATAATGGACGAGGATGCTGGGGCAATATTGGATAGAACATACACAAGCTCGCAACTGTGTATTTTTTGTTTTCGTTTTTGTTTTAAATTTTTATATGTATTTACGTTGTAATAGTGTCGCGAGCACTGTTACAACGTAAATACATTTAAAAATTTTAAACAAAACACAGTGCGGTGCATAGATTCTTTTTGGACCTTAACCATGATCGTTTTGAGCCTTGTTGTGAGATTAAAATAAAGCCATAATCGAATTTGGTTCTAAAATTGTATTCCTAAATATTTTGTAACCTTAATCTATTTATACACAATGTCTAAGATACCTAACAATGACCAATTTATGTCATGTAACCCCTAGAGCATTGCGAATCCCTGTCAGTAGGAAACCGTCCACTATTGACCTTAAGCCTGCATTACACGAATGTCCCCTGAGGATATTGCCATAATCAACCCCCCAACTGGATTAATGATAGTACGTATGTTCGCAGAATACTGACCAACCTCAGGGTAATAACCCTTTAGTAGTCTATTACGACACCCGAGGGAAGTAACCCGACGGTATCAGAATATTAGCTAACGCAAAAAATAATGCGATATGCTTTTGTTTTTTTCCCGCCAATCCATCTAGAGACTGGCTGGCTGTGAACGCAGAAATGTGATGACACTTGTCTTAATGATATGCAGTTGGAGCTTAAAATAAATAGCTTCACATGACCTGTTTGTTCAGGTTTCCGGAATGGTTCGTGTTTCATGGGGTCATTTTGCGAAGGATATTATTTTAATCTTATTGTCAGTTGCTCCAAAAGCTGATAATATTTGCTGATTTAAAAGTAAATTAAGAGAAAGTGTTTTTTTACTATTTGAGTGAGTATTTTCCTCACTAGTATCGCATAAAAAAGATCTAAAACAGAACTAAGCCACTTCATCCATAAACAGTTTCACTCAATATCGAGACAAAAAACTCATAATTAACAATGGAATAGGAGATAAAATATCAATACGAGTGCCAATAGCCCACATTTGTAGTCCACCCGAGCTTGTCCCGCACCATTTGCTGGGCCCGTAACTTTGCTCGCACCACTGCCCCAAAACTTACTGCTTCAAGAAATATGTTCGAAGGTGAATGAACTCATGTAATGTCTTCTGGTAAAACGTAGGGAGGGAAATCGGAATTTATGTTTCTTTGATGTGCCTGTAAAAGTCGTAGAGTGCTATAAAGCTGACATTGTGAAAATTTTGGTTTTATATCATAAATATAACCCTAAGGCATCATAAAAATATTTTTCTATTTTTTTGAGTCTGTATTCCAAAACCGAAATATTCTGAAAAACGCTTTGTTTTCAGTTAAAACATTGCGTTAAAATCTACCTTTATTTTTCTCGTAATATTTTGCTGTTATAAATGCGTGTCGAATCACGCTATAGCTGTGGCGATGAAAAGAAACTGTGGAGCTGCAGCTTCAGTAATTACGGGCGTATTCTTTTCCATACATAGCACATATATGGCTCGTGCTGCAATATCTCGAGCAACAATAGAGCGACCCTGGCTCGCCACTTCAGCCTGTTTTGTTCCACTCTCATTCTTCTGGTTGACGTTATTACTTGCTCTATTGTCTTCGACGCCCTTTGCTACATGTGAAAAATAAAGCTTTGTATGCGCTCAAGAATGTTCCGCGAGGCCTGCTTAAGAGCCCACCCATAAAACGTCCGCTTTTTTCATTAAAAGCTAAAACTAGTGAATATAATTTTCTTTCAATTTGACGTCGTCTTAAGTGTTTAGTTTAAGACCACTAAAACTTACAAGGTCCATCGCGGAAGCCAAGTAGCGTTCAATAAAAAGTGACATCTAAAAGCCCTATTGCGGACATTCTTTGGCCACGAGCGCCGACTCGCCTCGGCATCCCGACACTTTTCTGCACTTAGCCTCGGATACATACGTCTCAGTATGGCGGACCACTATGTGACCGCAATTCGTTGCTGGAAAAATGAGTACGCTTTTATTGTCAAGAAAATAAATTGCGATAAAAGCGCGTCTCGCGTCTACCAGTTTGCGGCAGATGAAACAAAGCTTGCAAAGCCCTTGTTGGTTACAATTACGGAAACCTTAGTACAGGGACGACTGCCAACGAATTTATGGGCGTCTTGTTTTTTTCGCAATTCATTAACGTTTTTCCCGTTTAGAAAAAGATTTTTCGCAGTAATGGGACGACGATACTATGTGGTAACGATGCAATAAATACTTCTGAACATAAATGAATGGTACACTAGTTTTTCCGAGACTAAACAAGGTTATGTAACTCGGTTATCTCAGCCGCCGAGCTCTGGCGGTGGTTTTAATAAATTAAGTTGTCAGAGTGATGCAACTTAGAAACTTCTTCTACCTTTGCGTTATCTTCGTCATGGCTAAGATCTACTATCTTTTTAGTAAGTAATTGCTCGTCTTGAGACATTATTTTACTCAATTTATTAAGGCTTTTTTTTTTTTTTTTTTTTTTTTTTTTTTTTTCCGGGTGGGAAATCATCCAATGACTTCCCCCGCTCTGGGTGGAGCGGGGGGGCATGTCAGACTTGTACTGACTAAAACCCACCCATGTTTCTTCTATTGCCCTTTACGTTCCGAGGCCGCGGTATCTCTTTCGAACAACCCGCAACCCCATTTATTAAGGCTCAGCTTGACATTTTCTGAAATCAAGAGATGTTTAAATTGAAACTGAGTACATGCCCACTCAATTTTGTGTAAGTAGCTACTTATTTTGGGAACAATCTTTAAATAAAAAAAGGTTTGTATAAAATAAATGTCGGTAGGTACGTAAATTAAAAGACAGACTTAATATTCAAACTCTGAAAGTAGATATGAATATTTTATGATATTTCGTCGACCCTTGTTTCGTTTCGACAAATAGGATACTTTGATGGATTGCTCTAACCACTTCAGCCATGAAATTGAAATGAGCTACGGGGAAATTTTCAACCATTTTTCTAAAATTTACTAAATATTCATTCAATTGAGGTATCCCTGATAGATATAGAGCGGTGGTTTCAGGTAAAGTCCTGCCGGGATTGCGGATTCTTTCGAAAGAGATGCCGCGGCCCCGGACCATAAAGGGCAAGGGAAGGAACATGCGTGGATTTTAGTCAGTAAAAGTTGAAACTCCCCCCCGCTCCGCCCAGAACTTATTTGATAAGAGGTAAACTAGTGTGTCTTTCGAACCAAGGCAAGTAGCAATGTTTAGTTAAACTAACTAAGTATTTAACTAAACTCTCGATTGTCTATGTAAGGTGCTCCAGACAAAAAACATCGACTGCTGAACGAAACCCACACATGGTGTGTTTGTGAGCAAATAACTTATAAACGCAGGCTTCTAGTTAGCAAATCATTCCACTTAAAACAGCTCGATAAGTTTGCATCCGTCCCTAATGGACGGTTATTTGTTTCAATAGAAATGTGACTATTGACTAATAGGATACTATTCGTTTCATTAGCAAATACGCTTTTAATGAAAAGCTACTGCAATGCAATGTAAACAAAATGGTTATACGTAAATATCTGTCATGCATCAAAGAGTTTAAACATTGACATTGTATAATTTTTTCTGTAGGTATCATTTCGCTAGTCTTTTTCTAAAGTTAGGTATATAATACAAATTACCTATGCGATAAAAATATCTTGTGCTGCTTTTATTTTGATCACATTTTATCAGAATTGGAATTCACGATAATTCACATCTCTTATTCTACGTAACACCCTTATTTTTTTTATTTAACCTAAAAAAAACGATTTACGTATAACGGGTAAAGCGAAATATACTTTTAAAAATTAAGTTCTATTTTCTTTTGTTCAGGAGAGTCCCGTAACTTCGATCTATTTTTGTTCAAAATCTTATCGCACGATCTTACGACTCTGAATAAGTACAAGAGGCCATCGTAGCGTACAATATCCCACTAGGGACTAACCCAAAAGATACTATTTTCAACCCAATTTTGATAATACACTTAATACTTTTCCTATGGGCGTAAATAAACGAAATCCGTAGTACACTAACTAGTCGACGAGTCACGTTCTATAGTCCCTTGGGAAGACGAAGAGTGGATTGAAGACGGTGCCTGTATTCAAGTTAGGAATTTGGAAGACTCCCTTAACTTCTAAGTGCACAACAACAGAAACTTTTGCCGAAATAGGATATTCTTGAAGTTAGCGTTTAGCATGACTAAGCTGTATAAACTGCTTTTGAACGGCGGCTCGTAAACAGTAATATCGGAGCCAATAAACTGACCATTGTGAATGTACAAATAACGGGTTAAATAGAACTAGAGTCCTCGTCTGATTGTGAATCCTCACATAAGAGATTACTAGGAATATATAAGAATATAAGACTTATAAGAACGGTTCGGTCAAATACCAAAACCAATAGAAGCAAGTTTTGAAAAGAAAATCACACAAAAGCGAAGGCAATAATTGCTCAATCATCTATAATCACGCTGTGAAAAATTGCTTCCATGATTATGACGGAACAATACGGAAGTTACTCAACCAAAAAAACGTAGCGCGATAAACATCGAAAACTTTCGAGGATAAAATATAAATTGGTCAGCAATAAACAAACCTACACACATAATATACAGCTGCAAGTACATAGGAAGTAACTAAGTTTGTTGTTTGCGAATCAAAACGAAATTAAATCCGAAAGTTTTTTTTTTCAAAATGGCCGCAGTTTTCCTTCATTTATTTCAGCGCAGAACAAAATTGTTTTCAGTATCTCGTTAGTATTAATCTTTGAGAGCTTCCATTCGTTTTCGGTTACATGGCATTGGTTAAATTTATATTTACAGAGGCTATTCATTATTGTGGAAAGATTAATATTGGATGGAGTATAATTTAGTGGATTAATTTATTGAGATATAAATAATGGGTTGGATTTACAAGAATTCTAAAAGTTTTGTCGCGGCATTATCTAACTTCATTCTAAAATAAACTAAAGAATGTTTGTGGCTTTGATTTAATGACTGCTGTTGTACGTCATTAATCAAGAAAGATAATCTTTAAATCTCAAAGAATCATTTAGATTAATTTTTTTCTTATAGCCATCGTTTGAATTCTTAAACCTGGATCTTGATTCATTTAAACATTCTTCTCACACATTTGCAAATCAAATATTGACTTAATAATTTTCTTTCAAGTACAAATTATACAAAAATTTCGTTCTCACACGAACATTTCAGTCACCTACGGCAGTAATTATCAGAATTTGCCTTTCGAACATTGCCAAGTGAACCAATAAAATTATACGGGACGGTATGCAGTAACGGTTGATCCCTCATATTAATTTTGGTTGCCGATTTGTATTTACGATTTCGCAAATATGTGCTAGATTCCATTTTGTATAATGCTGGGTACATATCTACCTTCATTCGCAAGATTATTGTGTTTACCGTTAGGTCTTTGGACTTTAAATATGTAATCAATTAAAATAAAGTTACAACTAAGACGAACTGAAAATACCTTTTAGATTTAACGGTTAAAAATTCTACAAGTTTTTCAATTCCCATTGCCTCTAAAGCGAAGTACAGGCGTAACAGAATGCCTAATTTGTAACGTCCAGCCAATCTCAGTACGAACCCATAAGTGGAAAGCATTTATTTCCCGATAAAAACGAACGATTAGCTACCGATCTAAAAAGCAGACCGTTAAAAGGCAATGAAGTGTTTATCTATCTAAAAGGACATTAGTATGCTATCCTGTTCTCCGGTAAAGTGCCGTCCCTTTCAGTAGCGCTGTCATAAAATTTTATACCATGTAATTACAAAGTAACACGTTATAAACGCTGTGATTATTCTGTAAAAATATCATCCTAGTATTGAGTTTCAAACAAAAATTGATAAGGATAACGTGCGGTGTTAATCCTTCGATGCTACTTCCTACTATCCTTACTAATATTATAAAAGCGAAAGTGAGTTTGTTTGTTTGTTACCTCTTCACGCTTTAATGGCTAAACCGATTTTGATTAGTTTTGGTACAGAGATAGTTGGGAACTAGGAGACGGACGTGATGTGAGGGAGAAAGAGGTAAGAAAAGGGAAAACTTAGCGTTGCTATTACAAATCAATAAGACGCAAGGGGAACTGTGTTACCCCGAATTTAACGCGAGCGAAGCCGCGGGCAAAAGCTAGTAATCTTATAAACGCGAAAGTTTGTATGGCTGCTTGTTTGTTCTTTCACGCAAAACCGACTGAATGGATTTTAATAAAACTTTACAATAATATAGCTTATACATCAGAATAACACATAGGTTACAGTTAATAAAGATATATTGTATATTCTATCACCATGCGAGTGCCGCCGCGGGGCGCAGCTAGAACTAAAGTAAATCTAACACATAAAAGCGGCTTGATTAAAATTTTAATGGATTCCCAGTTAGCTGGACCTAACTATCCCAAAATGAATATAGGTATGTATGCTATAGGAAGGTTGATGAGTGATTCATGATGAAAGTCAGACGAAAAGGGTACATATCCAAGTACAAGTGCGTTAGAACAAATATAGAGCCTTTGGATCCATTAAACAAATCAGATTCTTATTACGACTTAACTGGCAAAATGTGGGTGCACTATCGAGTATACCTTTGCCTATGCAGTCAGGGTTTACAGGCGTGATGCTAAGTTGAAAAAATCAGTCTAAGTTACGGCTAAATTACAGACCTACAAACGATAGCGGGCTTTGACATATACTTCAGTAATAGATATAAGTAAGGAAACGTATGTTTTCGGAGACGCACCCGCAAGTTGTTGACCAAACCCGAAAAGATGAAAATCCCAAAAATAGTTCGGCACACAAAACCAAGGAGGCCGAATGAAAAAAAAACGAACCATAAACGTCCAGGTTTACCACACTACAAACTACCACTCAGCGATTAGCCCGACGTAGCAGTCAAGTCCATATTACAATCTCAGGATTTAGTTTTTAGATACTTTTAAGAAAAAATTGAATCGGCTGTGGACAACAGTTACTAACAGACATTTGAGTAGTATTTGCATGGAAGTGCCCGAGGCAAGGTGCTTGGTAACAACTGGATGAGAGTTGCAGAAAATTAAGTTAAGTGCGTGAGGTTGAAGAGGCCTATATCAAGCAGTGGACTGATGTAGGGCCGACGATGATGTCCGTGTCCAAAGCTTCCGCAATTTGAATCTTCCATGTCGATCGGACGTTAATACACTGTTATCAGTTTTGAAATACAAGCGACCAAAAGCGAGTCAGGCTCGCGCACGCAGGGTTCCGTACAAACTTGCGACATGTCTTTTGACAGCGTAAATTTAGAGGGTTGTGTTGGTGTAGTTTTTTTTTTCACAGAACAAAGCAACCACAGAGTTAAGTATATGGTTTTTATTTCAACACGATAGCTCTTCTCGTTCCCGAGACACAGACAGATAGACAGACGGGCAACAAAGTGATCCAATAAGAGTTCCGTTTTTTCCTTTTGAACTACAGAACCCTGAAAACAAACAAAATCAAAAAAATTCTAACCATCACCTTCCTCAATATAAGCAGCCAGCTTCACCAAACTACTTTCACCTCTCAGCAATGGTTTAGCCACCTGACGTAGCGCTGAACTGCACATTACGATCTCAGGATTTACCGTCAGTTCAAGCACCGCTTTGTAATTTGCGGTAGGCAAAGCTGTAAAGGCTGAAAGCCAGGTAATAAGGTAAGGAAGTCTTATGTGTACGTACTTATGTACTTATCTCGTGAAGAACATTTTGAAGAAAGGTGGGAGCTTTTGTACGGATGGGTGGGTTTTAGTAGGAGTGTTACATATATGTGTGGGTACGTTTTGTGTGTTTAGTTATTTCCGGTTTTTGTTAAAAGTAGAATTATTAGTTTAACGAAAGTTTATTTTACGTTATACGTTTTTACCTTATCTCACACTTTTATATTGTTGGGCAACGCCCGCTCAATTTTTTCCCGGTATTCGTATACTGCGCCAACGCGTAACAATTTTAAAATGCCGCCTTTGAAAGAATATAAACACGTTTTAAATCGGCAAGCGGTACAAGTTCAATATCCTGAAATTATGTAACAATGTTCTAATATAAAGATATCCAGAAAGTCTAAAAATATCTAAGAACTTCATTCTACTTCACTATTCATGGAAAAAAGAATTAAATGTCACTATCTATTATTTGAAGCGGTTAGGAGACAGATCGCGTTCATTCATTTGTTTTACATAATATCTTTTCTTTTCTATTTTCAGAAACCTACATAAAATGAAAGGGACATCTCGTGAAAGCTGTCTCGGCAAGTCGTTAGTCATTGTTGGAGTGACAGTTTTAGTCACCAACATGACGTTTTACACTTTCCACAAACGATCGGTTATTTAACTAGAATCCTTAGGGAATTTTTACCTTTTATTATCAGAAAAGCTGTGCTTCGGCAAAACTTATCATACCAATTTACATACACCTACTTAAGCACTTGATGGGAAACATTTTCGAAAATCCATCTTTAGTTTCCCCTACCTACAAAATTATTGATTCAATTTCATTAAGTACAGACGGACGTACAAGATCCCAGGTAACATAAATTGTATGCAACTATAAAAATTTAATCCACTATCTACATGAGCATATAAAGCAATTTCCTCAGTAAAACATTTTGTATGTAACTATTTCCGACAAGCAGCGTGGGTGTCGGCCAAGTGATAAATTATTAACTCCGAGGTCGCTAAGTATATTCCACAAAACCATGGTACAGTCCACATCACGCATAAGTATAGACAACTTTTAAAAGTGTCTTTTTCTCCTTCTTATCGGAATCCTTTCTGTTACAAAAATTCCTGCAACTGCGACCGAGTTCTGCTAGGGAAAAATATAGAGAAAACGAATTTCCCAGATATGACACCTGGCTAGATCGATTTTCTCCCCCGTAAACTAGTCCGATTCGATTTCGATGACAGTTGCAATATGGTTATACTTCCAACTTTCATCAATAGAGCCGTTTTCAAGAACTTGACTATGAATACCGCTCATTTAATAGTAGGTAGGTATATGAAATAGGACATATCTCATCTCTATTTCATCCAAAATCACCCACTAAAGGATTTAGGCAAGTGTAAACATATTGCTGCTTGTGACTGTACCTACCCTCTGAAATATTGGGCTTACAATATGTATGCTATGGCCGATACATCATCTTCAACCCTTAGCCTACTGGATTTGGTACGAGGTTTTATTATCAATGCCTACATATTTCATGAAAACAGAATGACTTTTTGTGTAGTAGATGAATTAGTTTTCCAGCAAATGTATAATTTTGGATAATAAATGTACAATAAACACTGATAGGCGCTGTTGGGGCTACCTAGATACTACACTGCATTAGTCATGCACACGCACTGTGGTGAACAGTGAACATGCGGCCACAGTGCGTGTAGATGACTTTTACGCTAAAATGAGGAAGAAGGCAGCCTCATTGCTAAGTAGATCTAGGACCAACCCTAACAGCATTCTTTAAACCCTTCCGATTAATATGATGCACCGGTGTCCAATCACTGGTCACGGTTGTTGATTCGGCATTATCATAAATTTCAAATTCATTTAATTGTCTGAATATGGTACATTTTTATGGTCTTAAATATAAACAAAGGTCTCATCATATTCTGCCACTGGGGGCGTGCAAATATTTGGTACATAAACAAAATTTTAAAACAAACATTAAATAGAAAATAGAAATTACAGTTATTGACATGTCAATTAAATAAATATTATCAGTATTCAGTACAATGTCAAATGATTATTCAATGTCAAACTTGAGATGTCAATGATTATATGATTACAAAATTACAATTTAATTAGGATGTCAAAGTATCATTCAGGTTTTTAAACTTTATTAACCCTTTGGTTCATAAATTGTTACTAGCCATTGAACCGTTGTTGTGGTTTCAATAAATTTTATTATTATTCTAACGACTATAAGGTTAATGGATAGAAATTCTATGTTTACTGAGACTAAAGGTATAACCCACACGTATAACGAATATGAGAGAGTGCTCTCTAGGATATAGTATAGGTCTTCATTTGCTTTACTCCACGTTCTTGTGCTTCGGTCTTAATAACTTACAGCTTGTTTATAGCTGCAAACTCAACTGTATCCAACCGATTCATCAAGTCTTAACAACAATTTGCGCGACTGCAGTTCAAACTTCCCCAACCCAACCATGGTCGAAGGAAATACTAATCCAGTTTCCTAAACCAGTTTATTTATGGTTTCCAAACTTCGAGCTAAAACTTCAGCGATTGCAATTCAATGGAATTATCTGAAACAGCGAGCTTTCTAGGAAAACCAGCAGGAACTTTGTTTTTGATATACAGCATGTATTAGAAAGGTATTTGGTCATATTTAGGTATGGTATAAATCATCAGACTGAAGTAAACTTTCTCTTTTAGACCAACACGTTTTATACATTTAGGTAGAGTAGATTTGAAATAGAGTACGGGACCTTTCTGAAACATACTGTATATCTAGTTACCAGCTGGTCAACAGCTCTTCGTGGTCCATAGATTAAACAGGCTTTGTGGAAACGAGAACATTATTGAGGTACAGCGCTGTAGCACTCTTCAGGCTAAGTTTAGATACGAGCGATTAAAGCGCTGTTTTCAATTGCGCCTTTACAATGGGAGGATAACAATACTGGACTGTCTGTGTAGTATTTATCTACACTAATTACCTGTGGGCATCCGTGTGGCATTGCTATGAGAGCTTAGTTTTACTACTAGAGTAAGTTTAAATATGTATAGATACCTAGTTATGACGTCATAGTCGATTTTTTCAGTCCGTCATATCAAACACGACGTTGACGCAGTGACTGAGCGATCGACTGCTGCGAATCGCGGGTTCAATTCCCGTGCGGAACAAATATTTGTATGGCCTACAGATAGTTGTTCCGGGTCTGGCTGTTTGTGTATGTGAGTTTAAATGTTTGTAAACGCACCCACGATACAGGAGAAATTATTAGTGTGGGGCAACGTTTTATTTAGAAAAAATAAACAAAAACAATAAAATGTTATACATTAGTCCAATACCACTGAAATGTCCATCAAAATAAAATATTTACTTACAAAGTTAAACGAAAGAAATTTTAATGAGGGGAAGTCACGCAAAGACACACGATACTAGAGTTTCAACAATCAATCGATATATAGGTATTGTTTGATAAAGGTCGTATTCAGAATTACCCGTATATCGGTCTACCCATCGGTTCTGGGAGGATAATCCACCGACCGTCTGTTAGTTTGGGAGTTATCCCTTCGAAGCATATATTGAATAGGTTAACCACGATTTGACTATTCCCGGGATGTGTCAGTCCGTTATAGTCAAACGTTGACGACCGATAATCCGGGATTTTGGCGTAAAATAGACCTGCATCATCCATACGAAACTAAATTAATAGGGATTGTTTTTCGAAATTTGACTTTATGTAGAACATAGTCTTATTTTGTCGTTCTTATTTTTCCTACTGAAATTAGTTTTAACATATTTTTCCTTCAGTGAGAAATAAATATTAAAAGAATAGTCAGATAAGGAATTACAATAAGTATCCATTTTTCAGACAAATCTCTGCAACTGATTTTATGTCAGTGCATTTTTATTTCCAAGTTCCCAGAACCCATTTATTCTGGGTATCATCAGAATGTGGACCAATTTTATTAAAAGACATTAAAAAAAATTAAAACAAAACACGGAGACGAACAACAAAAAAATACTCATTGCAAAATTTCAACACAAAAAACTCGCATTACATGAACAATAAATTCCTTTTTCAGGCCACAACATTATTTCTTCAAAGCAAACAAATAATTCAGGAATAAATTCTATGCGTAAGAAAATTATCATAGCCTATAACAATAAATCTTCATGACCACTCCCACCCCATTCCAAGGAGTGACGAAATGAATAATACGAATTCTCGCATCACGTAATCCTATTTGCAAGGGACGGCGAAGGGCGAGGCGTCTCCTTATTATTATACAAACGAGCCGTGCGTGGTAATCCTTATAATTATTTGTATATCTTGACGTCTGATTATTTTGTTTGACTTTAATATTATAACATGAGAGTCAAGCTTTTAGAAGATTTTGGGCTTGTGTAGGTATGTAACTACCTACTTGTATCTATGAATATTGTATAAACCGCTTTGAAGTAGCAGATGTTATCCATGTACAGAATCGAAGCAACAAAACGTTATTAATGGTTATAAAGTTCATAATGGAACGTCATATTACCAATATTTTATCAACGATAAACGATATTACACGCTATTGTAAAATAGAGCATACAAGTCGCGAGAATTAGATTAATGTGCTAGTGCAAACTTTGCAGCGCGCTTCCTTCCTTAATGCACCGCAATATCGCTAGCGAGCAAATATACTCCCTGAACCTAACGAAAATATGTGAACGAAATTACGTACGAACCGACCTAAGGCCGCATCCACACCTCACGTTTGAATTTACAATTCTCCTATTAACGTCAAGTTTGTTTAGGCTGTGGTTTGCACGTGAAAGGTTCGGACTTCGGACAATCGTTTTCAGTAACATTGTACTCTATCTGCAACCTGCCTAATGCCGTGAATAAGTAAGTAGACTGGGCGAGCCTGTTAATGCCGGCGCCCTCAGAATAGCGGTACAGGATACGCCTTTAGCCTTTATAGCAAGAGATAAACACTTATCTACATAGGCGTAAATAGTGATTTTGTTTCGGGTCGGATTTGTTCTCGTCTTTGCACCGGTTTACGGAATTAACTTGGATGTTAGTGGGGATTAAGTGTGTGAGGTCGGTTTTGGGTGAGCGGAGAAAATTGAATTCGTAATTACACTAATAGTAGGCTGCGGTGTCTAGTTACTAAGCGGCTTTTAGTTTTACGGGCACGCCTGATAAACATTATGCTACATTTGATGACACCACTATGCAAAGGGCCTTATTGTTTATCGCAAAACCCAAGGATTCCGAAGATTTCCCAACTTAAAATCTAAATAAATATGTTTATAAATAAATATGTTTAGAGCCACTTTCTGCCGGTGTTCCGAGTTGTTCGAAAAAGATACAGGTCGCCAAGCCACCAAAAAAAAAAAAGAAAGTTAATGGATGGGTTATAGCCTGTTTGTAATAAAAAAAAAGTCTGACACTCCCTTCCGGTTCGCCTAGCGCGGGAGAAGTTATTTGATAATATACTATCTGAAGAAAATAACACAAGTCATAGGACTCGTGTCCACTTGTGTGACTTGTGACCATTAACAAATGCCGATATCGATATAGATACATAGGTATCTATATCGATATTAGGCATTTGTTAATGGTTTCAGTATCTCAGGTGTCCATTAATTCGTGACGTTTCTACTGGACTTGATACATACTGGAAGTCAAGTACTTGCTCATCAACTCGATGTTATCAAGGCGGCTGTCGCGACATGATTGGAACATATAAGCTGCTGCTGCAGTTCTTAAGGACTTAATATTAATATAATCTCCGAACTATTTTTATTTCTTAGAAAGCGTCCTTCAGAAGAGCTTGTGGCTAAATAATAATTCAAGGTCAATCTTAAGTTTAATAAGTGAAATTAAGTTGTTTAGTGAAACAAAAGGGTTGTTACCAAAAAAAAATCCTTAGTAAATACTTTTCTGATTAATAGCGATACACTTCGGGCCAAAATAATTGTCCTACGCATTTATTTTGTAAGACTGTTAAATAATTCAATCTTATAATTTCAGCTGTACCTAGTTGAAAGTACACTTTCCTTATTACAGAGAGCCAAAATAGAATTTTAGTGAATTGCTGGCAAACGAATTTGTGTACAACGTAGTTTGGAGAATGGCCGAGTAAACTTCATTTTAGTAAGCTGAACGAAACCAAAGCGATGCACTGGTTAATAGGGTTTGCAGATTAGCTTTTTAGTTCTAATGGCGAAGATAAATTGGATGACTTACTGCCAGATAGAAATCTTCAGAGAAATTAAACTTACTTTTATAATTTAATCTGGTTGATGTTTGTTTTGACTATAAAATCATTCTATTGAAATAGTTTTTGGTATACTCTATGCTCGATCCAATATTTCGCTATGTTTGAACGCAATAAAACAAACAACGTTGACCTGTGTTAATTGTACTTAATATAGACTAAGGGCTGTTTAATTTATTCGTTCACCGTTTACCAAAAGTTTGAACCAATATTTGTACGCCATACAATTTTCTGCTTTGTTTAAGTTCGTCCCTACGGAAATTTAATGGAAGGCGGACACTGGTATTACGTCAATTGGGTTGTCTGGTATTAGTATGACAGGGCAATTAAAATTGAGGATTTGGGAAAGCAGGATTTTTATGTACGTCGCAGTGCATTTTTGTTGATGTAGTCGATACTGGTCTGGCACTGTATTCAGAAGCTACAAATACCAAAAACATTTACTAGCCATTTTAAGGTGCAACTAGCCAACTATTTAAAAATATGATCGCAGTTTTATTAAGGATACTTTCAGATGTCCTAGCCTGACCTAGCTAGATATTTCCATAAAGGTTTTTCTTGACATTACAAAGGTCTGTTCAAAGCAGAAACGTAATAAAGATTGCCCCCTCACTGGTTACTCAACTTCCGAAAGAATCGCGAAAACTTCGCAAGCAAAAAAATAAACTTAATTTGCCAAACAAATAGAAAGTTTTAATTGAAAAACAAAATCTCCAAGAGAAAGGCTTCATTTTCCAGGTTTCGTAATAAAAGTAGCGAAAAGTTGATGTCTAATTGAGTGATGTTTTTTATTTCAATTCTTCAAGGCATGGATGGCATTTTTTTTTTCGTTACAGAAATATAGGGAAGGAAAATAAATAGCCCTTTTATAGTATTTTATTTATAAATGAGGAAAATATTCCATTGAAAGGAAAACTTAATATTATTTTTGTTAGTGCTTTACATTCAACGAGCTTAGATTCTTAAAAGCCGTCCCAAAAGTATCAAAGGAAGAAAGCACTTAAAACCAGCGACAACTCAAACCAAGTTTCAATAGAGCATCCGTCTTACTCATAGACCTTTCATTTCGCGGCTAAAAGTCCACACCGTGCCAACCTTTGACCAACTGTAAATAGACAAGGCCACGACCCACAAACAACCTGAACAACACTCCCGCTCATCATGGCCTGTTTTCTTTTTACATTTAAAAAAGAACCCAGTGACTGCGCGTTTTGTCTTGAAAAAATACCTGTTCTCTATGCTACATAAACACTTTGGAACAAGAATAAGTTCTCCTTATACGTCTTCGAACAGGTTGTCAATGTCACCCTATTTCTATAGAACTTTCATAAAGCGTTGTTAACCCACCATAAAATGTTTCACGTTAAACACAAACAATGAATAAGCGGGGATAATGTAATACTTTGGCTGCGTTCATAATTTGTACCGTTTGGCTCTTACAACTTTCTTAGTAAATGGGACTTATTAAAACAGTCTTGTGAAGCAAAGACTTTTTTCTTTTTCGATAATTGCAAGTAGTTGAGAAGTCAGAAATTGCAAGGCCTTCTATAGTTAATTAAAAATACAACCAAGTGCTGTAAATAATTTTATGCTATTTTACGTAAGTTATCCAGAAATGAAAAACCGTTTTCAGTTGCTTCCTAATTCCATTAATCAACTTAGTCTTTCGCAGTCTACTTGATATAGCTATCTTCAAAGTTCCGCCGCAGCACTCGGTCCTCGGCTTTTAATTACTCAGTACAAAAGCAAGTTAGGAACAAATCAAACAATGAGAGAGATTAACAAACTAGGTGTAAAGTGTAACAGTCATTTGAGTTATTAATGTAGCGTAACGATTGTGCCACAACAAAGAGGTGTGAACTACTAAACAGTCATAGCCGCCATTTTACGGTGAAAACTATGTTTATGAAACTCGCCGCTAGCTTTAGCTAACTCCATTATGTTGACAGAGAACGTTGGGAATTTTTGTCTCGTATATTCGTCAAATTACCACTTCTGTATTCACCTTTAGTACTAAAATAATTTACTTCAAATACTTTGGTGGCATGATAACTCTTTCGTTCAGAAGTCGAGGTCTCCCTTTTTCTTTTGTATTATAAATTTGTGTAGTTTGTTGCCTTGATGAAGATTGTTTTAATTATTTTGGGGAGAATTGGATTATTGATTACACCCAATATTGGTACAATAACTTTAGTTCGTGGCGTTGTGAAGATGTCTACTTTCTCCATGTAGATCAATTTGTAAATCCCTCAGCTTCTCTTAATTCTTTCAAAACAAATCACAAAGATTCCTACTGCACACAGTTATAACAAAATATTTGAAATAATAATAGGAACACGTCTCCGGGCTCTAAGTAACGCGAGAAGTGAATTTTCCTTAATTAAATACCTTTTACACGGCGCGTAGATACACTCGGGTGCCATTATTTAAACTCTTACCTGAAACAAATAAACGGAAACATTAAATTTATATTCAAGTTCAAGAACCTAAGTATTCTTTACAATGAAATAAAATACGCAAAATTAAGAAAGTGGAAAGATGTCTAGGAAAAAGCAGAACCTGACACGTCTTTTTAATTAATTAAATCTATCAATGACTGACTATCAAAACGTACCTGTAATATTCCTTCATTAGGTTTCTAAAATTCATCTAAATATTATTGCAGCACTGAATCTGATATTAGTTTCTCGGTCTGAAATATTCTGCACACCGGTGCTGAACAAAATATATACACAGTTGTGCAACTGAATATACTGTAATAGTGCTCCAGTGCTCAGTGCCAGTGTTTCTGTTGGCTCTGCCGCCACAGTCGGATACACACAAGAGGCTTTATCATTTCCGAGGCTTCTATAAATCGAGCTCCAAGCGGAACATTTGCAATTACTGGAACATCTGTTGCTCCAATACTGGCCGATAAAAGATGCAACTTCGAAACAATGCCTTTTAATATTGAAGACTCTCAAACGTCAGTTAAAGTTTACTAGACCACAAATAAATTGTATTTAAATTCTTTGCCATTTACATCGATAACCGGATTAAAACCAAAATTGATTCAAACGAAGCGTTTGCCAAACGTGCTGAAAACAAAAACAAAATCAGCCTCATCACGTCTAAAGCATCTAATATTAATATTTATGCAAATGTCAATATTAAAATCATTCCCGGCGCGAGCCAGAATATCAATGAAGCATCAAATACGGCTGAGAGAACCTTTTTCGAAACGCAATCGACACAGAATCGATTCGCAATGAGGTTTTAGCGAAGCCACAATGAAATTATCCGGGCTTTGGGCACCGGATATTAAACACAGATGGCCGGGACAATCATACAGCTAATAATTCCAATAAAGCTGTGAAATGCACAGTTTTGTCCAACACTTTAATTAATTTAGTTTTAATTTGTGCTTCCTGTATTCGTTATTGGCTACGCCTACACCTACATTTACATAGTGTAACCAAATCTAGTGAAAATATAGAATTAGGTACAAATATGTATTTTCAATCAACATTTATGCGGTTGATGTAGAATTACTAAAGGTTGAACTCCAAATTAAAGCCATGTATCAAAACGCTCCAACATAATGTGGTTTTCATACAAAATATTTCCCACTACCAGGCCATTGAGAGGAATGGTAATGAAAGGGAAAAGAGATGAGTGCAATCCGAGAATGTCCCAGCTCGTCATTAGCATACAGATTGATCCACACGCCTAGACGACCGAAATACTGGTAATGAACCCAATTCAATATACAGCTCAATGATCGTGTTTCTACTTCTACTAGTGTGCTTTTGAAACGTTGGAAATGGAACTTAATTACTCTTTCCGCCACTTTGTTTTGATTTTCAATTTAATTTTTGCATGGAACGGAAAATGTTCAATCTATCTATACAACTAAATTTAAAAATATATAACAGCTTTTTATTGAAAGCTTTTGAAAGGATTTTTAGTATTTAACATTTAGATTTTTTATGAAAAAAAACATACTGTTTGTTCCGGTAAAGCCGGACTTTTACATGCAGATGTTATAGTTACTTAGGCTACTTTTATTTTTAGACAAAAATAAAATAAGAGTTTGGCGGAAATATAATTAAAAGGCATGAAATGAAATCAGAGTAATATTTAAAAAAAAAATATGTGGACGTCTGCACGAGCTAGGTGATTTATAATAGCGAACTCTAACTACAAACTTACCTTCATTTCCTTAACTGCTATAGTAGTATCAGTCTTTCCCGTCTCCAATTGGTCATTTCTTAACATCGTTTCATCGGTCATCGTACCTTCGTCTACTAAAATTTCTCTGCTAGATTTCCTTGAATGGTTAATTACATCGGGTTGTTCGGCACTCATCAGATTACTCGCATTTTCATTTGTACAGTTCTCTTTTCCAGATTTTCGGTCTTCGACTGAACGTGATTTATCTTCGGAACTTTTTATTTTGAAACAAGATATCGATTTCTTATCTTCTTTACCATCGCTTCTACTAATTGGATCATTTTTATCACGTTTGCGTTCATCTTTCTTGTGATTCTTCGCAGCGCTTTCCAACTTGAGACGTTTTTTCTTTCCATTCCACTTGGAGGTGACATTTTTGGATCGATTGCTATCATCGCTTGTGCCAACGCTGTCGGAGCAGACGGGGTTAACTAAGATTTTCGTTGATTTAGCTTTCCGTTCTATTTTTCTTAAATTCAATAAGTTTCCGGTTGGATTAATAAGAGTTGGCGATGAATTGTGTGATGGAGAACTGTCTTTCGCCTCATCGCTGGATTGGCGAACTGTAGCAGGTATCAATTTAAGGGCTTTCATGGCATCAACTGGGTTATGACGAATTTTGTGTGTACCAAGTGGCCCCATAGCAACCGGTGGTCCTCCTCTAAATAATAACGCCGTCTCCGTTGGTTGACACACACAAGCTAACATTTTCAATATTCATTTAATTTACTTATCACTATTATCACTCACATATTTGGTGTATTATTATGGTGTAACGACACGTAACTAACATAAAATAACTAAAGAGTAGGCGTGAAGTTTGGCTGGAACCCCTGTTTAATAACACAATGTACCTATGTAACAAATCAACGCTCAAGATTAAACTCGGTTATGAAGATAGAACTGCAACATAAACAGAGTTAAATGCGACAGTGTACGTGCGACGTTAACGTAAGTACTTATATATGAGTGTAACATATCTAATAATGCATCACACACGTATGACGCGTTCATTTAACTCCCGCCTGCTGTACAGACATGTTATTTCTGAATGAATAGCGTAATCATCACCATCATTTGGATGCTCGATGTGTCTTTACTTAGAAAAGTGACTTCCTCATTTCCACACAAAACATAATAATAAAGAGTAACGAACACATTGTGCACAGACCAACTGGGAATAATCCAAATAGTGCGGAAAAGGACTTTAACATAGAAGCTTTTAAACCTTCAAATCCCACAGAAACAGTATTTGCATCAGAAAATATTCAAAGTCATTTATAGAGTTTACTGAACGAAATAAGCCAAAAGTGAACCGCAAACATTTTGTCCTCGAATCCTTTCTCTGGGGAGGAAAAAGTTCAAAAGCCAGTTACTGCTTTATTCCGCATATACTCGCGTACGTACTTACGCCACGAGTGAAAAGTTCACGTTATCGGATTTTCTGCTCGAGCATGTCACAATGTCTCACAGAGGTTTGTATTTATCGTGGTATAGATTTGTTAGCGGTTCTCATACAGTATGTTCTTGGCTGGATTGCTCTACGTTCAAACTGAAATATAAAGTGTTGGGTACTATTTTCAGTGTAGTCTATCTTGCGTTTCCATTTCTAAATGGTAATATGACCGCCCTTCCTAAAAGCATTCATATCTAAAAGCGTCCACAAAGCCTTCCCCACTTGCATAATTATATGAATAATCAATCAGGTAAGGGCAATAAAAGTGAATCATTTGAATGCCAAGCGTTTGCTTTGGTCCCATGTTCAGAGTTTGAGCCCTCGTAAAAAAAACAACAATTGGACCGATTTCTCTCAATCATTTACATTACGAACGATTCCTATACAATGACGAATGGTTCCTCATAAAATATAGTCACGGAAGAACGAAAATGAACGCAGTGAATAGGTTCGATGCAAAATGAAACAATTTATTGGCAAAATACTTTATGTTGTCATTACGTTTTTATTTCGTAAGGTACATTTAACCAACCGTGGTTTCCTGAAATGAACTGACATGTTTTGGCATAAAATATTTTTATTCAAAAATGAAGGATACATTATTACGCCTCAAATAAACTCGCGTATAAAAAACTTGGAATTTTTCACTATTCAGAAAACTCATTAAAATACTATTATGATTGGAAGTAAAAGCTAAATTCAATATGAAATCAACATTCCATGTTAAGTTATGGATGAACACTGCAAATTTTAAATCAAATAAGTGTTTCCATGTGGGATAAAGTAGACACACTTCGGTGTGTCCACTTTAAACTTAAAAGCACATGAAACTTTTTACTCTCCTTGTGTGCTCTTCAAGTTAAGTACTAAATGGGTCTAAGCGCATTACATCATCTCATCCTCCATCCTTTTACCATTTAACTCTGTTTTATAGATAGAAAAACTTTTCTAGACAAGCTCGAGTGACGTAAGTGGATAGTACTATGCAAAATTTGCACGTAGGGAATTCAGTCCTCGCCGAAATACCCAGGTATGGTCAGGTGTAGTGGACGGAATGCTTAATATTGAGTCTACGAAGACCGTCAGCTATGTTGGTATTCAAGGCTTTTTTGCCTTATTTGATCTAGCTTGAATTCGCAAGATAAACTATGGTCAAAGCATTGTTTTTCATTGGATAAAAAGGTTCAAATTTATAATTAGTTTTTATTTGTATATGCTAGTTTTATCTTTTGTATAATGTAATATTTGCAAAGTTTTAGTTCAATAATATAAAATCAAACGAATCAAAGTCGTAATTGGAAACAGAAACCTTTATTTCGACGTATGGAAGATATTATCATTGCTGACTATGAAAATGGAAATGCATAAAATGCAGGCTCGTATACGTCACCAAGAAATGTAATTTCATGTTCCACAATGTTGAGAAATTTAATTTGAAGCTGCTGAACATCGCTATAAGGCATTCATATTGCAGTGAAAATCACGTCGGAACATTACAGAAAACTTTTAATTTTGTACGTTTGAATGTAAATAAATATTGAATGAATGGCGTCGACGGATTGAACACTTTACAAATAAAATACAGAGGACATCTTTTTAATGAAAAACCATTATTGCATTTTATATTTTCAAGGAATACGTGATAAAAAGTTATTTCGCTTCAAATGGCTCTCAAAGTCAGTGTAAATTAAACTCGTATAATTTTAGCAAGCAACATGTACAAAACTTTTGGTAGACAGTTTCCGCATAGGTTTTGTGTTTAATTGCCGAAGCAGCATCTCATTATTACGTCTTTATTTCGAAATTTAATTAAAGGACATTTATAAGATAATTTATATTTTATCATAGGAAAATGTTAATGATAAAACGAGAGTTTTCCTTTGTGCGACACGAATTACCAGAAGGTCGCAGTTTATTTAATCAAAAATATTTTAAAGTAAAACACACTTGCACCTGACTGTACAAGGGGTTGTTAACATTGTCCAAAGTCGTCGTTAGATATTGTCGAGAGTAAGTGCGCATATTTAGGGCACACGACACTGTCACATCGGATGTAGGCTCGGAAGCCGAAGTGAACTGACTCTCCCGCCTCCACCCACAGCTTCCTATCCTCCCCTATCACCTCCATACAGCGTCAACTAGCTCGCAGACAACACAGTTTTGGAAATAGGAAATTACCTACTCTGTGTTCGAGACTTACATTTGAGATGTAACTATAGAAACAAGACGTATCTTTTAAATAAATCTCATTAGTTTCCCACTATTCATTCATGTTTGGAATACAAATGCGCTGAAAATTCTATTTAAAAGTCCATTCGCGAAAATCCCATTGATTCACTCACAGAAACACTTCACTCTCGAAATAAAGGACCGGGAAAAGCCCATTAAAAAAGCGTTATTATTCAACCCAACGCTCTAGCGGAAAATTAAGAAGAATTCTCACACAATGGTTAGTGAAGTTGCTTGTAACTTCGCATAACCGTTTTTTACTGTGACATCAATCAGCAAAAAGTTAGTCCTCGGCGCAGGGCCTGTTAATTGAAAGTTATTGCACGGAAAAATGTAACAGTTTTCACGCAAACATTTTAAATTTATATCCCCTTATAGACAGTGTTACGAGCAATATTCTAATTTTCTTTTTTTTCGTCGTGGTTAAAAATACTAAGAAATTATGATGCCGCCGCTTCGTAAATTCAATTTCATAAAAATTACGTAATGTTAAAATGTCAAGTTGAACTGTGTGAAAAGCTGATGACTTGATTTTTATTTTGAATTATTATAAAGAATTTTCATAATATGAGGAACGTCAAGACGGTACGAAGCTGTACGAAATTTAATCCTGGCACGCCAGTCACCATACTGTATTCAATCTAATGGAAAATTTTATGTTACCGAGTCTTTGACAATCGCGGCACAATTCCTTTATCACAATATTTAAATTTGTTTTTAATAGTCATTAAACTTAATTTGCGTAAGATAAGATTCCAATTAAGTAGAATGATGTATTTTTAATTGAATAAGGTTTAATTAAGAATGTAGGTACTTATAACGGGCCAAAAAGGTACTTGTCTGAAGATACGACAGTTTTATAATTAATTAGAAAAGATGACATCGTATTAACGCTTTTATTAATGTACTTCAGTTTTCAAATTATAAAGTTTTGGTAACTTCACACTGTCTTCAGTCTATTTTGGATAAGGTAGGGTACTCACGTGCGGGCGTTATTGAAGTATATTCATGAAGGGTGGATACTTCCATCGATTCCTGTTCAATTAGAGTGATTTAATTATCACGCCCGCATCGGGTAGACATAATGTGAATCTACCTTTATGAAGGGACGTTTCATTTATTAATTTTCCTTAGACTATCCGATATTATTAATGGGAAG
This sequence comes from Ochropleura leucogaster, assembly GCA_958449745.1. Lineage (NCBI taxonomy): Eukaryota > Metazoa > Arthropoda > Insecta > Lepidoptera > Noctuidae > Ochropleura > Ochropleura leucogaster. The sequence goes on from OY288212.1 coordinate 10,776,018, forward strand.
TTCTCTCGGTATCACTTGTTAGAGGCGATATCTTAGTGTAGACTCTCGAGACAACACGCAATCTTACTTGTTTTGTTTGCGAGTTTACTCGAAACTTTGTTTCATAAAAATGTAGAACATCAAACTATAACATGCTAATTAGTAAAAAAAGCTCGTAAATCCGCCAGCCAAAATTGAGTTCCATAAATAATGTCTCTTCTGGGCTCAACTTTAGTTTAAAACAATGTTTTCTCAACAACGTGAAATTTTTATCACACAGTTTCCAAGAAGAGTGTAATTGGAATATTTCATAAATTAATCGGATTGAAAAAGTTTTCAAGTGAATAAGTTTAGCTGGCGACACCAGAGGATTTCGACAAGTTGGGTTTTCTACGGGGTTGAATTTTCATTGGGTTTCTGACAGGGCACCATTCTTTGAATTAATAATAAAGGACCTTGGCGTTCCTTTGACGTTACTTCTTTTAATTAAAATAATTATACAGCACTTAGAAATTAGACATGACTCATTCACTTCTGCTATATAATTTTCTGTTGCTGTTGTGACGATAAACTAACTATAAAAAATGCCGACAGCAAACCAGCATTTTAAATTAAGAATTATGTTCTAAACGGTACCAACCAATTTCTTTTCAGCCTAAACAAAGTAACAATAAAACAGTAATTAGTGATGAAATAAAAGACAGCAAACTAACAGCTTTTTAATCCATGTATTTTCTTAGGAAAACTGCAATCTCATTACTCCGCTGAGCTCCGCTTTCGCATTGCACTAACATCCTTTTGAGGAAAATTTGCATAGTTATAGCACTCACCCTTATATTAATAGAACCACGTAATGAAACCTCATTGTTCCTCATATGAAACAATAGTAATTTATTAAATCCCGCAGCTACTTCTTCAGTAATGAGATAATCTACAGCAAGTTCCCACTCATCTTAATAATTGGTTTATTGCGTATGGCAATCTTATCGCGAAAATGTGGGTGGAAACTGAACTTTTGTGTGTGTATTAATATATTTTTTTACATGAACATTTTCAGAACAACTATCACTTAGTGGGGAAGTTTCAGACGAAAATCACGCTGAGTAAATTATACACTTACATCTTTTATGCAAATGATAACCTTGTCCCGAAAAAAGGCAACTTTCTTTTTGAAGTGCTAAAGATGTGACGTTCCGTACACATATTTATTTAAAACTGATTAATAGTACAAGAATTACTAAACAGTTACAGTAAGAATCTACAGAGAACGAGTAACGTGTGCGTGGTTAGATTCAATTCTAGATCACTAGACATCAAATACCAGACGTACAGAAACCAAATTATTATGAATCTTAAGCAATTGTCTGGTATTAAACCACTCGTTTCAATTGCCAATAATTCTCAAACATAATAAGTTACGTATACTTCACAGTCGTTAAACAATTCCTTGGGACACACACACCTATTTGAAAACTGTACGTCTCTCTAATAGGCTCCATAAATAATACGCTTTGCATAGTGTGCGGGCCTATGGATACCGACTATTAAACCCTAATAATCTATTAGAAAACGAGCTAAGTTTTAAACAACCGTAAATCAATTTCGTTCCAAACCTCTAATTGAGTTGAGAGAGAACAATTCAGATGGAAGTTATCCGTTAAATGTAATTTCGCTTAAATCTAAATTGAATTTTTGCTACATATAGGATTAACCAGTGCCGAAACATTGGCTATTAAATAATGCACAAAACAGAAGGCCGTGAAAGCTGCTTTGATTCATTATGGAATATTAATTATCCGGAGTCTGAATTGTGTAAAGGAGCGTGATTTATTTTATAAAGATTATCTACAGGAGATTGCCCGGCAGAAAATGCGGAACTTAAGGGTATCCATTGTTTGTTCTGACATCCGGGATATAGATTTACGACTTCTTGTTTTTCTTTTGTTTATAATCACGCCAATCAACATAAATCATTGAACCAGAATATTACTAATCATTTATAAATTATCAGGTAAAAATGGTCAGATATCGCGTACAATAGAGAGGTTTAGACCGAGAAAGGGAAAACCTAATTATGAAAGGATATAAAAAAATAACAAACTTAAAAAAATCTGATAAACTGGTTTAATGATTTAATTGAAAGCACTCTACACTAAAACCAAAGTACTAAGACAGCAGAACTTAAGACAACAATGTAAAGTATTCCTTACTGGAAGTTTCAACTCATATCATCTCTAGAAGGAATTAGCTCAGCGAGCTTTACTCCAATGTTCCGCTCCATTGGCGCTCATGAAGACTTAAAGGTTGCCGCAAAATTATATCTTAGCAATATTTAGCTTTGAAAGTTTTTTAACAATTAAAACAGGTTTCGTATTGAAGTTTTGACGATACGAGTATGATCGGAACTAGAGCAAGTATGTCGTTGAAAGGATAAGATTTGAAAGGAAAACGATCTTTTTTAAATTTATTATTGGCGTGAACATACAAATTTCATAATGAAGGAAGCACTAAAAATAAAAGACTAGTGAGAAGTGAAGTGACTAGTGAGTCACCATAAATTTCCAAAAAATGGATACGTTCAACCCTGACTTTTTCCAGTGAGGCTAACTTTTATAGAGCCTCCCGTGGCTCCCACTAGCACGACCTGCCTCCACTGCTTATGAGACACCGATACTGATAAAATGGCGCTGTCAGTATCATTCATTTGTTACCTTCAAGGAAAAACGGTCATTATTCATCGGTTCCCTCAAATTATCTACTTGTCAAGTTCATTTAAACAACATTTTGAGCTACATCATTTTTTTCTCGGAGCTTTTACGTCATCATTGTTTACTTGTTTAAGTTAGATGAAATATTTAATAAACTAAAACACAAAATATATTTTGTGTCTTATTTTATTAAATATTCCACAATAAGAACCTCATTTTGATAATCTTTCTGAACCTTTCAACTGAGTAAAGCCTAATTTAATATGTAATGTGTATTACTTTCCTTTTTGTTTTATGAAACAACTTTCTAGCTAAAATTTTGAAGACATAATCAAGTTAAGTCATGCTTCACGGAATTTTATGAAAATGTTTACAATACTTACAAAGTTACGAGTTTACCAAGACGATGCCCATACGCAAACAGACACCAACATGCAAATATCTGCGAAACGTGAATGAGACACGAAGCTCAACAATACGGTATTTACCATTCAGAATAAATCACTTTACGAAAGTAAAGCAAATGTTTGTACTCCACCCTCCGTTTAAGACTACAAGAGAGAAAGAGCATTCATTCAACGGCCGATTACATAAATGTAAGTTAATACCTATATGCCGTCTTCACACCAAAACGAATCGTCGGGTTCCGAATGTTAACAGCCCGTAGAAAATGTATTAACAACTGCTTCCGCGTTTGAATGTCCCTTGTTTTTCATACACTTTTACATTCGGCGGGCTTATAAGCTTGGTGTGAACGCAGCCTAATGCACTACTTTTATCCCCTGAACGTAACAACGCACGTTAATGGAATTGTATGCTCCTGACCTATATAATAACTATCCCGCATATTTGAAACGCTTTTTTTTAGGGATAGGTAATTATCAAAGGAAGGGGAAGTTCCCCTGCTGTGGGCATAGTGGAAGGGAGTGTCAGATTTTTAAGGACTAAAATCCATCCATTTTACTTTTTGCTCTTAGTTTTCTGGGTCCGCGGTGTCTCTTTCGAACAACCCGCAACCCCGGCAGGTAGCGGAGCCTAATTTGCGGAAAATATGAAGTAGTTAAACGTTAGTAACGTTTATCTACTTAGATCAACATTTAATATTACTATACATATACATAATAAGCGAAAAAATCTATGCAAGAAACAAACACGGATAAGCCCGTGCTTAACTAAAATAAGTTTCAATAAGCAACATGTATCTCTTTCTTAATATTTAAAGTATGAAAAAGTCCCAAAAAAAGAATCAGCTATGTCAATTTCATCTATACGCTCGTCTTTAGATCAACGTCTCGAACTTACGTTAATACACACACTAATTTTAGAACATTGTAAAGGAAAGTTCCCAAACATTTGGGCCGTGGTGTGCCGAGATCATTCTACCTGTTGGATGTGGTTGGATCATTAAGTTAATACCCCCTTTCACTTGGCTTACGGGACCCCCCCGAGTGTTTGGGTGTTTACATGACGCATTTTTGTTCTCTGAATTTCCTCTTTTCTTCAAAAGATTTATTATCTTGTCTCAAGGACCGGTGAATAGGAGTTGAAGGGCTATTAGAGAGGAGAAAGATCTGCTAGGAGCACTCTACAAGTGTATACGACCTCTCATCTTGTGATAGGTATTACTTTGTAATCGGACATTTGAAATTCTGGACAGACGAGTTACTATTAAGCAAGTAGATACGTCTTTATTTACAAGGTAGACAAAACATATCTCAAGAGGATCAAGTAATGAAATGAACTACACATTTCAAATATAGCATTACCTACAAGCACGAATGGGTAAATAATTAATGAATCATTAAAAAATTACACTAATTTGAAAAGTTAAATGAAAACATAACCTCGAAAACAATATTTTGTATAGTTCGTGACTTACAAAATTTTTAATTAATACTTTACACTTTGTTTTTTCTTTAAATTATGGGGCAACCCTGGCTCTAGACTAACGGTTATCTCAATGAGAATACAATACATCCTTAATTAATCTTTATAGGTACCACACAGAAGCTACACTGAGCCATCACAAGGCACTCTCAGACGCTATGAATCCAGGTTTATGGCAGTTCCGTGTAATGTACGATACATTATGAACAAGAAAACATTAAATTCTATCGATTTTGTTCAACACATTCGTTGCTAATTATATTGCGTCTTATGGCAACTAAACAGTAAGCAACGAAGTACTAATAAAAGTGTAACGAGTTTCTTGATTACGGGATGATTATGCAGCGTTAATTTTATCATGATAGCTTTGAATTTCCTAGTTGTTTTTGGAAGAAACATAATGGCGAGGAGTGGGGCCCATTTTCAAAATGTATTAAAGACATATTATTATATGAATTAGAATTAATCACTACTCAAAACAAAAATGCATGATGACACAAATTTCCAAGTTAACGTTGTTTTCCACAATGCTATAAAGAACGCCTTATCGCATTATGGAACTGCAGTGCAAATGAGAGAACAAAGGTCGTTTATTTGGGTTTAGGCGGGGTTACGGGTTGATCGAAAGAGACCACGGCCCGGAAATAGAAAGAACATGTTTAGTAAGTGCAAGTCTGACCCTCCCCCTACTCTTCCCAGAGCAGGGGAAGTTATTTGATGATTTCCCATCCGCAAAAAAAGGATTAGGTGTGCAACGAATTATTAGTAATGATTATCGTCTATAATGAACTTTTCAAAAGAAAATGATAAGCAAAAAGCATCTACGTGTCACCGCAAATATGAGCTTGTAGCGAATTCATTGAACCTTTTATGTAAATCCAATGGATCGGTTGTATGTTTCCCTACGGGGCCACGTCACATAAAGGACGTAAAAGGAGTCCCCATATCTATACGGAAAACATCGCAAATGTCAGCAGTAAGGAATAACGCTAACTTGATGTTTATGGGTAAACTGACGGATGCTTTCCACGGTAAATAAATTGTGGCAAACATACTGGAGATGTTTACAGGAATGTGGGCTAAAGATCCATATCTGTCAATATTCCTTTGGCCAATAACGTGAAGTTTATTTTGTAGATAAATTATTTTCGAGTGAAATGGAGCAAAATCGGAGAAAGAAATCATCAAGGGAATGACAACATAATAACCAGTTTTTGCTAAAACTTCTTTTATAATTACAAAACTGACTTAAAAATCACGATTACTGACATAAATTGAGATGCCAATATTAAAAAAAAAACAAAATGGAAAAAGTTAATGTAGCCAGCAATAAATTTTAAAAACAACATCTAATATATGTCACTGTATAAAGAAGCTGGCTGTATAATAAAATAACAAAAGGACCCACGACATCAATCAGTAACATGATAATTCTGCAGTAGACAAATATTTTACCTAGTTGAGTAGTTACTCTGTGGTCTGTGGTGGCTGCACCGTTCATCCGCCCAGGCCGACCGAATCTCGCAATCAGTATCGAACGACGCGTTAATATCGAGAGTACGTTCATGAACTGTCCAGTTAACACGTTAATTAATTCACCAATTTTAGCCACTACTGTAAATAATGATGATGGAATTTTGAGAAATATTTTCCGTATTTTAATTATAAATTAGCAACATATTTATGTATGAATTGTTTTAACAGTGCACATATAGTGGTGTTCGTTCAATATTGAAGTTATGGTTTTAACTATCGATATTTTTACGTACAGAAGCAACACAATATTTTATTGTTGTTAACGTACAAATACATCCAGGTTTATTAAAATGCAATCATTTAATTCTGCTTTCAGAACATAATAAACTTTCTTGTATGATCGAATCTCTCGGTACTAACAGCTCTTTACCTATCTTGCACGAAAACTAGCTTGGAAATGGAAAGCGAAAATTTCTTATTTAATATTCTAACTTCAAGCCACTCTCAAGATGTTTTACTTAAATTTTAAACATATTTCAGCCTAGACGTCGTCAAAATGAGGTTGACCTTTAAACTGGTTAAAAGCTCTTATATCATCAAAAAGGTAAGTACAACTTTATGACACATTAATTGGCTATTTAGCTAATAATATAATTCTTAGAAGTATGCAGTTTGTCGCTACTACAAAAACATTTCAGAAAAAAGGGATGACACTGTATTTGGGTCCTATAAATCAGAAACATAGTACGTATTCGTTTTTGCAGTAGTGCATATTAATTGCAAACGATATGAAAATGTATTTTATTTTTTGGCTGTATATTTTGATACTGGACTATAATAATGTAACCCATCTGAAAAATTTCATTAAAAAAAATATTTGAGGTGTCAAGGGACACCCGGATGGAACGAAGTTCCTATAGAAATGAAAATATCTGGCTTGCTTTCTATAAGAGAGAGAGAGACAGACAGACAGACAGAGAAACATGCGACGCCGCACAGCTTACAATAGCTTACTATAGCAAAAAGTGTCGTGACAACTTTTCGTAAGAATTTTTTCCGTCTAGCCCACTTTCACAACGCGCGATAAGGAACTTTGTTCCAAAAAATAAATAGGCTCATCTGTTTACATTGCATTTATGACCATAACTGTGCAAAACTGTACATTTCCTTTTTCAAATTTTCGAAAAACGTCAATTACCAAATAAGTAGTGCTAACTGAGCACAACAGATAACATTTTATTACATAACCCTAAACTACTGAAACTTAAGTCTTTTCTACTCTGTGGTATACCTAGGGTTGTCACGTGAACCTTATGTGACCCAATAAAATTTTATTGATCTTAGGTCCCTCCTACCCAAAACTAAAGTCATTTAGCCTACGTTGTGGTTAATGCCACTGAGGAACTTTTATGAAAGTTGGTTACCGAGAAAATTTATCATCCTGTTTTACTACATTTCTGTTTCTGTTACTTTTAATTTGAAAATAATATCTACAAGTTGTCAAAAGAATATTAAATCTATAAATCATAAAATTGATGTATTTGATATTTTTTGTTATAATTTTATTTAAATCAACCCGAACACGTGCCTCGTCTATCCCAATTTTAGTTGCTATGTAAACCTTTGCGTACAATGAAAAGCCACAAATAATCCTCACAACGATCAAACTTCTCTAAATAAAACGACCACTCTATATCAGTAGCCGACAAGAGTTCTAAAATTGAGAATGACTATTTTGAAATGAAAATCAATATGAGCTAGATATAGCTGTCCAGACTTGTAATTTAAGTTAAAAACTTGATATTTGAATAGGTTATTAGACCCTGGACAACAAACTACATATCATTATTTAATACTAATATAACATCACGCCTGTAAAGTCCAAAAGGTTAGGCAGAGGTGTAACTATAGTCCGGGGTGGAGGGTTGTTCGAAAGAGATACCGCGGCCCCGGAACATAAAGGGCAAAGGTACATGGGTGAGTTTTAGTAGAAGTTATTTGATGATTTACCAACCCCAAAAAAAGTCTATCTATAGTACACCCAGAAAATTTTGTCAGTTACAGTTAACTCCCATGTAATAGGGGTGAGCCCATTGCCATCAACCGCGCACAAAACGTGACTATTTGGCCACTACTGAGAAATCCCTCATAGAAAAAACCGGGCAAGTGCGAGTCGGACCAATAAGGGTTCCGTTTTTTCCTTTTGGGTTACGGAACCCTACAAAGAAATAACACTTAACCCCACTCTAACGAATCCAAAGCAGTCGACTTGCGATAGCAAGACCAACGAAACAGTCAACATTATTTATCTAGTCTCTATCAAGGCCAAGTATTCAACTGATGTGAAATAACTTACTTGTAGCCTGAGGGCAACGAGATGCTTTCGACCATTATTTTGTCTAATATTATATTTTCTCTTCGTTATTGAACTGAAAATTCACTTGAAGATAACATAGTGCTCGTAAGTAAATAAATAAGAGAAGTCTTGCGTAATAATTCGGAAGTCAAGCTTCAATTTACTAAGACACGGTGAAGGTAGATACAGATATCATTTGTTTTTAGGCAATACCTCAAAAGGTAACGAATCGGAATCTTTATAGGATTAATGTGTTGTCCGTCTGTCTGTTTATCTGTAAAAAGCTTTTATCTCGGTAACGCGTGCAGGTATCTAGTTGAAATTAAAACCATGTTCTCAAAAATCTGTAGTCCCTTAGAGCTGTGAAAAAACCACCCTCTAAGTATATGCAGTCAAAAGACGTGACCATGTGTCCATAATATTTAGTGGGCGAGCCTACTTCCAGGATATCCCAATAAAAACTGCATCATCACGAGTTATGTTGAAACACAAGCCATTTCAATTAGGAAAGAAAACAATTACATTTAAAATAAAATAAAACAGTATAGAAATACCAACTCTAAAGACCGTTCGTTAAGTCGAGGAGGCTCTTCAATAGTGGACATTAACTTTTATGTCCTGTAATTAAAAAGTTAAGACCTTCACGCTCGTTTTCCTTTTAATAAATACTTGAACTGTGTTACAGCTTTGTTGCCTATTCTTAGAAGCAACATTTAAGTAACATTGGGCCCTACTCAGCCGTCATAATTAGAGGAATAATTATTATTGTTTCAAGTAATTTAATTAAGTAGTCATTATTCAGTAAAGGAAATATTAATTTGGACAGTAGCTGTTCATGTATTTTATTATCTACGTCAAAATTAATGCTTTGAAAGCTAAGTTTGAATAGTACGGACTCTGTAGTTCACGCTCAAGTATAATTACTTTATGCCGCGAGTGTGTTTGAAATGTAAGTGAGTTTCAAAATGTAAAGCAGAAATGAGAACTACATTTATATACGTATATTGGAGTGTCATGCTGATAGACAGCCGCTAAGTTTCGAGTACTTTGGAACTAAACGTCTTGAAAGCATCTCTCGAAATTTATAGCATCCTAGTACTCCTTAGTCACATTGTCAAAGCTTCTCTTGGAAACGCGTAGGAATCCGTGCCGCGTATTTTTATGTTATACTTCAGGTTATTGAAGCTTCCAAGGTGGGTATCGATTTTCAATATTTTGATAAGAAAGCTCTCTGAACCCGAGGTGACACAGGGGAAAATAACGCATGTATTTTTCTTCACTATGTACATTTTTGTATGGTATAAATGTCCTAAAGTATGTATTGTTGGTGCTTGTTAATATGTGAGTGAAATTAAGAACTAGTCTTAAAAACATTAGTACGACAAGAATAGTAAAATTTTATTGAAAATAATATGTATATTAGACTTACGAGAAAAACAAGGAGTGACAGCATTGTGTTTAATCAAACAAAAGGCTTAAACACACTAAGCTAAGGCTGGCGTTTTAATCAACTTCAACTCTTCATTAATGGCTTTTGTGAAAGAGACACCACAATTTCGCCAATATCACGTGCAAAATATCGAGACCCTCAAACGCTAGAGAGTATTTTGCGAGTTTTAGCAGTATCATAGAAAAATAAAATTATTTCATTGCAGACGCAGATTGTCACTTCATGAAAGAAGTGATTTAATCAGTTTAGTTTTATCCAGCTTTAAATTTGACATTTTGACAGAATTCTATGGACACTCTGTCAAAACGCCTCATTTACCTACTCTTTACGTAAAAGTTTTCTAATAATTATAAATTCGGGCCTTGATCTACTATTAGGTATTACGACATACCTACTAAAAGTAAAAGTATTATAGAACTGAAGGTTTTGTTAGTTGGACGCGCAAATCTCAGAAACAGGAACTCGACATCTTCCTGCCCTTCCTCATTCTATTTACATTCACATTTACAAAATACTCCCTCTTATTTTTTCTATACAACAGACGCAACTTTAAAACTTCCTTTAATATACTCATTCCTTACTTTATCTGTAGTTCAAGTTGTTGTTCGAACAAATATTAAGTGTTGGATAGTCCATTTATCGTGCAACTGTAATACAGCCCTATAGGGCTGTATAACATCACGCTACGATCCTTAAGGGCCGAATGTGTAAAACCGCTGAGCATAGTAAAAAAATGAGTTCAGAACAACAGAATCGTTTTTGAATGCAAGCTCTGACAGCTGCGTGAAAAGCCTTTTCAAAGTCAGCAAGCGCATATAAACTGTGTTTGGGTCATATTAGCATTGCAAACCTATTTGCCGTATGACTATTCAACACTGAAATGTTCCAGCGATTCAATATAGCGCATAAAATGAACTCAGCCGTTTTATTTTATACCATTTCATTGAAATACAGAGCAGTCCCAATGGAAATAGTTAATTTGAATATTATTCTCTCTTTTGTTATGTAGTACAAGATTTTTGTTGGTTACAAATTTTATTTACGAAATCGATATTTTATTATTATGATACATGTGAAAAAAGCGCAGAAGGGATACGTTTAGAATAAACTTTGTTTATTTATCTGTCATAGCTATCTTTGTTAAATTAATGACATGTTGCGAGTAAATCGATACCGCGGCCCCGAAATACAAAAGGTAAAAGACGAAACAAGGATGAGTTTTAGTTAGTAAAAGTCTAACACTCCTTTCCGCTTTTCCTAGAATGGTAAAAGTAATTTGATTAATGCAAAATATCAAAACGACAAATACTCGTGTGGTGTTTCAGACCAAGATACTTAAAAACTTTTTATAGCTTTGGGTAATTCATTTTTGTTTTTGTTTTAACCAACATATTGATCAGATGATCGCGTCAGGTCCTAGAAAGTTTTTTTTTTGGGAGTTGTACCTACTTATAAACAAAAGTGGTTCAGTTTTATTGTCCGAAAGACCACACGAGAGGTTCTGCTTTTATTATCCTTGTTTATTTCACGAAATAACTTCAAAATATAAATTACTAGCTTTTGCCCGCGGCTTCGCTCGCGTTAATTTCGGTATAACACAGTACCTGCTACCTACAGTTTTTGCCCTGTCCTTATTGATTTGTAATAGCAACGTAAAGTTTTCCCTTTTCTTCCCTCTTTCTCACTTTCTTACTCATTTTTTTTAATTGCCTATATCCGTCTATCCGTCCTGGTTCCCAACTGTCTCTGTACAAAAATTCATCAAAATCGGTTCAGCCATAAAAGCGTGAAGAGGTAACAAACAAACAAACTCACTTTCGCTTTTAGGTAAGGATTACGTCACTTCACCAATAAGTAAATTATTGAAACCCTATATTTATATACCTAGGTATACCAATTCTATATGTATATTGACATTCCAATCAAAATTTCCCAAGCATCGAAGGCAGGTCAAGGCGACACATTTCAGATAGCAAACAGTATCCTAAATAAATAAGTGCGCACATTAAATCTAGAAAATATGTTTGTATATGTTTACACGCACATCCTTTATGAAAACAAGCTACTTGTTTATTTATACTGACGTTAACAGTGTCTGTGGAAGTACTGTTACAAGTGAAGTTAACTTGTGAGTTGATCCGAATAGTATTTGAACCTTTTTGTCTAGTTCCTTCAACAGATATTTTTTATCTATCATAGCTTTCAATAAAGTCTATAGCTTTCAATAGTTATTATCTAATGTACAACTTTCAGACCAAGTCGATGATGTCAAAAAACTTGTGAACACAAAAAAGCAAGAAAAAACATACAATAAGTTGTGAATATTTACGTGCTACGCGTGTGCTACGAAATTCGTAGCGATGTTCACCAAGTATTTGTACTACAAGATTTTTTTTATCAAATTGAACAAAAAATTAAGAACAGTCTAGCTTTAATTAGCTACAAGCTAGACTGACAACTTAGACTTCAGCCAATGACTTACTGATATTACTATGGAGGATCTAATACTAAACTTGAGGGAGATCGACATAGACGTGGACAGCGCGGCCACTCCAAGCCCACGCCATAGCAATTGCTGACACAATACACCAATTGTCCTCACACTCCCGTTACAAGGACATTAAGCAATTAAACATATGTCAACTGTCCCTAATTGCTGCAAGTAATTAATTCCAAATCTCATACAACACAGTTATGCAATCAATGTTGATCACAACTTGCTTGTAAACAAGTAATCCGTAGCTTAGGACCGAGGTACAGTTAACTTGAACTAGTTTCTAGAAACTTGTCTAGCTGTGATAGAAGTAATAAATTGCAATCACAAGGCCTAGTAAGATATGGTAGGACATTAATAAACTGTGTTTGCTAATTAAGTTTAATATGGTCTATTAATCAGATGGACTATTAAGGGATTACAGTAGTTTCAGTTATGGTTTCGGGCACTTTAAACGTATTAAGTCATATAATTTTAATAGTTTATGTGTATTGTTATTAAGGGTACCGCGTTTAATGAGTTTTATTGACGTTTTCCTCTATAAAGGGATCTTGTAGCGTTTGCGTTCCTGAATTTATGTATAAAGCAACTAGGAGCTCAGTCAAGTAAATGAACCAAAGCTTCTTTGTTTCGCAAAGCGGTTAGTTGACTCTTCACGTGACCTTTATTTTGGCCAAAGAATCAGCATTGCCATCCACCGTGGCAATGCTGCCAGCCTTCTGGGCACTTTTCCCATTGACAGCAATGTAGATGAATCTTTGAGGCCCTGTAATTGTTTTCCCCTTTTTGTTAATTATACAAATTTTAGTTAGTTACACTTAATTATTATAATAGATTGTATGATTCATATATTGATCTATTTAATAATTAAGCTTTTATCATTACAACCATTGTAGGTTATTACGACAGTGTTAAGTATATTTCCCGAGCATATTTACTTAAAATCACTTCGGTACGGACTTCAAAAGAAAAAGATACAAAGTCGATTGACTCCGCATATAAAAATGTACCTACCAACTGCGGAGTAAATATTGAATAGAAACGCAATAGTCTCTACTTGTTCCTTGACCCAAACAACACAAAAAAAACCTTACAAAACTAGTGAAAACTCCACTAGTTGACAACCCTAGTATAAAAGTTTCAGGTCTGTTTTGAAGAGCTTTGTAATGGTTTCTTGGCCAATAGGGGTAAAGAAAGAAAGGTGGAGAGCCAATGACGGATCGTCTCTTCCGTTTGTGTAGTAGTGGTATATGAATAGTGAGCACTTTAGGGTTACTGCACGTCCAGGTAGGAAGATTGTACGTGTGTTTACGAGACGCTAAAAGGCGCTTCTTCAAGATTTCAGCTCCGCAAAAATCTCTATTATTCAAGAAAATAAGCAAGCAAAATTGGATCTTATGTATGCACATATGTGTGAGATAACCTCTCTGGACAATACACAACTATTTTGATCTGAAACTTATTTTTAGAATGACCAAGGTTGACCACATCGCAAAATGGATTTGACGGCCTACAGTTGGAGCCGTGGTCAAACGATTGGCTTCGAATTGAGTAAATGTTTGTATGGCCTACAGATAGTTTGTTCGTTATTCCTGATTGGGTTGTTTGTGCATGTTATATTATAAGATTATCCGTGCACCCTACTGGTACAAGAGCAATTTATAATGTGAGAGTCAGTATACATTAAAACACCAATTAGGAGATAGGTGTAACTATATAAATCCTACCTACTGGAGGTAGGATTTATATATTTCCAAAGTTATAATTGTGTAGATGAGTTGCATTTTATTTGACATATTTAGAATTCATATGTGTAAAATCTCAGCGATATCCCGTGGGAATCGTTATGAAAAAGGTCTTACAAAAATAGAAAATGTGTTCATTCAAAATAGATAACAAATGGAAGGAGGTTGAGTATGATGTTACGCATGTTATCAATCGAGTACTCCTTTTATTTTTGAAAGATTTTTGTTGTAAAATAATAAGACAAAGGGCAAGTCAAATTAGAAAAGCAGCTATGTATATGAAAACATGTTGAAAAATATCCTATGCAACTTCCGGGATCTACACAAGCACCTACTTATATAAAAACTCTTATACAGAATGCTTCTTAACCTGTGTACGTCACAGAAATAAAAAGTATCTACAGATAGATAATATTCATCAGTCAGGCATAAAACTAATATTTCTAAACATCCCAAACTTTTGTTAGTCATCTTTAAATAAAATAGACGACAAAATTGGGCACCAGCTGTTAATGCTCCCACGCAATTCGTCCAAGTGTACATTTCAGGCTGTAAATAACCATACCGCTTTTGTCGTTACAAAGTTGGACAAGAAGGTACTTGGTTTATGTTCTAATTAGTAATTTATTATGAAAAGGTATTGTTGAACTTGAAATCTCGTGAAGGTTGCTTCTGGTAAGAATCGTTCTCATTTGAAATGACTTTGCGTACTATATATATTTTTTTTATGACTCCTTTGTATACCATATTTTTCGTTTAACACAAATAAATAATAAGTAAAGTCGCGTATTTGTGTTGTCAGTGTAAATACGTTTTTCAGGTCAACTATTGCTGTGGTTAGTAATTTAATTCAGTCGCAAATTGTTCAAAGGGTTGTTTAAATAAGAGACCTAAAGTGTCTCTAAGTTCGTCATCAAAGAACTGTAGGTCTTCTTACTCCACTTCAAAGTCTTCAACAACTTAGCAAATAGTTTCTTCTCGATTGAAATTGTCTAGAAAACCTCTTTGGAACGTGATATGAAATCCTCATACAAACCGCAGCCATAAGTTGCGGCTAGCAATATAAAAATATCAGGTTTACTACGTATGTTACTTACTTAGGCATAACTTCTGAACAATTTATTTGCGGCCAATATAAGGGTTATTTCATATTTCCACACCGTGGGAAAATGACGTATGCTACTAAACGGTTAACTGAAAAAGTTATAGTAAGCATGCTACTAAAAGTAAAAACATATTCGGAAGTCGATTGAAAAACCATTATGAGATGTAAATACATATTTCACGATCAAAAACATCCTTGTTAATAAGTCGGTTCAAAAATGTACTCAACTAATTGACTCTATGCTTTCAAGTAGTAACATATGGCTACAAAATGAATAATCTCATTGACCTACCGCAACATCACAGTAACTTGAACTCAAGAGTTCAAACGAAATAAAAACAGTTCGAACAAAGCCGACCCTTATTGTGTAAAAAACACAGGTACCCGCAAAACATCACCCAAACACGACTTAAGTTATACCGTATACTTACAAGTTTCAGCTATTTACATTGTACTATCAACTAATTTTATTTACAAAGTAAATATCGATGAAATTAAATACTTTCTACCCAGTGGACCCCACGAATTTAATTTGAAAAGATTTATTAACGAAAATCGTTTATCAATAAATAACTTCTTCAAAGTGAAATTAATAAGAAAAACGAAGCTAAAAGCTCTTTTGAAATAATAGTCAAGGTTTCCAGCCAATTGTAAACACACGCATAATCCAAATAACATAAAATGTCTTTGAAAATAAAACTTCACTAAAATACACGGGTGTATCGGAAGAGGCCGTACTGCGGCATCGCGGGGAGCGCACGACCACCCCTCACCAAGGGCTCGAAGCTACTGAACTGACGCAGACGGACACGCCGGAGGACGACGACAGAATGAAAGCTAGTGTGCACCCCCCATCCCTCTTCCCCAACACCTCATTCCAAAAAATGCACACATTAAAAGAGAAAAAGCCCAGCAAAGAATGTAAACAACGTTGCACGTTCCTTAATTACTTGTGCCTTAGATTTGGGCCTTTGTTTATGTACGAGAGTAAACGAGGCCGCGAGCCGGAATGCGCTACCTGTATTGTTCTGTAGCACTTGTTGGAATTCATTTATCTCTACCCCCGTAATAATCTTCCGTGTTCTTAGCATTTTGTGTTAGCAGCACCGAGATAATTAAATGTTGTTCATCATAATATCTCAGCCTCAAAAATATTGTTACTTAGTTCGCGTATACATTCAAAGTTGTTGGTGTTGCAGCTGACAGTTCGGTCGGGAATAGAAACCCTGTGTCCAATATTTCGAGTCAAACATTTACTTTAGCAGTGAAGAGTTAACACCGGTACACGAAGCGATGTATCGTTTAAAATAAAAATAGTCGTCATACAGTTGTTTCACTAAAAGGTTTTTTCACTGAATGCATTAACTATTTTTAAGAAACAAAACTTCTGAATTACCTTCTAAAGTGCATTTTCGTTGAGCGTCGATTTCCAATATAATTCTCCGGTTTTCGTGCGACTGCTGTAGGCGTTCAACTTCGCACTGAATACTGAATTCATATGACACTGAATCGGCTATAGGAGAAACGAAAGGAAGTTTTTGATATCTGTTTGAATAATAAGCACCGTTGAGGAGTTATTGGAATTTGTTTGTCATTTTTACGCAGACGTAGGTTTGGCCAAAGCAACCAGTGTTATGACACCGAACAACCTTTGACTAAGCGGAACAGATAGAATTAATCATAACATAAGAGTTTATTTAATGGTTAATTCTGTGTTTTTTATTTATTTCATTACGTAAGGAGCATTAAGTAATGAAATCACACGAATAATTGAAATTGTAATCAGAAGATAAAAGCATGCAATTGAATTATAGAGTGTCCGTAGATCTGACCGTCGTCGTCTGCAAAAAGAATTACGAATCTGTGAGTTGACGTTGAAATGGAGCGAATTCATTGGAGACCGACAATCTAGAGGTGTCCCACTTTGTGCAAACTCTGAATGGAAGAGTAGCGAGTGACGAGAGCCCACACCTGACCGTAAATCAGATACCTCGGCCGCGAAGGCAGAACGGAATAACAACCGTAACCTCTCAAGCAAAAGGTCTAATATCATTTAAATAACTCTAGACTTTGTATCTTTCATACGGTCGAGAATGTGCTATTGAGAAAAGGGCGCTCCCAGATAAGGGCTTTATCGATGCATAAAATATGTTATTATGAAGTTGGTCGGCGTCCTCGAAGACGCGCCCGCGCCGCCCAAAAAGAAGTATGCCTTTATTCATCGAGGTATTTGTGGCACCTCTTTATTTGCACCTGTCGTAAATTTGCGACCTTCCAGCGGCATATTTATGTGACAGATCGCGTGAGTGGATTACATCAACACTGCCTTACGGGATTCATTTTACTGTTAGCGTTTAAATTATTTTCATATCATTTAAATAAGTTAAGTTTGCCCCACTGCGTGGGTGTAACAGAATTCCAGAATATAGAAAACGAGGGTTAACAATAATAGAATAAGGTTGTGTATCTAATGTATACTGTAACGATTATCTAGAAACAATATTTCGCGTGATCGTAGACTAAAGACTTTGGAACACAGAAAACGTTTTTTTTTTAACAAAAACTCACAACGTGTTTCCTATCAAGTTCAAAGATGAGTTTTTGAAATGGTCTCTGAAGATTGAGCAATTTAACGTTATTAATTCTGACACGAGATTTGTTGCGAGATAAACCAAAGCACTTAACCGGTGCAGCGGGCTCCCAATTTAGTGGAACTGTTGAATGCGATTGTCTGAGATGAAAATGTTAGTTAAAAGGTTTTAGTATTAGTTTGAGTAACAGCTATTAAAACATTTCTGCACGTTTTCTTCTAATTAGGGTTAGAAATGTTATGGTAGCTGGCAAATGAAACTTTTGAACAAGTTTGTCTAAATATTGTGGCTTGATTTCTGATTAACTATTTAGATAACCCTAACATGTTTCGGGTTTGGCATGGTAATTATGAAAATATTACCATTAGAGTTCATAAATCATGTTTACCAAAAGCTTTTCATTTTGATAAAACCTTTTATTTTTATTGATGTTTTAGCAATCAGGATTACGAGTGCTGATGAATTTCTGTTTTGTTATTTCTTGGGTTCCGTGGCTTAAAAAAAAACAGAACACTTATTAGATCACTTCGTTGCCCGTCTGTCCGTCAAGACCCTTTATCTCGGGAAAGTGTAGAAGTATCGAGTTGAAATTAAAACTATATATGTACTCAACCATGTGGTTCTTTTGAATTATGTGTGAAGTCAACCCTCTAAGTCTATTCAATGAAAGATATGGCTGTTTATGTAGCAAGTTTGTTCAGAACTTTGTCCGTCGGTGCGCGAGTCCTGACTGGTTTTTTTTTAAAAACCAATCGTAACGTAATCCGAATACCGAACTTACCCCCGAATACTGAAACGTCACTCAAAATGTGAGGGCTGCTTAACATTTGAGCAGCTCTTAAACTTTAGATTTTGTATGGTCAAACGTCACTTCTGAGTCTCTGTTAAACTTAAGTGGGACTTAAATTTTGAGTGACGTTGCAGCCGAATACTGCAACGTCACTCAAAATTTCAATTAAATATATATCTGTCAGTCAAGTGTCCGCGATCAGTCTGCAATCTAGTCTGGTTGGTTTGGATGTATCTTAACGTGAGGTTTTGTAGAATAATCGAAATGACATCGAAAGTTCAATACAAGCGAAAGGTAATTTAGAAAATGGAATTTATAGTTGCTCCATAGTTTGGAAGTTTGTCACAAGTATGGTATTCATGCCACTACGTCTGCCACCATGTGGCTTGCCGCCAAGAATGTGGGCTGCAGTAAGTCGCCGTTTATAGTATACTTTATATAGTGTTGGATAAGGCCTAGGATAGCCTGCGATGGTTTGTAGTCGCGTCATAGACAGCTGATGTATGAAAACTGATTTGTTGAATTGTGTTGTTAGTGAATCTGAGATGTAGGAATTTGATTTAACGGTGATTAGTTGGGTTTTGTTTAAACTGTCTCTTTGTTATATATTTTTTATTAAATAATCCAATATTAATTAAATAGTCTACTAAGTTACTAAATTATTCAATTAATAATTTAGTAACTTAGTAGACTATTTAATTAATATTGGATACATAACCAAAGTCAAAGAATAACTGACGAATTCGTCGATTATAATACAAAAAAATTGTTGTAATACGCCATTTTGTTTGCACCTACTTATTTGTTTTCTTGAAAACGTAACGAATCCAGCAACAAATCCATTTCTGATGTTTTATTAAAATATAACAAAAGATGAAACACAAACAGTTTGAATACAACACTGATTTACTTCCAGTGAGAAAGCAAAAATAAATAAAATGATGTTGTTCACATCATTTTATTTATTTTGCTCATTAATATTTATCTTTAAACACATGTGCAAATAAAACTATAGAACATCATCTGATTATGATTAAAATAATAAAACGAACTGGCTATGAGATAACTATATAATATTTGTCTTTTTACTTTCAATAAGGCTACCCGGAGTATATTATAATTATATATGAATACTAATTTTGAATGTAGTAGTATTAAACCTAAACTAATTATTTCTAAGTGAAAGAGGAAGGTCGGCTAAAAAAACATAAACTACAAGATTGTCAGATATGAACATTTTCCAAGTTTTGCGGTAAAATGGATGGGACTCACTAATGGAAAGCTTAGTGCATACAATATCACGAGGGAGGCTAAATCCAATGTCATAGTAAGAATTCTCTTCTTAAAATTACCAGATACCTTAATTAATATTCCCGCACTAACCTTCTGTTAACTTCTGGTTCAACCTTGTAAATATTGTAATAGTTTTAGTTTACGAGTTAAATGTTTGACAGCAGTTCACTATTGAACTAGTTTAGCAAAACATCACTGGTAACCCAGTGATGTTTTGCTAAACTACCGACCAGTTAATTTACATAAATAATGCAAATTAAGAGCTTTGGCAAACAATAAATGCAAGTAATGAAGTGGCACAAACTATATTATAAGCAGTATCTATAGTCAAGTTAATATTAACTACTTGAGTTTAAGTAATTATAAATGCAATATGCAAGAATTTTAACGAAATGAATGAACTTTTGATAGTTCTGTTCTTCAAACAATTAATAAACTACAGAATAAAAATATATTTTATATAAAGACTTTTACTAATACAAATACACTTTGACTTGTTTATAAACACGGCCATAAATACATGCTACATAATACAGATACACACATGTACACTGTATACATTTTAATAGCAATCAAATCGAGTCAGTCTCAGATAATGTTAATGTTTTTGTCTATGTAAATTCTTTGTGTAATTACGCCAATAGTAATATTTAATTTGATAATTTTACGTTTATGTACCTACATACTGTAATGCATAAAGCTACCTTTTATAAAATCTTTACTAATATTATAAAAGCGAAAGTGAGTTTGTTTGTTACCTCTTCATGCTATAATGGCCAAACCGATTTTGATGAATTTTAATACAGAGATAGTTTCCCAACTATCTCTGTATTAAAATTCATCAAAATCGGTTTAGCTCGTATCATAGGCTTTTTTAAAAAGAAAACTTAACGTTGTTATTACAAATCAATAAGGCGCAAGGGCAAAAACTGCAGGTAGCAGGTACCTGCAAATCAGGGAAGGGGAACTGTGTTACCCCGAATTTAAAGCGAGAAAAGCCGCGGGCAAAAGCTAGTGAATATTATCTAACTATATTATCATTCCAGCCAAAAAGAGAATGAAAGATATAAAACTCCCAATAACATAACAGAAGTCTGTATTTCCTTTTTGAGATTAATAATTATTTACAAATTAACTTAATTCACACTCCATTTACAACGTCAATAAAATTAAAATCATGATTCAAATTAATCGCAAAATGAACTCTAATCAGATTCAAATCCGTCCGTCTTCCGAGTCCTTTCAAGATCAACATAAACACAACACATGCAATGTTTACGCAACACGTTGACACGTTAGGGATAATTCGTCGACGTCAAAAGGGCGTCAGGGGTAGGGTTACCATTGAAACATTTGAAAAATGTCGGGCATTTTACTTTTGAATCTTTCTTTTTCGTTTGCTCATCCTTTCGCTGAATAGGCGAGATTCATAAAATAAAAATAAAATAAATAAAATAAAATAAGCCTTTATTGCTGTTAGTTTTCCTATACAGTTGTTTCGCTGAACTATTTCGCTAAACTTAACTACTTCTTATTACTATAATAAACATCAGCGATCGGATCTGTTTCTGTGACAGCTTGTCCTACGACATAGGCCTCCTCCAAAGATTTCCAAGACTCTCGATCTCTAGCTATGCGGGTCCATTCTGACCCCGCGACTTGTTTGATGTCGTCCTCCCAGCGTTTGCGCTGTCTCCCTTTATTTCTTTTATTGCCCCTTGGGTACCACTCTGTTGTTGTTTTGGTTCACTTTTCATTGGTTTCCCTTAACATATGTCCTGTCCATCGCCACTTTAGTGTTTTGCACACCCTGAGTGCATTTTTGAATTTCGTTTTATTTCTAATCTTTTCCAAATTAACCTTATCCTTTATTTTCACTCCAACTACACTCCGTTCTATGCTGTTCTGGCAGACTTTTATTTTGTTAGCTAGTTGTTGAGTTAGGGCCCATGTTTGGCATCCATATGTTAAGCAAGGGAGTATGCACATATTGTATACAGTTCTTTTACTTTTTAGTGACATATCTTTGTTTTTCATTATTTCACTAAGACTCCAAAACTTATTCCACGTATTTCTTATCCTTCTGTCTATTTCTTTGCGCATATTGTTAGTAGGTGATATCAACTGTCCCAGGTAGATATATTCGTTTACATATTCAATCTGTTCATTATTTACTCTAATTGTATTCAAACTTGAGGATTGGGCGTTAGTCATTATTTTTGTTTTTGATAAATTCATCTTTAGGCCTGCTTTTTCACTTCTATCTGATAACTGTTGCAGCATGCTTTCTAAACTATTAGGGTTTTCTGAAAAGAGTACCAAATCATCAGCAAAGCGTAGATGGCTAAGTTTTTCGCCGTTTATGTTGATACCTAGATTCTCCCACTCCAGGCTCCTAACAATCATCTCCAGTACTGCAGAGAATAATTTGGGTGAGATGGGGTCCCCCTGGCGTACTCCTCTTTGGACATTAAATTGTTCTCCCGTGGTTTCCAGCTTCACTTGGGCTGTGCTTCCTGAGTATATAGTTTGAAGAGTTTTGATGTATATCGTTTGTATACCTTGGCATCTTAATGCTTCCCATATGCACTCATGTTCTATAGTGTCAAAAGCCTTCTGAAAGTCAACAAACCCTATGTAGTAGATTTGGTTGTATTCTTGGTATTTTTGAAGTACTTGTCTAAGAGCATGTATGTGGTCAATTGTTGAAAACTTGCTCCGGAAACCTGCTTGCTCTTTTGGTTGGTTTTCATCAAGAGTGCTTGCGATACGGGAGAGAATTATTTTGGAAAACACTTTGTAGACATTGGACATTAAACTTATAGGTCTGTAATTACTAATTTCACCTTTGTCTCCTTTTTTGTGTAACAGTATTATGGTTGATTTCATCCAATCATTAGGTATATTTCCGGATGCTAGAATTTCATTAAATATGTTTACCAGTGCGGGAGCTATAACAGGTAATGTAACTTTTAGTAGTTCATTTGTTACTTGGTCTGAACCTGGAGCTTTGTCTAGTTTTTGTGAGTTTATAGCCTTTATTATTTCTTCATTCAATATGGGTGGTACTGGTTCCATGTCCGGCTCAGAGTCCGGTTCGATGGTATGTTCCATTTGTTTCTCTGATTTGCTTTTGTACAAATCTTTATAATAGTCTGTGGCAATTTTAAGTATTTTATGTCTCTTACTAGTACTTTGGTTATATCTATTCTTAAGGTTAGGCAGCCAATTGTGTTTTTCCTTTAATTCTTTGAAAGCTTTCTTTAGTCCTCCCGTTCTTTCTATATGTTTTTGCAGTATATTTTGTCTTCTTGTCTTACAATCGTTTCTTATACTCAGGTTTATTTGTTTACTTAAGCTGCTTATTTTTTGTCTGCTTACTTTGCTTCCTTTACCTTCCTTTATTATTTCTTTTCGTTGCTCTAGCAGTTGCATAGACTCACTTGAGAGTACTTTCACTTTTACCTCTTTATTTATTTTGGCTGTTTCTGTTTTAAGTAGTTTCAATAGGTGTTCATATTTTTCTTGTGTCGTGATGTTTTGTTCTACACTGTCCATTGCAGTTTTTAAGTTATTTAAAAGCCTATTGTTGTTGCCGAGATAGGATAGACTGTTAATTTTGGTCTGAAGTCTTCTATTTCTTTTTACATGAGCCCCAGTTAGAGTTGCCCTTACCATACGATGGTCAGAATTGAAATTTAATTGATTAATTACTGAAACATTATTGACTACCTTGCTGTTGTTGGACAAAATGAAGTCTACCTCGTTTTTGTGCAGCCCATTTGGTGAAATCCAGGTCCATTTTCGTGATATATTCTTATTGTAGAAAGTATTTAGGATTTTTAATTTATTCTCGAGAGCCAGTGTGACCAGTCTTTCTCCGTTTTTACTTCTGTTTCCAAAGCTATGTCTTCCTATTGTATATTCTTCTCCTGGGTCACACAGGCCAACTTGTCCATTGAAATCCCCCATAACTATAATGTTTTTATGTGAATTTTGTATGGTGTTTTGTAAGTCGTTGTAGAATTTTTCAATTTTTTCTATATCTTGTTTTTTATTAGGTTCAGTTGGAGAATAAGCTTGAATAATTGACCAAGTTTTATCTTTTTCGTGGTATAATGGTAGTTTTATATTTAGGATAGCTATTCTTTCTGAGATACCTCTAATTTCTTCTATATATTGTATAAGTTCTTTTTTAATTATAAATCCAACACCATAAAGTCCTGGTGTTTCACCTTTGTAATGTAGAATAAATTTTTCGTGGTCTTCTATTCCTTCTCCTAGGCGTCTCATTTCGCTGATTCCTATTATGTCCCAGTTAACATTTTCTAGTGCCTGTTCTAATTCTAGGAGTTTTCCAGGTGTTCTTAAGGATCTCGTATTAAATGTAGATATGTGAATATTTGTAGTTTTTATTGGTTTAATATTTTCGACCTTTGGAGGGTCGTGGTCATTTTCTCCCACGAGATTCATATTTTGATGAAAATAATCTTTCTTTTTTTCAGATAAAAGACAGTATTTTTATTTGATGATTTAAATTATTTTGTTTTGTTTAGTCGAAAAATGTGGACAAGTAGAAATGTAGTTTTTGTTATGTTATTTAATATCTCCGTTAGTGTATTGAAAGTCGTTGTTTGATCAAAGGTCAGGTTAGGTTAAAGGAAGTAGTACCAAAACACCCAATTATCTGCGGTTTTATAATCTTGTATTAAACAAAAAAAAAAACTGGAAGGATGGTAACCCTCCGCGGAACGCAATGTTGTGAAAATGTAGGATCAGAGAATCCTAAAGATCAGCCTGTCCTCTAATGACCTGCAAACATGGGGATATCACACGCGATTTACGCAGAACGATTTACGAAGCGACCTTTACTCAGCTACCGCCCGTAATTGATAACGGATAGGTGTAGATAAGAGTGACCGTGTAACTTGGTAATGCTGGTCAGCTGACGTTGCTGAAGTAAAGGTAACTTAGGTTTTGGTCAGGGATTTAGGCTATTAGCGCAATGGACACTAAATGTAATGTATTTTCCTTGCTTTTGGCTATCTGAATTGCCATAATTAACTGGGCAGGTTAATAAGTTAGCTAGGTCGTGAAGGTATTTTCAGCTTCCACATATTTATGTGGGGGATAAGAATTAAGACAATGTTATTAAAAAAAACGAATAACATCGGTAAGTACCTACTATATCCGTTATTATAATTATGTACGTTTATATATACGTTCGTATAAGCCAAGTCACACAAGGTCAAAAGTCAAAACGTTTAAAATGGTTGCCTAATTTCTGTTCCCTAGATGAAATTAAAGCCAACTCCATAATAACATTAACCTATGATAATATTATGTTAACAAAATAACCAAAAAACTTGTATCTATTAAATTAAACTCAAATATAAATGGTACTCTCAGTAACTGTTCCTTTTTTCTTATAAATTTTCGGTTTTAGAGCTTTTAAAGTACTCTTGAGATATAACATTAAATACAACTTAATGGAATTAAAGATGAAGTGGACTTTTGGTATTGGTTACAAATTGACCCTTTAAAATCCAATAAAAATGGAAATATTCAGTAATATGGGAACAATAAGATAGAAGTGAGAAAGATGCAATAAAATTCCATGAAAGCCATAGTAATCACATAAAAGTTATGTTTGACCCCCGACGAGATAATGTACGAAGGCATTGACTTCCCACATCGCATTTTTTGTAGGGATCAACTTGCAAATGGCTTATTAACTTCGACTTTAAAATCACCATAAACTTTAAAACTACACTGTTATTCTCCAGGTTAATAAATACTTAACCATCTAAACAATGTTTGTAATCTAACAATTCGTTTAGCCACCATCAATCTTCTTAATAATTACGTTTGCAGACATGCAGAAACTTTTTTTTAGGTGGCAAAGACCTGACACAACCGGGCCATATTAGTTTGGCCCCGCCCCCGAAGGCTCACAAGTGTTTCCTTTGCCCATTTTTTGCTTTAAAAAGATAATAAGCAGATATTTTGGGCACACAAAAAATGCTTTTGAATTTGGCACCCGGCGTTCCAGAGAGTCCTATTGTTACTTCGATTTGGTTTCAAGCCGACCGCCAAAAGTGTTGAGACAGAAAGTTGACAATTCCGCAGATTGCCTATTGTTTTGCCTTAAATTTGGTGCTGAGAAATTTGTTTTCAGCGTCAGGAATTTTTAAAAATAATAGTAGGGTTCCATTATCCTTATAGATACAAATATATCTTTTGCAATAGATGTTAAAGAATAAAAATAGAATAAAAATCAAAATAGTTGGCAGGTCAAAAGGTCAGATTTGACGTTGATTGTGAGTTATCTGACAGATGCAGTCACATGAGGAAATTGTCCCCATGGGCTTTGTAATGATTTTTAACCAATGTATGGCGCAGAATCCTTTTTCCAAAACTATGGGTCTATTCTGGAAATGAAAACGGTGTTGAAATTTACTCTACTCTACGCTCTAAAAGCTTACTTAAATTTTAGGTAAGATAAACTAGTAATTAGCTTCTTTTCTTTTATCTCACAAAATTACTAACTGAAAGTGAAATTACTTCGTAATTTGGTTATTTCAGAAAGTTTTAGTGAGTAAAACGTATAGGAACGCTCAATTTAAACTTTGTCGACGAAAGTTTAATTTATGTTAGAATTACCGTAAAACACATGACGAAAGAGGACTTCTTCGACACATTCTTCCAAAATAAGTACGATCATATAAAAATACTTGTTACAAAAAAGTTTTGATAAAAACAGGTAACGCCTAACTGTACTTCAGTCGAAAAAATCTAAGGAATGTTAAAAATTGATGGTATGGTCCTTGACATACTTCCCTTATCAGCAAGTTTTATGGTAAGCAGAGTTCTTTGAGACCACTTAAAGGAATCGATAACATGGTGCACTCCGGCTTAAAAGGATTCCAAGTTTTCTGACCGTAAAAGGCTTATCCAAACGTGTTGCCGGTAGACGTAGAAGATTCTGGATTTTCCAACACGGCGTATTTATGTGTCTTTTACAACTTAATACAATAAATAGGTGTAATATTTAATAAGATAACCTCGGTATGTGTCAGGGTATACAAATACCTTGTTACAGCCATATTTAAAATATGCCTACACAAACATACGACACAGTAAAACATCAGACTCCTTAAGAATAGCTTCCTTAGATTCAACCCAAAGATTTCTTCCTTCCCTGCACGTAAACAACTCTAATCTACCCTAAGACTTTAATTTATATCGTTAACCTTAAACTCCCAATCCTTTTCAAAGAACAAGAAACATACACGCGAAACACACATACACAGAGCTAACGACCACCACCGCCATGCCTGCTTAAATGCCCATTTGGATGGAATTTTAATTCCGTCATACAAGCCTTTGTATGGATTGACAGCAAGCCGGGGAATTTCACGCCCTCTCCTAATTTATACTTCCTCGTTTCTTCTTTGAAAGGCTCGCTTAGCCGACGGGCTATTCAGTTCAGCCTGTTTTGTAGATACAACCTTTTTATTTGTAGCTAAAAAGAGGATCTTTAAACATAACGTGTATTTTTAGCATTTAATTTTCTTTTTGTAGGGAAATCATCTATTACATTTAATTTTTAAATTCCAAATTGAAATGTAACGTTGAGTGTTGCTATAATTGACCCTCTGTTACATACGTAACTGTTATCCGTTTCAGTACCCTGGCGATAATTAAATAAACACCCATCCATATATATCATTCAAGTATACTAAAAACGAAATAAACTAAATTTTCCTCAATTCATCTACTGATTGTGGTTTCCAAGAGCTAAATAAATAATTTGCAAGAAAGGAATATTGAATCAATGATTTTCAAAAACGGTAGGTAATACCGAATAGTAGTATAAATAAACCAGCAAGATCTGAAAATAGAGAGGAACAACAGCATAATACAATCAAAATAAACGAAAGTGAGCCCACTTTCGTTTCCTTCCTCCAAATATATCACGAAAACAGCGATGAATTTGATAGTCTCTATTTATAGAAACCCTTACCTAAAAGATGTTTATTGAACTTGCCAATTGAAACAACCCTGTATTCAACTTTGGGATTGTAACAATGACTACTGGCGTTTTAACGCAATTACACATTTGTGTTTCCTCACAACCTTTGTTTGCTCATCCCCTAGCTTTATTAAAAATGTTTGACTCAATATACAATAATTACAAAGCAAGTCTAAACATTGTGCTGATAAATAAATTTTAGATTAAACGTACATTCCCGTGGGATCCAACTCGGTCCGGCTCGGACGGACTCGCACGAACAGTGGCTACCTACCAGCTGCGGTTAATTTAATGTCGCTATTCTGACTCCGGTATGCTTTATGAGCATAAAGTGAGAATAAAACATTCCGGCTCCAACAAAACTCCTGTCGGATGTTCCAGATATTTGTTTAATACTATCTTTTATGAATGCGCGGTCCGTCATTTAAATCTCTTTTATTTCGCTCTTGGAATAAACACTGACCGAACCGGCTCGCGTTTATTCCGAACGAATGAATCATTAATGTGCATAAATGTACGGGTTTGTGGACATAATGGAATAAATCCGGAGTCTGTCCGGACGGGTATCGAACTGGTGTTTATCACGGTATTAGTGCTTCCTGAACCACTATTAAAATGTCATTAGAACGCCATTTTGGTGGTTATCGAAGCCCCTCTCATGTTTAATGTTGCCAACAAGAAACACATTAAAATACACACATAAGTAAGTAATTATAGACTGTATGCAATATTTTTATTTTATTTTAAATTAATTTCTACGAATATTTTTTTAGTGCAAAATGAGAATTTATACATTGTAATTTATAAGTGCATATATACGTCACCTTCAACAATGGATACCTACCCACTGGATAAATATGAATTGGTTGACGCATTGCCAATAGACATAAAATAAAATGATCAAGAAATAGTCGAATAGTGAGCTCTGAATAACAGAAGAGTAAGATTTAGTACTAATGAAATATCTAAAATACAAACAGAAATATGTGCACATGATGCTGATTAGATGCAACGCGATCTAAGAGCAAACTCAACGTGTTTGAATTAGTGATGAAGGCTATGTATGTAACTTGAACCTCCATCAAACGAGTGTTTACGTATTTCAACGATGTAATCGCTAATGAACATATCTATTTACATTGGTACAAATGATTATGACTAAATACGTGTTTTTAATGCGCAATAAAATATAAGCAGCCATTTTTAAAATATTGTGTATTCTAATCGTTGTATAAAGGCAATGGACTAGAAGTTAATGATTATCTTTACTTTTAGAACGAGCCATAGAGTTCATTAAAAAAAAACAAATGTACTTCTCGACGATTCAGCGACGACTTTAAATGCTATAAAATTTTACGTTCACGTCTTTATGCAGATACCCTTTTATTTGCAGATCAAAGTGCCTTGAAGGAATTCCTAACAAAGCTCTGAAAATATGCTGATCTACAAATATTTGTATAAAACAGCACACTATTTTGTGATTGCGAAATACACAACATTAGGGTGGCGCTACATTTACATACATGAATAAAGGCCAGCACAGACGAGCTCCCTTTTACGTGAATACGCGACGAAGGCATGGTTATCGCGACCTCAAAAGCAAAGGATGTGGCATGACCATTTTCTGATGGGAGTAAGCTCTCATCTCAGGAGCTATATCGACGTATTTTCCGCATTTCCACAGTAGAGGAATACAATACGTACACCGGATGTCAACGCTTTTTTCTTTGCGTGTGATAAAGCCTTACTACTGGCTGTGACATACTTATTTCTTTTTGTTTATTTGTACAAGCGAGTGGGCAAATTTGTTTTGTATGGGTATGATAATAGGATATGTCTTATTACCATTTCATCGTTAAATCAAGAATCCCAGACTAGAATTAAACGAAAATATACCTTAACGTATGCAAAATAAAGCGTTTATGTAAGACCGAAAATCCTAATTAGGTACCAAAGTAAAACATTGAAGCCCCGTAATCTTTTGCACATGCTCCAATAAAGAATAAATAACCCTGAACTCTTCTATTAAGCCTTCAATATATCTTCTTATACCGGGCTTAAAGTAATCTTAGCTAAGTGTGATATATTATTTGGAAAACAAACTCGCACGCATCCCGAGGCTCAGGATTTCAAGTAAATCCCCTTGAAGAAAAGAGAACAAGACTTTACCATCGGTTGATAAGACTGCTTTTTGTTGGTTTTTTCGAGTATACAGTATAAAGTTTTAGTACGTTTTAGTATAATAGAATTTGGGGTAAGTTAACTCCATTGGTCTAATGGTAGGGTCGGTTGTGAATTTAGGTCCATTCTCAGGTTAAGTTGAAAGCTAATGGATGTGATTGTGGGTGTTTTTTGATTATGTGAAGATTGGAAATGTACCCAGCAATGTAGGTAACACGACTCATATTCAATTGAAATGTTTTTATAAATCGAATAGTATTGACTTGGGATTAGTTCACTGAGTTTAAAAGGATCTTTCTGCCATACAATTTTTTTTCCTTTAAGATACTTATCGTACGTAAACTTACTGACTGTAAACTTAACCAATGAAATATGATTATTAAGAGTTAATTAAATAGCGCATTTATTAGTCCTCGTGTGCACAGCGTGGTAATAGCTTGTGTCTCCCTGGGGCAAGAACTATCCCCGTCGTCGTCGTCGTGACTAAGCTTTTATTATCTACTTAAAACTTTTATAATTAGCTTAAGAAGTCCATGTTAAGATAATATTGAAGAAATTATTGAATACAAAAATCAAAATTGGCACGATAAATATAATTTAAAATAATGGCATTATAACATACTAGCTGGCGCCCGCGAATTCGCCCGCGTGATTTCGAAAAAAAACCATCACTATTTAGTTTTCCAGTGAGATTTATTGCTGACTAACTAGCGCCCGTGGCTTAGCCCGCGTGATGGTCGAAAACAAAATCCTATGTGTTATTCCAGACTATAATCTACCTCGGTGCCAAATTTCATCAAGATCCGTTCAGACTTTTTGATGTGAAAGAGTAACGAACATCCATACTTCCATCCGTCTTCACAAACATTCGCATTTATAATATTATAAAGCAGGAACAATATTAGTAGGATGAACTAAAACAATTAAGTTCCAAAACATCGCGAAGGCATAAAATCTAAGGCAAACATTATGGTGCTAATAATTATAATTGCCAGCAGCATTAAACTAGTGAATATTGCAAAAGAAAAAAACCGCCGAAGCACGAGTTTAACTCGCGCACGAAGGGTTCCATAAAAACTTAGATAAATGGCTATATCATATAGGTTGAGGTAAAGACAAACTCGTGAGATCTTGACAGACAGACGGAGCTTGACAGACAGAAGGACCCCATATGGAGTTTTTTCTTTGAGGTACGGAACCCTTATAGGATCACTTTATTAATCAAATATGACCAAAAACTACATCATTTTTCTTTTTTAGGAATAGACTAATGATGACTAACAACAAACCATAGAAAGTTATCAAAATATTTTATTGCAATATCTATATGGTTCATGTTTCAGTTTCTCGCTCAGTATAGCTGTTCGTCAACTTTTTCCAGTGTTGTCTATTGTGAACATAAATAGTAAAATAAAAAAAGTATTACATACAAAACAATATACATTTGCAATATACACGGCAAAAATAGCCATTTCGATAAGAAAATATTGTAAACCAACAACAATCCTCAACATCAGAAGATACTCTAAAAAAGTCAATACCAGAAGCAAGTTCAAATACTTGTCAAAGAGATTCCCTATCAAAAGAACCTTTGAAGGGACCCTCCGTCATTTCCTATAAACTTCTCTTTTCATTTAGTTTGTTTTTAGGGTTCCGTACTTCAAAAGAAAAAAAAATTATACTCTGTGGCGGGTTTGTGCCGTGAAAATAAACCCTCTAAGTTCTCGCAGTCAAAACTTATTGCTGTTTATGTCACAAATTTATACGGAACCCTCGGTGCGCGAGTCTGACTCGCTCTTAGCGTCAGTCATTCAATAATTTTGGACTTACACATTTGCAGGAATCATTGTGTTGTTATCATTATTTTTGTGTCAGCTATTTAGTTTTATTTAGTGTTAGTTTAGTTTAATTACTGTACAAACACACAAAATAGTTTGAAATGAACTCTTTTTTTATATGTTTCCATGTTTTTTTTCCGCCTCATGGCGTCGTGACAATTAATCAGTTGAAGTTCCAAATTCAAATCAAATTATTGACGACTGGGCAGTAAAATAATAAGTACCTACAATATTACAGCTCGGGTACTGCCTATAACAATAATGATTTGCTTTACGTTAAGTTTGCATGGCATATAATATTACTTTGCGAGCAGGTGGTGTAAAAACTTTATTTGTATTTACCTACACACGTTTACATTACATTCTGTTGTCTATAACAATGCTGACTGCGTTGAATTTAAAGTAGCACTTTCCATTTTTATGTCCTCTTTGCTCGACTAGTTTTAAGAACAGAGATTTCGCTATGGAAATGGCTGGATTAAGGTTGTAAAGTAAATAGGGATTTTGGCAAGATTTAAATTGAAGAGAATGATATTTTTAAAGCGTAATTTTAAGAAACTACGTTATATATACCATACGGTACTAAAACGGCTACAGCTTAAAGTAAAATGTATAGGAAATTATTTATTCATCACAAATGAATGCCCTGTGCAACAACAAACTGTCCATAATGTTCTTAGTTATTAATTCCCAGGGCTATCATTGTAAGCAAACCATTTAAGTTGAACTTATTGCGTTACCTGCGTGCAGTAAAACGTTTTATAGCTGGAATTACGACCTCCTTGAGCACCCTTTACTATTTATCTCTGAGTACTACATGTCTGGCCGTATATGGCCATTTGTCAACGTCAACAATAAATTCTTAATTAATTAATTAACAGATGTGTGTGTTTTAGAAAAGTGGGTGACAGCCAGACGTAGTTTATTTCATAGTTGAATAAATTTTACCGTTTTGAATGATAGACAATTTTTTGTATAGGTTTATCATCAAATAAGTAAAGCGTTTTGTTATTTTATACTCACATTATTTTAAAAGAATTAACTAACTTATAAATAAATTAAAAAAATAGCGTCAGTTGGCAATGTCTCCAAGAGACTGGCCGCGTTGCCATGCTGTATGGCAAAGTAAAAGCCAGCCCTTGGGTCACGGGAAGTGTCAACCAAACGTTTTTAAATATACTTAAAATGCTGTGAGCACAAGGACAATTAATTATTTAGGAGGTATAAATATAACTGAAGCCCAAAGGTTCTAACATGAAACGGCAAATTAAAATCAATTAAAAATTATCCATCAATGTCGTCAACAGTTCGTGGAAAAAACAATAAATATTTTTAACGAAAATAAGACGTAAACACCGATCAATTTATTTTTAGATCACACAGTAATAATAGACACATCAACAGATGTTTGGAGTTAACTTTGAAAAATGACATTCGTGAGTGCGATCAAAGGCGAGAAGCGAAATTCAGACCATAAATATGAATAACTCTGAGAAAACTTCACACGCGAGGATTCACAAAATATTCTAACGTGTCGCGTTTCCAAACAAATTTATATCATGGCTCCTTGTACTTTCAGCAATATTTATAACAGCTCATTCTTCTTTATTTCGACGGGTACTGTATCAAAACATTAACTGTGAACGAAACGGGATTTTTGAAACCACATAACGAGAACAAACATTTGCGTAAACATGATTAAAACCAGCGAATATGTATGAGCTGACTTATAGATGTCGGGCTCTGGGAGTGGGTGCGCCATAGATGGGTGGTAATGGAACCGGGTGGCCTGTCCCTCTGTTTGTACACACAATACGCAAATATGTGGCCAGTGTTAATTGAACGTGTGTTTTGTAGATCTATTATCTTTAACCTACATATTACAAAAGGGCTTTAACCTGCATCTTTAATAGATTTTGTATTTAGGTCTAATGGTAAAGAAAACCCGGGAAAATAATAAATAGTGTAATTTTCCTTCTGAAGGTACTGCCTGGTGGACCTTATAGCAACTGATGGTGACACGAGGAAAAAGTACGGTATCGCCTTTATATAGATAAAGGCGATACCGTACTTTTTCCTCTTTCATGTGTCGCCTTCATCTGCTCATAGGAGCAGATGAAGGCGACACATGAAAGTATATTTAGGCACAAACATTTACGCTTTTCGTTCCGTTTTCGTTCGTTTCCGTTTTCCTTTTTTGGGTATTTTGACAAAACTCGTTGTCGAGATTCTAACTTTTTACGAAAACGAAAAAAGAAAAACCCTTTGTTTTCCGTCTGTCTGTCTGTCAAGACCCGAGAACGCGTATCAAGTTGAAATTAAAACCATATACTCAAATCGATGGTCCCTTTGTGCTGTAACAAAATCAACCCTCTCAGTTTACGCCGTCAAAATATATGGCTGTTAATGTCCAAAGTTTGTATGGAACCCTCGGTGCGCGAGTCTGACGCGCTCTTGGCTAACACACGTTTTATCTAAGTTGAAGGTGGAGGTGTACAGTACATCCACATTTAGCCCTTAATTAGGGGACAGCCCAGCCCAGCAACATAAACGTACTCCAATGGCTATGTCTGCACGCTCAATAAGCTGTGAGTCAAAACAGCAAGAAGGTCTCGAGGCAGATCTCGCAGAAGGTAGCAGACGAACTGGACAAAACCAACGACCGGTGGTCAAATTAGCCCAGGATAAATAAAAACTGGAAGTCATGGGTCAGGCCTTCGCCCAGCAGTCGGATGACGCCGACTAACAATATCCATACAGTGAATTAAATCTTCAGTGACTCCGTAAGCATACACTACTCCTATTAAAAGTTAACCTTTCAGACGGTTGAGTAGTTTTTCTACTGCAACAATGCACTGCAAAAAGTCAGGCTTTCAAAAGTCAATTATAGCTCAGAAGTTTAACTGGAAAGTTTTGCGTCACGGCAAGAGTTTGAAAACTTTGTTCTTTAATGGACAAGACTGTTTTAAAACGTTTTTTATATTTAACTTATGTTTTAAACTATTTATAAACAGTTGTTACTTTCATTCATCATTGTAGTTGTTTTAATGGGTTATTTTCGATAAATCTCCAAACACGTTGTTTTCCCAACGTTGTGATCTCTTATTTAAAATGTATTCTTTTATTTTATTTTAATTCTATTGCAAAACCCAGAGTTATAATGCCACATCCTTGCCTCCTCACAAATAAAACACATAACCCTTCTTTCTTCTTTTTGGGTTTGACGCAGTCGGGTAAAAAGGATGTGGGGAGCGTAATATTACGTTCGTAATCCCTAAAATGTTATGCAGATGTTACAGTACACAACTACACACACACTCATTTTACATATTTTCACAAAAACACTACCTGATGGATAAACCCAATAACACTTTACCCGACCCGAGAATCGGACCCAGAACCCGAAAAAAAACGCATAGCACTCGTGTTAGCGACCGCACTCAACTAACGAGGCAGTCAGGATGGGGATGAGCCAAGAATGTAAGGAAGATATATTAGGCATACTGTACCTCGCTGTACTCAGGAGTCTTATGGTTCATATATCCCCAAAAGGCTTATAATGCTCTGCCGATCCAATATAATAATGCGTTCAGGGTATTGCTAAGACTGCCAAGCTTCTGTAGTGCCTCAGGAATGCCTGTCAGTTTTGATGCGTTTTGGCGTCAAAAATCTCCCTACGCCACAGGCTGCGTGGCAGTCCCAACACTATCTATAGCTGACCGGGCAGTCAGCCCTCTAATGTGGCTGCTCACCACTCGCACTTGATCTGTTCTAGTTATTAAGTACTAACATAGGCTAAATCATATTGTTACTAACACACTGAAACTCATTGTAGTCTGTTAAATAAATAGAAATAGTATTAAATATATTTATTGCTGTCACGCATTCCAAAGTATACTTTGAAGTTACTAAATGCAACTTCAAATAAACCTATGTATTATTCAAGATACTCAGTACATTAGCACTGCATATATTAAAACAGTTTCAACATAGTTCCGGTACTGACTGTCCGTTTCATTAGGCTGCTGAGGGACCTACTAAATTAGCGACGTCTGAAATCGCAACCGATGTTATATTGTATATTCCCAAAGGAAATACAGTAAGTGACGCTATCTCACTTGTCATTTTAGTATATATTAGTTTAGTATAGTTGCTTGCAGTGAATTAGGTTAAGTGACGCTGCTTATACCCGTATTGCTTATGACTTAGTTACAAGACAAGTATCATGTATACTAATTATAACTGTTATTAGCAACCTCCTCTGAAAATACTGGTCTTCAGTGCGTTGCCACGCACTTTCTGGCCGTGTCACAAAGGCAATTTAGAAAAATATATAATTATTAGAAGAAAAAACGTGATGTGTTCATTTTTGTACACGGTTGAAAAAAGTATTATAACTGTTTGTGAGAAATTCAACAAAATTTGTTGCCATCCGATAGTAAAGGATACCAGAATAAAAAAAAGTAAAACCTGCTGCGCTACGTGTCGCGGGTTCGATCCCCGCACGGAACAAATATTTGTATGACCTACAGATAGTTGTTCCGGGGCTGGCTGTTTTTGTATGTGAGATTAAATGTTTGTAAACGCACCCACGATACAGGAGAAATTCCTAGTGTGGGGCAACGTTATTTTTAAAGAAGAAAATAAAACATACCAAGATAACACAAGCCATATATGTAATACATACAAAGAGAGATTCCGAATTGTCTTAACGTTCCCGTTACACTAACATACCACGGGTTTCCCACGAAGTTGCTACTAAAACAATATTTATATTTGACTTGCCCGTCATAACATAATTATTAACATAAGCACATTGCACACATTCATATTTAACCAAAACAAGAACAATAAGGTGTCTTTTGCACATCGTTTCAAATAATTGGATGTATCTATACTAATATTTTGAAGAGGAAAAAAATGTTTGTAAGTTTGCATGTAGGGGGTAATGCTCGGAACTACTAGTCAGATTTCAATAATTCTTTCAGTAATGGTGGGCTACATTATTCCCGAAAGCTATGGGCATTTAAAACGTTCCCGTCGGTGGATTTCCATAACGGGAGCAGCGTAACCACGAGCTCAAGGTAGCAGTTAATAACCCATTTTTGGATATCGCAAAACTATTACCCCAGTGGCAAAAAGCTAACAGGACTAGGTCTTTTTTTTTGGGGTGGGAAATCATCAAATAACTTCCCCTGCTCTGGGCGGAGCGGGGGACAGTGTCAGACTTTTACTGACTAAAACCCACCCAGGTTCCTTCTATTGCCCTTTACGTTCGATATTATATCAAATACATCTAGAGCTTAATTCTTTCAGTACGAAACCTTTTAAACCATTTTCTGTTTTTGACAATCTTTTAATATCATAGAGACAGTATTTTAGTGTTGTGTTCAGAATTAAACAGTGTTTTTAAATCCGTGGAAACTTCAAGTTTTACAAATTAACTGTTTATTATTCAAATTGAAATCTATGTTACAATGTTAAAATGTTTATGCCAAATACACATTTAGTTCCAGAGTCGCTATCTTATAGGTCTATCATCACGTTTTGTGGCTCGGCAAGTAAATAATACAACAATGGTAAGTCGGTCACTTAGTGAATGTTTGATGTAAATCGACTTGTCCACTCAATGTAAATCGGCTTGTAGCTATTATATTTAAGTAGTAGTAGTTCACACTAGCTTACCTAGAACATACTATCCACCTGTATGTATTTCGGAAAGACATAATTATCGGCCTATGGACAATGCTAATGGATGGAGACATAGAGAAAACAAAAAACATGTATGGATTGTGTGAGGAATGATATGAAGGAAAAACCAGCCAAGTGCGAGTCGGGCTCGTGCACCGAGGGTTCCGTACAAACTTGACCATATATTTTTACTACGAAGAAGAAGCGTAAGAAAAAAACCGAGTTGCTGGCCCCAAATATAATGGGACAAGGGCTGAAAGATGATGAAACTTATCGACGCAATCAGAATCTGGAGCTGCAAATAGTTCCACCTTGATTGGCTTGTCGTTTAGACTTCGAAATTGTTTAGCTTGACGCGTTGTAGAGTCATTGGTCGAATCGAACCGACGGACGTTTTTCACACATAAAGTTCTTTTTACCTGCTCAAACGGCGGGTATGTACCGCTTCGATAAACAGTGAAGATGCTAGAGTTCCAGTAGTGGGATATTAAATGCACAACTTATACTCTTAATAAGTCGTAACTAGCCCAAATATGAGAGGTTTATGGCCACCCAATACTGAATACAGGCAGTAGTAGATAAACTAGACACCTAGCCATGTTCTTAAACCTCTGGATATCATAGAAGACATTAGTATTCCTTACCCGTATTTCTAAAGACAAGAATAATAGTATGTAGGGAATATAGGGAATCACCAAAACCAGTAGAATATTTAGATCATTAATTGACAACCAGTCTTACCAAGGGGTATCGTATTACCCAGTATTAACTGGGTTGTGGAGGTCAGATAGGCAGTCGCTTCATGTTCTGATATTCAGCTGCATCCGGTTAGACTGGAAGCCGACCCCAACATAGTTAGGAGAAGGCTAGGCAGATGATGACGAATTGACTACAGAAACAAAAACATTGAAAGAGCCTGAAGTAGTGGGGGTGTCCTTTGCGCTTTGACCTGTGTAATAACTTTTTTTTTTTTAGGGATTGGAAATCATCAAATATATTCCCCCGCTCTGGGCGGAGTAGGGGGGAGGGTTAGTTTTACTAGTGAAAACCAACCCATGTTCCTTCTTTTGCGCTTGATGTTCCGGGCCCGCGGTATCTCTTTCGAACAACCCGCTACCCCGGCAGAGGTTGCCCTGGCCTCTGCTTTGCTGACATCTCTTTGAGCCACGCGTGGAACACTAACGCGATATCGAAACATATTTTTTGACTGACTCATTCAGTTCTCCGAACCTGAGCCCCCAGCACAAGTAAACAGTGTAAAGGTTATGTAAATATGATTTTTACATTAAACATCTAATTATCCTTTATCGTTTTAGTAAAATTGTTTGCAACAATTATGAACGTCTGTTCAGAGGTCTCTCTGAAAAAGTCAAATCAATCCAAACGGCACATTTTTTTATCAATAGAAACATTCAGTTGTCACCACACCTTGTAACAAATATACTTGTTTCCTCCCCAGTTCTTTCATGATATTGTTGCAAGATAATCTGTGTGATTTACACGGCACATCAAACCGTCGCGGGATAGCGGGATAGCGGGATGGCGGGATGGCGGGAGTGTGAGCTCGATTGATGGCGTGTGTTTGACTACAATCACATCTCGTTTAGATAGATGACGGCTGCCGTGATCGAACGTCGACTGGCTTTATAAACCTTTGTTGGTATCGTTTACGAAAATATTGAAAAGGTTCGGTTTAGGATGCTTGTGATAATCTGATCTAGTAGACGGTTTGTTCTTCTTTTAGTCAGGTTAAATAGAATTTAAAGCTTTGTTTTATTCTTGAGGCAGAAATGCTCGTTAGATTAGGTAAACGATCTTTAAGAACGAATGAAAATTAAAATGCAGTAAACTTAAAGACAACCAGGCCTGTTTAAGAACTTTTACGATATTTATTTATCTTACACTTTTTGAAAGATGCAAAGAAAATTTGGAAACCTTGGTTTTTCTTGTAACCGTGTTCTAAAAATCTATTAGGGGAAGCAGTTTGGCAAAATTGGTCAAATTACATACATGCGTACAAAAACTAACGCGTTTTTTCCAAGGGTAGGCAGAAAACACAGAACTCCACTTGTTATGATCCTTGCACTCTCTTCTTGCCTTCTCCACGTTTATACATCTGATCATAAAAACATTTCAAAATAAACACTACTTTTTACACTTAAGTGCAAAAACATAAACGGACACTTCCTTAACCACGTCTATAATGTGTGAAAGCTATTCAAGGGCTCACAAAAACCCCCGACCATAAATAAAACGTTCAATAAAAGAATATCATTTCATGAATAGATTATACTCTCTATGATTGATTGATCGCACTCGCCGAGCTGTTAAACTTTTTTTTTTATTTTCGTTGCATCATCTATAAAAATGTTTTCAGGTCAATATTTTCCGCGTGTGAAAAGAAATGTCCTCGGGACTTGGTATAACTATTGTATTTAAGTGGCGGTAGTTTCAATAATAGGAGAATAGTTTAACTTGAAGATATCAAAAGTGGAAAAGAATTTACAAACATTGGTACTTAGTCTAATTACTTCCAAATGATTATTTTAACAATCAAAATACATTCAATTTTATACATAACCTGACTTAATATAATTATTCTCTACTTGCGGGCTTCAAACATGAAAGATATGTTAAAAAAAAAAAACATGAATTAAAATTCTATGAAAGCTTTACACGAAACACTTATGTGTATCTTAGTAGCGTAATGAACGAGGAAATTAACAAAATCCCGAATAATCCCTGGTAAAGCGACACTCTGTAAAGGATTAAATATATCTGTGCGCGAATAGATTAACATAAGTGAGGGATGGCGGTCCCAGTCTTTAGAGGCCCTATTGTGATGAAGACCGCGTTTACGTGGCCGACGAACGACTTAATGCCATCGGGTTTTTAGAAACCTGAAAAACTTTTTTGCAAAAGAACATTATTTTAATTAAATACTTGCGATGCGTTAGTATTTCATTTGAATTTAAAATGGCGCAGTCGAGTGGTCGTAACAGCAGTAAAGCACTTTTTAAACTTATTTCCAACTGCGATTCTTGGATTCCGCGAGCTACTTTACACACATATTTTCTCTTTCATTACCAGTTCAGCACGCAAAATAATATGTTAATAGTGACCTACTTACGATAAAACTTTGAAAACATGAACTCTTTACGAACAAACGACATGAAAATAACAATCGAGGGCTGTAACTCAATTGTCAAACTTGCTTGAAGGAAAAATATGAAAATGTCTGTATCGGGTCTATTTTGCATTGAATTTTCATTTGAAAAATGTTCCACGGTATGGGGAAGTGGGATTCCGGGGCGGTCATACGTGGAATGAAATTTTTGGTACCTACATTGTCGGTGTCACCTCCATGACACCGGCGCGCTAGATATTTTAACCTATGACGGGTCAAAAGTTAATTAGAATTTAAATAACCTTTTGTGCTTTAGCTGGACATAGTTTTAATTTAGTTTAACTGTAACATTTGCAGAATAATGGATCTTTAGACAATTCACAGTTTCTCATAGCAAAACTTAAATAGTCCTCAAACTACTACTAAAGTAACTTGAGTTCCTACATTTAACTAGAACTTCTCAGTTTTATACAAAATCGCGTTGTCTCAATATGTATGAAGCAAGATGTATGAGTTTAAACGTCTCGTCGTGAAACTTCGCCGGGAGCGAGAAGAGCGCTTTATTACAATTAAAAGTCAGTCACCGTGCATTCAAGATGGCGACGGCTCATTTAATACATTAGTTAGTTAAATTAGCACATTTAAGTTTCTCTGGTATACTAAAAGCTTCATAAAACTATGTGATGTTACGCAGATGTGAGTTGGAATACAAGTTGTTGAAACAATTAGGTGTTTATGAGCCACCATATTGGATTTTGTGTAAAGATGCTTAAATAATTTTGCTACGACTGTAACGTAGTTTACTTGGTTAGTTTTTCTGAATTCTTTACTCATAAGTTTAACTAATGAGAATGAGTACCAACACGTACCGAATAATTTCACAGTGTACATAATCAAGCTAATTTCACACGAATATAGGAAACTGCTTTGTAACTCGAACATAAGGAATGCAATTCCATTTCAGCTAATAACTGTACTGAAACTCTGAAACTGTATTCCACTCCACGTCTAACTTATATGACTGTCACACACAAACTAGACTGAACAAGCCACCCGACCATTACTTGCCAAAGTACAACCAAACTTAAACCTAATTAACTAAACGTTCACTCATCTACGTTTTGCATGAAGGGACCTGAAGTTCAACGACCTCTTTGATGGCTTCAGGTACCTGGTACATCCATCGCGGGCCCTAGGGATTAACCAACGATAATACTCTATGACCATCCTAATTCTCATGGATCATTGTAACTTAGCAAGTTGAAGTAGGAAACTCGGTCAAGTTCCATCTTGCAACTGGGACTCCTTGCTTAGCTGTGCCTTAATGGACTTACTTAGATATTCTGGCTCCTAAATTGGCGTTGGCAAATGAACGTTGTTGTAAAGGAAAACCGTGATTAAACAAATTAATTGACACATCTTAAGCTTGATACAGAAGTGGCACTGTACGGGCTTAATAACATCTTCTCTTGATTGAAATCGTTTGTACATACATAATATCAGGCTTGTGATCTCCGAAGGGTTAAGCACAGGTGTGCGTAATAGCACACTCACTTTTCACCAGTTATGTTTAAGTCGTGTCGTGTAATGCCATCAACCGGATGAATCCAGAGTCCCGATGAAAAAACCCAATACTTTGCGGGACCCAGGAATTGAGCATGTTCAGTAATCGCGCTTGCTACCAGTCGACCATCGAGGTAGTCGAGGTGTAATGGCTTAAACCGTTGCGAAACCAAGACTCAACAAAAAGATGCGATAAATTTTCCGCCTATGTGCTAATTACCTGTCCTTGTCACGGTGATGACTTTATTACTTCTATTATTGCATATCAAAGAGCAATCATTACACCTTTCAATACATACCTGAAACAAAAAATTCAAAATTAGAACAATTATCACGGATCACAATTATCTTGTACAAGCGAGAAAAATGTCGGCATAATTTTTCAATGCCATTCAAAGAACACTTAAAGTAAACGACTTGTAAATGAGTAAAAATTAATTAGTTTGTTCTCGGCCGCGGTTCGTTGGGTGTGACGTCAAAAGAAAAAAGATAATTGGGGAAGAAAGAAAATGGGGAAAGATTAGATTGATGTTGTTAGCCATTAGTGGATACTTAATTGTTTCACGCGTTTCTTTGGAAAAGAGGAAACTTATGAGTAGACTACTTAGAGTAGTGTGTGCGATTACAAATAATGAAGAGATTGATAACGGAGATGTGTTATTCTCTTTGTTGGCAGTTGTCGGGCGTGGTGCAGCGAGCATAATATGTGGTATGGTAATTATCTGAACTGCTAGGATAATTGCTACAATCTCGCTGAATTTCATCAAAGTATATTTGCTTTTGTCGTTCTACTTCGACCACATAAATATGTATACATTTTTAGATTTAGGTAAGTGAGTAAGAGCAATGTGCATCTACTTTTATGTAACTTTCTTTAATGTCTTGTTTTTTCGTGCAACCTTTACTTAAAATTAAGAAATGAATACTAATTGGTTTTTATTACTTCATAATTAGTTTTAATTGCTTTTAAACTGAGTTTTACACGAGATGTAGCTGAAGTTTTGTTTTGGAAAGTCGCATTAATTTCATTAAAAGAACACAACAAATTCACTTACCTAGTTTTCTAATTTTTAATTTTATGCTCTAAATAACCAAGGCAAGCTACCAGTAAAAGTTCTTCATCAGAAGTTTAATGTTTACTTTGTACTAAGGAGTCTCTTCTCATTAATGTCCCGTTGGACAAAAT
Organism: Ochropleura leucogaster; assembly: GCA_958449745.1. Taxonomy (NCBI): domain Eukaryota; kingdom Metazoa; phylum Arthropoda; class Insecta; order Lepidoptera; family Noctuidae; genus Ochropleura; species Ochropleura leucogaster. The sequence goes on from OY288212.1 coordinate 10,819,513, forward strand.
TGGAGCATTTTTCATAGAAATTAAATTAAGCAAAGTTTCTTTTTGGAGCGACATCCAGTAAATTTTGCTAGGGGACGGACGGTATGAAAAATCTTCCGTTGGTCGTAGGTAACTTGTTTCATGGTTGAAAGCCTGCGGAACCCAAGGGATCAGTCACCGTTGCGAGCATTGAGTGAGAAATAGACCAGTAAAATCGAAAGCAGAGGAATACATAGGCTAGTCAATAAAGTCCCGTTGATAGAAAAACCGAGAGAATTCGAATTGAGGAAGTATATTGCAAGTAGTACCAATGAATGTTGTTCGATTTGCCGATTCCGTCTGATTTAAATCTTGTAACTAGAAAAACATCAGTATCTAGGCCGTCTTGAGGAGAATTTATAATAGTCACATCCACGCCTAATAAATAGTCACAGGTGGTTCCATACGCTTTGATCGCAATTTATTGCGTAGCTAAACGTAAAACGTTTTTGGAGGATTTTGTTTACGCCTACAAGTTTGCTACTCACAGAAATTCGGTCATATCGTTTGAATATCCATTGAATTATGACTTTTATTTAGTTGAAAATAAGGATTAACTAACTCCAAAGCTACTCCGGTGGATGCTGACGCCAAGGATTAAGGGAATAATACAATTATTATACCCACCAGCTAAACAGAATTTAGGTAGATACACTTTGTAGCATAAATTGATTAAAGAACGTGATATATTTTAGAGACAGGTAAAAATATTGTTGCGTCTCCTTGAATTATAATGTTTCCTTTAATTCTTAAAATATTATGTCTGTCTCCTCATTCTAAACAAGATGAATATTGCTTAAGTAACACCATTTGTATTTCCTTTGCGTGGTAATTTAAGTCTGTAAATTAATGTTACCAACATTGCAATGTTTTAATCAGTAACTGTCACCTTCCATGCTGTTTATGTTTTCCTGGTATTATAAATATAAAACTGTAGCTTATCCGGGAAGACAGAAATAATTTTCTTATTTATTTATGTACCTACAAAACACATATAATGAGAAAAGTACATACAGACAAATAGCGCAAAGGTACTGCTTACTTCATAAAGAACTCTTTCAACAGACCTGGGTTGGACAGATGGAAAAAAACACGTAGACACCGTGTGTAAAAATATCAAATTAAGCATTAACTTAAATAAACATAACTTTAACAATATAGAAAAACATACATGCTAACAAAAATTATAAATAAATGTTTACATTTATACATTCTAAAACAATACATATCTAAAATATTATTGCTTTTTAGTTTTTCCTTCTTTAAAAAAAACTTCAGTCTTATAATAGGACTCATATATTTTTTTAAGCCTTGGATATTCTTAACTTTACCCAAGCCGAATATTTAAAAGCGAGTTAGGCAATTTTCACCAAAACATCAGAATATTCCCGACGATATTACATTCTGCGCATAAAGCAAGCTCGTCCTTTTATAAGGGCGCTAATTTTTTCCAGTGTCATTGATGGATGGTGTTTAGGGAGCCTCGAACGAAAGTAGATTAACGCAATAAGTAGATATATGTGAGTAACCTACTTAAGTTGTGTCGGGAAACTTGACAGTTGAAAATACTATTATTCAAATTTCTCAATACAAGTAAGGTTTGTTGTAAGAAAACTCAATTCTGGGTTTTGCTCGCCATTGTACGTAAGCTGAGCTGAGCAACTTGTGTGTAGGAACATCGGCGGGTTTTAGTTAGCAAAAGTCTGACACCCCTTAACCCCGCTTTGATGCTTTCCTATCCGCAAAAAAAGTCTTTTTTAGGTCAGCAAATTAACTGGAGAATTTGGGGGAACAATATCGGGGGAGTGTCAGACATTTCGATGATTTGCCATCCGCGAAAAAAAAAACTAAAAATGTCAGTCATTAAGCTTTAAGTTTGCGTTATAAAGATCTTTTTTCTATCACTATCTCTGTTCCTTGTCAGCTGACTGACTTTATCTCACCAACAAGACTAGTTTATCAATAGATAACAAGGTACCTGTTCAATAAGGCTGGCCGAGACAGCGACTACCTACTGAGATAACTAGCAACTTTCACAAAGCGATCTCGAAGTTATCGCTACGATGAAAGACAGAACTACACCAAGATAGGTCGTTATGACGTTTGCAGGGTTGCGTCTGTGTATGTTTCACTACATTAAACATTTTGACGACACAGTTGGCGCAGTTGCTGAGCGATCGACTGCTGCGCTGCGTGTCGCGGGTTCCATCCCTACACGGCACAAATATTAAAATTTGTATGACCTACATGTAGTTGTTCCGAATCTGGCTGTTAGTGTATGTGACTTTAAATACAGGAGAAAATCGTAGTGTGGGGCAACATATTTTTTTAAGGTAAAAAAAAGAATTTAATAAATAATATTTAAATCAATCCCCTAACACCATTAGTTTACGTCATATAATACCTGTTTGGTTGATTGTGTTAATTATAAGAGATTCAAAGTTTTGAAAATATTTTAAGGATAAGGCTTTGAAGGCGTCAGCTTAAGGATATGCAAAATAGTTATGTATGAGTTTTGATTTCATGAAGAGCATATTTTAGTTTTAGTATCCCTGTAACTGTAAATCATTATTCCCTGTAACCCGTTTGGACGTATCAGACGAACACTTATCAGAATAACCCTAACCTAAACTGATCAAAGAGTTAAGACTGTTAAGGTCGTCTAATCATAAATTAAATAGTTATTTTTCCTTTATGATATTTTATAGAATGAAACTATACCTAATACTATAAAAAAAACTATTGTGTGTATCTACTTATAAGTACTCCAAATTAAAAGGGTACTCATTTCAGATTTTGAGAATGAATGATTAAATATCTTGTCATTTCTTATTTAAACAAAACCCCTTCATCGTTCCACAAAACTCAGGTAAATGTGCCTCGTTCTAATTTAATACAGACAGGTTATTTCAGTACTTGGCTTCGGACTCCACGTACGCACTCCATGTCACTCAATAATAGATGATCGTCGCTCTTGAATCATATTTACCTATACGATCAGCCTCTGGATACGGATATCCGCTACATACGCCTACCACAAATCGTGCGGATAAATATGTTCGGAGTCGGTACAATTGGCAGGTGAACTGACAGTTAAGATTGAAGTTTATTCAGAATAATCTAGATATAGAATAACTCAATTCGATGGAAACGAAACACACTAACGAAAAAACATGTGATTAGGGTATAAAAAACAAATGATGTCTGCAATTAAATTATTAGGTATTTTATAATTTCTCATTAGGGACTCATTACTTCAGCCATCTTGCCAATATCAACAAAGATTAAATAAAACTTCAATAGCAGGTATTTCGCCAATACCATCATTTGAAACTGTGCCAGAAACAAAATTAAAACGAATTTCGCAGAATATCGGTCCACAGTTCGGGCAAATGAAAAATAAACTCAATTGTACCGAAAAAGGTGCTTATGAAATTGTTGCCAATCACGATAATATCACTTTTTGAATAACAACGGGAATATTGCCAGCAATGAATATAAACAAAGGTTTCGAGCAAAAATATGGAAGGGAAATCTGTTGGCAATTAAGTTTCACAGAGTTAAAAGTTAGTTAACTAGCTACAAAATAATATTAAGGTTTTATTGTTTTAATATCTAATTAAAGGAATCTTGTTAAAGTAAGTTTTCAAAGAACAAGCAATAATTTAGGAAACAGAACAACGTATTTTCACGATTCCCAAAATAGTTTCTTTTTAGTTAGGTAAAAATCCGTATTGTTGCGAATTATCCTGATTCCACAGATCCGTTAAAAGCCATGTAATCCCATTTCCACCACTAAAAGTAAACACTCCATTTAATTAAGCCAATCGAAGGCATTTCAACGATTGAGGTCAAATCTCATCAACATGTCGGTATGTCCATAGAAACCCGCTGGTTTCCGGCGCTGATACCCGGCGGATACCTCACCAATATCCGGAGTTATAATGACTATGTTACTATCATTAGTCTCTGGCATAGAAATATTTTCTGTCATATCATAATGAAGATTTTCTATAGTGATAATAATTCTTCTTATTGATAAATTATCTCCTTGTCCTTTTCAAATTACAAATACCTACGTAATTTCTTCCGTACAGTCTTCTTAGTATTTACTACTCTAGCCATTTCATCTTTCACCCGATACATCCAAAGTTACCTGCGTCCTTTGTTTCATCCATACTGTTGACAAAGTTATCGTCCTCCTAACACAACACGTTTTTCATTCATACTTATGACCCGTCTTCATTATATTAACTTTAATTCTAGTCATTTCATCCTAACTTTACTTTTGTCGGCCACCATTTTTATAACAAAATCTCATATCCATTGAATCCCTTTGGATGGTTGGAAAACAGGATGTATAAGTTGAGTCTATTGAGAAAGTAAGGATGTATTATTCCAAGAATAAGGTAGATCTACAGAATTCAGGTTGAAATGTTCCCACGAATGCTTTACAAGTCACAAGGGATGAGTCACTGGCTTCTGTTGTGGGTTTGTAACTTATATCCATTTATGTATAGATATTTTCTTAAAGCTTATGCAGTTTCTAGTTTAATTTTAGATTTCTAAAGACCATTTGTGAGCAGAGCTTTATCTCTCTGGAAATGCGTTATCAAAGTGGGAAGTATTCATGTCTTTTGAGTAAACGTTAAGAGATACTTCCATATCCAATATCAATTCTACCGTACTATCTATAAGTCCTAAAGTCGCTTCCTTAGTGATGTCATAACGGTATTCATAGTAAAGCAAATCACACACAGAATGACCGTTGTTCACACATGACCCTTACTGTTTGTTCAACAGATACAATGACCATTGACACCCCACTTTACAAGTATATTCACTCATCATCTTTTGCCTAGCCTTTTCCCAACATGTTGGGGTCGGCATCCAGTCTAACCGGATGCAGCTGAATATCAGTATTTTACATCGAGCGACTGCCTATCTGCCCTCCACAACCCAGTTTGTACTGGGTAATATGATACCCCTTGGTAAGACTGGTTGTGAGACTTTCGGAACACTTACTACCTGTAACGACTGTCAAAGATCTACAAATGACAGCCGGGACCAATGGTTTAACGTGCTTTCCGAGGCACAGAGGAAACTCGGTGTGTAACGGGTGGTCACCCATCCACAGAACAACCTAGGCAAGCGTGGGTTAACCTAAAGATCGACCCGAGCGGCTGCTGTTATTTAGCCACGAGCCTCTCGAATATGCTTTACATATTCACTCACAAAACAATATTAATTTTCACTAACATAACATGCTACACAAAGACAAACAACACGTGTATCTCACCTCCATGCAGTCCAATTAGGCGCTGAACCACGTGGGCGCCCCTTTTGTCAACCGAGTGGCGCTTGTTATGACAAAAATGTTGCATTGTACATATCTACATTGTTAGTTATGTTCCGCCTAGAAAGTTTCAAAAATAAAATGCCTCTTCGTTCGTTTCGCTCCCTAGTAACCTTTGTTCTGTAATTTGTTCTTTAAAGTAATATGAAAGAAACATTTACATTTACGTGCATTTTGTAAACTAAGTATTTGATAGTGAATGACTGTGTTTTCTTGTTCGTTATTATCAGATGAGATTCTTTTCATAATGCTTCTCAAACATACCAAAGACAATTTTAATAAAAAAAAAGCTAGCCTGATTCTACTTCAGTATTATTTTGCTCATCTGAGGTCAGCACAAAGGAATATTCATTATTCTGGAGGTCTGCATCCATTCTCCACTGACGTCTATCTAATTAGACAAAATCTTCAGAGTTGAATAATAATGAGATTGGCTTCAAATCGGCTTTTCCTAACAAGAAATTTTGCTTCACGTAGCTTTCTCGTCTCTTGTCTTGAACCCGTCTAATTATGTTGTCTCTCTTAGATTATAAAATGTAAATAATCAAACAACAAAGTTCGCTTTTTAACGCTTACTAATTAAACGTCGCGACGAATAAATTGAAGGCGAAATATCACTTTTATGTAAATAGTAACTTGGCTTGCGCACCGCAGATTAAAATACTTATAATAATAAAGTTTTGGCGCCCTGGCGTCGTCGGAGTATTTTCGTTTCTGTACATTTGTATAGAAGTTTAATATCTACCAAGAATTCTTTGTCTTCGTCATTCAGTTTTTAGTCAAGTGTTCTTTACGTGATAAGTGTCATATTACGAAACGGTATATTTATTCATGTTACGTATCTTCTACTCCTCATGCTGTTTTTATATTGATGGTCAAAGTGGATAGGCACGATAAATCATTCCATTGTTATTTCTTCTAACTATTCGATAAGCTCTCGAGTTATTTATGGTTTTCGCTATACAATATTGAAAGAGGTGAATTATTATGGTAAAAAATATGGTGCGCTATAAATATACTATACGTCGAAAAACTGACACTGTTTTTAAATTCCCGGCGATAAAAGTTTTTAAAAATAAAACAATTAAATGTATAATGCTGTGTAACACACTCATATAAAAAGCTTTTATACGTTAAAATAAAATGTAGTTTTCTGTTTTCAGTGAAACAAATGTAAAACATTTTATGTTCTCTTGAAAACTGCAACAAGTACAAATCTTGAGTTCGTTGAAGCGCAGCAATTTTCTAGTACAAATTGACGCACTACAAACCGATTGAAACACTTTACACAAGAGAATGACGTCATAATGTTGTATAAAGTGGGAATAGACAACAGCTGTGGTGTCGAGTGAATGAGTGAGTGAACGGAAAATCGTGAGCTACAATGAGGCTGCGGTGAACTATTGTGTGGCGAACTCACTCTTAGCAGTAACTAATTTGCATTTTCGCTTGAAATTATGTTTTGACATTATGCAGTGACTTTGTTTATGAGTGAAGTAATATTATCCTTTAGAGACTGACCTTGGTTTAGATTTAATTGTGTTAGAAATAATGTCAATGTAAGTAGGATTTGTTTTCAGGTCCGGCTGGTTACGTTATAGTACAATATGATTTATGTTATTTTCTTCAGAAACAAATGAATCGCAAAGCATTTCGATGATTTAAATACTAAAATGAAAAATTACCCAAATTCTAGAATCAATTACCCATTAAAACAAAAATTAACGTGCTCCGACACCTTTTAACGTTCACACATTAATTCCCGACATAATTCAGCGTAATCTATCAATTTACAAGCGCTGTAACGCGCTTAGAAAGAGGCTTACACAAGTAATCCCCTACTTGTAAGTTTAAATTAAAGCGTTTGAGAAGGAAACGCTAACTGAATTCCATTTTCCGCCGGTAGGTGTCGTAATGTCTGGCACCGCATCGATAGAAGCCTCGAGGAAATTGGCCGAGATCGACTGCTCCATATAGCCCCGTATAGCGAGTATATTGTTATAGAGGTGTCAGGGTAAGCTTAGAAAATGACACGAGTGCTGGTAAATCAAATTTCTGAGGTGAAGCTGAGATCTGTCTGTAACATTTCGATTTTATTTTTGAGATATTTAAATTGCAATTCAATTTGCATATATTTTCTTTTTAATAAGGTATATTTTTTTTGGCTTTCCATTGGACTTAATTTTGATCGTGATTGCTTTAAATCGTGGCATTTACATTTTATAGAGTTACCTCTAACCTTACCTAAAGTTTCAGGGAAAACTTGCGATTAATTGGCTCACAGTTCCAAAATTACGCGTTGATCGAGTGGTCGGAAATGTGACTGTTGAGCATCACGTCCTGGAGTCGACTCCCGGGTCGGTGTAAGTCGGTTATTCTATCAGAAATTTTACAATAGCAGCTACGGAGACTGGATTCAAGTCCAGTTGACAGTAATAGGCTTGTTCCTTATTACATGAGACTTAACCGAAGTCGCAAACTTGGATTTACTTCTCTGCCTATCCTTTCCGGGATTACAAGCGTGACGTTTTAACGATACGCAGTTTCAAGAACATGTTAATAAACACGTTAAAACTGGTTACAAAACACCAATGGCCGGGCAAACTATGGCCTTCAAAGGGCCTACAAAATCTCCCATATTTGTGAATAACACAAAAAAGCCAAGCACCTCAGTATTCGCGCGACTTGCTCCGGAATGCGACGACACTTCCCGTGTGGAACTGAGCCAACCGTCTGCCAGTATGTATAAAAAATGTACGAAGTACATCTCTGGCCTGACTGACATAGACAGCCGGCTTACCTTTAAACTGGATGGGGTCGTTGACCGGTCTTAGTAATTACTGTGAACTTTTAATTTGAAAAATCTTTGTCTGTGGACACAATATATCAATTTGAATCTGTTCTATTCAATTGAGATTCTTTGTTTAAAGAACGAGAAATATTTCAATCTTTAATTATACAATTATTTTAATAGAACAAAACGTAGATGGAGGTCGTCACGCTAAACCAAATTAAGGTCAACAGAAAAACTATGAGCGAGAAGCGAAAATTATAAGCAAAAAATACAGAACATAAATCATGTTGTCTTATAAATTATATCTAACTGCGAACTACTTTCCTAGAACAAATGGTGGCACAATTTTATTATTACGTTCACGCTTCTTTTGCGGCACCAGCCATAGATTATAGAAGTGTCTATACCTTATACTAACGAAGAACATGACATAGATCCACGATCCGGGTTTTTCATAGCCAGCTAACCACAAGACTGTGCATCCAGAGTTCCTAGCTCGACATTGCGATGTTAACATAACCTAAATACGCCGATTTTTTAATTTGAATACTAATTTCATAATTATAAGAATTTATTCAAATCTATAGATGATACAGAAGTTGCCATATTTGCGTTATCTATACATTACAAACTCGTGCCTCTGGTTTTAGGTAGGTATGATGTCTAAGTGAAACTGCTGCCACGCAATATTTATTCGTATTTGTCATTTACACAATTTTCATTTTCCTATTATGTCCCAGTGGTAAGTATACAGCTTTCAAATATTAATCACTAAAGTCACATTTGGATATACGAATGCTAGCTATGTCTCTAGCTAGGCATACGGTACTTTGCTAAAATGGTGGCCATCACAATCTTCCTAAGATGACTTTAGACTCGACTCTTACTTACAAAAACCACACTGTATTTTTAGTCCCAGTTTGACAAGAAAAAGACAAAAAAATAACTGGCGCATTTTGTTCGTGCCCCGAAAATCGTTTAGAATAACGTTTCGTTATTTTGACAGTTCTATCAGTGATTTATATGGTAAAATACGAACTTCCTGTTCAAACTGACGTAGACATCGACTGTTTTCCTTTGATTCCTTTAAAGGAACAAATAGCTGACAAAATTGTTAGCCCTCAAAGTAATATCAAAGACGTTATTGACTTCGATAAATACCTAACCCGCAGGAAAATGGGAAATTTAATAACTGTGGCTAAAACAGAGATTTTAACTGGACTAAAGTCTATGTTGATTGCTTTTTAAACAATAGGCGTCGATTATGATACACTTGTTTAGATGTTGATGCATGTCGTAAATATTATAAACACCACAGAATACGCAAACAATGAGATAATGTGACTTAACCGGATGATCCAATAAATTCAAAACAAAAATTGTTATTATTATAATATTGGTACAGGCTTGAACAACACTTTTATATTATGATGATGCATTTACAAAAGAGTGACGCAATAATTTGTCATTGTCATAAATTCTCTAATCATGACAAAATGAAAGAGTTTTATTTAGAAAACATAACATAAGTTAGGCACCAATATATCTATGTTAAGCTTTGATCAAGATATGAAGAAGCAAGATATAAGAATCTTGGTTCAAGGAACCGAGGTGTGCATTACACTTGCAAGGCGTCCTATATTCGTTTAATCAAAACATTCGCCGACTTTCACCGATGCCATATTAAAGTCTTGGAAAGGAGCGGCTCAGGTAATATGAATGAAGATTAACTGTAGTGTGGCTTTCGTAGCACCAAACGAGCTGTGCCTTTGAAATTCGTTTAATAATGTTGGTAACTAAATAACTTAAAGTGCTTGTTGACTTGGAATTGTCGCTCGTGCGGGTTAAATTGTGTGAATGACTTTACAATGAAATCTTTATGACATTGTTTTACCTATGTTTAAGTTTAAACAGTTTTTTTATAACCTTGACCTATCTTTTTGCATAACTATAAAAATGTTAACTTTAAGCCGGAGAGGCTTGCCAAGGGAGACGCTTCGGGAGTCGGGTGCTGCGTGACTACTCCCGGTTACCTTAGACGCGGGTCTGTAAACAGTGAGCTCACCGTCCGTCTGTCTAGTGACGATAGACCGTGTCGAAGGTGCGTTCGTGTCCGACGCGCGCCTCAAAAATATGTCAGCAATGCAGAGGGGACTGCCTGCCACCAGAACCACTGCTTATCAGGGTTGCTGGTTGTTCGAGAGAAATAACTCAGCCTCACAACAAAGGCAACTAACAGTACTCCCACACTTCGCCAATTATGTTTAAATCCCATGTAATGGAGCGAGCTTATTGCCATCAGCTTAGTTCAAATCCAAACTCCATAGCTGCTACTGAGAAATTACTAGCGGAGAATACTTTTCCCCACCCTGGAATCGAACACAGGACCTCATGTTCAGCAGTTGCGCTTGGGACGACTGTCTACTGGTCGCAAGCGCAACTAAAGGCAGTCCCAACAGAAATAAAACTATGTTCTAATCATAGCTGTATTTCCCTGAAAGGCTTGAAATAATATCGTTTTCGCATAAATCATGAATTCAAGAAAAACAACAAACTCTTAACTGAGAGTTTGCAAATTATTATTGTTTGCGGAACGGAGAAAAGTCTGCTGCGTCTGCTTTCTATTTCACAAAAGTTTTTCTTATGGAATGCTTAACTTCATTCCCTCGACATGTTTAATTTATACAATGGGATAGCGCCCCAAAGATACAGAAATGCTAAGGCATATTTTGCAGAAATCTTTCCCTTTTTTCTCTTCCGTAAGTTACTCGAAATCAAGCACCTCTCGTATCTACGGATAACTCATCAATGATACTTCGAACACAAATGGACTCAAGATATCGCGAGCGACAGAGGTCTAATCACATTTCTGTTTCAAGTATTTTCGCCCACATCGACTTTTGTTTGTCGTCGCAAATTACAATTGTTTAGAAACAATTTGTCAGAAATTAAGTTTCATACTCGTTTAATTCATAGTCTTTAGTTAGGAAAATTAATTTAACCTTCATAACGAGCCTTGGTTTTGAAGCTTCTACTAAATTCATTAAAATCTTTAGGAAATGATTTATAATTTTCTGAAAGCGGTAAACGGACCATTCGTATAACGAGGCAAGTTCAAATGCATAGCTATTACGGGTAAGAACGCTTTGCTTAAGTGAACTGCATTTATAAAGTTAGAGTTCTGTATTAATGTGTTTTTGTTAACTTTTAATTGATACTATTTTTAACCGACTTAGAAAATAGTATGATTTGAAAACCACCGCTAACAAAATTGCCATAAAGGAAATGAAGAAATTAACGTGCTGCCTATAAATTTGCAATTTCTCAATTGTGTAATGAGGGCTCAACTAAAGTAATTAAAAGTACGAATACTAATCGAGTCCAGACAAGGGCAACAAAAACACAGATCTAAGAACCAACTGTATCTAAAGTGTTGCCGTCCGATAAGATGATTGCGATTTATTACCGCCAGACGTCCTATCCAGTCATTCCCGTTTTAGTTAGCACCGGCTACTTAGGTAAGCAACTGCTTCCCATCCACGTTTTTATTCCATCTTTCTTTTAAAATAGGCTTACAAGGATTTAAAGACCTGAACGCTGGATATTGGATGGAATCGAGCAACCCGAGTGGCGTTACGGACGGACCGAATGAATGTTAAAGACTTGGGTTGATACTATAAAAGGCTTATTTGATTTCGATCCAATCTCGTCTACATTGTTCTCGTTTTCTTGTGATTCGTATAAATGAACGTGGGTTTTTTCATGAATGTAGGAGAATATATAGGAAACCTCTTCAGTATTTACTTACTGATAAGATTGATCAGCTCTTCGGATTTTTGTATTCTGTGTCAGTAAAGATTTTGGGACCAGTGCCAGGTTTAAAAAATAATTACGTCCTCGTTTTATACACACTTATGTTTCCCCTTCTGGGGATGAAAGGCACGAACAAAATTAAACGAATAATACAGCAGGTAGGGTGCAGAAATTCTGACAGTACTAATTAAAATCGTACAGCATACCGTGAATTGGTGGCGTGCGTCCGCTTCGAGAGCTTGCGCGCGACTTGCTACCGAGTTTTATTTGCCCAATATGAAATTCGAATTTTAAATGCAATTCATTCTAAAATTTTTTGAACGAAAATATTAAACCCTCAAAACTGGCTGAAATATTAACATAAGAGAAAAAGGAAAAAGTTTTTCATATATTTTGTGCAGCCAGTTAATATTTTTTTCATAAAAATACCTTCATTCAGGTCTATTTCCCACCGTGGCTCTACTAAATAGGCCATATTTTCAGAAAATAACTGCAAACCTCCGTACAATTACTAAGAATACGTAGACTTTATAAGGAAGCTCTTACCTTAAAGGAAATTAAAGTAGCAGCAATTTATCGTTGTTTTATTTACAAGACTGCTTTTTAATTAAAGGGACGTTCAAGAGAAGTGTAAGAAAGCAAATATCAACACGCACTAGGATATTGCCAAGCTCAGTGATCAAAAGCTACGAGACACGTTCCCAACTACGATACTTTACTGAACTACCTCATTATGTAATATTAAACAACCAAACTTTATCATAAATGAAGCATCCAAAGAGGGAGCAGTAACTAAGGTAAATATCCAGGAAATGAAACTTGGTGAGTGTAAGTAAATTGCGAACACATTCTTCCTTTGATACTTGTTAGTCACCAATGAGCTCACTAATAGTGCTATATTATGTAAGCATATTCGAACAGAGGATCAAAGTATACCACCAATCCGCACTAACTACTCTAACCTACATACATGAAATATTAACAACAGCAATTAACAAGCTAGGCGAGGACAGCACACCGGATTACGATCCAGCACTACACACAATGTAGCATTAATTGAAAACTTTTCACGGTATTTGCTGCAACGCTCGTTATTTTTGTGACAATTCAATTCATCCCGTCGAAACAGACAAAAAATATCTCATTGAACACATCAAAACGAACGTTGCGTCAAAAAAGAAAATTAAATGTTAATTAGCTGTCACAAACTTTGACTCCAATAAAGTCTGGCACAATGAGAAAAAACGTCTAAAAATATTTTCATAAAGGAACACGCGATATTAATAAAGAGAGGGGCTCACCTTTTTGTACCCGCCGAGCCGCAGTGCCCTCTGCAGGCGCGCGGCCCGCGTCGTGGACAGGTACACTATTGGCACCGCCTCCCCCGCTTCCAACTCGATATCGAAGTCGTTAACTGCCTCACAAAACTTATAATCCTCAAACTTTTTTGCCTCACTCTTCATTAGTTCCTCACTGTCCCCATCGTCACTTATCTCGTCTTTTAAAACTTCGCTGGCCGGGATGAAAAGAGGGTTTTCGTAACAACGATTAAGAAGTTTAGGAGCTTCGTTTAAGATCTCCATTTCTTCGGAAATCCGATTTTGATTGTCGTGTGCTGATTCGAACTCGATGTCCTCTTCCGGGTAAGTTATCAAATAATTGTCGGTGCCGGGACACTGCTCGTCTGCGCACAAGTCTTCGATCACAACAGCCGGCAAGTTCGCGTCTGAAGACGCGGAGGAGTATGCACTCCATCTCAACCCACTGTTGAGACGACCGCACTCCATTGTTCTCAGAGTTATGTTCGTATTGATTGAATAACTTTGTTTATTAGTCGAGGCACACAAATATCTATATGATTAACTTTCAGTGCGACAGAAAAAAGAATAGTGAATGCGTCTGTCGACGAGTGGGCGTATTGGGTATCAATTTCAATCTGCAATCATCTGACCGCTGCACGCATGCACGTAACGAACGGGAAAAATGAGCCTTGTGGCGGTACGCAAAGAAGTTATTTTTGGAAGCTTCGCAGTCGTACGAATGTAAACATTTTTCTAACACATGGTTGGAAAATTAAAAATTCTGTGTGTTCGAGAAATTACGTTATATTTTTAAGGGCGCACTCTGCCCACCTGTGTCAGGCGCAAAGCACATACCTTTTTCTTATTGCTTTTTCCAGTGTATTTTTTAAACGTAGAGAACACAAAATGATAATATTTTGATGTTTTAAAATGGGTATCAAATTGTAGCAAGGTTGTCCGCAGGTGGTGAAAGGTAGGTGATAAGGGTCACCGAGGGAGCTCGCGCATGTTTCTACCTCCTAACTCACGTCAGCCATGTTCAGCTTTATGGAAATATCTTATCATTATTTTGTTTATTTTGAAACTGCGTTGTTGGTTACACGTGTAAGTCTTTCCTGACGACCTGTTTGCCGTAAAAACATGAAATATAACTAACATGAATGTATCGTGTTTATGAGATTATTCACGAAAATGTTCGAAGTTAATTTTCAAACCATCTCGTGTACGAACCACGAACGAATTTGTGCCCGTTGCCATTTATGAAGGCGTCTGAAATAAATCAGACGCAATCCAGACGGGACAACCAAAAACGTAAATGTCATGCAACAAAACTATGGTCGGTAGACTTGTGCTCGGTACGGTGTCATCGCTCCCGACCATCTATTTAGAAGCTACATGCACTAAAAGAGGGATATCATCACTTATAGTCTGTTTCGCTGGAACTATTTAATAGAATGTCTGTCAGTGCAGTGCTCGGAGAATGCTTGGCGCTCGATACGACCGCTACTTCGGTAGATCAAACGTCCTGTGGAGTTATAGCGCCATCTACTGCCAATACGTGGGTTTTTATTTTAGTTTTCAGTAGATCTCTTAAATCAGATAATATAGGTTTTAGTAGGGCCTTAAAACAGCTGTCTTAATTGGGCTTGAAAACAGCATCGTACAACGACTATTTTTTTCATATGTTATCCACATTATCTTCTGGTCGTTTATAAAACTGGGTGACACATTTAGATTCTACCTGAAGAAATAAACCCGTATATAAAGTAATTGAGTGCTTAAATTTAATCAAGAGAACACAAAGAAAAACCTAGTAAACAACTAACCTAAACATAACTATCATTTTCAAAATAAAGTTAGAAAAACATTATTTTTGCAATTGCCATAACTCTTTCTCCTTAACGATTTAAATTTATTTAAAAGGTTGATTTAAAAGATTAGATAAATAAATCATGTGGAGCAATTTATGAACTGGACTTAATTAAATTCAGACATTGAAGAGTAATCCTAATAAATATTCATTAACAACAAGTTATTTGTTTAATATTATAAACATGTTGGACTACACTTTTTTCTTATTTAAGTTTAAATTATTCTTTTTATAATGATTAATTTTACATTTCCATAAAATGCACCAAAGAACACTTACGTCCAAAACTTGTAGTTAAGTTATGACAAGTTTTCAGCTATCGTACACAATGAATAGATTTTCAAAACATTAATGGTTACAATAACTTGTGACAATAACCATTTGGGTGCCATGTTGTTTACTAAATAGGTGCAACTGATGTAACGTTTAGCTGACAACAGTTTTGATTCGTTGATATTGGCCAACATAACAGCGATAAGTTATAAACAGTTATTGTATATACTTTTTTTCAAGAACATTGCCTACTCTAAGAATTTCTCCTGTATTTTAGGTGTATTGACAAACATTTTATATCACATTCACAAACAGACAGACCCGGAACAACTGTCTGTAGGCCTTACAAATATTTGTTCCGTGCGGGGATCAAACCCGCGATGTGCAGCGCAGAAGTGTACAATCAATAAAATTTTAGTAGTTTAAAATAGATTGATTGTTTTCCTGAAACAATTACTTTATTCTATAGTATCTAACCATCTATAAATAAAATAAAATGAAAAATGTCGGCGCTAAGATCATACTAACTTGCGGATTAACCAAAAGCAACTGAAAAACTTTCTAAAGATAATTGATTCCTTTGACTTTTGAAAGTATGTTTGTTTTGATCTTTACTCATAAAAGCTTTTAGAGATTTTTAACTAATTTCTTGTTTCTTTTCCTCCCTCTAGGGAGAACCACTTTTCACAATAAAGGCTCTCAAGAGAACAACGTTGAGAATGGAAAAGAAAAAAAATGTGAAAAATATAGGACGAAAGTGCAAATAGATACAAATTTTATAAAAGCGAAAAGATTAAACAAATTGCAGATTGATTTTAATCGAGCATGATTTAGTTTCACTAACAGATAAACTCTTGGGTAGGTAACAGTTGTCAAACACAATTTTGAAGGAAACCACTTTTCCCAAATTTCACGAATCATCAACTTTTGTCGCACAAATTATAATAAAATAAAGTTTCCATGAATATGATCTACGGATAAACTTGTCACTCTCGTTTCAAATACGTCCTAACTATAATATTTATTTTTTGAATGATAGTTTCCGATTCAAACGTCAACGGACCGCGAGTCGGCGCACGCGCCACGCGGGATGAATCGAGACTGAACGTTCTAATTTTGAAATGAAGTGGGTTTAATAACATTGCGTATTTTCCCGTTTTCTCCCGGTGACATCCGCGATGACTCACAGATCCCAGTTTTTGCTGAAGATTATTAAAACAATTTTTCTTGGCGCTTATTGAAATTTGGACGGCATTAGTGTAGTCGACGTCACGATACCTTTAGTCATTCTTTACACATTACCAAAGAGTAGAGAAGAAAATAATGCTTAATAATTTTTAAATCTAGACTAATTTAAATGTTTTGTACAATTACTTGTTTGGCCAGTTTTTAACATCGCTAAGACAAATAGAAATAATTTTTATGTGGCAGCAATTTTAAGCAACACACTTTGTACTGTTTAAGACTGACTTCCAAGTATTCCAATTGATTTCCAAGAATGCATTTAAACAACGCAACACAGAGTTACTTATATCGCAAAAGTACATCATAAAAACATGAATGAACTTTTTCAACCATAGACAAAGAAAGAAAAAAAATCGAAGATTTCATTTCATTCATTCGTTGAATTCTGTCCTGACACTAAACAAATTTTCTGAACAATTATTCAAATTCCAACACATGCAGTGTCCGTCACTGACCTTCGAACGATCTCGCGACTTTTCCGTCCCCATAAAACTCACAGACAACCTTGAAGTAGACTTTGTTTTTGTTTATTAAACCGCAGTATGATGTAGACTGATCTGCGTGAATTTTATTTTATTAGCCAGTAGCTACGACCTTGCGTCGTCCGTCGTCTTGATCCCGTGCCAGGACTACATTTACAAAGAAAACACTGTGGATATCTCTCGCGAAAACTTTCGAGTACCCGAAATCAAACATTCAGTAGCTCTCTGCCTCTGAAATATTACACGTCTACAGCACCGACAGGGTTTTTTGATCGGCAAACGAAATGATAACATGCCTCACAATGTACACTTTGATCTTTCAATTTCCACTTTGGCAAATCGTTTTTGCTTCAACTTCCAGAAATTGTACAGACTAAGTATCATTATCATATTCTTTTTCATTTTACTGCAAAAGCTTGTGGTCGATGACAAACAAACGTTTTGACCTTAGCTAATGAGGTTGCTAATATAACACCAATCAATTTATCTTCATGACAGGCCAAATCCCCCAATATGTTCAAAACATTATCCGCTGACTGTGTTAATTATTCACTACCGTAGCATTCATTAGCATAAAATAAAATGGTTCACAAAACAAATGATAATGGGTTCTCCATTATTGAAATTTCATACTTGCGAAGAGGCTCACAGAGTGGATAATGAACCTTGATCTGAATAGTCTGATCGACGGTCGGGTGCCGTAGGTTCATGTTTATGCTATTACACTTGTTATCCCTGGAGATGTTGCGGGAGTGGTCCTGGCGCCTAGAGAGTATTTTCGAAGTCACAGTACTCGCAGTACTCTAGAACAACAATCCTCTTGGGATTCGGGCTACGACTGAGAGCTATCTGATCAAGAAAACCTAATAACGATGTCGTTCAAGCTTTGGACGGAACCGAGGAAAATAATTCTGTTTTTAACTAGGCCAATGACGTTGGATCGTAGGTAATTGTTTCTTTCTATACGATTACAAAGGGAGGGATTTTTGTGTCCCCTCCGCCTGTTCAAATGTTTGTGGTGACAACGCTAACGAAATCCCGGCTGCGGCGAGCTCGCACACATGTCGCGGAGATATATAAATAAGCTTATAGCGGATTTACATGATATATTACGTGCAAAGAGTACCATTAATGCTGAATAACTTTTTTTCTGCTTGGAACACTAACAAAATCGTACAATGTTTACAAACTTTATGCCAACCCAACAGGTAGATCAAAGGATTTTAACTGGTAACTAGAATAATATAGACATCAAGTATTTATCAAGAAAACATGAGTTAGTTTACAAAGAAAATTAGAAGCACGAAATTAATTTACTTGATCCTGAGAATATATACCTAAATATATCATAACAATTAGGTCCCAAAGAGCCCAACGGTAACCTCGTAACTCATAATAGTGAGCCAGGATAATTACTAGAAGTGTGGACGTGAATCTACGACGAAGTTTTGTTCTAATGAAATCCTTATTTCACCTGCAGGATACAAAGTGCAGGTGAGAAAGTATTTACTAAAACAGTAGTGACTCTTAAAAGAAAACGTTTCCCCGCACTAGGAATTTCTCCAGTATCGTGGGTACGTTTACAAACTTTTTAACTCATATACACATACAGCTAGACCCGGGACAACTATATGTAGGCCATACAAATATTTGTTCCGTGCGGGAATCGAACCCGCGACACGCAGCATTTATAGTACGCCTTTAATCTATTCAGTGAAAAAAAAACATTACAATCAAATTACAATGCAAAGAGGTTGAAACAGTGTCGAGGGATACATTTATTCGAAGTACACGTACAGCATTCGTTAATAAAATATAGGTTTCATTAACATTTAACTCATATATCATTTATTGTTCTGCTACAAAATTGAAATCAGATTGGCTTGAAATGGTGATGTATTTCTATTCGTTGTTGCGGTAATAGGTTTATCGGTTGGCTCGATTTACCAGCCTTTGATTAACTCCAGACTCCAGACTATTCCTAGATTTTATAGGCCCGTGTGTTCCAGTTTAATTGAAATAACGGAGCTCATTATTTGTTATCGAACGTTGCTAAGATATAAGACGAACTACAGCCGATGAAACCACATAGTTCACGCAAATTAATTTCGAATTGGCTTCAAGATTGATAAAGGAATCTTCAATATTGGTAATTTAGGAGCAATCTCGGTTATTACTTGAAATATTTGTGGTTTCGTTGATACTTGTTTTTAATCATAGTGATAATTATTTGGATAAAAGCTTTTCATAAGTAAATTTCGAGAGATAATAAGCAAATAAAATACGATGATAAAAGTTCGTGGATTGCTTTTAATGATGTACCGAATGGTTAAAAATATATTAGCTGTGCATTTTTTTTTAGAATAAATTAATCTAGTTTTTAATTGAAATATCGTACTTTGCTAGAACAATAGAGATATTATAGAACGTCAAATTAGAGCAATTTTATACCTAGTTAACGTTGTTTTTCCTAAAAACAAGATTCAAATTGAAATAGTCCTAAATGCGAACATCGCGTGCGTTTTCTAATCGAGAATCCCAATTTGAGTATTCGTCCATCAGCTTCCAGACAGTAGCTGTTAGAAATTAGGTTGGCTTGCCAAATACTTAAACGTCTCGTCTGGACACGCAACCTACCGCACGAAACACTCGACTTTCACACGACACGAACTTTTCGCCTTTTATTTTGATCTCCGTCTTCTACAACAAGACCAAACCAATTGCCAATTTAGACCATGAGGTTTACCTAATGACGCTGTTAACAACACACATAACACTCAAATCAAGTGAATCAATAAACCACTCGCCGGTTCCCCATCATCAATCAAACGAGAGCGGGTCCTTTTGAGCTCATAAAAACTGACGTCACACTGGCGTGTACATATTTATGAAGCATCCAAGTGATCTGCTATTGATGGGCTGTCCCATTCATCAGTCAGGGAAGCCGTCGACTAACAAAAACTTGTTCGTAACAAGATTTTTGTGGGTGGACAGTGTTAGACGGAAACGCGTGGATGTTTGCGGGATTTAAGAGGTGGACTTACATAAACGAAACCTTGGCGAGAGGATTGCTTAAGAATCGATTTGTGTGAAATTATACACAACTAATGGTGTGTTATTTGAGAGAATGCGTTTCGATAACTTTGTTTTGCGTTGTTTAACGACTTACTGAAAGTGCTTAGTGCTGTTAAATGTCAGCAAGAAAAACAAATTTTGCATTAGAGAGACTTCATCATACATCTTCGCTTGATTAATCGAAGCGTCATAAATAAAGCAATATATCAGTAAAGTGCAATTGTGGATGATTGCGGTTGATATCAGCTCTTTATTGATGGACACTGAGACATGGCTCGTAAATTGCCACTTGCATATGCATGCGGGGAGCGACCGATTGGCAACGGTGCACTCGACCCGTTATGACTGTGTCGCTCCAACCTACGCTGTCACAATTAACGGATGTTATGGTATTTTTTAACAACATTTTTCTTTTATGAATGGTATGATTGATTGAGTTCTGTATAATTTGTGCCAGATATTTTTGGGTATTGTACTCTGTGACCCAAAATGTATAACTGTTATTCTTTAAAGGAATGCGTTACAACAACGTGGCTGGTTGGTTGATTAAATCTATTTAGGGAAAATACTAAATGTAACCTTAATTAAACAAAAGGATTAGCTAGGATTGGAATCATTTCCAACGATCAAACAAAGTATTGCCGTTTAACTCGGCAAAGCCAACTTAGAGTCTATAAAGCTAATGTACACATTTATCGAGAACATTCCGAAGGTACAGTACGTTTGTGTTTGGCAAGTGAGGATGAAACGATAATCCATACAGTCCGTCCATCAACGGCTCATATTTATTGAAGCGTTTATCGTGGGACCGATTTGGCACAAAAAAGTATCAAAAATATTTTTCGGTATATTTTGCTGAGATAAAATCGTGAAAGCCGGATCAGTGCTCTCAGCTCCTAGTACGTATATCGACGGTTTTAAATCCGAACTATATAGGTGCGTCAGTACCTACCCTATTGCACAATGGAATTGACATTCGTTTGGGGACGAAACGCTGCGAAATTTTTCAAACCTCCGGTGTGTCTAACTACGGTCCGATGACTGTGGAACGACAATCAATACTAGCATAGAAACTTCAGCTATTCCGCAACTGCAGCCGAAACATTTGGCCCAACAGTATTTAATTGAATAAAGGACAAAACCTTTTTAGATCCAACTATAGTGAATAATCAGTTGAGTTTAAATTAATCCCGCAACAGGTTACCCCCAGATCAAATGATAAGTATAAAACTTATTAACTCACTTCATACATCAACCTGATCCACTTATCTTCATCGGAGCGATGCAATCGTCGCACAATTGACAAGTGACAACTATTACATAATAACCCTCCCGCGCCGCCATGTGTACACAAGCTAGTCAAAGCCACTTAAAAGCTGTAATCCGGTTGGACGACACGATCCTGTTAACGCAATCAAATGTTGGCGTATTTAAATGGACTTGTGGAACAAACGTCGGGAGTTGCGTGGGAGTTGATCAGAGCTGTTAACAGCTAAACGAATAACAACTACGTGTTTCTCGAGAAATGCAAATTAAGTTATCGTGAATCTTTAAGTCTAACGACTGGGAATACAGCTAATGATATCACTCGTTTCGAACACTTTCAGGTTATGCTCGCATCTGATTGTCATTCAACGTGTTTGCATGATAATAATGTAGAAACTGGATTCAATACGATATCATTCCGACTTGGGGTTACGATATTATTTTGATCAACTAAATTATCTTGAAATCAACAAGTTAAATTAATAAAATTTGATGTTTTGCTTGCGCTTTCTTGCAAGTAAGTTGACGACTCAACGCGTATAAAAACTATTGTTTTAGAAAGTTTACAATGGTTACCCCGACTGAAAGATGAATGAATCAATGAATATTTTATTTAATCGAGGTTAATCCTAAAATCTTCGTAAATGTCATATGACGCGAACGGTGACGGTCAGACCGTTACGTCTGTGAAGCGTATTTGCAGGCCGCGGCCGTACCAGCTGGCGGCCGCCGGCCGGCCCGGATGACCGGACTAAGTCGCAAATGGGTTAACCTCAATGCAACGTCTTGTTGACTGGTGGTAATTGACCTAAATAAAGAGTACAAACTTGGTAAATAAAAATAAAAGTAAATATAACCGTTATGAGGGAAATATTAATTTCCCTCATAACGGTTTAACTGGTAAGAACACTAAATATAAAAAGTCATACACATATGTGTATGAATTTTTGTGTTTAGTGTTCTGTACCTCCAAAGGAAAAAACTGGACCATTATAGGATCACTTTGTTGTCTGTCTGTCTGTCCGTCAAGAACCTTTGTGTCATGGACGTGTCGAGGTATCGAGTTGAAAACGTATACTCCACCTAGAAGTTATTTGATGAATACCCCATCCGCAAAAACAAATCCCCATACCGTAATTAGTAAGTTTCGAAAAACTTTTATCCCGTAGAGTTTCACAACGAAAGTAATTCCTCACCACTGACCTGCTTCGAATTTCAGAGAGCAATGCCATGACAGTAAATGACGGACAGGAGATTACGGATATCTCGTCGAATCGGATCGGATTCGGATCGCGACCGCTTTGACAATATTCAGAGTGGGTACAGTACTAAAATGGACTTTGATGCGGATTACTTGGGACCCGTATTCAAGAATTGAGTGTTGGGACGTAATGAAGTCTTTTTGTAATATTTTATTCTACCTTACGTACATTATAAATTGAAATATTAGTAAGATTAAGTTGTGCGTGTAGCTTTGCAAGAAGGCAAAATATATGTTATAATAAGGTTTTATTGTGGATATTTGGTTGCCTTAAATGGCGTATATCAACCTAAAAAAAAAACATGTGGATGATATTTCCCATAGATCCCCCTCCAAATCTGGGCCCAGTTCTTCCTTTCCCTTTAAAATTGTCAGTGCAGTTAAGACGTGGTAGAGAAATCCAAGAAATAGTCCGCAATAAAACGTTAATAGAACAGCTCTTTAATCAAGAGGTGTGACCAACAAAGTGCCATTTCACCATATATTTCCCTCACTCCTTAACCTGATAACAAACGAGTATCGTATCGTTCTTGTTTATTTATAATCGCGTCGCGACGCCGACGACGCCACGAGTGACTTGGCTTTACTCCAATCCCCATTTTTTTAAGAATTTATTTCAATTCATGCGTTTTGGCTTTGTGTCCGTGTGGATATCGGTTAAATGAATGGCAATAAATGCTGGGCAACAGTTATTTAATAGGTTTGTTTGCATTTCGAGCAGAGTGTTGAAAAAATCCGTAATCTTGATAGCAATTAGTATGTTTTTACCATACGTTAGACCCTTAAAACACGGGTTTGGTACACTGAAACTGGGAAACTGGGCCGGTGCATATCACGAAAGAAATGGCGGAACGACTAGAATGTCTTTCGTAGGAACAGAACCAGTACCTATAGAACCTGGACCAATGGAAAGAGTGAAGGGAAGAACACGGAACCATCATTTCAGTTCCTAGCTATACTATACATAAGTGACTAATCTCAAGGTAAAAATGTATGGTAACAATCGAGAATCAAAATAATATTGCTAAATTTACTTCCGCTAACGTTGACTTGACCTGTAAATATTTTATTCAAATAAGTCTCCCACGTGCTCTCAGGGCTGCCATAATGACCCCTAACCACGACAATTTACCAGCCAGCAATTAAACGTGAATGTGAAGCGAACAATCACAAAGGGTCGAAGAGTAATCGATCATCGACAGTTCGACAGGTCATCTGTTGAATATGACCCTAACGTCCGAATTGTAATCGAAACGCGCTGGTTTGATTGGCACGTATGATAGTCGCTAATGGCTGATAAACTGGAGAAAAGGGCTGTGTTTGGAAGGCAGTACGTATTTACATTAAAATAATGACCATTTTGGTTTTATTAATTTAAACTTCATGTACAACAGTGCTACATAGGCGGATTTACTGCCATAAGGCATTCTCTACCAGCCAACTTTTGGGTAAAATACGACAACATTGTTATAGGGTCCAAAAATTATATTTAAAAAAAAATGTTTCCTAAAACTTATTTACGTACTATTTACATACTTGTTTTATAATTAATCAAAGTAAACACTTACGTTTGAAGTTTTTACTGGTAAAGCGTTGCATCTCGTAGTTATTCGGTCATACAATACTTCATAACTTCGATGACTTCCATTTTTGAAAAGCTACCAGGAACTTGCCTGTCTGACTTGAGTCAAATGATCAGACAACGCCGATGAAACTTAATTTCGATATAACATTACAATATCCATTGCCAAACACAGTGAGATCAAATAATTGGGTAACGCACGTAAAAAGAGTAAAACGGTAAAACTTCAAGGCGATAGGACCGCCTCAAACAAGATCTGCAAACGAATCGTGTAAACCGCCTGATTTCGGATACCTTTGGATCTTTGCGGAGATCAATCCGATCCGATCGCAGGTAACGATGCGACCTTTGTGTATAAAACAGACGAGCTATACAGGCATTGGCAGATCGGTAATGTTATAGTGCAGAAGTCAAAACATACGGCAGAGAAACAATTGTCTAGCACAATGAACCGTCATAACAGTATAGACGAGTTCGTATAATCGTATTATGAAAATAAAAACCGGCCAAGTACGAGTCGTTTGTAACCCCTAAAACTGTATTACATAATGGATGTAAAAATAATATAAATGAAGTCGAAAAGCAGTTGTTTTGTTCGTCATAGTGAAGTTCTTGTTCCGGACAGTAACTTCTGGTATTTTTAATTATCAAATCAAATCAAAATCTTTATTGCAGACCAATCGATCCATATAGTGTTAATATCAACTTAGCCTATTTTTAGTAAATTAATCATTAAAAATAAACAAAACTTTATTCTAACAAAACATTATAAGACATTACTTAAAAATACCACCACGGCCCTCGTAGTATTCAATGCATAAGCGCATTGCATTGACTGCGTATTATTTGTCTAACACAAGTAAACGTCCCAAACGTCCTGCGAAAGAGATACTGCGACCCCGGAACGTAAAGGGCAATAGAAGGAACATGGACGTCTGACACTCCCCTCCGCTCCGCCTAAAGCGGGGGAAGTTATTTGATAATTTCCCATCCCCAAAAAAAAAACCTCGGAAACGTTATTTTTCTCCCAAAAAAGAGTTTCCTAGCAATATTTTTTTCGTAGAACTACTTAGCTGATGTACAGACTGCTTGGTCGAGTTCGTGAAGGGTCTGTTTACACCTCGTAAATTAATAAACTGCCTATTTATATTCATGACACTGATCCACTAACTGGCGGCGATCAGATAAGGTCTTTCTTTCTAAAGCTTGTTAGTATTCATACCCAGATAAGTGATTATATCATTTGGAGATGTAAGGTCCCTTTTAGCAATTGGAAGCGAGTAAAATGTTTTCAAAGTTGAATTCCAAAATTGAAGTGTCTAAATAGAAGTATTCATGTAGCTTGACTGCTGTATGGTTTGGACAGGTTTATATAAGATTATTAATCACTAGCTTTTTCGGTATAACACAGTACCTGCAGTTTTTGCCCTAGAGCGCCTTATTGATTTGTAATAGCAACGCTAAGTTTTCCCTTTTCTTCCCTCTTTCTACCTCATACCCCAATTTTTTTTAAATAGCCTATGTCCGTCGCCTGGTTCCCAAATATCTCTCTACCAAAATTCATCAAAATTGGTTTAGCCATTAAAGCGTGAAGAGGTAACAAACAAACAAACTCATTTTCGCTTTCATAATATTAGTAAGGATTCCTTCTTAGAAAAACAGGTTGGGTTACAGGTCAAAAGTATTAGTAACAAGAAGTACATACCAGTTCCTCAGGTGATCCCGGTTCCTTCATACCATTGCTCTTATCCGTGCTCCCCGTCTCTGTAAAAATACACAGGAATGTTATTTTAGAGTCAACAAATAAACTAAATAGTAAATAGGAAAATTTGAGTTTTGACATTAACAGTCAACAAATAATAATACAAGCCTTGCTTGCTTGTTCCACGCGCGCCTCAAAGAGATGTCAGCAAAACAAAGGGGCCGGCCAGAGCCACCGCCTCCCGGGGTTGCAGGTTTTTTGAAAGAGATACCGCGGCCCGGGAATATATAGGGCGATATGAAACATGGGTGGGTTTTAACCAATACAAGTGTGACACTCCCCCCTTCTCCACCCAGAGCGGGGGAAGTTATATGATGATTTCCCATCCGCAAAAAAATCCTTTAGATATCCTATTGGGATAAACGTCTAATACAGCGTTTAAACAGAGAAGAAAAAGTACGACGACTACAACTATAATACAGAGCAAGGAAAGAAAATCCCCAAGAGCCATAAAAACCTTTCATGAAGATATCTATCGTTCTTGTAATAATGTACAAGGCGAAACACACTACAAACCTCAATATAATCATCATAAATTAATTTAATAAAATTAGAATAATGAATCTAGATCACAAATTACGAGTTCAAATTGGCGATAATGAATTGGAGCGTAACTAAATATCGATATACATTAATTAGCTGACCAAACAGAGTTTCATCAACCACAATTTCCCTGAGCGGAATAAAAATGTTTTAATATAAAATTTTTCAATACACTTCCTCGAAAACTGGCTCTTATTGCACTGCTATTAGGTTTAATATGCAATGTGTATCACATACTAATGGATCTATTTTCTTGATTTCTAGTACTTGGTGTTTTATTTTTATTTGTAAGTGATGCCGTGACGTCTGATTGGGGAGAATGGAAGAAAAAAAAAATGGTGCGCCGACCCCAAATAGAATGGGACAATGACAGGAAAATGATAAGTGTTTTATTTCCACAGATAACAATAAACAAAATGGTCGGCAGTTATTGTTTTTTTAATAATTTCAGAAAGTATTATATCAACACTTTGAAGAGGTTTCAAATAATTAAGTAATACAATTTAAAAACGTTATAAATACCCATTAATAAATAAAATAAATTATTAATATGATATACAGCCTCAGAATACCTTTTTAAAGTATTTACATATTGTTACAAATTCATGGCATGTTGCTGTTCTTGTAACATTTTCACACGTTGTTAAATAATTTATGTGACAAGTTATTTTGCGATATTACGGAGAGGAAATTCCTTTCTTGTAGTAGCAGTCGGTTGCCATAGAAAAATATACACCCTACCAAACAGTTTTCTTTTAGGAAGTGTATACAATATGTACATCAAATTGTACAAACATTAAAGGAATTTCCAAAAAGGTTACAGTTTACACAAACGAATGCAATCAACATGTCAATATTTCATCCAACAATTAAAAACCGCAGTTTCGCGGTAAAACATTAATTAAACTTATTGAAAATTAATACGGTGAAGTGCTGAATTAATATTTATGATAAAATAAAAGTATCAGTAATGTATAGTCGGTAGAAATAGTGGACTTGTAATAAGTATGATATAATATAATAACAAAATCATATTTGGGAATTTAAATGCTCAATTATTATTACACGTGTAAGTTTCAGCCTGGATTATATACTGATTCTAAGAATCTTCACAATTACAAAGCCTACCTACGCTGTCTGTTTTGCTTATGAAAAGGTTTCCAGAAGAATAAGGTATACATCATTTGTATTTATATGTTTCTGAGACAGTGGGTTTATAATATTCCAAAAGACGTTCACTGAAAATATCGTAGTGCAATGTAATGGTTTGATCCCATCAACACTTGTTTCGTATAAAATCTCTTTGCTAAATATTATTCAGGATGAAACATTTTCTTACGAGAAAACCATATTTTTTTTAGTAAAATGAACTCTGATACTAAATCTTTTGAAGATGGCATAGCATTTAATTATCGTCAAAGAACTGTATCCTCCTTTAAAGGTTGTTTGCTAACCAGAGCCAGCTATAGCACCCCATTGACACACTTACCCGGCAAAGTATCGCGTCTTGTACGACATGAGTACACACTCGTTTTTTTCCACGTTTTCCTGATTCAGACATATTTTTCTCCAATTAAAATACATTAAAACGGGCATTGCATACTTGAAAAGCAGAAAAAGCTGACACGGGGCAGAGAACGCCAACGTGAAAACTGTTGATGCATTTTATACGAATGTTCACGAATAACGTTTAATTGAAACGTCAAAAATCCTACGTTAATTAATTCACGAGAGCTACAATGAGGCACGGAGAGCAAATTAGTGTACTTGTAATACAATTTGGTGGAACAATGACTGCCGGGAGGTTGGGAGGTTCGTGATAAACTATGGACGTAATAAGCTCGCGGTAACTAGAATTAATAATTAACGACACGAAATTATGGCTTTCAGTATATCTGTATGGCGTTGGGTAACACCACGCTTGTTTCTTTGAGGGCGGGTAATTGGAAGATATTGATAGTCAACAAGATGATGAAGACTTTGTTATGTCAGGTATGTAGGTAATGTATCTTTTTAATCGAGATTTTCTAAGAGGAAGCCTTTTTCCCGGTCAATGGACCCGTATGTTTAGTTGCTACTGCTACCGAGCTTGCGAACTCTTAATAATTATCACCTTACACTCTCTCAAGCACTAAGGATGTGTTAATTAAATATTGGATCAGTATACATAAAATAAATCTCGTTAATTAAGGATGTAATTAACATTAATTTCGTGTTGGAGCGTGTGTTTATTTTAACAAAACCGGTTACTATAATGGTATTCAAGATATTAATTATAATTGCTCTAGTTTATGGCTCATCTGAGACATTGTATTGCTCAGAGTGAATCATATCGTTAAAATTATTCAAAAGTTTCAAAAAACATTTATAAAATGTTAATACCAAAGCCCAAAAAAAAATTATATCAGATTTTACATCAATCCCGTAAATATTTTGTACAATTTGAATTTGGGAGATTTATTTCAAATCAAGCCTAATAAAAAATAAAGCACTTACCCCTCATTTTTAAAACATACAACTTAACAGAAACTCGTGGAGTCCACGAGGAGCTCGTGGCTAAATAATAGCAGCCGCTCGGGTCGATCTTTAGGTTAAGCCGCGCTTGCCTAGGTTGGTCTGTGGATGGGTGACCACCCGTTACATACCGAGTTTCCTCCGTGCCTCGGAAAGCACGTTAAGCCGTTGGTCCCGGCTGTCATTTGTAGATCTTTGACAGTCGTTACAAGTAGTCAGTGTGCCGAAAGTCTGACAACCAGTCTTACCAAGGGGTATCGTATTACCCAGTATTAACTGGGTTGTGGAGGTCAGATAGGCAGTCGCTCCATGTAAAATACTGATATTCAGCTGCATCCGGTTAGACTGGAAGCCGACCTCAACATAGTTGGGAAAAGGCTAGGCAGATGATGACAACTTAACAGAAAATAGGTTGGCATTTTAATAATTAAATGCCTTTTACGAAATATGATACCTACGTTAAAATTCACGCCGGAGGCTGGGCGACGGTCTCGGAGATTCGAATTTAAACGCATAACGTAATCATGAAAAATATTACATTCCTGATTACCATCGCAAACACTCTGGGAGTATATTTTTTCTCTAACTATGTTTCATTCGGCTCACAGAGTCTGATAACGCAGGTGATTATTGGTTCTTGTCTAATCTCAAATTGTAAATACTGATTGATCCATTTACGTACAAAGGCTTGGCTACAAAGCCCTCGTTTCGAGTCTATCAGTATTAAGTTTAATATAACAATTTTTTTAGTATGTATTGCACACAATTTAATACCACTTTTGTTCCTAAGACTATTTCGGTTAATAATAACGCTTCTTTCAATGACTGGGCCACCACTGGTATTCATAAAAGTAGAAAACGGCTATATGAGCTGTATGAAGAGCGAATTTGTATTAATACTGTAGAATTTAATTTGTATGTTAAGAATTATTCTAAAGTTTTTAAAAAAGTTTGTACTATAGCTAAGTCACGTTATTTGAGTTCAAAAATTAAAAATAGTAGTAACGTAATTAAAACCACTTGGAACATTATTAATAGCGAAGCAGGAAGGTCTTGCAAGCGAAATAGTGACTACAGCCTTGCTATCGACGATAATATTATAAAATCAGATATTCAAGTTGCTACAGCCTTTGAAAATTTCTTTGCGGATATTCCTGTATCGACTACTAAATCGCTAGACTCGTCACCTGCTGCTGCAGATGCTTTACTAAAAGAAAACGTTCCATTCCATGATTCCGAATTTAATTTTCAATATGTCAATTGTAATGATATAATTAAAACTTTTCATATGTTAAATGTTAAGAAGACCGCTGATCTATGGGGTCATTCTGTGGACGTTGCTAAGTCCATTATAACCATTGTAGCTCCTTCATTAGCTGTTATATTTAATGATTGTATTGACCGTGGTGAGTTTCCTGATCTAATGAAAAATAGTAAAATAATACCATTGTTTAAATCGGGTAGTACATTAGACCCAACTAACTATAGACCAATTTCAGTGCTACCAACATTTAGTAAAATTTTTGAAAAAATAATTTTAGAGCAACTGCAAAGATTTTTTAATAAACATAAGTTATTGCATAACAAACAGTTCGGTTTTACAAAGGGTCGTTCAACTACTGATGCCGGTGTTGAACTTTTAGGACACATATATAATGCCTGGGAAGATAAATGCGATGCTTTGGGCATTTTTTGTGATTTATCCAAGGCTTTCGATTGCGTTTTCCATAAAACATTAATCAGGAAACTACACCACTACGGAATCCGGAACGCCTCTCTGAATCTTCTTACGTCATATTTGAGTGGTAGAATTCAGAGAGTTGATGTTAACAGGAAAAGATCTCCCGGATCTGTAGTAAGAATGGGAGTACCACAAGGCTCAATTCTTGGCCCTTTTTTGTTTCTTATTTATATAAATGACTTGCCTTACCTCATAAAGGATAATCATGATGTAGTGTTGTTTGCAGACGACACTTCTCTTTTATTTAAACTAAAACGTCAGCAGCTAGCTACTGACGATGTTAATGGCGCTCTAGCAAAGGTCGTTAATTGGTTTAATGTTAATAACTTACTTCTAAATGAGAAAAAGACCAAATGCATTAAGTTTACGTTACCTCATGTAAAACAAGTGGAAACTAGTGTACTAATCAAGGATGAAGAGTTGAAACCGGAAGATAACACAGTGTTCTTAGGCTTAACCTTGGATGCTAAGCTTCAGTGGGGCCCTCATATAGATAAGTTGTCAAAAAAACTAAGCTCTGCAGCATACGCCGTTAGAAAAATTCGTGATTTAACTGATTTAGAGACAGCCCGTTTAGTTTATTTTAGTTATTTCCACAGTGTGATGTCGTATGGTATTCTCTTGTGGGGTCATGCCGCCGATATTCAGACTATTTTTATTTTGCAAAAAAGGGCAATTCGTTCAATGTATAAATTAAGTCCCAGACACTCCCTCAGAGAAAAATTTAAAGAAATTAATATACTTACTGTGCCCTCTCAGTTTATTTACGAAAACCTTTTGTACGCGCATAAAAATATAAAATTGTTTAAAAAATACAGTGATATCCACAACATAAATACGAGGAACAAACACAAATTTGTCGTTCCGTCAACGAGGCTAAAAAAAATAGGGGGCACGTTCACATGTCAATGTATACGTTTTTATAACAAACTCCCAAACGACGTTCAAACACTAAGCCTCAATAAATTTAAAGTTTTTGTAAAACGTAAGTTAACTCTTAAAGCTTACTATAATATTAATTTTTACCTTGAAGATAAAAAGGCTTGGGATTAAGCTGCTCCAATTTAATTTACTCAGTGAGTGTCAAAATTTTTCTTTGTTTCATTTATTTATTGTTTATTCCTTTATTTTATACACTGACATTTAATGATTTGACATTAATATTTACCTATTTATATACCTATTTTATTATTTTTTTTTAATTTGATTTTACTTTTTTTTTATTGTGACATTTTATGATTTCATTATGATCTCATTAATTTAATTTTGTAAATATTTTCTAGTCTGTAGTTGTTTATTGTGAATGTGAGGACCATGTGGATCATAACTTTTATTTACTTTTTTTTTGCTTTTGACGATTCTGGCAGTTGAGTACTATTTAGGGACCTACGCTAATGTCCTTTTTTTGGTATTGTTCGTCGTTTCGTTGAGCTCCTTGGGTTATGAGTCGAGCTACACGATAACTGACAAATGCTTGCACTGACTGGACAGGTCCACTCAATCTGTGTGGTGCTTTCTTAAAAAGACCACTTCAGACACTAATCTGCATAGTCCTCATGTAAGTTGACCAAGATTTTTTTTGTCTGGACTTTAAAAGAGACTATGACCTCTGAGTTTGTTTCGGCTGTTTCTTCTCAGAGTAGTCGGGTACGAAACACCGGCCTCATCTAGTTTTAAAAAAAAGACGTGTAAAAGTGTTTGTGAAAACCTACTTGCAAAATAAACATCATTTATCATTTATCATTTATCATTAAGTAGACCTTGATTTCTCTGGTAAAACATCTTTTAATAGCAACAACCAATCAAATTAAAAATGGCGAAGATTGACATGATTTTATTTGATTAAACTTTGCTTTTATTAATAGATCGATAGATAAAACATTTATTTGACGCAGCAAAAATACACAATGTTTTGTATTAATATACAAAAAATATATCAAACAGAAAAAAAGGTTTTAATTTAAGTTGTATGGAGTGTGTGTACGAGTTTACTTATTGGTGTATATGTTTTGGTTTTATCATAATGTACAGTGAGTATAGTACAAATTGCTCTAAATATTAGCTATTCTTATGTGTTGCGTGTGTGCGTTTCATTTTTCACAGTTGTTTTAGTGTCTGTTGTCAATAGAACAATGTGAGCCGTCAGGTCATCAGTTGATCGTAAAAATAGAGATTATTCATGTTCCACGACGGAAAGAACTACCTTACTACCTAAAAACGATACCGAAACCTTTAAATGATTGCAGGTAAATTAGTTTTGCGCAAATTAAAGTTAATGTCACCAACAAGCGGAGGTTAATTTGTTTCGATTCATCGCCCTGAAGCGACATTGATTGCGTCATACACAGACTCAATCAACCCCTTTGTGTAATACAAATTATAACAGGGTTTACATCGAGAGTACTGCTTTTTAATTTAATAATATTTCAAGTGGTGTATTAGTTGAAGCTCTTTAACTTCTGAACGGTAAGCGTTGGAACATTTTGTGAGAAAAGATGAGGTAAGCTCAAGTAAACTTAATTGCACGTTCAAAAAAGTCTGAAAAGAAGCGAACTTGCACTCGCCTTACTAACTTTTAAATTGCCCGTGTTTTTAAATTTTACTCATTAATTAACCCCTTGTATGAACGTAGATCTACGCGAGACACAATGCGTTTTAAATTGTTGTCTGTAATTCCGGCATACAAGCGGTTAAGAAACCATAATAAGTTAGATTTTATCTCACTCTGTGTACAAAGAGTTAAAAGTTTTCTTAATTCTTGAAAATCGAGGGTAACATTAACATCTTTGTCAAAAGGAGGCTTCAAACACTAGCCATCATTTTTAGGGTTTCGCACCTCAAAAGAAAAAACGGAACCCATATAGGATCACTTTATTGTCTGTCTGTCTGGCGGTCTATCTGACTGTCTGCGTGTCTGTTTGTCTGTCAAGACCCTTTATCTCGGTAACGCATGGTAAGGAGTTGGTACCCAAATGTCGAGTTGAAATTAAAACCAGATATCCAAGTCTGTAGTACCTTGAAGCTGTGTAAAAATCAACCCTTTAAGTCTGCGTGGTCAAAACATAGGGCCGTTAATATCGTAACTTTGTACGGAACCCACGGTCGACGAGTCCAACTTGCACTTGGCCGGTTTTTTTTTAGTAGTGTTAAACTTGTATTCGTTTTATAAAAGTTTCCTTCAGTACTTTCACAGTGACCTATTTTCTGTGCTATTTCATATTGTAAGCATAAGTTATAAGGCATATTAGAAATGGACCTAATTACCCACTCTATAATTATTGGCCACCTGCACACAAGTCAACGACTCGCCACTAGGCCACCCTGTCTAAATTTTAATCCTTTGACAGATAGAAGCAGGCTAGCGTGTTATTTTGTTGGCAGGTAATTACCTAGATAGGTGTGCGCTTTCAGGAAACTAAGCTATTTCATAATAACTAATAGTTTGCTGGTGAACTTGTTACACGAAACTAAGCCTTTATAAAACTCGCCTGTACAAAATGGGAAACGATTAATTCAGTAGGGCCAGTGCATTTCTTGGCTTGACTTACGACTTAATTTTTTTACAGCAATATTTCCAGTCAATTTCGTACCGCACTATCTGGGTTGTGGACGTCAGATGGGCAGTTGTAGAGGAGACTGCCTTCAAAAGACCTACCGCGACCCCGAGAGCCAAAGAAGGAACATGGATGGGTTTTAGTCAGTAAAAGTCTGAAGATAGGTAGTCGTTTCATGTAAAATACCGGTATTCATCTGGAAGACTAAATACCGACCCTGACACTGACCCCGGTTGTTTGGGTATGCGAGTTAAAATATTTGTGAACGCACCCACGATACAGGAGAAATTCTTAGTAAGGGGTATCGTTTAAAAAAAAAGACTGTTTCCCGTCTATGTTTCTTACATAGACGGGAAACAGTTAGGAAGATGATGATGATGATATTTATTTTCAATTTCCATTACTTAACACTTTTCTTATTGACATTACCTTTCTACATATTACCTTCTTCAAAGTCAACGGAAATTACAGGAATACATAGAAAAATTCTTATCACTCGTTTCTTATTGAATTAAATTCAAAACTCATACGACTCCATGCATTTCGTTCGTTTCAATTTTAACATGCAAATTAGTGTTCGGCAATATAGTGATTATTAGCTGTAATAAAACTGTATCTGGCGGTTCTGTAATTATTTACCAGTGATAAATACCTACTACTGATTAATTAAAATATAAATGTGTGGGCGTTTCCCATCAGGGAGCGGCTTCTACGTAATAGCTTTGATACAGAGTACCCAAATATTAATTTGGACTACTTTTTTGAACCGACTTCAAATGACTTTTTTGCCACCGATTTCTGGAAGTATTTTTTTGGAAGTCGGTTATTTTTGCAATAAAGCTTTTTATTTCAGCCTTTTTAATTATGGTATGATAATATTTATTACCAAGTATTCATTTTGCATTGTAACTAACAGATATAAGCAGATCATCCATATAGACATGCTCCAAAACTACTCAAGTAATTTAGATAAAATTGATATGGGACTACCTCGAAAGTATAGCCTTTTAAACAAAACAAGAATTATGAAAATCGGTCTATAGCTGGCGGAGTGATCAGTGTACATAAATATAAAAATAAGTATTAGTAGTAACATAAATGTTAATACAATAAAAATAAGTACATGGAATCCCTCCATTTTAAGTCGGTTAAAAGGGTGTTTCATCTCCTTCATAGGTTCAAATAATGTAAAGTTAGATACCGCATAAACTAATCTATCTCCTCTGAACTACACTTCCAATGGACCTGTGTAGATATCATACCATAAGGTCGACCACTACCTAAGCCTTCGGATTTTACAGGCGTGATAATATTTTACGTATAAACAAAAGAGCCGCAGTTGTAACTTAGACAACAAAACGTAGGATGGTGCAGATGGCTATTCTATTGCCTCCAACACCACAATAACCCGATTCTCTCACGGGACTTGCAGTCAGATAACGGAATGGGCAGATTAGTTACGCCATCCGCCAAGCCGACAGAGGAAGCCAGAATGCGTAGACTCTATGGTAAATTATACATACGAGTACGTTGGTAAACTAGGTATTGTTGTACTTAGGTACCTACGTACCTAAGTACAACAATACCTAGCCATATACCGCTATGTCACAACACCTACGTGTTGTGACATAGCGGCTACCGAATTAGGATCGACTATTGTTGTTGTTTACTTGAGTCCAGTGGATTACATCAGTTTATACAATGGCTGTCTTAAGCTTAACATGATGATTTGTATGACTTGTTGTATGACCAAATTATTATTATTCTGTTTATTGATTTTTTCTGTTTGTGCTGTCTTAGTCTTTGGGTAGGTATATATTTTGTATTGCATTTCGTAATTTATACCTACGGGTGTTTATACACCTATAACCCTGAAGTAAATCAATTTTGTTAATTTATTTTAATGTGAATAATACATAATGAAATCATTTTGGGTCCCGAAACTGATATCAAACAATTATCATCTTTCGCGTAAGTTACGCGTACCTACTTATCACGACACGGCTCTTTGAAACACGTACATAATCCAGGCAGTGACCAAATCAATGTTCTGATATTTCCTAACCTATGAAGATACTAAAATATTTTCGTCTAATTTTTGTGTAAATATAATGTTTTATAAGTGTGTGCGTTTACAAACATTTAAACTCACATACACAAGACGACAAAACAAATATTTGTTCTGTGTGGGAATCAAACCCGCGACATGCTGCGCAGTAGTCAATCGCTCAGCCTCTGCGCAAGCCGTGTCGTCAGACAAAACTGGACCATATCATAAATAACACAGATTTCGCAAAATGTATCTAACTCTGTTTATAACAAAGTTAGTGTTAAAATAACAAATTACACCCGTTACCTAACTGCCAAACCAAACACACTATCCCATATTACTGGCAACATTGAAATATAGCCATGTCTAGCTCGACACGTACAATTGTGCAAAGCCTACACAAATGTCATATCAGATTGTCTCGCTTATTGGCACAGCAGGCATAATGCCATCACAGCATTGTATACAGAATATGGTCTGATCCATCCACGATTGCACCTAACGCTGCATTTTAAAGTTCAACTTTATGTTTCACAAAATAAGAATAATTTTAGGCCGCACAAAACAGACGTATCAAAACAAGGATTAGATGATATTTATGGTAAACAAAAAACAATCGCCGAATACGATGTCCCGATAAATTATATTAATACTCATAAAGTTACAGAATATGTCGTGAATTGTATGAAATACATCATAGAGTTCGGCAAATAGTCTTAAGAATATAAAATTATACTTGCGTAACTTAGAATATCAACTCAATGGTAGAATTTACTGTGCAAAGTTCCGAATATTTCCCACGGGCCCAAACGTTTCCAAAGGTTCATGAATTATTTTGAAGCCTATTATAATATCAGAACCTATTCACCAACATTAACATCAGCACTGAATAGGCAATTAGCGACATAATAGCTAAATAAATGACTACTTAATCCCACCTCCTGTTTCCTATAACCGGCATGTAAGTGTCTCTCTTAATGACATACGCCAAGCAGTTATAAAGCACTGACTGATTACACCGATGCGACCATAAACGCATTTTATTCGTCTCACGTCCTCTGAGAGCTTTTACGGACACTTATTCCACCGCTTCATGGTTAGTCTCGCCGCAAAAATAACGCCCGGTTACGTGTGACCACGCAAATTATATCATATTAACGGACTCCAAGTCCAGCAATCAAGTTCTAACTCTATTGCTGTTGAATAGAGTATAAATTCTGTGAAAGAAACCACCTGTCGCAATTTTATAACAGTTAAGTAAATCGTAAATCCGTCCGGTCCCAGGAACATTACATCACTAAGCGGAAACATTGTACGATTCTTTACGTTGAGTTATAGTAACGTAACAAATCTGGGGTCAACGATGTCTTGGCGGTCCTCCCGATCTGGCGCGTCGTATAAAACGGGTATAGTTTATGCAACTGACGATGGGAACCGCTTTCAAAACTTTCGCCGTCAATTAAAAAGCGGCTACCGCTTTTAGCGAGACACCCGGTCACGATCCACGCCGTGACCGATGACTTTCTGTTACGTAAACGACTATTGTTTTCTACTTTCAGCATCTGTCAAAACTAGACTATTATGGGGCGGGATTGTGTCATAACTCGCTCATCAATCAATGTTAGCGGACGTAGCGCTCAATTAATCATAGTAGTGTAGGTACCTACACTATCTACTGGGAGTGATTTAGTTTCCTCGGACTCCGCAATATTGATTGAAATAGATTGAATACAATCCTTCATTTCTATTTCAGCAACTCTCAATACATTCGATTTCGCAATAATAACTTCGATTATGAACTAACAAACCACACTCTGCCTCGAGAAATTAGTAAAGCCATATTTCCTTTCAATATTTACCTTTATAACCTTTATAACTCTTATATATATAACTCTTATGTCGTGAACAAGATCGTGTTCAGTTAAAATTGACAAGTCGGAAAGTCAAAGTTCAGACTATCATCCCTCACCTCAAAGTTAGACGATACAAAACTGATTCTAAACTAAGGTTTCGTTAACAATATTACGTATCAAACTAACAAAGAAGGGATAACTTCCTGACGTTCCAGTATTAGGACACTATCTTTGAAAACACCTGAAGGTGATTTATGTGTATAGAGTGGTAACTTTATATGGATCATTATTAAAGCGTCTTGAAAGCTGTTTTGCCTGGTCCTAATATTTTAGTCTGTTGTAAGAACTATTTAAATTAAAATATGGCGAATTTGAGATAAGCCGTTTAACCTTGGCGCGAATATAACTAGCCAGATAGGCTTGTAAACAAGACAACAGTCGGCACCCGTGAATGGTCGTTTAATTATAACTTACGTTAAATCCACAACCTTTACACAAACCCCATAACTCCTTCACCAAACAAGTAAACTCATTCCCATTAGCTTTACGTAATATAAACAAGTTATTACCATTTTAATGGGCCGTGTTAGTGGCGTGTCAATATTGACGGTGATTACCGATTCGGTGCCATTCGTCATGTGCTGTCATGATGCAGCCAATTAGTTCAACGGCGAAAAGTTTTGCACAAATATTACTTAAGCTTTTGGTTAAGGAGTGTTTGAAGATACCCAACTTTTACATGTTTGTAATTTGCACATGGAAATAGTCAGTTTTGGGGCGGTTATATGAAGTGGTAATGATTTATTTAAACAACAAATGGTGACTCGAAGGATGCAGGAAACAGATCTTAAACTTACATCCTTCATGTTTGTCATCAAATATTATTTTTAAAGACATTCAATATCTTTTAGCTGTATCTAGCAAAACATCAAACCGTTTCTCACTTTACGAGAAACAACTGCTATTTACCTTTTAAGAATATTCGTTTTTAATAGCGTGGATTCCTCGACGAGACTCGTGTTTGTCGAAGCGAACGAGGTGAGGCTCCCAGCAACGTCGCGTCGCCAAGAATCCAAGATTTCGTCTCGTCGCATCTCCACTTACGCCCATAAGTGTCCGTATAAATAAGTATTTGGAGCAGAAAACATTGACCAAAATGCATAAATCTTTTCAACTTATCTATCCATCATAATATTTTAAACGAAAGTCGCTTTCGTGTCTGCCTGTATGACCCTGTTATTCTTCGAAACCGCGCAAGTGACTGCAGCGCGGAAAAAAGGTTTATGTTTCTCGATTTATATTAATTAAACAGCACTTAATAAATAAACATCAATATTTTTGTTAAGCCGTAAACCAGTAAATGATGTGGGTGGGTCGCTAGTAAAATATGTTTTGATCCTGCCTTACTTCGGATAGTTTAATTGGAAACAGTACTCTCGCATTCGTAATTACTCTTGCAAATTACTGCAATAGGTGAATGCGGCGTGCCTTGGAGAGGCATTAATCCGGCTTTGGGGGCTATACATTAACGAACATGCACGTTAAATAGAGGTGTAATATATTTATGTAAAGCCAGGATAATAAACTAATACATAACGTATATTTAAACCACAACTGTCAGTCATTGGCAGTCATATGAAATGATAAGTTACCAATACCTATCAAAGACTGTCAAAAAATGATATACAATGTCAATATCCTTAAAAATAAATTTGATTGCATGATATCTGAGCTCGAGGTAAAGCAAAACCAGTCATACGTAACCGTATTTGCGACATCAAGCGAAGAAGAGGGCACCAAATACACAACAAAGTAGTATTTTCCAATTAGCACCTCAAATGCCATTGGTATCCCACAGTTAGACGAGAATAATGAGCTCGGTTCTTACACCGCTAGGCCACGCTACGGCAGTAGTCATGTGTTTGACAAAGACGTATTGTTAGAGAACGTGTACATTTAGTACTTATTTTAGCTTGAATTTGGATATAGAATGTTAAGAAACGATATGGTTAGTTGAAATAAAAGTAGAAATTCTGTTAGCTGCTGATATGGAGGGAAGTGGAATTTATGGTGTGCTTACTCTTCTGGTAATGTTTTCTGGTTAATTTCGTTGCAGCATCCAATACGTCGAGCTTCATAGTCTTGGCACTTTTCTGGTAATTGCTACTGTTAATTCTGGTGATTTGAAAATACCATGGTGGGTTTCTCCCAGAAATGATCCAACCAAGGTTTTGTATTTCTAAAATGAATTTCAACAGCTTTTTTTTCTTGAATCGATGACTCAGATTTGGTCCCAACACTTCGTAGCGACCTGGAAAGCTCTGATGTTTGCCTCATTTAAGTTTTTAAAAAGCCAAAGTAATACATTCTGACTTTCCCATCATAATCAATGATAGTTTTGATTTTCCAAGCCCCAAAGTAGCCCCTAGAAAATTATTTGCAGGAATGAAATAAGCTCTGAAATTGCAGAATTTAATAACGAAGAGTACTTTTCCCCAATTAGGAAAACTTGTGCGGTTTCGTCCTGTTTTAAAGTTGGAAAGTATAGACGTAGCCCATTAGTCAGGTGGTCTTTACTTCGCTTACAAAGAGTTGGGTAAAATGCTACTATAGTTTTTTATCATTGAGAAACATTGGAGATGACCATATAGTTATGAAAGTCAAATGTTTATAGCAATAATATATAGTGTATGCAATAGTAAAAATGGTAAATATCCCGTTTCAAATGTTATGAATAACACCAATCCTACTATTAATATTACAAATGCGAATGTTTGTGACGATGAATTGATGGATGTGTGTTTGCTCCTCTTTCACGTCAAAACAGCTGAACAGATGTTGATGAAATTTAGCACAGAGGTAGATTATAGTCTGCAACATAGGATACTTTTTTTTGGATCTTCACGCGGGTGAAGCCACGGGGGCCAGCTAGTTGAGTTATAATTTTTACGCCGTTTGAAGTTTTCAGCACCTGCTAATAAGGTTATAAATTTTATTTTAATAACCTATAACTTGTGAGAACTATAAGTATGTGACAAACAAATGTTACCAAAAAATATTTCATCATTATTCTCTTACCTGTACTCTAAATTACTTGAGGTTAGGGCAGCATGTAATCTTCTTCCGTTCTCCTCTATTGCTCGTCATTTTATCACACATCGCAAATTCTTGCGATACTATCCTTCACACAGACTATCTATCGTATATTTGGCCTTCCTCCTCCAAAAATATTTACCCTCACGTTAAAAGCGATGACATAACAAAACGGAAAGTGGAAAAGCTCCACAACAAAAATGAAAGAACGCAACCTGTATTATTATACAGACCGAGACTTTTTGCATTTTTTATGTAGTTAGCAACTCTATGTAAAACGTTGTTTGTGAAGTAACAACAGACAGAGTACCCCTGAAAGGTGTTGTTGTGAACTTTTAACTTTTCAAGACTACCTCTTGATCTAAGTGCTTCGTTGGCGGACTTCGTGTTTGTGCTGTGTCCTTGCGTTTTATCTTCTGTTTAACAGGACTTTCTCTTTATACATTTTGTCTTTATTCAGCAACCTGAGTCTGACCCCTTTTTACACAGAACTTACGACGAAAACGATGAAACACTACCTACTGTTTCTCCTCCTTTAAATCCATCCAAAGGTTGTCTTGAAAAGATCGCTTTTAGCGATAAGACCTTCTTAGGGTTACCCCTATTTATAAGTTGTATACTGTTAATATTTTCATTTGTATGGTGTACATAATAAAGAATATTCTGTCTATCTATCAATCTATCTTAGAACACAAATGGCAAAATATAGGCCTGTCGTACACCTCTTTCTACCAATCTCTTAAGGTTCCACATAAGTGTCATCAAACTTATCATACTTGGTTTAAGATGGTCACAGGTACATTCGAAGGGTTCCGTCTTCATCGTTACACAAGTGAAGCAAGTTTTAATTAAAATGGTCGCCGTTGGTTTATTTGCGGTCGTAAAGTTGTATCTGAAGTCCCCAGACGTGAATTAAATGTGCCTATGTGCGTGAACGTTAATGTTACCTCGTGGGTAACTGACCTAGTAGAAATTAGAATAACTGTGTACTTTACCCTCAGGCGGAATGTTCTAGATCTTTGTTCTTATCGTTTGAATATTTGCTTGGTTGGACTACCAAACGATCAAATATTCAAACATTCTACTAAGAAAGAGAATAATGTTGAATTTAAAGAACCTTATCTTCATTTGTTTGAAATTTAAACGGTATTGAGCTGAATTCGGTAGCTGCAATTAAGATTAGGTTTATCTGTAAAACGAGTTCGAGAGTAGGCTACCATTAATAAAAATAACTTAATCCATTTTTTTTAGGCTGATACTTCTTTAGGTATATTTATAACAGAACCTGAAGAATACAACTGAACAACCACGGGCATGATACACAACAAAATAAAGCTGATAATTTCAATGTGAAAAACAAAAACTTACTTTCTAATGAAAGAAAAAGGTGCAACACCATCGCTCATTCGATCGTGAAAACTTACACAAACACCAATAAAACTTCTGTACCTTTCCCTTACAATAATATATTATCCAATTAATAACGCTTAATATACACGCGTACCCTTTATTGGCCATAAGGGTATAGCTGTAACTAGTCCGGGAACCAGGAACCATAGGTCGGGAGTCGAGATAATTATTCCTTTATGAACGTGTTTCAGTGATCATTGTTCAAGATTTGAAAACCATACACATGTACACATGTTACAACGATACTTGGAGTATTTTAGAGGGTTGCTGTTAATTAACAAGACAAATGCCCAATTTTCCATGATATTGTAAACTAGTTTATGCGCGTGGAGGTAGAAAATTAAGTATATCTCGGGAATGGATACATGAGGTAATACGTCCAGTCTGTCAAAAAAAAATTGTCGCTATGAAGACCGATACATAGACAAAATTACTCCAGTATTTTTGTAAACTAAGTATGAATATGTGTGGTCCTGATACTTCAACCTGGTATCTACTTACCTAATCGATAGCAATTTGCAGTTCGATAGAGCTCTAAATAAAAAACGTCGCAATCTAGCAGAAGGTCAAGTTTATTTTTATCAAATCTTATATCATCGTATCAATTATTTCATCCACCCACATTAAACACTTCGGTCATTGATCTTTACTCATGCAACTCGGAAGACACCTTGATGTACCTCCCACATTTTAGCCTTCACAAATATCTTGCAAGTTTAAGTTTGAATCAAAGGAGCAGTATAGAATATAAATGATAAATGATGTTTATTTTGCAAGTAGGTTTTCACAAACACTTTTACACGTCTTTTTTTAAAACTAGATGAGGCCGGTGTTTCTTACCCGACTACTCTGCGAAGAAACAGCCGAAACAAACTCAGAGGTCATAGTCTCTTTTAAAGTCCAGACAAAAAAAAATCTTGGTCAACTTACCTACATGAGGACTAAGAGAAAAAAAGACTAAGGAAATATGGTAACAAAAGAACCAAAACTTGAAAAGTCGAATGCATGCTGCATAACTTTCACCATTTGCTATTACCATAATCACGTTAATCTCATTATACAAACTTTACCATTTCATAATTATCGGCATATAAAACGTGATCAAAACACAATATAACAATATCATTCTACTATAAATGCGAATGTTTGTGAGGATGGATGTATGTATGTTTGATACTATTTAACATCAAAACGGCTG
This sequence comes from Ochropleura leucogaster, assembly GCA_958449745.1. NCBI lineage: Eukaryota > Metazoa > Arthropoda > Insecta > Lepidoptera > Noctuidae > Ochropleura > Ochropleura leucogaster. Next base: position 10,863,567 of record OY288212.1, read on the forward strand.
AACGGATCTTGATAAAATTTTGCACAGAAGTAGATTATAGTCCGTCACACATAGGATACTTTTTTTCGATCATCACACGGGCGAAGCCGCGGGCGGCAGCTAGTAGTCTCATAAATAAAGTATGGTGGTTCGGTGTTTCGTCCAGGAATTCCGCCCACCCACGCACTGGGCCTTAATCACAGATTACATGGCTAATAGGCTTAATCGATGACATTTGTTTGAAACGAAGCGACGTTGAGAACGATAGCCTCTATTCATTTATTTATAAGTTAGTTATTCGATAGCGAAACACTTTGCCTTTGTTTGATACTTTTTTTTTCGATTATATTTTAATTTACTATTTTTGATTATGTACTGTAGTGACGTGGTGTCTGTATTTTTTTGACTAAAACTTAAATAAATGATCATTAATTTACTATTAATTTCACAAACAATCTGTAGAGATCTCGGCAGTAACTCGTGCATTAACTTGTTGAAGACCTCGCTATGCTTTTAGAGGAGTAACGGAAGGAGTACGAGTAATGTACGTGTGTTTTCAGGATTCATTGCAATCTTCTTACCTCAGAAAAAAAAACGTAGTTTATAAATAAGTATCCATTGCTCTAAAAAAAGCTTTACATAATCGTTTGTCGGTATGCCCGGATGTCACGTCACATGCTCGGAATTCGACCGTTAATGAGTCAATCACAATTTAATTTATATCGATTGGTTCCCATCACTAGATAAAGTGTCCCTGATTTTTTGTACAATTACATACTCGTTTGACCGGTTTTTTTTTTCTCGTGTTAACATCAACTGGTTCAAGCTACACTATTATATGAAGTGGATCTAATGATTCTTTGCTATAATTTATTGGTAATTTAATCGCTAGTAAATATGCCGTGCTTATTTGAGAAGAAAATAAAAACATCTTGTTTTTTTATGAAGTCTGGTGGGGAGTTATATCAAAAAACATTTGCAAAGTTAAATGTTATAAATACTTGCTAACGAGAAAACAACATTAAATGTTCATCTTATAATTACAAAGCATGCGTGCATTTACTGAATATAATATCATAAAAAGTCACTAGTAATCTCAGTTTTCCAAGCACCCATAGAGTCAGTCGCCTGGCGAGGCTGGCTCTAAGAATGCCGCCGATCTTGCTCCGCAGCTTCATAAATATGGAGTTGGTGATTAAACGGCGTACTCTCTGAGTTTTTGTACGACACCCCCTCCCTAGCCGTCTGCCAGTTAAACCTTGGATTAAATCATGAGTTACGGGCAGACGGTATTTTTTCACTATAGGTAGGTACTATCTGAATACAGCCGCATGGCTCACTTCCTTTTGCTTTTTAAATTGGAACTGGTTTAATGATTAATCGTCTTGTATTTAAAAAAGACTATTGATTACAATAACACCATTAAGATTCTTCTACATTGATTCGCTTCAGAGTCAATTAATTCAGTAACCGTCAAAGAAGCTTGTTGATTTGTTTTTGTACGGTGAGTTCATTCCCTCGCTAAAGCTTGTTATGTTAGACCGTAGCCGTAATGGCACCCTTTAGTACTGAATCATAGGTCCCTAGAGCGATGTTAGTAGGCGGCCGCGCGGTGAAGATCCAAGACACGATGAACGCACCACCATTTTGCAGATACATACTGGAATTACTGGATTATTGCGCAAACGTTTGCAACCAAACATTAGTGGTTAGCTTAATCACCAGCAATGAAACTGATTCTTAGATGAATTATAGTCTTTAAGGATGGCAAGTTACGGGTAGCCTTTTACAAGAAGCTAAGCTAGCTAGTTTGCGTTACATTGTATCTTTCTGTAGATTCTAGTTATTTCAATGGAGATTGCAGAAGCAGGTGAATTACGGTGTTTACAAATTAAAGCCGGACACTGCATAGATAGATAGAATATTCTTTATTATGTATACCATACAAATAATAAGAATAACACTAGACAACTTATACCATTACCATAAGACCGTCCATTGTGTCACCCTACTGGTGACACAATGGACGGTCTTATCGCTAAAGCGATCTTTTCAAGACAACCTTTGGATGGATTTAAAAAGAGGAGAAACTAAATGGAAAGCGTTAGTAGGAATGTTCCATAGAAAACTATTACAACTGAATCCTATAGCTAAATTGCAATTAAATTAATTAGCTAATTGCATTTTTAGCACCTTAATTTGTGTGTTCTGTACAACAACAATTACCTAATTATTCTTCTATTTCATTTTATTCCTTTTTCAATAGGTAACATTATTTGGAGTAAAACATCAAAAAGTTCGGAAATACCACGTTATTTCTTACGTGAATACGTAAGAAAACATTACCTTGCAACCCAAAAGAAAACGTAATACGTCGTTTATGTAAAATAAACCGGAATCACAATCGGTCGCTCGTTCTATATGAAACCGATAAGTGGCTGCCTACACAAGCTGTTTGGCGTCGAATCAAAAGAAACATTTCGATTCATCGCATCAGCTCGGCTCCCTGAAGGCGCCTAGCAAAGGCTGAGACCGCGGAACAGGCGCCGCGGGCCGGGAAGCAATCTATTGCGAGACCTGAAGATGCCTCGTTTGAACTGGCTAATACTCGACTGGGTTAAAAACACCTTTGAAACTTTTGTGTATCATAACATTAATTGAAACTCATTCACTGCGCTGCACGGAACAAATATTGTTTTATTGTATTGCATTATTTGTACACATACATAGTTGTCCCAGGTCTGGCTATATGTGTGAGTTTAAATGTTTTGTAAATGCACCCACGATAAAGTGTGGGGTAACGTTCAGAAAAAAACTAATATCAACCAATCAATCAAATCATTTATTTCAATTAGACCATTACAGGCACTTTTGAATGTCAATACATTTTTGTTCCTTATCCATTTCATCGGATATAATTTAATTTAAATATTTTATGGTTATATTTACATAATTGTTTATTTCAAACTGGCTATATTCGAAACCGGAATAATAAATTATTATAAATTGAAAAACATTCAATTCATTTATTTTTAAATACTTTTTGCTGCAAAATATTCGAAGAGGATTCATAAAATGAAAGAGTTTTATTTTTACAGTTGCAATATTTAATTTTCACGCCCGTATTTTATACGACCTGGACAGGAAGATGACACAATCAGCTGTACCGTTAATCATTATATATAATTATAATTTTCTGTCCCTCTCTAGCTAACTGTATTTTACCCACTGAAATTAACAATAGGATTTTACTAATAGTCACAAACATACTTAAAAAGAGAGCTTCCAACTACATATATAAATCTAGGAGGCTCGTTTATTTGTGTTTCAAGGATTCAATTTCCCAATTCATTCATTTATTTACTGTTGTTGTTTAATCTAGAGACGAACGTTGTAAGATTTTACAAAACTAGATTACTAGAACGCAAGTGAACTAGCACAAAGTAATATGGATAGTAAACAGCAATCTAAGCCCGCTGTGTACTTGTGTAAACGAAGCTGCGCTTAACGATTCCGTGTCTTGTTACCAGCCGCTGATTGGCAAAGTTCGATTGAATGTATCCCACATTCTTGTTTCTTATCCACCAATATTTATTTGCAACCAATCTTTACGCCTCTAATTTTGTATTGAGTACATATTTTTGGACAATTTTCTTTTATTCTGGCTCTGAAAGACAAAATCAGAAAACAACTTGTTTTAATAAAACAGGCAGTATATTTAGGCCAGATTACGATAATCTAATTAAACGTATAAGCAGCATTTAAAACTTATAGCTAGATATGTATCTATCAGTAGCCGAGGTATTTAACAAATTAATGTCTTGGAATTTAATTTGCTAACTTGTGATGTTGCAATAAAAGTAATTAGCGAACATGGACAAGCTTTACAGCTATCCTTTAGGTTACAGTAGTCATAAACTGCGATGGTCTCACGGTAGGGGGTTGGTGCAGGAAAAGTACTTTGGAAGCCATTCTATCAATCAGCGCGCCTGCTAGACCAGACGCTCCGTATAAGGAAACCTACGAAGAAGGCATTGGTTGACGTCCGTCACTATCCCCTGCTTACTAAGAAAAAACTACTGGTTCTTGCTTTTGTTCCATGGGAATTCATGAATGTAGTTTCTATTGTTTACTGTGAAAAATGGTACTCAGAACCTATAAATAACTTTATCGCTACATCTCACCGAAATGTCCAAATTGGTAACGGTGAATAACCTCGGCAAAACACATTTTATATATTTGTTACAAAAAAATAAAGCTTGGTGAAATCCCGTTGATGGACAAAAGGCTTTCTCAGCTTCTTTTGTCATCCTTAAATACATAATTATAAGGAAACATCAAAGCAATATTATAGGTCTGATTTTTTTTGTCCAAGTCAAAAAATTCAGCATTCACGTCTCGTCCGGTAAATATAATATATAAGATAAATAAATTTAGCTCTTAAACTGCTGATCGAAGACGTAATACCTAACAAATTTAAAATGTATAGATGCACCTTGCACCTGAGAAAGGAATCAGACTGCCCATTTTACTCGCCCTCGAATTGATGCATTCAACAAAAGCCACCATAATTGCATTCCACCTCAAAGTGAAGAGGGACAAACAGCAATTAAATCGCGCAAAAGGAAAAGTGACTTGCAAATTGAGCTTCGCCTTGGAATCTGATGCAAAGTAGTTCACCACACTATCTTCACAAATGCATGCTCCGCAGAACTTTTGAACGAACTTGCAGTACAAAGAACGTACTTTAAACTTTCAAGGAAGATCATTTGCGACATGGCAAATATTCACAACATTACAAAGAATATTAATCAACATTTTGAATAGTGCAAAGAGCGCTGAAGCGATCAAAATGACAACTATTAAATACCGAATATAAAATGTGAAAATGTCGTATAAGAAAGTCTCAGTGAAAATTAAAAATAAAAGTAGACATGACTTTGAGTTGCATAGGTAAAGTGAAAATGAACAAAGAATACCTATCAAGAATCTCGCTAGTGATCCGATATTCATTTTACTTTTTAGAACGAACAGCTCCTTTTTCTGGCACGGAAAGAAATAGAGAAAAAAGAAATATGAAAAAGTCATTCTTTTGAACCGGAATGAAATTATGAGAAATATTGTGTTGATTTATTTTGCAGAAGGTATTTAAAAGTGAAGAAGTTGAACATAATAATGTCAGGTATTTTCAAAGTTCCTCCAAAATTTATAAATCACTTAGGCTGTAGTAGTCGAACTAAGGCGGAAATAAAATAAAAAATCCTTCGACATGAAATTTCACTCCTTTTTTTGTCGGATGGGAAGTCATCAAATGACTCCTTCCTGACAGCTGGGCGGAATGAGGAGGAGTATCAGGCTTTTACTGACTAAAACCTATCCATGTTCCATCTTTTACCCTTTGTGTTCCGGGTCGCGGTATCTCCTTCGAACTAACCCGCAGCCCGTCAGGTTCACTTTTAAGTCTTAGTCAGATTCTCATCACTATTGGTATCCAAATCTGTTGAAGTACTTTCAAAAGATATGGATACTACTTTTGTAACTTGTTTCTCTTTTATTTATTAGAAGGTTGGGGATACTAGGCGATTGCTAGTCACGAACATACTTGAATAAGCAAACATTTGTTTCGCACAACTTAGACGAGCGATGACGTCACATTGTTGAATGAACAGACGCAAAACTAGAGGTCTTTGTCCTTTAAATACGATTTAATATTTGATTTATCGCTTTGGCAAACGTACAAATAAACTTCCTATTACTTAGAAAAGGTTAAATGAGTTTGGCAATATTTCATGAATTTGCAGGATATATGTAAGTAGTAGAAAGAAAGCTGTCTCTTTTGTGACTTTCTGGCGCGATGATTTTAAATGGCTGCAAGTGATACATAAAACACTTTTCAACTTAGAACTCTTTCCAGAACTTAATTTTCTTTCCCTCCCAGTTAAAAGCTTGTTCCATATAACATTAAGTTATAGCGAATTATACCCGGCTGTTCCCCGTTATGCCCCATAGCTCTGGCCAGTCGTAAAGGTCCCCTGGCCTTGACTCTTCCACGGTGAGTCTCGCCGGCGACCTTGCACCTTATTGAATATACTGAGTTACTACACAAGGCAGAAATGTGCAGAAGGGCCAAAATCATCATCGATCCTGCACTTATCCCAATTTATTTGAGGTCGGCGCTAGCGCATGTTACTCGTCATCATCACCATACACACATCTCCTTTGTTGTAATATCATCCTTCACAATGTTTCTGCCAGGGCCACCGTCTGCCGGGGTTGTGGGTTATTCGAAAGAGATAACGCGACCCCGGAACATAAAGGGCAATAAAAGGAACATGGGTGGATTCTTAGTCAGTATAAGCATGACACTCCCCCTCGCTACGACCAGAGCGGGGAAAGTTATTTGATGATTTTTCCATTCACAAAAAAAAATCCTTTACACAGTCAATCCATTGTTTCTTTGGTATTTCTCTACTCGTACAGTTGAGTATGAATGTGTAATGTAATGGATGGGCCATTACATTTCTCATTCATACTCAAAACTTTTCCGATAACATTTTCCTCATTCCTCCAGACTAAGGACTAAGAACATGTATTTATATATAAATATATATTTAATTAATGAGAGAGAAATATCAAAGAAACAATGGATGAGAAATTTAAAAAAGGGCGTTTGACAAAGGTGATATTAGAACTTCATCCTAAATAATATTTTAAAGGCGAATGTTTGTGAGGATGGATGTATGGATGTTTGTTACTCTTTCACGTCACAACGGCTGAACGGATCTTGATGAAATTTGGCACAGAGTTAGATTACAGTCTGGAGTAACAAATAAAGTGTTTTTTTTTCGATAATCACGCGGGCGAAGCAGCGGTTGCCAGTTAGTCAGCAATAAATCTCACCGAAAAGCTGAAGAGTGAAACTTCTGGACCAATATATCGGAGGATTAAACTGCAATGCGCGCCTGTGTGTGCGCCCCGCCCTGTCTTTTGCGCCAGGAATGCTAGAGCGAGACAATGCAACCAAACCAGTTCCACAAACGCCGGAAGCCTTTCTCTTGTAGCGATAAGCATGTGTACAGTCAGTAAAAGAGATAAGTAACCAGACTCGTCAGACATAGTTGATTTTTTCTTAGAACCCGATAGACGTTTTCTAGTGAAATTGTATTTATTGAATATACAGTTTGAATTCTAATAAATAAACTTAACTTTATTCGAAAACGTTCATGAATTTTTAAGAAAATTTCAGTTGTATCTGACGAGTCTGTTTATTTATCTCTTTTGCTGACTGTATGTTCAAGTGTAATAACATGGGTACCATTTGAAATGTACGAGAGTTTTTTTATTACATTCGAACTTGATAAAACAGGATTCATATTTCAGGTTCCACATATGTTATGTGTCATGATAATGGAAGTATAAAACAATGATGTTTCCTGTCATTGAATTGACTGCAACAACTACTACTACTACAGGATGCTGTATTTTTTGTAAAATAATGGTACATATTATGACTTCCTTTAAATTAGAATTTAAAAATGTGATTTGACTTATCCTTACTATAATATTATAAAAGCGAAAGTGAGTTTGTTACTTCTTCACGCCTAAATAGGTAAACCGATTTTGATGAATTACGGTACAGAGATAGTTGGGACCCCGGAGATGGTACGAAAAAAGGGGAGAGAAAGATATTTTTTTTCGATCATCACGCGGTTTAAAGTAAGCGTTGGTCCAAATCCAAAGTAACTATGCCACGCGGACGAAGTCGCAAGCGGACGCTACTTTACTTTAGTTTTTGAACAATACATCAATTGAACATAACTCATAATAAATTCCCAAAGGGTTACGCAGAGGTTTAATTGGCCAATATAAGAGGCAGAGAATACAAATAAAAGGCTTTCACAACCAAAACTACTGAAAACTTTAGCTAAAGTTTGCATTAAAATACCTAAATCACTTATCGAAATATCGCCTTTTCCTCGAAAAGTGATTGATTGACAAAGTTGAAATTATATTTATTTTGTTCGATGTTTGTTCGCCGTTGGCCCCATACCGCTTCTAAACAACTTTTTATCTTTTAATTATTTATTCCGCAACAATTGCCCAACCAAATTATCGAAGCCTATAAAAGTAATTTAGCAATTACTGTTCAATCGCATTTGATTCAAATCTAATTTAATTATAGGTAACCTACGTAGTATCGTTAATTTTGCTGTCTATACAAGTAACACTCAGTCTGTTGCCACACGCTACAATTTGTCTTAATGCTCGACTAATGTTACTAGATAGACTTAATTACACCTTTCATTGCCGCCTAATATCAAACGACTAGGCATTAACTCGGTGAAACCGCAGGCGCACCTAATCGACAGCGAGTCGAGATTAAATTCCCTGTCAGGTCCCTGTCGACAGTACCCGAGGCTAGCCGAGTTTCCCCGAGGTTCCCCGAGTCTATTCGATTTGAGACCCAATCTCATACATTCCTGTATCACCTAGATGAATCATAATCTAAAGTTTATTGCTCTCTGAATCATGACTATTAAACTATTTATCTACGTACATACATACAAGCTTTAGGGTAAAGCAACGAATTGTTAACCGACGCAAATAGTAATTACTGTGACATAATTAGTGCGTGGACGTTTGAACATTGAAATGAGAGGTAACGGTAGAGATTTGCTTACCAACACATTACTGAAATGCACAGATACTTAATGGATAAACCCAGTTACTAATACTAGAAGGCAAAACAGAACCAAACTCAAACTACTAACAAAATTTATATTCTAAGAAGTTTTAGTCAAACAACACAACTAATTGCAAACAGAACGGGTATCTACAAACTACAAACACTTTATCAACCACACACCGATATATCATATGCAAATAAGTTTATTTTAGTCACCAATCCTGCCAGCAATCGGCGGGCCCACCCTACACGGGTGTACTCGTATAATGGCGACTGTTGTGCAAGCACCCACGTATTCAAATAAATATGCCAGTAATAACTTTCCTATAGAAACTAAATCGTCTAGTCACGAGCCAACAAGTCGGTTGGTATGGACTGGTTAGCTATCAGCCTCAGCTATCTGTGCTGTCATTATCTATCTGTAACAACAGACGGAATAGCTCGTGATGGGATTGTTTGGACAAATACAAATTGTATGAGTTGATTGGTAAACATACCTTTATAGTCTATGTACAGACGCCGAAAGAGGTAAGTATGCAGGGCGCTTACTAAAACTAAAAGAAGATGCCGGTTATATCGGGCTAAATCTTAGCTGATGTAAATAAATATATATAGTATATATAAGAAGGTACTGACTGAAATGTTGCGTCCAAAAAAAAGTGTATTATTAAGTACGTAAATGGTTTTAATTAGTGAACACCAAGATTACACGGAGCATCTTCTAATTTTTTCATTCACAGAAATGAATGGAAGACGTAGCCCTTGAAAATTGTCAGCATAACATACGCTCCGTTAGACGTATTGAAAGACACTCCCACTCCATCATTTGTGGGGATTGGTTCGGTATGGCTTAGACATTTTCAAGGGCATTGACAAAGAATAAGGCTTCCTTCTTATCCTAAAATAGAATTGTACTCGAATTTTCTTCCTACATTTTTATGTAATAATGAATCTGTGTTAACTACAGTCAGAAAGAATACTGAACGCGTTTAGTTGCATGGGTGAACTTTGTCCTTTTGTATACTTAATGATTATGATAACTGCTAATCCGGTTTTCGTGTTCTTTTATTAAACCATACTAGCTATGCCCTGTGGTTTGATCCGCTGCTAAAGGTAGCGTTGTTGGGCATGCAAAAAGATTGAATATCCGACTGGTAGTTCAAGCAACAAATAAATAAATTTAAATAAAAACAAGGTTTATTGCAGAAACTTGTACAACGTTTACAGTAAATCTGGCATAGGGACCTCCTTTAAGTTAAATACTTGCAGGTGTTAGAAGTCCCCGCTCTTTAATGACAAATTATAAAATGTTGTGAATGACAAGTCAAGACTTGATCTAACAGAACACAAAACTTTTCAGCCTCATTTTACTAGTGTAGATAAGCAATATTTTCTGGCATTCCTAGAACACAGGGCAAAGAATATTTAGTTTATTTGACATTAGGGATCCACTAACAACTCCAGTCTAATTTTCCTCGTCACGTGTTCACGTGCCAGAAAAACTCAATTTCTGTGTCATGTAATAAGTAATAACCATCAAAACAAAAACTCGTCACGTTTTGTATTATATAGCTTCATGAAGGTAATGGAATTTTCAATTTAATTTCGTCAGTTGACACGTTTATGCAGAACCAAAAACATATAGGTAATGTATGGGACCGTTTCAAATACTAAAAGAAGCTTATTATACCTACTCGTTGCAATGTCGTTGAGATGTCACAAAGCACAAGTCTGACACTCCCCCCCCCTGCCCCAGAGCGGGGGAAGTTATTTGATCATTTTCCACCCGCAAAGAAAAAGGTCGTTAAATCGCTTCATTACGACGTGTTAATTTCAACTAAACATTCTCATACAGTCTCCTAAAACTGCTTCTACTAACATAGATTTCCAACTCCTGCAGCTACCTCTACCACAATTTGCACTTAAACTCAATAATCACCGTGATAAGTATAATAGACACGGTTGAATAAAGCCATTTGTATTACTTTCGCGTTGCCGACAACACCAAATCTGGTATTACCATTTAAGCTGAGTCTTACGCCACTGTACAAACACCTGAATATTTAGTTGAGTATGCGGAAAGATCAATAAAAACTGTTCGCTAGCTTGTTCACGACATTTAAAGGCATAATGACTACTAAATAAATAATAGAACTACAATAAAACAAGTCCATTATTTTTTTTAAATCGACTACATCAAACAACACTTCTTATGGAATGCCATGCTGCCTATCATATTTGGGTGGTCCATGACAGAATTGTTTTCCAGTCGACATTTATTCATTTGTTAACTAGCAAATATTATGCCATTCGCATTTGCGCCATCTGGCATGATAAACTGAGCACTTGGTATTAAGTCTTCGGTCGCATTAATCGGGGCATAAGAATAAACGCAGCGTCCGCGTCACAGGAGCCAGGTGTTTCCCGTCATTGCATACCATTAAAGTTCTCAGCCGTAGCCACAGTAGTGTTATAACCAGTTTCAAACCCTACTGCAATAGTTTTCCTTACACCAGTTATATTCTTTTGTTTGGTTGATTTCCTCAAGATCGCATCTTGTCATAAGTTCTTCCAAAAAATATATACCCAAAATTATAGTTGCCTGTCATTTCATTTTTCTTTTTTACGGTAACCTTAGTAGGTCCCAAGGTTACTTTTATTTTTTGGCATTCAAGTGAGAATTGCCCAAAAATGTGTTACTTAATTTAAAATTTAAAAAAAACATTTCCTATTAGTAACATGTAATTATTAATTTTAACTGAACTCTTATTAGAAACCCCACCTTCTGATCCCAAAAATAAAACGAAAAATAATGTTATATGCATAAATGTACCCAGGCGAGCTTTTCGCAATAAGATAACAGGGTGAAGACATGCCGGGATTACTCTCTAGCCACGACACGACCCGCGTAAGAGCCCTCGAGGCGGGCACAGAGATGTGGCTCGGCTGCTCGAGTGGCCGTGTGGAGCATTGTTTTAATACTACCCACTAGTTAGGCGCAGGGAATCCTCATATTAACTAAGTGTATATCAACCCTTTAAAAAATAAACGAAAAGACAACGGCAATTCTGTCCTATCATGATGTGGGACAAGTCAAGAGGTCGACTTGCCTCTTCTAGCAGCAATTTGGTCTGTAATTTAGCACTTAAGTACCAGTTTTGCGCCAAAGCAATTAATGTTGGTGTCGCTTTCCAGTCAGCCCCTTAGGGAAACCAAGCGTAAAGCTATAAATAAATTAATGAAATTCTTCGAGAAGCTGCATGTTTTAGTAGCAGAAGTTTCGCCGCAATGTAAATTTTTGGGTTTTTATTATTCACGTTCAACGCGTGACTGTATCCAGATGTCCTGCTCACCTAACTTGATTCCTAGTCTAATTCTGGTCCTCAATTTCTGGAAACCAAACTGGAGACCTAGACTTTCAACTTTAAACGGAATACAGATAATCTGAAGGTTTATTTTTGAACACAGTTTCCTTCATAATAAACCCAGAATGTAAATTAAGATTCGCGAGAAATAGCTGACTTCAAATACTGACTGTAAAACCATAAACTCAACACCCTTTTCCCGTGTAAACGAAAAGTAAAAGGTTGTTAAAAAGCGCTGAGTGTACGAAACAAGACAGAGCATTACGTTCGGCGTAACCTTCGTAATAAGTTACCTGGACCCGAACAAACAGTGTAACAGACCCGTTCGTCTTTTACGGATCGTGCTTGACAAACAAAGACGTCTCTGTAATCCGATCCAGCGATGTGCAATTAACATTCTAAGTGTTACGTTTACTGCTCTCGAACAATGAGCTCACTGCAATCCCTGACCACTCGGCGCCGTTTGAGTACTCCCATTGTAGATATGTGTACAAGACTTACGTCCGGAGAGGAGTGGTCAAACATGATAAAGTGGACGTGCCGGTCGTTGTTTCAAACTGATTAGAACAGACCCTTTCATGTAAGTCTACATCACCTTGGAACCTTTTTAAACTCCACGTGGACCCGATGGGAATTATTTTCCCTTTTATAGGTATTTTTTATGGCTTCTAAGTTAAGTCCCGTAATCCTACAGACTTCATTAAATTTCGACCTTGACTTAGATCTTGATTAAAACATTACGAGATTCCATCCGGGCATATCCCAAATATCTTCCCGAAATTATGTTAATTACCTTGGTTCAGTAGCCGCGCTTAACCTTTTTGATCAGAAGAAGACGAACGACGTTATTTCGTAAATAAATATGGCCTGCCTTTTGAAATTCTAGAAATGTTTTCTCCGTATTCGTTCTCTCCAAACAACAGAATAACATGCCGCAATGATTTATTAGTAAAATGGGCATGACAATAGTATGTTATTTTAACTCCTACATATCCGAATTTGGAATTCGAAATTTAAAAGTCATCCATCTAGAAATTTAAAAAAAAACTGCTTTATTTGAAAATAGAATAATTCGACAGCAGAATTTGTCTAACGCAGGGAAACTATCTAAAACTGACTAAGTATAATTGACTTTAAAGTTTCAGGGTTTTTTTGTAATAATAGAAGCACCAGTTACAATTGATATAAAAGCCATATTTCTATCGATTTACGTACTGACATCAATTCTCTCCGATCCAATAAAGAGTAAAACAATCAGTGCACTTGCACCATTCATACCGATAAAACTCGACTTCAATTTGGAAAATATGATGGAAACCAGAACATATCGAGATCGGTACTATTGGCTTGGCACTCTACTATGAATCGGTATCGTCCGGCAGCTTTGCTTAGATTTTTCTCATTTAAACCAGGAGTTTTGTATACTTAAAATTCAATACGTATTAAATAATGTATAGTTACTACATATGACACTTTTTTTGTATTGGGAAATCATCAAATAACTTCCCCCGCTCAGGGCGGAGCGGAGGCGAGTGTCAAACTTGTACTGACTAAAACCCACCTATGTTCCTTCCATAGCCCTTTATGTTTTGGGGCCGTGGAATCTCTTTCGAAAAACCCGCAACCCCGGCAGGCGTTGGCCCTGGCAGGCCCCTCTGCTGTGCTGACATCTCTTTGAGGCGCGCGTGCAACAGTAACGCGCCGTCGATACGGCCTGTCGTCAATAGACGGACGGACGGTGAGCTACCCATTGCTCACCGTCGACAGGCCCGTATCTATGGTGGCCGGGAGTCCGGCCACCTCCTTCGCTAGCATGACTGCTTCGCAAAAGGAGGTGACCGCTTCCCATTTCCTCTCGCTCCGGACCATGGACTGAACCAGGGCCGGAACATAAGACACCTAATCTATCAGTATAACTCCATATTACCTTAACACATTGTTTAACACTTCACCGGCCGAATTCATTTTGAATTTCGACCTCTTTGTACCCATACATTTTTTTTAAAACCTCTAAAGGAATGTATCGTACATTGCGGGGCCTCTAGGCGGCCATTTTGTGCGTATGTTCCGTTTGTTTACGTTTTATTGAACGTTGGATAGCGCTACAAAACCAGTTCCCGACAATTTAGCAATCCACAAAGGTCAATCTACGCACGCAATCCTATCCCACGTCGACTATCAAGGTTATACTTGTGTGTTTAGTATCAATTTAACATAGGATGTTATGTGAACAGCACGGGTTCTATCCGTATTCTATCTTCTGAGATATCGACTGGAGGCTTCAAGCTTTAGCTATGGCTGGCAGTAAATTTTAATGGAATATGGTTTCTAGTGTACAGAGTTGTATCTATAGTTTGTGTTGTTTTGATTTTAATGGTATTGATAACTTTGATCTTCTAAGGAATGAGAAAATTGGATTGGTTCTAGTTTTCCAAAAAGTTTCAGTTACGGTTTGGTTTTACGTATTAATTATTTTGGTCCTGCAAGTCATTGTCAAGATTTAATTTACCCTTTTGACAATCTGCCTTGCCTTGATCTAGTCTGTGAGCCCCATGGCCTTCTATATATTTTTTCCCTCTGTTATGTGGCAATGAATAGTTAGTAGGCACTATAATTTAAGGCCATGAGTATACAATGTCTTTCACTTCAACTTTCATTTCAACACCTCAATCAATAAACAAATAAACCATTACGTGTCCATAAACACACGCACGGCAAAGTTATTCGATATAATTAGCCATGATAATTTCAATAAGCGTACGTTATGACACAGGCAATAATTGTGACCGCAGCATGCAACACGCAACACGCTATGTCGCCTACTTTCTATTCATGGCAACATGGCAACGTTGACGTTGCACGATAATGATGGCATAAAATTAGCTAAGCGTGCTGTGTACGCGATGTAAGATGCATTAATGTAGAGAGACTTATTTGAATAGTAGTCGAGGCGATTATGTTCAAAGGAGTTGTTATTCTGTGGACAAGGAGACCTTATGACAGAACAGATTTCAACGTTTTATAATTCGAATGAATGTGACATTTAAAGCAAGTCTTTGCTATTGTCAAAGGATCCAGAAAATGAAATTCGCACAAGCACATTGTGCACGAATTTCCTTTTCTGGATTCTTGCAGTTTTCCGATAAGTAAACTGTATATTCCCAAAAGTCCTACTGGAACATATTGGAAAACGCTACTAGAGGTTTCTTGAAGAAGAACAATATAGTATAAAGTTTGTAGGGGAAATCAAACAACTCCCAAGACGGAACACTTCTTCCTCCTATGAAACCAATGTATCGATTTTTCAATCAGCCGGAAAAAGCTCATAACCACTCCAGGAGCTGATAATTAGGGCCTTCAAAGAAAATACGGTATTATAAACTTAGTACTTAATACATTCACGACGGCCGGCGCACGGCGTTGGCAGTGCACTCGATCGTGCAATACCCCAGACACTAGACCAGTACCGTGACACGCGGCTTTACGTGTCTCAGGAAGCGACAACTTAAGCCTCGCCGAGCCCCCGTGAAACTAGATGTAACCTGCGTTGCTTTAACTTTCACAATTAAAAGTTAAGTGTACTCTAGGACTTTTGGATTTGATTTAAAAAAAAATGTTCTATAGGAAGTACTGCCCCGCGCGTAAATTTTTGTCTGGTGAGACTAGATCGTTGAAGTTGAGTTGATCATTGATAACAAAGAGCATGAAAGTTTAGAATGCTGCAAAGATATTTGGGAGTTTGGATGACATGGGCAGGAGCATACATACACTGTCAAAGAGGTAGGCCTCATAAGATCCAATTAAACTATATTATGTATATTACTCATTTTAATTCAAGAAAGTATGATGGGTGATAAGTACACTATTTATGTAATGATAGTTAAAACAGTTTAATTGGATCTTATGGGTTAGGCTAGAATGCAGTGCTACCTAAAACTTTGCACTCTTTGTCACACAAAAACGTATTGTGGAAATATGATTTGAAAAAAAGGCGATCGATCCGAACAAAGTTGCTTGTAACCATAGTTCCGAATAAATGACGCGCCAAAACATCCATGTCACTATATACTTTGCTTAAAGACGTCTTGACTCGGGTCTGTGCATAGCCTGACTATGGTGCGTCAATAGCATATCAATATGTACATAAATGGCTGACTACAGGACAAAGAGTAATTTTCCTCAGCTGACCGACTTTTTCCGCAACAATATTTATTCAAGTCACTGTCATTAAACAGGGCACTCACAAAGCCAGCCGAAAGAAAATTTAAGGTCACCGCGGGAAATTAAAATAACCATAGAGGTAACACACTAGAGCGTACTATTGTTCTAAACCAGAGACAATGGGTAGTTAAGGGCGGAGCTGGTCCATAAATTTAGACATACTTTCTACACGCCCACAAACTTGTCACAATTGTCGTTGAGAGGCTGAGTGACAAGAAACCATAGCTCAACTTATTGACTGCCTTACTATTTAGTTGTATCTTTCACTCAGTTAAATCTTATTTATAATATTGGTTAGTTTGAAATATATATCATTATCTGCTTGGTCCTAAATGTCAGAATTTTACATGGAGCGACTGCTTTTTTTGGGGTGGGAAATCATCAAATAACTTCACCTGCTGTGGGCGGAGCGGGGGGGGGCGTGTCAGACTTTTACTGACTAAAACGCACCCATGTCAAGGGACATGGGTGCGTTTTAGTCATAAAGGTATGTTCCGGGGCCTCGTTATCTCTTTCGAACAACCCGCAACCCCGGCAGGATGGAGCGACTGCTTATCGGCCCTCTACAACCCAGTTAGTACTGGACAATACCTCTTGGTATAACTGGTTGTCTATGCAATACAAATCACGACATTTGGGCAACAGTTCATAAACCTTTTGATAAAGCATAATTAGAAGATCAGATTAGCACTCTAGACTAGACTAGACTTTTCTCCTGTACACTGTCAATGAGAACAACCTAACCCTTTAAATAATGACATACGTAGTACAGTTAAATGATGTAATTTAAAACAAATTAGCCAAACAAAGGCCCCATGGTAAGTTACGTTTGAAACCAGCACGTGAGACAGTTACGACACCAACCATGGCTAACGGAGGGACTGACAGTCTTACACCTACTGGCGTCATGACGTCACGACGTCAGTGCGGAAGTTGCACAGAGATAACTTATCGTAGGTACTAATGTGCTACATCCACAAGATGAGCAATGTAGGTAAAGTTGAGTAAAACGTTTTAAGTGAGTGTGTCTAACACATTACATTCGAAAAAAAAAACAAATATTTGATGGAAATAAATTATCTAAAAACTACCAGCGAACCCAACAAAGGTTACGTTGATATTTTATTTTTTTGGCAACAAAAATAATCATTTATATAGTTTCAGCCGTTAAGGAGGAGTTCAGTGACAAACACACGTACAGCAGAACTAAATATGCAAAGATAAGAAGGAAAAACAATACATCTACATAGTTGCTAGTCTTTAGTGATGATGTTAGTGAATATTCAGATATTTTTAAGTTTCTTTATGTACCACGGCATTGGAATAATGTGGAAAATATTATATATAATATTTGTTAAAAAATAAAATCTTAAAAAAATAATTATGCCGTTGTTCAGTAATGTCTTTCGGCTTTATAAAGAGTCTTTTTACACCCTTTATAAGTCGACCGTAGCCTTGCAACGATGCCGAATAACGTTTGTTAAGCTAATCAATTATCAGTTATCACAACAACTTTATGTATGGGATATCTGATTTAATCACGTGAGCAAGCAATGTGAAAGCATTCACTATCTGTTGGAATTGGCATGTAAATAAAGATACGTTATTTTAAATAAAACAGCGTATCGTCCGCTCGTTCATTTCAAGCCAATATTTTGATGCAACACAAATTGAACATTTTATTTGTCTACAGGTGTAGTAAACATAAAAATAAATAAAATATTTCAGTCTGATTTTGTTTACGAAACTTATAAACCAATCAGTTTGATGTTTATACTATTTTAAATTAAATTCAAATCAATACGCAGCTGCATTGCGCTCTTTGCAGTTGGTTTTTCGAATAGATTTCATTAAGAATATATTGTATAAAGGATTATTTATTTCAAAGAAATTCTATTTTATTTATGACCGTTACGGCTTGTTCACAAATTCACAGGATGCGACTTGCGGCCAGCATAACGCGCGCGTGTCACTTGTTTCTTTCACGTGAACAACGTCATCATGTTGGCGATACGTGGCATGCTCTCTATAACTTATTTCATTTGTTTTTTTCTAATGCTGTCCAAAGTCGAAACGTTTGCGTGTAACTCGTGGCCAAGCGGTTATTTGTTACAGATGGAGTTTACTTTAACCATAATTATGTAACGTTAATCCATTCAAATAAAATGCACTATGTGACAAGAAAATACTATTGTATTGCATTGTACACATTAAGACATTATTGAATCATCCATTGTTGTTTACGTATGCAAATTAAACGAATTAATTTTCTCACTACGGAAAATGGTGTCGTGTGAACTTAATTAAATAGGACAAGATTACTCACAGTAAGGAAATCGGAAAACCTAGGAAATAAATAGAATTAACACGTAAGGTTCCATTTAATTATCATTTCATTGTTGATTTAAATTTAAGTTAACTAAATTTCTTAATAGTACCAAGGCAACAACGCCTTATCAGTTGAGAATTATGTAAACGATGTAAATATTTCCGCTCGTGTAAGTTTTAATCGCAAAAGTAAAGTAAACGAACTGATAAAATATAACGAACACCAGTCATAGTTCAAGAGACTTTTCTCCTCTAATTTTATTTCTAAAATAATTAGTTCTAAGGTATTTTGTACCATTTTTGATGTGAAATTTCTAAGAAATATTTTGGTGGACAATTCAGTACTACAATATATCTGTAATTTGTTTGTTGTATACAATAAAGAGTATCTATTTCATATTCATATTAATTGTGTTCCACAATGTTTAAATTGTGTTACTTATACTTCTAACTAAGAACCCTGTAAAAGCCCTAATAGAACACAACAATATATTATATTAAAACAAGTTTAATTCATGTTATCTATCTATTTGTCTCAATAAAAGGCATGTCTATAATGTTCACTCCCAGTACCGTTTGAAATAGTGAGCCCGGTACACGCGAACTTACTGTTATAGAACTTTACGACGTCAGAACACTGCGGTGTTAACAATCCCATACGTTAACTGTTATAATTACACACTACTGACTGTTCTAGAAAGCAAACTTTCCTTTTCAACTTTCATGCATCACACCTACTTGATAATAAAACGCCCAAAACGCAAACGTTAACGTTACGCAAACAATATAAAAATTCATGTAAAATATTCGAAAGCGTTAACATCTCTAGTAGGTAATTACTATGTTCAGCGAAATGCAACAAAACCGGAAACCGGGTCCCGCTATACCGGATATTAATGTGACGTCATTGGATCCCCCGACGCCACGAGGCATACTTCCGGCCACGACTGGAACAATACACTTACATTCCATATTTTATGAGTTTTATTAACGTTCGGTAAATCTCCCAGCCATCATGATGTCTGCATTATTAAAGGGTTCCTTCCGTATACAAGAGGTTCCTTCTGTGTAGAAGGCGTTTGAATTAAATGGACCATTGAAAACGGTTCATAACAAAAGCTTTTAGACCCTTTGAATGTGAACTGCCTTTAATAAATGATTAACGAAATAATGTGCATGAAAGGTCCGATAGTATCGTACAATATTCCTAGAATTATAATCACGTAACACAAAAGCGTAAACAATAACAAACCACACCCACTGACGTTTAAAATTCAAGCCAACAAACTTTTTATACCAACATCGGAGACGCCAACCAAAATGGCCGTAATAATAAAAAAATCGCTGCGAGATACAATTTTCAGTTTATAGACTCCGTAAGGGTGAGCCCTGAACTCCGGGGACGGGCTTAAAAACGGCAAAGTTTCAATTTTGTTCTCCCAAGTCGCGGATAAACGGGAAGATAAATGAAAGCTGAAACGTCGTCATTCTTTTTTCGTCTTACGAGAAATCAAATCAGTAGGGTTTTGTATTAAAGGTGTTTCCATAAAATCGAGACAATGACGAAGATTTGAAAGAAAATTGACAACGGGATTTGTTACTGCGTCGGCGCAATATGTGGTTTCAAGAAATGATACTGAGAAAGACAGTTACAAAATACAAGTAAGTGGACAATTACATCCATTTTACGGGATACGGATACGGTTCAGGCACATTTGCATTGACAATAGAAAAGACACAAAACCACAAAGGAAAATCAAAGTTCATTCTTTCGTATTTTAAAAGTATAGCTTAATGCTTTTGCTATATACCTAATACATATTTAAAAAAAAAAAACAAACAATGGATTATACAATCATATATAATATTTAGGATTAAACATCCTACTTGATAATTATTTTTGTCAATATTTGATTACACAACCCACAAAATGTTTGTAATTAAATATTTTTTTAAATTGAAATAGTCTCTCAACGCATACAAAATCAATCATCAAGAGAATCTTATCAACGATAATAATCAATTTGACATCACAAAAGATTACATCAACAAAGCAATCTTTCACTAATCGCCATAGCTATCCCACGAGATTTATCTCTACTTTCGCCCGACGAAACTAAAGTGAAAGCCTATTTAACTCGCGTTAAGGAACATTGCACATGGAACCATGGAACATAGAATACTAGAACTTATCTCATTTGAACGTCAGCGCACCGAGCGGTAATGAAGATGAATTCTGCATCAACATACATAGTTACACGACTCCCACGACTTACAAACTACTTTACCGGCGTCGTTTATTGCAATCCTTCTTGGAATATAAAACGTTTTGTTTCTCAATGCAATATTTCGAGTTTAGATACCAATTGCTGGTATTTTCAACAGTTATTTTGCACTCAATTCGTTACAACAAGAATACAAAAAAAAATCTCCTACAAAATTGCAATAGCTACGCGGTTCAAATGTATGGGACAGCTGATTTAAAAAAAAATGCCGATATAAGTAATATGTGGGAGGGAAGATCACAGTGTGTCCGTTTTAACTTCGGTGTCCCTTCCACCTTGTATACTTAGTACGTTATAAGCTCTAAAATATTTCATCCAAATATCATCACGCTTATAATCCCTGAAAAGATAGACAGATATGTACACCTACATTTCGCTAGTTATGTTTTCTTGTGACATAAATACAGAATGCTGCAGAGAAAAATTCTGATGGAAAACTTGATAACACTATTCCCGACCTGTGAATCGATCGCCACGCGACGCCCACATTTTTGTATATATCTACTATCTTTTATGGGTTTTTAACAATGTGATACTAGGCAATAGTCTCTGCCTGGTACCGTTGCATGTGACTCGCGAAATACGCCCCCTCTGTCGTAATAGCAACACAAAGAATTGTGGTTGCTTCACAAACAAACACACATTTGTTAAGTTTATGGATGATGTCACGAAACTATAAGCACGTTCTAACTTTACTCTACTCTGTGTCAACAAATTGCAAAAATGTTTTTCTTTTTCATACACTTTACATTACTAATAGCAGATCGGTAGAGATAGTTCTCATTTCCTAGTCTCAGCTACCTACATAAGTAGAACGCAAAAGTACACAATGTGTGTCTAGTGTGTACAGTGATAACCTCCATTGCATGATTGCGATAAAAGCTTACTATGGTAATCTCCGTTTATCCTTCTGAAAAATACTTTTTCAAAGCGTGGGTGGGCCATTTCCTACTTCAGACGAACAAAAGAGATTTTCGCACACTTAACAGAACCTCTTTAAATAACTTTAGAAATGGATGTTGTGTTGACTATATAAATATACGTTATGAAATAAAAACTTTTTTTGTAATCTGCTATCTTATGAAATAGGCATTGCTAAGTATTATCTGTCCATAATAATGTTTGTTTCATCCATGTATGTGATGAAATGCTCCATCATTGAACTTTCGACTGTGTGAACACCACAGAAATTGATGAGATTTTATTCGTTTTTGGAA
The DNA here is from genome assembly GCA_958449745.1 of Ochropleura leucogaster. Classification (NCBI taxonomy): domain Eukaryota; kingdom Metazoa; phylum Arthropoda; class Insecta; order Lepidoptera; family Noctuidae; genus Ochropleura; species Ochropleura leucogaster. The sequence goes on from OY288212.1 coordinate 10,885,648, forward strand.
TGTACTTCCTCCGAACGACGATTAAGATGAACGACAAACTAGGTAAGGTATGTCTTATGTAGGAGGTAGGTCTTAAATTATTACGGTCACTTGAGTAGCGGAAATTACTGTTTACTCCTTTAAATATTATGAAGAGAGAATTAACCTGTACATTCGGTACCAGCACAAAAGATCAACCTCATTTATTCACCACGCCAGGCTACATTTTAAATTCCCGCTTTTAGCGTTCCTTGTAGAAGCCGACAAGAAACATTTCATCACATACTAGGTGCATGAGCAACTACCTATTTAATAATGTAGTTGCGCGAGTGTGGTTGCTCTTATAAAGCGGCTCCGACGTGAAGGCATGCGACAGACGTCGGGACGAACCACTGCCCAGATTTGTTTTGTAACATGCTATTACTATTATTGTGAAGACGTATTTGTATTGGATTTCAACGTCATTGAACGCTCACATATTTTTCATGTTTGATTTGAGGTGCGAAAAGCTGTTCCTAAAGCTTTTAGAAATCAATGTTTCCATATTTTTGCATATTGTTTTTAGTGTTAACAATTTAGATTTCGAATTTTGAAGCGCGAACCTATTGTGTACGGCCAGACGCGTCGTGTCAGCCACAAATTGGAATAAAAAATATCGAACATGGAACGCACTTGTAAAAATGACGTGCGAATATCTCGACCGTGTATTTTTGCGTTCGTAAAAAATAACCTTTACAAAGGGCAAAAAGACGGTAAAAGGCTGGATTCTGTTGCTGAATAAGGCTGCGAGAGGCTCGTGACTCGCACGAGCGATCCCGGCGAACATTACGGCGCCGTGACCGCGCTCTCGGTTTAGTAATAACTCTCCGGACAACTTAAGCGTAATTGCATAAAATCGTTTTTGTTGGAATTTCGCTTGCTCAATCCGCGGAGGGTGGTATTTCTGCTGTTTCCTCGAAAATTTTGCAATTTCTTTCTCGAATAGTGAACGGCTCACGTTGCAATCAGTCATGCGCACAATGCTATCGTTTGTTGTTGAACGTCAATTCTCATGTCATACTTAACTTTTGTAGCACTCAATAGAACACGATTGACCTCTGCTACGAGCGTCGTAGCGACGTAGCACATATACAACTGCTTACTCATATCTACAATTGTATTATGCAAGTAATGTTGGATGAATGAGTTTCATTTCGGAATAGTTTTAGTAGGTAGGTTATATTTTTTGTAACATAAATCACTGTTTTTGTAAAAATTCATCAATCCGTGAGCGACCGTAGCTCGTTCTTAAAAATACATTATAACATTTAAGTGATTCTTACGTCATTTGAAATTCTAATATCAAGTAAATGTATAGAAAACGCCTGATTTAATATTCGAGTAAACCATTTTTCTTCCCCGACGTCGCCGTGGCATAAAAATTCTAATGTAATCGCTATACAATACGTGGAAGGCAATAAATTCTTATCTTGAGATAAGCTACTATTTCAACTACTACCTACATAAGATTACGACACATGCACGTGCGTCCCCGGTTTTATATAAACGCCTATATTTGAGTTTAACCTATATTAACTTTGATTTTATTCAATAAATTTTAACATAAACCTACGCAGCAAACAATAAAAATACTTCTGTTTCATTTTTGTTCCTACCTAATGAAAACCAATTTAAACTAATAAAACACCCATAATTGTGGCTCGAAGACTGTGTTCCTGACAGACAGTGTTTATAATTAAGGAAAATTCTGGAAAAAAATCTCCTCACAGATAGAGACTTCTGACAAAAATTTTAAAATCTGCGAACATGCAAAACTTTATACATATAACGGAACAAATAAAAACGCAACATTTAGCAATCTCAGCTAATGTCTGTTTTGTAGTTCTAGTCTTTTTCATTTCAGACTTAACGAATGTTCCAACGTTTGTCTAAATAGATTTAACTCCCAAGTACTTGCTGTCTTACGACAAGTAAGACGGTTGGTAACGTATAGCAGCAAATAAATAATAAACGAACTTGCAAGACATTGTACTAATTAGCCAAAGCTCTCACTGTTTAAGACACTCACAAGGTCTGGCTGTAAGTTATTATGAAAAGCAAATATAACAAAGGATTGGAACTAGGTCCTAGACATAAATGAAGATTATAAACGGTAAAATAAACCATACTTAGCCACGGTACCTGAGTACATTTTAGAATAATATACAATCAGTATTGACTGTGCTGGTGTCTCCAAAGCTCACACAAAAGTCAAGATATCATTTGTAATGTAGAAAGTCACTTGTTAAAGTTGATTTATTTCATACTAGCTTCCGCCCGCGACTTCATCCGCGTGGCATAGTTATTTTGGGCTAACGCTATCATAAAGTCGCGTGATGATCCAAAAAAAATATCTTTCTCTCCCCTTTTCTTCCCTCTTTCTCCCCTTTCTCTCACATTTTTTTAGTCTATGTCCGTCTCCAAGGTCCCAACTATCTCTGTACCAATATTCATCAAAATCGGTTTGGCCATTTAGGCGTGAAAACGTAACAATGTCATCCCGAAATTAGAAAAAATAAAGCCCTCGTGCGATAAATAAGAAAAAAAACACGCTTGTGAAATACATCGAGAAAGTGTATTAAAAAAATCTTTTCTATTTCAACTTACGTTCAAACAAACATAGACCTATTGCACACAACTGTCATCAAGTATGAAAATAATCAAACCAGGATAAACCTTAAAAAAATAAAAAAAAACGCAATGCTTCGGTACGGAAAATAGCATTGTTATTTGATAACATTTAAATACCTAATTCTAATTTCAACGTCAGCCTTTGCACAATAATACGTAGTTACGTAGTTAATTATTATGGAAAATTATAACCGTTTGTATAATATACACGTCATTATTATTCGTTTATTCATTTCCAGTCTATTTTTTTACATTTGTAAAAATCCCTATATTAAATTCCAATATAAAACAACAAACAAATCGGTCAAGTGCGGGTCAGATTCCCGCACCTTGTGACGGCGTGGCTTTAGAGGGTTGATTTTTACCCACCTCCAAGGGATCACAGATTTTGAATATATGGTTTTAATTTCAAGTCGACGCGTTCCCGAAAAAAGGGTCTGGACAGACGGACAACAAAGTGATCCTATAAGAGTTCCGTTTTTTTCCTTTTGAAATACGGAACTCTAAAACATTGAAAAAAATAAACCGGCACCTCGGTATCGGGAATAGTGTCCAAGCAGCTGACTGACAGTGCTCCCCGAGAAAGGAACCTTCTTACAATAGTCAATGTACATGCTATCATTATTGTTTTCGCAACATATGAATATATCCAGCTAAATTAATTCTCGATTAGGTGTCGAATGGATCGACAAAGTTTGATTTGAACTTTCGACCTTCTTTGTTGAAGTTCAAAGACACGGCGGAAGTGGGTAGAAGGTGTTCTATTCTGCTATTGGCGAATGTATCATGAATGTTGAATTTGAACTTGGGTGTAAGTTCAAATCAACAACCTATTCATACACAGTAGTATGAGTAAGACTTTTGGATAATTTTTATTATGTTATCGTAAATACAAACTTAGCTCAACTTTGGAATTTTATTGGCCACCATTATATTATTTGAAGGAGTGTAAGTTCTATATTTTTTTGTTCAGCAAAATTATTACTCTGCTTTTTTTAAAATCTATTGATATGGATCTGTCTACGGATTTTTGACCGAAATCTTTTAAACAAGTTTTGAATAGACTAAACGTAATAACTATTTCCACGTCAAACAAATGGTTAGCCTATAGCCCTAGTTACTTTCCTGTGACTGTCCCACTGTACACCTTCTGTCCGACAACAACATGTGTGTTCCAGGGTATAGTAATGATACAGGATAATTTGATCATAGCCTAAAAAACACAATCCAACAAATGACAGATGTGTAATAATGTAATGAACTCACTATAAAGTGTATTGCGGCGCTAACTCCGAAGGGTAACGACAAACTTCACGGCAGTGCATGAGTCACGTACAGGCTGGCACGCGACCGAAATATTGATGTTAGTCTGTGGGTGTACCGTACAGGTGCAAACAAACGTACCTGTGGACGTACTTCGATTGTTTGTGTTGCGGTTGTAATGGGGTAATTTTGGGGCGAGTCTGATTGGGTGAATCATGGTGTTGATAAAATGTGGAATATTTTAAAATATTTAAGTGGAATCGTTTAACAAAATGTAGCTAGTTAAGCAATATTGGGACGATTGGGGAAAGCACAGGTTTAATTCATCCTAATATTAAGTGTAAAAATAACTCTGTTTGTTTCTTAACTTCTCACAACTAAACAGCAGAGCGGATCGTAATGAAATTTAGTAAGGAGATGGATTTCAACTTGAGGAAAGAAATAGGCTACATATTATTAACCTAACAATCAAAGGGGTGAGAAATAATGCATAACGTCCATATTCTTAAACTTTTTGACAACTGTCTAATAGAATGGTTCGAAGGCAAGACAAATCATGAATCTAACTCGTAAGAAATAATTTATATCAACGCTCGGAGAAAATAATTGCCCGTGACTAAGTCACAGGCTCTAGAATATATTCTCGTTTCAACCAGGTTTAACAGACGAACCGGGTTTGTTCAGTTTATTGGCAAATATTGCAACAGAGTGACCACCGACTTCTATATGTAGTATTGATTGGATTGTACTCATTGATATTTGGTACACATGACGGCACATCAACCTACATAAAACCATTTTAACCTGATCTCTCTACTACGGTGTGCGATACGTAGTAGAGAGATCTGGTTATAATAGTTTAGAATAGGTTAACCTGCCGTCGTGTGTACATAAACCCTATTTAGTTTCTACCTAAGCAAAGATTATATTTGAAAAACACTCCATCTTCATTTTACCTAGGACACGCATTATGTGCGTGCACATCAAATGCAGCTCATGATTTTGGTTGACATATGATACTTGGTATGCAGTTACCTATTGTAAAGCAGCTACGCATTTAATTCAACTGGCTACCCGTGACAAAAACGTACATGTTAATGATGTAAATAACTCAGTTGTAGAGAATTTGGGATCAAATTACACTACATCGAAATTAGTTGTTTTGAGTGAAGAATGAAGTAAACTCGGTAATATCAGCTTGCGCGACTACATTCAGGTAGGCATATTCTGCATGACTAATTAGCAATCTTATACTCCATGTATATGATTTACTAGAAAGATATTAGACTAGGTATAAGCGTTTGATTTAAAATAACTATTTTAAATAACAAATAACTAAAAGCCTTGTTTATTCTAATACCTATTTAACCACAAAAAATCATGTAATTATTCTTCGCTACAAATTATTCATAATTCTTTTAAAGTTTCAATCATTGTAAAGAACTAATGAATAAGCAACACCCCTATTCTACAATATCAAAGACCTCTCTTTGACTTAGTTCGATTTGTCACGTGCAACCCTGTTCCCCCTTCAACAGCTGTAGTTTATAAAAAATGCAGGTGTCAGTAGCTGGCACGCGTCTTGACTAACTGCCAGTGCTACCTTTGTCAAGCAAAGGTTACTTGCCTGACTGCCCCTTAGCAGCACCCCAGTTTGAAGACGACAATTAATTAATTGCTATTTTAAGCCTTTACACCTTTCAACTAACTGCTCGTTTAACATTAAATGGAAAACTTTGTATATTTTGCTTACAAATTGTCTGATTACATTAAATGAGTTTTGAATTAAGTGGTCGGTAAAGGGATTGAGTAATACTCATTTTAATTATTTGGATTTCTGCGCAAATCTTGGTAATCTCCGGTAGTCACTTACCATACTTTGTACTCGTCTAAGGTTTTCGGAAAATCTTAAGAAAATAAATGAGTAAACGATTTTAGTTTACCTTATAACAACTGAAAATCAACATTCCTATCATTTTGAAGTTAAAACAATTTAAGAAAACGATAGATTTTATCTCGACTTGACTGTAATTAAATGTCAATATTGAAGGAATGCGGCCGAGTATACCATACATTGATGTTACTTTAAGCTTAGTTTAAACTAACGACTTCGGTCATCAATGTAAACAGAGATTACGAAGACGCAAGTCGATTAAACACTCCATATCTGTCACAACGCGATAAGAAGATATGTAAACAGTTCTCAAAGAAAGCTCTAGCCCATTTAAACGGTTTTCAATGTCAGATATCAAAGTTTCTTTTGAATCTGATATAAGTTTTATTAATCGCCTTTAGTTGAAGAACAGTTGAAGTAAGAATGATTCTTCGATGTTTTATTCCTGGAACTTTATGCTAATCTGGTTGATAAGTTCATGCCAACAAAGATTTTAAGTCATCATAATCAGCCTGCCTTTCTTCCAACTATTTAGGGATCGGCTTCCAATATTACCGGATTAAGCTGAATGCTAGTATTTGACATGATCTAAGTATGTTTCTGAAATACCTTCTCATGAAAGTATTCGACCGGAGCTATACCTACTTAATCCGGGGTTGCGGGTTGTTCGAAAGAGATACCGCGGCCCCGGAACGTAAAGGGCTATAGAAGGAACATGGGTGGGTTTTAGTCAGTACAAGTCTGACACTCCCCCCCGCTCTGCCCAGAGCGAGGGAAGTTATTTGATGAATTCCCAAACCAAAAAAAAAGCTACACTTAATAATTTGAGTGCAGCTAAAAGCTACGTGCCAACTATTTCGAAAATGTATCTGGCAAAGGAAAGAAAACACTGGTAATGCTTCCTTACATAAAATTCTTTCGATGCCCTCGGCATTTAACTAGCATCCCATGGTAATCCCCAAACAGCCCATAATAGTGTGTTGTATAAAATTTATGATGGTGTCTGTATGACCTTATTAGTTTTATAGGACCACTTGGTCCACTTGAAAACAGGTTTCAAGAAGTCGATGAGACAAGGCTTAGTACTCCGGGTGTCACCCGCTTAAGAAATATCGGTTAGTATCACTGCACACTGAGTCGAATTTATGGAGTGCCTTATGGAAGAATGAGGACGCTACATGTGTAGGGATTAGAACTCATTATCACTATTTTATTAGGAGAAACTTCCCGTCTTGAAAATTCTTCGAAGGTTGTAACTTTAAGCTGTCCAGTCATTTCGGTAAAAGCTGAACCCTTTACAAGCTTTTGTTGATAATCGAAATTAAATTCTTAAGCCGAAGCCTTTCACGAAGTTATAAGCCACATTATCTAACCTTTCAATCGGCCATTGAAATTTTTATCAGTGTCATGATCTCCGATATTTCATCAAACAATTGCTATTACATGAAATAACTCTCAGAATAATCGCTAAAGTTTGGCATTAAACGTTAATCAATGAAATAGTTTCTACTCCCACATTGCTCAATATAATTAGACAGGGCGATAAGATCGGGCGAACGGTAACCAATAGCTATTTAAATGTAAATATTTGTGAGATAAGCTGCGCCAGTAACCATTTGCACCTTTGTTTACTCAACTAAGACCGACGAACTGGCAAGCTCAACTGCTCAAATACTAAATGGTATTTAGTTCACACATAGCTAATGTTACCTAGTATTATCCACTGTGTTATAACTTTATAAGGTATTAAGTAAAAACGATTTCCTACCTTTTCAATGCGATCTCGCACGGTTTTTATAAGACGCAATGCAAGCGTTGATATAATACAATACTACATAATATTATGTATCAGATATACGTTATGTAACACCATTGTCTTTCAAGCTAAGAGGGTGGCGGGACGTACTTGACGCTTACTCTCTGCGGATTGATAAACGGTTTTACAAGACGGAAATGAGTGCTTTGACAGTAGTCAGTATTTTCCTTACAAAAGCATAAAATGAGTTAAAAATAGTATTCGTTATAACTATTCATGATATGTGACCTTTTCAAATAAAGGAATAAATAACTAAACAAACTATTTGGCTGGCAAAACAAATGCTTCCCTAAAAATTTTCAGAGAAAATAAGGAAGAGAGATATTACGTTATATATCAGTGAATTATTCTTTTGTTGCTGTGATTATTGATTTTGAATTATGCCAGTTAAGTGCATTAATATTTGGTTAATTAATGGCATCTTATACCCATCAAAATATTCTTTAAAATCTTCATAAAAAGATGGGTTTTAAATTACCTGCCCGGACAACTGAACCACACAATACAAATGTGGTACCTATTTAATCTAAGAACTTAGTCTATGTCTGTACCAATGCCGTGAGATTGCAGATAGCAGTGACAATGAGTCCACAACAATTAAACGCCGCATTTAGATAGCTGGAACAATCCACAATGGCACGTGAGAGGAATCGCATGGGAGATTTTTTCTCCATTCAAATGAATAGGTCACATAAAGTATTCAGCCGTTCAGGGCTACGGATATGGTGCGTTTCACGCAGCGTTTGTGCCAGAACTAATTATTGAACTGCAATTAAGCTGAACCATGCCGGAACGGTTACGTATTCTTTGTTATTATTATGCGTTATGGGAGCTGTTGTAATAAATTGCAACATTCGCAAGATCAATTCTTAATGCTGGCTGTTGACCGCACGGTTCATTTAGAGCACGTGAATGCACGCCTCACGCGCGTGAGCCGCGATACCCGTTGTGGCTAAACATTCCACCAAAAACTATAATGGTCATGACATTTTACTGCTATTATGAACTCGCTATTTTAATATCCATACTAACACGTTGACATTTAACACATTTGCGGGCGCCATAACTGTCCCGCTCGTGCTTAAACTCATAGAATAGCGATTTTATCACGAGCGACCATTTCAATATCGTTTTCTAGTTTGGTATATTTATTAATGATCTATTTCCTCGGACCTGTTGTATGCTCGGCCGGTTTCGCCGTAGATTCCTAACTCATCGTTGCCTACACTTGCCGATTCACAAAACTGGTTCCGCCGACCCATCCACTTGATCTTGAGCGAGTGTTGGCCAACTTTCACGAGATTCCTCTTGGGGCCCGCGCGCCGCCCGCGCCGCCGCCTCGTGAGAACATCTGACGGCGCGACGTCGGTCGCTCGAGGGTTACGCGGTCGATGTGCCAACGCTGCGACACCCTTTTTCCTGTTTCCTCAATCTTTACTCACTTTCCTTCGCCATAAGTGCTTCGGAAACTTCGGAAAAGCTTTCCTCTCATTTACATTTGATGTCGAGCCGTCAGCTTTCATTAACTTTGGATGGAATAAAAGCATAAACATAACCTTTGTTGATACTTTCCGGCGAAAATACGATTCAAGTCAAGTATGATCGAATACTTGACAGTTACTCAAGCAACATTTCTATCACATTTTAGTTTTTTAGCGTAACGAAATCGAATCAACTTACCTACACCATTACTAAACGGCAACACCATTATTAATATTGCCAGCTATTAAACGTGCTATTTATACGAAGAGATCTTTGACCAGATGAATATAATTATTTTCCGTATCAACCAATTTGTGAAGGAGGTAATAAACTTGTGCTATCTAATATCTAGCGACGTGTTTTTGAAATATCCTGCCTCATGTTATGTTAGCAACCATTTATGATTTTAATATTATTCGTATAGTGTATTTTGCCGGAACAAGTTTGCATGGAAAGAATTATCTAATCACCTTCATTTAGAGAGTAGAATATTCTAAACGAAGAAAGATATAAATAATTCTTTGTGAATTTACTCACAAAGGTTTATTTAAATCTTTTAACTTCGAACGGGGCGTTCAATTGTAAATACTTTAAACACACCTTTGTATTCTTGAATAAATAGACACAATAGACAATTTAAATATAGTTTTCTATGAAGTGAATAATTAATTGCTTCCTTCCGCTGTTATAAGAGCTTTGCTTGAAGATTAATGTTCATACTTTTATAAACAAACACAACTGACTTTTTATTTCAACAATACGTGGTCATTCTTAAGAAGATTACGTTTTCCAAAGATTGAATTAACATTTGAAGACAGTTATATAAATGTCAAGATATTATGTACCTTATTCTATCCATGTTAAAGTCGAGGAGTTTTGTTCATCCTATAGTATCATCATAATAGTTTTAACAGCCATGTTCACTATCTTCGTCTGTGAGGAGGTGAAATATATTTTTGTAAAGTAGGTAAACGTTTGATACAGAGAATATACACCTTAAGGAGGCACTTGGCAGGCAGCCCTATAAGTTGAGACATTAACGTCACGGCCGAACACAACGCTCGACTTTACCTGCCTCTAATTAAAGGAATCTCCGGAATGTGCTGCGTTGTCACCCAAGATCTTTTACGAATCCTACCTTTAACACAATCAAAAACATACTCTGACTGTACTAAAGTAAGGTTCTTGTTTCAGTAAACGAAAATGGCAGATTTACTTATAATTTGAAATCTGAACAATGGTAAATTGGTGAAGTTAGTTGAATATCTTTACGATGTTGACATAGTATCTCCTTTGAGTGGAGTTTACCTTTAATTATTCGTTACTTGAAGTAGTGTCGATTACAAAAGGATATCGTGAAATGTTCACGGAAACATGTAGCGGTATCATTTTATTTTTAGTAATGCAAATGCGGTCAGCAGAGTTCACACCTCTAGATTGCCATTCAAAAATTGAATGTATTTTTTTATTTGAAGTACTAATAAAAGTTTGATATTGTTACATAATACAGGTTTATTACTTCTCCTTCGAAGCTTGCCTCTTGCGCTTGTTTCGATGATCAGTATAAGTAATAAGCAATAATATTTTAAAGGTAGTCATAAAGTATTACTTAACACAGTTGCTTAATCTTAAGTGCTGTTTTGGTCTCAATTCAAACGAGTAACTGTCTTTAAATTATTTACCATTTAAATGAATGTCACCTAAACGGGGCACAACAAAAAAATTCTAGGACAATTTTCTTTCCGCCTCTTTCCAGAAGGCTCGTGCCATGCTGCCTTTAGCATCTATAATCTACTTGATCAACTACTGAACTATCCATTAAAAATATTCTGATAGTGGTTCATACATGGAACTGCAATGTTTTCTTTACATTTCCCATTAGCATGCAAGGCAAGCATTTTATATTCTTTTCCGCTATACGCTATGTGCGCGTTGATGTTCTTTTAAAGGCAGATACGTTTGGCGCGGTCTATGATATTTTTATACAAATTACCATATAGACAATTTCTTTTAGGTTATGGGATCGTATAAATCACACTTTCACATTCACAAAAAAAAAAGAAACATTTTGGTATTAAATCTAGAAGTTTTTTTTTTTTAACTTATTTGACTAGTGATCAATTTAAATCGATTGCTTAAACTGACCTAAACACTAAAGGCTCCATTTGAGTTTTAAAATCTCTAATCGATTTTAGTTACTCATATAGGGAGGGAAATATCATTGTTCGTAAACTACTGAATACCGAATTTCATTCTGCATTGTTATGTTGATGTTGATACATGCATAACTCACAGGTATTTATTGGTCTGAAGCCTGAACGTAATGTTATAAGCGTTTGCTAATGTGATAAACAAATGACGATAGATGTGTACACCAAATTCTTGCATGAATTAAATAATTATGTATTGCTCTTATCTTTGGTAAACAGAAGTTTATATTTTTTTATAAGTGGGAGCTGTGTCTGTTTTTATAATCCTGGATATAGCAAATTCTACTAAAATATAATGTCGCCTAAAATAGATAAGAATTTCACTCTTCTCAAACTACCTCGAACATTTTTAAACGATGTTTAAAACACTTTATTTAAATTTTCCTGTTGATTCAACTTCTTATGATAAATAAAAAAAACTGGACTGACCACGATAGTAAATACCGGTGTCAAGGTTCGATTCCACGACCACACGCCGGTCACACCATTCTAAATCACTGCGTTATCGAAACTTTTCATAATAATAATGATAGTGCGCAATTATCTTTCTATTTTAAGGTTGATAAGAAAAAACAACATTATAGTAGGTACTTGAATAATTTTGGTTTTAAAGCCCGCAGACACGAGAGAACAATCGTCATCTCATGATATCAAACACCTACCATATAAAGGTGTTTTCGACTACCGATACCGTTAGTAGATAGATACAAATCGATATAGTAGAAAGTATCGGAACTAAAGTACACACGTACATACCCTGTTTTAGTCTGAAATCAATCTCCCAATCCTGTATCAGTTGCACTTATCCACTACACACAGTCGCACAAAGTACAACGTGCTAGAACCTTTTTTATCTCCACCACAAATTCGAATTTAACTTTGCACTGGCACTTTTAACGAACCTACATAGCACTGGGGTACATGGCGTGATTTAAGCATTCACCGAACGAAGGCTGTATCACAACAGGCTGTCACAGCCAACACATATAATGCACATTTGTTGTCACAAAAACCACACAAACGGTTCTCTAATTCAAATTGTGACGTGTTGAACACAACATTGCTGAAAACCGACCGTTAAATCGAATAAAACAAACGCTGCGTTACAACGTTAAGTTAAAACTAAGTTAGGTCCGCTACGCGAGAAAGACCGTTGATCCAGTCGGCGGTCGGTACAACAGCGCGCGCGCTGCTTTACCGACACTGAAAAGTTCAACGCTCCGTCTCTTTCACCGCAGAACAATGAGAAGAAGATGGCGATACTACTATGGCAGAATAGTGGGAGAACTTACAACCTGCGCCTGCGCAAAGCCTCTCAATACAACCATAGCAACAGGTGAATTGTGCACGTGTGTGCGTGCGTCGCTGTGACGATGTGTGCGTGCTTTCTTGATTGTGGTTTAATGATAACGTAGTATTTTGTTCGGTGCTATTTTATCAGTTCCCCGCTACGGTAATGATCCGACTAGTATGCAATTAGTGTTATTTATTAAGGTTAAACACTATTTAAATGTTTCTAGGTCGATAAACTAGACGTGATCGAAATAAATTTGAATCTATCAATGTGATGCGTTTACAAATAACGACGCTATTTGCTTTGGGCTGACGTTAATAAAACCCGAGTACAAAAATTAACCAGTTTTTAGTGATGCAAAATGTATTCTTAGTCATTCATATTCCTGCCGGAGTTGCGGGTTGTTCGAAAGAGATACCGCGGCCCCGGAACATAAAGGGCAATAGAAGGAACATGGGCGGGTATTGGTCAGTAAAAGAGTTTTAGTCAATAAGTTTTCCCATCCGTAAATAAATGACATCCATATTAATCTATCCATACTACCCATCTAAAATTTGAAGTAAATACTCTACCTTTATGGACACTATTTCATATGTGTTTTATTTTTCGATTCGTTTTATCTAAAACTAAAGTTTATTTATATAAGTCTTTTAACTATATTATAATTAATACTTGAAACGGGATATTTACCATGTTTATTATTTATATTGAGTTTCCGATATTTCGGCGATGTTACAAAGGCCATGATCACGGATGAACTGAATTATAATAAAGTTTATCTAAGACATCACAGACAACGGTGAAGGAAATCATAAAGAGGAAATCTTAAGCAAGCGCGAGATCAATACCCGTACCTTCTCTGTATGAGAAGAAGCCTTTTACCCAGCTGTGGTACAGTTATAGGCTGGTATTATTTATCTAAAAAGCCAAAGAATTCGCATAAAACCGAATGGGTAAGTCATCAATCACTTTGGAAGCCAATGTAAATAAAAATGCTATGAATTCCTAAATGCTAATGTTATGTAAATATAACTTTTCGACTTCAACATAATTAATTCGACAAATGGGAATAAACATTCTTCAAAAACATTTATTTTTGCTACAATTTATTTGACTGACGTTAATAAGGTCAATCGAAAAAGAAACAAGAATCTCAAACTCTAAATCAAAATCAAAATAAGGACTATTTTATCCATTTTGATGGCCACAAGCACTTTGTTTCTTGCGTGCCTTATTATCAAGAAAAAAATTTGATAAGCAATTTATTTCTTAAAAGACATTGTCATTACCAGGATAAAAACAATGCAAGTAGAGCTTAGGGAGTTATTTTTAATGCTCATTTAATTATTAAACACTTTAAGCACAGTGTACAAAGGCAGACTTTATGTTTTTCTTTAAAAAAAAACGTTGCGCCACACTAGGAATTTCTCCTGTATCGTGGGTGGGTTTACAAGCATTTAAACTCACATACACAAACAGCCAGACCCGAAACAACTAACTGTAGGTCATACAAATATTTGTTCCGTGCGGGGATCGAGCCCGCGACACGCAGCGCAGCAGTCGATCGCTCAGCCACTGCGCCAAACTCGCGGTCAAACATTAAAATAAGTCAAACTTAATGACATATGTACTTCAAACGAATCATCTTCTGGGTCAACCAAGGTTATGATAAATGTTATTGTCACTCCCGACATTCGCCCAATTTATTTGAAGTCGGGGCAGAAAGTGTCTTTCACCGTTCCTAGTTCTATATTAGTATAGACTTCCTAGTATTATAATTATAGTGGACACATCAGCAGCCACCTCGTTTCTAGCTATATCATTTTTTATTTATTTGGTACAGCAATACATACTAAAACTCAATAGGAACTATACAATAATGTAAAAGTGCTGGTATGCCTATTACAGGTATACGCAGCATTCACCATAGTAAAAACATAAATATTACAAATAATAATACAACAATATTAAATTAACTTAATAATTAAAGAATATGATGTATGATTTTAAAATATGTGTATGTACTCTTATGTAATGTAAAAATAATTACTATTTAAACCATTATTTCAGGTAGTAGTGCAATAATTACCACGTGGTGAGCCGTGCAAAGCAGGGTAATGATTTGTTGCACCGCGGTACCGGTGCGGATATATACGTAAAAGTTTCCCCTGTGCAGTGCACACCCTTATAATATTTGGGAAAACGACAACAAATACTTATTTTTAGGTTTTTTTTTATTTTTTTTGTCCGACTATAAACAAGCAACGTCGGTAACCCATTAGATTTATCATCTCTTGAAATATTGCCAACTAAATAATTTAAAATAGTAGTTAATTAATAATTTAAAAAAAAACTCTCATTTCGATTTTGATAACGTAGACAGTTTTGTATATTAATCAACATTAGAAAGGTAGTCCAGCTTGAAATCAAAGAAGAACAACATTAAGGAAGTACAAGAAAATACATAAGTTATTCATTAAATAAGATATTTGTTGACACAAGGAATACTTACTGTAACAATTTACTACACACATTTTATTACACCAAAAATTAGATGACGATTATTTTGTGTGACTCAACATTGTACTGGTTAAAACAACGAGAGGAGAACACAACAAATGTCCTGTTGAAATTCATGGTCTCTTCCGACCATAAATTCACTTAGTATTCATTGTTTTCTAATAAGAGTCCGTCGTCTCATGAATAAATATTGTAATTAGGTTCGTCGAGGCTGCTGGGTAACAGACGATACCCAGCGAAAAACTAATAATCTATTCTCCCCAAGTCCAATTTAGAAAGAGTGTTTTCCCACATTAATCTTAAGGCGTCCATCAGTCAAGGGGAAATCAAGCAAAAATAGGAAAGCAATTTGGAAAGCTCTTATAAGAAATATCGGATGACGAAAGTGACAATAATCGTGACAGGACGCCCACATCCGTGGTGCTATTAGCAGATCACAGATGGATTACTTTTATATGAAGTTGGAAGGATAAGGGTCCTCCACTTTCTAAGTTTTTTTTAGTCTACATTAAGTTTGGATTCATGGAAGAAGAAAACGTGTTGCGCCGACCTCCAATAGAATGGGACAAAGGCAGGAAAATGATGATTTAGTTTGGATCCATTGTATTTATAAACCAAACTAGAGGTTGTATAGGTACTTTTGCGGGAAACTAATATAACTTAGAAGCAAAAGAACCAGCAGAATAGAAAAAAAAATAGTAGGTGTGTAAAAAATAAAGGTATTCCTTTTTTTCGGTTCCTTCTAAGCAAGCATGAGCTAAATTGCAACCTTGGTTTTTTTTTGTATGGCATCTCGCAGTTCAAACTAGAAGGTTGTCGTCAGCTTAACCGTGCGATTCCTGTGAAAGCCTGCAACCCTAGGCCACATCAGTAAACAAATAAATAAAAGATCCATGGGATCTTATTTTGCATCTTGCAAGCTTTTTTAACAAATGAAAAGACGCACTAAGCAGACGCAATAGCATACCACACTTCATTGTTGCTACAGTATTATCGTTTCCATGTTAAAGAACAATGAGCTAACTACGTCATTTCCACTTTTCCAGCAATATGAGCACCTACCCTTTGAATCAATACTTATAACTTTCCCCGATACAAACATACGACTTTGGAACGAACACATCAGTTACAGACCTAACTAAGTTTAAAACTAACCGTAGATCCGAAGTAAAGGCGACACTAGACAGTTATCGCTCGCCCCAGACACTCGCTAATGAAATGTTCGCAGCACGAAACTGATAATTCGATTGGCAGTCCCGGCTGGCAGTTTTATGGTGTCGTCTATAGGTACCTTAGCGGTAATTACGAGCTCGATAAACAAACGCTCGCGACGTAATGTTGCTTACTATGTCTCTTAATTAAATACTTTGCTAATGCCGTTTGGGTCAATGTCTCAATGGTCGCGTGGTCTTCTCTAATCTTTGGTTTTATTTCGTTGTTATTTGGTTTTAGGGGTTTCAGTCACCTGAAGTTTGAAATTTTAATTTTTCATTCTATTTTTATAATTTCACGTTGTTTTCGGATGGGCTATCATTTTAATAACTTTTGGGCGGAAGGGGGGTGTCAGACTTTTACTTACTAAAAACGCATCCACGTTTCCTCCGTTGCCCTTTGTATTCCGGGGCCACAGAACCTCTTTTAAACAACCCGCAATCCCGGCATGAAAATCATATGTTACATTTAAGTGCTTAAACATTATCAGCTACCCTACTATGATCTCTTAAAGCAATTCTTATTCCACTGAGGGAAAGAGACAGAGCTATACAGGGTGTCTAGCACCATCTCTTTCACTCAATGGAATAAGAATTGCTTTAAGATATCATAGTAGCCCTTCTGGCCGTATCTGACAATACATTCTTAACAATTCATCTTACTACATAAATCTGTTGGTGTCGACAATGTTGCAAATTAATAGACCAAACCAGTCGAAAAGTAAAAAAAAACATCTAAAAATAACTACCTAAACATACATATACCTTTTTTTTCGGATGGGAAATCATCAAATAACTTCCCCCGCTCTGGCCGGAGCGGGGGTGAGTCTCAGCCTTGTACGGACTAAAACCCACCCATGATCCTTTTATTGCCTTTTATGTTCCGGGAACGCGATATCTCTTTCGAACCCCGGCAGAAAAACATATTAAGGTGATAAATAGGAGAATTTTTAAATTGATGTTATTTCTTGAGAGAAAAACTATAGGAAAACTCTTGCTTTACCATTTTCTAGTGACATAATGATGTTTTATGATTAATAATATGTACTTACCGTCGATGTATTTGAGTACAAACTGGACGTCTGGTCCTAAGGCTGAGGCTACCTCTAGCGGCAACTCGGTGTCTCGTAACACGTGCACTGAAATCAAACATCTAGTTATAATTCAGGATATTTGGGGTTCATACATTGGCCTCATGATGCAGTAGAAAGAGATTTCAGACTGTTCAGAACTTAGAAAGTCAATAAAGGGTCAGCACGTGGGTCAGGATGGATCAATAAACCAGTTATGAGGAACAAGCAAATATAAATTTTCCTTGTATCTAAGAAAATGGCCAACAATATTTAGATAAGTACGAAAAACAACATCAACCTAAAACACTCAGGTACCTAATTCAAATGAATATCAGTCAAACGAGTCTCTTTCATTACGTCAACGAGGATTGTCTGACTTTTAAAAAATCTTGAAAGAAAAAAAATAAGTGAAGATTTTTTTCAGCGTTTGAATTGAACTCATTACGTCTCAAGGGACCACGTCGGCACACAAAACAGATTCTCTGTCTGATTGTTTGATTAAAACCGACCTTAAATAAGTATGATAATAAGGATGCCTATTATAATTTATGATTTTGGGGTATAGTGCCCGCATTAAGAGAAAAATATAATGTTTAGAAGGAAAGACTAACTGAGAACCAGTCTTACCAAGAGGTATCGTATGTGTATCGTAGGTGTTGTGGAGGTCAGATAGGCAGTCGCTCCATGTAAAATGCTGGTATTCAGCTGCATCCGGTTAGATTGGAAGCCGACCTCAACGAAGTTGGCAAAAGGCTAGACAGATGATGAGAAGGCAAGACTAACATATACATCAAGATTAACGATAGGACATGGGGATATCACACATAGGATATGCAGAATGGTCGTGGAGGCTTTCAAAGGCAAGTAAAAAAATACTAGTGTTGATAATGATATTTAAAACAACTAGTATTTTTATAACCAGGAGGCCCATCCTTTTTAGCTAGAGAAATATTGGAGTTCAAAGTACCAATTTTATCACGACTTTCAAGAAAAGTACTAGTTTTTTATGATTTCACTTGACCACACTTGGTATGGTTTAGACCAAGTGCCTTTTGACTTCGTTAAGGGTCAATCTTCTATACCTAATCTATGCTAAGAAAGGAAAGCCCGCAACTTTCAAGGGCTATGAAATATAATCGTCGACACCACGTACTTATCACACCCGTCCGTACTTATCAATATCGCCAAACAAAGTGATTTATTAACTTCGTTCAAGGCTCAGTTTCCAAATAATAGCTTCGGAAACAATCTGTTTTCATTTCGCTAACTTTGTCAAATGGCAAGCTGACATACCTTCATTTCATAGATATTTATTCCTTGGAACCAGGTGTTCAAGTTTTTCTCTTTAATTTACTTATTTGACGAAGCTTTCTGAAGTTCCGATGCTCCACTTAGGGCTCGCTCCCGTATTTCCGATTTGTTTTCCGATTGTCTGATCCGATTGATTGCTCGTTGTGTTCGATAAGGACTAGAAAGCTATCTAATATTTAAAAAGGACTTGTGAAATTCCTGTTCTATCATGTTGATCACTGGAAATCGTTAGGTACTAAAACTTATCAACGTTTTTGCTAGCCTAATATACCTAAATGAATAATGACTAAAGTAGACAAATTTATAAAAGCCAAAGAGTCAATAACCCTATCCTACCCAAAACCCTTCCCTTCAAAGAGCCAATTTTACTGATTTATATAACGAAGTTGTTCGAGATGTAACTACTCATTGTTCTCCCCATTAAACAAGGCGGCCGGTACTTGATTGTTTGAACAAGAGAGACGGGGCTGGCGGCCGGGCCTGACTAAACCAATTGCTTGAGCCCCGAAGTTATAAGATAATTTATGAAGAACCATGAAATATTAGTGCGACCGCTATGTCGAGGAGATGCTACAAAGTGGCTCGGCTGCTTTGACTTAACTTTTGAGAAGGCTTACTAACCTACTATAAGCGCACTAACTATTAAATTCAGCCTAAAGTTACAAAGGCCTGTATTAAAAAATCATTTTAATTTGAGAACTCGCTCTGAAGAGCGGTATTATTATCTCTTGAAGTAATGATTTGAAGGAGTGTGAAATTAAGTTAGCGATAAAAGGGTGATTTTTATGTTGGTGTAAGACGTCGTTTTCAGAAAACATACTTATCTACTATCCTAGTTAAATATGTTAACGCTTCTGTGCACCAACACAATATTTAAGTACTTAAATAAACAAAAAGATACCGTGATAAACTGTTGTTATAATAAATACAACCACCATCTTTAATAATTCTGTATGTATCCAAACTAAAGATCTCTCTTTCATACCTTTTATTTCATACAAGTGAAGGCAGTATTTTCCGATGCCTGTAATTTCTGTCATCATCATAAACATTTTTACAACTCTGTAATAAAAGCGCAACCAACTTAATAACAATAAACGAAGGGCACAGTGGGAATTTTTTCTATTAAAATGTCTCGTAAAATATTCTGAGTGCATGAAATAGGGTTATTCTTACATAAATACTTCCTTATTTTCCAAGTCCAATTAAGAAGCTGCTAAATAACCTTTCCTATTTACTTATATACTATATTTTTTTTATTAATAGAACGAAAAACATAGTATATATTATGTAATTAGTAAATAGAAATGATAAATGGCAAATTAAAAACCATCACTGAAAATAATGTTCAGGTTTGCAGTGCGCCTACACAAAATCTGTTTGCAATAATTATCACCGCACATAATGATTGCGTAAACCTACGACGTAGGCACATTACAAAGTACTAAATACTTATTAACGAGTCAGTTACAGCTTTAACAATCAAAATTGCAATTAAGGCATAAAATGAGGTCAAATGTCAAAACAAAAGAAAGCTAACGAGCAGGTATAAAGCAGTTCTCACACATTGTGTAAGGCCACCCCTTTATTCCGTCGCGTGCTAACCTTATCTTGACCATACTTCGAATGTGAGTTCATTATATCAAATTATGGTTGTTATGTTGCAATTTGCGAACGTATGTTTCACTGATGAGCAACAACGTTAACATGCACTTTGTTCACGAAGCTAAGTCATGTCTACATGGTGGAGATAGGTATCACAATAACAAGATCGAAAAGCACATAATTATCATTTGGACATAAAGATCTCGAATCAATTAACTCAGCGCCGAGTACACAGCTGGACATAACGCACTAAAAGAATTCCATAGCTCATCAAATATGTGCGTATTTATCTCACTTCTATACTATAAAACTAACATACTCCCAACTCCTCTAAACATCTTCAAAAAACCGAAGGCATCCATCCGTATCGTTTACGTAATGGTGACATCCGAATATGGGCGTAACACCTTATCTATGTCAATAAAAGTTCTAAGACATGCGTCGTTTACTATTCCATATAAAACTAACCTTTAGGCTTACTGCAAACTATCAACATTTCAAGGTACGTTGGAGACATAATGCACATTAAGGTCCCGTATTCTATTTCCGCGGATCGTAAAGTTTACCTGGAACTGTCCGTCGTCTGCCGAAGGCCTAAGTTCTAAGGCTTAAGCCACGGAGGTTAGGGAGGTGGCGACATGGATACTTCCAGTACGCCATGCGACGCATAATAAGGCGGCTCTTTGCACCATTACTCTGTACATGGGCACGACGAGTAAATATTTATGAGGCCCATTGTACACGGAGCCTGTTTCACGATAACATCTGAACGGATAATTACGCTAAAGTACACTTTCACTGTCCAAATTCACATACGAACTTGTGAAGTATCGCCCCATTTTTACTGACAATTAAATGCATAGTAATATCGTTATGAGTTAGGAATTCTTCAGATATTTGGCTAATGGGTCTTAAATATTTATCTTGTCAATTTCGACAGATTGTTTATGGACGTTTAAAATTCCGCTGATACACTTAACCTTGGTGGTTTTTTACAAGGAATTTGTACACTATTCATGGATTACGAAACCTATATTGTATTTGATTAATAAAATTACTAGGCTCAGAAAACTAAATAACGGGTTACTTTAATTAAACCTATATTTTTCTAGCAGCTGTAAGACCCCGTCAATATAGAGACGATCTTAAAATAAAATGCCTGTACAAGTGTTAATCATTTATCCTAAGGTCAAAACGATTTCAAAAGGCTCGCTTGCTGAGTGAATATGACATTTCGGGCATATCTTTCCCACGGACTGGTCGATCGGGATGCAATTACTGCCGTCTCGAGTTTTTGCATCGAAGTAAATCGAGAAACCTTTTCTTCCGAGATGTACGATCATCGATTCTCCACGCGGTGACATAGTTGCTAACGGTGATATAATATGCAAATGTTGTAACACGGAAATAATGCGGTTCAATACAAAAACTAGAAATGTTCTGTCGTAATTCAGAGTGGCGTTAGATTTTCGAGATAATTTATTCGAGCGTGCCTTGTTATCGTATGTGTCAATCATTAATTACTGTAAAATATGTGGATGAACAGTCAAACTAACTTTTGGAAGGTAACCTGCCTAATTTAAAATTCAAATCTCATCTGAAGGTAATATAATTGCGTAACATGGGCTATCAGAATTAGAATAAGTTGTTAAACATTTAATGAAGCTGCATTATACAAACGAATTATAGCCTGGATTTTTTGTAGCTTTTCCAATCACGAAATACTTGGAAGAATTTACACGCGTCCCCAACCAAGTAGGCCATCTAGGCCGGTATCCCACGTCGTCTCGACAGGGTTAGAGGCCCATCAAGTACTGTTAAGGCGAATTAAAGTGACATCTCGAAGTAACGGGGCGGTACGTTTTTGTCGAGTCGCATCGCAGGCGCAGACCATAGTGGTTCGATTTCCAGATACCGCGAACTTAACAGGATGCTACGCGTGTTCTTTGAACGGGTCAAGGGATATTAAATGTTCTAATGCTGGTTACGACTATCTGGGCATGTTAATACTAATATTTTTTTATTACATCACGCTTTTATCTTAGAAGAAACAGGCAGAAAGTGTTGCATTAGTAATAGCAATAGTTTTCATACGTGTGATTTACGTTTAAGCAAATGAGGTAGACACAAAAATTTACAAACAACGCGACGACTCTTGCATTCAAATACTCTACTTATAGTAAACATAAAGGAACAATATTGAAATATTTATGTTTCCTTTTTTGAGGTTGTTTTCGTGTTGGGTTTTTTTTTTTTAATTTCAGACTTGCATCAGTCCCGTTTCCACCATTAAAATCGTGCTCTATGAGTTGCTACAACAAACTTATATATTGCTTAACCGACTAGCGTATAATTAGACATATCATAATAACTGATGAGCCGCACATTCAAGATGGCTCATCTCAATTATCTCTGTCACGAACATTGGATTTAGTGCACGTCGTTTGCAGACAATCTGGCTAACGAGCGTCAAAACAAACTAAGGCGGCAACCATCTGGCTAAAACTCTATACAATAATAAAAGCTATGTATCGCCAAACATAGGTAGCCAGCTATCTGTTGACTTTTTTGACATCCTTGTAAACACAGGTAGTTTGTTAGTTCTAAAAGAATCCCCTGTAACCCTAAAATCCTTAGTAATAATTATTATAAAACCGAAAATTAGTTTGTTTTTTTGTGTACAGAGATAGTTGGAAACCTGGAGACGGACATAGGCTATGCTAAGCTACGAGGGAGAAAGAGGGAAGAAAAAGTAAAACTTAGCTTTGCTATTACTATAAATAAGGCGCCAGGGCTAAATCTACAGGTAGCAGGTACCTGCAAATCAGGAAAGGGGGAACTCTGTTACCCAGAATTTAACGCAAACAAAGCCGCGGGCAAAAGCTAATCTTACTTTAAAGCATGCCGCAACTTCTTTTGCGTATATTTTGTAAGTATTTCATCATTTAACATCATGAATATTCAGGATAAGTGTAGCATTTGTTCTCTCCAGGTCTCAAGTTACCTCTACCTGTCTACTTACCTGAATAACGATTATACTTAGGGTTCTATGAATATCTAAAAAGGGGGGTAAATGAACTCAAAAGGATTGTACGGAGACTGAAAGCAATTCTCATATATAGCTGAGAATATTTAGTCCGGATGATGTCGTATAAGCGGGTGTTCGATATAAAGATGCATTTAAAGGTCTTACGCTTACTATTCTAAAAGCATTTCTATACCACTACAAACTACAACTACATTTTATTAAAATTTTATCTTGAAGCTTTCCTACTAAGTAACAAGAATTTACTTATCTACTTGGTATAAACAAGACAATATTTTCAAAAGAATTGTGAGGAGGAAGCTGCAACAGACTCGAGGAAATTTATGATCTGACGCAGGAAAAGCTAAACATAACACACGTAAGAAAACATTGGAGCAAACCAAATACAACTTGTGGGTTGTTTCGCATTCTTAAAAAGAATCCTTTGTTTTGACATTCTATTATTAAGGAATGTTTTAGTGATGTTTTTTTAGAATAATAGAGATGTAGAAAATGTTATTCAATATTCAATCTTGTAACAATTACTTATTACGAAATATATCCTACTTCCTACTAATATTATAAATGCGAATGCTTGTGAGGATGGATGTTTGGAAGTTTGTTACTCTTTCACGTCAAAACGGCTGAACGCATCTTGATGTCATTTGGCACAAAGCTAGATTACAGTCTGGAATAACACATACGATACTTTTTTTCGATATCACCTAGGAAAAGCCGCGTCCGCTTACTATATAATAAAAATGACAATTGAAAGAATCGGTCAGGAATGTGACCTAAATAAAAGGTCATTCTAGACCGTCACTGCCAGCCTTAATTCAATAAGTAAGTTTCTCACTTAATCTTCCTAAACTTAATTAATCTAACTTTTGGACTGTCGCTCACCAACATGTCAATAGTGTCGCAAAAATGCCGAAAACAACTGCTTGTCATCTTGTCTCTTTTACAGTTAAGTTACGATGAGTTTAGTCTGTGGGTAAACTGAAGCCTATGGATTTGTTGTTAAACAGGCAAATAACTATGTAGATCAATCAATTCCATTTATATTTGGTTAAAAGTCTTAGTGTTATTTGTATTAGCATTATTAGGTAAACGCAGTGTAATTTTTCGAGTGAAAATGTTGGAAACCTGCTATATGCGGAGCGAGTTGACACTAAAGGAAGAAGGAGGATTTTTCAGTAAAATGATGAGGATGATGACTATAATAATGGATCTACCTCCATGCTGCGGGTGCACGCTGAACAGCAAGCAAGGCTCGTCTCCGGGCTCTCGGCAACACTCCAGCACGTCGCGGCAGCTCGTGTGCGGTGTCACCGGCACGTGGGTCGGCGCCCAGCCAGCGCCGCTCTCGCACCACACTCGCACTATCATCTGGAGAAAGAAGAAAAAACGGTTAACATAAATTGCAAACTCTTTTTTATTACGTATTGGAAATCATAAATTAACTTGGGAAAGTAGCAGACTTGTACTGACTAAAACCCAGTCATGTTCCTTCTATTGCCCTTTATGTTTCGGGGCTGCGGTATCTCTTTTGAACAACCCGCAACCCCGGCAGGCTTTAGCCCTGGCAGGCCCCTCTGCTTTGCTGACATCGCTGTGAGGCGCGTAGAACACTAAGCCAGTACTTACGCAGAAGCTTCTAAAATATCACTTAAAAACAATTGGTCATGCACATTATGGAATGTGCACCATGTTTATACATACATTGACCTGATCCGTGCATGTTCCTAAAAATACCAACCACTTTGCCAAGATATCACCTGTGTCATCGGTCGATCAGTACAAGGCAGAATAGTATTTGTGGTGCTAGGTAATTTTAAAGACTAATAAAGATTAAGGAACACAGGTCCACGCGAGATGTGAAAACATGTATGTTTTCACATACGTAGTATATATGTATACACATATGTATGTATACATATACACTTACACAGTGCTCTTGAACCGACACTAAAATGTAATGTGTTTGTTTTAAATATATGGACATTTTTGCTTCCTAGTTGCATTGCGTAGTCTGCTGCTTTACAAGCTTTCAAGCAAACCCAGCATAATAAGATAGCCACCTCAGAGTTGAGTTGGTGGCTACGTACTAATATCATCCAAGTCGTTTACAATGCACCTGTAGTATGGATGGTCACGACTAACAAGGCTCTGTTTTGACTACTGTTGTCGCAAAATTTTAACATTTTGTAAAATAATACAATGACCTTAAAAATATAGGATATTTAGATACAAAGTAAACTTTGTATTCAGTTATAACCTTATAGATGATTTCAAATGACGCTGTAAAGTTCATAGCTCTATGAAAGTTTCACCCCGAGCAGACTTTGTAACGTCCCGGCGAAACGAGCATCAAGATAAAGTAAGATGGCGGCAAGTCGGATATGAGGAAATATTGCTGACAAGTAGAACTCAATCTCAGTTAAGCAAAACTATACAGCCTTACGGAGGCTCCCTCGTGAAACTTACATAATGAAATGGCCGACAATTAAGATTTATGAATACAAGGAAGCTGTTCCTGGGTTGCTATCGCTTTAAAAACTTTTACTCTGGCACTGCAGTAATTTGAACCTTGAAATTACTAAATGAAGAAGGTATAAAATTGTATGTATTGACAAATTAGGTAAGATAAAAAACAGTAAAGAGAGATAAGAGAGAAAAATCCCTTCCACATTCCAGCTGTACAATTTTAGTAGTTTATTACTTGTGGGGGTGTACGAGGGCGGCCACTAGCACGATTTCTCTATCAATAAACTTTCTAGCTACTCGTCAAACAAGATCCATTCACGGAAACACACGCAAAGCAATCAGAGAGAAAATGGAAAACTATCAACCCACGTATTTTCTATGTGAACAGTTTTATAGTTCGCTGTAAGCTGTGAACGATGCTTTGAGAATATTTCCACAAGCTGCCCGTTCGGCTTGGCACCGGACTGCCGTAATCAATCAACGCAGCTTTTCCACTTCTAGCTCCGAAATTGGTCCTGGCCTGCTTCCACGCTGTCTACCTCCAGCACCTATACCTGCTTCGTTTAATAAGTACTAGGCACTGTCCGCAACTTTCTAAGCGTGGAATTATACCACCCAATACTCATCTTTACATAGTATAAAATCAAGTCGCTTTCGGTGTCTGTTCGCTTTGATCTTGTAAAGTACTCAACGGATATTGATACAATATTCAGCAATAGATAGAATGATTCAAGAAGAAGCTTTATGCGTATAATATCACAGTCTATGTGATGACAGAAACCGTGAAGTGCAGCATAAAACAAACCCGGTATTGGTTTAGATCTTACTAGATGAGCCCCGCCTTGTTGCCCTCGGTGAAAAACCATATTTGATCATCCCACGGGAAAACCGCATTTTTCCGGTATTCAAAGTAGCCTATGTGGTCTTCCAGAATATAAGCTGTCTTAGTATAATATTTGAATTAAATTCGTTTTGCCGCTTGAGTGTGAAGAAATAATAAACATACACTCACACATACTAACTTTCAACTTTATTACTACTAAGGCTTGACTTCATTCAAGCTTTACTTACTTTATCTAAATATTAGTAGCAGCAGATAAATAATAGTTGCAAAAGTCCAGCTAATTAAAAACGCAAAATTATCTCCACAATGAGAAAACAAATGCGTAGGGCCGCACCCCAAAACAATAGCTCCCACTGTAATGTGCGTGATAATTCACATTCTAATACTCCATAAACTGTATCAGTCGCTAGATCACCTAATAGGGAACATTGGCCTTATTTCAAACACAATTTGTCCAGTGGCCATTCATTCGCTAATTTGATCGTATTCAGTCTAAAACGCACTTGGAATTCTCAGAATGTAAGTGCAGCTTGTGTGGTTTTAATGAATGCGGTGCGTATTGAGAAATAGTTTCTGTGTGTTGTACGATTAAATAAGTTACAGCGAATATTTTGAATGTTTTAACACTATTCAGTCTAAATGCCATTTTAGAGCATTCTTTAAATGTTTCAGGATGAAATGTGATGCCATTTATCTATGACCGAAATTACATTTACCTAATTGACAAATTCGACACGTTATTCTTGTACGTCAGCCGACAGCAACGAGTTGGATCCCTTGCATTGATAGGTGTTTCATCAGTATTCTTATCAGTGTAGTTTTGAACTAGCATCGTCGTAATAACACCATCCATTAAACTTTTTCTACTAACACACGTCGTGACAAAACAAGACTAGCCATCAACTATGCACACACGGAATTTCTCCTGAATCGTGGGCGCGTTTACAAACATTTAAACTCACATACACACAGCCAGACCTGGAACAACTATCTGTAGGTCATAAAATTATCATTCAAAGATCGAACCCGCAACACGTAGCAGAGCAGTCGATTGCCCAGCCACTGCGCCAACCGTGTTGTCAAAAATTTTGCTAGAAGAATTGTTTAATTACTGCAATACTAAATTATAACAACATACCAATGGAATTAAGAGAGCTCCTGTTAAAGTATTTTAAACTAAGGTTGCATAAATGTTTTGTAGACAATTGTTATAGGTATAGGGTAAAATAATTTCTTGATAAAAAAGTAACTGATAGATATGGTTTCTTAGTTTTTGAAAGAATTCTGTTGTTTTTTATTACTCATACTGAAATATGATTGTAAAGATTTAGTATAAATGTTTCATATTAAAATGTTACCTATTAAGATGCTCTACTTGTAAAATGTCATTATGTGGAAAAACAAGTAAGTTCACAACTCTAATTATAAGACCTTATGTATCATGTTTTTACACAGATACATATTATTCTAATTATATTCTATTATATTCACACTGACTACATATCTTTAAACAAAGCGTTTATTTTTATCCCTTTTCCAACGAAACTTCCAGGCATTATGGCTGTATAAAAGTGCTTACAATTTTCTACACGCCTCGGCTGCAGTAAACTGTTCTAGTTTGCTTAGAACTCGAATTTGCAATTCTGATATATCCTACTTCGCACTGAATTTTTATCACAGTTAGCGGCCAGACCTGGAAATATTACAATAGTTTATGACTACATAATATCTGTCCTACCTTCTTAAGAAATAAAACAAGAAAGTTAACTTTTTTAGGGTTCCGTACCTCAAACGGAAAAAATGAAACCCATTGGATCACTTGATTTGATTCACATACTTTGTGTTCCGTCTGTCTGTCTATCAAGACTCTTTATCTCGGGAACGCGTGGAGGTATCGAGTTGAATGAAAACCATACCCTCAACTCCGTGGTCTCTTTGTGCTGTGGAAAAATAAACCCTATATGTCTAAGGAGTCAAAAGATATGGCTGTTTATGTCGCAAGTTTATACGGTACCCTCGGTCCGCGAGTCTGGGTCGCCCTTGGGCTATTTTTTGTGCTATTCTTCTATTCAAATAATAATCTTCGCCAGAATCGCAAATTCTGGGACCTACAGAAAAGTAAATATATATCATTAACATAATCTCCGATTACAGTAATCCCCAATAGATTAAATAGAGGTGTAAATATTAGGGTCCAATATAATAGGGGGCGAGCCTTTTGCCAAAAAACCGGGCGCAAATTTAGACTCTCTGGCTGCTACAAAGCAATTGCTGTTGGAAAACCCAAAAATACTTTGCTCCACACAGGAAAAGAACGGACCAGCAATCGCGCTTGGAACAACTCGACTAACGAGGCAGTCGATACTTTAAAGTTATTTAGTTATCAATTTGAATATGAAATGAATATTCAATTTTGAAAAAGCTTTGCGATCTACTTTATTGAAGCACTGGCTTCCGTTCGCGACTTCGTCCACGTGGCATAGTTACTCTGGCCTAAAGCTAACTTTAACCCTACTACCTACCAACTATCTCTGTACCAAAATTTATTAAAATCGGTTTGGCCATTTAGGACTGAAGGCGAAACAAACAAACTCACTTTCGTTTTTATAGTATTAGTCAATTTGGAACAAAATATTTAGTGTATTGAGTACTTGGGTTGGGTAAATAAAACTAGAAGATGCTTAGGTATTGCTCGGAAGTCAATTTTACTATCTAAGTTATTGATATTTTCAGCCTGTGTCAATATTAATGCTACATCCATGTTTACGTTCCGTAAAATATGAAGATTAGACATAATCACTTGATGCAGCCAATATTTACAAAAGTAATCATCCTAGGTAAATCTTTACTTATACACGCGCATATGGGAAAACATTGTCACTGAGTTTTTAAATAAACGAACAAAACGATGCACGGACCGCAAGACGTTAACAAAATCATCCCATAGAATCGTCACGAGCATTGATATTCATTCAAACATTTTCTATTTGACCAAGAGTCACATTATCCATCTTATGGGACCCAAGTATACGGGGAAGCGACTCATTTACATTCCAACGATAATTTGTGAGATTTTTTGTAATTAGCACTGCGCTCACTTTCCTTGTTGCGATGTGATTACACGTACGCTCAATGTCTGGGAGCGAATGATGAACAGATAGACGTAGATTTGAACGTACAATTGAGATTCTCATATTTTAAAAGTAATCCTTACTTATATCCTTACTAATATTATAAAAGCGAAAGTGAGTTTGTTTGTTTGTTTGTTTGTTTGTTTGTTTGTTTGTTTGTTACCTCTTCACGCTTTAATGGCTGAACCGATTTGGATGAATTTTGGTACAGAGATAGTTGGGAACCAGGAGACGGACATAGGCTAATATTTTTTTGAAAAAAGTGGGATGTGAGGGAGGAAGAGGGAAGAGAAGGTAAAACTTAGCGTTGCTATGACAAATCAATAAGGCGCAAGGGGAACTGTGTTACCCCAAATTTAACGCGGGCGAAGCCGCGGGCGAAAACTAGTAATATTATAAAAGCGAAAGTGAGTTTGTTTGTTTGTTTGTTTGTTACCTCTTCACGCTTTAATGGCTAAACCGATTTTGATGAATTTTGGTACAGAGATAGTTGGGAACCAGGAGACGGACATAGGCTAATATTTTTTTGAAAAAAGTGGGATGTGAGGGAGAAAGAGAGAAGAAAAGGGAAAACTTAGCGTTGCTATTACAAATCAATAAGGCGCAAGGGGAACTGTGTTACCCCAAATTTAACGCGGGCGAAGCCGCGGGCGAAAGCTAGTAGATAATAAAAGTATTTAAATCCGTTTCTTTTATTTTAACTGTGGTACGGTGTGGTAACGGTGTATTCTAAGCATGAAATAAAAGATTATATTATTATTAATTTAAAAAATGAGATCAGAAATAAATTTACAACTTATGTCAAACAAACATAAATATATTGTATCAAATGTTATTTTTTTATATTATGTTAACACACAAATATAAAAGTTTTAGCAACTATTAATGCATGAAACAAAAGGCTTCTTTTTTTATATATATTTTTAAATCCGTTTCTACCCTTTTATGAAGATAGTTGTGGATATCAAAACAAGTTTCGTCCAGGAATCTTCTTGGAATCAATGCAGTTACTATAGTTAGTTTAGTCAATAGATAAATGAGCTAAACAAAGCTGTTCTGCAAGTAAGACAAACACATAGAACCTGATGTCGTTGATGTCCACCATCAGATGCTC
The DNA here is from genome assembly GCA_958449745.1 of Ochropleura leucogaster. Lineage (NCBI taxonomy): Eukaryota > Metazoa > Arthropoda > Insecta > Lepidoptera > Noctuidae > Ochropleura > Ochropleura leucogaster. Next base: position 10,916,577 of record OY288212.1, read on the forward strand.
AATTACCGTGTTAAAACGTGCCTTTTCATGTATAGGCGTAGTTTCTTTTGAATTAACTTTTACGAATGGTTGAATTCAGCGCGAAACGTTTTTTAAAGCTCAATTTTTGTGTACTCGAATACGACTGCTATACGGATTTTTCAACCTACGGCAGCGAAATTTAATCAACTCAATTCGTGTTGCTTTTCATCGCCTACTCCACACAGAAATCAGTAAATAAAAGCACTGCGACGAAACTTCGGGTTTTTTGGATCTATAAACTCAATGTGCTCCGTTTTTGGTACTTAGTTTACTGTATGACTGAAATATAGTACCCATCGCTTTCAACTTTGTACAAATGAAGACTGTCTAGCTGCTACTGAGCAATGCCAGATTGAAAACCCAATAGTACTTTGACTGACCTGAGAATCGAAGCCAGCACGACCACACAACAAAATGAGGCACTCTATACTTTAATATGATAACTACTATTTGTACGACATTCCTTATGAAAAGCCTGTAAAGTTACACAATTTGCCTAATCTGATCTAATAGCTTAGTAATTTGATTGCTTCTTATCACACTTAGATACCTATGTAGGTTAACAACCAAAACAGCAAAAAATTACGCGATTTTTTATAAGTTACTAGCTTCCGCCCGCGACTTTGTCCGCGTGGCATAGTTACTTTGGGCTAACGCTAACTTTAACCCCCATGATGATCGAAAAGAAATATCTTTCTCTACCCTTTTCTTCCCTCTTTCTTCCGCTTATCTCATTTTGCAAAATTAGCCGATGTCCGTCTCCAGGGTTCCAACTATCTCAGTACCAAAATTCATCAAAACCGGTTGGGCCATTGAGGCGTGAAGACGTAACAAACAAACAAACTCACTTTCGCTTACGCTTTATAATATTATATACGAAAAACTTTGTTATTGTGTTTAGCCTGATAATTTAAACTGTCAAACCGGTGCCGTTTCAGAAACTACAAAGCTAAATTAATAGGTTGTCACATTATTTTCGAAACGAAAATTTACCTTGGTCGGGCAGTGGCTTTTAGTTCTGGTTTGTAGGTAATTCGGGTTTTAATAATTTAAAAGATATATAAAAAAAAGAGAATATAAAAGCTATCCTTCTTATCTGTCCTATGGACATTATAATTACTACCTATCTTTCAAATTTATGGAGTAGTAAGTTAGATATTAGCTAAAATTCAGCACAATCCAATTCATACGATAAATGGAGTTCCTCTACGGGTGGTTTCAATCATTCTCATAATAATAATTATTCTTAAACAGAGTTGTTTCGGAACTTTCTTGTTAACCTTATCTTTGAGTGTAAATTGAGGAAAAGGGCTTGTTCATTGTAGTCGTAAAATGTAAATGTTAGTGTTACCACAGCCTATCATTATTCGTGCACTGTTGCAGTTATTAAAGGCAATAAATGTTGTAATGATAATAAAAGTCACTTTCTGTTGCAGCCGCTGTTACGCTACAGACAAAACTTCCTGCAAGTCAATGCACTCTGTGCCGAATATTATGTTCACACCAAAACGGTCCTTCATTTTACCTAGTGCGTAGGTACCTATGAAGACTGGGATGGAAACTGTCCCCCACTTATTATAATCCAAATTTAAGTTCATCATCTGCTTAGCCTTTCCCCACAAGTTTGGGGTTGGCTTCCAGTCTAACCGGCTGCAGCTGAATACCAGTATTTTACATGGAGTGACTGCCTATTCAGATAGGCAGTCGTTCGCATTACCCAGTACTAACTGGGTTGTGGAGGCTGACCTCCACAACCCAGTTAGTACTGGGTAATGCGAACGACTACTAACTAACTAGTACTATGTACGTTAGTACTGGGTAATGCGAAACCCCGCAAGTGTTTTCAAGACACTGACTACTTGTAACGACTGCCAAAGATCTACAAATGACAGCCGGGACCAACGGTTTAATTTGCTTTCCGAGGCACTTGCATACTCGGTATCTAACGGCTGGCCACCCATCCACAGACAAACGTAGGCAAGCGCAACTTAACCTAAAGATCGACCCGAGTAGCTGCTATTATTTAGTCATGAGCTCCTCTAACTTCTAATAGCAATAAATATTCAATAGCACCCACCAAGTTCTTTCACAAGAAATTTCATACACGAGAAGTAAAATTGAAGAAAACTATGGAGGACAAGCAATTTACAAGGAGCGCGCGATATGGAGGCACCGCTAACGAGTTGCGAACTACCACACTACCGCCACCTGCTGGTGAACTAACGGAAAATCGCATTATTGGAACACCCAACCATAGTAGCAAGTGCAACCTCACCAGTAATTTTAGTGACAGCCTTTCCAGAAGTTGTGGCGTCCTACCAAAGTTGTGGTCTGTAATTTGTGCAAATATTTATGCACTCCAGTATGATGTTGAGTGCTGTACTCTACTTAAGTAATAAAGAGGCTTCATACTGAACAAATCATTGTTTAATATTAAGTTATCAAAGAAATTATAAAACATGATTTAGAAAAGTAGCATTTTTCTTAATTTTATGATTGTTGCTATTTTTATTAACCTTTCGCACGATATCATCTTGTGTCACACTGATCATTACTAATATTATAAAAGCGAAAGTGAGTTTGTTTGTTACGTCTTCACGCCTATATGGCCAAACCGATTTTGATGAATTTTGATACTAAGATAGTTGGAACCCTGGAGACGGACATAGGCTAAAATAAAGTGAGTAAAAGGGGAGAAAGAGGGAAGAAAAGGGGAGAGAAAGATATATTTTATTCGATCATCACGCAGCTTAAAAGTAAGCGTTAGCCCAAAGTAACTATGTCACGCGGACGACGTCGCGGGCAGAAGCTAGTGTCATATAAATTGTTGTATAACAACCAGTTCTCTGTGAACCTATCAGTCGATATTTCCCGTAGTAAAGTTTAAAATATCACAGTGAAATACTTAACACCAATGTTTAATTATGTCATCAAGCTGTACGAAATTAATACGGTCACAACACGCAACGCTTTTGCTTTTTACTCAACAAAAACGTTCTACAAGGTTTTTAATTTACTAAAAATCAAATGAATCATCCCTTTACGACCACGATTCACGTGGTTTTCTTTATTTTCCAGGTCTTTTTGGATCTGTTCTGTATGATTGTCCAGATAATTTAATTCTGCAGCTAAATATCTACAAAAAAATAAACATTCGTTTTAAATTCAATTAAGCAGCTGGCTGTGTTCGTTTTCCTTAGTAATGCATTCTACCCATAACTTTAGAACGCTCCGTCTAATTACAAAATTCTTAGCACACTAACATCAATACAAAAAAGGCATAACAACGTTGTATCAACTACAAACAGCTTAGTTCTTTTATCATTCTACAAGAAAAGAAAAACCAAGCTAAAAGGTGCTGGGAGAATTAAAAAACATGCAACAATACCCTCGGGCTTCCGGTGGCCTTTAAAATCAGCTTAACCTTTTTATTTTTTTTAATAAATTCGCACAAGACCCCTTGTACTAACCTGTGAGGGATTATATGAAACGGTGACACACAATTAAGCGGATTATTTTTTGTAAAGTTGTTGCAGGAAATTAAAGATTAATAAGGACCACACGTTCTTAAATGCATATGTATTGTTATTCTAGCTAGGAGTATGGACTGCGGGGATAAGAGTGTGGACAACGAATTTTATTTTGCCCGGCCCGAGAATGGAAACCAGATCCTCCTGCTTAAAAGTCGCGCTTGCGACTACCAAACCAACAGGTCAGTTTAAGATACTCGTTCCTTAATAATACATAGTTGGCCATCAAGAACAGGACACATCATGTTTTCTAAGACTATTTACACCACAGAATACTCTATTCCGCCATATTCAACCATCCTTGAAACGTGTTCACAATTTGCTTAAAGCTTCAAGCAATGGCGGAAAACATGGTTCGAAAATTCACAAGTCAGATTGAATGCTTAATCATGAATTTATTCTAGCAAGTTGAAATTCTAAGCTGCTATATCCAATTGAGCTGATGTCTTTATATTGAGTTTTTACTCGAGGTGGATGTAGATGCAAACAAAAAAGACGAACCATACAAAGACACAAAATGACGATAAAGTCTAGTCAATAGGTTGAGTACAAAAATAGGGGATGAAATTACTGTAACCTAAAAACAAGATTAGGCTTATTCAGCATAGGTATTCATAACTAAGCACCGACTTATATTATACACTTATCATTATGTTTCTCCTGGCAAAATTACACTATCCGAGCAAGAACGTTTCTAAATCAGTGAGATAGCCATAATGTGAATTGCACCTTATCCTCCTTTCAAACAATAGAAGATTACTTCGTACATAATGTTGCCGTTAAAGCAGATACTATAAATGGACAGTTAAGTAGGTGGGTCATGTGGGAGGAAGATATCCCAAAATAACAGAGGTTTGACGACGATGGTCCTCTACTTACCAACATTTCAAGGAAATCAACGAAACGTGTCGTAAAAGACCGATCAACTAATCTTGTAGAGAGATTCCAATGGGTCTGGGAATAGTAAGTCATATAAGACTCTTCCTGAACTGTAAAACGTCAATGACTAAGATATACTCGAATGAACTTTGAATTTTATTGGAAACATAATTGAAAGCATTCCAATTAATGTCCAACTAAGTTATGTAGCCTTCCTAGATGTATTTTCTATTCTATCCTATCAAATGTAGGAGAGGATAGAAAACGCCATAATATGTCACTGATTTATGAATATGCTTTAAATGTTTTATAGTTCTTACAGACACATTACATCGTATCATGCCATCTCCTTAGCTCGAGACCTCCGTTCATTGTCTATTAACATCAATAAATAATGTCTTCAAGACGATTCTTTATGCAAAGGAAGCTACTGTAACATTTATAGTCCCACCTAATCACTGTCATTTATAAACAACTGTCCATCCGTACGAAAAGTGAAGGTATAAGAAAAGTGTTACTTACATCAGTTGCTATTACAATCTATTTATTTATATATCTAATGTATTTATTTCAAGTATCACCGACTCATATAAAAATAATAAACCAATAATAGTCACATAAGAAAAAAAAACAATCAATGAAAAAAATAACAAATATCATGACCAATCAATTAAATTAAATCAAATTTACACCAATCCTTACTAATATTATAAAAGCGAAAGTGAGTTTGTTTGTTACGTCTTCACACCTAAATCGCCAAACCCAAGTTGACGAATTTTGGAACAGAGATAGTTGGAACCCTGGAGACGGACATAGGCTATTTTCACGCGGGTTCAAGTTAACGTTAGCCCAAAGTAACTATGCCACGCGGACAAAGTCGCGGGCGGAAGCTAGTACTAAATAAAATGTAATGTCATGAAATTGTCTGCTACGTCATGAGTCGTTGTAAATTAAAACTTAACAGGCAGCCATATATCTGTTGATCAAATTTGAGAAACGTAAGAATTATTTATTAACTTTTCTGACAATGATTGCAAAAGTTACGACTTGGCGCAATAGAAAGCGAACTATGCAAATATTTGCATTGAATGCAACAAAATAATTTCAAGCAATGCTTTCGTTTTTAATGAAATTCTTAGTAAGTATTACTAAAGGCAATAATGCTTACCTGAAAAGGAAAAAATATTGCAGTCTTTAATTAAATAAGACTACACGTTGTTCTTACATAACAATAATAATATCAATCCACCCCCAACTGACATTTAAAGTTATATAACCAATCATCCGTAACAACCAATGCAGAAAAACTTTTCCCCTTCAATATAGACAACAAATTACCCCCTATGAGCAAATGTGAACAACTAAATAGTGCTCACAAAGTAAAATACTCAGAAAAACTGCAGTACTAGTTCGTCAGCATTCAATAAACGCTTGATTCCTTTATTACGATGGCAATAAGTCTGCCAGCTGCCCCGAGCAGATGCTGGCGTAATTATTTCTAAGGGTGACTGGCGTTAAGCAAATTTCTCATTATATGTTAGTACTAGCTTTGCATGTGGCGTTCCTTGTGTGATGCTCTTTGTTTCAGATTAAGCTTAAGCCATAAAGCTTATAATAAAGAGCATTGTATACAGTTGAAATGAGTTCGGTCTTGTTTATGTTCTTATCTTAATTAAATTTGCTCTGATTGCCAGTTTTCTGCTATGTTTATCTGCGTTCAAAAATAAGTAAGTCTCTTCGACCTCGATCCTAGTGAATGTCGGTTGTAATGTATCACTCTCAGTTTTGGGCTTTCATTAATTATTCCTGCTACAAGAAAAGTGTTTAAGTACTTAGGACTTAGATTCCGATGTCAGTAAAAGATAGGATATCAAAATTATCCAAAGTTCCTAGGAATCAGGCGTTACTTTGCAAGCAATGTATTACTGAATATTGATTAGTTTTATAATCCTTACTAATATTATAAAGCGCAAGTGAGTTTGTTTGTTACTTCTTCGCGCCTTAATGGCAAAATTGATTTTGATGAATTTTGGTACAGTGATAGTTGGGACCCAGGAAACGGACATAGGCATTTTTTTAAATGTGGAATATGAGGGAGAACGAGGGAAGAAAAGAGAAAAATTAGCTTTGCTATTACAAATCAATAAGGCGCAAGGGCAAAAACTGCAGGTAGCAGGTACCTGCAAATCAGGAAAGGGGAACTGTGTTACCCAGTAGCAGTAACCCTAGTAGTACATAATTCAACATCCATTGGATACTTACCGGAATCATTGTTGGGGGACATGTGTGTTTCCCCCTTTAGTAACCGCCACGCCTGAAACAAATAACATTCTATTATAGCTATCACAAGTAATAAGGAGAACACTAGAACCTATTACAAGGTTGCGTGGTTCACCACAACCACGATCAAATACTTTTGTTACTTAATAGATACTTCTATATTGGGTAAACATTAATTACTGTAATGTATACCAACAACTACTAAATTAGGTTCTCTTTAGCATTTTTCAGCATAATAGTTTAAATATGGCCTTTAGATCGTCACTAGCTTCTAAAATTACAGATATCAAAATCGTCCGCAAAATGCTTGGACAGCAATTGATAAAGACGTAAACGCAAATCCTTAAGCAAATTACTAGTTATGTGTGGCGTGGCCGTGGTGGCCAACCGGTTGTATGGCCCGATCTTGATCTATAATCATAGGAAGCTGGCTACCGTTGGACTACTTTCTTTCTATGTACTTACTATACCTACTTTATGTTGACTACTAACTGTCATTAGGTATGTAGAGCTTGTATCTTTAAGCAAAGTTTTATGGGGCCTAATGTCGTGCCTTGAGGGACACCCGAAAGTCAAATGGTTGAATTCACGCAACAAAAGCAGCTTTACTTTTGCGCAACTCTCGAATACCGTAACTTTTCTTTTTTCTTTTATGAAATTTCTGAATAGAACATTATTGAAGTAGAAAACTAATCATCATTATTTCTTCATTCCCCTGCCCTTATCTTATTTTATCCCAATTTTTTAAGAGCCGGCGCAATGTTATTTTTTTTTCCATACACCTCCTTCCTTGCCATATCCTCCTTCAAATATTGAAAACTTGTCGAACTCTTAATATTAAAAACAGATAGACAAAATATGATCCAGTGTAGAAAACTAAATTGGCTCATACAATTCTAGTTCTTTACCCTTCGTAGGTATTTTACGATTAAAAAGTTGAATGTGGCTACATTGAAGTACAATAAAAATGCGTTGAGTTTGATAAGGTCTCTTTTAATAGTCAATTCAGAAACCAAGCATAAGTCATCTACTTTCTTTTATAAAATAATTCGATGCAGAATAAAAGTTACTATTTTTTTCAGAATTAATATGTATTAATTCGTCATCTATTGTTACATCTCGTGTTTGACTCATATTTGCTAAGTGTCAAGTCGGGCGTGGGTCGACACAAGTCATTGTTTGTCCCCGACCTAGCCCCTGAATAATAACCGTATTAAATCTTAACTAGTTTATATCGCACGTTCATCTGAGTGCCTCGCCTTTTTCACGTCTATTAACCTTGGCATGTCAAATAAAAAACGTATTTGTTGGATGGCTTTTGCGTCTTACGTATTTCGACTAACAAATAAGTAAATGAAAACCCTTTTCGTGCAGGTTTTGCACATTATCTGCTAAATGCTTTCCTCGGTACTTCTTCTAACAAAGCACGCTTCTATTAAATATGTTTCGAAGTTATTACGCTAACGGTCAAAATATTTTGCACGCGAACTCGTTTAAAGTTCAGAGTTCGTATTACTTCAAGACATTTCAGTGCACATACTCGTAAGAATTCAAGGAACACATCTCGCGTGCTAAATATTCATACATTCAAACCGCAAACGCGTCGTATGAACGTGGGTGTGACATAAAATGTGTTATTAAGATTTCAACTCTAAAGACAAGTCGGCATAACAGAGATGTATACAAGTAGTATTCTATGGAGGTCTGGTGAAAAGTACCAATAGTAATCGTAATGAAAGTGAGGTAATGTTGGCTGGAAGAGTTCGGGATATACCACAATATGCAGTCTCATCTCGAATGCATACAAGCGGTTCTACAAAATGGCATGTTTGGAAATACGCTTTAACAACGCATTTTTATTGCAACAGACTTTTACTAAGTCATATGCAAGTCACAAACGCTGCCCAGTCATCTTGCAGAGTAGGTCGTTGTGCTATTTCTGGAAGTTTAGTATTCATTATTTTTCAAAACGGCAAACAAAGTTTTTATGACCCGTTCTCAACTGTTTTAGGGTCACATCTGCGCGTCATGTCGAAATTACGCTTGGACAAAACAGCAACCGGCAGCGGCGGCAGCGCATACGCCACGCATATTTGTTAATTGTCAGAACGTTGAATGGAAAAGTGTAAGGTGTTAAGTGGGTATAGCTGTGCGCTGTGTAAAACGAAGCACGAGTGAGGTACAGCGGGCGCTCGGGTTGGCAGCGCTGGCGACGTGACGGTGACGATACAAATTACATTCAACATCTGAATTGCAATGACGTTAGGAATGTCTGACAGCCAATTTGTCTTTTGCCGTACCAGAGTGGAGCCGTGGTGTGAATACAACACAATAACATTATTATATACGGCCCTTTACATTCACAGTTATGGTCGAAAAGCTCTACGTTATTCATGCTATAATTGGAATCCACAGACCGCTTTGGTAAGAAGAACTTCATCGGCTCGATTAAGACACGGAGCCAGTAGATAGTTTCGAAGGAGTAATATTGCAAAATCAGAACCCATAGCTGTGGGTCTGCGGTATAGATAAAATTAATTAGATATCTCCAATATTCAGTAGGACACCGAGATTCAATCCCTTATAGAGGAAATCTATTTCCACAGAACCGGTCGCAGTGGCCGGCGGCTCTTTATTAGCGCGATGCCTACGGGAATGACAAAATCACTGGCACGGAAGGGACAAATTGGTGGTCGCGCGGTTTCTGGAATGCTTATGGGACCGTTCGATAGTTGGTGGGGTCGCATAATTTGGGCGTCCCACGCGTCGCTCGCAGGCCGCCGTCAGCGTGAAATATTTGGTAGCGAACGGGCGCGGTGGACCGATTTGCATACAATGAAATAAATCGACACAATCGAGGGTGGGTCTCTCGATGGAAAGCTTAGCCTTCTTACTAACATTTCGGAAGTACCGTTCTAGTGGCATCCGCTATTTTACTTCGGTTATTTGGGTCGTGATCCACTGAATTATCAAAGGTTTCCATCGGTCACTGGGATAGTAGAGCACAAATTTGCCTTCTAAACGATCCATATTGCAGGCACTCCAATAAAACTTTATTGGGGCCCCAAAAGTTTACATACGAACCGTTCTAATTCGTTTAATACTTTATGCAAAACTTAAGTGGGTAAACTATGTGAGCTGCAAATAGGCCACCGCGGAAATAGATGAAAGAAACACCGAATATAAATTCACTGTGCCTTTTTGCAACTCATATTATTTGTTAAGATCCATATTAGAGATGGAGAATTAGTGATGTTTGTTGGCTATAAAAAAGATGATAAATACAATCGTCAGCATCTCCATTGGGCCCTATTTTGATGACATGGTATCTACTAATTATAATTGTCATTAAATCACGTTTCCAATAGCAGATAAGCCCTATTTCCGAGTGAGGTTTTTAATCCGGCCACTCATTAACCGACCACCCTGTAAAAGATACACCTTATCGTCACTTGAATAAGGATTAAAGTCAAGAAATGGCTCCTTGTCGGAGATTGAGGTACCCTTGTGTATCGCAAAGTACCCGAGGTACTTTAAGAACGACGAATTCAAATTGTGGCCATGAATGTGTCTCTTTTTTATTGGAATCGGTACAGACGGTTCGCACTTACCACTGTTCGGTGTTCATGTCGTAAACAGACCTTGTAATAGGTGTTTTTTTGTTGTAAACGCCTTCTCGCAGGAAAAAACGTCATGTTTACTTGTAGCTACCGCTGAGCTTGAGTGTACCCGTAGCACAGCAAGTAAATACATATATTATTCACATGTTGTTTTCTTTGCAGGCAAATAAGAGGAACTGGTTAAATTCTAGTGTTTTAGAAGTAACTCCCAAAGAAGCTGTAAGTTTAAATCTTGTGTAAAATTGACCTTAAACTGTATCGTACTAGGTTATTTTTAAAGCAAGATCCCGCCTCAGTGAGACATGACCTTTCACATAAATCCCACTGGCTCGACTGTTGACGGACAACTACGAAAACCTTAAATCGTGCAGCAATGTTTCAGAACTTTTTTCTTTAACCCTATAGTTCACGGTCATCGTCTGTCCGGGGTAAGTTCGTGAGTGAATGCCAAATGTAATTGGTGGAAACGGCATTTAGCATGTGCAGTAGAGGCGCGGGATCTCCGATACTTACGCCCAATCATTCTGTCAATCCGTCCGCCTGTCGGGACGCCCGTGGGAACACCGCCAATCGATAAACAGGATAATAGTATTGGACTTCACATGTTTTTAAAGTGTTCAATTGCAAGGGAACTGTGGGGTGAGCGCTGTTGCGTCCAGTTCGAATGTTTGTCATAGTTTAACGACCAACTATATTACTGATTTTTTAAGCATTTTTTTTTTGTATAAAGAGATCAAAGACGGAAGAAACGTCGTTTCAGAAGCAGTTTCAGTTTATTGCCATAATCAAAATGCCTTCCACTACAGCCATATGCCGCCAATTTAGAAACCAGTGTGTCCACATGTCATTTGAACGTAAACTAGTCCACTTGTGTGACAAATAGTTTATATAATAACTATTTTAATTGACTGACAAGTATTTGATTAAGTGTGTTGCGTTATACTTTTCTGATTCTGACTCGTATCTGCATAATTTAGTAATTAATTTCAGTAACAAGACAGCTCATGCATATTTGGAACACGTGTTCGCGACACGGTCAGGTGGAGACATCAGCGTTCTGATTCGGTGACAAAACTTTTTGCTGCAATAGCTACTTTGAAAACTGACGGCTATCAAACGAAATATATTCAAGTTATGTGTGATATGGACTTTTGCATAATTATAGCCACAAGCCATATATTGCTCTCAGTATCACAAGATATTATTGTTAATAATAGAAAAAATAATACTATGCTTTCGAACAAGCACCTTGACAAGCCAGCGATAAAGATATTTGTATATATTTATCATAATACATAGTCATGTGACATCCAAACACAATTGAAGATGTACCTACTATTATTTTGCTATGTGACAGGCTTCAGAACAAAGTTTGCTGCCGAAAATATTCTCAAACATACAAAGAGCCATCTTATAATATTTTCAATGCCACGTACTGTGTTATTATATTCAAGGCTGCAGATAAGGCGAAGGCAATTCAGTTTTTTGTGAATGAATTCTTAAATAACATAATGTGTGTTATCGTGCGAACTTTGTGGTTACTAAACATTTAGAAACAATTGAAGTAATTAGTGCTTCGTTAACATTTAACGCATGACTCAAAAATGAAGTTTTATGTTTTTGGAAGCAGGATCAGCCAAAAAAAACTTACAGGACGAAATAGGAGTGTAAAGACGAATTCCAGTCCTTTCGTAGGTGTCGTAGCAAATCGTAGACTTTCGTAGAGGGTGCGTAGAAGACGCGTAGGACCGTCTATTTTACAAACTTACCCAAAGAGATTTATAATTATACAAACGCTATAAGATGAACTGAAAAACAATGACAAAATTGGCAAGTTTAACACGTAATAGCAAACTAATTAGATCTTGCAAGTAGATAAAAAATTACTGCAATTAGTCCCATCTATCGTATTCGATATTTAAATGTATTCGTGTATGTACCTTTTGAAAGAGGATGATACAGACGCCTTTAACTATAGAATTGAATGCTCCTCTAACCTTTAAATGAATAATTTGAAAAAAAAAAAGTCAACATTTAGACTGAACGTTAATTTCAAAGTTAGCACTGGTCTCATTCTCATATACTGAGTTGAATTTTGTGCAGCTTTTATTCGCACCATTGCATTCAAAATGAGAGCTTATGAGCTTCCTTCCTTCCTTTGCAATGGATCTGTAAAGCTGAATATTTCAATTGAGTAAAGTAACATTAAATAAACTGGTACTTAAACTTGCGCGCTGACCTTAATAGTTAATGCCTCTTCAAATAATTCAACATGATAACTCAAAGTTAACCGCAAGAATCATCCAATTAGATAACTAATAATAATGATTGGTTCGTACTTTTTATCGTAAAGAGGTTTTATATGCGTTGAATCTGAGAACATTGCAATAGCAGTTACCTATACAAATTTCTACAAGATATTATTATGTTACTTGGATTGAAATGTGTATGGTTTATCTCTTCGTTTATTCATCATATTGTAATTAAATTAATTACTAAATATATACAACCTATAAATATACACAAACTAATAATAAAAATATGTATAATGTGTATTAAATAAATTTCATCATTATTTTTTAGCTTATAAAGTGAAATAATGACCGGTTTTCCGCAAAAAGATGAAACTGAAATAATTATATCCGTTTAGTTCAAGTTTAGTTAGAACTTATTTTTTTTTATATAAAAAAGGTATAGTAAGACGACCATTTCCATTAAATATTTCAAAACATAAGTTCGACAAATATTTAACAAACAAATTGAACATAAATAACAACAGGGTAGCTAGTATCACTAATTGAGGAAATATCCGAAGTCTCGCCCAAGGCCATAGCGCTGCCAAATGAAGGCAAAAACTATGAGGTCAAGGCACTCTACATGACTAACAATATTTTAAAACATAAAAAAACAAGAACAAAGAACAATATTTTAAAATCAGACTTCACATCAATCAGGGAAACAACCCATAAATTGATGTGAAAAGATTTTATCTAAATGACTCAAAGAACTTGAGTACGTCGCAAAAGCAATTTCTCAAGTCTTTTTGAACTGGCAGCATCGTCGAATTTGCTCTATAGCGAAACTGAGACTGGCAAGCAGTTCTCAGTACATATCGATCACTCTCGAGAGCCACAAAGCGATGATTGTTCAGAATCCTTGAATGGAACACAAAAACTCCCATTATTAATTTTATTGTATTCGAAACGAGATGTCGCCTTGAAGACAAGATCATTACACACACCATGACCATTAAGCGATGACCTCTTGCGAGCAGTAATAAAACGTTTCCATTACAAAATGCTTAACATAGAAGAAGCCAAACCAACAAAAGGTCAAAGTAAATTGGTGGCGCTACCCGAACTTCACTCTCCCACAAACCTATTGTAAAAACCGGTTACAAAGAATCCGCCTTGCGTCATTTAGCCACGTGTAAACATTTTAATTGATGATATGCGGAAGACAAAAACCTAAGATAGCGATCGGCATTTTGATACTGGTTTAAGTATGTAGATATCTTTTAAAGTTGCTATAAAAAAGTACGGTTAGCAGACCATTATCTATGTAGCGCTTGAAACAACGATCTCTTGGGTCGACCGCAGGAAGGGAACAACAGAAAATACTTCTGAAATAATATCAAACAAACCTAAAGTAAAACCTCCGGTGCGTAACAATTTGCACTCAATTATTGGGGTCTCCAAAGAAATGGGAAATATGGTAACGAGTTCACGAAAATGGGAAATATTCTTTGGAAGGGCAAACATTAGGTATTCGTTTTACACAAACGGACAAAGGGCAAATATTATTATGTAAAGAAACCTACTTAACTGTGACGAATCAGTACCGCTAAGTAAAATGTTTGTTATTTATTGGGTAAGTTTAAAGTCTGTTTATGCCAATTTAGAATCTGTTGCGATTAAGAGTAATTTACGTATATTACCGCGTAATTCTATAAATGTATGAAGCCGCCTACACTCATTATGTCGTTGTCTAGATCTCTTACGGAGGAAATAAAATTGTGCGCAAAATTGCCGTGAAATGCGCGGTAGCGGATTGATATTAACGGCATTTTACAATTGAATTAACTCCACTAGATATAAACGTATGTATAATGTCTATCTTTTGTGCGCATTATAAAATTAATGTAACGTTCATCCATTTATTGGAATCCAATCGAAAACCACTGACTCGGCACTTATGCGGTTTTCTCCTCTGAATATTATAAGCATTGTTACATGAAAATACGTTTTATGGCTACATTATAGCTTTTATGGCTTTATTTTAGCAAAATTGCCTCATGTTTTGAGGAAAACATTAAAATTTAGGATTGCCTGAAGGCAGTTTTGTCTTCGACATTTTATTGCCATCTTTAATCATTCATATAATAGCTCATAGACGTTGCGGCGGGGCGTACACGTCGTCTAATCACGACATTATTACGTCGCGGACCACACTGAAGAATCGCGTTTAAATCTTACATCTTATTTAGAAAAGATAGCTATTAAGCAAACAGTTATTTGGTCAACCGAACATGTGGAATTGACAAGATTCCAACAATTTCAATTTCAGCAACATGGGGACACGCGATATCTTTATACAATTGTTTGTTTAAAAATCTCATACGATTTCCAATATTCGTGTGAAGCTGTGTCGAGTCCATCCCATGACATAATTAACGACCACCAACAGATGGCTGCTGATCGGGGCTTTTATTTATCTCTACTTATCTATTTAGAGTTAGCTTGAATAATTCAACATTGAATTATAAAATAAATAAATAATAAATAAATATCTTGGGACAACTCACACACGGCTATCTGATCCCAAGCTAAGCAGAGCTTGTGTTATGGTAACCAGACAACTGATATACATACTTATATAGTTTATAAATACATACATATTATAGATAAATCACACCCAGACACAGAACAAACAATCATGCTCATCACACAAAGTTTGTCCTGGGTGGGAATCGAACCCACGACCTCCGGCTCAGCAGTCAGGGCCACTTACCACTAGACCAAGAGGCCCGTCAAAAATTACCTATTATTTTTGTTACATTTGTTAAATACACATAATATTAGTACATTATCATTTACTTGACGTGTTACGCATGGCCAACCTTAATAGATCGCTGCATCGGCATACCTGCATATACATTGCACACGGCACCTACGGGCACGAAACGCAAGCTCAGCATAACGTGACCAATTGACGTCAATCGAACCTTTCCATAGAAACTTAAAAACGTGGAGGGCACTTTTGGATCTGACATCGACCAATTGACATTTTAGTATAATTAGTCGTAATTTCAATACTTTGTAATACAGTAATAAATTAGTTTATTAAAATAAATTTGCATTTTTTTGGATCCTCCGGTTGCACCCATCGTAATTGGCGCAGTCGGTAGGATAGTCCAGTAAATTCAGTGAATCGATCACCGACAACGGGCTATTCGAACCTACGGGTGTGCGGCTACGGAGGAGTATCCGAATATCGATACCACAGAGAGATGCAGATTTGGTAAGTACCTAGATCTACTAGAGTTGCTCGCCTTCCTATATTTTAGTATCCTTTGTGTAATTTCCTTTTTTTTTCTGTGTTTCCTTTGTGTTAATTTCCTCAAGTGTTTCTATTAAACTTTCAAAATTTTTCACCCACGTATATCACGGACTCCTAAGTCGAGTATTTCTAATAGGAACTCGCAAATCGATGCGAATAGGAATTTAGATACTATATTAGAAGATAGTGAAAGTGTAGAATCTTACTTAATTATAGAGAATAATTTAACTAACAAAATGAGTACCGATTTGGTAGATCAAGTTTACAAGGCCTTACGCCTCGTTCCCGAATTCGACGGGAACCCGAACGTGCTCACGCGGTTTGTACGTTTATGTGACCAACTTGTCGCGCAATTTGTTAAGGCAGAGCCAGGTTACGAACTAAGTAATTTATCCTTGTTGAACGGCATACTTAATAAAATTACCGGAAATGCCGCCCGCACAATAAATTCAAACGGCATTCCCGAAACCTGGCAGGGTATTAGAAACGCCCTGATTAATAACTTCTCGGACCAGCGGGACGAGACCGCCTTATACAATGATTTGGCCCTGTTAACGCAAAAGAATTTATCACCACCGGAATTTTACGAAAAGTGCCAAACTTTATTTAGTACAATTATGACGTATGTGACCTTGCATGAGTCTATATCTACTACCATCGAGGCCAAACGGGCACTATATAAAAAATTAACCCTACAGGCATTCGTTCGTGGCCTAAAAGAACCTTTAGGCTCGCGTATTAGGTGCATGCGACCCGACACCATTGAAAAGGCTCTCGAGTTTGTGCACGAGGAAATTAATACCATGTACTTACAGCAGCGTAATGACCATTTGCCGGAGCGGAGACCTGTGCAGTCTACGTCTTCATTTAATCCCAGTACGTATCAGATTAAGCCATTTAATTTGCATACTCCACAGCCAGTCACTTTTTCAGCGCCGTTTAATCAGCCCGGTCCCTCTAAAAGTTTTTATCAGCCACAACCGCCAAGGCCAATGCAAGCTTGGAGACCCCAAGTGCCTTTCAATCGCGGTCCCACGCGAACCCAACAAATGTTAAGCGCACCCCCGCCTAACTATAGGCCCCAGAGCAACGTGTTCCGATTGCCTCAACAAAGGCCTAGTTACACGCCCATTAATAATGGCCCTAAGCCCATGAGTGGTGTAAGCCATTTTGTTCCTAAACCTATGCCGAGACCTTCGACAGGACATGACTGGACTCAACAAGGAAATCCACCTCCCAGTAACTACTTTAAGACTCGTGAGATGAATGTTAACGAAGTAGACTTTTACGACTATTATGAATACCCTGACTATGCCTATAATGACTATTACGACCAGTTCTACCCCGTACCTTACAATTACGAACCTGTGTATGAGCCACTAGCTCATAGTGATTATGTTCCTGTGCACGTAGAGGAACATCAGAATGTGCCTGAAGGAACATCTGCCCAAGGAACGTCTGCTGAAGGCCAGGATTTTCATACAGCCCCGAAATCAGACAAACCAAAATAGAGATTAACTTGCAAACCCAGAGACAACTTCCATTCATTCAGATTGCTAATCCACCCATTAAACTATTAGTAGATACCGGTGCGAACCTATCTTTTATTAGCCCGAACGTTGTAGAAAGATTTTATCATCATATCCAGTGTAATTATGAGCCTTTCGAAGTCACTAACATCCACGCGACAACTCGTAATAATTATTCCATTACTATACCGTGCTTCCCGGAATTTAAAGAAACCTGTGACATTACCCTATACATTTACAAGTTCCACAATTATTTCGACGGCTTAATAGGCTTAGATTTACTAGAAAAGTTAGAGTCTAATATAGATTTAAAGAATAAGGTTCTTGTTACACGTAATTCATCTAATCCCTTGCGAATGTATGATTCACGTAATTGTAATCTTTACGAGGACATAGTACCCGCTAATTCATCCAAATTAGCTAGAGTCCCCATTAATCTTCATGATGGTGACGTAATAATATCAGAGCAGACTATTTCCAACTGCACTATTCGCGACTGTGTTACTTCGGTTAAAAATAACCGTGGCATCATAGAAATAATTAATCCAACTAAACATGATGTAGTTTTCTCAATGGATAGGCCAGTTACCGCGGAACTTTTTAACGAGCAAAGCGCGACTATCTATCAGCCTAGCGATCGCGTATCCGAGGTATTATCAAAACTACGCACTGACCATCTGAATCCTGAAGAACGAGCCAACTTAGAATCTCTTTGTGCACAATATGCTGACGTTTTCTATATCGATGGTGAACCTCTAACTTTCACCAATAAGATAAAGCATAGTATTCATACCACCGACGAATTACCTGTCTATACTAAGACCTATAGATATCCCTTTGTTCACAGACAGGAAGTTCAGGATCAGATTAGCAAAATGTTAGACCAAGGGATAATCCGTCCCTCGCAATCGGCCTGGAGCTCACCCATCTGGGTAGTTCCAAAAAAAAGTGATGCGTCCGGAAAGACTAAATGGCGCATAGTCATTGATTTTCGTAAAGTCAATGAGAAAACCCTCGATGACAAGTACCCAATCCCCAATATCAATGACATCTTAGATAAACTTGGTAACTGTCATTACTTCACAACTCTAGACCTTGCAAGTGGATTTTACCAGGTTGAAATGGACCCAGCCGATATTCACAAAACGGCCTTCAATGTAGAACATGGGCACTTTGAATTTTTACGCATGCCCATGGGTCTCAAAAATTCTCCATCCACGTTTCAACGCGTGATGGATAATGTCCTCAGGGACCTCCAAAATGTAATATGTCTCGTATATCTGGATGACATAGTTGTTTTTAGTGTCTCCTTACAGGAACACATGATAAATTTAGAAAAAGTATTCAAGAGATTAAGGGAATCAAACTTTAAGATCCAGATGGATAAGTCGGAGTTTTTAAAGCTTGAAACTTCATACTTAGGTCACGTAATAAGTAAGGACGGTATTAAGCCTAACCCCGATAAGATCATTGCCATCCAGAAATTCCCTATTCCTAAGACAGCTACCGAGATCAAACGCTTTTTAGGCCTGTTAGGATACTATAGGAAGTTTATTCCTGACTTTGCGCGCATTACGAAACCCATGACGCAATGTCTCAAGAAAGGTTCTAAGATCACCTTCAATGACCCTAACTACATCGACTGTTTTGAAAAGTGCAAATTACTACTGACTAACGACCCTATACTGCAGTACCCTGACTTTTCTAAGGAATTTGTGCTTACGACTGACGCATCTAACTTTGCCATAGGAGCTGTCCTTTCTCAAGGACCTATAGGACAAGATAAGCCCTTAGCATACGCGTCTAGGACATTAAACTCCAGTGAGATTAACTATAGTGTAATCGAGAAGGAGTTATTAGCCATAGTTTGGGCTACTAAATACTTTCGTCCATACTTGTTTGGGAGAAAGTTTAAGATAGTTACAGACCATAAACCCTTACAATGGGTTATGAGCCTTAAAGAACCAGGCTCCAGACTCACACGTTGGAGACTTAAGCTGAGTGAATACAATTTTACTACAGTATACAAGCAAGGCAAAAAGAACACTAACGCCGACGCATTGTCACGCATTGAAATCAACAACGAGGACGCTATGTCTATAGCGGTAAATGTATCTGAAAAGCCTCACTCAACAGTAGGTTCTGAAACACTGACAGCCCCTACAAACAACCCTGACATACTCGACAACTCTGACACAGCAACTGTTCACACTAGTAACGAAGCCCCTATTCTAGAAGTGCCAATATCGGACGAACCCCTAAATAAATTCAGTAGACAAATCTGTTTTGTACTTGTAGGCGATATTAAAAAACGACCGACAGTGAGTAAGCCATTTGAAACGCATACCCGAACTACCATTCAACTATCTGAGTCTAACTTGACTAACGACGTTATTAATGCAGTTAAAGAATATGTGAACCCTAAAGTCAAAACCGGTTTAATCATCCATCCTCCTCTTGCCATGTATAAAATAATCCCCATAATTCAAGACAACTTCAAAAGCTCTTCAATGAACATGGTTCTAACTAAAGTTGAATTAGAGAATGTTAAAGACTACCTGCGTCAACAAGACATCATAAAGAAATACCACGAAGGTAAAACAAATCATCGCGGTATCACTGAATGTTACTTAGCCTTATCTTCTAAATTCTACTGGCCTAAGATGAAAGAACACATCTCCAAGTACATAAATGAGTGTACTATCTGTGGTCAGGCTAAGTACGACCGTCATCCCATTAAGCAAAGATTTAACATTGTACCACCCCCTAGTAAACCTTTTGAAATTATCCATCTAGATCTGTTCACAGCTCAAACAGAGAAATTCCTTACCATTGTAGACGCTTTCTCTAAGTACGCACAAGCTTATCACCTTAGAGATAGCACCGCTTTAAGTGTAGTACAAG
This sequence comes from Ochropleura leucogaster, assembly GCA_958449745.1. Lineage (NCBI taxonomy): Eukaryota > Metazoa > Arthropoda > Insecta > Lepidoptera > Noctuidae > Ochropleura > Ochropleura leucogaster. The sequence goes on from OY288212.1 coordinate 10,936,899, forward strand.
CTCTACTAGTATTTTGCACCCACCATGGGGTCCCACTGACTATTGTCACGGACGGAGGCCCTGAATTCACAAATCAGATTTTCTTAGAATTCAGCCGAACTCATAAAATTATTCACCATAAAATATTAGCGCATTCCCCTAACGACAACGGCATAGTAGAAAGGTTCCATTCTACCATTTTAGAACATCTTAGGTTATTGAAATTAGAGAGACGAAATGAACCAGTCGTTAATCTCATGCCTTATGCCATCTTAGCGTACAATAGTTCGATCCATAGCTTCACAAAATGTAGACCTTTGGACTTGATAACTGGACACTTTGACCCTCGAGACCCAATGGATATTGACCTATCTGAACACTTGCTGCAACAGTACTCACAAGACCATAGGAAACGAATGAGTCAAGTATACGACCTTATTAACCAGACATCCTTACATGACAGGACACAACTGATTGAAACCCGTAACAAGGACAGAGAACCCGAGAAGGACTATACCCCTGACCAGCAAATCTTTGTACGCAATCCCATGGCGTCTCGACAGAAGCTAGCCCCGCGTTATACGCAAGATACTGTACTCGCAGATCTTCCAATCCACATCTATACGAAGAAGAAACGCGGTCCAGTAGCAAAATCTCGCCTTAAGCGAAGTCCTAAAGATCCCACTTTGTTACAGGATAATACTATGGCTGATGACCCTACATCCGGCCCAAGGACAAGAGATAACAGTTGAATCACTTGACAATGGACCAGGACTACTTCCCTTCAAATTAGGAGCGGCAAAGATCGTTTCCCATTTCCATTCTTTCCTAAGTCATATAGATTTAGAGAATATCCATCTTCAAATTGAAGTGGTAAAAACACAGATGGCTGAATTAAGTCCCTTAGTTAACAATAAAACCTTATTCCTATTCGACCCTCATCTGAAACATCTCAATAGTAAAATCAATTTAATTACTAGTAAAATTAGTATGTTTGAATCAACTCGTAGTAAAAGAGGCCTTATCGACGGTTTGGGTTCTGTAATAAAATCAATTTCTGGTAATTTAGACTACACCGATGCACTTAAATACGAAAACGCCATAAACACCTTACGTAATAATGAGCATAAATTAGAATTAGAAATTAATAACCATGTTAGTTTAAATAGTAAATTTATTTCACGTAGCTCTCAAATAATAGATAGTATAACTTCAAATCAAGATAAGATGAACAAAGCACTAAACTTAATTTTGGAAAGTAACGCTAATAGGGATACAGATTTAATTAAATACGCCCATCTGGCCCAACATCTGTTAATCTTAGGAGATAATGTAGAAGATCTTTATGAAGAATTACGAAGTTTAGAGAACACCCTAACATTTATTCGTGCGTCGAGTACCCCGTACTCTTTATTTAATTTAGATGAAATTAAGTATATGTTAGGTAAATTAAGGATTTTATATGCTAATGACGAAATACTTGACGTAGAAATTAGGCATTTTTATGAAATAATTAAACTAGGTTACTTCTATTCTAATAAGCAGATAGTAGTAGTTATAAAAGTCCCGATAGTTGTTTCCTCCACATATAATTTGTATAAACTTTCCCTTGTTCCTAACAGAAACCACGAAACTCTTATACCACCCTCACCTTTCGTAGCACTCTCTAGCTCAGACTCTAGGTACATAGAGACAGAATGTCCGAAGGTAAACTCCATATATCTCTGTGAGTCAACAGCCAACCTACAAATCCAGAGCAAACCAGATTGTATCCAGCATCTCATAGTCCATCAAGAACTTCAACCCAGCTGCAAGCTGACACCCGTAGCTCTCACCACCGAAGCCCTGGAAACCCTGGACGACAAGCATTATACCTTAAGTTTTCCCGTACCAACAAAAGTGAAGATGTCTTGCGGTCAAGAACAATATCGGACCCTACTAGGCAGCTATTTGGCAATCATTCCCCTCAACTGTAACCTGAGAACACCTGCCTTCACTATCTCCAACACTGACGACCACATCAAAGGACATGTCGTGAAGATCATTGAGATGCCCCTATACAACGAGTCGAGGCCTGAAAATTATCCGAAGCTCATCCTAAATTCGCCAAATCTACAAAAACTTCACACTCTTAGCAACGAGATAGCGACGCAACTGCCTGTACATTTAGATGACGTCACCGATCCCGTCATTTACCACACTACTATACCCATGTACCTCGCACTATCCGGTACATGCGCACTCATCGCCACTCTAATCTATCGTCGGCTACGCATAAGGAAAGCATCCAGAGAAATCACAGAAAACTTCAACAGCAACCCTGAAGTCGTCTATGCCATCCCATCACCACGCACTATCAACCCAAGCCAAATAAGGATTGACCCAGGATGTCTACCAGCGACCATCTTGAACAAGTCCATCGATACTCGCTGTTCTACGGGGGGAGGTGTTACGCATGGCCAACCTTAATAGATCGCTGCATCGGCATACCTGCATATACATTGCACACGGCACCTACGGGCACGAAACGCAAGCTCAGCATAACGTGACCAATTGACGTCAATCGAACCTTTCCATAGAAACTTAAAAACGTGGAGGGCACTTTTGGATCTGACATCGACCAATTGACATTTTAGTATAATTAGTCGTAATTTCAATACTTTGTAATACAGTAATAAATTAGTTTATTAAAATAAATTTGCATTTTTTTGGATCCTCCGGTTGCACCCATCGTAATTGACGTCCATGTTATTCCTATCATAACATACTCAGCGAGCTATTTCCAATAACAAAATAAATGTTTAGATTTCACAAACTGTTAATTACACAATGATAATTACCTACTGAACATCAATAATTGCCTGCGCTAATATGTACATGACTGCTTAATTACGTCACATAAAGTCCTATATTTCAATCATTTTATGGCACTTAATTTAATATCATACTCGTAGTCACAAATTACTGTGTATAAATCGAGACACTATGCCCTAAGGTGACGCCTTAAAAACAAAACCTGATCGGTAAAGAAGTAGGCAACAGACAACCGAAGATTTCGAAAGGGGATTTTATGGAGTATACTAGATAATATTTTCACATTACCGCTTTTATCAGCTGCAGTGATCTCCACCATTCGCGGTGATTGCTTCAGTCAGGTACACCATAAATACAGAAACCTAATTTACACTAGAAAAGGCAGTGAGCCACGGTTCTTAGAAACGAGTTCATCATTACGTCACAAGCCGTCGGTACAGAGGCGTGAATTGATTTAAAATTACAATCAATCGTAGATAGTGATGATCGATGGGTATCAATCGGGCGGTATGCGATCGACACATAATTAAGCGGCAATCGATCGCAGTTTGTCGATAGGCACGCCTCGCGTCGTAATAAGTGTCGACTACGATTGACGAGTTTAGAATGACATCGATTTGAACCCGTAATGTCAGCAGAAACTTGAACAATAGGTATGTACTTGGTTAAAAGAAGTACCTAAATTGGTTTTAGAATGTCACTAAGCAAACTTATAAGATTGAAATAGGTAGATAATGAAAATAAGATTAATCTGTATAATACGAGGACTGAGATTCCTTTACCCATATTAAAGTTCAATGTGATAGGAGTTGCTACATAACCGTAATATGTATTATCTAAATTGACACTGAATTTTATACGTTTCCGTTTTATTACAATCCGTCCCGAACCTAATTGAACTCAAAACAGAATTCAAAATGGAATAAGGCAATAGGTAGTTTTCTTATCACTTCCAAAACCTTTAACGTCAAATGAAAATCATTTAACACGATAATCTTAATATTTTGATTTAAAACGTTGATTATATCATAATTTATGTGTTTTATCAAGACGATCAACGATGGCTGCTTCGGTCACGCTTCTCGTAAAATGTGTAGCCCATCCAGTAACTCTATCGGTGTGGCGGCGACCGCATTCGATACATTCGAGAGATGGAGCCTGTAAATCTGTCAACAGCCAAATTACAACCACGCGAGCACTCCATGAAGGGCCCTTTGTGAAGTCGTGTGTGCGTGCAACACCCATTCGTGACGGATATTTATAACTCTGCATATATTCTAAATTGCATCAATATTTGCCCATCATTTTCTTCTAAATTTCACTATTATTATTCATGCCGCAGCGGTCGTTTGCAATGTAAATCAGTTTTAGTGAACTTTGCATCATGTAAACGCGAGTTTGACACTCGCCTGCAAATTTTATAAAAACAAAATTAGTTTAATATTTAATATTCGTGTTTTCCGCAACTTCATCTTAATTTAAATTTCATGTGACACTCTATTAATGTCAGACCATTATACACCTTATCGTTAATGATATCATTGATCACCAAATTAGTGATCAAAGATATCATTAACGAACATATTGTAGTAACACACCATAGTTGTTTAAATATCGCATACCAGCTACATCAGCTACAATTCTGTATCATGCAATAGAAGAATACTTATATTTATATTTGTCCCAACACCAATGACGCAACAATAGTTATCACTCACTCTTATTTCACATATAAAACGAACGGTGAAAGCCATACAGTTGCATAACGAAGAACGGCAAATTAAAAAAATAATAAGGGAGATCTGTAACAGTTTTCACACAGTTAGTGATTCATTACTTTATTGTACAATGGATTAATTAAAATTAATTGAATATTCTTTTTTCCTAACTCTATTAACACCGAAACATTTAATGAATGATGTTTGAGTATTAATCAAGTTATTCGTGCAAACGTGGATGACATTGTTTGTGCATCGTATATGAGCTAAGCTAGGCTTAGTTGGGTGTGCCGCAAAGGCTGAGTATGCGGATTGTCATGTATGCACATTGCTGGTATGTGATATGTCAGATTTCTAGGCGCGTCTGCTTAGTATCCTGGTTTGGTTAACCTACTTCTAAACTTTGGGCGCAAGCCTAATATTTAATTCTCACGAATCCTTACTAATATTATAAAAGCGAAAGTGAGTTTGTTTGTTTGTTACCTCTTCACGCTTTAATGACTAAACCGATTTTGATGAATTTTGGTACAAAGATAATTAGGAACCAGGAGACAGACATAGGCTTTTTATTTTAAAAAAGTGGGATGTGAGGGAGAAAGAGGGAAGAAAAGGGAAAACTTAGCGTTGCTATTACAATGTGTTACCGCAAATTTAACGCGGGCGAAGCCGCGGGCGAAAGCTAGTACAAACTATTTGGACAATGATGTTAAAAAATAACATTAATATTTTGTTTTTTTCAAAAATGTAATAAAAATTCGCCAGGTTTTCCTCTTATAATTTTCAATTCAATGTAAATATGAATGTAACATATTTATAACCTTTAAATGAAACGTATCTATGGATGAAATTCTTTATACACATTACCATGATTCCCATACAATACGCCAACGGAAGCGTTTCAAACAAAACAAGGGTTTTTTTGACACTGGCTGTTTATTGGTGTGTGAGCCGCCATGACGCCGTGAATGAGTGACGTCACCACCGGACGGCTTCCATTACTCACTCTATCATTCCGTTTAGTTGACCACCTCCGTGACGAGTCTTTTATAGCCTCCGATTTTATTGTCTAAATGATTTTAGAGTAGCGACTAACCCAATGGTGTTTGAGAGAAAGAGAGGCTTTCCAAGGGTCGATTCTAATTGCGAATGTACCCGGTTCGATGTGAATTACATCGATTTAGGACAATTTTCATTCAATAATGTAAAAATGAATTAAAATCATATCCACCGACAAATACTGCTCTACAATTAAGTTTTTTGGTTAACACTACCTACTAAAATAAGATGAGTACATTTTTTTTAATGTAAAATTTGACACATTTCTTCATGACATTAGGTTTAAAATCGGGTCGGAAGGTGTGTGTTGGGTTTTCCAGTATGTGCGAGATATGTCCACAAATGTATCACTTGTCTCCCCTGTAGAACAATGGAGCGGATCCTCAGTTATCCGCGTCACACGTTTTGTTTCCATTTATCTCGGACAGCGCCGTTACACACGTATAAATTATCTGAGGATAGTGGATACGATCATCTAATGATATTGCAGTCATTTAATAGGATTGTGTGAGTACGTAGAATGTATAACAAATTATGAATAAGGCTAAACTGCCCAATAGTTCTTGTATGACAGCGCAGTGGCTGAGCGATCGACTACTGCGCTGCGTGTCGCGGGTTTGATCTTCGCACCGAACAAATATTTTTAAGGCCTATAGATACTTGTTTCAGGTCTGGCTGTTTGTGTAAGTGAGTTTAAATGTTTGTAAACGCATCACGATACACGGTAAAATCCTAGTGTGTGGCAATGGTTTTTTTAAATAGCTCTGAGAATCGAAAAGTTACAATTCAACAGAATAATAAATAGAAATCTAAATACACTGCTCTATTATGAGGAATCATTCGACGTTGATCAAACAACCCAGATTCAGCATCCTCTTAAAATTCACTGTTCTGTAGGCATAAATTAAATTACTGACAATGTTAAATTCCTTTTAATGCAGAATTAAAGTCGTCGGCTTTTTACTTGCTTAAAACATGATTCATCAATACGTACAAAAAGTTGTTGAAATGAAGTAAAACTGGAGAACGGTAGGCATGGAGGCCATTGGATCGATGGCCGGTGTCTCTTACAACCGAACCCGCTGCCGATCAGATTACCACTGGCTGCGGTTTGCAACAATGCAAAACACTTGAAAATTGACATTGTTTTAAAATCATTTAATCGTAATTACAATTTAAGTAGGATCATCAAGGTGAACCTCTTAGCCCTCGCAATCTGAACATAAAAATACTATCGTGAGATTTTGCTGAAATAAGTGCGCCAAACAATGAGACTATTATACATTTCAACTGTTTTCAAATCGCCTCTAGAACTGTTTTTATAAACATTTTAACTTAATCGACAGACTAGCCTGCTAGTTTTATACAAAAGCATAAAACTAACAATTATGTTTAATACTCGATAAAAAAATGTCTGTACCTATATATTTGAATATCAAATAGCGAGTCGATCGTCAAAATGATTGATTTTATTGGCGTTTTCTCACCTCGAGGCAATTTTTCGTATTTGGATTGGTCACGGATGAAGCCGGATTCTTTGTTTTCCTCAACAATTCGTCAGAGTTCGACCGAACCAATTAATACTAAACACACGATACAAATAAAATCGAGGACCACGACCATCATCGAAACTTGGTCGGTTTGTTTGTGATAGCAGTGTAATCAAACACAGAAAATTATACAAACATCGTTGTGATTTCAAAATATTTAAAACAGGACTTCATGACCTACGTACTAAGGTTGGCAATCGCATGAATGAGCCGCTACAACGTGGCAAGTTGAGGAGGCAACTTCGAACTTACCGCGTAGTATGTTATCAAGAAATTGCACACCTATTCTGATACAATATTCGTAATTGAAACATGCAAACGTTTGCCAATTCTTAGTAACTGGTATAAAACAAATACAATTTCTTCACTTTACGTACCTATTAGTTGGTAGTATTTTCTTATAAAAATTCAAAGTTTTTTCAGACTATGGTGAGATGGTTTATTCAGTATAGGTAAATTCAAATACTCAACTATGTTATTTCTATTCTTCATTCTACTCACAGTGACATAATAACAGACATTCACTTAATATAACATTGGTCTACCTTATTGAATAAACTTCAGCGTGGTCTGGAAAAGACGAAAACTGAGACGCTAAAGCACAGGATCCTCTTTCATAAAACCTTTTCCTTACTTTAACTACAGCAACCAACATCATCATCATCTGCCTAGCCTTTTCTCAGCTGTTAGCGTCGGCTTCCAGTTTAAATGGATGCAGCTGAATACCAGACTCCCTATCTAACCTCCAGAACCCAGTTAGGCCTGGCTAATGCGATACCCCTTGGTAAGACTGGTTGTTTTTCGGGACACTGACTATCTATTTCGACTGTCAAAGATCTACAAAAAATATCCCGCACAAACGTGTTAACGTGATTTCCGAGGCACGGTGGAGACTCGGTCACCCATCTATAGAGCCAAGCGGCTGATTACTTAGCCATGAGTTCTACGACACACAAACTACTACCACTAACTAACTTAAAATTCTGACTCACATAATTTACCGATTTCGATAGGAAACTGAATAAATATGGTAGGACAGACTTATCTCTTGTCACATAAAATCGAAGTTCAAATCGAAGATATGTTTTATTTGTTTGTTTAATATTGTATTCAATTCAATTTGTATCCAGAATGGTGATATTTTTAATATTTTTTTTATGTATTTTTTTATTATGATTTGTATTGGGTTTTATGCCTTTTAGAATAAATAAATAAAATAAAATTTGATTTAGGCTTCATACGAAATCACACTTATTCTATAGCCACCTTGGTTTATATTTTTTTAACTACGGTACAAAAAAAAATACTTTTGAAGACAGTGCATCATTGCTTTTCCTTGAAAAGCTTGGTTCTGCGCTGTAAAAAGATCAAAGAAACCTCCTTTAAATGATATCCTCCTTTTTAATTTAATATCTTATAGAGATCAAAACTACTTACTTGATGACATCAATAATCCACATTGACGGTTAGCAAGAAGGCTTAGGATCAGGTGACATAATCCGCCACGGTCTACCAATCTTAACACCTTTCTGACCAACCAACGGTTATTGAACGAGCACTTGAAAGGCGTTTGAAAGAAATCTTTATTGCTCAATCATATGGCAACAAAGCCTAGTCTTTTCAGTAAAAGTTATGAAAACATCATGATTATGCCTAGAAACCTATTTTCAACACGATATGTCTGCTTCTCAAGTTTTCTATTAATATTGTTGAAAGGCTTATAAAAAAGACTCTCTTTATACCAACCATTTATTAAAGCTCAATATTTTTCCACATTTCTGTTTCCATCCGCGTATTTTATTTCGAATCTAAAATATTCACTCCTAACATCCGACCCCAAAAAAAAGTTTCGGAGTTTTAACATACGTAATCCCAGATTAGCAATGCCATACTTTTTACATTTTTCATTTCCGGGATAAAAATGCCTGACAATAATCGGCAGAATTTATCAAAGGAATGTATTTCCAAATTGTACTGTTGATTGCATGGAGAGATTATAGTGTCTATTGATGTTATTATATATATTGTCAAGTAAGAAGGTTTCAGAATATTCATTCGTGTCTAAACTAAGGTGTTCAAAGATCTAACATTGACAACTTCAACGTACGTGCATTCCTTATTAACATAGAAACATGAAGATATACTATGGCACATAGGTGAGCAGCTAGTATTAACAAAGTTCTAAAGTAAACGGATTGTTGTGATGAGAGGGTAATCTTGTTATTAAACTTCGTTTAAAGTTGTTGTTTCACTGTATCTTCTAACCTATTAACCTAAGGTAAGTATAATCTAATGTGTCACGGCAGATTATTTGGGGTGACATGACAAAATTAAGCCATTTAAAACTTTGCTTTTGTTCACCTTATTATGTAAAGTTTTCTTATTACAGTTTATGTAAATATACATTGAATTATGTGTATTATAGATCTTTCGTTAAATGCTGGACTGGAGGTGAAATGATTATACCTAATACAAGAATATCAATAATGTCAAAAGAATATCTGTAACAACGAAAGGCAATGAGACGGAAATCGTAGTATGTCTTGACATTTCACGATCCGACATCGACACCATATTCGTCGCATCAGTGCGAGACTCTCGACACTGCGGTTTTGTCATATGACACATGTAAGCAGACACTGGAAAAAGAGTGCGTACGTAGTATTTAGCGACGCGACGACGGAGATACGCCAGGCTTTGTCGTGCGACGTTTTGTCTATGTGCATATCCTGAACAGTCGCGGGCCGTTGACCTCCGATGAAAAGCCGATTTCTAACAGCTCTTTTGTGCGAGATGTGAATGTCCGACGGAGCTATTTTACGTGCTGTGCACAATTATTTTTAGGGCCCCGTAATTGCATTCATTAGATCGTGACTCAATTCCTACATCCGCACTATAAGTAGCAAGTGACAGTGGCATTTTGTATACGGTTATAGAAAATCACCTTTCATAGAACTTATCCGAAGATAAGGTGATGATTAGGTACTTATTTGTTAACACAAGTTTGCTACTAATTTCTTTCTCCGGGTAAGAATTAGACGATGAACTTAATAATCTATTGATGATTGATGAGCATTTTGTCGGTTATAAATACTGCTGGAATGTAACCGCGTTCGCATATTGAGTTTATATGCCTGAAGGTAAGAATATGTATCTCTAAGAATAATCTTCTATCTAATAGACTCGATAACAATTTTAATCTTATACTCTTAAGCTGTAGCTATGAAATAAATGACCTATTATAAGGTCATTTATTTCATAGCTACAGCTTTTTAATGGATTTTATTTGATGTCAGCGGCAATGATAATAATTTCTCATGTAAGTCGCCACGGGTTGTGGAGTGATCATTAAACGTTAATTTTACTGCATTTTGATAACTACAATAAGGCGAGGGAACATTATGGAGGTAGCTATGATATCAAAGTGGCACTTACATTAAGTAAATGCTACTTACATAGTCGGTAATGGGCGGAGAGCATGTTTAATTTATTTTGTAGTGAGATTACGCGCGTAATGTTACATTATACTGTGGAAATACTGAATCTTTTAATGCCGTCTGACTGATACGATCATCGCTTTCATGTTCATTTCGTTTCATGTGATGTGAGTTTAAATAATCTGTATCGTTTACTGCGTCTGATGTAGTTTTGTCAGTACTTTTTCTAGTAGGTACTCTGCATTTAATTAAATTGTTTTTGTCCATATTACGTATCTACTATCGGCCCACTACGTCGGTAGCCCTGTGGTAATTTCGTGCAGTTTCATTTCGAAAGAGAAATTGCCATAAACTGCTACGCCTATTGCAATGCCACCTTACTGAGTGGAAGGGCCGTCCTATCTTTCTCAAACCACTCCATTGTACTGTCACCTCACGTTTTCAATTCTTCTGCAAACAATATAGCTGCTAGTAACGCAATCGTAATAAGAAGTTTGTAACTTCGAAATTAAAATACTTTGTCGAACTTGCGTAATGAACTTGACTTTTGTAGACGACCGAGTAACTTGATATTGGAGCAAATTTGTGTAATATACCTAGATATATATCGAGCTAACCTTGACGTTGGAGTCTGTGCTTAACTAGCTAGTCTTGCAATGAAATCACAATGCTAAATCAAACCGTCTAGACATTGTTTCTGACGGCCTCGTGACAAATGCTTGCATAGTATTGAGGCCTACCAGAATACTAAATTGATCCCAAGTACTTACTTGATTCGTCATGACGCAGACTATAAAGCCAATACACACAATACATATTTTCTCTCACTATTGTATTCTGTTTGACTAGAATCGAAATAAATTGTATTGTACCCTGAAATTCTTGCCAAAGTTATTAATAAAATGAAAACAAAAAATACACTGCTACCAAAATACGTTTAGGAAATAAACAAAGAACTTTATATCCATTTAAACTATTCCGCGCAGACATTAATAACAATCATGACATTAGTAATGTAGTTAAATTGCCTATGAATGAAGCCCAAATATAATTCTAAATTCACCAAATAATGCAACAAATTCACACGTTGCCCGCATTTAATAATAACATGACACAAGTAACGAATTACCCGTACATAGCGCATTTAATGCAAGTGAGGTATCGGCCTTTAATGGAAATTTATCTCCTCACAGGAAATATAAGACAGCGCGGAAACGCCTCCGCGCGCCCTCAATTTCACTTTGATCTATTCAGATGCGACATCCTATACTATGAATGTATACTACGGTTCAATCGTGGTGTATCATTGTACATTTCTCTTTCCTCATACTTCAGATGCGGAAGCTTATATTGTACAATCCATCTTTTTTATTATCTGCGGCTGTTTTATTGTGGGTTTTGATTTTTTATCATCACATTCTACTTGCATACATGAACGATAATTATTCCATATTCTATTTTTATGCCCTTGCCGTTTTTTGCCCTAGCGCCTTATTTATTGTGATAGTAAAGCTAAGTTTTCCCTTTTCTTCGCTCTTTCTCCCTCATTTCTCAAAAAAATAGCCTATGTCCGTCTCCGGGGTCCCAACTATCTCTGCACCAAAATTCATCAAAATCGGTGTAGCCATTTAGACGTGAAGACGTAACAAACAAACTCACTTTTGCTTTTGTAATATTAAGTAAGGAAGTAAGGATTGCACAAGCATATACAAGGAAATTGTAACACAGCCTTTTACACTGTCATCTATATAAATTATATTGACATAGAGTAGGTAGAAGTTGTCCTGCCATTTGTAAAGCAAACAGTTTTGGTGACATACAGCAGTTGTGTTTCCAAAGAATCCAGGAATCCATTAAAATTTACATTTTTTTTTAAAGGTCCGGCCGTTTAGTTTTTAAAGCGACAAACACATGTACAGAAGAATTATAAATATTAAGATATTACCCTACCCCTCGGCAGTCAATCTGTCTATGTCAGTTCTTTTCGTAACTTTGACATCTGATTTGATTCTTAAAGGATTTCCTCGAATTAATATAAATTGCGAAATAATCTAACCTAAACCAATCCAATCTGTTCGTGAAACTAGATTAGCAAGCAACACATCAAAACGATGCTAATCCAGACACGACTTAACACATTTCGAACCATTCGCTACCGGTAACAGTATCCACTATTAGCCACAACACTACCTATTTCTATGTAGTTTATAACATTCACGATGAAAACGTGGTTGTTCTCATTCGAGCATTTTATTATGAACGGTTGATAGGCGCGTGCCGCGAAATTGATTGTGCGTGCTCTCACGTACCTGACAAATTGCTATTGCAATGCCTCTTTGCCTCTTATTCCATGGGCACGTGAACGATGGCTAGGTTGCGTGGCCTAAGGATTTACTTAACTGTCATAATTTATTGCCAGACTTGTATAAATGTATAAGTTGTGTTGTAGGCTTACAAGGAACGTACCAGTCGTAAAGCATTACTGCGATGGTGTCGAATTTATTGAGAGAATGGCGTGTGGATTTTTTATCTGATGCCCTATTTGAAGCTGTATATTGTTTACCTGACTCTCATTCATAAAATTTATTATAAGATTATACACATTTAAGAAAAAATCCTTCGCTTTAAGGAGATAAAAAGCTTCAAATTTTATATAAAATTATTGACCGAAACGAATTCTTTAAAAGTGAATCTTTCCTTTTTATGATATTGCAAGCTCCCTTTGAGCTCAAAAGCCGTATAAATGTATTTTTATTGGTCACTTACTTTGTAGTAATCTCTGGCAATATAATAAAGTGCCACTTAGATAATGTTTTAGTAATAAACCTTTAATAAAAGGTAGGTATGTCGTAGCAACTTAAATACGACTAGAACAATAATGTGTTAATTGTTAAGTTAGTAAAAAGTAACCATAAAGCTGGATAATTATGATTGATTTATGATAACTAATGTATGCAGATGGTGCCTTGGAAAGTATTTCTACGTTTCTGATAATGAACGACTATAGCCATTCAGAAAAGTGGTACAGAGATGACCTGAACCTATCGCAAGGGCTCCATAAAAGTGACGCAGGAAAAGAAAACAAGAATATGGAGAAGACTTTTCCCTCATAGGAAGCATTAGCCTATAATGTTACAGTTCCGATTAGAAAATAACATGAGTGAGAATATTCAAAGGCTACAACCACGACTTTAACCCGCAGAAGCTTCGACTAGAAAGAAAGTCGCGGGGACACCGACCAGTTTTGTTCAAGATAGCGGCCGGGCCAAGCAAAATCGGTGCTTCGCAAAAGAACGGCCTCCTTATGGTCTGGCTAAAGGGTAGCACCAACATGCTTCTGAGTGTGTTGTCGGACAGAGTAGACAGCCAAATCCTGAGACAGTGGTCGCTCATGCATGTCCAGCATATTAATTATTTTAAATTTTACTAACATAGTTTTCAAGTTTCTTCTAAAAACATAATTATTATTTTATTATTATATAGACTTGTAACTTTATGTGTCTGGTCTGAAATAAATATTTTCAATTTCAAAAGGCGCAGATGTCGCCGCGTATGTAGTGTGCGACGTCCCTAACAGTGCGCAACCTGTAACGCTACAATTTGTAACTTGATTCTGCACTAATCGAATCTTAATTTGTCACATCACATACGAATTCTCCGGTGAATGAACGCCTCTTAATATGACTTAAAAAAATAACGCCGTGGAAATGTCAATGAAACTCCTAGGTCATAGATAATATGATGAGTATCAGTGCGAAGCCCCATTGAAGCCTTTAAAGGGGCATGGGTATAATCCCTCTGTCTAGTGTAACCCTGCCGGTGTGCCCCCTGACATCTGAACGAAAACATAACAATGACTGGCACACATTTGTTGGTAGGGGTAAAGGAGGGTTAATATAACGTAGGTGGCTTCTTTTTCATTGATTATAACGACATGAAAGGGTGTTTGGGACAATAATGTCAAAACATAAAATAAAAACAAAATATTTTCATTGTGATATTACTGATATTTTTTGCATAAAAACCTTTTATAATGTTTTATTGTATTTCGTTACTTAATTTAATTATTCCTTTTGTTAATTTTAATATTAAACTACAAAAATATCTAATAACGCGTTTCGTTTTCAAAAATACAGTACCCGCATAAGTTATTAAAGTTAACTAAAGAAACGAGTTGCTCTAGTGTTTGTTACTAAGAGCTGGTTTCACTTCACGAACTTACATCTATTGACTTTAACTTGAGTTGAAAGCCAACATGTTATTACTTGTGCTGTCAACACTAAGTTGTCGAGGTATATATGTTATGCAGCGCCTCCTACGTAAAACGAACCAGGAAAACTCAAGTCCAAAGATTTGGTACATGTATTTATTGTAAGTGATAATTGCAAATGAATTACTTTTAACTGCCTAATTCTATATAACCAATCTTAATTCTGATTTAATTAAACGATAATCGTATATATTAACCAACTAAACTGCTTGAGTCATTAACGAAAAACATGAACAACTTGAAAAGAAACCAAAAAAAAACAAAGGAATCATGAAAAACACATCACGAAAACTATTCACAGAAGTCATTGACTCTGTAATGTGAATTCCAACGCTAATTCTAATATACGAATCCCATTGTGTTAGATACACAAAGCCATGCTAAATGTGGAAAATACACTTTGGACGCGTCATAATTCAATTAGCAAACAGTAGCAGAATTCGAAGGCTTTTTAGGCTCCACCAAAGATGGAGAGACGTAACTTTTATGGGATTACGTTATCGTAACCTTGATGTCAGTTGGCAATTTGTAACATAGCGTTGTTAGTTGGGTAAAATATCTAAAAAAAGTTTCTAGGTCATTGCCAATTTACCTACTCTTAGGGACCTTAGAAAATATTTAGGGAAATTAGTTAGTGAACGCAAATATAACAAACCCAGATACCTAGCCGATTCTAATTGACGAGTACCTATTCGATCTCCTATCCTTACACCGCATTAACAACGTAAACAGAGTCTCGATTTAATTCGATTCTAATACGGGTTTACCTATCAAATGGAAATTCGACAATACACCACCGACAAACACAGAGCGCAGTGTCGTGACACACAAACTATTATTCAGACGCACTCAAATCAACATCTGTCACTGATTGACGATACTAGGATTAATTTGCATCGCGAACGGTTTCGCATAAATCCCAACTACATGAGCTACAAAGACAATAACATATCTGTATATATTATGTAACTGTTTTGTAAACATGTTACTGTTATTCTGAAAGTTTGAATGTTATGATTTCATGGGTAAACCGCTTTTTCTTAGCTTGTTGATGACAATCTAAATTGAGTCCGCCCTACATTTGGCATGTAGCGTCCATCAGCTTCTGTGATGTGCAAGGAACTGGACAGGCAGTGCACGATGTGAAGTGCCCCATCGTTTGTGGAGCAACACCACATTTACACTTCAGGGGTGAGTCCTCTAAGAACAGGTTAAACCGCTGAATGGGTTTTGTTGAAATTTGGTACAGAGATAGTTAGAGCCCTGTTAGTTAGATAATATTATAAATGCGAAAGTTTATGAGGATGTATGGATGAATGTTTATTACTTTTCATGTCACGTTCGTATGAAATTTGCCACAAATATGGTTTAGAACCTGGATTAAGACATGGGGTTTTTATTCTGGTCATTGACAAAAAAAATAATCACAAATGGTGTTGAAGTTTCTTTTGAAAAATCTCATGAAATCCACTAGCTCGAAATCACGAACGCATGGCTCGTTATTCATAAACTTAAGTGACAAAGATCTGTTTGTCTAACAGTTACAAAAGAATTCTTGTTAGTGACGACTCACCTACTTTTAAGTGAAGAATGTGGATACAGATGTTATGGTACCCACTTCGGTTAAGCAAACGTTAAACTAGGCGTTGGCTATTCAAATTTATAGTTTAATAAAACCAAATTTTATTTTACGACACTTTACAAAATATTCAAATAAATTACTCCATGTTATAGTGCTTTTGTTTTGAATAATGTTATGTTATTAATATATTTTCGAACAGCTAATAAAGACACAAGCAGACTGTCTCCAAATTTAAAAGCGACACCGCAATATGATGTTAATAGGTAATAAATTACCCTTTAAGTTTACAAATCAATTAACCATGTCTTCCATCCAATAATTATATGCAAAGCGACTTTAAACATTCCTTTTTCGGAAATTGCAATTATATGGACAGCTTTGAACGCCGATTTCACTACTCGCCATGAGTTTTATTTACGATGGAGGCTGATATATGGCTTCCTAGATACTATTATTTTGTCCATAGCAATGTTCACTAACTCTCGGCTCAGTTTCATTGTCAACTCAACTATTTATTGTAATTTATTCCAACACTCAACAAAGTTTCTTGAGTTTGCATTATAGTCTTACAATAAGTATGTACACACACATAACTCGTGGTTGCTATTTCAGAATTAGCATAACACTAAATAATAGTGAGTTTAAGTTGTTCAGCTACATTACTGACGCCAGTCGCACTTTCGTTAGCATATTTTTTATGATGTTAGTAACGCACCCTGATGTATGTTTCATTTTGCCTTGCAACTAAAAGTCTCATTATAATAGTAGAAAAGAATTCTTTACAACATATTCCGTAGTCCATATTATCATTGTAAAGAACTGTATATTTTTATATTATTTCGAACTGCGCTAGTCGGTACGGGTAGCTGTTTCCGTGCAATGGGTAAGAGTTGAAACGAAGGAACATTCTCAATTTTAAAGCAACTTCGAGTGCTGTTCCCTGGATAATAGAATGTCACATCCGTAACTTGTTGATAACTACGACTTCAATCTTTTCTACAATGAACTTTTCTAACGAAGTTTTATCTTTCCTCCCACATGATACAGGTTAACTTTAGTCTTTTACCGTTTTGATTGAATTTAGGATTAATCTTGGTTAAGAAAGAGCGAGGAAATTACAAATTAATTTGTAGATTTTGTCCCGAAATGAAACACGAAAGATTATTTTCATTTCAATTATTTATTGTCTTACATGTGTTACAAGATCTTAAATAATATTCAGTTCATATGGATTTTCAAGAGGATCAGCCATTTTGTGTAAAGTCCCAAGTATGAAAAACTACAAAATTACTCTAGATAGATCATCTAAGGTTGACCGGAGCCAGGACCCAGGTTAGCCACAGCAATGAAAACCTGCTCCGGTGGAGATCCATTGTTAACTCTGCCCTGGAGAAATGTGGGAATGTTCCACAAATGATGGGGCATTGAATCATGCCCTGTGTTCATTATAGGAACTGAGGTACGCAAGGAATGACTCCAAACCAGTGGATCAGTTCTAGAACAGAATTTAAATATAGGCTAGCGGCTAGATAAATAAAACAGCTTCGACGATATTAATGAGAACAGAACACGATTACAATTCAATCTTGTATTTAATTTGCATTCCTACCGATCTAGTCCTCTTTATATCCACGTTATGAATGAACGCGTGGTACAACGATTCAAGTCCATCAACCGCCTACGATTCGCGAGTCACTACTTCCGTAGGAGGTTATTGTTCTAGCTTCAATATCAAGTCCGTAGATATGAAAACGTTAACGCGTGCGTTATACAGTCCTCGATTAAGGTCAAGACACTTTTTCTTCTCGATTAGTTGTGGAAATAATATAGTTGTCGTGGTATTGATAACAGTGATGGGTTTTTTTTTAATATGCAAAATATATTTCTCTAATATTTAAAGCTAATTAACATAGTTACTGTTCGGTACAAAACAGCTAACACCAAAGTCTAAACCAATACCAAACCATTCAGTAAAATAACGGGCTTCAAACAACCACTAAACGACCGGAACTTCCGGCTTATCACACCTCCGACTGTGACAAAACGACCTACGACTTCGTTTCCGATAAAACCAGTTCCTACCTACCTCCATACTTCTCCAGTAATGGGTTCATTACGATTATGATTAACTGCAACCTTTAGAATTGCGTGCGCGCATGCATTATTTGATCATAAGCTGTCGCTCTCCGGACGAGTCGTCGTAAACTTTAATACGTGCATAATATTTGTTAAGATATCGGTTCTTAGGGAGGTAGGCCTTCATTAGGGCTCTATGACTCATCAATAGGTAATCTTTCAGTGATAAAATAAATTAAAAATATCGAATAGAAGGCTATTGCTATAAGCTGAAGAAGGTCTTCAGCTTTCGTATCAGAACTAATTGCATATAAGAAATGCCTATACTACATGTGTTATCATAGCCTCTGTTTTGAACAAAGTAACTGTACTTATGTCATATGAATAAGTACTTTACTAGTGCAAATTCGGGAAAATCCTCTCTTACTGAATCTACATCTCTCTACATCATTCGGAAAACTTAACTTGTAGCGGAAAAATATATAATACGTTTACTATGTTACTCATACCCATTTGTATGTTATTCATAAACGAACATTCATTTCTTAGAACGTCAAATGCATAACTTTTCCTTTTGATTGCGCCGCGGACGAGTCGAGAACTTCATTTCCTGTTACAAACAGATGTGTTACTTTCCCCTAGGAAAGACTTCGCTATATGAAATAAATCACACAGTGGTGCATCCACATCATTAAGTAGGTCATTATTTGTTCCTTATTTAGTTTATTATTATTGATTATTAGGTAAGTTACATCCATATCATTACTTCAACCTCAAATACAATATTAAATTATATAATATCGTCGACATTCATATAAATTTATAAAATTGATTGCTACAAAAATTAAATTTATAAATTCTACACACATTAAATAAAATAAAATCAGTAAATATGGTATAAGGTATGCCATGACCAATTAGTTTATCAAGCCCAGTGGTTATCGCAAAACTCTGAGATTTGTTTTCAAGCAGCATTGAGAGAACAGAAAACAATCATGGTGGATTATGGTATTATGATAGGTTATGATAGGTTTTTAATAAATTATTCTATTAGAAATTTGGTTAAAAGATGGATGATACTGAATTACATACTACATTGTAATATAAATCAGTACCTACTGTGTTAATACACATCAAACTTCAAGACATTAAAGGTCGAGTTCAAAAGTTTTCGAGTTAACAGAAGATGGTTCTAGGTGCATCGAAACTAAGATCGCGTCTCCCTCTCAATAGATATATTTTACCTTAGCATAATGTCTCTTTAACAACGAGTGCTACAAAGACTTCTTGTTGACTATATCAAGCCCGTATTTCTCGAATCTAATTATCTGAATCAGATGTTGTAGGTAGATGGTGGGTAGTTGATGTTGCTACTACTCCGAGAAAAACGTTTTTGTGGCCCTTCTCGACTGAGGTAAACCCAGTATGATGGTGCAAATATTTTTTCTTAGCATTCCAACTCAAGAGATTTCTTCTTGAAGTATGGTTAAACGTATTTATTTCTCATTTCGTCTTCATTCACATCCTAATACTGCTCTCGCTAAAACAATATCGACATTCAATCAATAAAACCAATCTAACCTCAATTTGATAACCGCGTCCGTTATGCCATAATTCACGACATACGCTTTGGCCTGGCCACATGTACATGACAAAAATGGCCGCGTAGCGAGCTTATGGTAAGTCAACATGGTTCATTAGTCAATGCCCACGCACTCTGTGACAATAGAATGAACACTATTGTTTACCGATGTTGTAATGTGGACGTTTGATTTAGATTTAAACTATCGGGAGTGTAGAGAAAGCTTGATTAGATTCGAACTTTGTTGTTTGTGACGGGAGATATAGGTAATGACGTCATGAACGATACACTTGTGCTCTCTACGTAAATTAAAAACGAAATGGATTTATGGTTTTTCCAAATTTCCTTTTTGAAATGGCCATGTTCTTTACCAAGATCCAATTTGTGAAACCTTACTTTTTTATTATTATTTTTTTACTGGTTTGACACAGGTGATGCAAATCATAAAGTCATTTGAGATTTTCTTGATTTAGAAGAGTGTCGATGGAGGTTGTTGTCTATTGAGA
The DNA here is from genome assembly GCA_958449745.1 of Ochropleura leucogaster. Lineage (NCBI taxonomy): Eukaryota > Metazoa > Arthropoda > Insecta > Lepidoptera > Noctuidae > Ochropleura > Ochropleura leucogaster. The sequence goes on from OY288212.1 coordinate 10,957,469, forward strand.
TCTGTGTATTGCAACTAGCTGCAATTCTCTGATTAACTCATCGACTCATTTACAACGTAACAAGTGCCTGATATTATTTAATTGAAATTAATATTCGACAGGTCCGACGCACTACAATCTGATCAGCATTACAGTACTATAATAGTTAATACACCATGCCATAAGGCTCATAGATGCCAAAATTTGACAGTGATTAACCACTGACAAGACCACTTACGATGAGGGGAAGACAACAAAAAGAAAAAGGTTTCGGTGTTTCTAGACCGTCAAAAAAATTACATAAATAAGTAACTTCTTGGAGCTTTCAAGTGTGACCACTTTAAAGCTACGTTTCCAATTTTCATGCCAAGAAAAATCCAATATAATAAAAAAATATTGACATTCCAGATAAAACAAAAATCGGTAGACTTAAAAGATTGCTAAAGGTAGCGCATTACTTAGTAACAGGTCTCCCTCATCGATCTCTTGCCTCTACAGCAGCTAGTGGGTGATCCATTTCCCACAGGTGACAGACAATACTAGCAGGCACAATTCATGTTCTCTTTTATTTGCAGGTCAACGCGGAAATAAATCTTTCAAGCCAGCATTTAATGAACGACTTCAAAAAAAGGGTTTTATGTGTTTCTCTGCCATGTATGGCAGAGATTGAAGGACCGTTGCTCTGAATAAAATGCCTTGGAAGTTTTAAAAGTTGATTTAAATGCAGTGACTTTTCAAGTTTACTCATTTTCCTGTAAATTGTAAGCAAGCTGTTTCATTCCTGTAGGGCTTTTTGTTGCACAATTTCTCGATAGGCGTATTTACTATTTAGTCAGTGGTTAGAAATTATTTTAAAAAAATTGTTCATTAGTGTGAAATTTTACTTTATATATTTCTTTTGGCGCTTGGAAGTCATCATCAGGAGTGCGCTGTTGGTAAAAAAATGTAAAATTCTGTGAGAAATGTATTGCAAAATCGTGTGGAAAGAAGATTTTCCAATTACTGCCACGCGCCAAAAGAATTATGCAACTTTGTATCTGTAACGATATGTTTTGTACATTTTCCATATTATAATTATTCTACAATAAGACAATGATAATTGAATTCATTTAACGCACAATATTAATAAATCGACAGAAGTTGTTTCTCAAGCTATAATTCGCGGGCCCATCAATAACTTCAACTGTAACCCGTTTTCCCTCAGCTGGCATTATAAACAGCTGATACAATCTATATTCCCTTTCATTCCCAACTCGGCATTGATATAAATCTCGCATTGCATACATTTATTTTTATAACCTACTTAAATGCAACGTATTGATCGTCCAGTTTATCTTGGCATATCGCGGCAACGCTGCTTGTGAACATATTATGACAGCTATGTGTCAAATTCAGAACATTTTAAAATTTAGTTCCGAATTTCACCGCCTGTCAAAACATACTGGCATGTTTGTACTTTCCCCTTTTTTAAACAGTCGCCCTACACATGTTGTAATACGTAGTTACATAAATATTGTCTGTTGGAATTTTGTTATTCACGCACTATTGCACTCAATAATCGATTGGGTAAAAAGTGATAACTTGGAAGGAATAAATTCTGTAGTAATTGCTTTAAGAATAAATCAATCCTATAATATTGCTATGCTGTGATTTACGCAAATATTTGCGTGGTACTTTCACAAGCATATCGTCCGTATACATGTATCGATGTGTACAAATAATTATGAACGCTACGTTATATTTAAAATCTCTACGTAGCCGTAGGTTAGTGAGCTCACAAAAGCCTGTTGTAGTTTAAATTTGAAAGCCCATTGTGGGCGACAATAGGCCTTATTTAAAATCTCTGAATGACGCCTACTGCCTACAGCAAACCGAAGGCAATTTTTACATTTTAATTATCTCAAATGTAACTGTTACTTTGTATCGTACACTATGGCAATTAGTGTACACGTTCCAACGATAAAATATCGATAGCTATAACTTGTTATAGTTAAAATGGTATATGTATATTGTATACAATACTTCAATATTGATAGTTCATGTCAAATTATTACATCGCATAAATCTATTGAAATCGTTGTGTAAACCAATAACGACACCAACGTTTAATTTAAATACATATCTGTTAAGTGTTGAGACCAATACATTAGTGCCTTATTATAGCCTGATAACACTTAGTGCCTTATTATATGTTGGTAATAGAAGCTTTTCTGATTAAATTGGTTACACATAAAAATATAGGTACACATCGCGGTTCGTTGACCTCTGAACTACTCGAGTTACAGTTAATAATTAATAAAACAACGGTATTCAGCTTGTGAAGAGCGAAGCACGCGATATACGAGCAAAAAATGCAGTGAAAATACTTAAAAGTTACCCTATATGTTTAAAATGTATGAATAAATACTCAAATTATCCATTTATAATAAACTACTACATACATATATTACTTTTGAGTCCTGAACACCTCTCCAAAATATAATGTCTTGTTCTACACTCGCCAATAAAATGAATTTCCCAAGTTTCCAAAAGTAAACTAAGTAACTCTCGTCGTAATTTTTTTAATGCTTTGAAAACTTATTACAAATAAATATTTAAAAATACAAAATATTTATTTATTTATAAATATATATCTTAGAAAGATGCTGCAAGAAGAACATAGCTTTCCGAAAATATTAAACGCATTTAATTATAGAAAATATTTATTAAGATATAATTATATATTTCTTAATAAATAAATATATATTTTGTATATTTAAATATTTATTTGCAATAAGTTTTACACCACTTATGTAATTTTCTTGAGTATAGATTACAACACTAAAAGTAAAACACCGGAAACATAACATCCAAACCAGGAAATTGTATAAAATTATAACTCTATGTTCAGCACACGATCTGCATTCATGCATATATGTTATACAGAATTCGTCATGTGCATGCATGCATTGTCGGTCAGTACTAGCCTGAAAATAGAATCTTTTACGAGGGAACTGTCAGACGTTTGTATAGCTAAGTATTCGTGAACATGCACGGCAGTTATGAATAAAGATGGCGAATATTATGAACATACTTGAAAGTGTCATCATATTATAAAATCCAGTTAGTACTTTGAGCTTTGACGCAACGTTAGGCTATAAAACAAACTCTAGGAAAATAATTCTCTTAGAAGTTGTTTAACGTGAATATAACATAAGATAGTTCCTCAATCCGCGAGTCTTTCACCATTTCCCAACGTTTTAGCTGAGAAGAAGAAGTGGCGGAACAAACCCCCCAGCATTGGTATCTCCTGAAGATCTTTGAAATTCCGTACCAAAGGACCAAAATAGAACTCTCTAAACTCAATTGCTATTCCAACAAACAATCCAAACGGCGAAACCTAACGGTCACTCGCGTGAAGTGCTTTAAAAGCACTAAAGCTGTGACTAAAGTATCACAATAGCATCAGTGTCGCCAGAGGTCATCGGGGTACGTAATTAAACCCTCAATTGTGGCAAAGTGCAACAATGGGAGGGTCTTAGCGAAGTGTCGCGATCCTCATTAGACGGAGCGTGAGGACGTTAATGAGGGGAGATGGTATCGTCTGCCCCGTAGCCGTCGCATACTTTCACTTCTTAAGGGCAATGCTGACTCCAAGCAACGAATTTAACTTGTCGCGCGATTGAGACTTCGAGAGCTTCGTTTGTGGAGCCGACACGACCGTCCAAGTATTGGTAAGGTCAGCACTCAGTTTGTAAAGCCTTAATAATTGATTATTATTTGTGTCTGAAAACTTACCTATTGTTGTAAACTTTTATTAAAAAATAATCTTGTAATGAAAAATCATAAAAATATTTATTCCCTGTAATCCCCAAAGAGTTAGGCAGAGGTGTACCTAATGTCACACACCTATATTTTAGCAGTTAGGTGTAAGTTCCATGAAATAGAAAGCGACCCTATAACTGGAAAAATACTGAGCGAAAAAACCCACTGACACTGTCCGACCCGGAAATCAAACCCAGAATTTCATGCTTAGTAGTCCCGCTTGCGATCGAATCACTAGCCAAATAGAGAATTTGTGATAGACTACTAATCCTACTAATATTATAAACGCGAAAGTTTGTATGGATGTTTATTACTCTTTCACGCAAAAACTAAAGAATGAATTTGAATGAATCTTTCTAATACTAGCTTATAGATCAGAATAACACTTAGGCTACAATTCATAAAGATATATTGTAGGTATATTCTATCACCACGCGAGTGGTACATACTTTTCATTCACCCGTTTTGTACCCTTTTTCAGTCAACTCTTCAGTGATTTTCCCCTCTGTCAACGCTCTACTAAATCTGAGCACTGCTCTACTATCCTACACATTAAACGTGTTCATCATCCGCACAGTAGAGCACATAATACATAAATTAATACACAAGAGAGTCAACCTACGCTACAAAATAATTTCGCCGCGTAGGCATTATGTCTACTCACTCAACAAGGCATTGACTCTGAAGAGGCTTTGCGTGTCATGCGTGATTAGTAGCTACTGTCGTCTTTACTCAAGCCTTACTCACCGCATTTACAATGATACTCCTCTTTGGCTTGTAATTGTAATGTTTCAATTATGCTGAATAGTTCCTACGACTATCAGTAGCCACAAGTTTTACAGGAACGAACTTGGTAGAAAGGTTAATTCTCGCATGGGATTTGAGGTATTTTGTACATATACATTTACATTTTGGACTTGCCTTATATAACAATAGTAAGGTATGGATAACATATACATAATTAGAATACAATGCATATATCCTACATAAACAAATTAAAGGGCGTAGGGTAATCCGTGCACGACTTCATTTCAAATCCATTGTGGCAAGAACCGAGTTCGTCTGTTAAAAGACATGGATATCGGAAGTTCCGCTCTCCCGCCTGCGCTTGCACACAATACGTGAAATGCGAGTAGGTAGGTAACTAGGTAAAAGGTGAGTGATCTCGCAACGCGCTCCGAGCACAACGACCAAGTTACACGCCGACTATCAACGCTCTCCCGTCTTATTTACACAACAAAACAAACTATAACGCGGCACGAAATTGATCGTGAACTGGATTGCACGCGTGTGTTAAGATGAAGAGTAAAACATGCTTAATTTACTCGTAATACAACAATGAAGAAGGCCACTTACATCACAGGCCACAGCAGTAGCAATGGTCAATAATTGGCTGCGTTCATCGACTACTCATTAAGCGTAAAATTATTCCCAGGCGCTGACACGGCAGGTGCGCCGTCTGGTTCTGGCTGTTGCCATCGATGGGTAAATAGAGAAAAACAATCAACGGCCGACGACGTCGGTCAACCGCGGCAGTGCGAGACGTACTTTATGCACAAAAAATGGACAAGCGCGAATCGATCGTACGAATTAAATGCACGTAGCAGAAAAAGTTTCGATTTTCTAAGCGGTTGATTGCTACTGATTTATATTTTGTCTATGATTCAATTTTTTTACTAAACTAACTAGATCTAGAATTACAGACCATATTTTGGATTTCTTTTATAAATAGATATTTATTCGTGAATAATTCGTTCGCAGCAAACACAATTTGAAGCGCTACAAAAATGATACTTCTTTACCGAAAGAAATTCAAAATTGTTACGGAATACGGAATAAATAATTACGAGCAAAATTTTATAATTCCTCCTTTGATCTCGCGGAACCCTAAAGCACATCTAAATATTACAGCATAATTGCCGGGGGATGTCTCGAATAAATTACTGGGGATTACTTACCCGGCAGAAATGTTGCTCCTGTTCAGGAATATCTTGGCTCTAGAAAACATTACGAGTATACATAACTATGTAGACAGATAGGTACTAGAATACCTAATAGATACGATTCTTATCATGTCTTCCTCTAGTCTTCTAATAAGATCCTTAGATAAGAATATATTTTTAATATTTTGTGAATATTCATGAGCTCGTCTACTCGTTGTTGACTACATACACTATCATGTTTATTTTTGTAGTAGGTATATAAAAAATAAATAATGTGTGTTTAACTGTAAATGAGATAAATGATAACTATTAAAATATTGTTTCCGCAAAAGGGTTTCAGCATTTTGCATAATGTATTGCGCCTGTAGAGCCGTGCAGGGCGTGAAATCGAGTCGAATTTGTAATAATTATTCGAAGTAAGCGTCTCATATTATTGTTAACGATTGCAAATTATTCTCAGCTGTACACAGCCATAATCATCGGACTAAACGTGATCTTTTCATCCTTGCATCAGATAGTGATAAATTACGATCATCAGAGAAAACTGAGTTCTACCAACTGTAATAAATAATAAGTACGTGTCTGTTTCCAAGCTCGTGCCATTTTTCTTCATGATTATTATTTTCAATATGAAATTATACAGATCGTCGCATAACTTGAACATTAATAATAACAGAGGTAAACTTTTCTCTCTTTTTATCCAGTCGTGAGTAAGTTCGACCCCTGTCTTTTGATGGAACTTATTAGCTTATCTCACAACATATCTCAAACTCGTTACCAACTTTCTGGAATTTGCACCAACGGCCATATCAATTAGTCAAGACAGATCTATGATTAGTAAGGAACCAAAAAGTAATCTGTTTTTTGATCTACATATTTAAGATTAGCCATTTCATACTTACCTATGCTTGTTATTTGTGTCGAAAGAGTAAAAAATAGAAGCCATTTTAGTAAAAACTACAATATTACTGGCGCAGAACCTACATATTGTTCAAACATTTCTCAATTGGCCGCCAGTGGAGGCTCAAACACCCGATTTGGCGCCCTCGTGAACGGTAATCTACACGTACCGAACTACCGACACACAGACAGACATGCACGCAAACTGATCTATTACATAAAAACCGGCCAAGAGCGTGTCGGGACACGCTCAGTGTAGGGTTCCGTAGTTTCCCGTCCGTCACAATAAGTGTTCCCAGTTATGAGGCCAACCGAACAATTCGGTAATACCCGATCCAATGTAATAATTTTAAGTACCTACAGCGCCATCTCTCGAGGAATTGGGTTACTAATTAATACAAAGACGTGCAATTTCGGTGGTAATTTTGGATTACGTTAACCGATTTCAATAATTCTTTTTTTGTTTGAAAAAAGATACGTTCAGGATAATAAAATATGTAAACAAAGTTAAAAAAAATGCTTGCATATACGATTATACCACAAACTTATCCAGAAATTATTTTGTAAAACTTTTTGTCTTTTTTGTACAAAAACTGTTGTGTCAATCAAGTTCAAAATAATTTTCATAGAAAGTCCTTATAAAGTTCTACTTTTCAGATTTTTTTCGTATTTTTTAGACTTATGGTTCAAAAGTTAGAGGGGGGGGGACACATTGTTTTTTACTTTTGGAGCGATTATTTCCGAAATTATTGACATTATCAAAAAATGATCTTAGTAAACCCCTATTCATTTTTAAATACCTTTCCAACAATATATCACACGTTAGGGTTGAAATTTAAAAAAAAATCACTTCCCACTTTACATATAGGGTGGCTACCCTAATAAAACATTTTTTTCAAATTTTTATTTTACCACTTTGTCGGCGTGATTGATATACATATTGGTACCAAATTTCAGCTTTCTAGCGCTAACGGTCACAGAGATTAAGCGAGGACGGACGGACGGACGGACGGACGGACGGACGGACAGACAGACATGGCGAAACTATAAGGGTTCCTAGTTGACTACGGAACCCTAAAAACGAGAAGAGTCCATCATCAAGTAACAGTTTGCGAACAAATCTGCTGTATGAGATCATATTTGACGACTGGCGTATATTGACACAATTTCGGAAAACGAAAATTCATAGAAATCAGGCTTTTGTAGGCGTTGATGTTATTGTTATTCTGTAGTTTAAAGAAAATTTATTCTTTTATCGTTTTGTTCAATAGAAAATACATAGTGTAGAAGCGTGTAGGCAGTGAATATAGCGAGTGATGTAATCTGTTGGGTGGTTGACCTAGGGCAGGCTAGGGCTACGAGTCTAGGCAGGTCACATAGGTATAATGTCATAGAAATAGAACAGATATAGAGAAACGTTCGAATAAGTTGCGACCTTTTAGAACTTAATGGAAAACCCATCAATAAACAGCCAGTCACAGCAAACAATTGACGAAAGTTGAAGTAATTATAGAGCAAAATTAAGATTTCGCAGCTGAATCTTAAACAGAAGCTCATCGCTATAACAACTTTCAAGCGAGTTTCAAAAGTGCCTCGGTATCGGAACTGAACTTTATACTATCCCATATTGAGCACTGCACGATATAGAGTCAAATATAGACTTCCCACAGAAGCATATAAAAGTTCCTTGCATGAATAATGTGCCATGTTTATATTACTACTACATAAGTAATAAGAACATAAACTTTCGTAGTCACGATGAAGATTTTGTTAAGAAGTTTAAGAATACTAAGATTATTTTATTTAGATCCCCCGATTATTTTCTTTGTGATACCACTTCAACAGTAGCATAGTTTTAAACAAATGAAAAGTTTGGAAAAATACGCAATAGATAAGTAAGTATTATAAGTAGTACCTAGGTATTTGATAATCCTTACTAATATTATAAAAGCGAAAGTGAGTTTGTTTGTTTGTTTGTTACCTCTTCACGCTTTAATGGCTGAACCGATTTTGATGAATTTTGGTACAGAGATAGTTGGGAACCAGGAGACGGACATGGGCTAATATGTTTTTGAAAAAAGTGGGATGTGAGGGTGAAAGAGGGAAGAAAAGGGAAACCTTAGCGTTGCTATTACAAATCAATAAGGCGCAAGGGGAACTGTGTTACCCCGAATTTAACGCGAGCGAAGCCGCGGGCAAAAGCTAGTGAGATATATAACGAAAACCTGACAGTTTTCAGTTGCAATCTGATTATAATCAGCGTCCATAAAAACTCTCCGATCTTAGTGAGATACATACTCATTGCAAAGAAATTCCTAAGCTGCAGTTTACGTCAATTTTACATACATTTTCATAAATCATATTCTTACGCGAACACGAACCAATTCTCTCAAGGGCTTGGAGCTAATGACATATGTCTATCTCCTGTCGAAAGAATGATGGACTGTGTGTACGACCAAGCAACCTTGACCTGTCCACAACAATAGCTAAACAAAAATACCTACACTACAGTTTTATATAACATAGAAACGCCACTAACGTGAATAAGCTACAAAAATATTAATTACCGTATCGTTTAAATAGGATATTACTGTGATGATAAATTACGACGCAAAACATTTAAATAATTAATTCGAATGGGGAAGTACATTCACCTCTCTACGATAGACCTTGATTAAAAATCTGCACCAGATTTATAACGTCCAATTAAAAAGATGCGGAAGTATCTACAAGCGAAGACGTGAGTATTGTGCACGATACCGATGTGTATCGGACGTACGAGCTACATGCACGTACAAATAACGTAATATTTTCCTCGCGAACTTCGACAAATATTTTATTTTCGCCAAACGATTCGTCATCTCTGTGCTACCGACGAGCTTTGTCAATATTTACTCCCCCCCAAAGTACTTCGCAGGCACCTAACAGTTTGCCAAAGAACCAACCTGAAAGGCGCCTCCGAGACACGAAGCCTACACCATTAAAACGCCCACGCTACACCTTGTTTACTATCTATCTTTATTTATCTATGAAAATCATTTTGAGATCTATACGAATTCCAACTAGTATTTTAGAATCATTTGAAACGTAAAATCGTGTCGTACGTAGGTTAGCTGTTACTAAATGTTGATCATTATCAATCATAAATCACTTTTGTATCATATTAAATTACATTTTTGTATATGGATGAGGCTTTTTATAAGTGAGCTAGGTTAATATTTTCAGGGTCGACGTTATTTTTCAGAACGTAAAATATTTAAAGAAACTGCACGCGTATTATCGCTTAACTTCTTACCAGCCAGCATAAACAATCGATTTCACGTTCAAAGCGAGTATTTAACTTTGACCGTGAAACGAATGTTACAAACGTGCTGCTCATTAGAAAATTCTTATGCGTTGCATTCGCAATGGGACAGATTTATACGACGTAGATGCCGATACCAAATGATATTGGTTCATCGCACCCGACGCACCGCAACGACGACAGAATAATGTGCAAAAGTAAGTACACCTACAAAATAACTTCATAGTTCGTTGATCTTTTGCGTGTTTTCTGTATAAATACGTACCTGGCTTGAGTGGGTTTCAATATTTATCCTACAATCAGAAAATATGGATAGTTTTTGACATGAGCTGCTGACGCTGCTGTTTGTACACTGTCAGGAATCATTATTTTTTTTATTAACATTTAATGACGTCTAGAATGAACGTTCATAATTTTAAGGAAAACAATGGATAACTAAGAAAGAAAGAGCAGCCTCAACACCGCAAATAAGTTATCTTCAGACTCGCCTACTTATGATATGAGAGCCTATTATAAAGTAAAACCAAATAATGTTTAACAAAATGAGGGCGGAAGATAGATTAAATCTGCTCTCGATGATACTCAAGCGCCATCCGCTTCTTCTACATACACAAGTGCTTTAGAAAAAGCATAGAAAAACTCCAAACTGCGGAACGCATTGGATCCTATAACAGAAACGAACAACCAAACTAGTTTTACAGTTACCACAAGACGATTCGATTCTGCAACGATACGTAGTCGAAGGTCGCGGGAACTCGGGCGGGACCAATTTGGAATTCGTTCTGCAAGTTGTCGGCGACTCTGGACACCGGAGACAAGGCTGCAGCAACGATGGTCGTAGATTTTGATGAAGCAAATTAGTCGCTGTTGACACAAGGCAACTTGTGACGAGAGAGGGTCTATCAAAGACTTGTATGTCTTTTGGGTAATTCTGAAATTTAACCCATGCTAGTGTTGCCTATAATCCCGCGAGAATACCCTAACACCTAAGGAGTCTTATTATTTGTATTTCGTATTCCAAACATTTTCTCAAAGCTTATCGCAATACAAAGGTAGTATACCCTGAAAAAGATAATTAGAACCTAGTCCCTAGCGTCCTTTGAAGAAGATTACTATTTTCGGTATAAGTACTTATACCGAACCTAGACGTAGTATACGCACCCTGCGTTTCTAAAAGCTAATTGTCAGAAGGAAAATTAATTTAAATATTAAGAACAATTTCTAAGTTCTTACAAAATACATAATATTACAAAATAACTAGTTCAATAAACTGAAGTAGTTAAGGTATTTCAGTTGGATACTTATAAGTCGTAAAAGTCGATAAAACGCAACAATGAGGCGCACTAACAAGTAAAATGTTCTTTTTAACGTTCTGTTTTGCATATTCTTACTAGTTATTTAAATTCTCACGATATTTATTGTTCTCAAATGTTTCGAAATTACTTATTTTCCATTAACCATCTAGTGTTACAGTGGTCAGTCCCTATAAGCATATTGGACCCGAAAAAAAATTTGGACCATAGATCATTATAACTTTCTTTAATCTAATAACGCGTCGAAGTTTCTCGTCAACAAACATAAATTTCGCAAGACATTTTGTTTTCGATAAACCTTTCTTAAGTCAATCGAGTGTTGGAATGTATAAAAGTAAAAGATAACTTGTTTTATAGACGTATTATGTGACCAACTCGTTTCCTCGTTTCTTATAGTAAAAACATAGATATTTATTATGTCCAATCAATAACACGATGCCCGACTTACCTCCGTCCGATGGAACACGTTTTAACGTCCAAACACTTCCGTTTATCCACACAACAACACCTTTGACACAGATTCGTTAATTAGTGCTTTCGATTACACGCATCACTAAGGTCGAATAACTGACAGATTGGCGGGTAGTTAGCAACACAATGCGATACCGGACAATACAGTGATTGAACAGATCATAATCGCGCAACACTCAGTAACAAAATAATTATTCACTGATTAATCCAAAGCACATTTAAAAATACAATTTAAAGTAATCCTGCACGTTAAATTCGCTCGGAATTATTTGGAAACGCGCGAAAAGTGCGGCGGAGGCGAACCGGCCTGCGCGCACGTCGCGCGTGCTTTGTCCGCATGTGCCGACAGCTGACTGAATCGCAATTCAAAACAACGCTGCAATTACAAGGCTGAAGCCTCCAATTTTTCGCTAACAGCTTTTTTAACATTAAACCGACTACCGGCCGTCTGATAGACCCGCCACTATAATATTAATTATTCACAGAATACTTTTTTTAAATTGTGATTGTTAAATTAACCACTGCTGTTGAAAACTAGAGAGCATTGGCAGTACAAGCTAGACAAAACATCCTTACTAATCCTTACTAATATTATAAAAAGCGAAAGTGAGTTTGTTTGTTTGTTACCTCTTCACGCTTTAATGGCTGAACCGATTTTGATGAATTTTGGTACAGAGATAGTTGGGAACCAGGAGACGGACATAGGCATTTTTATTTTTTTAAAGTGGGATGTGAGGGAGAAAGAGGGAAGAAAAGGGAAAACTTAGCGTTGCTATTACAAATAAGACCAATAAGGCGAAAGGGGAACTGTGTTACCCCAAATTTAACGCAGGCGAAAGCTAGTTATTGAATTAAGACAACTAATAAATAGTCAAGAATTTAGTTTATAAGATAAATTCATGACAGTTGCATGCTAAAATCATTATTTACATAAACCAAAGGAAAGGGGAAAGGACTTCAGAACACTAAACACCAATAAATGTTGTAAATTTCATACTACCACGGTAAGAATTTAACAAAATAGGAAAGGTATACTATCTATCTCCATAGTTTGAAATGTTTAGTTGCGGACGCTAATGACATTGAATTTGCGATCTAGAATCGCTTCCTGTGTTTTGAATGCGACGGAGCGGCCAGTGTATACAGTGTTCATGTACACGGGCCGGATTGCGTACGGTAATGTATAATAAATTGTACAGATTCGCCTCTCTAGCTGCAACTAGATGTGATTTATGTACAGTACAGAACTGTGTCGAATTAACAATTACCGCCTTTATGGTAACGTTAACTGAACACGACCGTTATTGTGCTCTTACGTGGGATTTTAAGAGACGGTGTTATTAAGTTCAATATTTTATGTTAGATTGATGAGGAAATTAAAACAACGTTTGTATTGGCATTGGTTTATATTACGTATTGCTGTGAATAATGTAACAAATTAGTTTGTTATTACATCGAAAGATCTTGGGATTAAACAGCTTCTCTGACATTTGATATTCTTATAACGAAACCGTCTTACACACTATTATAATATTTTTATTACCTACTATCTCAACCTCAACAAAGAGCTAACACCTAAAGTAAATGTATCTTGAAACGTTCCTTTGTTTCGCTCAGATGAACAGAAAAGGGAATAGGCTTAGTAGTAAACTTTCACCACCTAATTATACTCATTCGTTGTTACTACCTAGGTATGTAGTCAAGCAGTTCGACTTTCACTAAGTAATCAACTTCATAAAGTGTGTAGGAGAGAAGCTAGGGTTCGGGTTACGCCTTTTATTAATACATATAAACAAGTATTTGCCATTGACCCGTTGCTCTCTAAGCGAACAACTTATGGTACTGGTTCTTCCTTATAGTACGAGATCCGGCTGCAGAATCAGTGTACCTATCGAGTATTTGCTGAAAACCAAATTTTTACACATAATCATGATTAGGAGAATTTATATCCACCAGGTTGCCTATCAAAATGTGGCCGCTAGTATTTTTAATTAAATTATTAATAATTCATAATCCGTAAGAAATTTCATTGACTTTTTTTTTCAATGAAATGTCGTCTACTTTACGGCAACATCTATAAGGACTCTGAAAAATTATGGTTGCCGTTGCGCACCTGGCCGCACCTCTTCGCAGCCAGGTATACACAGGTATGAATTTGTTACATTTATACACCCACAACGTACATTTATAATTTATATATCAAATTAAAGCTAATTTTTTTCTGTATATTATTATATACGGTTGCTTAATTAAATCTGGCCGCCAATAAGGGTTGCTGGCTAATAAATATAGTAAATATTAAAAGTAGAGTGAAAGAGAGCTAGCGCGTAACACCACTGTCTAGTCAGACGAGGATAGCGATTGCCAGCTGTCGGACGGTTTAAAGCCATTGCGCATGCGTCAGATGTTAGTGTTCTCAACGGATCAGTTGTGATTTTTATTTTAAGTTCGAAACCACGCTGTTTGGAGTACGTAATACACAACATAATATATTGCTGTTTTATTTGTGCATCGAAAAATTATCAATCTCGCACATTCCACCATGCTGGAAATCTTTAAAGGAAAAATTATTGCGGACCATCTTTGTTAATTCGATGTGGTTAAATGCTACTGAGCGGGATTGCATCAAGTTCAGCGCGGAAAATAATGGCTGGCTGCTGTTAGATGGTTTTTTAAAACCAACATGGTTCCTGGGAGATTCAACTCCAGCGCAAGTTGAGAATGTGCTGTGTGATTCCACGAACAAGCCTTCCGATAATAATGACGATACCGATATTTCTGATGAAAGTGATACCTGCGATGATAGTGTGACTGAGAGCTCCGATGATTCAGATTTTTAAAAAAGAGTCATGGAAGTATAAAATACATTTTAAAAATTCATAATTTGCTTAAACTGATGATTGATGAATATGTAAAATAAATGTAATACTTGAATAAAATTAAATCTTTTTTCATACAGTACTTGTACAACACAATGTTTTTACATAAGTAACCTTGATTTTATTCATCATCAATATTCATTTTTTTTTTGTAATTTTTAAATTTGTCATTGACTTTTTAATTTTTATTTTAGAAAAGAAAGACGTTTCTTTTGGAGTATTTATTATTTTGAGTCGTACCTACTATTGTTTGAATCGGAGGTTGAGAACACTAACATCTGACGCATGCGCAATGGCTTTAAACCGTCCGATAGCTGGCAATCGCTATCCTCGTCTGACTAGACAGTGGTGTTACGCGCTAGCTCTCTTTCACTCTACTTTTAATATTTACTATATTTATTAGCCAGCAACCCTTATTGGCGGCCAGATTTAATTAAGCAACCGTATATAATAATATACAGAAAAAAAATAGCTTTAATTTGATATATAAATTATAAATGTACGTTGTGGGTGTATAAATGTAACAAATTCATACCTGTGTATACCTGGCTGCGAAGAGGTGCGGCCAGGTGCGCAACGGCAACCATAATTTTTCAGAGTCCTTATAGATGTTGCCGTAAAGTAGACGACATTTCATTGAAAAAAAAAGTCAATGAAATTTCTTACGGATTATGAATTATTAATAATTTAATTAAAAATACTAGCGGCCACATTTTGATAGGCAACCTGGTGGATATAAATTCTCCTAATCATGAATATGTGTAAAAATTTGGTTTTCAGCAAATACTCGATAGGTACACTGATTCTGCAGCCGGATCTTAGACTATTACTAGTAGAACAGATAAATCATATGTATACTTATGAAATACAGTGCATGTTGAACCCAATGGTAGTGTAATAAATTTTCAAGGAAAGGTGTTGAATAATATATTTCCTGAATATGTCAAATAACATGAAATCGTGAATATATACCAAGTCCAAACTGTCAACTTGCATTTCTACACATTGACTAAATTAAAAAGAGTAATCCCTAGCAAGGTAATGAAAAACTAGACCATCATAGACGACACGGTTGGCGCAATGACTGTGCGATCGACTGCTGCGCTGCGTGTCGCGAGTTCGATTTTCGCACGGAACAGATATTTGTATGGCCTAATATACTTGTTCCAGGTCTGGCTGTTTGTGTATGTGAGTTTAAATGTTTGTAAACGCACCCACGATACAGGAGAAATTCCTAGTGCGGGGCAACGTTTTAAAAATATATATAACTCTATTCAGACGATTCCATTTGATAAAAATATCAAAGTACAGGGGATTTACATGTTCATATCTCGATATAAACTGGTGAGCTCAACTATCCATGGAGAGCATTTGAGTAATTGGAAAGTATTAAGCCCTGTATTGCAGTAACAGATTGATAAATAACAATAAACTATCCAAACAGGCTTCATTTGATCACCCACAACTTTTATTTAACTATCGTTACGTAAATCATAGATATTCAAACTCGGCTTCAACCTCTTAAATATTTATTGCAGGTTTCCTTATATTTTCCTATATTAATCAATACAGACCTTAATACATTCCGTGCTACAAAAATAGGAGGAACCTATTCACAACATCAATTTTTTGAATCAGCCTCCATCAAAATAATTATTTTTTGATAAACTTGATTTATGGAATGTCACACCAATCGTGTAATTCAAAAACCACATATTCACAAACTTGTAGATCTACCATACTAGCTACAGAGTATGACGTTTTTTTTAATCATAAACAACAATTTTAAATTTTCAGAAACATTTTGTTCATAGGCCAAATCATCACCAGATTGAAACCTTACATAAAATAGGTAGTTTAAAATTCAGGACCATTTCAATTCAATACTTAGTATAAAATATACGTAAGTAAAGTATATAAATTAACTAATTTACTCTATTACTATTGCATATAAAAATAAAGTGTTGCTAAAATACGCAAAACGAATTTAATGATCATTGCTTTTAATTATCGCGCTTTTTAAATAAGGTAGCAATTCAAACCCAGGAACTAGTTAATTGAGTAACAATCACAATAATTCATAAATATATCTAATTGAATAAAGCTTATTCTATTCACAGTCATAAAGGTACATATCCATTTAAATAAATAATAAAAGCCTGCCATTACAATTTTAATTTCGGAAACCCAAATTGAAGTAAACCAATCCAGTATTATTAGTTTTACAAAAAAACGTACTACTTACACCATCCTTACTTCCTTACTAATATTATAAAAGCGAAAATTGAGTTTGTTTGTTACCTCTTCACGCTTTAATGGCTAAACCGATTTTGATGCATTTTGATACTGAGATAGTTGGGAACCAGGAGACGGACATAGGCTATTTTTTTTTAAGTGTGAGGGAGAAAGAGGGAAGAAAAGGGAAAACTTAGCGTTGCTATTGTAAATCAATAAGGCGCAAGGGGAACTGTTTTACCCCGAATTTAACGCGATCGAAGCCGCGGACAAGCCACGTACCAGTAATATAAATGTTGTTTGTAATTTAGCTTTCTATTGACTATTTTTTTTTAACTCGCTCCTGTAGCTTCTTAGCCTATTCGGTACAAACAAAATCTTTCCTCTTTTTAATAATAGTATAGACTAGCTGTTCCACGCGGTTTCACCCACGCTGCTCAGCACCTGTTGGTCGTAGCGTGATGTTATATAGCCTATAGCCTTCCTCAAGGAATGGACTATCCAACACTAAAAGAATTTTCCAATTCCAACCAGTAGTCCCTGCTATTAGCGCGTTCAAAGAAACAAACAAACAAACTCAGCTTTATAATATTAGTATAGATTTAGACGTCAGACAGAACAGATAAACTTATTACACAAAAGAAAAAATGCAAGTTTCTAAGCGACGGACATGTACCCTTTGAAACAGGGCCACACAAGGGTTTACTTTAAACATTCTAGTAGCTAAGTAGCATTTCAATTTTCAGCCTAACACAGATTACTTGTGATTATATATTTGACTCTTAATCTATACAAGAAGACACAAAGTTCAAAAAGTTTCAACAACTTGGAGATATTTTCTTTCTTTTAAATTGATCATAGAAAAAATTATAAAAAAGTCGTATAGAAGCAAAGCTGTGTTTGGTTTATGGGGCTAATTTTTAACACCTGCTTAGTTTACAAGTGCATAGCATACATTCAACTAGTATTGCACTTACTACGTCTGGTAAAAAAAAACCAGCTTCAGCTCCCCTCTTTATTTAAAGTCTATATTGTCTGTGGGCCAGCTAGTATTGTTGGTCCAATATGCGCCTATAAACTGTAGGATAATAGCGTGGCTTTAAAACAGGTTCCAAGTTTCATATCTCTACGAAATATTATTAAATTTTCTACGACTTGACTAATCTATTGAAATTCAATTCCGTTTTGTAAGCGTATGTGCAATATAATACCTATTTGATTAATTAAATGACTATATCAGTCTTAGGCCCGTACTGTTGGTACATAATATATCGTAAAGCAATTATATAAACGATTCTGGTTCTCAATACATATGGTCCATATACGTAACAATATCAGTAGACACTAAAATAATTGTTTTAAATACTATGTTTCCATCAAAGCCTTAAGTTATTTGCGTAAAAGTAATTTAATATAAAGTATTTTATACTTGCAAGCCTTAAAGAAACACAACATGTTACGCAAACGCAAGGAACGTGTATTCCGAATCTAAGATAATTACTGTTTTATGAAACCACAAACTTCATGTTTGATGTCACAATGAATTTTTTACAGATTAATTTTTTGGTTACTCTAAAATCAATTTGAAGTACACCAAAATCTACTATAGATAGTCGAGAAACGGCCATGGAGTGTATTTTTTCTGAGATTATGAATTTAAGTAAAACGGAACACTTAGCTAACTGTTCTTGTTCTTGACGAGAAATTGCAGATGTGTGAACTTTATATACAAATGGTTGTGAATGCATAAAATGAAAATCACAATGACATTTTACATTGCAATTGATGATGGAATGCAAACAGAAAATGCGCCGATATGCAATGGAATATACGATGAATCCTATTTTTTTTTCTTTTACCAGTAAATAAAAGGTGTCTCAAAAGTTACGCAAATTAAAAAACGCGTTTTTACAAAAAAGGACTTTTAATTGAATGATTTCATCATAAAGACGATATGATAAGGTTATGTATGGCATAGCACATCGGGCAAATAGCCTCTACAGAGTGTCTGACATTATTTTGCTGTTTTGCGCAAATGTAGCTGAATACAGTATTTAATTAAAACTCCTTCTTCAATGCAGGGGTGGTTTTTGTTTCACTGTATGACGTTGTTCTCTCGCGATCTCTGGTTGTCAACCCTTTACCTTAAAAATGGCGGCATAAAATTCTTGCGTATTTTTTGAGACACCGATACAACGAGACATAAATATCGTACACAGTGGGATTATATTTCTGTGTTATTTAGGCACTAAAAGTTGAATAGGATATTGTATAGTTAGGTAATCAATATTTACATTAGAAATTCATATTGAAGACGTTACAATCACAAACTCCGAAGTATACAGTAAATGGAGCATAAATATAGTCAAAAACAGTTTCCTTATCTTAAATAGATACCTCTTAATTATTTTAGTAAACTATAAACTTCTCTCTCTGCTTATTGCTTATGGCTTAATGCTTTGCTAAGAAGTATATTTTAATATAGTGCTGCCATCTTTTATAATATTCCAGTTTACAAATTTTAAAATTACACCATAGACAACAATGTGACGCAATACAATTTATTTTAGTCTGCTGAATAAATATTTTCACTTGACATTACTCAAATACGACAATATTATTAATGGTTTTGTTAACTTTAAATTATTTTGTACAGTGTGCAATAAAAGAATTTTAACTAAAAACATTTGAGTCATGTAATTACATTTATTCGACAGACCCCACAATTATTTACAGTGCTTGTTAATGTGTTATTTTCTTTAGAAGTAATTTGGTTTAAAACAACTTTTTGTATCTATATCCCAAAAGTAAACGAATGCAAGCCAAATGATTATGTCCTTAACATTTTCTGTTTGTTAGGAAAATTGTCTTTGAAAATAAAAGAATATTAATCTGAATAATTACGAACTATAAGCGTGCTTAAAATATAACAATACACATGTGTATAAAAATAATTATTTGCATAACGTTAAAACAAGTGATAACAATACCTTACTTTCATGACTCATAGAAGCAATCATTTTTTTATCCAATAACAATAATATCAATACATGCATTAGTGTTCAACACATTGAAGACTTTTTCAATTAATATTCATACCAGTTATACCAAATTTAATGGGATCCATTCCAACATTTATTAACCCATTTATCTTATGACCTAGGTAGTCTTCTTCATAGGCGCCATTGCAATCACCATTTGTATATACTTTGTTTGTGTTCCTGCTCTCAGCTTCCTCTATGGAATCTAAGAGATGTTCAAAGAAGTTGGGAAAGTTATCATAGCTAGGATAGACGTTGATATCAATCACAGCATGACCTCCGGTCATATTGTCTATAACGACATCGAAACCAGCTAGGAGAAGGCCAATCCTCTTTCTTAGTATCCTTAAAATAGTTTTAATTTTGTCCTCATTGAGCGTCAATGTGATATCAGCCCTATCATGAGGATCGAGAATCGAGAGTGTGGACTGACTATCTGCCTTACAAACTTCTCCCGTACTATAGTAAATTGGTTCTAAATCTTCAGATGCATAGAAATTTTTCAGGCTTGGGCGTTCGCAAATGTGATACCTGTAATAAAAATCGTTTTCAAATATTATACAATTCTAATTTCAAACTTTTCGTCTAATGAGGCAGATGACCAGGCATAATATTTTTTAACCTTATTAAATTGCAGAATAATTAACAAACAAAGGGCGACTGAAGTAGATTTAGGATTTGGAGGGTACACCATATCGAAAAATTGAACTCTTGCATCCGCTCTTGATTATTTGTATATTATTACGATATCTACTATAGTAATCTGCGCTCAGTTTTAGAAAACACATATGGTTGGAGATCATTTGTAAAAACAAAGTTTGGATTTGTTTTCTGTCCTTATTAAAAGCTGATTGCAATAAAATTTCATAAATATTCAAAACGATGTTGAAAAAACTCTGTATTTATATTCAACCTTGATATTTCTTAACTAACATTATCAATTGGTAATAATAATATTGGTTGATTATCAAGTGGTATTTGAATAATAAGAAACTGACCTATCTCCTATTAGGAAAACTTTGTGTAGTACAGCATTGTGATTGACAAAGTTTTGGACAACACAGGGTGGCTTGCAGACATGTAGCCCTTTCTCATTGAATATCACGATCATATCGTGCGCAGACTTGGAGCCATGGGCTATAGTAGGCTTGCAGATAACGGGGAACCTGACACCTCTCTGCCTCATAATCTCTATGTTCATTTCTATGTTGGTAGTAGTGAACTCTGCAAATGATGGTGTGAATATCCCTTGTTTGTGTAGTGACGTCTCATCTTTTAGTATAGTGTAGTAACAGTATCTGGAAAGGATATAAGGAAAAGATTAGTAGAGAATATAATATCTAACCCTGTATAAGGTAGAAGGAAATTTTAGTATGGCATGTAGGGTAATGTTAAAGCATAATAGCGAATATGCATGAATTTTTTTCTTTACTTAAATCAATGAAAAACAGTAATTACGACCCCAGAAAAGTATTTAAAATTAATTTCGACTACTACTTGTCATAAAAAAAAAAGAAACTACAATTTTATACTACAGTTCATACACCTGTAACTGTTACGGCCATGTTGTGACGTCATGTACCACAATTCCCTTTTTATTTTTTTTATCTCTTAATAAAATAATAATATAAATCCTATAAGCTTTATTCAAGCAAAAATTGCAATTACAATAAAATCTTAGCAAAAATCTTTGACATTATGGACTTTAACGTCACTACCGGCATTATCCGAGACGATGCGATTTGAGCTTGCTTTCCGTTTCACCATAAACACGGAACATAAAATAAACAGGACAAAGTATATTGAAAAAATATTTTTGTATTGCATATTCTGTTTCATTCAAACTGTAAAAGGGCAAAGACTACATTTGTCCTGTATAGCCGCATCTTTATTTATCAGTGAAACAAATAATGGTTTTAATTCTACCCTACATGGCCACTAATTATTGTGATACTATTGTTAAACTGTAATGAGTTAGATGATCAATATCCAGCTAGATTACTACTTTCATAATTTATTTCATAAGTAATAACTTCTATCACGATTTTCATGTTCATCTACAGATTGTCCCTGACTTAAGTGCTATTATGATAAAGCAACATTGTGTTGAATGCTAACATAGGCACATTGTTTACATTTGTAAGTCATTTAAATGACATTACAGTTAATTGTATTTGTAATTTTGCTGTACATATCTACCTATTTTCTTTCTCATATCCATCAGAAATTAGTTTTGAGTTTGCCCGGTTTAAGCTTGCTCCTAATAATAGAACTTAAACATAACTAACAAAATGGTGGTCTACCTCTTTGTAACCCACACCCACTTGTAATTCCGTTAACCAAAACCCACAGTCATGTATACATGACATAAGCAAAATGTGTCACGATTTTGCATTTTTGATTTGGCTGTCAAAGGGTAGAATATACAATTATACATACCTATTCAGTAGAATCCTTACATTGTCCAACGGATCAATGACTGTGATATTAGGGTGGTTTGACAAGTACTGCTCCACTCGACTAATGGTTATTGATGCCTGATAACAAGATTGACACAGCTATTAATTGTGGCCATCACAATTAAATAAACAACATTATGATATCAAATACTTGTCAATGTTGGACACTTAATCAGTAATAGTGTGGACCTTGAAACTTTTCCAATAGTAATTTGGTGAGCCTGGTGTGTTTTGTTTTAACGTAATTCCAATGTGGGAAAGAAATGGAGCCGTGTGGGATGTAAGCATCCTATACAGCAGTTCACTGGTGTAACAATGATGTCTTAAAGCAGGATTGCCTTTAAGGCATTATTGTTACACCAGTGAAGCACCACTTTATACCAATAGGAAGATACTGTCCCCATGAAACATAGCCAAGGAAGTTATCTTGTGGAATTAAATCTGCCCAAGAGCTCATAATACTATTGCGGCATGAAGCATGAATAAAAAATCTTACTCTATCAAATATTAATTACTTTTCCAGTATAATGATTGTGGTCATTAATTATATTTAACTCAGTATTTTAAAGAGAATCAAATTAAAAACCAATTGAAAATCAATTTATAAACCTGTACTTTTCAACCACAAAAAGAAATACAGGAAAAGTACCATATTGTTTGTTCAGTACGTTTTTTTATAACTCATTCAAGTGCAACCAATTGTTTAGCTCTTTTTTATTGACCCTGCAGAGTAAGGACATAGTGACTCATTATGAGCAACAAAGGACACTGACCATGAAACAAATTCTAGTTGTAATGGTGATAAGATATTTAAAACAAACATTACATAGTAACAGTTACATAACTAATACACAGGCAAGAAAACAAAGCTTTGTCAACATGACTAGTGTAAATCATTTTGACAGCACGGTTAGCACAGTGGCTGAACTATCGAATGCTGCACTGCGTGTCGCGGTTACGATTGATCCCACCACGAAACAAATATGTGTATGACCTACAAGTAGTTGTTTCGGTTTTCACAGTTTGTGTATGTGAGTTAGAATGTTTGTACACACCCCCACAATACAGGAGAAATTCCTAGTTTAGGGTAACATTCTGTTCTAATAAACATATCTTTGTTTTTTTAAACTTTATCTATCTCCTTTTCCCACATTGTGGAATATAAAA
The DNA here is from genome assembly GCA_958449745.1 of Ochropleura leucogaster. Taxonomy (NCBI): domain Eukaryota; kingdom Metazoa; phylum Arthropoda; class Insecta; order Lepidoptera; family Noctuidae; genus Ochropleura; species Ochropleura leucogaster. Next base: position 10,980,964 of record OY288212.1, read on the forward strand.
AGCATGCAAAATTAAACAAAGAACTGCCATGTTGGGCTATTAATTGTAAGCACTGACTGACTGAGGTTTTGGGTGTGATTACCAAGTTGGACTAAGTATTATTGTACTTTTTTACCCAATTGCCAAGGGTGCAGTGCAGTTTTTGTGTGTATGCATGAATGTATGTAGGCTTGTAATATTCTTTATTACTTCACATCTTCTAAGCTACAGAACAGATTTATATTATTAAAACTTCATGAAGTCAGTGAGATGCTATAGTCCAAAGTAATAAAAAAATGAATACTGCAATATGGGTATCAAATTAAAGGGCTCATCATGAGGATTTAAAAATTATATATTATATGGTTTGTTTGTGAACTTTTAAGTAATAAATGATGTAAAATTATTTGATCATGCACAAGACGAAAATACTTTTAAAATATTTAATCATTTAAGGAATACTAAATTCAGCATATTATAATAAAATTGTAACTAAAAAGTGTCAATTACTAAAAAAAACAGACTGCATAAAAAATTACTTTGAATAAAAACTGAAAACCAAAAACAAATTCAGTCCTTCTTCTTCCTTTTAAGAGCAGTTAGGAAAGAACTTGCACCCAATTGACGGCATTAGATTAACTCCTTCAAAATTTGTAACTGAGGAAATGCAGGTTTATGACAAAAGGAATATCTCTGCCTTACCATTTGGGGATAACCGGTGCTGTGTTTTGTGAATCTATAGTACCTAATTAAATAAAGGACAAAACCAATAAAGGTGTAATTGTTGACCTGTTAATTTGATTACTCATCTGTGTACACTCAATATGTGACTACTATGAGTCATATTTTAAGTAGTATTGGTCACCTTAGAAATCTAAGATATTAAGTAAACCAAAGAATGATATCATCAAAGTCATTTACATAAGACTTGTATGTCTTCTATAAAAGATGTCTATGATTTGAAATATTTATTTTATTCCTAATGATATTTAATTTTTTCATAATGATTTCTTATTGTTTTACCTTTGGATCCCCATGATCTGCAGCAGCAATAACATCAGTTAGCTTGTGGAGGAACACATTGATTGGTCCCTGTTCTTCCAAGGATCTATCTAGGTCCAACTGTAAATAATTTTAAAAAGTTTGTAACTAACTTCAGATTAAAAAAAAACTGAAGTCGCTAAAATAGTCAATAAGTCAGATTTTACATCAATTTAATAAAATGGTTCTGGTTTTTAATGTTTATATACTAATAAATGAAATAGAACAAGATTTTTTTAATAGTCTTTTCCTTGAGAATATTATTTTTACAGCATTACTTAAGTACTTACTGTATGAAATAAAACTAAAACTTTTAGATTACAAGTGAATAAAAATTTTGGTTACTGATGCCAATACTCACAAAAATTATACTGCGACACTGCATTGGTCTTTTAAATTACCTAATTAAACATAGGTATTACTCACTCTGACTAGATTGTATCCATGAGAAGCACACGCCTTTATGAACTCTTTCCAATTTAACTTCAGACTCTTCTTGTCGGACATCCACAAACCAATGGTTTTATTATGTGACTTGCAACTATCCATTTTAACGTTTTTAATTAAAGTAAAAACCTTTGATAAAAGATAACAAAGTTATCCTTCTTTTAAAATAAAACTATCCACATCTGACTGCTATTGTATTTGATTTATAAAGGAACACAAACTCAATGGAAAAACAAAAATTTAGGAATTAAATTTGAAAGCACTATTAGGAAAAGCATATTAAATATTTTTTTGTAAAATGTTACGAACTACAAAACCAGAATTCTACAAAACAATAATAGAGCACGGCAAACGCGGCGCGATAAATGTCAAATTTGTAGGAAAGAAGTCAAAGAACAAGAAGTCAAGTGTAGTGCTGTGCCCGTGTTGAATTAGAAACGAAATGAAACTATCCGACATTGCTACAGATAGTCTTCGTTCTACTGAGCATTTTCAATTTATTATTGAATGATTTATTTTATAGTGCTTTACACAAATTACGTTACAAAATTAGGGTATTCCATACAGCTCAGTACACATCATCTGCCCAGCCTAAACCTAACTATGTTGAAGTCATATTCCAGTCTAACTGGATCTGTATGAATACCACTATTATAGATGAAATGACTGCCTATCTAACTTTCACAACACTGATAAACTGGGTAATATGAATTAACTGCTGAATTAATTGAATTTGTAAGGGTTCCATTGTCCGTATGTCACAGCCATTTTACTCCGAGACTATTACTACATAGTTGAAATTTGGAGAGTAAATGCCCTTTATGAATACTGCTTCACATATATGATGCGAAATTACATAAAAAGGGGTGGCTCTCCTTATTTGCAACTGAGGGATAAATAAAAGGTGTCCTCATACGTAACTTTGTTGGGTGTTTATCGAAAGGTCTTAAAAATGATATCGAGATAATAATAATAAAATATTTATTTTATTTTGAGCCCTGACCGACCGCCGCGCCGTTAGCTTGGACTCTGTTCCCGATACCAGTGGGCTACTATTTTTATATTTCTAAATGTTTTTTTTTAATGTTTTTAAGAACTATTTAAAAATGTAATTATATGTTATTAAGACAATAAATGTATAAAATATTTTATCGACACAAAGGTGTAAACATAAAGTACTTATATAAATATGCTTCTCAACAGTCGTAGGTCGTCGTCGTTCCCTATAAATTTTAAGGGTGTTACCACACCAATCGATCGAAAGTCGATCGATGCCATCGATCGACATCGGTCGACGTTGTTCGATTGGTGTGGTAGCTTTAATTGATCGACGGATACCGGGCGGCTAACCAGTCGATCGATTGCTGGTCGATGGCATCGATCGACATCGGTCGACGTTGATCGATTGGTGTGATCTAGTAGAAAATATCGATCGACGTCGACCAATCCATTCTACCATCGCCCGGTGGCATCTATCGGCTATCGATCGATTGGTGTAGTAGAAACTATCGATCGACGTCGACTAATCCATTCTACCATCGATCGATGGCATCGATCGACGATCGACCGATTGGTGTGGTAACACCCTAAAGTAAGACGAGATAAACATATCCTGCAACGAAAATTGGTTTCAACAAGATTTGAAATTAAGTTTTTAAAATATGGAACAATTGTTTTTATTCTATTTTTATTGAATGGTAAGCAAAGGCATTTGTTTCTATATTAGAACATGCTGTCTCCATGTCAATTCTCAGGGCCAAGGGGTAACCGTATGTTTTAGCATTCTATACAGTCTGCACCTTACTCTCTGTGCCAACTCGGAAAAAACAAAACTCGATTTAACCCGGTTTAAAATCCACATAACTCGAGTTGAACTCGAATTACGTAATTCGAGTTAACTGGCTGAACAAGTGAATACTTTTTCTTATTAAAGTGAAACTTTTATTACCTACATCGTCCCAAAAATTTTCGTCTGTGTATTGCATGTCGCGTGAGTATCGGCTGTGGAGTAGGGATGTCAGAAATGTCTATCTATAATGTGAAAAAAAATATTTATTTTTACCGTGGTTTCATAAAACCACACAACAGTTTTTTACTAGTTTATTCCTTCAGCTTCGCATTAATATTTTAAAATAGTGGAATATACAAATGACATTTTTATCTGTCAATTCACTAATCACTTTCATTTTTATATTATTTATTTATAATGTATTGGGAGAGTTAAACTATAAAGTAAGAAAGAAAATTATTGATTGAAATATATAAAGTAAGAAAGAAAAGTATTATCATCAAAACTATGAAATTATATGGCGACTGCCATATAATTTCATAGTTTTGATGATAATACTTTTTAAAATAAAATCAGACTAACATTACGATGCAGGTACGCATAGGTACTGTTTATGTACATAAACAGGCTTATAATTGTTTTATAATCATAATATTTTCAGGAAAATTATCTAATTTTTTAGTAATTTTTCCTTATTTCAATTATATGCTTATATTTTAGTCTTAATTATATCGTAGGTACTTAACTATTCCTATAAAGGAAAATGTCAAATGATACTCAAAACAAAAATATTTTCCCGACAATTTACCTCAACCTTTTTTGGTGGTGCTAGCCGGATTCTTCTATCATTGCATAATATCCGAGCTATTGAAAATAAACGTTCTGAGGTCTACGAACTCGAGTCAGGGTTCGAGTAACAATGAAGTCGAGTTGACATCACTAGTGTACACGGCCCACCATATCTATAGTGATATAGTCTGTAGTTCACACAACACACGGATACCAACCAATGTGACAATGTGCTCAATGTGGTAAACACAGGTGGTAAAGCATTTATTATTACCGACTAGACGACTGCTTCTTTTTATGAATTTAATACCTATTAAGGTTAACCTTAACATAAAACATTATTATCGCTATAATTTGGAATAAGATACAATAATGTCAGAAGGTGGAGTGGTAAACGTGAAGCACCGTATTTTGGAATTGTTCTCCGAAATGGATGAGACAGATATTGATGCGATCCAGCAATGGATATGTAATCATTCTTTCAGAAAAGGTAGTAAACAAGAAACATCATTAAAATAACCTAGTATCATTGTCTAGAAACTATACTGTGTTTTGATGTTTCAGACTTGGAATGCTTAAAAGAGCTAAAAAATGCAGAGAAAGCACTTATAAAGATTGGAAATTCGATTAAAAAAGTTGTGCCTTTTGAAGCAGAAATGCCTTCAGAAATAATAAAGCCCCCAACACTGGGGGACCAAGCTGATTGCAATAGTACTAACACTTGCCATGTAGATGAATTTCTGTATGATGATAATGCAGTGGACAACCTCGTCAAAAAGGGAAAACTAAAAAAACATTACTGCACAAACTGTAACAGTAGAGACATTAAGGTAATCCTTTTTATTCTTCCATATTATTAATAACCTTAAATACTGTTCTTGTTTATGTGTCACAAAAGTGGGTTGATAATTATTATGTAGTAAGTACAATTTTTTAAAAGACTGATATAACAATTAATGTTTTCAGGACTTAACATACATATCTCACTCAATGTCCCGACAAGCCCTTCAGTACATATTCAAAGTCTTACTCCCAAGTGATTTAGAAGAAAAACAGATATTGGATGTTGGCTCTCGATTAGGTGCAGTTCTCTATGGTGTAAGTAATTTTTTTTTCCATTATTTGCATATTCAGTATTCTGAGCAAAACATATTTAATTCAGTAAGATTCAAATTTATTTTCAGGCATATTATTTCTCAAATGTGGGCACAATTATAGGAATAGAAATGAATGAAGAATGCTGCGATGTTCAAAAGAGGATTATTGAACAGCATTCAATGGACAGCAACAGGATTAGAGTAGTACATTCTGATGTGTTAGAAAGGAGTGATCTTGTTGTAAACTCTGACATTATAGTAATCAATATATTAGAGTTCTTTGTGGATAACGAAAAGCATAAAGAAATCTGGTACTTCTTTAAGAAATATATCAAGAAAGGAAGCTATCTAGTATGCAACAGAAGTATGGTTGACACTCTAGTTAATTTAGATATTTATGAAGAATTCATAAACTGGCTGAGTGTTTGCAAACCAAATCAGTTAGAAAATGAAATATATTTTGATATTGAAGATTATTGTGATCTATATTTGTACACTATTAATTAGAATTATAGTAATAAACTCAATTTTGACTTTAGTACTTTATCCTTTGTATCCATTGACCAATGTATTGTTTCAAGATGAACCACAAACAGATGGTCTGTAACATTTACAATGTTAACTGCATTTCTGACCATTTTAAGAATACATTTTAAATTAAGGTGAGAGCGCTAGGGTGTCTCACATAATTCAATTTATTTGTATTTTTTGCAATATGCAGGTGTGGTGTGGTGGGGTGGTAAGTTGATTAAAATATGAATTGTGACCGTTTATAATATGGTTTTACTGAATAATAATAATTTATATAATTAATGCAGCCCTATAAGTTTGTTTCACCCGATTAAATAAGTTTCACGGGCTAGCCTGGCGCTTTCACCTTAATGGCGCAATTTCATTAGTCGATAGGGCCCGAATGCCGGGTGCGAGAGATTTCTGGAACGAATGCCACAAGGCCCGCATTCGGAGAACCGTTTTCATTAGTCGATAGGGCCCGGATGTCGGGTGCGAGAGATTTCTGAAACGCGTTCCACAGGGCTCCGCATTCGGGGAACCGTTTTCATTAGTCGATAGGGTCCGCGTGCGGGGTGTAGGAGAACCTCCATGTTCGTCGACAGTTATTAAGAAGAGTGGCACTGAAACAGACGTTCTTGCCATGGATCAACAATTATTGCTGTGTAGAGAGATTTTGTGTGTCTGTCTTATTGAAGAAGAAACTATTAGCTTCACTGAAGAAAAAGAAAAAAAGATTTTGGGTGCGAACGTTACTAAAAAATAGAAAGACGCATGGCGCGTCAGAAACATTGTGTAAGGAGTTGCAATTAAATTTGGAATGTGATGTAGAAGATCATGATAATTTTTTCAGATTATCTAATGACTTATTTGAAGATTTATTAAATAAAATATAAATAATTTGACATTTCACTTAAGACCCGCAAGCTGTATATCGACCGATTAATTTCATTGGTCGATATCACGATCGGTATAAAGCAAGCGGCCAATCCCTGCAAACGGTTTAACGAACACGTATCGACTTGCAACTTTCATAGGTTGTTATCTCGCCTGCGGGGACTCCCCGTATGCTGTATACCGAACGAGTTAACGACCAATGAAATTGCACCATAAATGAGGCTGTTGAAATTGGACCTTTATTACAAAGAAATTTGAACAGCAATGTGATATACCTTGTTAAAAGGCTTATTTATTAAGCTACTCGACTAAATGTTATATTTTCGGGTCTCCGTTTTCGCAAAAAAAAAAACAATTAAAGTATCGGTAATAACAAAAAGCACTTCTTTTATTTCATGGTTTCTAAATAATCGTTTCTTTTATGATGAATTAAGCTAGTTTCATGCAAATAAGAAAAAAATATTTATTATCAAAACGGGGCGAAAAACGCACTTCGTAAATGTCAGTTGATTTTTTGACGAAATTAACTTGACATTTGACGTTTAATTATCTCGATGTGAAATGCTAATGTCTTGTCCTTTCGCTACTAACAGCATTAATCAATGCGTTATAAATCTACGACAAGGCATAAAGTTGCGTTGCGCCGCGCGGCTGATCGAACGTGACGCTTGCAAAATAGTTTAGTCTACATCGGCTCGCTATTATAAAAGCGAAAGTGAGTTTGTTTGTCTTCAAGCTTTAATGGCTAAACCAATTTTGATACAGAGATAGTTGGGAACCAGGAGACGGACATAGGCTTTTTTTTTAAAGAGTGGGATATGAGGGACGAAACGGGAAACCTTAGCGTTGCTATTAGGTACTAATCAATAAGGCGCTATCGAATTTAACGTCAGCGAAGCCGCGGGCAAAAGCTAGTTATAGATAAAAAGGTAAAAACTCTATTGAGACTACTAGGTACACAAACCAAAGCTGCTTGTAGCTCTGTTATTGGATTTTACCCGCTGAATCAAGTTTCGTGTTTACGTTTCTTGTGGTTATTTTATTAATGTGCTATGTTAGTTTGATTACACTCGTAAAGTTGGTATAGGCCAGTGGATATTTTGTTTACGGTATCGGAAAGTAGTTGCTGCTCCTGTTTACCACCATAGATGCAAAAATGAGGTTACATACTCTGTTTAAAAGTACCACAGATATACACAAACTATCTAGTCTGTGTATATCTGTGGTACGTCAATTTTATCACAGGATTGCAAACCCTTTACAATTTAAATGTTTGTAGGGATAAAAGCTTATATCGATTATAAACTTATTCATCTTAAATTTAAAATAAACAATACACTGCAAACTTTTATTTAATGCCTCAAAAAATTAAAAATAATTACGCTCTTGCAACATAGGTGTGAAAGAGTGTAAACTAACAACTAATCGCCTAAAGGGTAATTTTCTAAGCTACTAACTAAAAGTAAAACTATATCGCTTCACTCGTGAAAATATCAAAATGGCGTGTCTAAGATAATAAAAACCTACCTATCAATCGGAATACATATTAAGTTACGTTTTTCAAGGCGGGTAGCACTCGTAGTGTTACGTAAAAAGGTGTATTTATTTACGATTATTTAATTCATGTTTATGTGTTCACTAATAAAACATTACAATGTGGCACGAAGCGAGGAAACAAGAGCGGATGATCCGAGGAATGATTGTTGACTATCGGCGAAGGGCGGAGCGCCGCAAGGATTTTTACGAAAAGATTGTGAGCCAATCGTTTGTTAACTTATTAACTTTATGTATTCAATAAACATGCATTTTTTTAATGTATGCAAATGGAAACTGATGGAGCTTTCTATAATCGAGGTAATCGATGACTTAATTTCAGAAAGCGGAGCCAACTCAGTTCTTACAGCTCCATGGACGACCATGCAAAGTTCATCTGGACCCGGCTATTGCTGCCGCAGGAGAAGGTCCAGCCATCATGTTAGTACCTAGTAAACACTACTACCAATTCTTATTAACATTAGTTGTAATTTGAGGTAGACAAAAGGACATTTTTAATATTCAAATTGGCGAATTTATATTTACTAACATATTTTTTAATCAAACAATTTTTAACTGCCGAGATAAAGATAATAACATTTATAGTAATTTGAAACTGTAAACAATAAATCCCTTTATTTTTAGGATGCCTTGGCAAGGTGACACCAACAACATGATTGACCGTTTTGATGTCCGAGCCCATTTGGATTACATACCGGAAGTGCGGATCCCTGAGATACCTCCAGAAGAGCTGAGTCCAGAAGAAAGACAGTGCAATTATGAGAGATATAGAATCCTGGCACAAAATGTCTTTCTTGGAATAAGTAAAAACCTCATTTTTTATTAAACTAAACATGAAAATGTTAACTTTCTCTTCATTTATGATTTATTCTATTATGCAATGTTTAGGTCCTTATAATCTATACTTATATTTCTTACCAGGTGAAGACAAGTTCCTTCAACAACTAGCTATAGAAGAACAATTTGGAGTCACCATTGAAGAGAAAGAACATCAAAAAGAAAAACTTCATGAAAAGAAGGGCACGGGTGCTGCTATAGGATACAATTATAGTGATCCTGGAGCACAACCGTCTGGTTCTAACGGTAGATTCAGCTTTACTGTTATACCTCAATGTGCTGTGATGCTTGACGGCTACTTATGTCTGGTCACGGGGTAGTATACTCTACGGTCTTTTCTGGGTATTCTTATGGCATGCAGTATTAAATTACAGGACCAGAGACTAAAAAAGCGGAAACAAAAGATTCAGACGATGAATCAGATTTGGAAATCATTGATGTGGACTTGAGCATAGATGTGAACAAAATGGAAGCTTCACAGGTGAGTGTTCCTGCCTTATCCTGGTTATTTATTTGAACATTTTCTTGGTACTGGTTACAAGTCTAAAATAAACTTCTTATTTTTTTTACAATAAACACTTAACATACCATTCTGCCATCACATGTCATGCTCTGTGAATACATTATTCTATTAAGGCTAATGGTCACAGCAAATGCACCATTAGTTGAACCCATTGTGTATTAACAGTAAACAGTGACTGCAGTTCATTGTTTATGGTTTTTTTTAGATTAACCCAACTTAAGAGAATATTGATTGAGTATAACTAAACCTATTGTTTTTCTTGATAGGTTCCTATTACGACTTGTCGTAAAATTGTTTTCAAGGAATAATAAGGTTTATTAGAGCATACTGGTACTGCATCAGAATGACGTTTCTAAATGTTATTTGTTTCTCAATAATGATTAATTTATCTTAAAATTTTGATTGTATTATGTCATAATATACTCTTTAACAATATCCTATGACATATATTTTTGTTTTGTGTTATCCAATTAATGTTTTCCACTACTTGACCTAATTGGCAAATGAAGAAACACATTTGAGAATAAGAGCTAGCACGCACTGGTTACTTTTGTCAGGGTAACTGTTTCGTCACTCTGATTAAGTCCAAGACTATGTATGGAGGTGCGCGCATGTTACGACGTGACAACTGGGTGACATTTTTGCGCACGGGTGACAAAAGTGTCACGTCTCGTCATCATTTGCACCCAGTCCGATCACTATGTACGGCAAGCCTATGCCCTTGGAGAAGCAAACCAAATACTTAGGCGTCATTCTCGATAGCCACTTGACCTTCGCGGCACATATCAGAGCTGCTCGTTCGCGTGCCGCCTTTGCTAGGGTAGGGTTCAATTCTTAATTTTGGCAAGAACCAAATTGCCGCTCAAGTGTGTTTTTTTTCCCATGATTAAGATAAATTCGCTGACAACGACCATCATTCTCTTCGAAAACCATGTCGACGAATGATACTTCGATGAAAAAAACAGTCTCCCTCCGTGCGCGCACTTCGATTTGGGCACGTTACATAACAGTGACAAAAACATTTATGTCACCCTGACAAAAGTAACTATAGTACGGCCAACGAGAAGCGATACCAAATGTAAACAAAACCCATGCTAAAACCCCATCTAAAATGGCCGCCCGAATGTTGGTGAACCCGTCTTAACGTTGTCATGTTTTTGCCGGGAGAACGAGACATTACGACAAAGGCACAAGATGGAAAGAGGTAAATATTAGATTGTCAACGCCACAGTTGTTCTTTAGGTTAATGACCTTTTGTATCGCTTCTCGTTGGCCGTACTATAGTGCGCGCTAGACTTAAATGTTGCAAATGCGATACGCATTAAAAATTGCACGACCTACATTAACAGATCTTTTGTTTAGTTGTTTGTGCATGTAATCTGTTTAAGCATTGTTATGGAACCAACATACATATATCTTTACTTGCAGTTTCAATAAAATAAATTACTCAACATGTCATCTAACTCATGCAGTTGATTTCGAATAATTGTCGTTAGTTAATTTATTAAAATAAGAATGAATACTCCAACAAATACCTTCGCTCACGGTACGTTTTACGGAGCACAGGCGCACGAGTTGAATGGGGTGGGGCCTCAGTTCGGCATGGCGGGCTGCGATCTCTTCTCGTTCCTGACGGGCGATGCCGATGACGCGGAACATCAGAAACAGCTGCTGAGGGAAGAGAAGGAGAAAGCCATGTTCTCTGGGAGAAAGAGTAGGAGGGAGAGGCGTGCGCATCGGTGAGTTAGACCCTTGGGTTATTGTTGTGTGTTTGTCACACATTACAATAAGGATAGATTGATAGTGTTTGCTATGCTTAAGCGTGCTTAGCTTTTATAGTACTCAAACTACCTAGCTTTGATACAATACTCATTTCATACACCGCCCTGTTCAATGTTCAATTACTTTTTGCATGTTTACCAGACATAAGATATGATGAGGATTAGATCATCTTTTATTCGAAACTTTTTAAAAACGTGAGCGCTAAACTAGATTCGATTAGCCATGAGAAATAATGATACCAAAATCAATAGTAATTTATTAAAATTAGACTGATAATCAGCACTTTTTGAATGTCACATTACAAAAGACATTTTGTGGGTCACAGAAACGCCCCGCCAAACTGTTATTAAAAATGTTGAAACTTATGTGAGTGGTAAACGTAAAAAGTCCTTGACAATTTGTAAATTTAAAGGCCAATGTCAAATAGCTGTTTAAATATTGTTAGCTTAGTTTAAATTAAAGAACCAAACAATATTTATTTTATAACCATTTCCTAAAGAATAATAATTTATGTCTAAGAACTGTACCATCGTAATAAAATAAGTTGTTATTAAATATAATAATGATGGTATAATAATAAAGCAAAAATTCAAATTTCATGCTGACACAAGAAGTTGTACTCTTGAGGCACGCAAGTAAGCCAGTCTACTTATTATTGCGGTGCCAACCGGCGTGTCTTGGACTAATAACCGTTTTATTTGCAGTGACAAGAAGCTTGCAACGAGGGTGGTTAGTCCTCCAAGCTACGCGGCTCCGTCGTCATTGCCGGCTAGGTCGCCAAGCCGATCACCCAGTCGGAGTCCTTCGCCAGAAACGGGCGAGAATATACAGTTCATCACGTCTTTTGGGGGCGAGGAAGAAGAAAAACAACGTGAGCTTTTGTTATTAATTTATTCCATTTCGTCGAGAAAATGGAAATAAAAAAAATATATAAATAGTATGTTCTTTTTGTACATTGAATAGTAAAAAGCAACAAAAATTTCTTAATTGTCCACAGCAGCCAAGCCCCTGTATGCGGATAAAGTGAAGCAAAACCTAAAGATGTTATACGCGGATGTCGCACGCAAACCTCGTAAACGGTATGAATCAAATGGTGGAATATGACAATACTGTATTAAACAGCTTATGAGCATAACATTGCTTTGACGTGAATGTCAAATCCTTTTTAGAATATAGGAGTCACCTTATGTTAATCTATTGAATCTTTGTAGGCCGTCACCACCAACCAGTCGACGCGCTCGCCAGATAGGTCCAAGGGGGCCTAACTCAAGGTCAAGATCATTCTCGCGGTCCCGGTCTCGGTCAAGGTCACGATCGAGGTCGCGGTCATGGAGGAAGTCGCGTTCCAAGTCTCGTTCGTCAAGATCGCGTTCAGTGTCCTCACGGTCTCGTTCGAGATCCTACAGCCCCTACCGACGTACCCGATCGAGGTCCAGATCACGTAATCGTAGAAACAGATATTCCCGAAGCCCCGCAAAGTTTGTATTTCACACCTATTCAATATCTTCAATAGATTGTTTGCAATCTAGGTTGAAACTAATCGTCTTTGTATTTTCCAGTCAAACTAGTGGCTATGCCAAGCGTAATAACTCCAGGTCGATGTCATTTGAAAGGTAAGCTTGTTTTGAAGTTTAATTTATTTGAATGGTGAGGTGAGTCAGAGAAACTGGAGGAACCATTAGTCTTTAGTGGTATTTCTAGTAATTCAATAATGTCGAGACTAAGTGATGTGGGTGTTGTGTTACAGTAATGATAAGCCTGCGAGCAAGCCGGCCGTGCCGCGGTACTACGGGCGACGCAAAGAGGACCAGTCGTCGAGCGAACTGTCCGTAGATTCTGACTCCAGTGATTCTGACGTCGACGCGAAAAAGTGAGTATCGGTCTTCATATGCCCCGTTCCAATAAACAAAAACGACTCGTTTTTAAGTTCTATGACACTTATGTCAAAATACAACTATCCGTAAGCAAAACGAGTCGTTTTTGTTTATTGGAACGGGGCATTGGTAAACTTCTACAAAAAAAAAAGGTTATAAAGGAGGATGGCGGGGACACATGTAAAATGGGACCCACTCTTAGGAGTACCGTACCGTATAGAAACTTGTACCTAGTTGTAGAACTATATAAAACTAGAAAAAAAGCAAATGGGCAGTGAGTCGTAGGTGGTGGGAGAAAAAAGAAATTCAAGGTAGAAGATTATAACCTAAAAAGAATCCAAGATTGCGTATTTAATACAATATTATCTTTTTTATGTAATATGTAGTTTCAAAAAGCTGTTCATGTGTTTCTACATACCACTTCGATTTTTCTACTTCAATAATCCATAAAATCACACAGAAAATAATAAATATCCCACGGTAGCCGTTGAATACAAACTGGAATAACACGAAATAGTTTTGACACTAACAGTCAGCTCATATTGACAGCTTAACGCTTCATTCTACGTTATCATAGATAATCGTAATTATTTTTACATTGTGCATTTTTGTAATAAAAAAATGTGAATGCTTGTTTAATATTAACGTTTGTATACCTATATGTTTTTATATTTTACAAGTTTCATTTATTAAAAAAAAATTACAACCGTAAAATATCTACTAGTGTGAGAACGTAAATCATATAAAGAGTAGATTGGAATGTAATTCGAAATACGGTGCGTTCAATATCTGCATGATGACTTATTTATAAGAAAATAAAAATCTTTTCTAACTTTTAATTCCCATAATCTAGTCATTCAATATTTTTTAGATAATCTTCTTATAAACTCTTAGTTATAATAAACATTAACTCACAAGTGAATGATACTTCGTTAATTTATAAATAATGTGGGTCCAATCTCGCCGGCCTCCTTTGTCTATTTTTTGACGGTTTTACGACCTTACTTGAGGAAGACATACGTCATCATACGCCTCAATCAATTATAGGCCAAGTTTTAACCAAATAAATTGAAGGACTAAAATATAAGACTTCCAAAACTTACTCTAGTGGACTACTACAAGAGTAAGTTTATACTACGAATATTTTTGTAAAATCGTTACCTTACTAATATTATAAAAGCGAAAGTGAGTTTGTTTGTTACATAGAGATAGTTTGACCCTGGACAAAGGCCATTTTTTGTTTTTTTTTTTTTAAATATTGAGATCTAAGGGAGAGAGAGGGAATAAAAGGGAAAACAGCATTGCTATTACAATAAATAAGGCGCAAGGGCAAAAACTACAGGTAAAGTACGGACGCGAAGCAGAAAAAATTTCGAACGTTGACCTGTTATTACGTCTCTGTCACTCCCACGTAAATGTAATGCGTCTCGCTCGCAGAGTTGCAATGGCGGCCGTTCTCAGGGATTGTAAACCTGTTACTTGTGGCTGTAAGGTTTGTTCTTGTTTGCATGTGGTGTTTTGGTTGGCCTCGAGTCACCACAAAAAGTCCTTACTTGACATAATTTTTAAATAATGAACGAGTGACATATTTTGGATGCGTTAGTGATAGCTCAGTTTTCGGACACAGTTATCTATTCGTAGTTTGTTGTGAAGTAAAAATGCTCAGTCCCTTGAGTTTCGTTATAAAGATTTTACACTGTACATAATTTATTCAATAAGTTAGTTATTTTTTTGCTTCAAATATTTCCCGCAAACCATACGTAATACAAAAATGTTTGTAACTACTGGCAGAGAAGAGGTCATTGTACGAAATTCTTCCTGCCCCGCGACTGGACTTTAGCAGGTACCTGTAAATCAGGAAAGGGGAACTGTGTTACGACAAATTTAACGCGAGCGAAATCGCGGACAAAAGCTAGTATATTATAAAAAAATGTGAGGATCTATGGCTGTTAGTTACTTTTTGATGCGAAAAACTGCTGAACGGATTTGGATGAAATTTTGTTCACAGATTATTTATAACATGGATTAGTGGTATAACTTCGATCCGTGGACCGATTAACAAACTATTCGGACGAAGCTGCGGACTTTTCTAGTTTTTTAATATGATAGTAGACTCACCCAATTAAAGGATGCAGTCGACTAAATCGCACCTTGCATAAGTTTTAACTGGCCCTTGTCAAGGCCGAAAAAAACTAGGCTTGCGTGTTATATGGACTTAACACATTTCTAATGTTACGATTAGAAAATAATTACAGGAAAAAAACGATATAAAGTTATTTCGTTTCATATTATTCAAGTTTAATGAAGCCAGTTGAGTAATTTAAAGGAATACTACAAATATAATACCAAAATACCATAACCGTTCTCCCCTTCACAAGCACTAACTTTGACTTAATATTTATTAAGAAACAATTGGAGGAAAAGGACCTTTCAGTATTATTGTGATTGTGGAAACATGGCGTAATTTCACGAGGGAATAAACTAGATTTTTTCTCGCAATTTCCACAAATTTATGTCTACCGAAAGTTAATACCATATCAGATACTTCTTCATTAGCCTTAATTCTGACACAGGCAATTTTTCCATTTCAGAATGGCGGTGGGCAATAAATCCAATACAAACCAGAATCAGTTACGATTATCTGGATCCAGCTCCAAAGTCAGTAAGAATCATTTGCTTTTATACATTTGTTCTGCTTTCATTTTAGCACCTTTCGACATTACTGGCAGTAGTTTGTACAACAGCAGATTATTTCGCTTTTTACTATCTGTAATGCGAAACTAAGTGACCACATAACTGTTTGTTATGAAACTTGCTAAATTCCCGGTTGTATGTTTATTTGATCCCATCGCATTTTCTTGCTCGATTTCTTTGAGATGATTGTTGCTTGAATGTCAAACTGTTATCTTACCCGCCGTGTCTAAATGTGCGTTAACATCCGATTGATTGATTACTAGTCCTCATTTTTCTTGTGCAGAACTTTCTTTACATATTGTTTTACTAAAATCATGTTGGCCGTTTCATTAATTCAACATGTATTTCTAGTATATATATAAATTAACATCCGCCAGTTAATATAAGTTAGAGAATTTGTTATTGTCATACCTGAACCTTTTTTTTTGTTATGTCATAACAAGTTTATCTCTATCTGTATAAATGACAGATATGCCAGGACCATATGATTCCATTGTACATATGTCGGGCACTCTCTGTAGGCGACAGAACATAAATCCCGAAGCAGTAGGCCTGCCGAAAGAGTAACCTATCTCTGAAGGACAGAGATTTTGGGGTAAAGTATTCCCTTACAGGCTGAACTTCAATATTTGTTATAACTTTATTCATAGGCTAGAACCAAGGGCACACTACGAATAGACATAACCAACAAAAAAAAGGAGTGGGGCGGTCCGGAAACACTTTTAAGAGAATCATTCTCAGTAAAGAGTCGATTCTCCCGTAATTGTCTATCAAATTAACATGGCGACTTTTGCAGGGTGCATCGCGTGAGACGCTCACATTGAAAGAAAAACTCAAGAGGAAAATGCAGGCACAATTATCAAGGCAGCGTGAGTTTTATATGACCTAAAATATCAAGTTCTATAAATTGTTTCTTGAATTTCTATAAATCTTTTAGTATGCACATATTTAGTAATGCTATGAATATGTTATCTATGCCCCATACATACCCATGTAAAATAAATTATATTAGGCAGTCATAGTATTAATTTACTATATTTTGTTACGTACAGTTCGCGCAGACAAACGGGCTGAAGCTGAGCGTCAAGAGCGCGAGAGTCGTCGCCAGGCGCGTCGCGACGAGGAAATGAGGGAATTGGCTATCAAACTGAGGCGCAAGTCTGTGTTTTTATCATTTTTACAAGCATGAACATCATCTGATCTTAGTCCAATTTGTCCTAAGTTATTTAGAATAAGTGGAAAACTGGTTTCTACTATCCCCCCCCAACAGTCACGTTATTTATCATTCATCGTGTGGTAATGCAAGGCAATGTAAAGGCAATAATTTTTAATCGAACATAAAACACGACACCTGCATAAAGATACATTTTTATGACGACAATATTTTTCATGTTGGAATTCAGACTTGATCAATACTGGTATTTGTTACAGGCAGCGCGAAATGCGACACCAACAAAATAGAAGATCGAGCGAAGATGACTCGGATAGAAGTAACAGTCGATCATCTTCAAGGTATAAAATACTTTCATTAATGAATAATACATTAATGAATTATTCTGTTTTTATACGATTCGATTTTAACTTTGCAGAGGATCGCTGTCAAACGAAAAGAAAAGGGAAGACAAAAGTAAATCGCGTAGCGTCACGCCGCCGCCGCCGCGGATACCAGTGTGGGAAGTCAACAGAGAGTCCACGTCTACGCCGCAGAGACCAAGACCGTCAGAATATGGAGAAAACTCACATTACACCGAGAGACGACGGTATCAAGATCCAGAGCTCCGGGAAGACAGGAGAAACGAAGAGGAAAGACTTCCACACTACAATAGATACGAGAAGTATCCTAATCGTGAGCAGGGTCCGCCTAATCGTTATGACAGCTACAATCGGTATGAGAGCCCGGGTCATGAGGGCAGATGGAAGGAGGAAGGCTATACTCCCGGAAGGAGGAGGCCATACGGACATAGAGGTGGGTACAGCGGCCACGGGTTTAGGCACACCGAACACAGCAGTAGTCCCTCACAAGACTACGACAGAGACTCTGCCGACACCTACGCCAAGGGGAAAGTGAAACTTGTAGATTACTAGATAGGGTTCAAAATATGTGAATGCCAAAATAGGTAAAACGTATGTAGTTATTCAAATGTTAGGTGTGTAGGATGTTTTATGTAGTTTTTACGTTTAACATATCGTAGAACTTAAGTTTGTAGGAAATACCATACCTATGTTTTAATGCGAGTTTTGTAACGCCTAAATTGATGAGTCAAGTATATTATGGCAAATATTTGTAATAAGTTTACATTTTGGTAGACGTTATTTATTGCTTTTTTTAATAAATTCCTTTAAGTAAGGTTTCTAAAGTCCTCTTATTTTGTCATGCACTCTCCTCTTCATCTATCGAATGTTAATGTACATTTATATTTTACAATCTATCCTGTTGTGTAGCAGCTCTACCTATTTGTAAATTCATTTAATTGTAATAAATGATGTAATGCACTATTACGCAGTTTTATTTTGAAAAAGTTCCTCCACTCACAGCATATGCACTTCACATGGTATTTTTAACTACTTACACTTATCCTGAATGACGGCACACTGCGCATGGCAGAATTTTGCGAAGCGGATTTACACCCTGATAGCTGTCTTAAATGTACGCGGAAAAGTTGAAGCGTACACGCGTGATTAGTGTTGTTTATATTTTACTTTGGTTTTTAAATATCATAACTTTATTACAATATTTATAAAGAAAACATTATACGCAAAATACGCGCCTTAGACGTGGAGTTGCGGACACCAAACCGCTATACAATACAATACAATTTACAAAGAAGCAGTTTTTTTACTGCTAATACTTTTTTTGTGAAAAAACGTAACGTTAGATTATGAAAAATTACGACTGGTATTTCCATTTTACTCGAATGATAGTGCTTGGACATCTAAACTAAGGCCTTACCATCACTGCACCATGCGTGTTTAAAAATCAGAGTACGTGCATTGGTGAGCGCATCGGCTAGTTGAATGCGCCGTGAAATGTGCGTGCCCGTTCGTACTCTTGTAGTTCAAACGTTTCGAACATTTGTTCGCGGGTCACCGTCACTCAGGACGCACAATCTAGATATCTCCCTGGCGGCCTAGCCTTATCCTAACTATCATCAGGTCGGCTACCACTCTGACCTGATGCAGCTGAACACCAATATTTACATGGAGCTATTCCCTATCTGACCTCCACAACTAACTGGTTCTACTGGGTACTACGATACCCCATACTTGGTAAGACTGGTTGTCAGACTTGCAGGACACCGACTATCAATGTCAAAAATCTACAAATGGCTGCCGGGACCAACATAAATGTGCACAGAGAAAACTCACCCGCAGAACGACCTAGGCATAACCTATAGATCTACCCGCGACGTTGATAGTATAGGTATAGCCACGAGCTTCAGAGCTAGCCTTTATCTATCATGCGGCCGGCTGCCGAGCACATCATTCATGCTACTGCGTCTGTAAGCACTGTTGTTTTCTTTCTTGCTCTAGCAAATTACGGTTCTGTACGACAGAAAAGGATAGGAACATGGAAAAATGCTAGTCTGTGCTGACAGATATGGCGCCACCGTTATTCCCACAAACACACACAAACTGCAAAACATGGCGGTGTATAGGTGGTCTTTTAATGGCGAGATTCCCACTTTCTGTTTTCTACCAATTCAGGCAGCAATAATAAAAGTCTAGCAACTGTAAGGCCCGGATTCCACCAAAGCAGACGTGTTAGATAGCGCTAAACTGGTGTAAGTGGTCTAAACTGAACACTCATCTCTTCTTCGGATCTTAGGCCTGAAGCTCATTGGCCGAAACGTTATATACTCCTACATCACTTGCGTACCTACATTTTGAGTGAACCATACGCGCCGCAACCTGCTTGTTAGTACCAATGTAGTTATGAGTTCACCTCATAGAGTTAGCTTATATTTTATTAGCTGTTCCACGCGGTTTCACCCACGCTGCTCAGCACCCGTTGGTCGTAGCGTGATGTTATATAGCCTATAGCCTTCCTCAAGAAATGGACAATCCAACACTAAAAGAATTTTCCAATTCCAACCAGTAGTTCTTGAGATTAGCGCGTTCAAACAAACAAACAAACTCTTCAGCTTTATAATCTATACTAATATTGTAAAGCTGAAGAGTTTGTTTGTTTGGCTATAGGCTATATAACATCACGCTACGACCAACAGGTGCTGAGCAGCGTGGGTGAAACCGCGTGGAACAGCTAGTATTGGTATAGATGAAGGCCTAAAATCATAGTAGGTAAATAATCATTTCATTGACTCGTTTAAAATAAGTTGATTTAATGTTCATAATGTCTAAATAAAATAGATTTCGATGATTTATAAAATAAATTAGGTACTTAGATATAGGCTACTGTAATATCTGAAGTAAAAATAATAAACTTTATCATTGTCATTAAATGAAAAATAAAATCGGCTCAGTGACAGCT
Source organism: Ochropleura leucogaster (assembly GCA_958449745.1). Lineage (NCBI taxonomy): Eukaryota > Metazoa > Arthropoda > Insecta > Lepidoptera > Noctuidae > Ochropleura > Ochropleura leucogaster. Next base: position 11,001,266 of record OY288212.1, read on the forward strand.
TGAAACAGCTTGACTGTGATTTTTGAGTATTAGAGCTCAATCATAATGTGCCTTTAAATGAAAGCCTAAATAAAAAAAAAGACACCTGCTTTTTAGCGTCTTATTTTAAATGAAGTTTTATCTTAAAAGAGACAACTTGACAATCAGGTCACACATCACCTGGATTCGGCTTCTACCGATATGTTGCCAACTTTAGACACAAAACAAAGATACTTTCTGGTCTTTCTGCCCCAAATTTTATCAGTATCAGTTCTCACGCCTATCAACCAGAACAGCTATGCTGCTTCGCGGCACTAATGGACACGAAGAAGTAATCAAGATTCATAAAATGTTTCAAAGAACACTTCTGTCCGTTGTTCTAACTAATCACTGAGTGTGTCGACGTCAATATCTTCGTTGTCATCGTTGGTGGAATCAGGGTCCCGTCCTGGTAAGCCGGTGGTGCCAGCAATGCCGCCGCGCCCTTCTTTCGTGTGCCGCCATTTCATGCGACGGTTTTGAAACCATACTTTGACCTGTGAACAAAAATATTATTTGGTAAGAATAGTTGGAAAAAAATATTAGTTCAAAGATAGCATCAATGCTAAGAGGTCCATACCATTGAAACGTGACTATCTAATACTTAAACCTATGACTATTTGTTGTTTTCGTTGCCTTTTTTACCCGACTGCAAAAGAAAGGTTATGTTTATCGTGCGTATCTTGTAAGTATGTAATATTCTCAATTACCTCATATCTTCCAAACCGTTATAGATTTACATAATTAGGATATCGTTAGATGTGTTCTTAGATAGGTGAAGTTAAAAAAAAACAACATGTTTTTTTTTGTATAGGTACCTACTATAATATAGGTAGATATCAAGGTAAAGGGCTCAAAAAGGTATATCATACCTTTTAATGAAAGAAAAAATACTATGAGAAAAATATTATTATCTATATATAAGGGAGGCAGATGACTAGGTAGGTTTGGGAACTTTCTAGATAAATCGTAGCTGTCATACGAAACCGAAGATTTAAAGCGGAGATTTATAAATACTTAGTATTTTGTGGGACCGCAGTATCTAAGTTTCTACTATAGGCCTGCCTACTTCAGAATGGTTATAGAAATCGATATAGGTACCTATGTTTTTATCAGCAACAGTGTTAATTAACTTTAGTGCAGGCATCTTTAAACATTTTAACACCACGCCAGCGGCGACGTCGGCGCCATACCACCTGGGGCGGGAGCTATCATATTTTAGAGTCCATTATAGTATACAGATGTTTTGGTACAACATCGACAGCTTGACGCAGCGCTAGAGCCCCGCAGTGCCAACATACACACCTACAAATATGATAGGTAAATACTTAATGATTTCCAAAATTGCACTGAATAGAACAGCGTCCTATTCACTATCTACCGATGGTAAAGGAGACATAATTCGGGTTAACCCTAGGCGTGATATTAATTGAATATCTTAGGGGTTGTTTGTTTTCTACTACCATTTGTTGGTTCCTACTAAGTACTTAGATAATCTTTGAACAGTTTACAATGGAAGACCTCGAAACCTGTTCTCTCCAGAGAGAGAGATAAAAACCAAATATTAAGTTTACGATACCTCGTGTTAGACAAGGGGAAACTAGTGTACTAATCAAGGATGAAGAGTTGAAACCGAAAGATAACACAGTGTTCTTGAGCTTTACTTTGGATGCTAAGCTTCAGAGGGCCCCATATATAAGTATTTATTTATGAAAACCTTTAAGTGTAAGCACATAAAATATTAAAGTGTTTTAAAAATACAGTGATTTCCACAACATAAATACGAAGATCAAACGCAAATTTGTTGTTCCTGTAACGAGGTTCAAAAAACTAAACTACCAAGCGATATTTAAACACTAAGCTTCAATCAATTAAAATGTTTTATAAAACGTAAGCTATCTCTAAAGGCCTACTATGATTTTAATCATTACCTTGAAGATAAAAAGCACAGTAAAAAGGTTTGGGATAAAGCTGCTCCAATTTAATTTACTCAATGAGTGTAAAATTTTTCTTTGTTTCATTTATTGTATAGGTATTCATTTATTATATACACTTGGACATTTCGTGATTTGACATTAATATTTACTTTGTTTATTTTTTATTATTATTTTGATGTACACTTTATGATTAAAATTTCATTATTTATAATATAAAATTCTCGTGTCACAATTTTCGTTCCCATACTCCTCCGAAACGGCTGGACCGATTTAAACGAAATTTTGTGTACACATCGGGTAGGTCTGAGAATTGGCCAACATCTATTTTTCATACCCCTAAGTGAGCAGCGGGTGGAACCGCTGGGCACAGCTAGTTATTATATATTTTTTAATTTTTATTTGTTTATTGTAAATGTGAGGACCATGTGGATCATTTCTTTTATTTCATTTGTTTGTTTTTGACAGTTATCTATAAATGTCCTATTTTGGTATTGTTTCATCGTGTCGTTGAGCTCATTGAGTTATGAGTCGAGGTACACGATAACTGACAAATGGTTGCACTGACTGGACAGGTCCACTCAATCTGTGTGGTGCTTTCTTAATAAGAACATTTCAGACACTACTCTGCTTGTGTAAGTAGACCAAGATCTTTGTCTGGACCTGAAAAAAAACGAACTCTAAGAAGAAACAGCCGACCCGTAGTCGGGTACGAAACACCAGCCTCATCTAGTTGAAAAAACCGGCCAAGAGCGTGTCGGGCCACGCTCAGTATACGGTTCCGTAGTTTCCCGTCCGTCACAATAAGTGTTCCCAGTTATGAGGCCAACCGAACAATTCGGTAATACCCGATCCAATGTAATAAGTACCTACAGCGCCATCTCTCGAGGAATTGGGTTACTAATTAATACAAAGACGTGCAATTTCGGTGGTAATTTTGGATTCCGAGAACCGATTTCAATAATTCTTTTTTTGTTTGAAAAAAGATACATTCAGGATAATAAAATATGTAAACAAAGTTAAAAAAAAAGCTTGCATATACGATTATACTACAAACTTAGTCCAGAAATTATTTTGTACAACTTTTTGTCTTTTTTGTACAAAAACTGTTATTTCAATCAAGTTCAAAATGATTTTCATAGAAAGTCCTTATAAAGTTCTACTTTTCAGATTTTTTTCATATTTTTTAGACTTATGGTTCAAAAGTTAGAGGGGGGGGACACATTGTTTTTTACTTTTGGAGCAATTATTTCCGAAATTATTGACATTATCAAAAAATGATCTTAGTAAACCCCTATTCATTTTTAAATACCTTTCCAACAATATATCACACGTTAGGATTGAAATTTAAAAAAAATCGCTTCCCACTTTACATATAGGGTGGCTACCCTAATAAAACATTTTTTTCCAATTTTTATTTTACCACTTTGTCGGCGTGATTGATATACATATTGGTACCAAATTTCAGCTTTCTAGTGCTAACGGTCACAGAGATTAAGCGAGGACGGACGGACGGACGGACGGACGGACAGACAGACATGGCGAAACTATAAGGGTTCCTAGTTGGCTACGGAACCCTAAAAAGACGTGTAAAAGTGTTTGTAAAAACTTACTTGTAAAAACCTACTTGTAATATAAACATCATTTATCATGTTCAAATTTCAACCTTTTTAAAAATACACCTTCGTATTTATTAAAACCTACGGTAGCTGGCCTTTTGTTATAAAAGTAATTGCGAGATGCCATAAAAGTTTATTTTTCCCATGTTTTTAAAACGGTCATTAGGCATTAAGATTTTCATGAGTTTTTACTCATGAAAATCTTAATGCCTAATGACCGGCCAAAATTATAATATTATAATTATGTATTGGTACACATCAATCTTTTTAGGGTTCCGTAGTCAACTAGGAACCCTTATAGTTTCGCCATGTCTGTCTGTCCGTCCGTCCGTCCTCGCTTAATCTCTGTGACCGTTAGCACTATAAAGCTGAAATTTGGTACCAATATGTATATCAATCACGCCGACAAAGTGGTAAAATAAAAATTGAAAAAAAAAAGGTTTTATTAGGGTAGCCACCCTATATGTAAAGTGGGAAGTGATTTTTTTTTAATTTCAACCCTAACGTGTGATATATTGTTGGAAAGGTATTTAAAAATGAATAGGGGTTTACTAAGATCATTTTTTGATAATGTTAATAATTTCGGAAATAATCGCTCCAAAAGTAAAAAACAATGTGTCCCCCCCCCCTCTAACTTTTGAACCATAAGTTTTGAAAATATGAAAAAAATCTGAAAAGTAGAACTTTATAAGGACTTTCTATGAAAATTATTTTGAACTTGATTGACACTACAGTTTTTGTACAACAAAGACAATATAATTTCTGGACTAAGTTTGTATTATAATCGTATATGCAAGCATTTTTTTAACTTCGTTTACATATTTTATTATCCTGAACGTATCTTTTTTCAAACAAAAAAAGAATTATTGAAATCGGTTCTCGCAATCCAAAATTATTAAAAAAGTTTTAATTAGTAACCCAATTCCCCGAGAGATGGCGCTGTAGGTACTTATTACATTAGATCGGGTATTACGAATTGTTCGGTTGGTCTCTCCTTGGCATTGGCGGTATCTTATAACTACATAAAACTTTTATTAAGAACATGCTAAGGCAATTTAGAACAAAACTAAAATTCATTTTTAACACCATCAAAATGTTAAGGTAAAAACCAGTTCATAAATGGTTCGATAGATGGCGTTGTGTAATGATGTAATTTTTTTAAAAGTCGATGCTAAGATTTTCCGTGCTTTCATGACTTACCGTGGTAAAGTAAGTTGCACCTTAAATATATTTATAATTTTATTTATGAGTGCATAATCTAATTAGTCGTCGAGGTTTGAGCGCTCCCCTTTGTGTTCGTGCTAAAAACCGTCACAAGTCGGAGCCGGAGCGCCTGCCGCGGACTTGCGGAACGTGCAATGTTGCACGCTCCTCCACCTTTAAACTCATAAGTGGGAACACTTATTGTGACGGACGGAAAAATACGGAACCCTACACTGAGCGTGGCCCGACACGCTCTTGGCCGGTTTTTTAAATATTACTTTAACATGGTTATTTTGGCACTTGAAAAGTAGGTAATGTTATTTAATGTTGGTAAACATTTGCGATTTTATTAGTCAAAATTGTATTGAAAAAACAAGTTTTGCGTTATTATGGCCACGCGCAAAAATGTCAGGAGGATGAAAGAATAATTTAATTATTTCAGAGAAGAATTTTCTTGTTTGAATCCTGTATTGTGTTAAGTATCTATGTTATATACCTACACAAACTCGTAAATACCACGATGTGGCGTCGCGTTCAGAACTAAAACAGCTGCAGAAGTGTCCACCGAGAATTGGACACCGCAGCGTCGTCGCCGACGGCCTACCGTTTCTTTAAGAACTTTATTCCCTGCGCAAAATGATTGGTATGAAATCCATGAATACCTGAGCATCAGTAAGTCCTAACGTAGCTGCCAACTGTCGCCTGTCTGGCTTCGTAATATACTTTTGAATTTGGAACCGTCGCTCGAGTCCCTTCCGCTGTAAATTGCTGAAGACTGCGCGGGACCACGACCGCTTCCTCTTTCCGCTCGATGTGACGTCACATCGGGGAGCGGATGACTGCTGCGGCGGTGATGATGAAGGCATTGGAAGGCGGTATACTGGAAATAGAGGGAAATGTTTAGTTTAGCGGTTCGGAACATTATTCTTTTTAGAAAGAGCGCAGGGTTGACGAACGAAAAATGAAAATGTGGCCCTTACTAATTAGTACATAGTACCTACCTACCGCATTCTTTACTCGTTCGTTCCTTCCAGATCAATTAATTAATTGTAAGCAGGGAAAACCTGCACTAAATGGGCACTTAGATAATATCGTGTCCTGCGTATCCGGCTGTTAACCAAGTTCCGGTAACTATACAGGAACTGATGAATGCTACCGTCTAGTCTATAAACTCGAAAATTAAATAGAGTATTCCAGAAAGCCACAAGTGAAGGATGGGTTGTCTTGTCTTGGCCACTCATTGTCTGGGATTTTCCGTAAGTTTTACGGCAATATTTTGACTCTACCAAGTGTATAAATTAAATATGTTGACGAAGAATATTAAATAAATACTAGCTTTTTTGCGGATGGGAAATCATCAGTATCAGACTCCTACTGACTAAAATCGACCTCTTTCGAACAACCCGCAATCTCGGAAATACTAAAGCTTGTATTTAAGATGTGGGAATCTATTCAAACAAGAAAAGTAAAAGGTATAACACTTGCAATCGCGCAGTTACCGGAACATTTATAAAACTTTAAACTCATCGTTTTAGTAAAAGAAAACCAAAACGGTATGCGATCGTCCAAATAAAAGAGCGCAATGAAATCCAGTAGACGATCTTAAACGGCAATAAAAATATTTTTAAACAACCTCACAGTCTCACTACTGTTAATATGTTATTTTTAGTATACATCTTTTAAACGACATGAACAAGATACCACGCTATTTTCTTTAGTTACTGTGTAGGTAATTTCATTAGGTACAGGTACAGTATAAGACCTTAGATTGGCGGTAATTTGCAGCATGACTTGATACATTTGCAGCATAACTTGATACAAACTATCATCATTCTGCTACGCTTATTCCATCTTTTTTTGGGGTCTTTGCAGCATTTTATTCGTAACCATTTTCCCTTACGTCCAGCAGTAACTTGATGTCCTGTAGTATCCTCCTGTTGATTAGTAACCTTCTTTCTAGCCGTGTCATCATGCGGCCACATCATATGCCCTTTCCGAAAACCACAAACAGTTCATGTTATAAAGCATAGTCCTTATTCTATTCATTTACGTTACACCACACATTCCGCTCGCCGTATTCTTCATTAACGAGGGTCATGATTCCCTCGTGAAGTATCCTTCTGTTTGACGATCTCTCGCCATCCTTATCAATCCATGGCAATGTGAAGCACATCGTGTGTCCAGCGATGAGCGAATTTTGGTGGTTATGTGAGAGTGGGCCATATGTAATTATCAATACCAATTAATTAATTAATTTTACTTTAGATATTTGTTCTGATTATACCTGGGAAGTGGGAACATTCTAGTAACGGAGATATTAGAGGTCAAAGTTCCAACTGTTTCACAAGTAATTTTTTTTTAGAATAGAAAATTAATGGTGATTTTTATGGCGTTACATATTGGCCAAAATTAATATGTAGTTGAACAAAACCTACAACAATTATTCTTCTTCTTATTTTTTTATACCTTATTTTTCTAAATCAGTTTTTATTACGATGCAAAATACCAGTAAGCTTTTTATTTGTTTGTATGAAGTGCTGAAGAGTCGTATCTATATCTAATTATCTATTATGATGTAAAAAGCAATATCGAATACCTACATTCCATCCGAAAGACGTAGCGGTAGGCACAAAATGAGAAGAATGTGTTTTTATTTAATTAAGTATGCAACCTTTATGAAATATTTATTTGATAAAAACTGGCCTTTTGATATCAAAGTCATTGCAAGATGCCATTAAAATTTTGCTTTTTTTTCTTTTTTAAACTATCATTTGGCTAACGTGATTTTTTTTTTGCAAGAAAAACGGCAAGTATTTTTAAAGAAAACCAGCGTTCAACCTTTTTTATATTTCATAAGCCCAATTTTCACTTAACAAGATTTAATTTGGCGCACTCGATAGTGGTACCTAAGTTTTGGAGTAAGTGTACGAGTTTTTAAAATTCTTACAAGTTGTTGGCGTTCGAACCGACGAATACAATTTCTTTAACTTACTTAAAATTTTAGATTTTATTGAATAGAGGCAATTAGAGTGTTTTTTCGGATAGTTGAACTATTTTGTAATAGAAATAGAGCTTCCACATGCGTTGAAGCTTCATGAGTGGTTTATGTGGTCATTAAGTTAGACAGTACAGTTTAAGTTTTTTTAAGGTTATGTTAGGTTGTTTTTATTTTTATCTATAATAAATAAGCTACTTACCTTATTTATTATAGATAAATACTTACTTAAGTACCAATGCTCTTTTTATTTATACAAACGTTGGCGGCGGAATGCGAAATGCGCATTTTAAAAAATCTTCTGATTACACTATCCTTCTATTTTTATCATTCATTGAACAATGTAAATCCAACTTCACAAAATTAGTTGAATAAAACGTTACTGTTAGTGTTTTGTTACTTTTTCATTCGGCTAAAAAGTACAGAGCAAAAGACATAAACGAGATGTACTCGTTTTGCAAATTAAATCCTTACTTCCTTACTAATATTATAAAAGCAAAAGTGAGTTTGTTTGTTTGTTACCTCTTCACGCTTTAATGGCTAAACCAATTTTGATACAGAGATAGTTGGCAACCAGGAGACGGACATAGGCTTTTTTTTTAAAGAGTGGGATATGAGGGAGAAAGAGGGACGAAACGGGAAAACTTAGCGTTGCTATTACAAATCCATAAAGCGCTATCGAATTTACCGAAGCCGCGGGCAAAAGCTAGTAATACCATAATTCTAGTAAGTACTTGGTCCTTCTCTTATTTTTGTCGTAAAGTCTTTTGAAAATTCTTCTCTTTCTTTTCTTTTGGTAGAATTATGTAAAAAATATTTTTGGCCTACTGTTTATTTTTTGTTTTTGATTGTTTATGTTATAGGTACAGCCATGCTCCATTCGTCACAGACAATGTTACCGCCTCCGAACAAACTATTTATTTAACTAATTACTTTGTTTAAAAAAGGTAAAAGGTAGTCATTGCAAACTATACTTAATTTAATACTTTTATAGATACAATGCATAGAACTAATTTAGATCAGATTATATAAATTATCGGATAAATAAGTTACGATAAATACGTTGAAGTTCAGGGTAAAGCAGGACAAGATTATGAGACGATTCTATGAAATACCTACAATGCTCATACATAATAAAATATTCATATTATTTTACACCCGTGACGTCTGACAAGGGAGAATGGAAGAAGAAAATGTGTTGAGCCGACTCTAAATAGAATGGGAGAAGGGCAGAAAGATGATGTTGAAATCTACTTGTGTAGAAATGACTTAGGCTAAATGTGAAGTTGTAGATATTGTTTTAGGTTAGGTTACGGTTATTTTATATGTATTTGTAGTAGATATTTATTTTAAATACCTGCGTAGTCAAACGAAATACGGCTCTCTTGTTTATTTAAAATAACAATAACATCATAGTTACTGATGAAAAATAACCTGAGGTAATTATTTCAGCATGGGATGATCTCATCTTTTTTCAAGAGAACCGCTTCGATATACACTATCAAGGCGCAATTTAAACTTCCTGTTACTTTCAGTCATTTCAGCTTTAAAACTATAAACTGTGAGAACAATAAACCCAACACTAATGTATTTACTACTGGCTGGCGCCCGCGGCTTTGTCCGCGTGTTATCGGAAAATTATGCTACTTATGTGTTATTCCAGACTATAGTCTACCTCTGTGTCGAATTTGAACAAGATCTGTTCAGCCGTTTTTACGTGAACGAGTAACAAACGTCCATCCATCCTCACAAACATTCGCATTTATCATATTAGTAGGATAGTCACATAGACTGTTTTCTTTTGTGATATTACCTATTTGTAAGTACACAACGCTACTGATTTTAAAAAGATTGATAGTTCTGCAAAGTTCAACGAGTATTCTGCTAATACCTTGTTTCACTTGCCAGGGTTAAAAAATATAATATGTGTTAATCCAGGTTACTATGTATGCCAAAATTCATCAACATCCGTTCAGTAGTTTTTGCGTGATAACTGATAACATAACAATTATCCAACCCTACATTTTTTTTTCTGGCGTATAGATAGGTACATATTTAATGACTTGACCTTTGCTTTTTAAAACAAAAGTAGCGTACCTAACTACTCTTTCTAATATCAACTATTAAATATAATGCTAGTTTCGTCAAAATCAGATTAGCCGGAACAAAGAAGGACAAAACATTAAAAAATATTTGCAATATAACAGTAATAAGCTGTTATTTTAAATTAAAATCTGACACTTTAATTTCATTGAGTCGTTTAGATTAAGTTGTTTATCACTAAAATAACACTAATAAATAAACATAATAAACATAAAAAGGAGAGTACTGAATATAATCTACTATTTATGTCAATACTAGCTTTTGCCCGCGGATTCGCTCGCGTTAAATTTGGTGTAACATAGTTTCCCTATCCTGCAGTTTTTGCCCATGCACCTTATTTATTGTAATAGCAAAGCTAAGTTTTCTTTTTCTTCCCTCTTACTCCCTCACTTAAAAAAAATATGGCTATGTCCGTATCCAGGGTCCCAACTATCTCTGTTCCAAAATTCATCAAAATTGGTTTAGCCATTTAGGCGTGAAGACGTAACAAACAAACTCATAAGCTTTTATAATATTAGTGAGGGTTTTTTCAGATTTCATAAGGAAAGTAATTAAAAACAGCAGCTTGTTTCATGGAAGTGAGACAAATATAGGCATACCTATATAAAAATAAATTGAAACCACAATAATAAATCTTTAAAGGTTTAAAATCATAGAAAGTTTTACAAAAAAAAAAATTAAAGTTATTAAGTAAATCAATGCAAATTAATGTTGATAAAACATTTGAATGCATGTTTGAGTGTTATTTCTGATAACAAGAACGGACGATAGTTTCTGAAATGACTAATCCATAAGTCCTCTTTTTAGGGTTCCGTAGTCAACTAGGAACCCTTATAGTTTCGCCATGTCTGTCTGTCCGTCCGTCCGTCCGTCCGTCCGTCCGTCCGTCCGTCCGTCCTCGCTTAATCTCTGTGACCGTTAGCACTAGAAAGCTGAAATTTGGTACCAATATGTATATCAATCACGCCGACAAAGTGGTAAAATAAAAATTTGAAAAAAATGTTTTATTAGGGTAGCCACCCTATATGTAAAGTGGGAAGTGATTTTTTTTTTAATTTCAACTCTAACGTGTGATATATTGTTGGAAAGGTATTTAAAAATGAATAGGGGTTTACTAAGATCATTTTTTGATAATGTCAATAATTTCGGAAATAATCGCTCCAGAAGTAAAAAACAATGTGTCCCCCCCCCTCTAACTTTTGAACCATAAGTCTAAAAAATATGAAAAAAATCTAAAAAGTAGAACTTTATAAGAACTTTCTATGAAAATTATTTTCAACTTGATTGACACAACAGTTTTTGTACAAAAAAGACAAAAAGTTGTACAAAATAATTTCTGGACTAAGTTTGTAGTATAATCGTATATGCAAGCTTTTTTTGTAACTTTGTTTACATATTTTATTATCCTAAACGTATCTTTTTTCAAACAAAAAATTGTTGTTGAATTACCACCAAAATTGCACGTCTTTGTATTAATTAGTAACCCTATTCCTCGAGAGATGGCGCTGTAGGTACTTATTACATTGGATCGGGTATTACCGAATTGTTCGGTTGGCCTCATAACTGGGAACACTTATTGTGACGGACGGGAAACTACGGAACCCTACACTGAGCGTGTCCCGACACGCTCTTGGCCGGTTTTTATTACAAATGATGTAAGCCTAAAATCTTAGAAAACCACTACCCAAGACATGAAATTTAAAATAGTTGTTTGATTCACAAATAAGTTAGAAACTCTTAATAAACACTAACAACACTTTATTCAACAATTTATTTTAACTAAAAATGACAAACATACCAGTAGTAGGCCTTAATGCTGGATGTAAATGTGTGTATGGCAGAGGCAGTGGCAGCTGCAGCAGGGGCGGTTCATCCCTGCAGCAGCGGTACAGCGCCGCCACGCAGCCCGCGCACGGCGGCTCCTGACTCCGGGCCACTTCCGTTACCGCCGCACTCGACCGGTGACTATCATTATTACCCAAAATACTGTCCACACTAAACTTCAATTTACTCACAGAGTTAACATCATTCAACGAAGTCATTTTCACTTAATTTCACGAACGACCAACAGGGAGACCTTCTGTTATGAAAGCAACTGAAAAACTGACAAGCGTCGCGCCTCTGTTATCGGCGCAAGCGCAGGCTGGGGGCGTTCCGATTCTAATGGAGCGTTCCGATTGGTCGCCGGTTATTGGGCGTTGCGGCCGCGTTATGGAGTGAGCCAGCATTGACTGATCGTGATGGTACCAACAACTGCACTTGTTTACAATAAAGTGCTTCTTTAATGTGTTTTATATGACTTTGCACTTTAGCTTAAATTTGATTGCTAAGAAACTTGCGTCATTCGTCAGTTTATAGGGATATTCTTAAAATTATATTAGGTACCTATCTACTTACATCGAGTAGGAATAAACGGCACTATCATTTATTTTATGTAAATCCTGAACGCTGGTTGCGCAGCTTACTGATTTTGGTGTGTCCAGCAGATTGGTTAGGACACCCAATCACTGAGAACTTGGGTTTAGTGCAATCTTGCGTTGGAAAACTACAAATATTTACTAGTCAAAAAAAAATAATTTATTGGTTACCGAAAACAACAATCCGTGTTGAAATTAACATTTTCTAATGTTAACTGCACAACGAATTGCGATCGTCCCTGGACTTAATAAAGAAAATTGTGTGGCCAAAATCCAAAGTTAACACTGATGTTAAAATAATAAGTAGTTAAAATTATATTAATAACCATTAGTTAATATTCTCATGTAGCACTCTTAATTCAGAAGTAGCATTTTACTTCATCTAAATCTTACATCTCAAATATTTTTCCAAACAAAATATTTTTTTGAAGATCACCTTGTGTTTTATGAGCGTAGAAGTAAAACAAGAAAAGCTTTATCTCTGAGATACAATTCAGCCAAACATATATAACCTTACCTTCTGAGTCTCTCACCGGCCTCTTCTCTGAAAAATTGTGGCACTATGAGTAGGTAATTGTAATTGTACCTACCAAGGTACAGGTAGTTAGGATGCCACAACTCGCTAAAAAAAAAAGTTATTTGCATGGGAACCCCTATTTATATTTATTTTATTCTGTTGTATTTGTTGTTACAGCGACAACAGAATTACAACATCTGTGAAAAATTCAACTGTCTAATTATCACGGTACATGAGATACACACTGGTGACAGATGAACATGAAAAGGCACTCAAAAAGCGAAAAAAGAACAAAATATGCAGATTCAAAGTCTATTTATTCTCATAATTTAAGTTTATTTTATTAATTATATACCTACACAACCATATTACAAATTTGACACTTTTTGTTGACCTGATTTGATGACCTGTCCACATCACAGTCAATATAAGTACTGAACGGAACTTAAAAGACCCCATTTGTGCAAAAACTTTTTTAGACAGGCTTTGGCCGGTGCCGTTTTTACATTCGTTAACTTGCTGTATTCCTAAATGATATTCCGAGTTAAACGAATTTAACTACTGAAATAAGCACTATGAAGTAAAAGTACTAAAATATGTGTGTATGTGATGTCTAGCTATTACAAATGTCCAAATTTTGAGGGGAAAATTTGATTTTTTTATTTACTAGCTGCACTACGTTGTTTTTCCCCTTATTTTAAGATATTATTCATATAAACCTTCCTCTTGAATCACTATCCATTGCAGAAAATTGCATTAAATTCCGTTGAATAAGTAGTTTGAAAGATCTAAGCGGCCAGACAGTGGAATCGACTTCATTTTATATGTAAAAGATAAAAGTTTTGGATTATGATAAGGGCTTGGCTCCGGATACACTGCGTCAAATGTGGTATCCCCTTATTATAGCTTGTATTAAAGAAAACATATTTTACAATATTATTAAACGTCATCGATCGATACACATCAGATCACGTGACGCACAAAGAATAATTTCTTTGGTGACCAAGTGATTGGTTGTGTCAAACTTTCTTGATTTATACATTTAATTTTACTTTAAGTACTTTAATTTTGCCATTAAATAAAATCATTGCAGCTATTGTACGAGCTACCATCGACACCGATGCATGAAGATATTTTCTTTTAAACCGAATCGAGAAAATTTAAATTCCTATACGTATTTAATTTATTCGCAATTAGATAAAATTATCCCTATAGGGACATGTGGAAATTTTTAGAGGAAGCCTGTGTTGAAAGACAAACTGGGGAAGAAAGTACCATTGATAATATTAGTTTTAACTGTAACAACTCAGAAAGACTGTAAAGGCTTATTTTATTTTTTAGATACAATAATTATTAGGAAGCGTTTTTAAATTGTACTTTTGCAACATCACCAAAGTGAAATATTCAAGGTGTGTCAGTAAAATAAAACGAAAAGTTTCTGTGATAAAATAAACGGAGAAAAATTAAATTGAGCAAACCTTATTTTCATGATATGTTTACATAAAATTAGACAAATTATGAAATTGGCAATGTAGCATAGGAGTCTTTAAAATTAAAAAATCTATACCTACTAATTCATAGAGGAATTTAAATTACATTCAGATGGAATTTTATCTACATAAATCCTTACGTTTTCCACCGAATCCATACATGTGGGTTACAGTACACAAAACAGATCCAAGAATAAAACTGAATATTTCGACCACACTCGATTATACCCACTTACCTAAACATAATACAGAATCAATCGATATAAGAACAACTGTTAGCTCTAAAACGCTCAAATCGATTACGGTTGAGTTTATTTTGCTTGTCAGAGCCCACCTGTGCTACATCCGCGGCAACAGATATAGATCCCATCATTACAGAGCATCGGCACGCTGCGCGCGCGCACATTGTTTACTCGATAAGTATCAATGATCTGTGGCTAACGAAATTATTATGCATGTAAGTAGCTATACCTAGCTACTAATTATAGCGAGCTCCGCCAGATGTGGACGTTGTAATCGTCAGTTTTATTTAAAATATGCCCATCGCCAATGCCTGGTGTGGTTGGGGAAGCCGTTCAGGATTTTTCCGCTATCAGACCATAATGTTTTAGTGTACAAAAATACCACTTCTGATATTTAGTTAACACACTTAATATTGACTGCTTTTATACAGGTTGTTGACGTGACAGCTCAAGAGCTGAACTCACATTGCACAGGCAGAAAATAATTCTGCATCGGAATCATTTAGCGATCAGAGAACCATATACTTTTACTTACATAGCTATATACCACTATGTTAAAAGGCCAGTCGCATTAGCGCTGCAAGGATCTCATGGTCGATATGAGCTGACCATAAATCAGTGATATAGTTTAGAGTCAAACAAGATTGGTGTCAGTCGCCCGCGTTGGCAAACGCAACGCCAATAGGATCAAAAGATAAGGCGCGAGAACGTATTGATACACGTGTGAATTATCTGAACGGCTGCAGGAGCTCTAAATCATAACTATGGTTTATTTACCAATCATGATACTTATATTTTATGATATCCGATTATTTCTTCCATGCGAAAATTTTGCACATTTTCGTTCTATAGGGGAAACAGTATTTTATACATTTTAGCAATAAATTATATACTGTTCCATTATTTCGTGGTCTGGAACTAATAACTTAACAGTTTACACCAATCTTTCAGGATGCTGCACTCG
This sequence comes from Ochropleura leucogaster, assembly GCA_958449745.1. Taxonomy (NCBI): domain Eukaryota; kingdom Metazoa; phylum Arthropoda; class Insecta; order Lepidoptera; family Noctuidae; genus Ochropleura; species Ochropleura leucogaster. The sequence continues at coordinate 11,016,768 of OY288212.1, forward strand.
TATAACATTTTAATATTATTTGGTAAATATTTACTGTACAATATCTGACGCGTAAGCTGCTTTTCCGGTAAAGTAAATAAAAAAACGGTAATTGCATAAATATACAGGTAATCAAAAAACAAAAAACCATTACAAGCATTAAGTATGATAAAAAAAATAGAAAACAAAGGAAAACTACAAGAAAGGGTAGATCAGGTTAAACTAATGAAAATAAAACGGGCCTATAATTCTTAATTATAATCTTAAATTATTGTAACTCTGCAGGCATAACAAGTCCAACAATCTCAGTAGGCGAGTATTTTAAAATAATAAACATGTGTTAATGATTAATTAGGTACGCAAATATGTGATACGTCTAACAATAACAAAGCGACCTCCCGCAACTTCACGAAGTTAATTAATTAAAAAACTCTTTGAAATCCTGTAAGTATTGGATCGTTTTACTTTTATTAATCTATCTGTAGTGTCCAAACTAAAGTTCCCTCACTTAGAACAAATAAAGTGTATACTAAATCAACTTAAATAGTGGCGCCTCGCTTGTTTATCGAAACTTGGATTAAAAAACATGATAGTCCTGGAATCAAATAGGAATAGCAGTGACGGGTGTTCCGAACGACTTCCTTATACGATCGCCATTCTAATTCAATCGCTTTCCGGAAATCACATCTTGGGGAGATTTATTAAGTCTGCTCTTGTTTGTGAGATAGTAAAATCGACATTAATGTCTATAGCCTACCGAGTTACGTCGCGCGTCGGATCCTTGTACAATTAGGCCATCGGATTCGAAATGATTGAGTCAATAAACAATGCATCCTTCGGGGAGCGATGCCCGTTTATTGTGGCCTTATTTATAGATTTGTGATTGTTATATTATCGCGTTGCTTGATTATCGTGGTAATGACTTTTATGATCCTCTTCTGAATAAATATACAAGTGGCCATGTTTACTTAGTATAAATATTGAGGCGTAGTGTGGCCCAACGCGTACCACAGTGGGATGCTACTTTAAACGTAGTAGGTTTCACTTTGTTCACATTTATTTTCTTCTTTTACTCTACCTATTACAATTAGGGAGGTGTTTCAAGTTGGTTTTAAAATTTAAACTTTAAACCTATTTTTATGACCTTGTTTAAGCCTTATGAATATTGTAATGTTGCTTTTGCTGAAATAAAGAAATTTAGTCATTTTATTTACTCTACTAGGTTTTGCCTGCGGCTTCGCTTGCGCTATATTCTAAAATTGTCTCAGGGTAACGTTTTAAATCGGACGGTGCTTCGTGCGAAACAAGTATTTGTATGGTCTACTGGTAGTTGTTCTTCCAAGTCTGGCTGCTTGTGTATGTGAGTTTAAATATTTGTAAACGCAACCACGATGTAAAATGTAAAAAAAAGATTATCGCTAAATCCAAATTTAAAAACTTTACCTATTTTTAATATTAGTTAAAAATACTATTAGTTGCTACTTCAATCTAGTAAAAACTTACCTGACCAGGTAATGTAGCATGTCTCATCCTCGTTGCATAAATTATGATACTATTATGGTAAAATATAGATATTTTATTATTAATTTACACCTTATAATTATATATATAATTTACGCCAAGAAGTCGTGTTGTTATTAGCAAGTTAAACACATGATCCGTGACATACCAAGTTTATGATTTTACGCAGAACGGCTACCGTACTTTTCAAGAGAACATAATGTGGTTAATATAAATTGTCTGAGTCACGCATTCGTTTCATGCATAAATTGTATTTTTTATGGGAAATATGATAGCATCTTGTCTTGGCTATTTGCCTGTAAAGTTTTTGATAGGACTTACTCATTCACGTATAAAAATAAAAACTTCTTCCAAATGCAACAACCATTACATATTCTGCAGATAAAAAAAAAATATAACGAGTACTAAAATCATTAAACATTTAAGTATATTCGACTAAGATCGTAGAATGTCCCGAGATTACCAAAAGTATTGATATGAGATAATTATTTATACAAATCGCTGTTTCATATTGGGTGTCTGTGTCGCAATAAATATTAAATATCGACGCCGTTAAAAATATCCCCTTACAGTTTACGAGAGCGCTCGCCGACATATTTACGTACGGGAGGAGGCTATCAATTCCGTTTTTTCATTCGACCTTATGTTATAGTCACCTTCCTTGCACGCAAGCTTTCTCTTAGCACTGGATGCTATATTGTTATGATTGGCGTCCTTAATTCTGTTTGAGAAACGATGTTTGTTTTGCGAAATTTAATTGCAAACTCGTGCCTTTTTCACAAAATGCCAAATGCTACGATCCTTACCTACCTACTCGCTTTGCTTACATTCATCTATTACAACCTAACGCGCTCGCCGGTTGCAAATTCTACACACTTGACCTTTCTTAAGAACAGAATTTTAAGGATCAACCTAGGTCATTATTAATACAAATTATTCAGAAGGACCTTTTGAACAATTACTGATAGAGCATCAATATGTTATGTATTATAAATTAAATCCGCCTGGTATAGAATCTAGCCGCTGGGTTCAGCTATAGGATATAAATTTAATCATAAATTCAAAGGGCAGACGCTAGACAGTATTGTTTGAAGAGATATAAATTGAACATAATTCTGTCTCCGTGTTTGATGTTACGTAGGCTGTATTATCCGCCATCCTACAGAATATAGCCTATCCAATTAGGAAATTCTGTTCAAAATGTCACTGCAATGAACTATGAATACGGTTACATGACTTATCCAGTTACAAGGCATTTCCATGCATAGCATTGCAACTCTAGTATGAGACCTAGTATGTTTTACCTTCGTCCGTCATATTACACCATTACCAGGTCCAGTTGAAAACCAGCGTCGGACACTTGTTTCCCGGCAGTTTACTGAGTCGGGCCTGTTCGGCACAGCCGTGAGACACAATTTTAGCTTAATAATTATCTCTTTTTTGTGTTCCGATTTTAAGTTTTTTTTTCTTTGTTTAATGGTATGTGCACATGTGACATGTGCTAAACTTACCACCACCACTACCTACATACACTTTTGGATGTCATAAAAACAAATAAGATTGTGCAACAGTCCCAGTCTCAAGACATAATAACTTGTGAAAGTACTGTAGTTGCCCATTCCAAAGCGTAGACCTCTATGGAGAAGCAGCTAGTATTTTTTTATAAAATCATGGTAACATCGTTCATGTTAAGAATAATATGTGAGAACGATGTAGAAATCATTCATAAATCAATTAAAATAGGTAATAGGTAACTAAGAGATGACCAGTAACAACTTACTGCGCCCATTCGCGAACTTGACGGCGACGCATGGATCAGCCCCATTCGGCTGAACCATTATGAAGGGAACTAAATGATAAAATGACACGATACACCCGCCACCATCTGCGACACATTTAAGTGAGTATGACAGGCTCGCAAACACCAGGGCGCCGCAGAGTGGAGTACAAAATACTCACATATAGGCTTAACAATAATACAATACCTACTAGGAAATTAAACCTATACAATGCAAAAATAGTTTCAAAAACTTTCGCAGCTTCAACTATAACTTCAAATACTAATCAATTAGTTTGCTCCTATGGATATGCGGCATGTACGGCATAGAACCAAGCATTTTTATCATTATTGTAATCTCCCTACATCTTTATCATGATTGTTCAAAGCTAAGTGTATCCTTATTATCCTCTATCTGTTCTATGGTTCTATATTACCCTTATCTATTTCTCTTGTATCATGTGCGTTAGTCACCAAACTGACATTCTTTGCCGTGTATTTTAGCAGTTTTGCTTATGTAATATTTTTTAAGTCCATTGACTCCAAACCTAACTTAGCAGAGCCTATACAGACTAAAGTCATGATTAATCCCACTAAGCCAAGAAGCAGTTCATCAAAAGTCCCCCATAAATCGAATCTCACCTATGACACCCATTGTTACCGAGTAGGGGGGACATTAAACAGCTGATAAATCTCGCTGGATCGCCCACGACCTTTCGAACACATATTAATATTTAATTGTAGGCGCGATATCATCACGGAGCGCATAACTAACTGTTAATAAAGTGCATTGTTGACTTGAATTATCCTCATAAGTCTGGCGGACGAGACTCAGATCGCGGGGGGCTATTCTCATGTCCAGGATTTACGGATCAAGATTGTTACATTGAAGCTAAGTAAGCACTTTATTTGTGGTGATTAAAAAACTATAAGTTAAGGAGGTGTGCAAGTTGTTTACCGTTACTTTTTACTTTGTTTATATACCGTAAACCATGTAGAAAGATATGCAAGAGTGGATGGATATCTGCATCTATAATTTTAAAATGTGATTCCAATACCATATAGACTTGTTTTCCAACGTGATCAAAAATATAAAAATCAAATAAAATTTTATGTTTCCAGCAGTTTGTAATTAGACATCAATAAAAGAGTCTTCGGTTTCCTGCTGCGAATTATAGATGTCTTCAATAATTTATTCCATTTTTTTTGTCAATAAAAGCAAATACTACGACCGATCGCTATAGACTTGGCAACATTTTTGTTGTTCAAAAATGTTTGCTAGTTTTAAATGGTTTTTCTAATTCTTGCGTCTTAGATTATCAAAGTATAGAATATCCAGTATTCTTTACTTTATAAGGAATTCTTAAAAGCAAATATACTTTTTGACCGCGTAGCGCCTAGACGCTATGTACTAGTAGTACCTACTCTATGAAACCTCTTTGTACCTTCAAATATCAACGAAAAACATGAGAATACAACCCCACGTTAGTCGCCAGCGTACTTGGATGTCGCCCGGGGAAATGCTTTATATCGATGCATAAGCTCGCGCCCAATAAATGCAATAAATAATACCGCGTCGTGTGAGTCGCGCCACGGATCCCATAACAACCGCCTTAAATATCTGTTCCTGCTTGTTATAAAACAACCTGACAAAATATTATTTCACGTTAATTGGTTCAGTATTCAGGTTTATGATTATTTTAGGTTTTTTGTCGTTCGTTTGAAATATGTATTTTGCCACGCTTTGAGACAAAGTTTTTGGCAGTTTCGAATGTTGATAAAAAAGTTAATTTGTTAGATTTAATTAATATTCAGCATACACAGATGGCATTTTTTATTCCCATGATTTAAGATATTATAAAAGATAATGTGTGATGATTTAAATTAATTATAAAGCATGCTTAACATGAACATCCGTCAAGCGTTTTATGATTTAAATTAGATGTTCACCGCTGACCAACATAAGATTGTACGCAATTTGATGATGTCTTTTCGAGGTTCTTTTTAGAAAAAGTGAACGGTAGAACCCTAAAAATATATAAAAGCCGATAACCGTACATCACTTTTATTAGTTCCGATAAATAACACGAATAACTTTCCGATGTGATCGATTCTAATGTGTTGTTGTATTTATTGTAATTAGGAGCGGGCGCGGGGCGCGGGGCGGGCCGCGGCGGCGGCGCGCGGCTCTCGGCTGCCTGCCCCGGCCGCGCTCGTGTGGCGCGCCCATCAAATGTATAAACTGTTTATTAAGAACTAATAATATTTGCATAATCGCATTTTAATACTATATTCTATATGAAATTCAATATTAATCGCCCATTAATAATGAAAATTAGCTCAATATACATGTATTCAATGAATTTTTTATAATAATAAATGCACAAAATCATTAACTCCAATCAATAAAATATTATTAATAGACGTTGGAATAGATATCGTATTAACTAAGTGGGAAAAGGAAATTGTATTTTTATTGCTATGCTAAGCATACCATAGCATACGAATAGAGATTTCAAATTTCAACATCCATCTTGGATTTTTTGTTCATTTTAATCTTATACTTGCTATTAATTTTATAGTTATTATTGAGGTCTTCGATTCCTAATAACTAATTATGATGATCTCAAATGATTGGACTTATACAATTTTTCCCCAGTTCTCAGGGACATTGGTTTTACGATGGAATAATGAACGAACTAATATGTATTGAATTATATTTCGAGGGAAAAAGGTAGGCCGTTCAAATATTGTTCAGAATAACGTGACTTGAAATTATGCACCATGTAAGTCTTACTGATTTTGTTTTCTACCTTCAAAATCCTAATTTTCCGAGCATTATCGCATCGTTTAAACTGTAAAACGTTATTTTAAATAACACTAGTTTCAGTCAGAACACCTAATCTAAAAAGCACCTTGTGTCAAAATACTTCTCATTCCGAACGTGTAAGTTCTGAGCTTCCTTGATTAAGAAATAGCAAGCATAAAGAATGCCTCATGTTTGCCTCTAAATAGCTCAACCGTTCAAAACCCCGTTTCCGTAACCAGCTCGATCAACGATCACAATCCACGGAATCGGCATTTACCCGCGTAAATTCAGATCGTGCACATTGAAAAAAAGGTGCACAAGGAGTAACAAAGGTTGTTGGGGTGTAAATCACAATAAAAGTCTGTAGAGACGCCTGCGAGGCCGGCGGAGGCCCGGAGACGAATTATGATTGCCGCGGGACCCTCGTAAAGTACCAAGGTAGCGGTTGTACGGTGCACTCAATTTCGTACTGTGTATTTAATTAATTAATGAGAAAATGCTTCCATGTTGCTGAATGATGATTGGAATTGTAGTAATTGGACGCTTTTGTTAGAAAGTGGAGAAGCGTTAGTTTCTATTTTTCGTTGTTTTTTCAGTATATTGTTTTTGTGGGCCTGGTTTGCTATAGTTTTGACATTTTAAAGAATATTATAGTTAGTAAATTACTAATTTTATTATTGTTTTTTAAACATTAGTTGGTTTGATTTCAAATAACCTTTACGTCTGACTCTATCCATTTAACTAGCGTGTGTACCGCAGCCCATTTTCTAAGTTACAGCTACCACATTTATCACACCAGCAGTCACACTGTGATAATACTATGCAAACTAAATTGTCAATTAGTGGTGTTGTGACAGTATCATAATTCGTTTCAGTGTATAATTGCGTGTGTGCGCGGGCGCCGTGTTCCCGTATCTTGTGTCAATTTCTCAGGAAGCGAGCAACATAAAAATAATTTAGTAACGGCTCAATGGGACATGATCGATACCCTTGTAACGCCTGTTTTTGAATTTTAATTGCTTATTAGCTAGATGAATTACTTTTTAAAAGCATTTTTGTATTAGCTTTTTGTTTTGAATGTTACCTGATGTTTTATTGTTGTAGAACGTGGTACGTTTAGGGTTGAATTTATTTGTATTAACCGAAGTACGAGAAAACTGTTCTTTGTAATCCTTTTAAAGGGTAAAGGAAAAGCGAAATATCTTTACATACAGTGTAGAGACCTTCCAGAATTTTCTTTAATTAAGATGAAAAAATATTTTTTTTCGGCAATCGTTTGAAAGAAAACCGTACCAAGACAAATCCGAGTATCCCACGGTCGGTACGACTTTCCTAACCCACCGACATAAACTCAACCAAATTTTCCTACACACAAATTGGACAAAAGCTCGTAACAAGTCTAGGTAATAAAACATCACCAAAAATGGCTTCACTTCCTCAATACCCCATCGTAGGCGTGTACTGCGGTTGTGGCTGAGATGGTGACCCTACTCGGTAAGAGGGGGACGTGAGGTGTCCGGCGCGGGCGCAGCGTGCGATAAAGCAAGGCGCCGCGGGGTCCCCGGACCTCCAGCATGGCGGAACTGCTCGTGAGTTTAGTGTGGATAAGGTTCAATGACTGACCTTATGTTAAATCATGTGATTTTAATAATAAATATTAATAATTAAAATAAATATTTAAATATAAACCAAGTGACATTATTCAGCGGTAATGATGACAGCGAAGTCAAAATATGTGTAGAGTTGGCATAAGTTAACAAAAGATATTTAAAAAAAATCGGTGTAAAGTAAACGTAAGCTTTTACACTATTTGTTGAAAACTATCAGCTCAAGAATGGAATTCTACACGCATGCATAAGTAAAAGAGGCAAAAATTTATTAATACCAATTAATATTCAAGTAAGTGCAAGTGCTGATTATGTCTATAACGCCTGTTTGTTTTTATTTAACAAAAAAAAAAGCCGTGGAGGTCGGATAAGCAGTCGCTCCATGTAAAACACTGGTAGGTATTCAGCTGCATTCGGTTAGACTGGAAGCCGACCCTAACATAATTAGGAAAAGACTATGCAAATCACAAAATGGAAAAGCCTTGTTCTCTAGTGTTGTCAATGGCATAGTTATTTTAACGTTAAAATTGTGTATACTTAATTTAATTTATGAACGCACAAATGTGGCTATAAATCTTTTCATGAATTGATACGCTGTAAACCGGGAGTAGGTACTATTAATATTCAGATCAAGGTCCATTGCATCGAATACATTACAGTGATTAGTGTGACGATTGATAAACTTACATATTTCGAACACTTTACGAGGATTTAGCGAATACAATATGGAATAATCTGACTCGAATAAACATAAGAACGCCGTACTTATTCCAAAAATATGCCGTGGCTTATCCACTACATTCCATCTTCAATTCTCGCGCCCACCGCACCGTGTAAATAATAATTAATTTTATTGTAAATGCTTATATTTTATTGCAGGATTTGTCAACAGAGTGCGCGATGTATTTTGTTGCCTGAGATATTTATTGTTAGTTTCTTAATGTAATGCCTAAGTGGGCATGTGGCCATACATGAGTGTTGCAACTAGTGCCTATCTGTTCCAGTACGTGTGCACTGTATGAACATCGTGCCATTTTGAATAGTAATTTGTTGGGCCTGCGTTCATAATAATAATTCATAGTCCGATTTGCGTATTATATGACGTTATGTTGGTATATTTTTGCATATCTATAAAAAGACTATTATACTTTGAAAACGTTGTTTTTGCATACATTATCTAATTAGTGAACCGTTAAATTAGAGGTTTACTAATGTTTGTCCATATCCGATTCGATTGGATCAAGAAAAACAAGTGTTAATATAAATGTCATTAAAATCTCAGGTTCTTGTTGTTAGACATGGTTTTGAAAGTTTGAAAAAAAAACGCGGAAACCCGTATAAAAATTTAATTAAACGGATTCTTGAGATTGTCTCAATCTCGATCTTAATGTGGCCATGTACTCAAAATATATAGGTTTACAAATATTTTATTCCAAAACGCAAGAAATTGATCTGATATCAGTTTAGGGCAGGCAGGTACATGAAACAAACACATAGTAACTTTATATGAAAGTTACTTAACTATACTTTACTACATTTTTATACTCATCTGACTCTTCTACTCCAGTAGAAAGAGTTCACAAACTACTTGATAAACGCTAAACATAAACAAAGCAATGTTTTAAATTCGCCTATAACCGTAGAAACCCATCCAACTCCCATTTACATAGATACTTGTCAGATATATCGTTTCTAGTTTTCATGGCGATTCTACGACGTCTAAGCAATATCGTTATCGATTACTTACGACTGCGCCCGGCCACGATGTTACCATCTTTACTATAAGGACTAGCACTTATAGGTCTGGTGCTTATACTTAGGGCCAGGGGGCCTACTCTCGAAATCCGTCAATAAAGATATGGGCCGGTTCGAAAGTAGCTCGACACTTTGAAACGAACCCTAAATCTATCATGAGTTTTGAAAATATATCGGGAATAGGGATAACGTTACTGTCCGGGGCCCAAACTTAAGTAGGTATATTTTGACCGTAAATGATACGGAGTAGGAGACGACCGTTACTTCGGCCGAAATACGGATTTTGTGATTAGAGTATAGACCAGAGGCCCTAGCATGAGTTCCGGTGTCAACGTTATGTAAAATTGGGTTGCCGGTTGTTCGACAGAGATCCGCGACCGCGGTCCTGGAACATAAAGGGCAATAGAAGTAACATGGATGGGTTCTAGTCAGTAGAAGTCTGACACTCCCCCCCGCTCCGCCTTCTTACAAAGCGGGAAAAGTTTTTTGATGATTTCCCATCTGAAAAAAATATGTAAATATCTAAGTCTATTTCAAAATTAAAAAAACTCGTTTCACATATCAATAAATTATTAAAAACGTTTGGAATAATTTTATTTTGGTTAAACAATTTTGCAAAAAGCAAATGAAGATAATACTGCGATACAGCTTTACCGCAGTATTATACTGAAGTTGGGTTGGGGGTTGATAGCTCATGAAACCCCAACTCCATGCAACAATTACTTTAAATACAGTTAGTTCCAGACTTATATATAAAAACCAAAAATTATATATAAAAAAAATATAAAAATCAAAATACACTGGTTTTCATTCATTTCACCTTTTTCATTCATTCGTTACATTTGTGTACTAAAGTGTATGAGTATTATGTGTATGTACTTAGTGTGTATGCATTATATTTTCATAATTTTCATTATTTATTCATATCTATGGACGATACTGATTGTGCTTGTTGCAAACAATTTAACTAAGATCAAGCATAATCCTGTGTATATTCGATTGAAAAAATCGACACATTTACATTGCGTTTACACCGCGAACTAGTGCTAGATCCCCAGTGCTTATAGGACCAGTGCTTTGGAAACTAGTTACTGAGCTCAACAACTCAATAGATCTTACTTATCAGCAAGTGTGACTCCAATGTGTGGTAATGAATGATTTTAGTGTGTATGAGTTATCTTAATGAGTGTTGTTCGAAGTAATTGCTAATACGTATAATTTCTTATTATGATGTAGATGAGATAGGAGCTTGTTATTACCTATTTCTAGATGTTTATTAGCAAGTGTGTAGCTTAGTTTACAAGTTGGTAGTATTGATGGCATCGTGTGTGCTGTTGTAATTACTAGTAGGTAGTCAGATAGTTCAACATCTTTGTGTTCTTCCGTTTTAATGGAATGTCCTGTCAAGAATGTTGTGATACATCCTTACTAGTATTATAAAAGCGAAAGTGAGTTTGTTTGTTTGTTACGTCTTCACAACTAAAAGGCCAAACCGATTTTGATGAATTTTGGTACAGAGATTTTGTTCGAAAGAGGTACCGCGGCCCCGGAACATAAAGGTCAATGGAAGGAAGATGGGTGGGTTTTAGTCAATACAAGTCTGACACTAAGAGCGGGGGAAGTTATTTGATGATTTCCCAACCAAAAAAAAAGCGACGGAACCCTTAAAAAACGTTTATTGAATGGCATCTCGCAGTTTAACTCAATAGGTCATTAGCTGTTTAACCGGACTATCCTGTGGATGCCTTGTATTTAAGGCCTCCAACCAGGGGCAAAGTGTCAACTGTTTTTTTTTTGTTAGGGCCACTCGCAGGTTGAGTGTTGAGTTATTTATCTGCTCTTTCAATCGGACAATAGGATTATGATTGACTAGCTTCCGCCCGCGACTTCGTCCGCGTGGCATATTTACTTTGGGTTAACGCTTACTTTAACCCTGATGATCGAAAAAAAAATATCTTTCTCTCCCCTTTTCTTCACTCTTTCTGCCCTTTTCTCACTTAAAAAAATGTCTATGTGTGTCTCCAGGGTCCCAACTATCTCTGTACCTAAATTCATCTAAATCGGTTAAGCCATTTAGGCGTGAAGACGCAACAAACAAACAAACTCACTTTCGCTTTTATAATTATTAGTAAGGATTACTTATAAATAAAAGTTGGAACTTTAGTGAAAGGTCCGATTGACTTTGAGGTTGGCCGAGAAACTTTTCATAGTTCTTGGCTAAATAAAGGCCAATCGGGTCGATTTTCAGGTCGTTTGCCTAGCTTGTTTCTTGTTTTCTGCTTGACTACCGATCAAATACCGAGTTTCTTCCATGCTTTGGATTGCACGCTTAGCCGTTAGTCTCGGCTGTCAACTGTAGATATTCAAAAACACCATTCGTTGGTTTTACCAAGTAGTACCTGAGTTGTGGAGGTCAGATAGGCAGACGATCCATGTAAAATACTTAAATAGCATTTTTTTTAAACTTTGCCCTACAGTAGGATTTTTTTCTGTATCATGCGGTGCGTTCACAAACATTTAAACTCACGTACACAAACAGCCAGACCCGAAACAACTTACAAACTTTTCAAATCGCTTTTCAGATTTTGCAAATTCCTCTAAGTAAAGGTGCCAATACTAATAAAAAGTTGTTGTTAGCTGTATAGAAATCTTTTCCTAAATACGTACCTTCCCACAGATTTCTAGCAATTTTCTAGCCTCGTCTTATTCGTCATAAGATTAGCTGACAATTAACAATAAACGCAAATCAAAGGGGCCGCCAACCATCAAGTTAAGTATTATTGATTGGTGACACATTCCTGAACCAGAGGTGGGCGGCAAATAACATAAACGTTGTCGTTAACTTGCTTTTATGTAATAGCCAATAGATTACGAAATACATCCTGAAGGCCCGACGTGTCTGTAACTATTTTATGATAGAACTGTTTAATAATACGTTTTTATATTATATAATGTCACGTCGAGGAGTTATCTAATCCTACATTATGGTTTTCAAATATCTGTCTTCTCTTCCACAAAGCTAAGAATGATGTATGGAATGGAATGCAATGGAAAAAAGCCCATGTTGCAACAGCCGTTTTGCTATTGCCTCTGTTAAAACACTATCGCCATTTCTGTTGGTAAAAGTCCACTCACCAGACATCCTAAATCCTTATAGAGTCCGTCATCCCACTTTAACACAATATGTTAAACGGTCGACGATGGACGCTAGCGACCGACTGCTTCTTTTTGTAAGGATGCAATTTAAAAATATATCATTGAGCTGTTAAACAATAATAGCTCTTGATCCTCTCCGCCCTTCTTTTTTGTGTCGAGAAAGGCATTTAGTTGTATTATAGGAACTCATTCACCAGGAATCAGATTCTACTTGTCTAAATATCCCTCACTTGTGTTTAAGTTAAAATAAATGTATTTTATACATTATATCTTTCGGTCCTTTAGGATTTTCTCGGTTCCAATGAGACTACCGTAGCTCTATTAATAAATGGATACCGATAGTCGTGTTTAGTGTTGTTTAGTTTGTTTTTTTTCGTTTAGTTTTAAGTTTTTATCTCATTTTGTGTGCACTTGTGGCAAGGGCCAAATAAATGTTTTTTTTTCTCTTTCTTTATATAACAGACCCAAAAAAGCGTTGCCATAGTTCGAGGGTGGGCCTGCTGTGCTATTCAGATTGATGACAACATTTACGTGCAACATAGCGCGAGCTGCAGTTGCCTTCTTATATTTTATTTTACAGCGCTTTGTCGAATGTCCCATAACATTCGAATCGATTGTAAAGTCTTACGATGAGTTCTTTTACGATGCGATTCCGAGTCGAATTCAATTTAGTTTAGAGAGTCCTCAATCGTAAACCTTTGACCTAAACACACTCGATTATTCGAGTTATATTAGCACGAATAAATCGAGCCATTAAAATAAAATGTTAAATTATTCAATTCACCATCGATTTAGTAAACATGATATTGTATTGTGTGGATTCTTTTGAGTAGGTATTAATTTTATGATCTGAATTTATGAATAAAATATATTGATACTGTGATAAGTTACACCTATATTGAGTGATTAGTGTCATGTTTGAAATTGTAATTGACAAATCGAGTATTTATTCTTATTCGTTATTGCCTTGATATGAATCCAAGACTTGCAGAATATATTTATAGAAATTGTTTTAAGATTTTTAGGTATAAGGTTAAATCTAGAAATACGTTGCTAATCTGTACCTAATCTTCGGTTGTGTATATCTCCGGGTTTTATAGACCATTTTTCATACAAAAGATACCGAAAAAGCATCAAAAGATACAACATGTAAATATCCTATTATTTTCTCAAAGGTTTGGGTAGAATCAAGATATTCCTAAAGTATCTAGAACACTTGAACCAATTTAGTATATTTTTAAATGATGAATTCGGCGAACAAGCGCTCCTTCCTTTGTGCGCAGACAGTCCATGAGAAATGACTCACGCTAACTAGGTGCTAGCAGAGCTACAGAGCTGTATAAAGTATGGTAGTTCTATTTATTGTTGTACTAAGATTAAGTACTAGACGGTTAGTTGGACTAGACAGGAGTTGCTCAATCACGGGTTAACGGCAGATTGACTGATTAATGACATTAATATTATTATCTCCACAGATACTTGTGTGTAGAGTTTTCTTTTAAATAAACGTATACGTAATTACCTACCTAGATTACTTACCCTTCAGAAAATGGTACAACATAGGGTCTAGAGGCATATCATAAGGTATTAATTAAATAAAGTATTCACACGTTGGCGGTGCAACACACCCGACGGCACTGGTTTGAATCTGTCGCACTGTTTACCCGACAACGGCGGGTTATGTTTTTTAATTGTTTTCTTGATAGCTACAGCTTGTTTAGCACCATCTCTTTCACTCAGTGGAATAAGTTCTGCTTTAAGATGTCATAGTAGGCCTACAGGTCACCGTCTGAATACATGGGTAATCTAACTTTGGCATGTTTGCCATTATAAAATACTCACAAAACACAATTCATTTAGGTACTACAAGGCTTGCTTGTAGTCATACTTATTTATGTTATTAGTAGAGAAGTATTTTATTTGTATTAAGCTGTAATAAACAATATAAGCATGTATAGAGCTAGAAGTGCAGTTGCGACATTTAAAAGATAATTATCTTAAATACAGAAGTGAGCTTGTTTACACGTCTTCGTCGGTTGCAGGCATGTGGTGTGTAAGGGTCTTTATCTCAGGCCCACAGGGAAACAGCCCGGTTGCACCACTTTTAGTTAAACTTAGTTTAAGATACCATGGTAAACCTTTGCAGTCTACATTATTTTAACCGACTTCTATCTTTAGTTTGGTCTAAAAAGAAAGGCTGTAATGATTTAAGTAACTTGATGTTATTTATTGATATTATATATTTATCAATAAATAACCTCAACAATATATTTATTGATCTTTGTTTACTTACGAAATTCGATTTCACGAGCAGTTACCAAACATAAGTAAACCTACCCACAATAGGAACCATTCCTAACATAAAACATAACATAATGTTGTAAATACTGCAACGAATAAAAAAGAAAATTCAAATTGCAAAACTATAATTAGAATAATTTAACGTAAAATATTTTAAACAAGAAAAAAAATTAAACAATCCTAATGATTATGAAACAGAGTTCTTGTAAATTACAAACAGTTTTATAGCCGGTAGATAAATTAAAAATTTATTTTTATAAGACACGTTACACGGCTATTTCGCATCACTAACTGTGTATGTGGGCACCGGCCTGTAAACACTAGAGCAGTCGCGATGACAGACCGAACGCAGACCCTCATTACCGGCTCTTACAAACAAAACCCAACACACGCTACAAGCTAAAATATCATAAAAATCTTACACGCTTTATTCAAATATAAACTCTAACAGGACTATACTAAGTAGAATTTCCGTTTACAAAAGTTAAGAGCGAATCTTCACTAGAGAGGAATGTACAATAGAATCTTTAAAGCCAAGATGCAGCTATTATTAGGTGTTAGCGTGATTATTTGACAGTTTGAAAACGTTTACAGATTGTAGGTATATTGCTGGGCAATCTGGCTTCCTGCTTTTAATGTAAACAGCGTTTTGTATCTCTCGGCTTTTTAGTGAAAAATAATAATATCTTCATAGTCTTTATGTGCTCATTCTTATTAAGATGGAATACATAAATATAATTTAAAACTCAAGTGTACCTGGAAAAGCGAAGATTCTTTAAAAATCATACTCTTTTCTATTACTAAGGTTGTTTCTCGTACTAAAAAGTAACGTAGGTACACATCACAGGGCCCATTTCATACCGATACAAAACTACAAAATAAATTAGATCATTCCACGTCACGAATTAAAATATAAAAAGTCCCACACTAAAAACTAACGAACGATATTAAAAAGCTCCAACATCTCTTCTCTCACTCCATTTTGCGTAGCCTTCACAGACTTGCAGCAACGCATCGAATAGCTGCTCTGGAGGCAGATCCACCATCTTCAAACTCCTTCTAAATCTATTATCTCTCTTCTTTCTTCCATACGACGATGTGAATTGAGTTTGGGGCCTTTTCTTAATTCCTGCACTCACGAAGAACGTAGTCGGCTGTGTCGTAGGGATGGCAGCGTTATAGCTCTGCTTTGCTTTCACCGCTTGAACTATTAAACAGAGTAAATATCCCCCAAATGCCAAAAACGCAAGCGTCGTGACAGACATGGAGAAAATGTTGCTGATCTTGGTCTCTTTCTTGTACAACAGTTCCTCATAGTCACCTCGTTTAACAGGTGGTGCCTGTATAGCCATTGCTTCAGCCCCAAATCTTTGTATGTACGATGGTGTAGTCGCTGTAACATTCTCGTAATCAGCTGTCACTAGATCCTGGAGCGAATTTTTTAGTCTCAAAAGCTTATCCAATGGCAACTCGTTGAGGAATTCCACGTCGGTCGGTGTGACGTCAGCGGATGAGATTTTGAAAGTCGAATATATGATGATGAGTACAAACATGGTGGGAGACTACCACTCATGGGCTGTTAGGTGTTGAAATAAAGTTGAGCATAACGTTGATGTCGCGATCATTATGGTCTGCTAAGCGCGACAATCGCCTAACGGTCATGATAAATGGAACGGTGCATTTATTAAGCCATGCTGTTGGTCTATCTAAATAACAGGGCAAAGTACTCAAGAAAAGGCTTTATTTTTTTAGCATGCTCTCTCAACTCTCAACCTGCAGTGGTACATATTTCATATCACCACATTATGTGTCATCATTTAGTCAAGCTTATGTTTACTCTCACTCGATTTTAGTGCAGCCCAATCCAATATCAATTTTAGATTTCGGACCTAAGTAGTAGTAGCGATTAGCCGCTCCCTATTTGTTATTTTGCAACAAAATATGAAAGTAATGTGCTCTTCCATAGCCTACATTTCCGTTTCTATTGTCCTCTGTCAGTCAACGCGTCGCAAAAGTTAGATACAGGGTGCTAATTTTTGCTCTTTACTTGTATTTACTTACAATGCAGTATGGTTGCGTGAAATTTGCAGGGTAGATACACAGAGCGAGACAAAAATCAATTGTAAAAATGATTGATAAAAATCTAAGTATATTCATTCAAATTCGTTCTGGTCTTTAGTAACTGATACAAATAAGGCATGCACTGACTTCAAATTAACCTGAAACCAGCAAGAACGAGCCAGGGTAGAGACTTTTTAGACTTTATAAGGAATTTTAGGAAACAAATTGCTTTAATTGGATTGTTAATCGATATGTTTTTTTATAAAGTACATTAAGATTATGTGATTAACTGCAAATAAATAACAACATACAGAATATAATAAAACTACTGTAAACTGATGGCCGCGCAAGTTACCTCTTATCGTAGAATTAACCGACAAACCGTTTTCAGGAAATACATTACGATTCAACTCGGGATTACTGTAAATTGATTACAGAGAAAGTGAAGTCAGATAAAGAAGAGACCCTTAATAATTATTCTACAATTAAAACAACACAGGTATGATCCGGGATCCAAAACAAAAACTTTAGGTAGAAACATAGTTTAAAAACTACATGTAATCATAGACCCTCAAGAACTTGTACGTTTTAACTACACTTGGTTTTAATCAAATCATCGAACTAGTAGCGCCATCTGTTAAAACTCATAAAGTAAAATTTTACTCAGGAACAGTAAAAAATCTACATGACTCTACATGACTATCGCAAACAAAAATGAAATTAAATAAAGTAGAACTTTTCTTGCAGAACATCCTTTACACAGTCCCGAGACACAATTATTCGAAAATTTTATGCTCTAGTACGACAATTGCGTTTGCGCACCCATTACAGTAAGAACCGAACCATGGCACAACCTCCCGCGCCGTATCTCCTAGTAGTTCAGTAAGCGACTTCAAGATGGCGCCTCGTGTTCTTTGCGTGCTTCTCATTACTTTCCAAGTTGTGTGCGCCAGTGAACAATACAGAAATGATGGATTGATGGACCGATTAAGCAGCGGGATGAAATTCGCTCAGAATTTACTCGGTATGTTAGAACTAGTAGTAGCAATGTTTCTTGCCATTATTTAGCATTAGAAGTGAATTAGACCGAGTAATGCACAACTCGATACACATTGTGGTTTTAGTTGATTCAGATCATCAGCATAATGTTACAGTTCCTTTTTTCAAGTAATTTTTTATTGCATTTCCTCGCCGAAACAGTCCACACAGCGGTTAGGTATAACATATAATAAAGGACTAGACAACACCCAAATGACTTTAGATAATCACTCCACTCTTGAGCTCGCATTTCGGGCCTCAAGTCCGAAATATTTCGGATGGCGAATATTACCATTCTCGTTTATTAATTCCAGGGTCCGAATCAGTGGCACTAAAAGTAGCAGAGTTCGTCGTGAGAGCGTTCCAAACGGGGCATAAGCCCCCATCATCGAACAAAAGATGGCCGCAGAATGATCTTAACCACGAGGAATCCTCTTCATACAGTGAAAGCGAATCATATTCACACGACAAAGACCCAGACTATGACGTCAATGAAACGCAGAGTCCCCTGACACCTTTGCGACAGATAGTTCGTTTATTTGGACTGCAGCCGAACCAAATAAGTGCTGTGGCTGTCAATGCTTTAGTATTCGTAGCGCAAATGGTAAGTTGCATTACCATATCCTGTAGACCGTAGAGTTTATAGATATACGATTACTGGATGCGATGGGCTGACATGGTCGGAGAGTCACCTAAAACAATTTCGCTGTCTGTAATTAACCAGATGGATCTTAAGATTTTATTTGCAATTTTACACGTTTTCAGATATCAACATTCCTGTCAGGACCTAGACGGCCAAGCAAACCCTACCGATCAGAGGACCCTACAACATGGATCCTAAACAAAAACTCAAGAAACCTTCAAGACCTCATTGCAGCTGCTAAAAACGAATCTCTACCAGACACCATTGACGAATTAATTCAAGAACAAGGTACAGAGGAAGAAACTTCTTGTATTCGTTTATTAGTGTGCAAAGTTACTCCATTTATTGTTAGAATGCAGACAACTGTGTTCGGTAATGAAGAAAAGACAAAAGATGAACCGTTTTCTAAAGAGCTTCGCGGATCAGCAATCATGTACCGCCATCTACCGACGGCAGAAGAAATTAACACACGGAACGACATCTGTGAGCAACAACACAAAGATTGTAATCTGAATGAATGATTGAATTCGAAGTATTAGTGTTTTTTTATTGTTGATATTGTTTTTGTAGTTTGATGATTTAAGTTTGTACTTTTTACGACGTTTGGATAAAATATTTCTAATAAGGTTGTTTTCCTTAACTGAGAAGAATTCCAAAAATAATCGAAAGTTATTTCTAAATTATCCTACTCTACCTAGTGCCGCAAAAGGCAATATTTTCAAGACTATCACATAAACTTTAAAAAACAAAAAGATAACTCGCACCGTGTGATATACTAAAACCGTATTGCCATTGGTGCCCAGTGAACATAGGCAAATGTATGTTGCTGCATTCTTTGCTTGCATGCATTCGAGATAACATAACATGCGCCATGACCGTTCTGTTCTAACCAAGGATGTTCGCTTTCAAGTAGAGCCACCTACACATTTAGTTCCACAGCAAACTAGGCACCTAGTGACCAAGTAGGCGTTATGTCATTCCACTTAAAACTATGGGGGCTTTCATAAATGTTATTTGCCTAAGGTAGCAACTGACGTGACAAGAATCTCTAGGCTGATAGCACTTTCGAGCAAATATTATGCAACAGAAGGTCGATGGCCGTTAAAACAACATATTTAGTTATACATATATGTGCTTTTTGTGATATTTATTATGTAACATGTCTGCAGCAACAGACTGCGTGGCATAGACACTTCTTTTGAGCGAGTTTGGTACACTAATCTAGACGAAATGACGCAGCGTCAGCTTAGTTACGTGAATAATAAAATCGGCACGTTATTGTCTGTCTACGTTGAGCCAAACTTCTGTAGTTGCGAAACCCGAACAGGACATGAAGAAGAAAAGAGTGTACAAAATTATGACGCATCGAACTTCTGAAACGGTGTTGTACTACATTCTTGATTAGTCACAGACCTGGTGAAAATAGACGAGCTAGCCGAAGTTGGGCGCAGAAGACAAATAACAAGTGCGATGCATTGGATTGCTAGGAGATGCTATATCCCTAACTTGCTCAGAAAGCCGAAGACTTGAAGATTGAATGAAAACTAATTAGGCGTTAGTGTTGAAATTGTGTTTTCAATACAACAGCACAAGTAGTCTTGCTTGACTAATAAAGAAAACTCTGCCGCGGTAACTAAAAGTGCAGTAAGGAGATTATTTGTAGTTTTGAGTAAGTACATGGCGCCTAAAACTCTTAACTTTTATTTTAACCTAAAAAATAAAAGTAAAAATTTTTAGGCGCCATTTACTCAAATCTAAGTACAATTAACCTCCTTACTTCACTTTAAGTTAGCGCGGCAGAACTATGTAGGTAAAACTCCCAACTATTTCAACATCCGCCCCACAAATGGGACAAACTAGATAACAAAGCCAGAGAAAGCCCGTCCAATTTTATACCTACGCTAGTTGCTAATAGGTGTTATTGAACGTCAACTGAAGGTCGTGGTAAGCAAAGCAAAGTAGGTTATTAGCCAAATGCTAAATACATACACTAAACACGGCGTGAAGCTAGAGAAACCTTTGAGATATTTACTTGTTTAAGGTGCACTTGACTCAGATAAAAACCTATATAAATAGATAAACCTAATGTTTTTCGTGGAGGAAAATCTACCTACCAACCGATAACTTCTTCATAAGCATTGTTTTCTCAACTTGATTTAGGATAATGACATCGTTACTAATACAATATACTCCTCCTATAGCAATCGGCGCGGGAGTTATTATAGTGCACAAGTGTTTGCGCAAGCACAGGTGCACTCATTAGTCCCTCACTCTCATAGTTTGATGGAATGGCAAATCGATAAGACCGGAGAGAGATCGGGCGCAGGACGAACGGCTCAACGTGCTTTCCGATGCAAGGGGATTATCTTACCGCCAACTTCCAACCTCCAGGCTGTTACTGTGACATTCCTGATGGAAAACCCAATATCACTTTTTATCCGACCGGGAATCGAACCCAGAACTCCGTGCTCAGTAGTTAGTAGGTAATCAAGATAACCTGATTATCAGTTTCTGATTATAAGGTCAAATAACTATTCAATAACCAGGTCATTTCAGCCTATGGGCGCCTATTGCGTTTAGGTAAATTTCGCAAAATTCCCAACTACCCGATCGCAAAAGTTTCGTTGGAAAACGTAAGCCCTATAATTAAGAAATTTTTAACAACACCTCATAAAACCACTGCGTTACATTAAAAGCATTAACATCTAGCAACTTGTTGTACACATACCTACGATATGATAGCCAATGAAATTACTTAATTAGCACGTTATAAACACTTTTTTTACTTGCTAATAACAAGGTTTAATGATGACTAGGTAAACGTCTGCTTTCTCATTAAAACACTAAGTCGGTATTCGCAGTGCTTCAGAAAACATACCTACTCTCCTACCCATGTTCAGTTCAGGGTCGGCTTGCAGTCTAATGGGATGCCGCTAAATACCTCCCAGTATTTTTAGGAAGAGTGATACCTATCTGATCTCCACCACCCAGTTACTCCATACACGATTTCTTCCATACGAAGGACGTGCACTCACCACCTGAGTTGAAGATGCATAAGTTGAGCCTCCATTGCATACATTTCGGAATAGCGCAAAACCTCTGTGGGACAAGGTTCTGGCACTTAACACTGCTACGCTACCCCATTTCCATCCCCGCACGGAACAAATATTTTTATAACCTAGAGATAGTTGTTCCGGGTCTGGCTGTTTGTCTGTAAATGCATCCACGATACAGAAGAAAATCCTAGTGTAGTTTCTAATATTCAAAATCCATTTGAGATACCGCAGATAAAATGTGCCAAGCTTTTGAGGTACAATATCCCTCAATGTCGTCCAATAGCTTTCAACTCTGAAGGCATCTTTACTGAACATGATACTTATATTGGGGGTCGACGATCCAACTTCTTTCCTTTTTTTTTCTCCATGTTTGTACAGTTATAATTATAACTTAATTTTAAATACCTCTTCGACACCCGTACTTATACAATGCATCTATCAGCACAATGTCTTATGTGCGTAATGTATGTGTTTTACAGTAAAACGTAATTTAGCACTTCAAAAAAAGTCATTTCCCAGGAATATTTATTGGTTTAACCCTTATAACTGGGAAAAAAAGATTGCCCTTTGGTAAAACTTGGCCCTTCTTATTTAATGATGGTATATGTATAATATTATGATCTAAGTAAAGAAATTCGAAGTAATAGGCCATATCTCTTCCACGAACCTATATAAAAAAAACCTTTCTTTCCTAAGTAACCAAGAATTACCCAACATAAACATCAATGAATAACGCTTAAGCATTAAATCCGTGGCTATGAGTATATGTCATCCACAGCTCACAAGGCAGCGGTCATCGAGAGAAAGTGAACGTAGGTCGTTGACCCCGCTGCCCAATTCCCGCACTCACACGATACTGAGTGGGTAATAGTTATATGTAATTATAATTAAATCCCTGTACACTTGCGTGGCGTAATATACACGTGTTAGTCTATTGTTGGATACCTAGGTAATTGGTCAATCTCCTACGAGTCAGGTCAATTTGAACTTGGAATATTTTTGTCTGGAGATATTATTTTTTCGAGTGACGAAACGTGATGAATGAGTCTAAAATTATTAACCTGATAATAACATGATCAACTACAACAAAATTCGATTGGCACGGCGTCTAAAGAAGCGCTTTGTTTATAAAGTACTTATACCAAAGACAATTGACGAGCAAACGATCATAAATCATAATCCATGCAAATAAGTACTTGCATCATTATTTTAGTAATAACATCCGGCATCAAAAGATGGCAATATTGCGTGGATGCGTAGACGCAACCACTCATACAATCGTACCCATTGCCCATCTGTTACATTGCACTTCCTGCTTCCTTAAATTAAAATATTCGTACATAACTTATGTACATTCAAAATAAATTTTAGATAGAAAATGTTACTGTACATTATTCACTAATTAATTCGTCTACTGCATAAAGATTTCGCTTTCAGTAATAAAGTATATATAACATCAAAATGGTGATTGTGAAAACATAACATTTCAGAAGGACCAATCATGCTTTTGAGTCCCTACAATGTTGTGATAGGTAGCCACTGTGCATCATTTATTCTTTATTAAAAGTGATAGCAACCTACTTCCTTCATATTTTGTTCATACAAAAGACTTCAACGCGCTACTGAACTACGTCTAAAAATAAAATATTTTAATTGAACACTTTATTGTTTAATTAGTTAAATGTGGAATTCGTAATGGGTACGTTATACATAAACTCTTCCTTTAATTAAAGGTAAGAAGCTAATTAGGAACTTTCGACTCAGCAACAGTTTATTCGTGAGAGTTGATTGTGGTTATCAAATTATCACTGAATGCGATTTGAAAAAAACTTGCAAGTTATACCTAAATCGGCTGAGCAACAGAAACGCAATCTTAATACCTTTCTTCTTTAAGCTTTGAGCATGATTTACCCAAAACAGAAATAAACACAAAAAAGCAATTATGTTTTATCGACGATAACCTCGATTCTAAAAACCATATACCTACTTACATAGAATCCAAATTTTATGCCGAAATAAAGTTTTGCTCTTCAATCTTAACTTCCAACCACAAGCTTCTAGCTGGGCAGGAAAAAACCCCCCTTTCCACTAAATGAATAAACAAAAAGCAATTACACTCTCAAAATTCACACGCCGTCACAAACATTATACGCGTGCAGTGTCCAAACATCGTGCGAACCAATCGGCGAATGTCAATATTTAAATTAGCCGTTTCATAATAATGATTGCGTCACAATTAGATAATATCTAGGAGATCGATGACCGCCAGTGAGTGGTCTTACGTAACACTGTTTAAGTAGTTACTTACCCACATGAAAGAAAGTTTGGACGAAGTGAGACCTAACACTATTACTGTAACCCATTGTAATCGATTGATGCGCCTCGCTGCAAAAAAAGAAACAAAGGAGTTGACATAGACATTGTGTTGTGGGTAAATACGTCTTCACGCAAGATCTAACAAAAGCATTGTTAAGTGATACAATTAATGCGAAACAGCATAGGTTTTTGAGTCAGTAACGTTCATTCAGGTGTTTTATTTTATACTTAAGTACTACAGGCGATAACACGTCCCCACCAGCGGGCCATGCCCCTCCAATCCTTCCATTCTATTTCAGTACTTTCCTACCTTCATGAAAAAAACAACAAACAACTTGAGCAACATTGTGACTGCAATAAATAGGAGCAAGACATTTTCATTATTTCGTATTGCACGCATTCGTTTAATAAATTTAGCGTTGATTTAATTCAGTATAAGTTTGAAACTAACGATGATGTTCGAGATACAGAATCCAGCGCATTCAAATAGCGGCATTTATATAAAATGCTATAAAACGATTCTCTCCGCGTATTTCCGTGTGTTTTTCTGTTTTCCAATGTTGTAGAAAGCGAGGAAAAACGTGTCTTTTTCTGTCATAATGCACGCTTAATTCATTGATTTTATTCATGCTGTAGATACTTTTTAGGCGACTGTTTATATTCATTCAGTATTAGTTGGCAACATTTTAATGACCTCGGATTAGATTTGGAAAAAGAGGGCAAAACTATTGTTGTCGACCTTATTGCTCGACTTTTTTACATAAGTAATTTCTAATTTATTTTTGTAGGTATAAAAAACCAGTTCGACTAAAAACAGGTAGAAGACGTTCTAGGTAACATTATTGATTTAAAATATTCAAATATGTAAATAGAAATAGTTTCCGATGCATTAAGGCTACGGAACTTGTCGCGATGCGTCTATTGGGGTCAATCATTTCTCACTAGTAGTAACTTGTACAAATATATTTTATGGTTTGTCAATGCGAGTCGCCAGAGAAAGTGAGCCTGGTGGGGACTGGGCGTCAGTAAAAAGCGCCCAAATTATGTTGAAGACAAAAAGTAAAAGAGTACAGACGTTCACCTGCGACGGAGGGAAACTACACCAAGTGTAATTGTTTCAATTTAACTTAATGTTAACGAAAATTAGTGTAGTTGTTTACACGTTTCTATAAAATTGACGGAACTGCTGCTCTACATGTGAAGACGTAGCTGCGTAGTTTCTAAAACTGACCTGCAAATAGTAAACTTAATAATTTTGCGTGTTTCTTATTCTTAACACTTGTTCATAAGAAGTTATTCTTTATAAAAAAAAAATACCTTTTCTACCTTTTGAACTAAATTTTCATTATATCAGGAGTAATAATGATTCTTAGTATCAAATTATATCCGCCGTAAAAAAATGTTGATTATCAGTTTCGTCGTTAGGTTATCGTGCCAGTCCAAGGCGCCGCTTTCTCATAAACTTATTGCAATTTAATTTGTTTGAATGAACGAGCAATTTCATATCGTACTTGAACATCTTTCGTGTAGCATGGGAGAAGCGGCACCCATTCAACTTTGATTGATGAAGAGAAAACGACAGAAGATATAACCGTCTACATGGGATTAAATAAAGACCTTTTTGTTTTGTAAATTAATAAATGAAACCTTGAATAGGTTCTCTTAACGAATAGTAAGACATTTTATAATTTTCCTTGTTAGGTACTTTATTTCAAATGTAGAACTTCAGTTAAGTAACAGTTATATCTACTAAGTAAGTTATGTAACTTTATAAATATCTTCCTATCTATTTTTATTTGTTGTAATAAGCACTTACTGCTTAAACACCTACTTATTTATAATTTTAACATTTACTTTAAACGGTAATAAAGAGCAAACAGACGCATCGTCATTTACAGGTGTGTCCAAAAGGATTGTTCATTAAACTTTGCAAATTACCTACTATTTACCCATCCTTGTTCCACTTTGATAAGAGAATGTAACCCTAATGATAATACTTTTTCAGATAGACAAACCACTTTACGGAAGTTAAACAAACAACGGAGCGTTGTCATCATTAGGTGCGTATGTTTAAAAAGTAATTATTTTGTACTTTCTTTTCATCAAGTAGGTAGGCAAGTAATTGGAACTTTAAGTTTCCCTCAACGCGTTATAAATGTTTAACCATATGGTGATTAAATGAATATAAGTACAGTTCGCAACTCACAATGTATAATTATAATACATGGAAATACATTTATGTGTAGAAAAATATGTGTATAATAAAAAAATAAATAAGTACATCAACATCATCTTCCCGCCCTTGTCCCACTCTATTTGGGGTCGGCGAAACACGTTTTCTTCTTCCATTCTCTCCCTTTTTTTTCTCTTACTTTCAAAACAAACAGGTTGTTTTAAAAACTACTTAATAAATTAATCCATGCACGAGTTGAAGGCATTTTTTGTTTACTGTCCCACTTACATCTAATCCAAGATTGACAAAAAGTTGCCACAAACTGCAGTATCATGTTGGATCAGGATTAAAGCAGGTCAACTTAAAATTAACGAATTGGAAACTTCACTTTCTTTTGAATGTCCTCAGATCAATATTTAGGAGCCTCCGAAATTCGTCCAATTGTGGATGAATTTAATTTTAATCAATATACTCCTATATTTGGGTTTGCAGGTTGTCCGAAAGAGATACCGCGTTATGGGAACACAAAAGGCAAAAGAAGGAACATGGATGGGTTTTATTGAGTAAAAGTTTGACACTCGACACCGCTCTTCCCAGCGGAGGAAAAGGGACCATCATTTTTTTGTTTATTTATTGATCTCCGTAAAGCTGTAATTCGCCAATTATATTAATTACTTAATATAAGAATGGTGTAATATAAGACAAAATGAATGAACTCCTCTGACGCCATCGAGGTGGCAAAGTTTTGGTCGAAGTCAATTTGGGAACTATCTAATCGATGAAGAAGAGCAGAATCTTCTTATCTACACTCTTTTGTGATCGCGAGATAATTGCGTGAGAAAACCGATAGTTATAAAGGCTTCATTACCTACGCATAGGCGGTATTATAGGCGCCATATTATTATTAGGGGCGGTCCACACTCCACAATCGTAATCGTAACCCATTGTTGTTTGGTACAAGCGATCCGTTCTGCTTCACATTGGGGCAGTCTTCACTTTCTATGACTGTGACATTGCCAACTTGTTATATGTATCAAAGCCAAGCCATTGTTGATGGCTTGAGTGAAAATATCATATATTGCAACGTCTCTATTCAATAGCCCCCTATTATTGTGAGTTGATGATGTTTTTCGATGAAAGCCTAAAATTAGCGAGACGTTATTGTTTTAAGCAATGCCTATGTATGAAACTTACGTGTATGTAAAATATTTCCATAATTTTTATCGGGTTGATGGAATTATAATATAAAAAAATATTTAATTATGAAAAAAATACTGTTTGGCACCATTCTTTGAAGGTGAGACGCGAAAGGATACCGGAGAACAGAAAAAAACTAGTTTTGGCTGTAAATTGTGTAAATATTGTGGATCAATCTGTCGGACTTATAACTAAACAAGATGATTATCGACAGTCACGGTGACGCGTGCTGCCACTAACACGCTCGGAATGCGGCGTATCCTTCTAGGTCACACAGCCTTGCCTTGATAATAGTCAGTCATTGGCAGTAAGAACGAAAGCTACCATTTCGCTGATGCCCTACTGGCCCACTGCGCGCCATGTTTACGCATCGTATTATTTGTTTACCTTGAACATATCTTTATCTGGGCCCATACCTATCTACACTCCGAATTCCCCTTCTAATGTTTGAGCCAGAAAACTAACCTGCGTGTTTCCTTTTTTATAAAAAAAAAACAAATTTAGTTTTGTCAATTATAATGAAAGGTACAATTGTAATGTATTGTAATAGTTTTGACTCTCTCTATTCTCTATGTATCCAATTAGTTTAAAATTATAAGCTGTCTAAACTAGGAAGTGAAATTGATTGACACCAGTCCTAGATATTATAGTCAGGAATAGCGAGTAACCTAATGCATTCTCTTTAGACATAAAATTAGAAGACACTCGAAGTAATTCTCACTGCATCATGAATTGTGACATTTCAACTGAATAACAGGTAAGTTCGAGGTCAGCAGACAAACTTGAAAGAAAAGCATACTTTCCAGTCGCTCGACCAGTATTAAAAGGTACCCGTGTCACCAATCTGCATTCTTCGAAGTTGTAAATACAAATAAACAAGTACTCACTGATGAGACCAAAACATTTCGGGAAGTTTTTTCATTCTATAATTCAGCATAAAATCATCAACTTTAATTTACTACTTAATTGCTAAACCTTTCTATTAGCGAACTGAAATCACATCCAAACAATTACCTACTCATTTCTACTTAATAATTCAGCAGTTAGTTCAGTGGTGCAATTACAATAATTATAGTGGACGCTGGTACTAATGCGATATTCAATTGTTTTCATTCATGCCACAAGCTACTACTAAGGATCTACTGATGCCTCTGCAACTTAGGTTTCAAGACTTACCTACCTTTACTGGAGTTATTACCCAGGCACTTAGTTCCGTGGTTATCCAATTATACTGCTCAAGTGCTCATTCAAACAGGTATTATCTCAACGAGCTACGGTTATCATGTTACCGAAATAGCAACTTTTACAAGCGCATGACCCCATACCTCGGCGATGAGTTGGATTTAGTACCGGGCCCGCCCTCTGCGGTTCATATAAAACCACTATGGGGACGAGATGATGGTGTCCCAGTTCTCAAGTTCCGTCTACGGTGAATAGACACTAAAAGTGATCATCTATAACTCATCGTCTGAGGAAAAGGTTAACTATGGCTTTGCTTTCTCCTGGATCTTGTGTCTTCCAAAGCCAATCGATCACATTTCGATAGTGAAGTTATAAATGGCTTTCAAAGCTTCTTTCAATGCAAAAAAGTAGCTTGGATGAGGAAACCCAAGCTTAGCTTAAGAGACCTACATATTGCTCTACTGGCTGAGATAATTTTAATTAATTTACAAATAGAGTCAAGCTACTTTAGTTGTCTACTTAGGTAGCCGCTGTTTATGATAATTTGATGGATACTTCGCCTTAGCGTATTCAAAAAATTATCATAGCCAGCAGCTTATCACTTATGCTAAGGCATTATACCCAATGACAACTTATAATAAGGCTATGACCTTCATCGATATGCACCTGATTAATACCTGTAATGATATCAAACCTCGATCGATTACTCTGTCGGCAGCATTAACAAGATTCACACAAGCCTTAATCAAAACCGATGATTATATCGAAACTGCTCTTCATATTTAGATCAGTGGAGAAGAGAAGTAGGTAGGCAAGTCGAGCTCACATTCCAACTTTACAGTTACCCTCGAATGGTCGCAGCTACATGTAAATTGACAAATATTACTGGACACGCAGCTATCTACTAGCACTTGTGTACTATGTTTATGTATGTACTTGTTACTGATTGATTTTCTTTCGTCCTATTTAAATTGTCATATGTTCAAGCAATGTTGTACAGACCGTATTCAAATTTGAATAAGTATTTTTGTGCTGGGGCGAGTGTCAGGCGTTTACTAACTAGAACCCACCCATTTCTTCTTTTGCCCTTTATGTTCCGGAGGCACGGTAACTTCTTAGAATAACCCGCAACCCCGGCAGACGGTGACCCTGGCAGGCCTCTCTGATTTGAATAAGTTTTTCATTGCACCTTTAAATTCATACGCAGGTAGTTCACAAACATAATGCATGTATTTACTATTGACCTAATTATTTTTTGAAGGTCTATTACTTTTCCTCGCCTTACCTCCAAAGCCTATCTCTGCAAACTGCTTAACATTTTCTGATAACAACACAGTGCCATCGCCATCCTATAAGGTCTCCGGATTCTGATTTTGTCATCTCACCAATCCCAGGTCTAAAGCTATTTTAAAATCACCAGATTCTGCTGTTTTTGCTACCGCCTCTTCCTCCCCCTAATGTTGGGTTAGTCATTCTAAAATTGTTTCTAAAAATACAAATATAATGAAGAGGGCCCACGGATGGTTATCATGTTTGTACAAATTGTACTGAGTTTACATTTCATATTTAACCCTCTACTTACTCTGAGGTCACTTTCTACGCATCGAGAAAGTCCACGATTAAGTCGTGAGATTAAATTATTATTTTAATTCTTCAATTGAGGATTAATTTCAAGAAAGGATGGGGTTTAAAGATTGTTCGAGGATTTACTAGAGTAGAATGTTCGCTCAGATAAGTGGGGTTTTCCGAATAAGAAAGTGAAATGCAATCAAATGAGTCAGCGGCGGGTCACTGCTCCGACGCCAGAACACAGGCCAAAGTCCTCCGTTCATTATAAACGATACTGCGACCCCCTACATTGAGTAACTCTTCGAGGAACCTAATGAAAGTAATTCTTATATGTTTTCCTCGTATTCCAACTTTCATTCTTAATTTCTTTTTGATTTTAAGCGACGATTTACCTTAAATAATGAAACTGTATAATTTTATTAGCCTCGATAAGTTCTGTGACCTCTTTCTTCGGTAAGGAAGCTAGCGAAAGTAAATTGTTGTATTTCCATGCATTCCAACTTTCGTTCTTTAGGTTCGTTAATTAATTAAAACAAGAATAACTTAAATATTCAAACACAGTAAGTACCTACTTTTTCTCTTATCTGCAAAAATAATTATTTGACAAGCAGTGCAAAATTAATTTACTACTTACCCAAACTTATATTTTCTATTATATTTGACAGGCCTATCCCACACAAGAACTTTACCCATACAATTTATCCGAAGGTGCGGCCACTGAGGGGTCAGCAACCTTCTCACCCTAAGTAAGGTGGTAGATGACCATCTAACCTTGAGTGGATTTGTAAAAACTTCTTTGCCTAGAAGAAATTACAATTCATATCGTACATCAATCTTTACCTAACGTTTAATAACGGATCTGTGGTCATTATGGGTCTCCTACTGAACTAAGAAGAAAGAGGTAATTATTTCATTTGGGAGTAATTAAAATACGATATATTTTGAAGTCTCATTTATTGCTCTAAGTAAAAATAAACACGCTACACACAAGAACAAGCTGTTGTCCTACTATTCTACAAACGGACCGCCTTAGATTCAGATCAAATGCACCGTAGCGACCGGATGTTATAGGAAGAACCGCGTGTTAGTATAGCTTGCTTTTTAATTATAAACTCTAATACCACCCCATACGATAGTTACTTTATAATCCCTTACGAGATATTCGACGCGTTTGCAGATAGCAAGGGACAACATAATAAAGAGAAATATCTCTGATGCAATAGTGAATTGTGATTACTCACGCAAAGGCAGCATTAGGGAACAATTTACCTATATCTTCCAGAAGATGCAGCAACAAGTACCTGGAAATATGTTGATATTATTGCGTATACTAGTTACAGTGTCATCCTTCCCTTATTAGCAGGAAAAATAAACATAAATAAACAAAACAAAATATGGACTCCATCAACAATATCACGTGATCAAGATAAGCATTATACACCAAAGAAGTTCACTTAAACTACGAATTGAATTAGTTTGGCACGTTCATTTAGAAGATAAAAATAAATGAAGAGATAGATTAAATGATCGAAAATCAGCAATACTAGAAATGCTGGTCATTTAGGCGATCGTGTTAAGTAAGGAGGCACTGGGAAGCAGTGCAAAATACTGCTACATCTACCTGATAAACGCAAAGCAAGTATTGAACTTGGAGAAACATCTGCATTTCTGGGATACTTCGCAGCCTTTGTTAATATTATGAAAAGTTAAACAAAAAGCATGCAGGCTCAAGAGGACGGCTACGTAAAGCAAGCAACAACGTTTATCTGCATTTCAAGGAAGCATTATATACACGTTAATATGTATCACAAAAAATTAAACGCAAAAGCATGCACCTTCTATCCAATAACTACGTAAAGCAATCAAGAGAAATACACACCATTGATGGAAAGAAAATCAAATTAGATATGCCTTTACTATGCCCAAGCAATTAAGTGATCGCAGTGTCATTATGTACTTAAGACAAACGTGAGAAGCAAGAGAATGTAGCCCAATGGATCGAGCGTTAGTCGCTTCAGTTTCCACGAGACACATCAACTTTACTGGGAAAAGCAACTGATTAGACAAAGCCATCGGATGTGAAATATGTGACATTGGACCTATTTTTATATGAGTGATAGAGGAGAGACATCGTTTATTTTTATTTTTAGAAAAGAACAGTTTCGTTTGACGAGAAAGAGGGGCAAATATGCGGAGGTGATTGCATATGTTCGTAGAAGCACAACAAAAGAATAAGCGAAATTGGTCCCGCCGTTCACGCATGATGCCGTGACCACGGGAAATAGGGATTCATTTATAAATATACCTATAGATTAGAAGATACGTGACACGAATAAGATGTTATTCGAATTAATGTTACCACAAAGAGTGTGACGAGGGATAGAATTGTAAAAATTCTCCTGACTAAGGCTGCCTTGTTAACTCATAACCTAAAAAGGACTCCTAACCAATAAAGCCTCTTTTTAAGAAAATTATTATGGTTTCGCTATTAAGAATTGTAATCCAATGGGTGCTTAGCAAACACCACACTATATGCACCTGACGTTGGTTCCTCTAATTTATTATATTTAAACGTTCGTTCGTTCGTTTCTGAACTAACTATTGGCCAACAAGGTATCGACTAAAGTTGCACATCTGCGGGAATAGACCACACATTGCAGACACACACACACACATTGCAGATTTGACGGGCCTGTTGGTCTAGTGGTTAGTGGCCCTGACTGCTGAGCCGGAGGTCGTGGGTTCGATTCCCACACAGGATAAACTTTGTGTGATGACCATGATTGTTTATTCTGTGTCTGGGTGTGATTTATCTATAATATGTATGTATTTATAAATGATATAAGTATGTATATCAGTTGTCTGGTTACCATAACACAAGCTCTGCTTAGCTTGGGATCAGATAGCCGTGTGTGAGTTGTTCCAAGATATTTATTTATTTACTGCGACAAGCCGTAAGCTCCTTCTTTAAATGACACTTTAAGGAATACTCGGCTTTGATGATGGCTAAGATTGTCTTCATGAGGTTAAAATAAGTGTCTGTAGCCAGTGTAGGCTCCAGGAATGTATGTAGGGACCTGAAGGAATTTGTTCTGCGTTTGATCTATTTCTGCAATTAGAACTCGTGAATGCATGCAAGCAGGAATATTTGTTCATTATCATAAGAGCAGAAAACTTGGGTCAACAGACAGACCTAGTGTATCAACGCTAGTTCATTAGCCATATTTCGTTCTTGACTGACATTTTCACAAGCAAGAATGTAATGAGCTTTAGCAGAAATTACGACTAATCCGTTATCCAAATATAAGGAACATCAAAGACGTAAATATTATTTTACCTTTGTGCAATTTCAAATATTTGGATGAGATATTCCACTTACCTCTGTACTTCTTTTACCTGACCATACGATGCTACTGATCGAAAAGAGGACCTGGAACAAGAGAAAAAGTCTGTAAGATTCAGGATTTCCACTTATACATTATTTTACTAGATTGTAATAATATTTTGAATGCTCGAATAACAGAATCATCCGAAACATTGTAAAGGAATCTCAACTATTCAAAGTCGTAGAATTTTCGTCGGTTCGGTAACCGAATGTCCTTGACAAGGTCCAGTCGGGAACAGTGTGTGCAACGGGATGGGAACAGGTTGGACACACGGACAAACGGACCGACTAGCACAGTTAGCCGCTGCCACCATAACTGGGTCATCATATATATATACTGAAGTTCAAGGCGCAACACTCATTGCAAGTTAAACTCTCGCACAGGCAACACGCACTTTCACCGGTGACGATACAGCTACCTCGTGGAAGATAACGTGATTCAGTGTTAGTGATATACCCCCAGTTCGAGATAAGGTAAGGTTTTTAAAGGTCCATCCTTTAGGACTAATAGTGGAGTATTAATTTTAGTGTGTGGTGTTTGAAATAATTGTGTGAAAGTTGGACAGGACGCTGATGATTGCAAGTGACCACGTGAATTAATAGATAAGGTGTCTCAAAGGTGCTTTTGGTGATACATGATGTTAATCTTACAAAAAGCTTTACTGTATTTAGTTTTAGTTTTTTTTATATTGAACTTTTGTTGTGAATAAACAAAAAGTATTGTTTCAAAATGCTGTGAAATGTGTTTTCCGAGTGCTTCTATGAAATGATTAATTATGCTTAGTATTGGAACCTATTCTGTATAAAGAAACTAAAAAAAATAGGTGATGCTGATAAAGTTAACAATAATTGATACGTACTTTATCAGTATAACAAAAAAAAACAAAAGGAAACATCAGTAATGAAAAGAAAAATTGACATTTAAAAAAACAATTTCACCAGATTAGAATTACAAAATAATATTTGAGGAATTTAGGTAGTTTTGAGCTTTGTGTTTGTTGCTGGGAAGTGAATTATTTGAATGGATGACGCATAAAATTAGAATGAAAGTGTAAATGTGCCATTGTCTAAGGAAAATCGCATACACTTAAGCATCCTGCGAATTAATTGCTGTTTAAGACACTTTTAGAAATAAGAGAGCCATTTCAAATTTTCATGATAATTGTAGCAATTTGCGACCAAACGTAAGCCTACTAGGATTAACAAAAAGGGGTACATCTAAATAAAAAAGGTATAAATCCAAATAAACCAACAAATTTTAAAGATTCCCAAAAAACGAACACGTACAAAGAACCGGAAGTGGCAGCTTTCCACCAATTTTAAGTAACATGATAAGTCAATTTCCAACTTTTTACACTGTTTGGGTTAACAAATATAAAACGAACACAAACAAAAATATATTCGGAATCAATTATCTTTGAACTAATGACGGAACAATGCTAACAATCAGTCACGAACATTTCACACATAGTATGAACTTACACACGGCACGTTATTTTCACTGCCCGCTTTAGTCATGTAAATATGAACCTTCGCTTTCTAAAATGTGAAATTGTTCACATAATGCGTTCTAACCCTGAATTCGTCGCGAAGAATCTAAAGAACACAGTAGACAAAACATTCTTGAGTAGCTAATTTGACGTAACAATGGCGTTAGATGCATTGAAAATATGGTTAAACAAAGAGATTTTCCAACGCTTCTTACGGTATTTTTTGCTCTTAACATGTTGAATTTACGATAGATACTCGCGTTACTTTATCTGATCCGGTAGCTCGTTAATTGCTCTATTCTTCAAATAGAGCGCGAAATTGATGGATATCAATTTATCATGCTGAAATATTCAAGTTCATTAAGAAAAGTAAGTCGATTTCATTTGACACTTCGCGTTATTAAAAATGACAAGGTGTAATTTCATGCATTAAATTATATTCAATCGAGAACTTTCTTGAAACTTCCATAAGTTTGTAAACAAAAGATGAGATCTTGCGCTTGATGAGTGTTATGTTATGATACTTGTGACAGGTTCTTAAGTAATTAAAAGTCTTGAAACGTGCGCCGGCGCGTGTTGAAAGTGGCGAGGAAAGCTGCTGCGATCGGAATGGCCAATAATCCGCTTGCGTGCCGGCTGCCCGGTCCCGTCACCGCGTTTCTCGCTCCAACGTATTGGTACTCGACCGTAATAAACGTATTTCCAGAAATTAAAAAACGATGACATAAGTCATCAAGTAGATAACGTTTCCACATTGACAATGACGAGCAACAATATGTATAACCGATATCAGTTACTCCGGTACCGATAATTTGAATAAGATAATAGTTTTATGGCGAAAAAGTTAAATACTTCTATCGTTACATAAATCTGGAAAAGTCGGTATAATCAGGTGTAAAGACGTTTTTAAAATGCTTAAACCTACAAAAACATTGCATAACATATTTTTTTAATTAATATTTGTGAAAAAACATCAACGCCAGCAATTATTTCATAGTCGCGATGATAAATGTTCGTAGTCGTCATCTTGTAGCGAGACTAACGAAACGATCCACTCATGTCCAAAAAACTTTAAAGTGAAAGTTGTGTCGGCGGACGTGAGAGGCAATCTCGTCATTCACCGTCGTCGTTGGGTAATCGAAATGCTTTTAAAACGAAAATTATATAGGTACCTACTGACACCTTGCCTGCGGGCGTTGGTGGGCCCTTTCGGATGCACGGAGAAATTTCTTACTTTTTAATCTATTTTGAAGTCACAAATTGTCGATAGTATGAACGAATAAAATGAATCTTTGATGATGCGGATAGAATGCAATAGATACAAGTTGGAAAGTTTGACAAACATTGTATTGAGAATAGACTTCAATCCCACCTCAGACATGAGTCAAATGAGTACCCACTAGATAAAGCGAAAATGTTTGCATGCTTCTTACAAAACAATACAAAACCACATGTCGGTCGAAAATTATGTACTCCCATTGTATGTTTAGAAATCAGATACAACCTGAACATAATAATTGAGATGTACAACGGTGATTGACACGATTGGGGACTAAAGTAGGTGGTGACCCAAATTGAACATGTGCATCTTGAATCAGGTGTACCGTACGATTGATCCGCATTGAGAACACGCTAACGGTGTGTGTAACGCGCCTATGGATCACTTTGTGGAACGTAGCTACTTTATGATTACTGCTATAGCTCATCAATCGCGGGAATCGATAATGCGTCTGTATCATCGTAAGTGATACTTGCGTTAATTTTGGAAAAAAACTGCTATTGAAGTGACTTCGATTTACTATTCGCGTTTTATCATGTCTACTTGAATTATGGACCTAGCTATGTCATTAAAATAATAATGAATGAGGCTAGTTTTTGTGTTAGAATATTCAAATATTTAAAATTCCGGGGCCAAACATGTGCAGAACATCATGGTTGTCTATACTCTATACTAATATTATAAAGAGGAAAGATTTGTTTGTTTGTTTGTTTGTTTGTAATGAATAGGCTCCGAAACTACTGGACCGATTTCAAAAATTCTTTCACCTTTGGAAAGCTACATTATCCCCGAGTAACATAGGCTATATAACATCACGCTACGACCAACAGGTGCTGAGCAGCGCGGGTGAAACCGTGGGGAACAGCTAGTGTATTATAAATTTAAAAGAATGTCTTACGCAGGTATACCTATAGCGCTAAAAACTAAAATATATAAACTCTTTAAATACTCAGATAATAATAGTTAATCATGTAACATAATTCAATTACATGTAGTTATACAGTTAGTCACGTAGTTTTCAACGATGTATGTTTATTACGAGTGAATAAATTTCAGTCCACACTCATATCCGCGTAGAGAACACGCACGGACTTACGGATGGTTTTAGAAAGCGGATTGCACGCTGGACCGGTCACCGAACAAGCGAAAAACGCCAAAAAGCACGGAAGATGAAACAAGAATAAGAGGTTTTCTGATGATTGTAGATAATATTTCCCGCAGCGGAAACTTTCTTCTTTCATAATAAAGAGATTTATAAATTAACAAATAAAAATACAGTAGGTACCTAAGTAAATAGTAATGCTGCATTCGTTCGGATTCTCTAATAAACATTACTTGCATGAACTGCCAAGTAGTTTCATAAAAGAAAATCGCACAAATGCAAAAGTCGCGTAGCAGTTTGCACGCATAAGAGGAAAATTGCCAAATGGCTGGTGAAATTTGCGATTCTTATTTTTCCACGGTGAATTTCCGATGAAAGTTGGGAGCGAGTTGGTCACACACGTAATAGCAGGTCCGAGTCCTCGCTCCGAAATTAGAAAAACGTTAACCTTGCACGGCAGTGGCACACACGCGACCGGACCAGCGTTGCTTTCACCCATCGCCATGTTTGCCGCGCCTTGTGCTGGCTGTTCTGCGTTACTAGACAATATAATTATACAAGACGCTGTAAAATTATACCTTTACACATTTTATTAGAAGAATTGAAATATTCCTACAATATATTGCGTATATATCAAGTTCAAAAACTACCCGCGCTAAAAACTGGCCAAAATTTTTGTCGGATAACCCACAGCTAAAAACTGGCCAAATTTTTGTCAGATACCCCCCACAGAGAGGTTTCATTCAATAGTCGTCAAGTTTTTGCTATTTTTTTACCTAACAGTTTCATAATAAATAATAGTAAAATGGCAGCAAGAAAACTGGACGCATTTTTTTTTTCGTAAAAGTAGGTATATAATAGGTAATATAATAGATAGTAATAGGTCGTAAAATTCAAAACGAAAAATAATGAGTTTCTTTGCAAGTAAAATAATAATTAAATTAATTCCGCAGTACCTTACTAACCTACAGTAAATAAGCAATTATTTTATATAATTTATTCAAATGTAGGTCGGTTTGGACGTGAAGATCCGCGACAAACGAAAGTGAGACTAAGTTTCTCGTGCGTTGCAACGCCAAGTTCAGTCACCTGCGCCAGCGCAGGGTTACTGGGCCATGAGGTCAAGCCACCTTCAAACTTGCGCGTAAATCAATCCAAAACAAATAGTCAACCAATAAGCTGCGGTGTGTAAATTATCATTTTATTCACAGGCAAACATTTTCTGGTGCCATTATTACAAAGCAACTTTCCAAACAAAATTTAAGATGGATTTATCACTATGACTGTTTTTGACGAACCATTGCGGCATACGTATGGGTAGTGTTTCTATCAAGTGGACGTCGTCATTACATAAATAGCATCTTGTATGTAGCGGTTTTCAAGTAAATGCCGGCAACAAAGAATACATAAAACATAAGTGATGACGGCGCAAGTCTTGCGACAACAAATTTCTCCAAAGAGAATCTCGGCGGGCCCGCTGTCACCGTCGACCGGTGCGCCCGCGTCGCTCTGTTCCAACACTTTATTTTATACGTAGGTACATATAACACGTTTCTTCAACTTATGGACGGCCAAAGTCAGAGTATAACAATTCCTCCACAATAAAAACTTTTATGAGCCCATTCACGTTTGAACTTCCTGGCAATGCGTAGGCCCAATGAACGTACATATTATTTTCCTCAAGCAAGCCGGAAGTCACAGCAAGTGCTAATAGCTTGCTTTTGTAGGCAGAAGAAAGTAGACCGTTTGGCATATCGTGCATAGCGTACTGTAAATTTTTACGTTAATTTATATAACCAGCACCCTATTAAGTCTAGTCAGAAGTGACTTCCAAAGAACAGTTACAAAAGACCGGGTCACCTGCATTCGAGGGCTATCGGACATGCGGGTAACACACTTTTAAGCCGCATGAGGTGGACCGTGTTGCCCTTTACGCATCTGTCTGAATTTAATACAATGAAATGACTCTCAACAAATAGATAAGTCCGTATACGCGGAGACTAGGGTTTACTACATGAACACGTAACGCAGGAACTACCTAAAAGTAGAATAGATATTTTCCTGATAAAGCCAGTCGGTTTGCTAACAAAAAAATATATTCCAAGTTTTTGTTTCATTAACAGAAAAGAAAGAAAGAAAAAGTATTTATTTGACTCGCACAAGAGGTTTATTTTCGTTGGATCCCAGTTTTTGATCCCACTTTAATATTTTTGGCGTTGGATCCCACAAAACATTATTAAATATTTCCGTTGAATCCCAAATTTGAAAAATACTAAAAAAAAATACGTTTTATTGCCATGGAATCCCAAAAACTATTTCCGTTGGATCCCAGATGTTTGAAAACATCTGAATGCGGGTACATCCAACAACAAAATCACAATAATATTTAAAGGCGAAACTTTGTATGCATGTTTGTTATTCCAACACGCTCAAACTTCTAGACTGATTTGGATGAAATTTGGGTATGTGGATAGGTTATATGTTAGAATAACGGGTGCTTGCCGTTTTTCCGAAAAGATTTTGACAAAATTTCGTTACCCAAACAAATTATAGGAACCGGGAACTAGGTTAGGTTAGGTTAAAACTGTGACCTGTGTGCCAGAAACGGCCACATTATATAAAAAAAAAAAACATGGAAAAATTATGACGGCAGTATTTTTTTTTTTTTAGCTAAGAGGCGCTTGTTTTGAAGGCCTTCATATTAATTTATTTATAAATATCACAAATAAACCTGATCATTTTTAACTCATGCCAGTGTAGTACTATTTGGAGTACATCATTTGTCTCATTTATTCCCCAGTGGCAACGATCTTAAAAAATCCAAAATACACACACGGTGTTTTTGAAATATTGAATAAAAGCAAATCACTTTTCTTCGGAAATGTACACATGTTGTCATAAAATGGGATTCAATGGTAATATGAAATGTACACATTTTGTCATAAAATGGGATTCAATGGTAATATCAAATGGGACCCATCGTTAATACCTAAAAAATGGGATCAAAAAGTGGGATCCAACGAAAATAAATCGCACAAGACAAATCAGTAAACTAATTAAATAAAAGAATGCTACCCAACAAAAAAATAAATACCCCAAGCAACGTCCTCTAATTAGACGTAGGCATCCTCGTAAAAATACAGAGAAGGCGACGCTAGGGGCCACTTTCTAAGCAAGTCTAAAAGCAGGCAATCAATTCGCGCGAATCACTCATCAGAACACTTTCTAATCGACGTCCATTGCGCGAGAGCACAATTAAATTAATTCTCAGTTTTATTTTAGAAAATAAATGCATTTAATATTGTGTTTAAATAATTTACTAGATTATATTACTTAAGAAAATGATCTTTGTCTACAGATGCATCACACAGTTACGGGATGGGCGCTGTTGGCGCTATTGAGTTCATCAGCTATTCTCCATACGCTGGCATATCCCCAGCACGTCCCTCTCATATCACAGGTACCAGGTTATATACTTACTAGCATTAAATACTTACTCAGATCTGCGTTAAGATGAGCAAAAAAGAATTGCCATCCCAGTTATAGACGAGACGTTGAGAAGATATATTCATTTTTACTAACAATGTTATTAAAACTTTCAGGCGACGAGCAGTGTTCGGACCCACAATCCCCAATACTACAGTAACTCATTGCCGATGCCACAGCAAGAACAAGCCCAAGAACGAAAATTCGCAGAAAAGTCCAATGCCTTAAAAAAAGTCGCCTTAGATGACATTGATGAAATTCAGACTAACTCAATTTCTGATGGCAGCTTCTCATGGTCAAACATGCTTGGTAAGTAAAATGAGGCTACAATTACGATGGCAATCTATTAAAACTTTAGTGCAATACAAAATATTATTTTGGTTACAAAAATTTTTGTTACGTTTGGTACGTAAATTTTAAACAAAAAAAAAACTAA
Organism: Ochropleura leucogaster; assembly: GCA_958449745.1. Classification (NCBI taxonomy): domain Eukaryota; kingdom Metazoa; phylum Arthropoda; class Insecta; order Lepidoptera; family Noctuidae; genus Ochropleura; species Ochropleura leucogaster. Next base: position 11,058,086 of record OY288212.1, read on the forward strand.
TTTTAATAATTGATCTATTACATTATTTCAGGTATGCTAATGCAAATGATCTTCAACCCTGGCACCACAGGACCAAACAAGAGTGACAACATCGATACAGACTTAGTGTCGCCATCACCCTGGGCCAACTTATTCTCTATGGGTCTTAAAATCTTAACTGCAATTCTCGGAGGAGGAGCATCCAGCGATGGTATTGACAAAGTAGACAATGGCTCTTCTCCCATGCAGGTACATTAACAATTACAATTCCAAAAGGAATATTGTAAAATTCCTTTATGTATATCTTAAAATAAGAAAAATCACATCCATATCCACCGCAAAAGCTTCAGCTCTGAAGTTCTCATTAATGTACAAAAGAAACAAACTTCATTATTTTATTTATCCATACTGATCCACTAACATAGGTTTTTGTAGATACTTATTGATATTTACATAGTATCACTCCAATAATGTAAAAAAAGCACCAAGTAAGTTGACCCTCACCTGTAGCAGGCATCATTTGTCAAGTAGTTACTAGAAGCCTTAATTCACTACAAATAACTAGTACCTTCACGACCAGGAATCACCTCAGAGAAATTACATCAGTAACTATTACTTGTCTATTTTATTTTATGATTGAAAATCATTTACAAATTTTCCTTGAGGTCTTTCCTATCTTCGGAATGTAAATAGTAAAATTTGGTTACGGAGACGGTGTTGCTTCTCGCTTGCTTCAGGGTATATTGGCTGCGGTTCTGTCGACGGTGCTCGGTGCAAAAGATCCCGACCAGGTCGCCTCCATGGCAAAGCAGGCTGGAGAGGTACGCTACCCATCCTTCCTTCTCCCTTTTTATGCAATTATATGCCATTCTTTTTACTGACTATAATTATGAAATTATTTAAAACTGCTATGGAATGCATTCCGAAACACTATTTGGTTTTTTCAGGTTTGAATGACGTAACAATCCATTCTTGAACGATTTTATTTTGTTCGCAGTTCATCAACATCGTCGTGAACCTTTTGGACGCCTTGAAGACCTCATTCTCTCACAGGTCGCTTGCCGCACGATCAATGGGCCGCAAAGACTCAGTCAGTGACGCAGCTCTCGCTGGCATTGCTATGTTCAAAACCTACGTAAGGTCTTTCGGAACAAATGACGACAAGTGTCTCCAAAAATACGTATGCGATGCCAACACAGAATGTTCTGATGACATCGGTCCCAAGAGCGTGTTCTGTCAATTCGGAACGTAAGTACCATTTTTTTTCACTCATCTTTACATGAAGAGATGAATTCTGTAATATTCATTCGGTTTGGTTAGGTTACTAATGTCCATTTCCTTGATATATGTTTCCGGCTGCTTCATTTATCTATTTGTTATTAGGTACTTCTCAAAATGACTGACATCTTCATCTCAATAGGGGCTTCTAATTTCCATAATGCTGTGAGGCTTGGTTGATTTTTTATTTTGTGCGCCTCAGTTTCTGCATGAACTTGAAACTATATTTGAGAAAGTAGGTAGTAGGTTTAGAGACAACGCCAACGCTGAACGGCGTTTACGTTCCTCTACCTACTATAATGAGACGTACTTTTAAGGCAACTTAAAAGAGGGAGCTTAAAAAGGTTCACAAATTCATGTAAATTTGACAGCTGTTAAAGGGCTACGCTTGATGTCTCAGTGAGGGATAAATTCCAGAATGCTGTTATATAGTAGATAAGCAAGTAGTCGTCATAGACAACAGAATTAGCAATCTGAAAAAGTAATGGCTTTATACATAATTTGGACTAGCTAGCAGAACCTATTCGACCGATAGGCTAGGTATGCTCTTATGACTCGGTAAGAGTAAGGTAGCACTCTACCCAACTTAGGTAAAGCGATAAACTAAGAAGGGTAGCTGGTAGAACAAGATGGGAGTAGCAGATTATGGATATATGGCGTGATCAAATAGGCCAATTTCAGTGGACAGCCATATGCTGATGATTAAGGTATGCCAGACGCATCAAAATTAAACTATAGCTTCGAATAGGATCCAACATACGCAGCATCACAATCTAGCATACTTTTTACAAACATAGGTAGCTATATTATGAAACGCCAGGTAATGGCAGAAGGTATGGAGAATCGCACCAGAAATTGCACAAAGAAAGCACTTAGGCTCAGATATATAAGCCCGCTTACTCTTTACTTAAGCTGTAATAAGCGATTCCAATATTTTTAAACAACTTTATCATACAAGTCAAAGTGCATTCTGTGACTCATGCAGATAAGACATGGTTTTTCATGTTTGCGTTGTCTTGTTCGGTATTGTTTTAAGATTATTTTTGTCCAATGGTTAAATAAAGATGATGAGTGTCTTGAGTCTTTCTCCATCATGTTTACTCCTAGGTACCACCAATTATTACACTAGTAGTGTTCAGTGAATACCTACTCCATTATTTTATTCAAATCAAATCTGTTTCCAGATATGCCGCAAGTTTCGTTTTGGAAAGACAATCTGGAGGCACTTTTGATGACTTCTACGAGGCAGGGCGTCGAGGCCGCTCCGGTGTGGACTGTCGCCAGATGTATCTTCAGTGCAATGAAGTTTAATGCCAACAGAAAATTCCGCCAAAAAATCTTGTAGTGCGACTTCAAAATTAGTGATAACAAATCTTATTAGTAACGGTTCGTTTCCAAAGTTTTACCTCTTGGAATTGGCATTTTTTATCCGTTTCCGCAGTAATATGAAGGAAGTGTTACAAAAATAGTCAAAATACGATTTTGTTTTGATTTCGGTGGGTACATGAAAGTATTAAACTACTGACGCAATGAAATATGTTGGCATATTGTGCTCAAAACTTATCCCATCGCACTAATTAAAACAGCGTCAAGTATAGTGTTTAAATAATTTATTAAATTATTTATTTATTTAATTTATTTTAGAAGTAAATGAGTAAACGGTAAAATTGTCCCACATTGTTATACGGTCCATTCCATGAAACCCTCAGAAGTGAGTATTGTAAAATGTTGTGTAGGTAATTGGCACATTGTTTATTGTATAAACGATGAAATATTCCGCCAGTTTCTCGATAATTGACGACTGATGTAAAAAGTTATATGTGATATAAATTAATATTTATATCACTTATTAGTTAGTATTTATGTATATTTTGTGCGACTGTGTGATTGAGGACGTCCTTGTGTGCTTGTGATTGTAAAATAATAAAGATTAATATTTATTTTTGTCTTTTCTTTGTTTTCCCATTTAAAAGAGATTATAAAGTACGTAATTATCTCATGACATAGAAACGTAAGTTTCTTAGAACATGCTACGTGAAAATACCGCTATAATAACATCACATAAACGCGAAGCCAAGTAGAGCGTATTGTGCACTCATGGCCATGGGCGCTTGGCTGCTTGCACATCCCCCTGTCAGTTAAACCTTGACATTCGTTGACACTACGTGTTAGTGCGATGACACTGGAAAATCTTCTCTCCCAAGTGGGAATAGGAACGAAGCAGCTGACTGATAGGTGAGTACCATTCATACCATCTATTAGATCTCAATATTAAATTACCACCTTAGTACCTACACATTATCTATGGTAAAGCAATATAGTTAGTATTGAATAATAAATTATTATTCAGTAGCCTGCCGACCGTCAACTAGAGAAATGTAACTAAATATAACTTTCAAATTCATCAAAATGGGTATTTTACCCCAAATTCCGAAGTTGGAAAAAATAAGACAAGTTAATGGGATGTTCCTTGCTTCACACCATTTCTTCATATTAATTTAAATTAATACTGCAATGCTTGTAAAAGGCTGCTAAGTCTTAACATAGCACCAATATTGTACACTTGGTTCATGTTTTAGTTCTGACTTTATTCGCCAACTCCTTCTAAACCACGCAACAGATTTTGAAATGGTTTTCAGGATTATGATACAATATCAAAATTAGTACAAAATTTTGTATATGTAAATAGAAAAGCCAAACCAAGTCGCCAATGACGTAATCAATTGTAGTGTGTTATTCAAATTTACTTTTCCATAAAAAAAAACCAATGTACTAGTTACGAGGTAGGTAACCGAATTATCTTCTTACATAAAAAAAAAAAACAAAAATAGTATGATAAAAGTATATCATAGGTTATTTTGAGTTAATGCTTTCGAAAGACCGGTAAAGCCAGTAAGTACCTAGTCACAGGTCAGGCCACGCTGCGTTAAGGTGATGCCAACGTATGCGCTCTCACAGTGGGTTTCCACGCGTAAATATACTTACCTACATCACGGATTCATGATTTTTGTATTTTTTTCTCCCTAATATAGGTACTCGGAGGTTCCAGTCCACGACCATCATGTATATTATGCATACGAACCATCAGCCCCTTCACACGGATCTGTTGCAACTTCCAAACAGTAAGATTGCTTTCATATACTTATGTTTTCATTTTATAACAGCCTCTCCCAAAAAACTAGCCGCCGCCGGCAATGTTGAACGCCGAAGTCATAAACTTTTGAAGACCATTGCGGTGTGTTATTCCCGAAAAAAGTGATTTAGTGGCGAGCTCAGAAATATGATGACAGATCGGAAATATAAATTATTAGATCTTCTCAAACAGTCTATCACTTACCAACTATCAAAAAGGTAAACCTATAGAAAGCGCTTTTCTTGCTGATTGCGCCTTTTGTCGAGGATTTATAAGTGCCCATGTACGCCTATGTGAAATAAAAATAGATATTTTGATTTAATTAAAATAATTTTCAAATAATTATTCTCCCAACTCACGTGGTAATCAAGTAAACAAAATGTCAACGATTTCAGCTGTCTGGAATTTGCGATTCTAAATAGGACGAGGTTTATCAATGCGAATGTTATTTGTATATTTAATGGCGGCACAATTGAGCAATAATAATATGTATGGATAATAAGTTTTTTTTCGCCTTTTTAGTATTTTTTTTATTCGTTTTTGTGTAACCGCACATACATAGTTAGTCGCGCCGTACACGTGGACTGAATTCTCATAGCTATTTTACTCACATCCTTGTGGATCATGTGGTCTCTTACGCAGAATATGCAGTTTAAGGCATAATCATGCAAGGCCTCATGTTACTCATGTGATGATCGAGTATCTACGCGACATCGACACAGACTGGATAGAACACAGCAAAGGTTGGGTCCAAACCGGAGCGGTATGCAATTCCTCAACATTTCAACGTCAGGATTGTAAGGTGTTGTGCTGCACATAATCGGGTGATAGGAAACGCACAGGGTTCACCTTTGTGACGATCGCCCAGAGGACACGGTGAAGCACACTCTGGGCGTAGCACCGCTGTGTCCTCATAAAAGCTATCGGCGGCAGCGTTCTCGGTTCAGTCAATGGTCCTGAGCGAGAGGGAATGGGCAGCAATCACATCCGGGACGACTCCCGGCCGCCGTAGGTGCAGGACCGCGGACGGTGAGCAATAGGTAGCTCACCGTCCGTCCTTCTAGTGTCGACACATCGTGTGTCGACGGTGAGTTCGTGTTCCACGCGCGCCTCAATGATGTCAGAAAAGCAGGAGGGCCCCAAGTGTCACTGCCTGCCGGTGCTGCAGGTTGGTTTGGTTCTAAAGAAATACCCCAAAGGTCAAAAGAAGGAACATGGGTAGGTTTTAGTCAGTACAAGTCTGACACCCCCTTCCACTCCAACTCAGAGCGGGAAAATTCATGTGATGATCTCCCATCAGAAAAAAAGGAATTGCTCGTAAGGTGAGGATTCTGGCAATTGTCCGAGCAAAGGGAGGGAATGCTGACCGACAACTTTTTTCTTTGTTCTGGCAATTTTTTATATTCCGTTCATTTTATTTAGCACAACGAAACAGGAACACATACGATTAACACGACTGAAAAACAACTTACTTTTCTTTGTAAATTGTTGTTGTAATCTTCCTTAATAAATTGATTATCTTGAGTTGAGAAAATCGAATCAAAGTTTCAAAGTTCCAGGGTAGCGAGTGACCCGTTTTATTTGCTGTTCAGTATAGCAAGTAAAATTTCCCTCGTTGAATAGTCTCAAAAATAAACTATATGAATTGGCTCGCCAGGTGGCCAGTGGGATATGGACTCGGCAATCATTGTGGCGATAGTTGTATCGCTCGCTCGACCAATACATTAGAAAGGCTCTCGTTAGACAGCTATAGAGGAGCTGATTCAATAAGCGGAACTCCTGGAGAGCGCTCATATTGTTAGGAAATTCTCCTGACAATTTTTTTTATATTGAATTATTTTAAAGTGTATAATTACACTTTAAATGTGAAAAGAAATAATAAATTACTTATGTAACTGAATAAATATTATAATTAAGTATGTGATTGTTGCCATAATCATTTATCCCAGAGTTAGTCAGTTATTTTATTTTTTATCAATGCCATTATATGGGTATCAACAACCTTTTCACTTAAAAGAAGAACACTAGAAAGCGTGTATTTTTTTAACCGTAAACTGTAAGAATGTTTTACCATCGTTGAATAAAAATAATAAAGTTTAAAACAGTATTTACGTTTAGCATCTCTATCAATCTTGAAGCCAACGTGGCACCCAATACAATAAGCGAGTGATAATAAAGTCGCACGTTATGCGGTACAATTATTGTTATTATCGCTCCCGCAAGTTCGACCAAATTGGAGGAGAGGGGATGAATTAAAGTATTCACAAGTCAAGACGATTGTACTTTGGATACAAGTCGTATACCAGTCCCAAAAACTTTGAAATTAGGTAAGTACATTTGATAAATCCTGAGACATCCGATTTAACACATTTTTTAAATGTAAAAAAAATGCATGAAACAAGACGTTTTGTGTAAGTAGTATCTAATTATTATGTTTTTTAAGTAATTCGTTAAAAAGATCAAACATATTAAGAAAAGTTATATTGTGTGTAGATGTAGGTTATAACACATAATATGTATTTCTGAGTGGTTATTTCAATGCTGCACACATTGAAATGTTTTATTTTTAGGGTTCCGTACGTCCGAAAGAGTTTAAGCTCTGGTTTATTGAAATAGCGGTGCCGTCGTAAAGCGGTGAATGACGTCACAAGAAATTGTCTATATAAATCAAACGGCGCCGTGGCAGTATTTGTCACCGTAACGTCAAAACGCGTTGTCATAATTTTCATGACGGCCATCTTTGCGGTGGCGAAGAGTCCTCGAACGTTTTGTTCAAAAGCGGTAAAGAATTTTCCAATATGAATTCTACCGGGAGCAGCGAAAATAACGAAATCTTAATAGATTTTGTGCAAGTTCATGCCCTAATAAATGATATAAAGAAAACCGAACATAGGCAGACTCAATGACAGAAACACCAACATTTCAAAAACACCTTCAATAGTACAGTTTTTGAATAGGTAAATCTTCCACTCTTCCAACGATTTTTAGTGTTCTGTACCATAAAAGGAAAAAAAGAGAACCACATAGGATCACTTCTTTATCCCTATGTCTACTGTCTGTCAAGATATTCCTCTCTCTCTATCTGGGGAACACGTATCGGGAGGTATCGAGTTGAAATTAAATCCTTAAGTATACCAGTCTGTGGTACCTTGGAGCCGTAAAAAAATCAACTCTCTAGGTCTACGCAGTCAAAATATATGGCAGTTTGTTCAGTACCCTCGGTACACGAGTCCGAATCGCACTTATCTATATGGCCTTTTTATCTTCTGATGATTGCTCATCTCGGTCATCAGCAAGTTTTGACATTACCTACAGGTATCGTCAACGGACAGATGGTCGTCTTTTTACGGCCGCTAATGACGACACCACTATTAGAAGACACCAGAGGTTTACAAGATCACTTTATTGTTCGTCCGTCTGTCACCACCTTCTTTCTCAGGAACGCGTAGAGGTGTCAAGCTGAAATTAATTTCAAATAGTATTATTGCAGACCTGAATATTTTCCAAATAGTCAAGCCTGCAATCCTTTGGAGTTATGAAAATACAACTTCTTAGCCAACGCAATCAAGGATCTTTATGCTCTGCGTTTTTGCCGCGTATTTTGACACTCAAGGTAGTCAAAAGCGCTGTCATAGAGTAAAAATCCAGTTTTTTTTGTGATTATTATCTTAATTGTAGTTGATAAACTAACCGCAACTAACGTCGATGTATGTAGACAACAGTGTCCCATCGGTACAGAATACGTTATAGTTGCCACCGGCAAAGTTAAGTTTATACCAAGTTTGTAGGGATCCTTTAGTGCGCGAGTCCGATTCGCATTTAACCGGTTATTAGTACCAATAAATAATGTCATACTAAAAAGTGTTTGTACCAAACATAAAAAAATGGAGATTCATCATCAGATCAGATTCAGATCAAATCATTAATCACTGTTAAGTAAACACGTAAAAAAAAATAAGACGGCTTAAGTTTATCTTGTTAAATAAAGTATAAAATTTTAAATAAAGTTTCAAGATTGATTATTTTATGGAAATTATTTTGTCATTGCAAAGATAATTAAAAAAGCTCATTTTTATACAGTGTTTAATATTACCTGCCTACAATCCCAGGTTCTGGGAATTATATGTAGAGAATTCCGAAATCCTGGGATTCGAAAAAAAGAGTCGGAAAAGCCGACCTAATTTTGTATTTTTAGATAGAAATTGAAACAACTATCTTTCTGATTCCTTTCCGGTAATATTATGAAGAAGATAAATAAACTATTGATCGTCAAAGAAACACATGCATTTAAAAACAAGTTTTAGCACGGGCATGTAATACCATATAGCCATTATTGTATTTGTAATCATCCCCACACGACTTCTCATATTTTGCAGTCTTTTTGAAAAACGAAAAACAGTTAATACCTTTAAGATTTTATAAAAATGGTTACACATATCGTTTTTCATTTCAGCAACTATGGAGGAGGTCACAAAAGCGGCGCTTCAATGTCTGCGCTTACGCTCCTAGCGTTCTTGTTCTTTCTACACATATTGCAGCAATGCATTAAAGATCACATGACAGACATGAGCACGTCTCCCGTCGTGATAATGACAGCCGGAAGAGAAGGAGACGATGCAATTACAAAATCAGCAACGAACAAGATAGACAAAACTGGCATGACAGAAGATAGCTTGAAAGACATACCCGAAAATGATCGAACGGATGCGATTAAGCAAAATAAAATAACCGATATGTATGGTGAAAAAAATCCATACGCCAATGACGGTTCATCAAATAAACATGAATTAATGAAGATAAAAACCGCACATGTAAGAAAACCTGACGAAACAAAGAACAAATATATTTTTAAAAATTTCGGAAACCGGAGTTCTAATTTCGCTGGGTTTTATAGTGCTATGGATGAAGAATAACGTTTTAATTTAATTTGGTGAAAGAAATATACATACACCATCTTGTTTTACTTAACATTTATTAAGAAGTATTATTTTAAAATGTACATACTTTTTTCACTTTTGTATTGAATATTCGTTATTAATTGAACTCTAAAATGTTACATTATCATAGGCTGGGGTGAGTTTATTCGTTATTCGAGTATATCGTGTTTTATTTATAAACCATTTAAGACTGACAGAGTTGAATTTTAGTTCAATTTAATTAGTGTGGGTTCGAACCCCGATAGCAGAAAGTGACTTAAAAAAACCTTTAAATGTAAAACGTAGATCATATTTTAAGACTGTTTGCTTACAGGCTATCATCAGTAAAATACTTATTATTCCTGTACAGTCTTAGTTTCAACCTGTTTACTATTTATTAAAAAGAAATGAACAAATAAATAAGCTTTTGACCGCATCTATTAAATATAAATACTTTTTGCCCAACCACATAATAAAGGTACGTGTATTTAGGTTTCAATTAATAATAAATAAATCCAACTCATATTATTGTTAGCCTTACAACATAATCACATAAAGGACAGGCTAATAAAAATAAATAAAAGGATCACACATTCTCAAATAAAAAAACTCATTTTGAGTTATTATTACCATGTACCTACTATTTCACTGATAAAACAAGGCAAATGCCAATCTCGAGCCTGCATTGAAGCTATTTGTGTTTGTTATCAATCAGGAGGAGGACGCTGAAAGCCTTAAAAATCCACCCCCCGTTTCTCCTTTTCTTGGTCATATCAAAATAACCTCTCGGACATTTCTACAATCCACCTTAAATATTTTTTTGAGGGGGCAAAGTAGAATAATGCCTGTTTCAAGACTGACAGTTGTCTCATTTAACATTAGTGATCTTCGCATGCCATATCAACTCGACACCAGTCTAACACTGTCTCAAATCTCATTTTTAGTTCCGCGTCTACAAGTCAAGTCTGTTACTATTTATCACTTAGAAATAGAAAATCATAATTTAACAAAGATTTCAGCAACATGTAGTCAATAGGAATATCACATGCTTTCAAAAATTTTATGTTGTAGGGTAGCTAGAAAGTGGCTGAACGTTAACGAGGACTTCAAACTGGACCAGTTGCTGCGGGAGACGCTCCGAGCGTCGGGAGCCGCAAAACAGGTTAAACAGGAGGCCTGTGTCGGTGAACAATAGATAGCTGCGTAGGCACCGGCCATCCTTCTAGCGACGACAGAAGGTGTCAAGTCTGAGGGGCCCGGTAGGGCCACTCCCTGCCGAGGACGTGGATGGTATATAGTCTGTACAAGACTGACACTCCCTTCCCGCATCGCCCAGAGCCGGAGAAGGCATTTGATAATTTCCCATAAAAAAAAAAGTTATAAATTGAACAAATTCAGACATTGGAATATCTAAAGGCTACTTCATCTCAAATCGGTGTCGAGCCGCTATGCAATACGACAGTATTTAAGGGCATGTGGTACAGGATGACAAACCGAACACCATTATTATTTACCTTTTTCGTTACACATGTTTATAGAAGCCTAAAAATTCTCTGATGAGCGATATTGCATAGTCAGAGACGTCGTTTATTTTTATTTATTAGAAACTGGACACATCCAGTTTAATACACACATAATTAAATCTGTTGTACCAAAGAGGTAGTTAAAGGCTTGGTTACCGGCAATAACAATTGGCGTGCGGTTTCTCTATGGTAGTTGCATAAAATTGCTATAAAATGATTAACGCAATTTTTACCCAGTCACCTACACAGCATCAGCATCTCAAGAACATTTGGCGCACAATCCATCATATATCTGATAAATACAAACTATTTCAATCGATACCTAATTTAGATAAGGTGCCATTTTTTTATTAGAGCCTAAACACGTAAAAAAAATTGATACATAAAACAACAGTAATATCTTCATTGTTTTAAGATCTTCTCTAATTCTAATCAAGATAGCAATAAAAGATTTCAACATTAAAGAATCGCTACAAAAATGGAAGCTTCTCAAAATATTGCTCTAATTACGTCTCACTCGTTCTATGTATTTTGTTTGAGTGAGCGCACTAGAACCCATTGTTGGGTCTGTCATACGATTCCAGTCAGTTTGGCCTACAACAAATCCAATGGCACGCATCTTCTCTTGTTGTCTTCTTTCTTCAATGTCCGCCCATCGTACCTGTTTTAATTATTACATGATGAAAATTCTCTGTCACACGGTTGGCTTACACGCAAAAAGAAACTCACCTTCCCAATCAAATTTATCACGTAAACATTTAAGAACAATTTGTCGATGCAACAAACCTCTCATTTACGAAAAATATTCAAAATTTTACGTCAATTTCTTCAAAAACAGCTTTGAAGAAAATAGATATGTTTTTTTATGTTTTAAGTGGTAATAATATTCGTCAACTAATTTTGACTAGGGATATGGTTGTAAAACTGTTAAAGATAGACGAGTCTCGTCGGTAAAAGAACCGAGCGATAAATATAATAATATGAAGCATTGTACGCAATCCAAATAAAATTATAAATGGATCGAAGAATAACACGCAGTACGTTCAGGTTTAAATTTCTTAAGTTTATAGTAGTAATAACTGAAGCCGCATAACTTTTGGCAGCTGTGAAACACTTAACGAATCATATAGAAGTAGTTCCTTTCGTGTTATGTTACATGTTTAATAAGAAATCGGACGTCACATGCCAAGACACATTTCCACAACCATATCGCTATAAAAGTAAAAAATATACACGGCAAAAGTCCAGTTAAGTTGTGGACTAGAGTCATATTCTCCGTCCCTTGTACTATTGACTTGTGGGTTCATAACCCCTAGCACAAGCATGTCGGCCTTAGTTGGTAAGGTTAATTGAATTACTGGTAACACATAAATGTAACCAACAATAAGAAAAAACCAATGTGTATACTTACAGACTTCTTTCCTGGCTTTGCTTGGTTAGGCGTCCAGTCGTCTAGTTGTAGGTAGTCTTCCATGGAGAGCTGCGATGACCGGAGAGGCTTGCTGGTACCGTCGAGACGGGCTGGAACAACATACAAATATATTTAATTACACAGAAATAACCATCGTTAACACAAGTCGTCTGTTAGCTACTCTATCAAGTGATAGAGTCAGCAAAACATTCCTTTTCAAAACTATTTAAAATAACTTAAACTAAGAATAAGAACAATATTTTGACCAATAACCTACCTAGTTGCGCGGCGTCGTCCATTTTCTCCCACTTGGATGTAAAAACGCTTTCGACCTGTGGTGGAGCAGCACCTTACGAGTTTAGTTACAATGCTGAAATAAAACGTATTAATCCTACCCTAGCAAAATTAAAGAAAAGACATTCCATTCTAATAAAACAGGCATAAATAAATACTTAAATTTTAGAATAACATAGAACACACAAACAATGATTGGTTGCGTCGTGAGTTTGGCAGGATGCTTGCATCAGGTTTAAACACCATAGTCAGTTGGAGCTTGATAACGAGGCCTCACCTCAGGTTCTTGTGCATCCTCCATAATCACTTCATCGCCGACGTCCTCCATATGGACTTCGGTAATGGCTGCACTCTGCAGTAATGTAGTTGCATCCAGTTGTATGTGATGCGACGGCGTTGGAAAGAATCGGGAGCTAATTATTTCAATATCCTCTAATTTTCTATTGTGAATATTTCTCTTATAACAGATTTGTGGGTCAACTTCCATGTTACAAATGTACACCTATAAGAAGAAATAAATCAGTTACCCAAAAATTAAGTTAATATTTTCTTTTTTAATATTTCAGTATTACTACATACTTGGAAACCTTGTTGTCTAGCAAAATTCCATACATCTGCATAACACTTTAATTGGTCATTAACAGCATCATAGATTAAAAATGTGAAATATCCATCGGTCAAACTTCTCTTGAATGCTCTCTTTAAAGAATTAGTATAGGATTCTTCAAAGCTCTCATCATATTCATATTTTAAGGTTGGTTTTTTTACCTGAAAATGTCATAATGTTTATTTTTGTATATCTTGTGCAGTTATAACATTAAAAAAACTGTCTAACATAGTACAATGAGTGCATCAACTCACCAATTTGCCTGTAGATGGATCTTTTTCTTCAACCTCTCCTTCTTGCATATAATAGTCATCTATAGACATAATCCTGACAGTACCACCATATTCAGCTTCTCGATCTCTTATTAGTTTAGCTAAGTATGATTTTCCACTTCCAGGGGGACCTATATGGGAAAACAATAGGTGATGAGATAACAAGGAAAAGGATAGAAATAGACATACTAAGTAGACCCCAAATCAATACTGGAGTCCTTCATGAAAATAGCTTTTTTTGCACTCACCTCTCAAAATAATGACTATTTTATCAGGTCTCATAGTTCGTCCAGGAGATTCAATTAAATCATCAATCATAACAACATGTTTTGCTTGTGAATCCTCTTTATCTTTAGATTTTTTATTGTATTGGATATTACTATTTTCGTTATCTCTACTTAGTCCTCTTTTACGAGAATCTCTTTCGTGACTTCTACTATGGCGACTAACATCTTCTCTTCTTACATCCCTTCCATAATCACGGTCTCTATGTTCTCTTTCCCTGTCACGGTAAAGATCTTCCCTTCGGTTATACTTGTCACGGTCATCTCTTCTTCGGTCATCATTGCGATCATCTCTTCTTCGGTCATCATCACGATCATCTCTTCTCCTATCATCATATCTATTATCTGGTCTCCTTCTATCATCATAATCATCTCTAGGTGGAATTCTTCGGATCTCATCTCGAAGATCTTCCCTTGGAGCCCTTCTTTCAAAGTCTCTTGAGTACTGGTCACGGTTATACCTCTCTCTACTATAATCAATTTCCTTCTCAGACCTCCTTGGTTTTCTTGAAAATAAATCATCAACTTCTTTTTCAAAATCCTTCCTTTTGACTTCACCATCTTTGGATTTGTGATTATAATCAAACATGTGAACAGGTTCAATAAAATCTCGAGCTAAAAAAGAATAAAACATTACTTTCAACACTACAAAGATTATAAGAAAAAGTTGTTCATAAATGTGATACATACAATAGTAGAACTATAACAACATAAAAAATACTTATTTACATTGACTGTCTATCTGCAAAACAAGCATCAAAAGCTAGCATTAAAAAGCAGTTACAATGTAATAGTAAAACCTGTAGGACTAATCAATACACTGCATATATACACCTTGCATGTTTTATTACCTTTTAATCTGAGAGGCTTGTGTTCATATTCAACAATCAGAGATGGTGTGAACATTGGTTCATCTATCCACTGGGGTAGGATAGGTTGTTTTGGAATAGTGTTAATGTTACTCTCAAGTAAAGGCTTTCTCTCAGGCGGGGCTCGAGAATAGTCACTCATTTGATGAGCAAGTTCGGGAATCAGAGGGCGTATCTGAGGCCTAGGTGCAGACATGTTAGGCCGTACAGGTGGGGGACCAACCCGAGGCGGCCCATTATCATGATATTGCGATACCATATCATTACCGCCATACTGGTTATTTCTATCATAGTTATATTGCTCCTGGGGCATCTCATCATGCATTCTGTTTGGAGGAGGATAATTCAGGTTTAATTCCTGATTTTGTTGCTGTTGCCCTGAGTAATTTTGTCCTTGTCGGTTGAAGTGCATATTATTACTTTGTCGGTTTTCATATTGTTGATTATTGTAATTCTGATTATTCTGATTTCTATTAATATTCTGATTCCCATGCATATATGGAACAGTGTTTTGATTGTTATAATTGTAAGCTCCACTAGGAGGTGGAGCATTCATATTTGATGTACTAGTGGGATCTTGAGAACTTTGCCCAACAACCATAGACAAGATGTTCATAATTTTCGCATCACCAAGAATATTATTAATTCCTTTAGAAATTGTTGTGTAGTCAGGAGCCTTTGCAAGGGGTTGTATTCCTGCTTGTTCTTCTGCAACATCTACATCTTGATTTGTATTAGTACCATATGATTTATCTCCTTCAGGTACTAAATCTAAACCAGGAATACCTTTATTAGAGCCACTAGTAGGTAAGAAGCTAGTGCTAGGAGGAGGAGCAGAATAATTGGCATTTGATTGATAACTATTGTCACTTGTATTCTGATAGGATTCATATCTATCTTGAGTTTCAATGCTTATATTGTTACTACTTCTGTTGTATGTCGATTTTGGCACATTATATTGCTCTTGGTGATATTGGGCATTGCTATGATCTGAATAATTTTGTGAAGAATTATTAGTAACATAACTCTGTGTTTGTTTGCCAGCAAATGCATTAATATTTGCATTTTTATTTAAATTAGGAGGAACACTTGATGTTACATTGGTGGCCATGGTAGTATTGGCTGGCTGCACAGGTGCATTGCTACTCAACAGACGAGCTCTTTTTTGCTTCATCTGCTGACGGCGTTCCATGAGCTGTGCACGACATGCCTCAAATTTCTGCTCATACTCTTTATATGCCTGTTTGTCAGGGTGATTTACATTGTCCCTTCTCCATTTCTCAATTTCCTCTTCCCATTTTTGAAATTGGATATCAAAAAGTCTCTCTTCTTCAGCTAATTTCTTTAGAGCTTCAGAATTACCTGAAGTTTGACCTCCTTGAGTAGGTTTAGTTGGTTGAGGTGCTTCTTTAACATAGGACCAATTAGGATTATTACCTGTTTGTGGATGTGTGTTTACATTAACATGATTGCCAGAGTTTTTATTTTGATGCTGCTTAGCTGTGGGGGCAGGAACAGGTGTAGGTTTAGAGGGAGCACTTCCGAAGAGTGGCTCGTTGTTCTCATGCGGCGGCGGTGGCGGCTGGTCCGGAGGTGGCGGAGCGGGCGGTGGAGCGGCGTTTGCCGGTGGGAGCGGCGGCATCCCACCCATAGCTTGGATGGCTTGCATTTGCTCTGCATACTGTGAATTAAGAACGCTTATTTCAGAAACTAATATTGTATGTTACGCGACTTACCGTTTTGATTAAGAAAAGTAAATTATGCTAATGCGTAGTCAATGACCAAAACTACTAACCTTGTCTCCATACTGGCCCTGCCATTGCACGTATTGTTGCTGCCACTGAGTCCACTGCTGCCAGTTTTGTTGCTGCATTGCTGCCCATTGCTCTGGCGTATAGGAGCTCATATTGGCCATACTCATGTCAGGACCCATAGCCATACCTGAACTCCATTGACCCGTAGTGGACATTGGCCAGGCCATGGTGACCAACTCCTACAATACGTGACTCAAAAGAAAATAATTAAATGATTTCATACAAATCGCTACTTAAAACGTGCGGCGATTCGGCGTATACAATGAATGCAATTGATTGGTCAATGATAACGTCCGACATCGAAAAATAACATTAGCTTTGTAGCACGGCGGCCATTTTGTATAATCGATTTTCCTTCGTCGAGTCGTCGTGTTTGACGTTGATTTGACATGCGCCGACCTCGTTCGAATTACTTTTAGTGATGTGCGATGTCGATTTTTGGACGGATGGAAAGACAATTTGTTTTCAATTGTTAAATCACCAAGAATATAATAGAATATATAAAATATACTATACTAGCCAAAATTAATAGTACTTTTTACTTTTTTTCAGGTCTACATTTCTTCAAATTCTTATGAAACTATTCTGTTTATTCATTTTAAAACGTACAATTTTACATTATTAAATATTTCTTACTTCTCTAAAACATTAATAAAATAAAAGCTTACCGGTATCGGAAACAGAGTTCAGGTCAGGGCTCCAAAGAACGGAACCCTCAACAATACAAGGCGTGTCCAAGAGTACCGCTTTCTGTATCAAGCCCTTGATTCAGCTGCCTAACGAGAGCCTCTTCAGCTGTTGGTCAAGGCTCTTGGCAATGAAGCCATTGGCTGAAACGACTATCGGCACCATGATCGCTGAGCCCACATCCCACATGTCGATAACCTCGCGAGCCATGTCAATATACCTGATTTGTGAATCTCTATTATTATAAGGTATTCCTAATTGGAATATACTATACAGTACTAACTGGGTAATGGAGGTCAGATGTCTGTTTTGAATTTTTTGTCGTCCGTTAAGGCCCTAAGGGTACCGTTTTTTTTCTTTTTTAAGGTACGAAACCCCACGGAGTGTAGACATATGTCTAAATTACATTTCGAAATGTTTGTTTGTTTAATTGCGGCGAATGCTAGAAACTGTTGGCTTCGGGCTATGTTCAAGTTTTGTCTTCAAAAGTTGTCAAAAAGTTAAAGTTCAATTTTTATAAATAAAAGAAAACCTTATTTTGAGCTATTAGGCTATGATCCGATGCAAAACATTCAACACATAATATTAGGTACCGAAATATATTACACTAATGCGCACTTGAAAATTACCTATATATTTTTTTTGAAGATATTTGAAATCGGTTGCATTCTTGGGTAAGTTGCCTTTTATTTAAACTGGCAAAATTCAAAAACATGTACAAAACTTAAAAATAACACACAAATTTTCGAATGGTTTTCAAGAAAAACATTCAAAATGTCTTGTCAAAACAACCGTAAATTACGAAAATAAAACCTTAAATAAAATTATTTCAGTTTTATGTTACCAATTTCGATCATTTTGTTTTGTGTTGTCTGGCGAGTTATGTATTAATAATCGGTAAATCCTATTGCATATAAACTGCTAACTATGCTAAACTACACTGTACTGAATCAAATCAGTATTATCCAGAATGATTTTTACGTAATCAAATGTCCTTTTTTTGGAGCTCCTTGGGTCATGAGTCGAGCTACATGATAACTGACAAATACTGGCACTGACTGGACAGGTACAGTCAAACTGTGTAGTGCTTTCTTAAAAAGACCATTTTAGACACTAATCTCGCATAGTCCTCATGTAAGTTGACTAAGATTTTTTGTCTGAACCATAAAAAAGACGACTAGGTACTTAAATGAGACCTCTGTGTTTGTTTCGGCCGTTTCTTTCAGAGTAGTTGAGTACAAAACACCGACCCCATCTAGTTAAAAAAAAAAGACGTGTAAAAGATGGACAAGCGTTAACGTTACCCGTTGCTCACCGTCAACAGGCTCGTGCCTGCTGTGGCTATTGGTCATCGCGTGGCGTGGCTGGGACAGTTTTGAGATTCTCTCTCGCATGCCAGCCAGCCAGCTCCTTCACTAGTATAACTGCATTATAAAAACAGGTGATTGCTTCCCTTCATCATCATCATCATCATTCATCTTGTAGAATTTCCTGTCTGCGACAAAATTCTTGAATTTTTATAGTCCGGGTTTATTTCAGTTTCAAGGCTTCTTGTGGGTTATCCCATCTTCGACCTCGTTTCTGTCCACAAAGACACGATTCAAGTCAAGAGTAAGACCAACCATTTTTTTAATTTAACCCGTTGTAGGTATATATATTACCACTAGAAATTGTTGCGTAAATAAGCTGCTTATAGAGTGTAACCACAATTCCTCAGCTTGAAGTTTGTTACTGGCGATTTAGTGAAACCATTTTCGATGTACGGTGTGTATATTTGATGCAACCTATCACAAACACTAAACTCATTACAAATAATTTCCTAACGTTTCACATCAAAGAAATATTTTATAGCGCAAAAATAATTACGGTTAAATTACGATGAGAAACACCAAATACCATATTCGACAATTTGCCCAAGTGACAGACTGAAAAACGAAAACGCGAGGCGCAGCACTAAAACGACGCCATTTTCGCGTTGGGTTTGATTGTGGTGTGTGTCGTCTGCTACGATTTTTTGATTTTATAAACAAATACAAGTTGATATTTTGATAAATAGTATTCAATGTAACTGCCTTTTAGTTATGAAATGTATAAAATCAAATTGTAACATCGAAAGTTCAGTATTTGTGGTACTATTCTCTGCGCGGGAAATGTGACTACATCCAACATCAATTTCTCGATTATTAAGACAACAGCCCAAAAGGTAAAACGAAATGATTCCAACTAAAACTCGTGAAAGCCGGAGAGTGAAATCTTTAAAACTTCCTAAAAACCTAGAACGCTTATATAAAGAAGGAAAATGTCGCGACTGTGCCGTTGTTGTGACTCGGATGGACTTTGCCAAGATACTGGGTAAATTTACCAAAGTTAAAATCCAATATGAAAGCAATACAACTCCCAAAACGAAGCTAAACGTAGACTCAACTTCGCCTAACTCAAATGCCAGGTTAAAAAGCAATGAGAATGGTATGGTCCTCATTCACACCTACAGTGAGCGACCATTCAAAAACCTAAAGAATACTAAAACTCCGAAAAAAAGCGTTGCTCCAAATATATTAAAGGAAAATAACAGGATCAAAAAACCTGTTTTAAAAGACAAAAATTCCAACTATGATAATCAGGAACAGAAAAATGACATTAACCTAAAACAATATGGTATTGTATTTGAGGATCCCTTGGCAAATACTAATAACAAAAATGAAATTAACTTGAAAATTTCATTAAATGATTTATTATCTGAGATTGATGATACTATACTTCCTTCTAAAGATTGGTGTATTGATTATTTTCCAAAGAAAGATGAACCCAAGGATGACCAAGTTTATGATCGCATTGCTGCAGAGTTGGAAGATCTCATGTACAATGAAAAACCAATTGTTAAATTGGAGGAAAAACCAGATGTAACTGAAAACAAAGTGGATGACTTCCCGTCAATAATGGACATTTTAAATGATAACAGTAGTGAGAGCAAATCAAATGACCAAAGTGAATTTAAATCCAATCTTGAGTCTAGTGATGTTGAAGCCATGCTTCTTGGAAAGTCTAATGTGACAGATGAATCTGTTGCCCCAACACATATGGAAGTTGATAATACCACTATGGGTAATTTAATTGAAGATGTACACTTGAGTACAATTCAAGATACTTTAACTAATAATGAAGAATCTGTGAGTAACAGTGAAGAAGTTTTATCAAAAACAAACATAGTTGATGAGATAGAAAACCCCCACAGTCCTTCTATACTTGATGAAGCCTTGCAGAAAGGTATTGAAGAACACATACCTGCAAAACAACTTGAGCCCAGTCCGGAAGGAAAACCTCAAGAAGAAGAACAAACTAGTGGTGAAATAAAAGAAACTTTAAATTCAGACATAGATACAGAGATGAAGGATTCTGAGATTAAGGTAATGGAAACTACTAATGTTGGTATTGAAAATAGTGAGTCGAATGACAATAAGAGTAAAGACACAAACTTTTTAGCTTTGAAAGATGGTATCACACATGTTGTATTTAAAAAAACGAAAGAAGGTATATGTTCAAAATCTGTAACATGTCCAAAGAATTTAAAATATTGTATTGAAATAGAAGAAAAATCTGTAGAATTTTTAGGTGCACCCAAATTTATTACAAGTTTAGAAGACTTACAAGTGCTTTTGCAAATTGTAAATGAGAGTGAATTAGATAGTCTATATGTATTGCATTGAGTTATTCATAAATACAAATATATGTAAATATATTGTAACACACAAATCCATACATAGTTGAGTCATTTCAACATTTAGTGCCTATTAGACTATTATTGCTGTGTGAGGTCTAAAAGGCTGTTAAGCGCTTAACTTAAGTTACTAGACAGAAATATGTTTTGAATTCAGGCATGTTAGACTAACCTAGCATAGCTTGAATAGAGGTCCCTTTGAAAAATCTATTAAACAATAAATTTGTGTTATCTCAACATTCTTGCTTAACAGTCTTTCAAGTCTGATGCAGCAAAGTAAAGAAGGTATAAAATGCTTTCAAAATGTTGAAAGTTAAGTATCTGGTAAGTGATTCTCTGTAAAACAGCCTTACAAGGCTTGGCCATATAATGACAGCATGCTTTTTTAAATGATCCTAAATCAACACAAGTGCTAAAGTAACATTATGTTTATGACTGAAATATTAATGTAAAATTGAGCATTAGTTACATATATAAATATGTATTGTTATGTATTATCTGAAAATATAATTGCAATTTAATTATTTTAAATAAGTTTAGTTATATAACATGAAAACATTTATTTTAGTTGTAAAACAGAATGGCACGAAAACAACTAATTGGAAATTAAGAGGTACTGAAAAAAAAATGTACTATACAACTGTTACATTTCTGAATGCAACTACAAGAACAGTCACCCACTTATCCATAAAATGAGTTAACAACTTGATCAACGTCTTTTGTCTTTATTTCATAGCAGTCAGGGCGGTTTTCATAGTTATAAAATGTTATTGTTGACATATAGTAAAACTTTTGAATCTTGAGGCTGTATTCTGGGTGAGCGGTGGTGGCCCAGGCAAGATTGCGCAATAGATACTACGCTTTTGGAGCAGCAGTATCTTGCACTGTTTTCGGATGACAGCGGCACACCGACAGCGGTATGGCTCGGCTTCCGCGCCCCTGCAGCTCAATGCATGGTGTCATCCATTAATAGACTACCTTTTCATTAGAAATTTTGGAAGATAATATGTAGCCAAGAATGTAAGGCTTGGGTTCATCTAGCGAAATCGGAGACAAATGCAATGATAGCATTTGTCTCGGATTTACCTACCCATGCCGCTTTCAAATTTCGAAATACTACCGCTAAAACTAGGCCCCGAATCAAACATTTTTGTTCCATTCGTAGTTGTTAGACAGTAGCTAGGGATATTCAAATCTTTTTTTTATATTATTGAGTATGGCAACATTTTATGAAACTTCAAACAGGTGTTACGGACAACTTATCAATGGACTGGAGTTATTAGTATTGCCAAGAAAAACGCTTAATTTTTATAGTTATGCTTATCTTAAACAAAGAGTAAAGTTTAATGCACTAAGCAGATTAAACGTAGCGTCCTCAGCACCCCGCTTATACCTAAAATTGTGTTCTGCACAGCAAACGTAATTAAAATGTTCTGAGCTGCATTGTAATTAATTTGAACAGTTATACCCGCGGTGACCGTCACTCTCAACTAACTTCCGAGCCGCCATAAAGTTTGAACAGAACTATATCTTTAACTGTGCGTTGCTGAAGATGACGATTGCGCAATGTTGGTAGATACTTTTAAATTTTAGGACATACCTTTTTTGCGGATGGGAAATCATCAAATAACTTTCCCCACTCTGGGCCGAGCGAAGGGGAGCGTCAGACTTGTACTGACTAAAACCCACCCATGTTCCTTCTATTGCCCTTTACGTTCCGGGGCCGCGGTATCTCTTTCGAACAACCCGCAACCCCTTAGGACATCCCTTAATTAACAAAATTACCGGTTCTGAAGTTAATAGGAAGACTCGATTTGTTAGCTTTTCAATTACATTTTTGATATTGGCAATTTAATGATGACCTTGAAATAGTGCTGTACCCAAAGATAAAATGAAATAATAGGTACAATGACTAGTACCGGACTCACCTAAATATTAATCCCTACATCGTTTTGGGATCTATGAAATAGGCCACATAGTACAATTTGATACTTTATTGTTATTTTTATAAAGTGTTTATTTTTACTTAAAACCGAAGATTCCTTTATGATGTATGATGCATTACTATGTAGTTCTCGAAATAAATCTATTATTAATTGAATTATTATGATTATTACTAGAGCACAAATTCGTCTTGCTCTAGGTTTTCCCCGCGTTAAACTATAGAACAGGGTTACCAGAATCGGATGAAAGTGGGTAAACATTTTTAACAGAGGTATGTATATGCATCAGCAATTCAGCATAGCGTGAATTAAGGTAGGTTCATATCAAGGTTAATGCAAAATAGGGTTGTGTACGTCCTTACCGTGTTTATTTTGCTGTTAACCTGAGATTTTCGTTTAAAAAATTACAGGAATAAATACAGATAATAGTTAATAAGCCCCAACAAAATTTGAACAGTTTCATCTTTTTCATCAAAAGTTCTGCATTTGCTGTACTTACTGTGTATAGAGTGGTTTCACACTAGCGTATTTTTCGGCGCGTATAAGCTCGTATCGTCTTATACGACGCGTACCATATGGCATATTGTGGGTTCAAGAATCGGTTTTAATACGACATGTTGGCTTGAACCGCTGGGTTTTGTCAGTAGCGATGTCTGTAATTATTATATGAGCGCATCAACACTCACTACATTATGTATAAGCTTGTATGTACTTATTTCTATAGCTTTGAAAAATAGACGAAACCGATTACAGAACGGAAATTAAATAAGGTAAATAATGCATGGCACATTTTATACTGGATTCCGAATCTTGAAATACTGTCGGAAAAACTTCTTACGGCTTGTTAACGTCATAACCATGGAATGATTTATCGGGTTAATCTTCGCTCTTAGATTTTTACTTAACCTTAAAAATAATGTGATTAAAACCTTTGACCTTATATTATAACCTTTTCGGTCTCTGCAATTAGTTAAAGACATAAAACGAGTACCGTTTTTTTTTCTAAAAGATATAAACTTACGTAACAAAGTAAATGAAGCTTAATCATTTTTAATTATGATTTGGAGTTCTGGCTGGTTCCAAGTCGGGCTTAATCTTTTGCATGTAATGTGGAAAGAGGAAAATGATAGCTTGTGATGTTTCACGTATTTGATTTAACTTTAGATCAATACATGTGTACACAACCTTAACCATTTCTATCTTTGATCAAAATTATACATAATAATTTTATTGTTTGTCCGAATATTGTGGCCTGTGCCGTTATATTATTCAAATAAACCACAGTGCTGCGATTTTTACTGATTAGGCATAGTGACTAAGATATTTGGTACTTTATAATTCCATGTAACTGACTGACAATTGTTTGTTGGACGGCATAGGGTGGTGGAACTGTTACACTCATCAACTGGTCTGGAATAAACAGCGATTAAATTTATAGCCAACTTATTTCGATGGCCAAAATTGCGTATTCGCTATTTAAAAATGTTTTTTTCAGAATGCCTCTCATATAATTTAGAGAGAATTACTACCACATGACGCTTTCGAGGGTCTTATCCACTCAAGCGTCCATGGCTAATAAGGTATCCAAAATCAAAGGAGCGTTGTACGTCCAAGCCGCGCAACCAATATACCCTTGAACGTCCAGATACGCGCGGCCCTGAATCAAGCGCTACCGCGCTCGCATGCTGTGACAAAAACCTACATAACTACATAACCACAATAGCTAGGGTAATGAAAAAAACAATGAAAAATTTATAGAAGAACACACATTTAACCTATGTATATTTAATTATCTAAAAATCTAATTTAAGATATTAAAAACGGGTGTAAACCTTGAATTTGGAGAAAAATAAACATATAAATTTTATTAATTCGTACCACAACGCAATAATATTGTTTATTTTACCAATAAAACAATCTCACAACAAACTAGACGTAATGTCCCTTCATTTGGTGCATGGATGTTTAAGTTTTGTTAACGCTAAGTACTTAAATTAATCAAAACAAAACACCTCTGTTTATAATTTTAACGTGATGTGTCGGAGTGATTTCGACTCGCTCGCGAACGCAAAATATAAGCAATATGGCCGCCTAAGGCCTCCCACACACTTTTACGCAACTTAAAAAAAGGTAGTAATGCTTTTTAGTTGGGGTTTTAAATAAAACGCTAATAATATCTCAGAAAAGGTTGTTAGTGTTTTTCCAATAAGCCTGTAATGCGCATGGTATATTACGATTACGACATCAATATTTTCAAAAACAACTAAGGAAATAAGCGCAAATTCGTAAACCGATACCTAGTTAGTGATTTTTATTAAATATGAGAATTAAGTAAATTGTCAAAACACACTAGGAAAATAAAGTGAGAAGAAATCTTAGAACATATCCTTCATGTTAGTAAAGCGAAATTAAAAAATTGAGCAAAATCCGACAATCATAAAAAAACACAACATTACTAAATCACAAGAACAAAAAGTGTGAGATAAAAGCATGATGAAACACCACCAAGCAAGCGAATAAAACATTACATCCAAAACAGCAAAAATATTGCAAACATATTTTGTCGTTTGTACCGACCCTTATTTTGAACCATTGTAGTTACGTCCGTGGATACTGAACCATCCACATCAAAAAACCTGAGGAACACAATGATATTTTTAAGGAATCTTCCACGAATACAGTATATTTACGTTTTTAAAGTGCATTATTATGTTTATTACGAACTATTACTCGTTCTTTAAATATTATTTTACTGAAACACAACGTAAATAGAACTAAAATTTGATCGAGTACTGAAGAGCGACAATTTTTACGAAACACCTATACTTTGAATTCAAAATATGACTCAATTTTACAATTAAAACTGTGCTATGTATACGTAATTATAAAGCACAAATCATCTAGTTTATTTTGATGTATAATCTAAGAAAAAATAAATAAAACTCAACTACTTACGACATAATCTAAAAACACTTGTTGACCTTACACCACAGAACAACACACTGCGACTGAAGAATAATATTTTTTAACCATTCGTCAAGGCTATATTATACTGCCATCTGTTTTTTGTTTTGAGTATTTCTTTAGCTATCGATTCAACTAACAAAACTCTCAAGCAGTACCGTAGATTTTTCATAGATGTCGATTTTATAAAAGTAGTCGCTATGGATAGTGAAGTATCCAGGACGTACAACGCTCCCTTGGTTTTGGATACCTTATTAGCCATGGACGCTTGACTGGATATTAGTTGCGCGGGCTGGACGCTTGAGTGGCTATAAAATAAATCAGTGTTTGTTAATAGGTATTTATGTACTATAGTTTTGACTGACATCTACACCATGTAAAAACAAAAATCCACGCTTCACCACACAATTATTACTTAGGTATCACTACTTACCCTTAATTCACCAAGTTACTAAAATACACCTTATTTATGCTGAATATTATTAATTATGTAGGTAGTCGCAGTATTAATGTTTAAAATATCACGAGTTTATGTCATTTAACTTGTGATTTTTCTATTTCATGTATTTGTCTGGCAATTTACTTTGAAGTGACGCGTAACATACTTAAAACTTGACAGGGCAAGTGATAAGTGCATCATCCGTAGCTGCAGCGGTCTCAGGTAGATTTACCCACTTACCTATTCTATCAAATGGGTTTAATTGAACAATTAATACCTATACAGAAAATATCATAGGATTGTCAGTGAATTTGACAGATCTTTGACATTATCTCATTAAGTCAATGCTTTACACGCAGAATCGCAACGGTTTATTTCGTTTTAAACGGTCGGCAAAAAATGGAAAGTAACCCGTCAGATTATAAATCTATAAGTAATAATAAAGCAAAAACTAATGAAATATACAGTCGGTAAAATCTCAAGCAGAAGAGTATCGATTTGTTTTGAGTCGTGTTATGCTGCTAACCGTAATACTTACATTAATATTTTGTAAAATATATTTATTCAGAGCGGTCACGCATTGAATAAAATCTAATTAGGCAACTGGTTTTATTCTTTACCTCTTTCGCTGCCGAGAACTCAGCGTATAAGTCCAAAATATATGGAATATTTCGAACTAAGCAGCGAAAGGATTAAACTGTATGCAAGTTGTTGGCCAATCAGAGAAAACGTAGGCGGCATTAAATAAATGGTCACCTAATTATAAATATGACTTGCTTGAGAGCACCTCGATCGTTTGCCATACCGGATTCACATTTGCGTGTCACACGCGTGTTAGGTTTTTCACTTAAAAAAACCAAAACGCGCGTACACACGCTTAATTAGGTACCTACACACTCGCTCATCATTATTAATATTGTGACGTTGCCAAGTTTCATCAATATTTTTGACTAGTTATTTATTAGTTGATATGCCTCCGATATTCATGCCTAAATTTTTTTGCAATTTGCAGGTCAGAGTCAGTCACATGTAATTATGTTATTTGAATTATGATTCCATATAAAAAAAAAAACAACATACACAGCATGACACTGTCCAAAAAATTGCAAAAACGTAAGACAATTCGAATTTCGGAGGGTAACTATAGGTTTGAACAGGGCAAATCACCAATGTTTCTGGGGTTTTGTTAAAAAAGGTATATAATTTTTTAGAAAATAAAATCCAACCATGTAGATTATGGAAATTTGATTTAAGTATATTCAATATTACAATAATACCAATGTTAAAGCCTTAGCGTATCTTAAGCTTCTTTAGTATAAGTTTGTTCAATAAAATTAAAAAGATTTAGTATATTACAAAGGCGTGTTTCATTTATATCACAGATAGTAATTTTCAAATTACAGCTCGATATATTTATATTCCTTTCTGAAAGCATCGAATTTAGACGGGTAGCTTGTTTGAGTACCTTCTTTAGTAACAGAAAGTGTAGCCACATAGCAGGCAGCACCGATTATTTGATGCATAGGTTGGTCTCTATAGGTCACTAAGTATGTTGCCAAAGCGCCAACAAACGCATCACCTGCTCCCTGTAAAAAAGAATAGGATCATGAAAATCCTTACTAATATTATGTTAGTTTGTTTGTTACCTCTTCACGCCTAAATGGCTAAACCGATTTTGATGAATTTTGGTACAGAGATAGTTGGGACCCTGGAGACGGACATTTTTTTTAAAAAAGAGTGAAAAATGAGGGAGTAAGAGGGAAAACTTAGCATTGCTATTACAATAAATAAAGCGCTAGGGCAAAAACTAGGTAGCAGGTACCTGCAAATCAGGAAAGGGGAACTGTCTTATCCCGACTTTAACGCGGGCGAAAGCTAGTAATTAATAAATCAAAAATATATAAGTAGGTATTGGTCTCATAAAAAGTCTGCGCGAAAATATAGTATTTACGGGTAGCGACGAAACTTATCGGGTTACGTCGCCGACTTGTATCGCATTGTAATGTCGCATCGTTTTTTTGTCAGCCAGTACCATCAGCATTACCATTGACCATGACGTATTAATAGAGTACCATATTCTAATGAGGGAAAGAGATAGCTATACAGAATATCTAGCGCCATCTCTTTCTCCACTATTGCTGGCTATTGGTATGGTTAGCAAACGAAATGTCGAATAAAAAAAAATCAAATATCTTTTTCATTCAACCTTTAAAATCACACACATACCTACTAAGTACAATTTCGTAATTAATGTTAAAGCCATGAGTGTCACAACCCTTTCCGTAATCCATAAGGACATTTTTTTAAGTTCGTACACCGTGCTTTTTCAAAATATTTTTAACAACACGATATTGGCTCGATGCCGTTGACGGCTGTATGGTGGGTCCTCTTACACTATATTTTAACCTTTTTTCTTTGCAGATCGATTAGAGAAACTGATCGCATTTTGTAGCTATATATGAGGGTTAAAAAGCAGCTTTGAAAATGGCTACAGCCAGCTAAATAAATGTTGAGATTACAAAGTAATAATAAAAGGTCATACGGTGGTATCCACAGGTCTAACACGTTCACATAGAACATGTACTGCTTGCTGATCATGTTTGGACAAATAAACAGCACCTTCAGGTCCCAATGTAATAATAACTGATTCACAACCAGTTTCAAGTAACTTCTTGAGGGCAGTCACTGCATTTCTGTCAAGAGTATTTTTTTATATGAATGTTTGTTTTTTATAGTAGTAGTTTGTATCTAACCATATAATAAATTTTGCAATAACTTACTTAATATTGACATCAAATCCAGCTAGTAAAGATGCCTCAGACTCATTTACACAAAGTATTGAGCAATAAGGCAATATTTCATCTATGCCTGTTCTGGCTGGTGCAGCATTTAAAAGTTTTATCTAGGTAATATTAAAAACATAAAAATTAGATACACCTATGTATTTTAAAAAACTGATGTGTAAATATTTTTATTACTTACTCCTTTATTCAACTTGAAAGCTTCTAATGTAGTTTCAAGTGGTGTCTCTAACTGACCAATCAATATATCAGCATTTGCTATTAGTTTTGCCGAATTTTTCACATCATCTTTACTAAGCAGACTGTTAGCTCCTGGTACTATCACAATTTGATTCTCTCCACTTTCAGCTACTGATATCTGAGCAATGCCTGTTGTTATGTTTGGTGTTAATTTGACATAAGTAGTGTCTGCTCCGACTTGTTCTAAATTATCCCTGTATTTATCACCCCATTGGTCATTGCCAAGCTAAATGTAAAAATAATGTTATGATTAGGTACCTATATAATAATGTGAATAACATTGCATACTGGTTTATTTGGAATAAATAATCAAGTGCAACTAATACAACCTATAATAATTTTGTGTAACTAGCTAACTAAAATATGTACAAGTCCCAAAAAGGGAAAACAATTACAAGTTGTCAAAAATTCATCAACATCACTGTCAGTTGGAAAAGTGACCAGAAGACTGGCAGCATTGCCACAATGAATGGCAATGCTGGCTCTTTGGCCGAATAGAAGGCCAGCCCTCTGGTCACATAAAGAGTCAAACAACTGCTTTGCAATCTCTCAATAGACTAGGTGAGCACTCGGACCCCATGGCATTTGTGTTTTAACCCCATACAGCTCAAACACATAACTACTATTTAAGTTATTATGTTTTCAGCCCCTGTAGCAAAGCCCGCCGTGCTAGGAAGACAAGATGGCAACACAATGTTGCATTCCACACCAAGGGCCATTCCAACTTTCAAGGTGTAACGGTCAGATCGTTTGATCTCTTGCCATCGTCATGCTCTTGGCTATTTTAAAATGGCTGGCGCCAGTAAAAAAGGAACAGTGTCCAAACACCGTAATCTTTTTTTAGGTGTAAGGTAAGAGTTGAATGTTATTTGATGCAAACTTACTCTACAAATCATGGAGGTGTTTCCCCCCAGTTTTGCAGCAGCCACACACTGGTTAGCCCCCTTTCCTCCATAGCTTGTTGTGAACTTTGTTCCAATGAGTGTCTCCCCAGGGTTAGGCAGTCTTGGTGCATATCTTTATTACAAAAAATATGAAAATATTTACAGAAATATGGGGCTTGTTCATTAATTTTATACTAAATCATTAAAATTTAGATTTCCTAACTTACACAAAGTACCTAGGTACCTACTGTATTTTTTTATTTGTTGATTCAACAACCTATACAAGTACCTAAATAAGAAGTCCTTATAAGTAGTCTTTGTGCATGTTCTTAAATACTTTTAGAGAAAAAGACACATTTTTTACACTAACTCCATGCAACAACCCTAAAATCAACTGAGAACTTTATTTAAGGTTAGTAAGTAGTAAGTTATTCCAGTAGGTAAGAACTTCAGAAAAAAGTATTTCATGCAACCAGAACACTACTACAGTTGTGTAGTGAATTAACTATTATGGAGAATTGAATCATTGATTTTAATTATGAATCTTTTAGTGTATTCTTTACAATATGATATATGTAAAAAATACACTAATAGAATCATACCTATTTATCAGTGTTCCTTGTTTTACAAATTGTATATCTATGTACCTAATTTCCCAAGTTTGAAACATTCTGAACTTGCACTACACTTTCCTGTTCTTATCCCAATTTCTTAGGGGTTGATGCAGCAAGTTTTTTCCGGTCCATCCATTGTTTCTTTTGTCTTTTTCTAATGTTATAGCTATCCACATTCATACTCAAATTTCTCCTCGCTAAATTTCCCACAAGCCCAATAAGAACTTCTTATTCTACTAATAAAGTTTCGTTACTTAAAATCTAATTATATAATCTGTAATCACACTTCGTGATACACAATTTATTAAATAAATCTAAGTGCCACTTAATTCGTACATACGTGGTAAAATCAACACTGCAAGATCCAATCACTACAATTTTTGACATTATGTTGATAATTTTCTTCTATTTATTTAGGTGTTTTGATGTTAAATGAGACGCGACTGCTATGGACACAATCTTTGGAAAATTAACTTACTTGCTCACGTTACGTATGAGTTGTTATATTTTATGACAATGATAACAACTTGACTTCTCTGCTGAATAACAATGCGATAAGATAACAAAACAATTGACATACACTATCGTTAATTAAATGACAAATGTCTGAATCTGAAATCAAACTCAGGAGATACCTATGATCAGAGTGTAGGTAATAATATTATATAGCACAGAACAATAATTTAAAGGTTATGCCCATTGTCTCATTCAGCCAAAGGGTAAAAGGAGCCGAGTGAAACCATGGAATTATTAAGTGTCTACGCTTAAGATCAAAAATATACCCTTAACGCACCGCAACGAAATGTCATGTTGTATGGTCCTACAAGACG
This sequence comes from Ochropleura leucogaster, assembly GCA_958449745.1. Classification (NCBI taxonomy): domain Eukaryota; kingdom Metazoa; phylum Arthropoda; class Insecta; order Lepidoptera; family Noctuidae; genus Ochropleura; species Ochropleura leucogaster. Next base: position 11,089,583 of record OY288212.1, read on the forward strand.
AAAGATTAATTGTAATCATTATCCCGAGCTTGTCTTGAGCACAAGCTAAGTAATCTTCCCATACGTATGGAACGACTCATTATGCACAACATTTCTAGTATAAGTCGACCGACTTTCATATCCTCGGTCCACAAGTTACTGATAAATTATTCAAGAATATCCTGGCTTCTACATTGATTGGTTTAAATGAGCCGTGCTTCTCCGAGACTAATGTAAGTCCGTTGCCCGAATATTAAAGAACACGACCATCAATTCTGCCAGAGACGGTGGGACGAACCGCTCTGTAAAATATTTCAGAACAATACTAATCTGCTACTACTGCTGATCGTGCACTCATGTTAGTTGCTTAGAGAAGTAAGAAGAAAAGAAACGTAGAGCACCTTGCTGTTCTCTTCATAGCTGTCACTATGGTAAGTTGTTGCAGCCTCGTACACCATGGCCTGTCATGTAGCCGAAGTGCGGCCTGTTTTGCGTGGCACGTCTCAAACTATCGGATGATGTTGTTATAGTACATTACGATATTAGTGCGTTAAGATGGTTATAACATGCGAGATGGAATTTCAGCCCGAGCCGAAGGCGAGGGCGTAATTGAGCCGAGCATGTTATAACCAATACACACGTATATCGTACGACGTTTTTTAACACATTTGCGAGGAAACAGAAAAAAACACATTTTAAATAAACTCAATCTGTGAATGCACACTGTTTCCATTTTAACAGAGAGCTAGCGCTGCCTACTTTCGAATTAGTTCGAAATTTGAATAGCAACAGCGCTAAGCGATAAATAAAAAAAGAAAAGAAAAGGAATAGCAACAGCGCGCTGCTCACTAGCTGGAGTCGAGCGGCGGCGATCAGTTCTAAATTTGAAATGGCAAATAATACTGTTATGGAATTGGTATGGACTATAACTTAACTATTTGCTTTGATAACACACGCGTTTTTTATGACCCTCTTTACATATTTAAAACCGGTGGAATTACATCAGCTTCACGAGCAAGGGTGTTAAAAATATTTGATTAACGACATCATCCGATAGTTTGAGACTAGAATATCCGTACAAACCTATACTTTTGTTTATGTTGATGTAGATTTCCTCAATGGATGACCTCCGCCCTGAGGATAAGGTCGGAAGGTCTGTCAGACTCGTACTGACTAAAACCACACCGGTGTGTCTCGCACAATTGCGTCGGAGGGCAGCGAGAACTAATACGACTTCCGCTGACCCTGTCTAGTGACCGTACCTCAGAAAAAGTCGCCATTACATCTATGAGAATGACACGTGGAACACTACGCGCCGCCGTTCTCGGGTCTAGTGCACTGGGAGGTAATAGTACGAGATCCGGCTGCAGAATCAGTGTACCTATCGAGTATTTGCTGAAAACCAAATTTTTACACATATTCATGATTAGGAGAATTTATATCCACCAGGTTGCCTATCAAAATGTGGCCGCTAGTATTTTTAATTAAATTATTAATAATTCATAATCCGTAAGAAATTTCATTGACTTTTTTTTTCAATGAAATGTCGTCTACTTTACGGCAACATCTATAAAGACTCTGAAAAATTATGGTTGCCGTTGCGCACCTGGCCGCACCTCTTCGCAGCCAGGTATACACAGGTATGAATTTGTTACATTTATACACCCACAACGTACATTTATAATTTATATATCAAATTAAAGCTAATTTTTTTCTGTATATTATTATATGTATACGGTTGCTTAATTAAATCTGGCCGCCAATAAGGGTTGCTGGCTAATAAATATAGTAAATATTAAAAGTAGAGTGAAAGAGAGCTAGCGCGTAACACCACTGTCTAGTCAGACGAGGATAGCGATTGCCAGCTGTCGGACGGTTTAAAGCCATTGCGCATGCGTCAGATGTTAGTGTTCTCAACGGATCAGTTGTGATTTTTATTTTAAGTTCGAAACCACGCTGTTTGGAGTACGTAATACACAACATAATATATTGCTGTTTTATTTGTGCATCGAAAAATTATCAATCTCGCACATTCCACCATGCTGGAAATATTTAAAGGAAAAATTATTGCGGACCATCTTTGTTAATTCGATGTGGTTAAATGCTACTGAGCGGGATTGCATCAAGTTCAGCGCGGAAAATAATGGCTGGCTGCTGTTAGATGGTTTTTTAAAACCAACATGGTTCCTGGGAGATTCAACTCCAGCGCAAGTTGAGAATGTGCTGTGGGATTCCACGAACAAGCCTTCCGATAATAATGACGATACCGATATTTCTGATGAAAGTGATACCTGCGATGATAGTGTGACTGAGAGCTCCGATGATTCAGATTTTTAAAAAAGAGTCATGGAAGTATAAAATACATTTTAAAAATTCATAATTTGCTTAAACTGATGATTGATGAATATGTAAAATAAATGTAATACTTGAATAAAATTAAATCTTTTTTCATACAGTACTTGTACAACACAATGTTTTTACATAAGTAACCTTGATTTTATTCATCATCAATATTCATTTTTTTTTGTAATTTTTAAATTTGTCATTGACTTTTTAATTTTTATTTTAGAAAAGAAAGACGTTTCTTTTGGAGTATTTATTATTTTGAGTCGTACCTACAAGGGCGGATCCAGCTTTTATATCAGGGGGGGGTCACCATATCGCAGACAGCTTGTCTCCGTAGTCTAGTTCGGATAGATTATACAAAATTTACAAACACACATTCACGTTCCTTTATTGTATTAAGTATAGCACTTAATATTATAAAGGAACGTGAATGTGTATTTGTAATTTTTTTACGTTGAAACCGTTAAACGGATAAGATTTCATGGGGTCGATTGCAATGGTCCTCCACTGCACTGCAGCGAAGTTACCTAGTCGCTGACTGAGTCAACGGAAAAATCTAGTAAATAATACTATTTGTTTACAAATTATATAATTTTGTTGGTGCATACTGAAGAACAATTAAAACATATATGATAAAATCTATTCTACGTTTGTGTCGTCTCGCAAAACGACTTATAACTTCCTCGTCATCTATATTTATTGACTTTGTGCACGTGCAAAAGAACTAAGCCCATCAGGCGGTCTTCTGCCATAGACATCCTAAGCCAAGCTTTGACCCTTCTTAGTGTGGAAAAAGACCTTTCCGCTGTTGCAATACTAACGGGTAGTGTCGCCAGAATACACAAAAAACTGCTTATGTTAGGATAAAGTTCTTTTTCACAAGTTTCTATCAGGGTCGAAATGGCCAGCGGAATATTTTGATTTCGCTGCCATTTCACTTTCCACAGCCGGTACTCATTTATAATCTTTGACACTGGTGTGTTGTCTAGTAATAGCAATATATTTTACAACTTTTATGTCATCTTCTTAATTAGCATGGGAGACTTTTGGTTTAAACGCACTAAGTTTAAATAAGTTGAGGACATCGGGAGTTAGACGGTCTTCTAAATCATGAATACTATCCAGAAGCGGAATTATTCCTCAAGGGATTAAATCACATAATTAGTGGCTCGGGGTCTTTGTCTTGAAACAATTCTGGGGCATTTAATTTTGACCACGATCTCGATCCATTTTTTCAGCAACTTCTTTTGCTTCTTCAAAAAGCATTAGCAATTGCTACAACTTTTCTCATTGTGCCTGAGGTATTGCAACAAGAAATGACGTCGAATGACTTAGCCAATGAGCTGTTTAAAACATGATTGGCGCACGGGCAACGTTTGGCGTGCGGACCTTTTTTTGCCAGCTCATGTACTGCAACTTTTGCATTTGAAGCCGTAACCGAACAGCTGTCATTCCCAATGCCCACACACTGATGATGAAGATGATCAGATCATGAGAATGATGATGATGAATTAAATGAAGTTGAATTTGAGGCAGAGGTTTTCAACAATCTTGGCTAGTGCTACATCTGTCAACCGAGGTTCTGCTTTCCCTATCTCATCCATATGTATCACAAAATCTTTCTTTATGATACCATTGTGAAAACATCTAAATGACAGACTTAGCTGTGAGATATGGGATACATCCGTGGTTCCATCAAATATAATTGAGAAGTATTTAGTTTCCTTCACATAATGTAATATAGTTTCCTGAATCTGAATGATTTCCTTACAAGCGTCAATGAATTCATTTTGCTTATTTGCTTGCTTATTTGATTTAGAAGTCTCTAGACGATGCTTTAATGTTGTATCACCAGATTCTATACGGAGCTTTAAAAGGACTCTAAAATTTTCTTCGTCAGCTACCACTCTATCCTTGTCTGATTCTTCATCCAACAATTTACCATTATCACGATGGCCCCGGAGTGCTATAGTTCGACCACAAAAAATATCGTTTTTACTAATGGTCGCAAGCGTCCCCTTTTTTTTCGGGTGGGAAGTATCAAATAACTTCCCCCGCTCTGGGCGGAGCATGTCAGACTTTTACTGACCCACCCCATGTTCCTTCTATTGCCCTTTATGTTCCGGGGCCGCGGTATCTCTTTCGAACAACCCGCAACCCCGGCAGGCGGAGGCCCTGGCAAGCCCCTCTGCTCTGCTGACATCTCTTTGAGGCGCGCGTGAGACACGGCCTGTCGTCAATAGACGGACGGACGGTGAGCTACCCATTGCTCACCGTCCACAGGCCCGTATCTACGGTGGCCGGGAGTCGTCTCGCCGGCGCCCGGGGCGTCTCCCGCGGCGGCTGTGTTGGCTTGATGTTCTCTCCCTCAAACGCCCGGCCACCTCCTTTGCTAGCATTACTGCTTCGCAGAAGGAGGTGGCCGCTTTCCATTCCCTCTCGCTCCGGACCATGGACTGAACCAGGGCCGGACGCGAGAGATCGCCGCCGCCGATCGCATCCGCCCCGCGCTGGGCAGACCACCACTGTGTGCTCCACCGTGTCCTCCGGGCGAGCGTCACAATGGTGACACCCGGGTGTTTCCTCCCGCCCGATTATCTGCAGGAACCTCCCGAAACTTCCGTGTCCGGTGAGTACCTGCGTCAGGCGGTAGGTGAGGACGCCATGACGCCTCTCCAGCCACTCCTCACAGCAAACGTCCCCTGTTTTCATGAACTTGTACCATTCTGTGACTACTAATTTGATTCATATTCTCAATCCGTGGTTTAGGAAATGTCTGTGATTTTGCCTGCTTTAACGGCCTTCGTGGTATTAGTTTCGCTGGTGTGTTAGGAGAACACCGTGTTTTCCTAGAAAATCATCAAAGGCCTTGATCTTTATGCGACAATACAAGTCAGTGAAACTGTTCCAGGTGTGACCTCTGTGCATATTTTTTTCTCACTGATGCGCCCGCCATGCGGCGCGATAGGACAAAAAGCACAGCGGCCGCGCTGCCCGGCGCTATATAAACTTACAACCAATTGAATAATTTTATTCGATGTTTTGCACTATATAACTATAATATAACCAATAACTGCACATAACTGTATTATTATGATTATTTGCGCCAAAATAATAAATTGGCCATCTGTGACCCAGCCTATCGCCCAGGGGGGGGTCATGACCCCCATGACCCCCCCCCTGGATCCGTCCTTGCGTACCTACTATTGTTTGAATCGGAGGTTGAGAACACTAACATCTGACGCATGCGCAATGGCTTTAAACCGTCCGACAGCTGGCAATCGCTATCCTCGTCTGACTAGACAGTGGTGTTACGCGCTAGCTCTCTTTCACTCTACTTTTAATATTTACTATATTTATTAGCCAGCAACCCTTATTGGCGGCCAGATTTAATTAAGCAACCGTATATAATAATATACAGAAAAAAATAGCTTTAATTTGATATATAAATTATAAATGTACGTTGTGGGTGTATAAATGTAACAAATTCATACCTGTGTATACCTGGCTGCGAAGAGGTGCGGCCAGGTGCGCAACGGCAACCATAATTTTTCAGAGTCTTTATAGATGTTGCCGTAAAGTAGACGACATTTCATTGAAAAAAAAAGTCAATGAAATTTCTTACGGATTATGAATTATTAATAATTTAATTAAAAATACTAGCGGCCACATTTTGATAGGCAACCTGGTGGATATAAATTCTCCTAATCATGAATATGTGTAAAAATTTGGTTTTCAGCAAATACTCGATAGGTACACTGATTCTGCAGCCGGATCTTAGACTATAAGGAATGTCCTCGAAAGTGGGTGTTGGGGCGTCTGCTGCAGGATGAGCAATCACATAACGGTTTTGCAGAAGGACGTCACCACATCTCAGGATTCTGTGCTGCGATTTATCAATCGAACGACAGTCGCCAAGGACAGGTATATTCTTAGTACAGCCCTACACTGACGCCGGGCGCCGCGAGACGACTCCCGGCCACCGTAGATGCGGGCCGGTGAGCAATGGGTAACTCATTGTCCGTCCGTATATTGACGACAGGCCGTGTCGACGGTGCGTTCGTGTTTTACGCGCGCCTCAAAGAGACGTCAGCAAAGCAGAGGGGCTTGCCAGGGCCTCCGCGTGCCGGGGTTGCGGGTTGTTCGAAAGAGATACCGCGGCCCCGGAACATTACGGGCAATAGAAGGAACATGGGTGGGTTTTAGTCAGTAAAAGTCTGACACGCCCCCCCCTCCCGCTCCGCACAGAGCGGTGGAAGTTATTTGATGATTTCCCACCCCAAAAAAAGCAAAAGTCTTAACACAAAAATACTGAAGACTAACATATTAATATTCGTCAAGATTCTTGCAGATATTATTGACTCAACTGCTTGCTTGACCGGATTGTATACGCTTGGAGTTAGTCGAGCGGAGCCGCCAACTATTTCACATAGACCGGCTGGAAGCGACCTGAAAGCGGATTCGCTCGCAGCCGATCAGATTCGCTCGGAGCCGGTCGGATGCGCTCGGGGCCGGTTGGGTGCACTAGCAGCCGGTCGGATGCGTTCGGAGCCGGGTGGATACACTACAAAATCCCACGCAGTTCCGTTTTAAACCTTCGAACACATGTTACACATTCGAGATCGAGACACAATAGAAAGTCGATAGCGGCGCGACAGCCGGCTGCTGCTTGCTTCTTGAAAGGATTGTGCTATCAAAATGGCGGTCGGCGTGGAGCGGCGCGCACGCAATCGGAGACGATCAGCTGCGCGAACGAGAAAGAGCACGCGATCGGAACCGATCGGCTGTGCGAGCGTTATAGAGCATGCAATCGGAGCCAAACGGCTGCACGATCGACGCGATCGGAGCCGGTCACCTCCTCTTATTATTTCACACAAAGCGCCTTCAAGCATTCTTAATGAAAAACGCAGTGCACATGCAAAAATAAACCTTACTACAAATTCTAAAAACTCTGTTTTCAATGTGATCAGAATCTGTTCTCCTCTCCGAGCCGGTCTGTGTGAACGGACCCTTATTGTCAGGCCTATGCTGGCCTCTCATATTTAAGTACTAATAACCAAAATAAAAAAGAGTAACCATGGAGTTTCTTGCCAGTTCTTCTCTATAGGAAACAACTAACCCTCTAACCGTCTGTGGTTTTTTTGAGTTGTGTGATATGTTCCTAATTTTAAATGCAGTTTATTTTTTAAATCTTTTTTCAAATGAAATACTTTGTTTACTTTACATTTTATATTACCTTTTTCTACAATTTATTAACTTAAATGTAATTAAGGATAGTTTTTATTCTAGCTTTAGGTGGATTTTTCTGCATCATGATTATTCGGGCTACTTTTATTGAGTGCTGCCTTTTCATTTTTACCAATGTTTTTGGCCATCTCTGTAATTTTTGATTGTCTGTAATCATACTTTGCTGCATCAAGTAATATGTTTTGAATCAACAGCTTATTGTTAGTTTTATTATTCATTAGGTCAGGAAAAGGGTTTCCTCTGAGCTCTAATACAACTTTGTTAATGTGCCGACCATATTGCAGCTTTGGTGCATTCAACATTCTTGTGTAAGATAAGTTTGAGTTTTCGTATCTTGGCACTAAAACTTTGAATAGTTTATGAATAAGTTCTTTTTCAAGAAGCCAAAAGTCTGCAGTGTCCATGGTTGGTTTGTGACAGTCTCCATGGCGTATCGCTTCAGATAAAAGCTAAAACAAAATAAATATATATTCATTGAAATAATTAAATAAAAACCAATGCCTAATTTTATAACTTATGTAAACATAATTTAAACAAAACAAAGAAAATATTATTTTATACTTACTCTTTCAGTATATTGGCGTGCTTCATCAGCTGTATTATAGTTTAATTCAATCCTTTCGAATTTTATTAAACCAGTTACTGTTTTACGTAATTTATCTAGTCTGCCTTCAGGATTTCCTTTCGGATTTTTAAGGTTCCGATGTGCCGGTAAAACCTTTACGCGAAGCTTGGAGACTAGTTTAGATACTTCAGCTTGATTCATGTTTATGTTTGTCCAATTCTATTACATTAAAGAATACACGAAATTCCAATTATTTACAAAATAAACTTGTAGAAACTAGGTTATGTTTTATTCTTACTTACACCCACAGACCCACAGACTAGATAGCTTTTACACCCACACCCAGTCACCCACAGTACATACCACAGACTAGATAGGAGCATATTATCTATAATATTTTACAATAGACAATTTGTTTCCTCTTTGAAGGAAGGACATGGATTTATTATTCAAATAGGGGCTGAGTTCAAATACAAAAAATAACTGTAATTAGCAGTTAGTGTAAAACCGAGGTGAAAGAGATAGCGATAAAGGATCTCTTAACTCAGTTTATTTCTTTCCCAAAATACATAGTAGTAGAAATAAAAACAAAATCGTTTTTATCTGAGCTTTTCTTTATAATTCCATTGATAACATCATAACTATTTACACAAAACACAGCTATTTATAAAATAAAGTCACAACTGGCTATTATGTCTTATTCTACAAAAAAATAGATCGAATAGAACCTGTGTCATAACACTCTTACATTGAAATTCGATCATAGAGAGGAGAGACGAATAGAGAATTTGTAGATGTAGATTCGTGATGAGATAGGCACTTAGAACAAATCTTGTGGCAGTGGTATGTACTGCAATTGTTTACTATGGCGTATAGAAATGCATGGGGATGAAATCGATGAATACCTGTATAACATCACGACGACTGAATTTTGAAAATGTTAGTAAAGGTAATTATTTCTATTAGGCTGGTGTCTTTGACCATTTGATATTTCCTTTTATTTGATTGAGATTCCACTTTGTAAATACTTAAATGTCCCTCCCTGACTGGTATCAATCCAGTATGTTGTTTTCATCAGTTTACTAAATCCCATTGAATGACTTTTTCTATGAAATAGTATTAAATGATTATTGGGTTTTATTGATGTATTATCTATGCCCGGAATGCGTTGCAATGAAATTTTTAACCTACCTTACCCCATTTTTTTTTCATGAACCCTCTCTGACATTATTCAACTTAATCCAACCGAACAAAAATAAGTTAGCGAAATCGGTTCAGACGTTCTCGGGATTTGCGCTATGCAACAGATTCAGAGGTTAATTTTTATATTAAAGAAAGATGAAACATGAAAAAATCGATGTATGTCTGCCTGCCATATAACTTTGACGGGCCTGTTGGTCCAGTGGTTAGTGGCCCTGACTGCTGAGCTGGAGGTCGTGGGTTCGATTCCCATCCAGGACAAACTTTGTGTGATGAGCATGATTGTTTGGTCTGTGTCTGGGTGTGATTTATCTATAATATGTATGTTTTTAGAAATGATAAAAGTATGTATATCCCTTGTCTGGTTACCATAACACAAGCTCTGCTTAGCTTGGGATACGATAGCCGTGTGTGAGTTGTCCCAAGATATTTATTTATTTATATTATTTTGTTGGTTTGCTTGATGAAGAAAAAACAATATTTTTATTGTCTGTGTACTATTTACGTCAAGTTTGACATTTGACAGTGACAGTATGGCGCTGTTTGCGCTGCGTTGCGCCATAATATTATTGCTGTTACGAATTCTTACGCTTAAATTATTTACATTTTCTTTTTTCTTAAACTGAATATGTGTTTACCAAAAAAACATATTTTAAGGGATTGAATGTTGTAAACGATTTCAAAATGAAACCTGCAGCCATGTCTAAAACAAATTTCGATGATGCTGGTGTTTACGATCTTCTCACCGATCTGTGCACCAAGACAGCTGCAAAGTATTGCAATCAGAATAGGATATCACAGAAGCGGCTCATGACTAAAATGAGATCTAATGCTTACGAGATAATATTAAAAAAGTCTTGCAAAGATTTCTCATCGTCAAAAGGAGAGCCTATTGTCGACTTGTTATCATTTTACTTTGTGTATCAACAAAATGCAAGGAACGTGGCGGAGTACAAAAGAACAGTGGAATTAAAGAAAATAATCAGCACAATAAGGCAAACAGATTTCGGTGAGAACAAAGAAGTTGTTTACAACATATTACGATTCCTAAATGGACTTAGCAATACAGTCAAAGAAGATTTGGCAGTTGAAATGTTTCAGGTGAGTTTGTATGACATTATTACTGATTAGACTGAAGTAACTGGTCTTTACATGAATATATCTAAACAACTCCTTTAATGGAGTTTTAGCTAGTCTTGATTTTACTAATGAACAGCTTAATAATGTGAAATTACAGGAATAGTATTACTTCGACAAAATAATGGCTCCAAACAGACACCTTATTTTATGAAAACAAACTACAGAATATGTTGGTTTATTTATTTATGAACTTAATGGACACTAGTGGTACATAGGTGGACTTAATGCCATAAGACATTTATTTTTTTTCCTAAAGTGGCATTCACGTCTCTTGTGTGTGAGACGTATTTTACAACTTGTATGAGAGTGACACACAGGGCAAATGTTCGGTGTTTAATTTGAGGGTGATAGGAGTTTGGTTCAGGATACCTAAAACAAATAACATTAAATGACGACACAAATAACACAGGACAATAACGATATCGTGCAAAGAAAAATATATTAGTTGGGACCATAAAACATTCTCTGTTCAATATTATAGTAGCAAATGTATTTTGAACATGGATTGTATTGATATTTGCAAAAAGTTATACAAACAATAAAAATAATGTGGAATACAGATTTAGTTAATCCATTTTCTATTTAAATATTTTCAGAAACCATTTACATTTGGCCTTCTAGATGAGATGCTCCCTAAGCCGAAGCGTGAGGTATTTGGTTCTGCACAGCCCTACTCCTACTACCCGTCACATGTGTTTGAGCTGCCTTTCTCATTAAAGAAACAAGGGGCAGTGCTGGACAGTCCAAAGTCACAAACTTACACTGAGTACACTGTTGAGAGTTTTGATTCCAGAGCATGTAAGTAATTTAATGCAATAAAAAAAGTTACATAGTATAAAATGAAGTCGCTTCCGCTGTCTGTTTGCTTGGTTCTTTAAAACTACTGAACAGTTTTAATGCAGTTTTCAGCAATAGATAGAATGTTTAAAGATGAAGTTTTATATGTATAATATATCAGTCTATGTGGGTGAAATCCCAGGATGCAGCTAGTAATATATATAATACTAAGTAAATAGTTAAATATTTAATATGGACAAAACAAAATTCAAATATTTATTTCATTTTTTTTAGAATATTTGTTATTGAAATAAGCTTTTCTTTTAACCTTTCACAGCCACAGACTTAAATAGAAGTTTTGCTATAAGTGATAACTTGATAAGGTTAAGTTTCTGACTTTAAAAAAAGGAATCTTTATTATAATCTTTTTTGTGTCTCTGAGGTTTTGATATGTATAAGTACTATTGTTGAAATGTCTTGTTTATTCAACAGATCTACCCACTGATTCAAACAACTCCCAAGTTCCCATACAAATGGAGCTGAAAACCTTTCTAAGTCCAATGTCCTTGTCCTCCATGACATCCACACACTTGTCTCCATACCCTGAGGGTGTCTTAATGAACTATCCGAGGTTGACAGCTCCTAGAGATCTGCAGATACCTGGTTCAGATACTAATGCTAATGTAAAGGTAATGAGAATTTCATGTAAGATTTTAGTACTTTTTATCTTCAATAAAAGCCGTTGAGTTATTCAAAGGAATAACAAGGAATTGGAATGGAGGCACAAAAGGGGCCCATATTCAGCACATTTAATTAAAGAATGATTCTATTACAGATATCTCTGGCTAGTACAAGCGTGAAGTCTGATGTTAAAGAAGTGTTCAGAGCTAAATCAGGTGATGATTCAATTGATATATGGGAATTGGCCACTCGTATTGACAAGGAAATACCTGCCGACATATGGGAGGTTGTTGGTAAGTTCTAATTCAGGAATCCTGGTCTGTCAGGTATCTTTTTCTCATCTTTAATTTTAATTTGTTTTTGTTTAGCAAAACAAATTCAATTCCTTTTGCTAAACACTAAACTATCATCAGGGTTTCAATTTACTTTTATCCTGGAAGTATATTTCCCTGGGTTGTTTCATATGTCTTCCACAGAGTTGGGGCTGGTTTGCTTGTGTGTCTATATTTCACACCCCAATTGTTATTGAACATAAATTATATGTTACAAGTTCAGTTATAAAATTGAAATTTGTTAGGCTTTATCTAACATTGAATATTTTTGTCAGACCTAAGAGCATAGATATTTATTTTTGATGCAGTTTATGATGTTTTGGTGAAAACTTGATAACCGAGATAATCTACATTTTCAATTAATCCAGTTTCTAGTCTGACCGGATGCAGCTGAATCTACATTTAAAATAACTCAACGAATAATGTTTCAGCAAAATTGCCACCAATCAATGAGCGACAATTGCTAGCATCATCATCAAGAGAACATTGTCTATGGCGTCAGAAATATGGCAGCATGATATCCGGTCTAAATGTCATATCCGAAAAGCAGTTTATCAGACATATCATGTATTTAATAAGTGAGTACTATGTTTTAAAACAGCAATCTTCTAGAGCGCAAGTTAGACATAAACATGCAACCACGAACGCGTGACGAAACGTTAGCTCGAAAGTTTTATTTTAACCGAGTATACAACCACCCTAGAGCAGTTTCGTCAAACAAGTATCACCCATAAATAGGTTTTTTTTTTTTTTTAAGTTGGCTGGATATACTTAGGCCACAACCAATTTGCGTCATAGCAACTTTTTCTGTCTTCCTTTTTAACTTCCTTAATTAAAAAAATAAAAATCGTTTATTTTCTTACCAAAAATTACTTTGTTGAGTTACTAATGTACAGATGGTCAAAAAGTTAACTTTGTGAGAGATTTTTGACTGAAGTAGGTTTCAGAAAAAAGCTGTATTACGGGTTAAACTAAACTCGAACAATTAAATTTGCAATACTCTCATTGCTCGTAGTTAAGGTGTATGTACTGCTGAGTGCAGCAGTGGACTGTATGCTGTATAGTCAAGGCAAAAATAATATTCCTATATTTATATTGCAGTTGGTATAGAAACAAGTTCCTTCCCCTTTAGTCAGGAAACAAACAGTTTCTACATGAAAGAGGGTTTAATACTGGAGTGCATATCACATGAACATATCAAAGGCTATGTGTCAGACCTGTTGCTAGTCGGCACTTACTATAGGCGGCTGTACAAATTCGCCTTTAATGACACACTGGAGGATCATTTTCATTCTCATGGACTGGTTTATGAGGTAAGTCTTTATATATAGTGTGTGGTGATTAATGAACTGAGGAAAAGTTCCCTGATAAAGACAAAATTAAGACGGAGTTTTGATACGAAACAAGCGTAATAAAAGATACAACCTACGCGTATTATTAGAAGATTATAGTCCGCAGAGGACCAATCTTCGAATAAACTGGCGAAATATGGATGTATTGTTGGCTCGCACAAGTCACATACAAGCGCAACAACGCTTTATCCTTACTAAGTCTTAGTCTTACAACAATACTGGACAAGCACATTCGACGAACTTTGACACCGACAAAAGTTTCTCGGAAATTGTACCCGCCCTTCATCATTAATTTTCTTGCACAGCAGGAGGGTCAGTGCAGCATGTCTTTATCTTTCATACTTCTCTATTACTCGTCATATCAGCGGACACTTCCTTTCTAGCCATATCATCCTAGGTACAGTCCCTCCATTGTGTTACTTTGTCTTTCTCTACTCTTATAGTCATCCATACATTCATGTCACGATATTCCTCACTACATTTATTTCATAATCTTCCGCCCGCCCGCTTTATTCTAACAATAACTTTAACCCGCGTGATGATCGAAAAAAAAATATCTGTCTCCCCTTTTCTTCTCTCAATCTCACTTTAAAAAAAATAGCCTATGTCCATTTAAATAATTAGAATGGCGATAAAAATGAAAAGATAGAATATAATTGGTATAAAGTATAATAACGTATATTTATGTATGTTATGAGATTATTTTGACGTAGACGAAGCAAGTTATGATCGTTAAATGGGTTATGTATATATTAAATGATTATTCCTTATCAGGTATTAAATTATTTTTAACTTTTTTAGTTCAACTAGTAATTTGGAAATGTATTTTTCGTAATTTATTAGGCTTCAAGAGAAGTAATAAGGCAATATCTATTAAAGTTCCGGTTGAACGCCACAGATATTTACGAAGAAACCTGTAGGAGTGAAGAAGATTTAAATAGAATGCCGACATTGTTGCAAATATTGCAGCACATGGAGCCACTCAAATATGAGATAGAAACTATTGCTTCTATCTATAAACTCATAGATACTGGTAAGTATTTGCTATATTTTTTTTTACATTCAAGGTACATAGTTTATTGCCATTTTGTTTTATTATCTATTATTTAGGCGGACTTAATGCCATAAGACATTTTCACCAGTCAATCATTGAATTATATCTAAAAAAAAACATTAAGACTATTTGTTTTTGAGAACCTATATACTTATACAAATGGTAATATACAAATACAATAAAATAAAAATAATAAAAAAAAAACACTACAAACTTAACAGTTTTAACTATGACTTTTAATAGGGTATTTTACTCTATATGAAAGAAATTCTAAAAATATACAATTCAGATAGCTTAGGCAACAAGCAGTCGGAAAATGTTAGATTTAGTTAATAGAATAACTAAATAAATTTTAAAATTGATTTCAAAGATTTCACTTTTCTTAGTCTGTTGTTTTACTAAGCGAAACAGTGTCCGCCATGATTATTACGTCATACGGTCATGTGAACAAAAAGTGACAACTGTCAACTGTGCAACGTCTGTTATTTTTGTACTAAAAAACTTTACATTTTAATTTTTATTGAAATAATAGTAAAAACACCATGGAAAACGGTTTCGTAAAAGGAGACAGTACAAATTTAAAGAAAAATAAGACATAAATTAGCAACTTTCTAGGTACTAGCTTACATAACCTCCAAATATGAACAAACTTTCAAAAATATATACTTTTCGTGTAAGCTATTGTGAAAAATATTTTAGATAAGTAATGAATAGGTATAATACTTACATCGAAGTGATCTTCACAAAAGTACAAACGAGATTTCGGACAATTGTGTTGGATCCCTTCTTGGAAGTTTAAACAAAATTCTTCTTATATTTAAATCAGTTGGCACTTGAATCCACAACTTGTCCGGTGTTTTAACACTAGTGTTTTTACGTTCAAGAACAGCACACCAATGGTAAGGGTAATAACTCATTTTTAAATTAAAGTGAAATATACAACTAAATAGAAGGACTAATGACAGCGCATTTGTTGACATGACCAACTGACGTCATGACCACAGAGTAACATGGCGTCAAGCGTTTTTGTGATTTTACGCGCGAAAATAGAAATTGTAAAATTGAGATGCAGTTTTATGGCACTTATCGATTGAATATTTTTTTTTGATTTTTTGTGGTGGTTTACTAGGACCCTAGGATCAAAATGAGATACTTTTTAAAAATGAGTGTAATACCGTATTGGGAGCTATTTAGTCGGCCCTAAACAGTGGTTACGAACTTTTCTTTTAAAAGTTAATTTGCTCTCAGTTTTATAATGATTTATAGTCAAAAATATGTAAGGACACTTTTGGTTAATGTACATAAACCTTTTTGGACTGAAAACTGCCTGAATTCAGAAATATATCACCATTTATGAATCAGTATAAAAAAAATTACGACGTGGGTGATAAACTTTGTGCTTTAAGTTAATGCTGGATTTGTAATTATATTTTCAGATCCAAAATCATCGATTCCGCACGGTGCAGAGCTCATGTCGTATCTTTTTAACGAAATATCGTTAATTACTCACAGGCAAACCACGTTCACCATGTTCAACTCGCTATATTCTATCTGCATTGTTTATTTCAAGTAAGTATATGCATCATGAATTACGTACTGTGATATGATTTTTGTATATTCCCAATTATGTTCTTTAGGTTTCCAGTAAAAGCTCGTTTTTGGTACCGCATAAACGCGTGACACGTGCGATTGTCGATGCGCTTAAGAGCTCGTATACACGTGAGTCACGAGAGGTACTGACAACCCACGGGTTCGAGCGTTCCAAATAACGAGATTATACGTGCTGAAAACGACTATCGTAGTTTACGCTAGTCTGATGTCGCTGTTAACCTAAACATTACCTGATTCACACCATCACCAAAGTATACAAAAATAAAAGTCTAAGTAAAATTCGACGTCATCTTGTCATGTTTTATGATTTTACTACAAACTGTGTAGGTATTCCCGATAAGTAACATCATGAATTCCCTTAAACTTCTAGGTTTATTGAAAGATTCATATTCGAAGGTGAACTAGACGATAGATTTAACGAGTTCTTCATAAGGAAAGACAATCAGTACGTGAACAATCGATCTAAGAGATATTGGGACAAAGGGTTCCATATTACGCAGAGTGTGGCGGTGCCCGAGTTTTTGAAGGCGTTGGCCAAGTTCATACTGCTTTGTGGAAAATCTTTAAGGTTACTGAAACTGTGTAACCCGACTGTAAGTATAAATCCTTATTTGATTGGTTTAAAATAAGAGATGTGTAGTTGTTTGTTACTCTATCTGTAAAATAATCCTTTCGGCTTTCTGCTACAACAGTTTTGATAAAAAAAACAACAACAATCAATATATTCACAAACTATCTATTGAACTTATGTGGTGAAAAAATCTAAAAATCACGACAAATTATGACATTAAAAGAAGCGTACATTGTAGCCGTATCGGACTTCAGCCCATTGCATTTATAATATTTATCAATTCATATTCCCAGGATCCCCTAGTCCTCCTCATATCCTCGGACCACCCATCAGTGAAATGCTGCGCCAGTTTCCAAGAGTTGGAGACACAGCAACAAGTCCTGGATGTGTATCGAACAAGATGTCTATTCGTCAGCGGAGAACTGGTTACGTTCGACCAGATACTGCTCAAGAGAGAAGCTGAGAGAAAAGCTTTCACTGAAATGGCGTCTCTGAAGCAAGCTGAAACTATGGAAAAGATTGTTGGTAAGTGGGAATGATGTTTCTTTTGTTAGGTGGTGTATGCAATACTATACGCTGTTGCAAGATATCAACGAGACCTCTCTAAAATACCTTTTATGCCAGGGCTCGTTATGTATAATTTGAATTAGAGCTAAATTTTGCTCTTTTGGCTTGAATTTCACATAACCCGATAAGCTTAAAAACATTCTTTGCCATTTCAATTACCACCAATTTGTGAAGTAACTATCACAATACCCTTGTGCAATTTTTGCTGCTTTCTCGAACACTTCATACTTTTCTAGCCGAACGCAAACGACTGGCACAGTTAATAATAGCCGAGAAGCAACATTCTCTACGAGTTCTAGAAGCTGCTATGGCAGAGGCTAAAGCAGCTAAGTGTAAAGCTAAACAACGAGAAAGAAAGCGCTTTGAGTTGGAACATGCTGCCGAAAAGGCCTCTGAAGAAGTTGACTCCAAACTTAGGGATGATGAAAAGTAAGTTAAATGTTAAGGTATTGTCCAAATAAGCATATAACTTCACGGTTCATCCAAATTATCACACCCCCGTCTTCTTGTCTATTTAATTTAGTCAACGAATATTTAAATTAAAATAAATATGAATGAATACTAGTTATTTGATGTTCTCAATCATGCCAATAATTTAAAATAATAAAAAAATATAATTACGGGTGTATTACCAGAAGTTTAAGGTAATACACCCATAATTATAATTATTAATTATTACAGAAGGCATTAGCACAGACATTGTTATGACGATGCTATGTCTGACATAGTGACAGCTCGAAATTGTTTTAAATGAGGTTTAAAATTATAGGAACAAAATAATGGAGTACTATTCAAAACTAAATATGGAAGTAGAGAAGAGCAAAATACACACAGAATGGAAAATAAAACGTTTACAGTTAGACCAAAGTAGGATGCAACTATTGTCCACCGAAGAGAGAAATTTGAAGAGGGAGAAATTGGAACTGGAGCACCAGAAGAATGAAGAAGTGATGGCAATGTCTATACAGAGTGATATGTTGAGATCAGTTGAAGATGATGCTGATAACAAAGAAGAGTATGTAGACGACAACGTTGTCGATACAGATCCAAGTCTCCCATTTTCTTCAATTGCTGCGAAACAAGTAGAAGAATGTAGAGACCCCTCAGAGTTCGACAATAATAAGATAAAGGCACAATCTTCCGGGGCAGTTTTCAGCGCTTTATGTAATGCTGCCAAAAGCTTTTTCGGCGTTTCTAAGGCAAATGACGATGAAAATTGCGATAATATTAAAGAACTGGATGCTCAAGGCAATATCCTTGAATCAGTAACTGACAGTATTCCCCGTACGCTACATACTCAGTCTTCTTGCGAAATAGGCAGCAAACTAGATGACAGTTACGATAATGTACAGTATCATAAAAGTAGACAAGAAGCTTTGTTAAATAAACAAAAGGTCATGTCTCACGAATTTGGTCAAACTGACAGAGAAAACAATCAACTGAAGGATCCGCCGCTTATACAAGTTGCAGCGATTGACGAAGAAAATAACTTGCAAGAATGGTCGCCATTTGTAGAAGCGAAACTTAATAAAAGGAAAGTGTTGGGTACAGAAATTGATGTAATAAACCCAGAACGAAAGCCATCTGAGCCCATAACTGATGCTCAGAAAGAGGCGAAGGTAAACAAGCAAAAAGTGTTAGGAGTAGAATATAACCTACCCCCTGAAGCTTATGTTAGGCGGGAACCAGCGAATACGGCGCAGAAAGAAGCAGTGCGGAACAAGGAAAAGATTCTGCATTCAGATTATGATATGTTGAGTGAAAATTCGGGAAATTCCCGAAGAGTCCACAACAAAAGATCAGGTCTGACATTGAATTTGAAACCCTATGGAGAACCTACCTCATCCACTTTTAGACTTGGAGTTACACCTAACGCAGGCTCCGAAACTCCGGGAGAATATTTCCCAAGGGTATGTACTTTATCTTTTATAATTACGACTTTTCCCCAGTTCCTGCGTAGCCCAGACACAGAGACATTGTTATATTCACAATGATAAATCTTAATTCAAATTAAATTTCAGCTTGACCTAGAAACACCGACTACGGCAGATATACCTCTTGAAAGCGCAATGACTTCTGAAATATTTACACCTAGAAGTGACGTCAGTAAGATTTCACACTTGAAGTCCAAAGAAAAAGAATTTCTTGGTTCTGACGGTTTTAATTTCCCAATCATAGTCGACGAAGAGAACGTTGAATCAGAAATTACTAGCGACGTACAAACTGGTGACACACCTGATGATTCTCCATTAAAGTCTTTAGATTCGCCGGTCAGAAGAGTGGCTTCAAAATATTCCTATTTCAATGTAATTGATGGTTCTTACACTTTGAAAGAATTCGATCCCTTTGGAATAAAGGAAATTAAGGACTTCTCCAAAGACCATTTTACCAGTAAAATGAATTTGGAAATGGTAGACTCTTGTTATACTCATCCTTCAGTTATAATGGAGGAAGTAAAGAAACGACCTTATAGTAATATATTTTCTCCAAATTTGTCTTCTAGCGGTGAAGCTCAGAATAAGATAAATTGTGATAATATTGCTTCACTGACAGCTTGCCTGCAAAGATCGGTGATGTTACCGCTTACATATCAATTAGAGGTGGTAAACAACTCTATTCTAACCTACTTCTTAGTAAATCAGGATATGTATGAACATTTGAGGAGTTTGAAGGACTATTTCTTTTTGATGGATGGGGAATTTTCTAGAAGCATTTGCCATAATTTGTTTACGAAGTTAGTGAAGACTTTGAATCCTCAAGAGTTGTTAAACTTTGCCACTTTGCACAATATATTGGATAAAGCTCTGGGGTCATCTATTTCACGTAAGTTTCCGTATTTACTATTCCTATTCTTATCTATTTCCTCTGTTATCTTTTCTAGTTTAGTTTTTTTTTTTATTATAATTTCAATTTCTTATTCGTAACTCTTTTTATTTACAGACGTGCATAAATTTTCGGAGAACCTATCATTCACGATCACAGAGTCCCCTCTTAGTTTCCAGCACAGTTCTCCGGATGTGCTACAGTGTCTATCCCTGACTTACACCGTCAGTTGGCCTCTCAATATAATATTGTCGCAAGAGGCTTTGCTGCGGTACGCCAAAGTGTTCCAGTTTCTGATTAAAATGAGACGAATATTCTGGGTTTTGGGTGAAGATTTTGAGGCAAGTTTTAAACTGTTTACGTTATTTATTTTTTTATACTAGTGTTATTTTAAATTCATTTCCTAAATTGTTTTACAGTCGTTAAAGTTATCAGCAAAGTTATCAGGCAAGCATTCCCGCAAATTATTAAGATCGCCACAATACATATCAGTGCAAATATATCGGCACATAATGGCTTCAATGATTCGGGCCCTCGACAACTACATCGTCACGACTTGCATTCTCACATCGTGGACGGAATTTGAGAACGACTTGAAGAAAGCGCGAACATTGGACGATCTATACGAGTGCCACGTGGTTTATATCAAGAAGGTGCTGTTTCGATGTTTACTTAACAATAGATCGACGCCCGTAATGAAACTTTTGAATGATATCTTCACCGTGATATTGAAGTTCAGTCGGGTGTTGAAAGCAGGGTAAGTTTTTTTGTAATCTGTTTTGTAGTTAATATTGGTTTAGTATTTATCGTACTTTAATACCCAAAATGGCGAAGGAAAACAATGTGAGGGGTCCCAAATGTATAGTTTACAATCATTTTTACCGTTTACTATCCTAAAAATGAGTGCAACTTTAATTAAGTACATTTTTCTGTTCTTTTCTAGCGAATGGCAACAAAAGGATCCGGATGGATCGTTTACACACTCTAGCTTTCCTCAGCTAGAAGAACTATTCCATTTGTTCGAGAAACTCGCTAAATACTTACACAAAGTGGTCACAAAATTAATGGAATGTGGGTACCAAAGACATTTAGTGGAACTTTTGACTATGGTTAACTTGAATGGGTACTATGATCCGGAGAAGTCGAAAGATGCTCATAACTCAACAGTTTAGTCGACCTCGTGAACTAATTGTAACAGAAGTGTTAAGACTAATCCAAGCTCGAAGACTTATCAATACGATATTAGTTTGGATCCCTGGTGATTCCGATTGATGAGTTATAAACTATGATTAGTGATGCAATAATAAATTAAACTCGACATAACATTGTGTAATATTGGCATTTATTAATAGTTTTTGATGGTTGTAATGAGGTACAAAAGCCAGTAGGGCTACAGAATTTATTCCTTACCGATTTTAAATGCAAACCAAATGCTAGATATTTCCTACGGGTACTCGTTCGTATGCATAGGCATTTGTTATGACTGTCAATTACTCGTTTCGTCACTGTGATCTACTAAGTTTAGCACAAAAACTAATTATTTTAAAAGAAAGTAACAATTTTTTTCTATGGAATTCGGTCCCACGTCCCAAATTATACCAAAACAATGTCCCGTGTTAATTTTACAATAAGTTAAATAATGTTGATGTTAGCGTTAGAATCTCTTTACTTTTTTGCTTTTTGCACTAAGTAGGTAACCATTTTATACCTTCATTGTTATGTGAAATATCTAGGCAAAATAAAGTTATGATGTATTAGAAAATTATATTAAGTTTAGCGGGCCCAGTCCATGACATTTATTGCTACTCATTTTGATTTGATCGTCTGTTAACTCGAGTCGCGAAAACTCACAAACGGTGACACAGCACTGGCAACGGTCTGTTGTCCACATTATTTTTTTCTCGAAAATCTATTAATGATTCGTCGTGAAAATAGGTCGTTTGTGTTGTCAACCTCTAGCTAAAGTAAAATATACGTTAGTCTTTTGTCTATAGTCAGCAAGAGTAGCAGAGAAGGTAATGTTCTCATTTGTAATGTTTCCTTGTAGTTGTTGAACGTCTCATTTTTCTTTCTGTAGCTTTTCATAAAGTTTGAATAAGTTTCCGACCGTACCACAGATCCGAGACAACAGATTGTAGCTATTGTATTAAAACTATTGAACTGTTAATTTATCCCACCTAATAATCATGTGATAATAATTATTATCTTTAATCTCGAATAATGTTATTGATAGTTATGTTTATAGAGTGAATGTTGAGTCCCTTACTATTGTTAACTTTGGGTTATGTAAATAAACCAATAATAATTAGAAATACAATGATCACCTTATGTTAAAATATTTTAATAAAGTATAGTTATTTTTTAAACGTTTTTTTTTTAAATTTGGTAATTTCTTCCGGAGATATTTCGACGGTTTTGTTTTTGGTTGAAAAACATGGAAGTTTTTTCGACGTAGGTACGGCTACGCATAATTATCTCGTTAGTGTTCAATCGCGCAATGTTATTTGTTTTTTTAGTGCGGGAACCCTTGGCTGCAGCTAAGTCTGGATTATTGCCCAGTTTATAATATTATTACAAAATTGGCAAAACGTTTGTTTGTCAATACTTTTCGCAACACTCACAACAACTTAGCATCTGAAAGGTTAACCTTCCAGCGTTGTGGGTAGTTCGATAGCAATATCCCGGATCCTGAATGGACAGGGAAAAGAAGTAAAATGAACAACATCGGGGGAAGCCATGTGATAACTTCCCATCCGCAAAAAAAAACTTGTTTATAGTCATTTGAATCAAGATGGCGTTGTATTAAATTGACACCACTAAGAGCGCCATCTCTTGTGGAATAGCGTAACTGTTATTTACCTCCATCTTTTGACGAATAGACGAACTCTTGGTTTGTTTACTTGTTTTTTTTTTTAATTAGCTGAAGCTAATTTTCGGTCATCAATAATTACGCGGAATATTGGTCTGTACTATATGTATTCACTTTTTTAATATTATTTGTAACTATATCATTCGCTAATCAGATAACTCAACACTGGTACAGATTGGTTTTACTTATTGTCCGTCGCGACAGTGGCGCCAATATTTTTCCTTATAATAAGACTGTGTTTTCACGAATACTTCATTCTACCGCAATTCGTCCTAGGGTTAACATCCTAGCCTAATCAGTGCGTGACATTGAAGTGAAAGCCGGCATTTCCTGCAATCTACAGCCGATTTCCTTGGAAAATTTTGAAATAAGTTCATGTTTTTGCTGTAAAACACATAATCTTCGTGAAATTCTAAAATTGAGTGAACATCAATAATTGTTTATAGTTATCGATCGGAGAGCAATTTTCCACGATCGGTCTCTGTTTTCGTCGCGTCGAAGGCGATATTTTACCAAAAACGTTAAAACCCAAGAATCACCGTCACCGCCGCCGAGATGGCGTTCATGATGCCTGTAGTGAAGAAAGATTGGGACCTGTACAACTCGAATCGGTCTCGGCGGGTGTCCGAGTCAGCGGAGAAGGCGGGGCTGGGCGGGCGCGTCCGCAAGGTGTCGGAGTCGCGCTCCGAGGGCCCGGCGCTGTCACCGCGCGCGCACACGCTCAGCCCGCACCGCAGCGTGCCCGCCATGCGCTCGCTGTCCTACTGCCGCGCGCCGCCGTCGCGCGCCTCGCTGCGCACCGCCGTCGACAGCCCCAGCAAGGGTTCGGCTAGCCCCAAGAGCGTCCCGCGCGAGGATAAGTTCCACAGCAGGTTGGTGGAGAAGTTGAAGCGAGCCCTCGGGCGCTCGGAGTCAAAGCGCGAGGAGAGAAGTTCGTGAGTTAACGCGTGCTTGTGTGCAGGGCGCGCGCCGAGTCCCCCGAGCGAAACTCGCGCTGCGGAGCGTGCGTGCCCTACCTGTGACGGCCGCCCGGCCAGCCCGGCCGGCCAGCAGGCACCGGCGCGAGCGCGCAGACACACTATCTGTGATATGTTTCCGATAGTGAACTCGAAGAGATGAGTAGACATTTCATGAATGTGCTAACTAACCGCCTAAGGTCTTTCGGACGCTGAGAACTTAACGTTTGAAGTAACACCGACACAATGCAATAGTTTTACTTAGTAGTCATACATTTGGTTCGCTTCCCTTAACTGTTGCATGAATGTTAGTCGTCATCGTACCGTATGTATCATAAAGCGCAGGTTGTCCGATTTAGGTTGTAATATGAAAGTACGTTGTATGGATTTTTAAGACTGCGTTTAGTTTAAGCACACCCTGGGGTTTGATAAGTATTATTTGAAAAATCACCCCGGCGGTCACTAGAGGTTAGTTTGTGGCAGTTTGCGAAGGGTATCTGTGATTCGTTATTTGTAAGTAACGTGGATTTATTTATTTAAGCAGAAAGGGAAATTGCATTCAGTTTTACCTATTGTTTGTGAGAGTCCTTATTGTAATAACTTTGACATAATTGTATTGTTTACCAAAATAATGTATTCGTTTTGTTACAAATTGATCAGAAATTGTAAGTCTTTGATTATTTAATTGAAAATTCAGCAGCAGCTTTATTTGGCACTTATTGGTAAAGAATTGAAAACATTGAATTCAATACGAAGGAGTATGAGACATTTGTTATAATATTTGTACTGTAGTTGTAATAAGAGTACCTTTATATTAATGTACACGTACACGTAGTGCAAACTGTCGATATTGATAATTGTAAGCAGTGTTGTATTGTAGTCATTGATGTAATAATACAATGATAATTTATTTACATACACCACGGGGGTTTGCCCTTGTTTTACAATCAATTTGTTATGATTTCGCTTGATTTTATTATGATGTTATCTTCTGACTGTTATTGGACCAGCTTTGTTAATAGTATTATCTATCAGTGTAACTGAAATCGATAAAAGTGATATAAAAATTAGATGTATCATAAAATTCTAAAATTAAGGCATATCTCGATGAGATTTTGACGAGGGCATCAAGGAGCGTTGTATCGATGTGTTTATTTCGTTTGCTTAAAGTTCCTTACGTCTATTCGACTGCCACTAGGTAGTTACGTAGGCCTATTTAATTTTTTAAATGTATACAGTAGCTTTGTACGATACTAAATTCAAATCTTATGTCATTAATATTGTTTGCAAACATTTTTAAAATTGCATATATTGTCAACAATGTCTGATCTGATGATTTTCAAGTATTAAACACTTAAATATAAAGCTTATTCTGAAACATATTTTTTATTTAAAACCTTATAACCTTACCTTGCCACAATAACTCATTACCTAGATATTTAACAGTTGATTCATGTAGTACACATACAGTGAGTGATACATTCAGTGAACATGATGAAATCGTTATCGAGGAAAAGTTTTTGATAACTTGGCGCATATAAGTTTGGCGCTCTCTGTAGAGAACATTACGTAACGAGGAATGTCCGCATCGTGGAATTTGGCGGACAATTTCTGGCGCTTGAGGCACAGAAAGGCATAAAACATGTAACTTATTTCACAAAACAAATATCATGTAAGTATCTAATCTTAAATAAGAGGTAGAATGTAGCACTCGTTAGTCGAAAATATCATTTTATAATAAAGAACGAACATTGATCATAATCAAGAAGAAAGATGAAGATAACAGTTCCACAAATACAAAAAATACGCAATGATGTTTTACTAAAAACTTTGCTGCCTACCCGTCCATCTGAATACAGGCGTGAACTTATTCTTACAACTTCTGCACAGCGAAACTTCTCGCAGATCATTGCTCATTTTCTTATAACCATTATTTCTTTCCTTATATACGATCCGGATAATCATGAAAAAGATCTACATTACATTACGAACATTATACCTAAAAAACCGGCCAAGAGCGTGTCGGGCCACGCTCAGTGTAGGGTTCCGTAGTTTTCCGTCCGTCACAATAAGTGTTCCCAGTTATGAGGTCAACCGAACAATTCGGTAATACCCGATCCAATGTAATAAGTACCTACAGCGCCATCTCTCGAGGAATTGGGTTACTAATTAATACAAAGACGTGCAATTTCGGTGGTAATTTTGGATTGCGAGAACCGATTTCAATAGTTCTTTTTTTGTTTGAAAAAAGTTACGTTCAGGAGAATAAAATATGTAAACAAAGTTACAAAATAATGCTTGCATATACGATTATATTACAAACTTAGTCCAGAAATTATTTTGTACAACTTTTTGTCTTTTTTGTACAAAAACTGTTGTGTCAATCAAGTTGAAAATAATTTTCATAGAAAGTCCTTATAAAGTTCTACTTTTCAGATTTTTTTCATATTTTTTAGACTTATGGTTCAAAAGTATATCACACGTTAGGGTTGAAATTAAAAAAAAAATCACTTCCCACTTTACATATAGGGTGGCTACTCTAATAAAACATTTTTTTTAAATTTTTATTTTACCACTTTGTCGGCGTGATTGATATACATATTGGTACAAAATTTGAGCTTTCTAGCGCTAACGGTCACAGAGATTAAGCGAGGACGGACGGACGGACGGACGGACGGACGGACGGACGGACGGACGGACGGACGGACAGACAGACATGGCGAAACTATAAGGGTTCCTAGTTGACTCCGGAACCCTAAAAAGGAAATAATCATTGGAAGTAATTTGTGTCCTAAAAAAATACTAAAATTGAACTAATGAAACAAGTGCAAGTAAATCCACTTAGACGCCAACACCATCTTAAGTATCGATTTTGCTAATTCAACAACCCGTCATCTCAATGAGTCAGATTTTCTATATGGCAACTTTTGCGTATAATAGCCAATAAGGCGGGAAATATACAGACTGAATGCATGCTGGAATATTACCAGGGGTCAGATCCATCGCTCAATGGTTCCATTAATGGTTGTTCTCGAACTGAGTAGAACTTTCCGTAAGTAAAGAGGACCCCTCTTTACTTACGGAAAGTTCTACTCAGTGCTACCGCGCCTTTACACTAATGTGTTGAACATGAATCTACATGCTGAGTGGAACCTATCAAGTCTAGTTAACTAAAAAAACATGAGAAAACTGTTAACAAAATCGTTAACATTTTTGAAACATTAACACTTTTCTGAAATAATTGAATACCTACATGACATTTTTTTTAGAAGTTTTTTTCAATACTTGTCCGAAACACTTGTCACAAAATTGTGCAACGTATGGTTAACAAATCGTACTTAATTTTCACTTATTTCTTTCAAAAATCTAGCATTGGCCGCCATTATGGCTTTAAAAGTTCCTTAAAGAAGTAGGTACTTTACATTTTTATGAATGAGCTTTTACAATTTGAACGGTTGTGGCCCAGGGTCTCAATCGATAACAAGTTAATATCATCGACATTGCATCGCTCTCGAAGTTTCCGAGACTGTCGTTTGTATCGAAACACACTTCGCACTTGTTTATAGGTTGATTGATGGCTTCAAGTCAATTGACAATGATAACCTAAATATCAATTAATTGACTTTACAGGCTGTTTTGTTTGAATTGTTGGCATCGTTTTTTGTTTATATTTTATGATTTAAAATAATATAAAAATCGTAGTAAACTAGCTTTTGCCCGAGGCTTTACACGCGTGGTGCTCATAAGTTATCTTAAGGCGACACTAAATGCCAACGACCTTGAGTGACCTTGACTGGGAAGGAGCTGGCGTTACTCCCCGCGACTGAAGATTAATCGAATGTAAATATCCATCGCCCTATATCAAACACAATACAAATGAAAACGCTATTTCAATAGATTGGCAATTTAATAACCTTGTATATTGTGAAAGTTTTTTAAAAATACACCCAATGGTTTTTGCCCGAGCATCGCAATTTTTGCCCGCAAGACATAACTTTAAAATAAATTATACAATGTCAGTCATGTCATGTCAGTGTCTTGTTTAAAATTTATTTTTGTTTAAATGTGATGTTGGGTATTAAATCATATATCAGGTCATGTTAAAATTTTGTTGAAATCCGTTCAGCCGTTTAGACATGATAGGACATAGTATAGTCTATACCTTCTGCCCTTTCACTTAGTGTGTTGAATAAACAATAAGTAATAACAAACAGAGTTACTTCTACCTTAATAATATTTGTATAGATGGACTGTATGCAACTCGGATTTTTACCAAGTACATGGGTCCTGAGCAACAATAGAATCACTATAGGGAATTAGAGATTTCTCGAACGATGACCGTTAATGAATGTGTATAAGAGAAGTGCAAAGCTGTTAATGGACGCTTAGCGTTTATTACAGTCGTTAGCACACTTTGCACTCAATTATTGGTTGATTCAAGTCATTTTGTGGGTTGAAGATTTCATTGAATTTGGAGGATTCGTTTTTGGGTCTACATGCCACAACGAGAATTTTAACTTTTCGGGAATGTTTACGAATGGACTTCCATTTATATCGTGTAATGTCGGGACTAAGCCTATATAAACATTTAGTTAGTAAAAAAAATCTGATACATTATACTTATTTTTAACCAACTCCAAAAAGAGGATGAAGTAAATTTATTTTCAAATTTTTAGTTTTTTTTGGATTTCGTGTTTTTTTTGTTAAAAAGATTTTTATTTCTTTAGTGAGTAGGATATAAAAAGTTTAATCTCCAAACAATAAATTTGTCATTTAATTTCCCTCAATTCATAAATAGCAGGTACTTAACACACACACAGAAGAAAATTTAGTGGGAAACGATACGATACAGGTAGCTATCAGTTGTCTTAACTACTTGCCTGATAAAAATAAATAATAACATATTTGTAATAATCATAAAGTTACGCGGCCAAGAACATTTTTACAGCAGTGTTTAATAGCAATAATGATAG
Organism: Ochropleura leucogaster; assembly: GCA_958449745.1. NCBI lineage: Eukaryota > Metazoa > Arthropoda > Insecta > Lepidoptera > Noctuidae > Ochropleura > Ochropleura leucogaster. The sequence goes on from OY288212.1 coordinate 11,118,626, forward strand.
ACCACGTAATAATTTATAAGAAAACGTATTCGTCAACTTTGATAAGCTGATTAGATGTAACAAGTACGTACTAATCTCTTGGTATCTTCTTACATCTTTACTGTAACCTAAATTACTGATTACTTTGGCGTGGAAAATTCCATCAGACGCTGAAGAGTCAACTGACGAACTTAATTAACTTTGTACCGTCATCGCAAACGTAAGCAGTGACAACGGAATTTTGTCATTTGTATTTTCAGTAAATAATAAAGGTAGATTTTGCTAAATCGCGTTGGCAGATTTGGCTTTAAGGTTCCGAATTTATCAAATTAATTTAGGAAATTTATATAAATGTCACTGTTTTGTTCGTCCGTCACATAGGTTTAAAACCTCTATCATTAGTTATGGTAGAGCTTATTGTGATAATTCGTGGATTTCCGTTTATTTCTCATAATAACAATGCATATTATTTGCCTAGAGTTTAAAAAAAATAAAAAATTACATAAACACATTTTTATTTTGTTTTTCGTCTTCACTTAACCCTCGTTTCGTTGCTGACGGTACACGTCTTAATAATCGCAAATTAATTCAGGATACGCTTCCATTTTTATCTGGAGCGTAAAAAACTATTTTTGAGATAATAAATTACCTGAAACGGTTGCCTGTGCTGTATTCTGTGCTACTTGAGAAATATGGTGGGCGGAAAAATCCGTAGTTAGCTACTGAAAAAAAAACTATGCCGTCTTTTACTAAGTTTTAACATTTCATGTTGATAGCAATGTGGAAAAACTTTTTGATGCCATGTAATTCTTTTTCCATTTTGATACTTGTACGTTTTTAAGGATCCAAGTCTCAGAAAGAAAAAACGGAACGAAACCTTATAGGATCACTTTTATGTCCGTCTGTCTGTCAATACCCTTTATCTCAGGAACGCGAAGAGGTACGGTTAACACGATAATATACATACTCAAGTCAGTCGTCTCTTGAAGTTGTAAACAAATCAACCCTCAATCAAAAGATATGGTCGTTTATGTCGTATGTTTGTACGAAACCCTCGGTGGGCGAGTCCGACTCGCACTTGACCGGTTTTTACTATTATTTAAAATCTTGAGTATCCAGTACAATTAAGAGTAAAACTTTTTCTTAAAAATGTTGTTTCGTATGCCTTGACTAGATACCATTATTTAAGGGAAGGGCCTCAGCTAACAAAAAGTGTACACAATCGTACTAATCAATTTTGTTTTTCTGCATTTTGTGTTTCCTCTTTGCCTTTTTTGTTTGATTGTTACCATGTTGTTTTTTTTGTAAAAGATTATCTTATTGTTTTTATGGCAAAAGAAAAGGACCTAACAAATGACTTTTACCGATACTATAATTAGGTAATAAAATCGGATGGTATTTAAACGTACTTCAATTTATTCCCATTTCGTTTACCTAATTTTGCCTATGTTGCACCAAATTTACTGAATGAGCACCAAAATATGTTAATTAAAATATGTCATAACGAGCATCAGGAAAAAGACAGCACTACAATAAAAAAGTGTTATATCTTTATCCATTTTCTATTAATGCAAGTCGTTACTGGCGTAGGGGGTCGCAGTTTTAACCTAACCTAACCTACGCATTTTTTTTGCATTCGGGAAAGAATATTTGGTGCACGATCAGTATATTTGGTGAACACAAAATTTTTTCCCAATAAAATCTACCTGGGGTAATTAATTATCTTATAATTCTTGTTCAATTTGCTAATGAGTTTTGAATTAAGTACATAGTTAAACTATTAGTTAACATAACTCTTTTTTTTGCGGAAGGAAGTTTATCGAATGGGAGTGTCAGACTTTTACAGACTAAAACCTACCCATGTTCCTTCTTTTGCCCTTAATGTTCCGGGGCCGCGGTATCTCTTTCGAACAACCCGCAACCCCGGCAGGCTCTACATCACGTCTGTGATCCCTGAAGAGTTCGGCAAAGGTGTACCTATAATAACAAATTATGATAGAACTTTGTAGTAGTGAGCTAATAATTGACCTCTCTTGAAAGAGGAGGATTATTGAAAACGACAAGGCGAGAAATGAAAAAAAGAAAACGTGTTTCCAGCTTTTATTAATAGTACATTTTACCTCCTTTGTACAAGACTTCATTAATATTCGTGAGAGAATCAGGCTACTTGCGTGGGATGAAATGAATTCACCGTATTTTTAGATAATCTCCGTGTTATGTAGGACAATTAGAGAACCTATAATAAGGTTCGAAAACCATTTTCCAATACCAGATATGAAATATTCATGAACTTTTTGACACTCCCCTGAATAATAATGTTCGATTTTCAAAGGATACCTATATACGTATTTACCATAGCAAAGGTTATTTTGTATTTAAAAAAAATACATATTTATTATTATAGTCGCAATTATTTTACGACGAGCACACAAAATAACAAAAAACAAACATTTAAATTACAAAGCATCACAGACATTTTGCCTAAATATCGAGCCTGTTATTTTGTATGTTACAGACTAAAATACTATGTTGCACGTTTTTCTCTAAACTTCAAGCGACACCTAAATGAATACCTAAATATTATTGCACTGATGGAATAAAACCTTTGAGTCCTAAACTGAACGTTGAAAATCCGCCAAAACGTTTTTATTTCCTCATATTATGCATTCCAATTTCAAAAGAGTAACCAAGGAGTTTATTGCTGGTTCTTTTCTTGGTGTAAGTATGTGCATTTTTTATTTTTATTTAATGTTCCTGAAAACGGCCATTAGCTGTGATGTAGCCATTATATGAGATAGAGGCATTTTGACCTCGTACAGGACTAATTTAAGTACTTAATTGTCTTTTGTTACATTATTAATTGTTGTTCTTTTTTTAAATAAAGTATTTTTATTATTTTATAAATTATTTTCCAAATGCATAATGTGAAATAAAACTTTACTTAATTTTCATATAGTATGTACCTATTACGTAGATAAGTCACTACTTCCTCCATTTTATTGCGCGAACCCCTTTCATATCAGATAACAAGTGTGCCCTAAACCAGCTTAAGTACCTCAATGGTACGGATAATACCACAGATAACTAATAATAATGTGCTTATCAGACCCAAAGATTCGGTAGGCTATTTTCAGAGCTAAGCCTTACACAAAGAAAACCTCATGAAAAAAGGGTCGGATAACGGAAACCTTATCATTTTGAAGCTTTGTAAAAATCTTAGTCACATTTTCCTGTTATTGCAATGTGGGTGTCTTTGACCTAAAAAGTATGTACCTACTCATAGCATAGTATAGTCCTTTTTGATTTCGATGAAAGGCCCACAGATACACCGTGACTTAATGTTTTCTCATCCCAAAATAAATTCAAATCTGCGCGGGCGAATTCGCATGCAAGTGCTAGTAGTCCGTAAACTGTAATCACTGTTAAACTCAAACTCTAAATTGGATTTAAACACCGTTTATTTAACTTCCTCATAATAAGACTTCTTTAATTAACAGTGTTATATAAAATATAGGCGCTAAAACAAAATCCCCTTTAATACCAAAAAAGCGAAATTAGTTACATGTCGCCAATTACTTACGAATGTGTAAGAAGTAAACAGTAAACATAATGATGACTGACTGATGTTCTTTCATTTACCTTCAAGATGGGTTTACAAACAGAACTGTGCTCTACGTTATTGCCACCACGCCTGCGTAAGGTTTCCGTACCACTAATTACATTAAACTAATCTAATATATACAAGAGAAGGGTGTAAGGGACGAGATCTGTGCCTTATACGCACAAGGCTATCATATGATTGATAAGAAGATATTAGGACCAAAAAGAACGCAGGAATCCACAATAATGATGGTCTTGGATAGTTGACGAGAATAGGATACAGTTTGGGCGTATATGTGACTGATTGTACTGGGCAAAAAATGTACTACATTTATAAGATTGGATTAGTTCGACGTAGCAGTAAGTGATTGTGGGTTGGCACATTCTAGCAGTACAAAGTTTTGCTTGGCTGTTAAGCACATAAATTGGCTCACACAAAATGTTGGTGGTTTTTGAATTGGTAGATCACATCACAATTTAATTGAAAATTCATTAAAAATACCATAACATAGTCACCTACGATATGGTATTTTTCCATTCGATAACATGGTTTTATGAGAATTTTGATGAAAATTCTCATAAAACCATGTTATCGAAAACGACGTGATGGAGATTGTGGAAAAACGATGAAAGTTTACGCCAAAACTTTGAACATAATTTACAGAGTTTTGAACAATTTTTGTTTTGTGGTTTTCTTTACAAAATAAAACAGATATGGATAATAGAAATTAAACGAAAATAAGGCAGTTAAAGCAGTAGCAGATAATTCTCAATGCTTGTTCCTTAAGTTGTTCGCAGTTTCTAGTTATTAGTATGTAACTGTGTGTGTCTTTTTCTACTACTGAAAACAAAACGGAATGTGCAATTTTGCAATCCCGTTGCAAGAAAACCAGAATCATGGGCAATTTTATTGAAATGATACGATAAATATGGATCGCCAGATCCAGGATATTATTTTTTAAGCATTCGACTTAAATTCGTGGCGCCATAACTATCTCTGTCTTTAAAAAAAACTATTCAAAGAACATTACCTCTTCTCTATACTTTGATATTGATTGATATTTTGTAAACATACATTAATTATTTTAATTTTATTAGTATCTATGTTTTTTCTTTATTGATATAATTATGTTTATTTCAGTTAGTGCTTAATTTATTATTTTTACAAACAGTGTCTTCTATAAGTCTTATCAATCTGTCCTATCGTAGGTCTGCTGGAAGAAATTTCTAAATGAAATAAGCTGTACCATTGTGCTCTTTTTTCAGTATCTATGTTTTTCCATAATATGTGTTTAATGTGTACTCTTTGTAAAATAGTGAATTTCAGCTGCATTCAATTAGACTGGAAGTTAACCTCCATTTAGTTGAAAAACGGCTAAACCGATGACGATGAGGATCATGACGAAGTTGATAGTTCTAATTGTTCATTAAATGTGTAAATAACATGCAATAACATAGAATACATAAATATTATATGCTATTACGGATATAACCTTAGTAAAGTCGACAAATAAGGACAATACCCTACATGGATAATATAATCTACCTGATGCGGTGAACATAGGAAGTTGATCAGCGGAGTTACTATAATATGTAAAGCATTTCCTAGCGAGCTAGCAATTCTCATTGAATTTTATAATATGCTAAAAATAGAACATTATAGTAATTGTTGAGACAGGATGCAGAAGTAGGAAGAAACTACGGTTATTATCTAGTTTTTAAACGATTTCAATCTCGTTGAATGTCTACAGCTTATAAATCTAGCCATAAGTTTATAAACTATAACAATATATCAAAATGACTTGTTTTATCTTTTCTAAATTCAAGCGCATCTTTGACTTTTCTTAAGTTCTCAAAAACATCTTCTATAACAAAGAACATGTGTTTATAAGGTACTAGCTGGCGACCGCGGCTTCGCCCGGGTGATATCGAAAAAATCCTATGTATAATAACACATATTTGTGCTAAATTTCATCAAGATCCGTTAGGTCGTTTTGACGTGAAAGAGTAACAAACATCCATACATCCTCACAAACATTCGCATTTATAATATTACTAGCTGTACCCCGCGGCTTCGCCCGCGTGTTGATAAAAAAGTATCCTTTGTGTTATTCCAGACTATAATCTACCTCTGTGCCAAATTTCATCAAGAGCCGTTAAGTAGTTTTTTCGTGAAAGAGGATCAAACATACATTCAACCATACTCACAAACTTTCGCATTTATAATATTAGCAGGAAGTAGGATTGAGTTTTGCCAGCAAACGATGTTAGCTTCTATAAAGTTCCCTTTTCATGTTTAATAGCATTTCGAGTTAGACCCAATTTCATTTCGTATAGTAGTTCGCCAATCTGTGCAGAGATTCAATTTAAACTTACTTGCTCACTGCTCCAATTCCGCAATAAAATTAAATATCTTTTCTTTATAGAATTCAAAAAGAAGCGTATTTTTTTAAAATTTTGCCATTTAAACTTGTCCATCGAGTCTAAAACCATATAAAGGGGAATTTATTGATTTCTAGCTAGTATTACAAAAATATGATTTTGCTAAAACGCTTTTCTTTTTCTTTGAGGAATGACATATCTAAGTATTAGTCACTCAACAGGAAAAGGAAAAGTGCTAAGCCCTGCTACAGCTTAAATAAAATAAAATACAATTTTAAATAGTAGGCTAATAGTAGAACCTATTTGCACCCGATAACCATTAAAACGTCCTCATAAACTACCCAGTTTCAATCTAATTATAGACTTCAATGTAAAAGCTATATTATTATATCATCGACGTAGTTTCCATGACAATATTGATACAAATAACTCATGATGTTTAAATCATGTCCTTTGCCTTCACGATAATGGCCACCACACATATAACAGAGGCAGTTACATTACAAGTGCCTTTAGTGACTTAGTGAAGTCTTTGAAATCAATCGGCAGTAACCGGTTAAAACCGCATTGGAAAAATGTTAGTAGCAGTACTGCGTACGCGCATTCTAATAGCATAATGTAAACATTGGACGATAATCATAATAGTTTTATTGGGTATATCGATTGTATGGCTGCTTAATGTTTTCATACTGGTCTGATCAGGAAATTATTATGATTTTCTTTATATCGATCTACGGCGTTTGGTCAAACTAATGACGACTGACAGCTGTGTCACGTTTTTTCTTTCACTATAGACATTTCTTCGGGTGTTTATAGTAGATATTTGTTTAATTTTTAAAAGCTGCTGTAAGATCTATTTTATTTAAGAGATTGTTGTCTTTAAATTTTCTGTTTTGTGTTGTTCTGGGTGGGAAGATACATCACCGAATTGGCTCCAGATGTATTCTGGCTTCTTTGCTTTCTGCTGGTACTCTTTATTAGTCCTAGAGCAAGGAACTCCGGAATAAATAAAGGTTAACTTGTTCTTAGTGCCTTTTAATCTCTTTGTTTCATTGGATTGCAAAACAAATGAGTCAAGAATCCTATTCACTAGATACATCATACATGCATAACTTGTAATTTTAATTATGGAAATTACTGTTGAACCAATTGTGAAGTAGGTTGTTTTTCTTTTCTCTAGTTTTATCTGCTTCGCTAGATGTTTGTTTTATAAACATCGTAGATGGGTACCAGTAGCCCTACTATGACCTCTTAAAGCAATTCTCTTCTGAGGGAAAGAGACAGAGCTATTATACAGGGTGTCTAGCACCATCTCTTTCACTCAGTGGAATAAGAATTGCTATAAGATGTCATAGTAGCATTAGTAGCCCTTCAGTTCTTGTAAAGCATCGATCGGTTTTAGTCTGGATAGTTCCAAGTCTTTGGAATTGTTTTCAATCTGTACTCTGTAAACATGATATTCATAGGGTTATTGTTTTGACTTATAGATTCTTTAGTAGATGTTTCGAGAAAGTCCTGCATGTGGTTTCCTTGATTAATAGTAAGATTTCAACTGAAAAATATTTGCGCATTGCCTACGTTACGTTCAAAATGAACCATTTTTTAAATCACTTTGATGTCCGTCTGTCTGTTAAGACCTTTTGTCTCAAGAACGCGTGGAGCTATCGAGTTAAAATTAAAACAATATACTCTCTGTGGTCCTTTGGAGCTGTGAAAAAATAAGTCTACGCAGTCAAAAGATATGGCTATTTATGTCGAAAATTTGTACAGAACCCGCGGTGCGCGAGTTTGACTCGCTCTTGCCCGGCTTTTAAATGAAACAACGGATTTGCCAAAGAAAGTCACACGCAAGACGTATTCATCAAAAATCTTGATGGCAAAAGAAACACAAATGTTTTATTTCCCTACATGTTCTAAGCCATACTGTCACTGGCTTTTTTTAAATGGAAAAGATGAACACAGATGAATGAATGAATACGATGGAAACAGATTTAAACAGACATAAAATTTGTTGTAACATTGGTCAGCATTATCCGATAGAGTATTTGTGCAGCGTCCAATTCAATTGTGTTGCAAAGTGCAAGCCGTAAATCAATTGTGGAACAAATTACCTCGATTCGTAGTCTCCTCCGTGTCTTGTGGGGAATTAATTTAGTGTCCAACATTTAAACTTGTGTGTGCTGTTTAAAGAAAGACTTTGTTCACAACTGATGTCTGATCGATTTCTTGGTGCGCTGTGGATATAACGATTGGGTTTTATTGTCAATTTGGCACGGGTACATGCATAGTCCACGCCCGTGTTTGTTTGTGTGAGTACAATTTATTTTGTAGAGTCTCCATTTGCGATTTTTGGTATCGTAAAGTCGCGTAGGCTGAACTATAAAAACAAAGAAGATTTGAATGACAATTCCGAAGATAAAAAATCAAAATGGATTTCGATGTTAAAAGACAGATAAAAAAAAGATAAATAAAGTTTTCAACGATTGGTCACTGACTTACAGCTTATAATTTATTGTTATTGAAGTAATGATCTAACTCCCGATGTGACGCGATATATCTTCACACAAATAGTACAATTTGTGTTTTAGTATCTTACAATGTTTCAGACTCGTGCTATTTCTAACGACCATTACACTAATTCTATACTTGGACATTCACATTACGTAAAGTGTTTTTACAGTCGCCATAATGTAAACTCTATTCTAGGTTTTAAATAGGTCGTTTTTCTTTGTATTAGAATGCTTTTTAATACCTACTGCTTTTTCCTTTTAAATTAATTTATTTGAAATAAAGGTGGTCAAGGAGAGGACTTCCTTGAGCGTAATTGTTTTCCGGTGGTTCAGCCTTGGAGGCATTTCTTTACGTTACCGACAAACCTTTTATTCATCAGCTTCAGCTATAATTAAGGCCATAACGGCCTTCAGAGCCAATACACAAATTTCAACCGTAGAAACTTAATTTATTGTGTGTTTGGATGTTTTGTCAAGAATTTACAGTGAACTCTTGAATGTTTCTAATTCCCGAGAATGTCATTGACCCCGACACAATTGTGATCATTTAGGTGACCCCACCATTATGAGGGTTACGGGATCTACTTAATTACTATTAAAAGAATATCGACTACGTTGTAAATATCGTTGACTGAATTTGAATGGCTGATTTCAGACTTGGATTAACGTTTTGGATAGATTTCTTCTTCTTCTATTCGATCCCTTCATGGAACCCACGAAGGGATCACATGATTCAGTGTCAAATATAATTCAATATTCTTGTGACATGCTCATTACACATCATGACAAATTACTGGAATGTATTTCTAGATTTAGAACATTATTATTACATTCTGCGAATCATGTAACAGCCCATTTATGATTTCTAATGAGATGAGTGTACTGCCAAAACTGTACTTCATACACCTACTACATCTTACCGTCTATAGCCCAATAATTTATGTACTAAAATGGGATGATCAATTTCTTGCCCATGTTGACACATTTCTGCTCTTTCCACTTCTCTGTTTGTGTCATTGTTATTTGTACGTGCAGGTTGTAAGTTGTATACATAGTTCGTCTAGTAGTAAGTATATCTTCTCTACGAAGCTGTATTGCTGTAGGATCTTTGCTGGATTACAAGTTGATAACATTACGGTTTTATTTTCTTTTTCTAGGTTTTGGGGCATTATTTTTTTTTTCTATTCATTATTTGTATTGGATAAGTGATGTCATTATGTTTTAAAGTAATTACTGAAGTAATTGATTTTCTTTTAACGTCAGGGGTGTCTCACGTTTTTTTAACAATCCCTTTGGTTCTTCCAAGGCGGATGGTCACCATCGCTTCATTCTGTATTGTTGTCAACAAACAATGTCCGTTTATCAGTTTTACACCTACAAGCTGGATCAGTAAAATTTACCTAAAACGAAATTTCGCCCAAATTTGTCCACTTCAACATTCTCACTTATTCATAAGCTGGCATATCACATGTCTGCATGTACCAGTTATATTACATCCGATTGTGATTGCCCGATGCGTGTGAAGCGGTGTGCAGTGTGCGAGGTATCCAGTGAGCAATACTGCCGTACGATAACACCAACCGGTTACAACCGGCTCGGCGGATGCCACCGTCACTGATTCCGTTGGATTCGCTAACTCTATCACAGAGCTAAGTAACCATACTTAAACAATATCTAGGACAATCTCATCGGTTATTTTGTTATAGTACAAGTCGTGTCGCCACGAGTAAGAATGTTGATATATTTTTTCTTGTGTGGATCTTTCTTTGTAGTAGAATTTACTTAAACATTTTAATCGAACCATAACAACGAATATCTTTTACATAACCTGTAATTATTCTTTACATAAACAATACACACTAAAGATTCTATAAAATTTCTAATAGAAAATATCTGAATAGATTAGGTATTCAATAAAATCTTAAAACATGGCCATGACGAAGATTGTTATTGTTTGCGGTATGTACTTTGACGCTGACGAGTGCTTGCAATTGCACTCAAGTGCGATGTCGGCTATTCAAAGCACCGTAATCAAATGTATTCCGAAGATTTCATTGCGCACCTCATCATCATTTGCCTAATCTTTTAAAAGTTAGTTTTCGTAATACAATACTCCGTGGTAAGACTGCGCTCTTACTGATCAAAATTGACTCCTGGCAATCCTATTATTTACTCTTTTTTCTTTCGTATCATTGTGTTCTTCTCCGTCAATTATCATTTTATGAATTAATATTTTAGCACCACGTCCATATCAAGGTACTGATCACATGCCCATACACAGAGACAAAAATATCGACAGAATTTTAAAAAGGTGTTTTGGTCATATAGTTATTATAGTTGATTGTGTTAATGTGTCCCAACGTTTAAATAATCTTTTTGGTGGATACCTAACAAAATGTGCATACTAGGTTTACCTAATAATTACAAGGTGGAATTGGTTTTAAATGCCCGTTACGACATTTGACAATGTTCAATGACAATTGTTCCACGCGGCAATACAAAGGGAATGATTTGGCTTTAGCGTATCTTATCTGGACATTTTATATGTTTTTTGGGAAAACAGAATGAAACCAATTGACAAAGTAAGAGTCATTCAGATAAAAAAGACCTTACAGTATCAATACCTTAAACGTGCTGATAGAATCTTTCAAAATACTCGTTTTCAATTGTAAAACACACCAAGTTTATGTGTTTAGGTCTTGTATTATGTGGAAGGTTTGAAATAAAAGCAAAAATAAATACCAAACAATTCGGATTAAGGGTTAGATCTCTATTGTACTAGTAGGTCCAAACAAGTCGTCCTTGACATTTCCCGAGAATTTGATTACTCTCTGTAGCAGTTTCAAAATATTTCTCCTTTGCTGAAGTTTCCAAACATCTTAACCCAACGAGCTATTCTAACAAAATCTACTAGAAATGTAAATGAATATAATTCAATATTATTTCTAGGAAAAACACGTATTTGAAACAGACATAACGAATAAACTCATATATAAATAGTCTGTATTTAATACAAGTACAGCTAGCAACAGCAGTCGATTAGATTTATCATCATATCTGTCATTTGGCGTCGATTGGAGGAAGCCTGTTGGAGATAGGCGTCCCCAAAGTATGGCCATATTGATCAACCCTATATTGCGGTTTCAGTGACTTTCGTCGACCTTTACTGGGTCACCGGTTCACATTATGGGCCTTTTTTTTTTTTTTTTTTTTCGGGTGGGAAATCATCCAATGACTTCCCCCGCTCTGGGTGGAGCGGAGGGGCATGTCAGACTTGTACTGACTAAAACCCACCCATGTTTCTTCTATTGCCCTTTACGTTCCGAGGCCGCGGTATCTCTTTCGAACAACCCGCAACCCCGGCAGGCAGAGGCTCTGGCAAGCCCCTCTGCTTTGCTGACTCTCTTTGAGGCGCGCGTGAAACACGAACGCGCCGTCGACACGGCCTGTCGTCAATCGACGGACGGACGGTGAACTACCCATTGCTCACCGCCCACAGGCCCGCATCTACGGTGGCCGGAAGTCGTCTCGCGGCGCCCGGCGCCATGGGCGTCTCCCGCGGCGGCTGGGTTGGGCAGATGTTCTTTCCCTCAAACGCCCGGCCACCTCCTTCGCTAACATTACTGCTTCGCAGAAGGTGGTGACCGCTTCCCATTCCCTCTCGCTCCGGACCATGGCCTGAACCAGGGCCGGACGCGAGAGATCGCCGCCGCCGATCGCCTCTACGAGGGCACGGCGGTGCTCCGCCCAAGCCGGGCAGATCGCCACTGTGTGCTCCACCGTGTCCTCCGGGCGATCGTCACAATGGTGACACCCGGGCGCTTCCTCCCGCCCGATGATGTGCAGGAACCTCCCGAAACTTCCGTGTCCGGTGAGGACCTGCGTCAGGCGGTAGGTGAGGACGCCATGACGCCTCTCCAGCCACTCCTCAAAGAGGGGACTTACCGCCACTATTGTAGCGTGCCCTGCACGGGGTTGCGACAGTCGCTCTCTCCATGCCACCATGAGATCGCACCGGAGGTCTGCCCGCCGAGCGGCAACTTGCCGCGGCAGTGGGTTTTCCCCCCGGTGTAGTGCCTCCGCGCGCCACTCAAACAGGCGCGCGAGGACTATCGCCTCCAGATCCCACGGTGGCAGTCCGGCAAGGAGGCTTGCTGCCTCGCCGGAGATCGTGCGGTAGCCCCGGACAAGCCGTATGGCCACCACCCTTTGGGGCGCGTTCAGATAGTGGGCGGCGCGCCGCCCTAAAGAACGCGCCCATACTGGGGCCCCGTAAAGGGCCATGGACCGCACGACTCCGGCATAGAGCCTACGGCAGGAGGCGTTTGGCCCCTTGAGGTTGGGCAGGAGCCGCTTGAAAGCAGCCCCCGTCCGCTCGAGCTTGGGAGCCAAACGTCGGAAGTGTTCGACGAAGTTCCACCGGCTGTCGAGGACGATTCCCAGGTACTTCATCGTCGACCCGACGCCGATGCGAACCCCTCCTACCGTCAACTGGGATCCCGACGGTGGCGTGTTTCCGCGGCCATGAAAAACCATGGCCTCGGATTTGTGCAAGGCCACCTCGAGACCCAGTAGCCGGATCCTCTCCGCGACTATCGCAACCCCGCGTGTCACATTGTCGGCCGCCGCCTGGTGCGACCCCCCCTGAGCCAGGACGAGCGTGTCGTCAGCGTAACAAACTACACTGACGCCGCTGGGGAGGTCGGCGCGCAGCACCCAGTCGTAGCCGATGTCCCACAGGAGCGGCCCCAAGACCGATCCCTGTGGGACACCGCACGACATCTCTCGCCGGTTCCACTCTCCAGAGCGACCGGGGTATATGACGGCCCTGTCCGTCAGATATGCCCCGACCACACGACGAAGATAGGTCGGCATCCGGTGGTATTGGAGTGCCTCCCTGATGCAGCCCCAGGGCATGGTGTTAAACGCGTTAGCGATGTCGAGAGACACCGCCACGACAACCCCACCCCTGGACACTGCAGCCCCCGTCGTGAGGGCTCTCACGCGCATGATGGCGTCCACCGTCGAGCGCCCCTTGCGGAAACCATACTGGTGCTCCGCAAGATCCGGCCCCGTCCCCACAAGGTGCCCGACGAGGCGGTTTGCAATTACTCTTTCAAAGAGCTTGCCCACCTCGTCGAGCAGCACAATGGGCCGGAATGCGGACGGAGAGTCCGCAGGGCGCCCCGGCTTCTGAATGAGGACCAGCTTCCCCGTCTTCCAACGAAGTGGGAACTGGCCTCTCTCCAAGCATGCGCTTAGGAGCCCTAGTAGTCGGGGCCCGAGAGCCTCCAGGGCCAGGACCCAGGCTTTGCCATGCAAGCCGTCGGGTCCCGGGGCGGTGTTTTTGGCTTTCAGCCTGCCCACCGCCGCTCTCAGATCCACCCCAGTCACCTCCGGAACGTCGTCGTCGTCGTTGTCCTCGTGGTTCGCTTGTGGCACCGCAAGCGGCGGAGCCATGGGCGGAGGAGCATGCTCCCCTCGCGAAGGGAACAGAGCGCTCACCACATCCTCAACTAGTTGGGGCCGGAGACTCTGCGTCAGCGGGGGGGCCCTGGTGCGGAGTTTATCCCGCACCATCTTGTATGGGCGCCCCCACGGATCCCCGTCCAGAGACTCCAGCATCTCCTCGCGGGCCAGATCCTTGGCCCGCAAGACACCTTCTAGGAGGGCGGTCTTCGCCGCTCTGTACCCCTCATACAGCTCCGCCTCGATGGCTGCCGCATCTGGTGTTCTGATGCGGAGCCTGCGGTGCCTGGCGTACCGGTGTCGCGCAGCGACGCATGCCTCTCGCAGTGCCGTCAGCTCGCGCGACCACCAGTACACCTGACGCCGGGCGCTTCCAGGCCGGACTCGGGGCATTGCCACGTCACAGATCTCAGACATGGCCTCCTGGAACCAGTCCGCCTCGTGGTTAGTGTTGGCAGGCCTGTCCGGTGATGACACCCAGGCCTGCACGATCGAGGCTTCCAGGAGGAGCTCCCGGTCCAGCTGTTTCAGCGCCCAACGCGGACCACTCGGGGCCTGTAGGACCGGCGCGCTGGAGGTCTGGGTGGAGACGTCGAGCCGGATATACCGGTGATCGGAGTAGGTCTCCACCTCCTCCATGACGCGCCAGTCGACGACACGCGGCGACAGAGCGGGGCTCGCGAACGAAATGTCCACCACAGACTCGCCCCGCATCCGCACACACGTGGGGACAGAACCCCGATTTAGGACGACCAGGCCTGTCTCCAGTGCCCAGTCCTCCACCATCCTTCCCCGCACATCCGTGTAGCGAGAACCCCAAGCCAAGTTCTTGGCGTTGAAGTCCCCGAGCACTAGCACGGGGAGGGAGGGGTTACCGACGACGACGGTCAACTCTCTGAGGGAGTTGTGGAACTCGGCGAGAGTTCGGCTCGGGGAGAAGTAGACGCCCGCTACGACCATATCCCCGAACCGTGCAGCGACGCACCCCTGACCCTTCCTGACACCCTCGAAGGACGGGGTACCGGCGGCGGCCGACGAGATGATGGTCACTGAGCCGCTCAGGTCCTCAACCCAGTCGTCCCTGGGGAGGACAAAGTACGGCTCAGCGACCACGGCGATATGAATCGACCACTGCGCCATGCTCTGGAGCAGGAGATCCTGAGCGCAGGCGCAGTGGTTGATATTCGCCTGGAGGAGGCGCAATGGGGCCGTTATTGGCACTCCATTACAGCCCCCTCCTGGGCTCCCTCTGTTGGCCCGGCTGCCGCCGCTGTGGCGTCAGCGGCGGCAGTGCTAGCGGCGGCAGCAGCGGCGACAGCTGCGGCGGCGGCGTTGGTGGCGGTGGTCGCGGAGGACCTTCCCCTGCCCCTGGTTTTGGCGGGTGGTGCGCAGGCCTTGCCTCCCGCCCGGTGATCGGCCGGCCTGGCCGCCGTCGCACATGCGTCGCAGTGCGGCGCGGCGTCGCAGGTCACGGCCTTGTGACCGGGCTGACCGCAGCGGAAGCACAGGCGGCTGCGGTCCACCTCCGAGCACTTGACTGTCACGTGGTGACCCACGTGACAGCGGAAGCACCTCAGAGGTCTGGGCTCCAGCAGTTTGACCTGCGCGGAGACCCAGCCCACCAGGAGCCTTCGGCCCTCCACGATCTTTTTGGCCGCCGTCACGGGGCAGCTAACCGTCACAGTTCGCATGCCCCCGTAGTCAGGACGTACGGTGCCCACTGCCTTCACCTGGTCGGCAGGGCACCCACCAGTCCTGACGACGGCAGCCACCACCTCCTCTTCCACCACGGAGTCGTCCAGGCCTGAAATGCGCAGACTTGCGCACTTGACAGGCCTGGACACTCGGGCCTCGTCCGCATCTAGGGACGCCCTGAGCTTTTCAGCCAGGGCGTCGGCGGACGAGCTGTTTGCTGCACCGGGTATCTCCAGCATCCGAGCCCCAGTCGCTGTGACTCTAAGCCGGAGGCCCCCGGTGATCCCGAGCTCCTGCAGGTCCACCGCCGCTTTCGCCTTAGCGAGCACGTCGCGGTAGGTCACGCCCCTCTGTTCCGCTTCCGGCTGTAGTGTAAGCACTACAGCTGCGGTCTTCGGGGCGCGAAGCCTAGCCGCGCCGTTTCGCTGCCGCTTCTTCTGCGCCTTCTTCTTCGCCGCTTTGGCCGCCTTGCGCCCCCTCCTCTTCTCCCCGACCACCTCCCACCCGGCTTCGGCCGTCGGAGAGTCAGGCGAGGGGGCGGTGGCGGCGGCTGGCGCTGGCGTCTTCGCCGCTTTGCCCTTTTTAGGGGCTTTCCTAGCCGGCGCCGCACTTGCCGGGGCCGGTTTCGCCGTGGCCTGCGCCGGTTTCGGCGGCGCGGCCTGCGCCGGTTTCGGCGCGGCCTGCGTCGTTCTAGCCGGTGCCGTCGGGACCGGCGCAGCCGGCACTCTAGTGGGCTGGCTAGGAGGCTTCAGGCCAGAGGCGGCCGCGGCCGAGTACGAAGCCGGCCCCCGGCCTTTGCTTACCGCCTTGGTTGGCGCCTGACTTGCCGCCAGAGGCGGGCGCAGCACTTTGGCCTCCAGGACGGAGAACCGCGCCTGGAAGGCAGCCATCTCTTGCCGAACCAGTTTGAGAATTTGGTTCTCAACCGGCTCGGCATGGCTCGTCTGCTGCTGTGGCCCCTTTTTGGGTGCCCCCGGGGAACCGGCTCCACGCAGGCTGGCCAGGTCTGCCTGCAGCTTGCGGTTCTCCTCTAAGAGGAGCTCCGTGGCGACTGTCAGGCGGGCCACCTCCGCCCGCAGTTGGGCCACCTCGTCCGACGCAGGAGGGGGCGTGAAGCTGGCCTCTGCTGCCGCAATTATGGTGGCCGCGGCCGCGCCCACGGCCTTGAACTTGGAGGCCTTCTTAATCTTATTGGCCACGTCCTTGACCGCGGCCTCCACTGCCTCCGCAAATCTGGCCTTACGCTCCTGGTTGGAGCCGCCATCTGCATTTGCCTCCACGCTCGGGGAAACCTCCTCAGGGTCGGTATCGACCGAGGGCCTCCCAGACTCACCAGCCTTCTGGGTCAGAGGGCCCTCGCCCTTGCCTCGGCCACGGCCACGCACTCCACCGCGCTCGCGCACTCCACCGCGCTTGCTGTTGGGGATCTTGCGTGCCGAAGCCAGCTCCCCTTCGGTGGTTGACCCCTGGTCGTCCACCTGCCTGGGCCGCTTGAGGAAGGACTTAGCGTCCGCCCTCGTAGCAGCTTCGGCCCTTTCGCAGCGGGAGCTCGTTGAGCTTCCCGCACTCGCCACACTCGATGCGGTGTCGGACTCGCACCCCGCATCAATAACCTCCCTATCTTCATCTTTCTCCCTTACGTCTTTGGGTTTTTCAAAATATTCCATTTCTGTTCCCACGAGTATGGGGGATATGTGTTGTCCTTTCTGGGGGTACCCCCTGTCCCCAGACAAGCCTTAAGTTGTAACCCGCCAGAGGGTCGGCTGGTACTCTGGCGGGGGTCGCACTAACGACTGAAGGTCCCATAGGAACACCCGTCAGCCATTCATCTCCTCGCGGTGCGCCGCCGCTTGAGATTCGGGGTGACTTTTTATAGAGGTTTTCTACCTCGCGGTCCGGGCGGTTAAGCCAAGACCCTCGGTCCCAATCGAAGCCGCGAGACGTGATCCACGACACTCCGGTTTGGGGTTACGAGATCGACGGGGACAGAGAAGGAGTGCCTCCTCTGTCTGCTCGGGGCATGGTGAGTGCACACCGAGCCCGCCCTTGCTCCTCCGCTGTGCCCTCTGCTTATCAGAGGGTCACGCGGAACAACGCACCGGTGGTCCGGGTTGGACCCCTCCCACGTCAGAATATTCGCCACGGACAGTGGTCTTCCCCAAGGGATAGGAATTTCTCCCCATTACTCGGGGAATGCCACTGTCCGCGCCCAGGGTGCACCGGCCCAGCAACTGCTGCTCCCACTCAACGGATCGAAGAGGGCAGCAGCCACTAGGCACACGTGGAGGTTTTCTGACTTTGCACCCCACATTATGGGCCTTCATTGCCTTCATTTAGGTATCTTCATTGCTCACAGAATTGATTGCCGATGGATCTGAAAGGTTCTAGAATGGCGACCATGTAGCAGAAAGCCCCGCTTTGCTTAGTCTTTCACTTTCATCTAAATTGATATAAAATTATACAATACATCACTTTTTAGCATTTGACTTTATATGTGTCGATCAGTTTTTATTGCTAACCCTACCAGCCTACAGTTCAATATCTGCTAAGCAGAAAAAATACTAACAGTAGACAGCTATTTTTGGGTTTATTTATAGAGTTAACAGAGCTGAATATTATTGAACGTATTCCAATAACGTATACGATTTTCCTCAGAAGAATTCCTATTTACTCGTAAAAATAATTGACTAATATGGATATATTAAGCATTTTTGGATCAAGTTTGACGTCATAGGATAAACTTGTATTATCTAAGAACCAATAACAAAATAACAGCATTGGAAAATGCTTAGAAAGGTTAATTCTTTACATTTTGTGTGCGTGCTTTTGGATTTTCATCTTTCGGCGCTTGCCCGAATGTCTTTTCAGCATCAACAATTTCCACAGTCCATACTACAAATGAAGGCACCTTTTTCAAGCAAGAAAAGTGTCTTGATTCATTCCCACGTTCGTGATGAAATAATAAACTATTCATTGATTGTGGCTTCTGGTAGATTACTGTTTCATCAACAATTATTATTGAATATTCTGGAACCTCGTGTTAATAGCCAAGTTCAAGTAACAATGAAGTATTGTGTTACTTAAATATGACTTCTTGTGATCCATCTCTTTGGTTTATCAATGCCAAACTGAGTTACAGAACTGACCTAAGGAAAGTTTAAAAACTACATCAAATGTTAAGGACACGTTTGATGAAGTTTATACTTTCCATCGGTCTGTTCTATTAAAAAGCATATTACAAAAGGATTACGGTAAAAATAAAAAAAGTCTGGCTATAGTTCTTTCTGCACATGCTTCTCTGGTAGCTTATAAACAGCACAAATTTGTCTTCAAAATCTTTTTTTTTAAATCTCTTTAATATTTTTTTTTTAACAATAGTTTTCAAATCATATATTTATACACCCTTTGTTCACAATAGTTACAGTACTGATGGCAAAATCTGAGTTGAGAAACATTGGTTTGAAAAATTCATGGGAATTACTGCAGGAACAATTTATCATAGGACAATCCATTAAGAGGCTGGATACTTTCCACGAAAACCGGTTACTCCTTGATTGAAACCAATTATTTTTAGCTGGACAATACTACATTAGTTTTAAAACTAGGTACTTGTCCAAACTCCAGATGATTCCAGCTCCTAGAACAACAAGTCTATATAAATATGACGCACTTCTGAACACAGATATACATCTTAGTTAAAATCAATCTGGAACGTGTTGCGTGTCCGTCCTATTAACGACCACAAAGAGATGTGACATCGTAGCCACGCCTCCGACCGCAGCCTTGAGGATGTTGGATCAGATGGCTATAACTGAATCCGAAGTATTTTTAGATCTTTGTGTTATTTGTATCAAGTGCTCACGTGTCGACACCTACTGTTTATTTATTGTTGGAGTTCTCAGATTTCTGTGAAACGTGGAATGTTGTGTTATTGATAATATTATACTGTCTTCCTTCAGTGAAAATCTGTTGATTAAATAACATACTCAGCTAGCTATATGCCTTGGTTCTTTTAGTCACTACTAATTGAACTACTATTATAAATGCGGGAGTGAAACTAGTATTAAAATGGGTGTTAGTTACTCAGATATAGTTTATAACTATAGAATACTTTTTAGGGTTCTGTTTCTCAAAAAACGGAACCCTTGCTAGTTGCGTTTGCTGTCGTCTGTCTGTCTATAAGGACCATTATCTCAAGAACGCGTGGAGGCGTTGATTTGATTTGATTTAAACTGTAGTTCCTATGTGCTGTGAAAAATCAACCCTCTTAGGGAACGCAGTCAAAAGATATGGCATATTTATGTCGCAAGTTTGTTCGGAACCCTCGGCGCGTAGTTTGACTCCCATTTGGCTGATTTTTTTTTATCTAATTAGTGGGACATTTACCAGACTGCACGTGAGCGAAACTGCGGGCATCAAGTATTTATTAATTTATAATCATTTGAAGCAGCACGCAAACTTTTAAAGTCATCAAAATACTTCTTTTGTTTCTGTCGTCTGTACTGTTCTGCCTTCCGTTGTTTCTGTTTTGTTGTGTTCTTCTGTTTGTTTAGTCAACAAATCTTTCAAACTAACATAAATATTATTCACTATCCTATGTTTTTAATAGATAAACCTTTAGCTATTGAAAAGCATCTAAATGGCGTACAAATAACATAAGGCGTGTGTTAATTTTAAATTATTTTGCACTTACTTACCAGTGCGTCCTGTCACGCGACTATCTGATTGGAAGTAACAACAACACTTCTTGTTGACTCCTGGTGACGTTCCCACTTAAGTGTCAAACTGTTAATCAATTAGGAACGTGAATGATCCACCGACATTATCTAGAGGAGGAAAGCACGTTAAGCCGTTGGTCCCGGCTGTCATTTGTAGATCTTTGACAGTCATTACAGGTAGTCAGTGTTCCGAAAGTCTGACAACCAGTCTTACCAAGGCATTACCCAGTACAAAATGGGTGGTGGAGTTGAGATAGGCAGTCGCTCCATGTAAAATACTGATATTCAGCTGCATCCGGTTAGACTGGAAGCCGACCCCAACATAGTTGGGATAAGGCTAGGTAGTTGTTGATGATTATGTAGAGGAGGAGTGACGTCAATCAGAAACGCATGCCTTGTTATAATCATTATCGTTTGATGTCACGTTCTGAAAAGATTTGTTGAAAACATAATATTACGCCTGTGAATCCCAAGTGGTTAAGCAGAGGTGTACCTACCTAACAGTATCCCTTTTTTGCGGTTGGGATTTCATCAATTAACTTGCCCCGCGTTGGGTGGAGTGTAAGATTTGTACTGACTAAAACCCACCCAAGTTCCTTCTTTTGCCCTTGACGGTCCGGGGCCGCGGTATCTCTTTCGAACAAACCGCTACCCCGGGTAAAAGTAACCCTATACCTACATTCCGTCGGTTATGTTAAGTCAGTAAGTAATAGAGGGCGAACCTATTGCCATCAACTGAGCACAAATCCAGACTCTGTGACTGCTACCGAGAAATTTCAGATAGAAAAACCCTAGTCTAGGATATCAAACCAATTTATTGAGAAATGTGTTGCAAAACAAAGTGAACTTAATTGATAGAAAGCAACTGTGTAGTTGAGCAACCATTCAGCTATAAGTTATAATGAACAGGCTTCATCCTCCTGTTCCAACGTGTAAGGGTCGATACAACTAGCATTTTCTTTTAAACTATCTTTCCATAATTGAACCATGCGTTCCATAGCTCACCTCTTACAGTCAAGACGAGAGTGAGTAAACGTTTTAAAGTAATTTAAACCGTTTTGAAAACCAGTAGGGCTACTATGACATCTTAAAGCAGAACTTATTCCACTGAGTGAAAGAGATGGTGCTAGACACCCTGTATAGCTCTGTCCCTTTCCCTCAGCGGAATAAGTTCTGCTTTAACACGTCATGGTAGGGTAGCTGATATACTTACTCGTAAATCATCGACTTAAGTCCGTAATTTAAAACAAGCTTATGTTTTCCATATGAAAAATGCGGCTATTCTGAAACTCATATTCAAAGGTAAATAAAAGTTAATCCTAAAACCAAATTGTAAAACATAATAAGGCCAAAAGTCAACATTTGTTAACGTGATAAAGGTGGGTACAGATTAATGGGGATTAATACTTATCCTATTTAATACTGTCGTGTACTACCTGCTTTATGATAGGTAAACATTATGTTATCTTTGATAAACAAAATATGATTATGATTCATGAACGAAAGTGACGTTAGTACGTAATCATAGTGGAAAGCGTCATAAAACATTGATATTCAGATTAGACATTTTATTAGCTGTGCCCAGCGTACCCTTCAGAAACATAGGTACCTACAGGTACACTTAGCCCAGGGGTATAAAAATATAGTACGACCGATTCTCAGATCCCAGCTGCTGTTTGTGCAGTGGCTGAGCGATCGACTACTGCGCTGCGTGTCGCGAAAAAAATATTTGTATGACCTACAGGTAGTTGTTCCGGGTCTGGCTATTTGTGTATGTGAGTCGAAGTGTTTGTATACGCACCCACGATACAGGAGAAATTCCAAGTGTGGGGCAATGTTTAAATAAAATTAAGCCATTTGCTGAAACGGCACAATGATTATCTATCATCTAGTGGCAAAGCTACTGAACATTACCACAGGAAATCTTTCAAAGTCAAGTAAATTTCTTAGAAAATACCTATCAGCGGTCGTAAAACTGTATTTAGATAAGACAATCAATAAGGATACAGACGTCGTTATTAACTAATTGTCTGATGTTGATACTTCACTTATATTAAGTACTTAACCTAATTAATATAAAGTATGCCGGCCGTGTCACGTACCATTCGTTTATTTTATTAAGGTCTGATATCATATCACTTTCTTAGTCAATAGCCTTTTCTAAACTATGTTGGGTACGGTTTTAGGGATTCCATATCTAAAAAGGAAAAATCTGAACCCTCAAAGTATCACTTTGTTGTCCGTCTGTCTGTCAAGACCCTCGAAAACTCGTGAAGGTATCGAGCTGAAATTAAAAACTATTTACTCAAGTCTGTGGTCTCTTGGACCTGTGAAAAATAAACGTTATAAGTCTACGCAGTCAAAAGATATGGCCGTTTATGTCACAAGATTGTACTAAACCGTCGTAGCGAGAGTTCGACTCGCACTTGACCGGTTTATGTATGCACCTCACACGTTGTGACAATTTTTTTCTTTACTTCCATATCGGCTTTCAGTTTAACTGCGTGGAAATGAAAATCAGAATAATACATGGATTGTCCTATATGACCTCAATAAACTTATGATTTTATTGGGTACCACGGTACCCTTGAAACTTTAACTAAAGCACAAGATATGATATTTTGTCTACCTAATATAATTTAATTTTAATGTAAGTTTGCGTTTTAAGATTAATTGTATATATATTTTTTTTATATCTTGGGACAACTCACACACGGCTATCTGATCACAAGCTAAGCAGAGCTTGTATTTTGGTAAATATACATACTTATATAATTTATAAATACATACATATTTTAGATAAATCACACCCAGACAGAACAAACAATCATGCTCATCACACAAAGTTTGTCCTGGGTGGGAATCAAACCCACGATCTCCGGCTCAGCAGTTAGGGCCACTAGACCAACAGGCCCGTCCAATATATAAATACAATTCCTCTTAGCAAACTTACCAGAATAACGTAATCTGAAAATGATTTATTAAAATTAGCCCTCATAACTTTTATTTTTATAATAAAAGATGAGTATCAAGCCATTAAATGTGGACGTTATAAAAAATAGCCCCAAATAGCGCCTTAATGAGACTTTTCGAGTCACGTAGACATAATTACGGCGGAAAAATTCTTGGCACTGAAATGGAAGGCCCTTGAGTTATGTAAGGAAAAGGAGAGGTTGAAAATACCTACGTGCTTTATGTATCTTGTTGTTTAAATGTTTTTTTTAGGAAAAAATGAGCAGCCAAATATGTCTTTGCAGTTTGCATAAATAAAAACAAATGATCATACATTCATCTTGCCCTATTAAAATTCATAAAACCTTTTAAATTGAAATCCAAATCTAAAAAACCGGCCAAGAGCGTGTCGGGCCACGCTCAGTGTAGGCTTCCGTAGTTTCCCGTCCGTCACAATAAGTGTTCCCACTTATGAGTTTATTATTTGTTTGACGTTGAACAGTAGGGAATTGTATTTTATTATTATCCAAGTATGGGAACAAACTTAGTCAAGAAATTATTTTATACAACTTTTTTTTTTGTACAAAAGCTGTTATGTCAATCAAGTTCAAAATAATTTTCATAGAAAGTCCTTATAAAGTTCCACTTTTCAGATTTTTTTCATATTTTCTAAACTTATGGTTCAAAAGTTAGAGGGGGGGACATTGTTTTTTACTTTTGGAGCGATTATTTCCGAAATTATTGACATTATCAGAAAATGATCTTTGTAAACCCCTATTCATTTTTAAATACCTTTCCAACAATATATCACACGTTAGGGTTGAAATTAAAAAAGAAATCACTTCCCCCTTTACATATAGGGTGGCTACCCTAATAAAACATTTTTTTACAATTTTTATTTTACCACTTTGTCGGCTTGATTGATATACATATTGATACCAAATTTCAGCTTTCTAGTGCTAACGGTCACAGAGATTAAGCGAGGACGGACGGACGGACGGACGGACGGACGGACAGACAGACATGGCGAAACTATAAGGGTTCCTAGTTGACTACGGAACCCTAAAAAGGTAATTTCCGTAGTAACGATATTTTTTCAGGAGCCTCGGAAATGAATGAAAATTAAAGAAAGTGCTTAATTTTGATTCTTAAAGCTCTTTTGAAAATCATTCAAGTTATTGGTTTTAATTGTACCGCTGGAGAAATAGGTAGCACAGATTTTTCAGAACTTTCATGGATGTATTTTCCAGTACAATAATACCGAAATTCATGGTCGTCTAAATAAACAAACAAACACACTCAGGTATTCTAAGAACGAGACAAGACCACAACAGATATGATGTACTCAAACGTGGACATAACTAAATGCAATTTAAGCGAACGCGACTGAAACGATAATGCTATTTTATGAACACAGCCATTGTTTCTTGAGTCATATCGTAACTAACATTTTTTTACTGTAGGAAATTTCCACATGAAACAGCTAATGTATCGAGTGATGTGAATACAGGTCGATACTAGCCTGTATGAACAAGCGTATGTTTTGCTGTTATAAAAATATTAAGTGCGGTTTTTATGACGCTGAATGTTCCGTAGGTTTAAATTAGGTATGCGAGATTCATTGCTGAAAATCAACCGCTGTTTTAAGTTATATGATTGTGGCTTTTGGTTTATAAATAAAGGGGAATGCCAGGAAAATGCTTGAAATGAACAGCAACTCCCAATAGTGATAAATTCCATTTCGAATAAAATACAACTCATCAATTTATTCTTCAGTTCGTTTAGGTAGGGTATAAAGGTGATTATTTTTTCAGTATTTATTTCGATTTCCGTCGTAGCACAGTTCTTTAATGACATTCAAGAACACTCATATTTGACATTACCCCTATTTACCGTCTGTGGTCTGTGATTTTTGTAAGACCATCCATCAACAAACCGTAAAGTAGCTTCATAATTAATTATAAAAACATTTTTTATAAATCTCATAATCTAAGTATGCCAATCAAAATACATAAAATCAAATTATTTTTTTAAAACTACAAAAAAGAAAATAACCTAGGCAGTATGAGATGTGTCCTTTGCCTTTACCGTTTGACAAAACCTTGCGATAATGTTTTGACGTTTATTTTTTTTCATCGTACAATTCATTGTTTTGCTTGTGTTACGTTGAGTTATTACGATACTGTGTTTTATATTTATGATATTTTAAGACGACTTTGGCCATATTTTGATGTTCCATCTGTACATGATACCTATTTTTGAACCCGGACTGAAATTGGACCCGCTTAACACGACGACTTGGCTTTTTGAACACGGACTTTGAATATACGACGACTCTGCTTGTGTTTTGGACTTGTCCCCCATTATTTTACAAAAATGGATTCTGTTCATTGCATTAATTGTTATCTCGGATGAGACGTAATCCTTTGTCAATGCAAAATGATGAAGCAAAAATATTCTGAACAATGCACTCCCTAGTTTTAGATAATGATAGAAATTATCATTGAGTTTCGTTCGATTTGAAGGATAATTTGGTGTTGATTTCATTCTTGTCTATTTCAGGCATTTTTTTGTATGGGAGATGGGCATTCCCCTTTCCTACGATACTAAAAGCGATATTTTAGTATGATCGGAAATTTTGTTTTGTGATCGTTTTAGTAGTCTATGAAGAATATGTCTTGAACACGTCCAATTAAAGCAGAACATAATTAGATTTTACGTGCTTGCCAGGGCCACCGCCTGCCGGGGTTGCGGGTTGTTGACAAGGGATACCGCGGCTCCGAAACATGAAGGGCCATAGGAGGAACATGGGTGGGTTTTAGATAGTAAAAGTTTGACACTCCCCCCACCCCTCCGCCCAATGCGGGGAAAGTTATTTGATGATGTGCCATTGGCAACAAAAGTATATTTTTTTCGATTATACGTATCGTACACGACTCATTTTAATTAACAAAACCTCTAAACCGTAATTTTGAAACGTTTTCAGAAGTTACATAGAATCAGAAAAAAATGCTGTGGACACTACCATATGGAATGTTTTGATAAGTTGTATAAAAAGATATTAATTTGATTACGCACAAAATGATTCTCAAAAAAAAATACAATTCGTAATCTTAATCCCGCATCAAATTATGAGTAAGTAGGTTATTAGTTATTTCCTTGAAATGATACCTATGCTTCATATTCTTCAATAAAGTCCAGTATCGCCAATCTAAAACAATATAATTAATCATTTTAATTTGCTGTAAGTTGCTCAACATAAGGATAAAATACATTGATGGCAACACTACCAGTGCTGTTCAGGGGAATTCCAGAATTTCAAAATTATTTGAGTGCGCACTATTGTTGATTAAAGTTATCGCATTTCCTTGAAATCCTTGAATGTTAGTCTTGAGACTTTGGTTCAAACCTGGTGGGTAGGTTAGGGCCCGGGTTTCGGGGCTCAGAGTCAAGGTTCAGGTTTATTTCAATGACCAGTCCTTCAAATAGTTTATCTGCAAATACTCTGCTTTACTTGGAAATTAAGATGTATGTTTGTAAAATTTTACTTATTGTAACGCCAAGTTCTGACTTTTTCTTACAATATTATGGGTTCATGGGCTGATTAAAAACCCAAATACTCACCCAAACAACGACACCACGTTAGGAACAGACGCCAGTAGGTCAAGCTACCCGAAACTGTAAATTTTTCCCAATGAACCTTGAACCTAATACTTTAGAAATAAAGTCGAAATCTATCAAAGAAATTTGACAGATTGTATGTGTTGATCTGCAGGCGTCTGTACTATACTGTTTTCGCTGTAGCATCGTGGAGGTGACATTTCGTGACATTAGATGACAAGACATTTTTAGTGATGTATAGATTTAGATAAGATGGTAAGTGGTAAGTCGATATTTTTTTAAGAAAAAGATCAATTTGATACTTAAATTTATTCATAACGATTCTCACGGTTTGAAGCTCCATTTATTTACCTTATCATAAATTTTAAATTATGTAACCTAAAAAAACATATTCGAACCGAAGTTTAGAAAAAAAGATTAACAAATGTGATGGTCCTAAGTCTGTTTAGGCACATTCAAGGAACAATTCATATGTTTTGTTGTTTCATTTAAGGCTATAGATGACTAAAACTAAAACGGATGTATTGCTATGATGGAAATACATATACATAGAAATGTTTAGTGATGGTCCCATCACTAAACATTTTTATATGTCATTTGCCTACATGGCAATACATCCGTTTTAGTTTATGCTTTGCTTCATTTTACCTCATTATCCAATCAATTTTAGGCAAAAACATTTCGGGTAGTTAAACCTATAGAAATTACTGCATTTATTACTGATTTCATTACACTTGCATTATGCAACAGGCGTACAGTATAACAACACGAAAATAAAAGAAGACAAAATCGTAACATGAGAGATTTACTAGTGTGGCAACGTTTAGAAAAAAACAGTGATCCCTAATACGTCAACTAACAAATCTAATTAAATTAGCAAACCGTAAAAGTCAAGTATATATGTTAATTAATCATTTTGAAATACATCGGTAAGTAACGGAAAATATCGACAGATAGTGCTGTTAATAGTCTCGTGATTATTAACAAGATGGATGCTACAATGTGATCTTAACTGTCAAATAAGTGCTAAAAGTTAATGTTTAAGATGTTTAGAGTTAACTTACTAATTAAAATTGCGAGGATTGGAAATTTTCTTTAAGTGTTTGCGTTTATTTGCTTGTTAACCGTTTAGAATGGGATGATGATGACCATGATTTATGGATGATATAACTTATGGTTTTAATTAGGAAAATTATACATTTTTGTAAGTAATAATGATCATCGAAAAAGAAAATGTAGAGATCATGAATGTAGTATGGATGAAAAAGCAAGAAAACAAGTTTATTGCCACAATTAAGTACGCACAAAATTAAAATATAACAAAAAAGAAAACAAAATTTTGACACTGCGAATAATAACAGTTGAAATTTTAACTCTACAAAGAAAAAAAAAAAACAAAGCTAAAATTGTGTCTCACGACTACTCGAAATAGGCCCAGTTCATCAAACTGCCAAGCAGCGAATGCCAGACGCAGGTTTTTAACTGGACCTGAGTAATGAAAGACCAAAGCAACGACGGCACGGTTGGCGCAGTGGCAAAGCGATCGGCTGCTGCGCTGCGTGTCGCGGGTTCAATTCCCGCACGGTCCAAACATTTGTATGGCCTACAAATAGTTGTTTCAGGTCTTACTGTTAGTGTGCGTGAGTTTAGATGTTTGTAAACGCAACCACGATACAGGAGAAATTCCAATTATGGGGATTAAAGCCATTGGCTAAAACGACTATCGGCACAATGATAACCGAATCATATCTTTGCGGTTATTAATATCATCAAGGGGCAAAGCTTCTGAACTTAACTAACGTAAAAAAGAAAACGATGTATGGATTGTGTGAAGGATGGTTTGGATAGAAAGGAGGTGTCTGTAGTGACGACGAGTAATACAGGAGCTTCGAAGAAGGGAATAGAGCAGGAGATTGATAATTATGGTTATTAGTTAATTATTCGCGTTAAATTCAGGGTAACACAGTTCCTCTTTCCTGTTTTGCAGGTACCTGCTACCTGATTTTTTTCCTTGCGCCTCATTTATTGTAATAACAATGCTACGATTTCCTTTTTCTCCCTCATTTTCATTTTTTTTAAAGTTAGCCTATTTCCGTCTCCAGGGTCCCAACTATCTCTGTACCAAAATTCATCAAAGTTGGTTTAGCCGTTTAGGCGTGAAGACGTTATAAACAAACAGGAAGACAAAAAGGATTTAGGTTTTAAAATATTTTTTTGTTTGAAATGTTCGTATAACGAATTATTTGGTTCCACCTGTTATATCTCGAAGCCTTTACAAACAAACAGTAAAAAAGCGAATAAACAACATTCTTTACATGGGGGATTGGACATACTACGAGTGATTTCAGATTTGAGTGCTACTGCGTAGTAAGTTAATATTTTCATCAAGGTTGCTGCAATGCATCTACCTAAGTCGTTGGTTGCTGCGATTTTTTACAATTGTTGCCCACTATATAAACTACATATAAAGTAATGCTTACAGGAATACAGATACTATCTTTAATATCGTATTGATAGATGTCTTTTTCTCCATAGAGATAAACGCTTTGGAATGGACAACTACAGTACTTTCACAAGTTATTATGCCTTGTGACCGGGACTGTAGCTTCATCATTTTGTTTCCTGACATTCAAAAGTGCTTGTAATTGTCTAATTGAAATAAGTGCTTTGAGAATTTGAGTTTATTTAATTGTTTCAAGCTTTTTAAAGTCGTGTAGTGTTTTTATATAAAAGTGTAAAAGTAAAAGTGACTTATAAAAATCTGTGTTCTTTTCCAGAGCGCAGTGAGTGGTTTGCATAATTTTATGCAACAAGATTAATTGCCATCCTTAATGATAACACTGAAAAATAGCGCCGTGATATCTTCTATCTACAATGAAAAAAACATAAACAACTGATAATGATAGCAAATTGTTAATCTCATATCAATGATGATAAAATTACACGGGTTCTGCCTGACGCTGGGTATAAACTCAGTAAAGCATGTCTCATGTAGACGATTTCCAGAATGATTAAAATCTTCATACCGTTTATTGCGCCGTACTGTATTTCAAACACTACTATATAGGGTATATGAATCGATCTTTAGACACTACGCACTATTATTTAAGAACTTACTCTGAGTAATGAAACCACCGTTACATGTAAGTGCTCAAGTATTGAAACGTTATATTGTTTTTTTAAGGATGGGATATTATCAAATAAGGGGAGGGGGGAGCAATCAGACTTTTATTGACTAAAACCCATTCATGTTCCTTCTTTTGCCCTTTGTTTTCCGAGGCTGCTGTATTTCTTTCGAACAAACCGCAACCCCAGCAGGCAGTTTCTCTGGCTCCTCTGCTTTGCTGACAAATTGACACATTTGAACGTTATATCTTTTGCTTTTATCTAAGAGCTTATTCGTGAGCTATTTATATAAATACATATATTCTGGCAAATAAATGAATTTCATTTTATTTCGTGTCTTCGTGTGTAAACTATCCGAACGAAACCGCTGATCGAATACTAGATAATAGTTCTATAGGGAAATTCCAAATCGAAAGACGAAGTCACGGTTACAACGCTAGAGTTACCTATAAAATCTTATCATTTCATCACGAAAAAGCAACCAAGGTTTATAAAATTAATGAAGGCTTATTTCAAGTAGTAGTATCTAGGTATATTTACAATCTACGTGACATTCAACACGTACGTCGTCTCTTAGGCCTCTACGTTCTAAATGCTGTGACGTTTCACGTCGAACGCACACGACGTCATTGTATCCATACTATGCACGCAGTTATGCACGGTGGATACACGCATTTGTAATGGTGGATCAGTTTTACCATAAATATAATAATAAATACATATCTTGGGACAACTCACACACGGCTATCTGATCCCAAGCTAAGCAGAGCTTGTGTTATGGTAACCAGAAAACTGATGTACATACTTATATAATTTATAAATACATACATATTATAGATATATCACACCCAGACACAGAACAAACAATCAGAACAACACCATATTTCGACGATACGGTTTGGATCAGTGGTAAAGCGTTTGACCTCTGCGCTACGTTTCGCGGGTTCGTTCCCCGCACGGACCCATGGCACCACAGATAGTTGTTCCAGGTGTGGCTGTTTGTGTAAGTGAGTAACGCATGTTACAGGAGAAATACCTAGGGTGGGGGCAAGATTTAACAAAAAAAAACCTGTTCTTTTGGTATGTGTTTCACGTTGACGTATAGGGAATTACGCGAACGTCACTACATAAAATAAAGGAAAAGGTCACGACTCATCGTTTTTGTTTTGTTCTATTGTTTGTAAACAATTGAACTTTAACATTATCCTTATAATAGTAACTTAGTAAAACTTTCAGCTGTAGTAACGAAAACTGGGCAAAAGGACTACCCAATTTCAAGCTACAACTGCGCCCCGGGGAAACGACATTGTTCGAGAGTTTTCGTAGTTAATTTATTGGGAAAGGTACCCCCCTAATAATATTATAAACGCGAAAGTTTGTATGGATGTTTGTTATTCTTTCACGCAAAAACTACTGAATGAATTTAATGAAACTTTACAATAATTTAGCTTAAACATCAGAATAACACATAGGCTTCAATTCATAAAGATAGGTATATTGTTTATTCTATCACCACGTGAGTGAAACGCGGGGTGCAGCTAGTATGTAAGTGTAAAAGATATATCTTATGATGTCAGCAACGTGGTCTCCGTAGACATTCGGAAGGAAACGTTTAAGGAAAACGCAAAAACAAACGGGAACATTGTACATTGTAAAGTACGCAATAGTTTTTCCATTCTTTTGAAGAGAAGGTAGATCTGTGATTCATGGGGTATCGTAAAATTAACTCATCTGTTCTATCGTCACAATACGTCAAGGGAATTACGTATGCGTTGTGTGTGAATGGAAAAGTTCGAGGCTCCTAACCTAATTTAAAATGCTACGCCTGTAGGCTATAGCTAAATATGAGCGTCCTGAGAGACCGCTACAAATTATATTAGCGTGGGTTTCCAAAGAGAACACGCTAGGAAATTGTAGCATGGGCGTTGCATCCTATACTCTTGAAATTGTTCCTTATTTATATTTTACGACGCCTACACACGGTATATTTTCTCCATTTAGCCCTGAAAATGGTTTTGTAATTATCTTTACTGCAGTGCGATGGTTCCTTTGATGACCTATGAAGTTATAGGCACTGTCGAGATACCTGAGATATTTAGATTAATTAGGATATTTTAAATACCGTATCAATATTGCACACTTCTCTCGCGAGGCCTTTGTTCTCGGAGTGTATGTGACAATTTTCGCATCACGCTTTTGGCATCTTTCCGTAAAAAGCATGATAATTTTCCATAGGTATAACTACTTTATATAAGGTGTGGAAAGATCGAATGTTACTAGTTAGTGATGTGTTAATTTTTCCCATTTTGTCGTCACCTTATAAATCGTCACAAATGACTTACGATTGGAAAATACGTGTGCGTAGTAATTAGAAGGAAAGGCGCATGACGTTGATGTTGTTATTGTTTTTAATGACGTTAGTTTACGTATAGTTCCGGGAAAATTAGAATTTTATGCGTAGTCTTTTTAGATTATGCATCCCAGTTTTTTCTATAAAATACTTACTCTTGTTAAAATATACCTTCTTATATGTAAATAGTAGCCGTCAAATTAATAAAAAAAGGTATTGCTTGAAACAGACATATTATTATATTAGACAATGCGTTTAGGTGTCGCGGTTTGTGTTCTTTTTCTTTTTCTTTGCCTGTAACTATTCTACTTTTCCTACTTAATATTATAAATGCGAATGTTTGTGAGGTTTGATGGTTGGATGGATAGATGTATGGATGTTAAATGATAAATGATAATGATAAATGATGTTTATTTTGCAAGTAGGTTTTCACAAACACTTTTACACGTCATTTTTTTTTAAAACTAGATGAGGCCGGTGTTTCGTACCCGACTACTCTGAGAAGAAACAGCCGAAACAAACTCAGAGGTCATAGTCTCTTTTAAAGTCCAGACAAAATAATCTTGGTCAACTTACATGAGGACTATGCAGATAGTGTCTGAAATGGTCTTTTTAAGAAAGCACCACACAGATTGAGTGGACCTGTCCAGTCAGTGCAAGCATTTGTCAGTTATCGTGTAGCTCAACTCATAACCTAAGGAGCTCAACGACACGACGAACAATACCAAAAAAAGGACATTTGTGTAGGTCGCTTATAGCACTCAAACTGCCAGACCTTCGTCAAAAAACAAAGTAAATAAAAGAAATGATCCACATGGTCCTCACATTTACAATAAACAAATAAAAAATAATTAATTAATGAGATCATAATGAAATCATAAAATGTCATAAATGAAAATAATAAGAAAATAAAATGTCACTAATCATAATAATAAAAAGAATGTAAAAATAAAGTAAATATTAATGTCAAAGTATATAAAATAAAGGAATAGACAATAAATAAATGAAACAAAGGCAAATTTTGACACTCACTGAGTAAATTAAATTGGAGCAGCTTAATCCCAAGCCTTTTTATCTTCAAGGTAATGATTCATGTTATAGTAAGCTTTGAGACATAGTTTACGTTTTATAAAAGATTTAAATTTATTGAGGCTTAGTGTTTGAATATCGCTTGGCAGTTTATTATAATAACGTATACATTGGCATGTGAAAGTACCTCCTATTTTTTTGAGCCTCGTTGCAGGAACAACAAATTTGTGTTTGTTCCTTGTATTTATGTCGTGTATATCACTGTATTTTTTAAACAATTTTATATTTTTATGCGCGTACAAAAGGTTTTCGTAAATAAACTGAGAGGGCACAGTAAGTATGTTAATCTCTTTAAATTTTTCTCTGAGGGAGTGTCTAGGACTTAATTTATACATTGAACGAATTGCCCTCTTTTGCAAAATAAAAATTGTCTGAATATCGGCGGCATGGCCCCACAAGAGAATACCATACGACATCACACTGTGGAAATAACTAAAATAAACTAAACGGGCTGTCTCTAAATCAGTCAAATCACGAATTTTTTTAACGGCGTATGCTGCTGAGCTAAGCTTTTTTGACAACTTATCTATATGAGGGCCCCACTGAAGCTTAGCATCCAAAGTTAAGCCTAGGAACACTGTATTATCTTCCGGTTTCAACTCTTCATCTTTGATTAGTACACTAGTTTCCACTTGTCTAACATGAGGTAACGTAAACTTAATGCATTTGGTCTTTTTCTCATTTAGAAGTAAATTATTAACGTTAAACCAATTAACGACCTTTGCCAGAGCGCTATTAACATCGTCAGTAGCTAGCTGCTGACGTTTTAGTTTAAATAAAAGAGAAGTGTCGTCTGCAAACAACACTACATCATGATTATCCTTTATGAGGTAAGGCAAGTCATTAATATAAATAAGAAATAAAAAAGGGCCAAGAATGGACCCTTGTGGTACTCCCATGCTTACTACAGATCCGGGAGATCTTTTCCCGTTTACATCAACTCTCTGAATCCTACCACTCAAATATGACGTAAGAAGATTCAGAGAGGCGTTCCGGATTCCGTAGTGGTGTAGTTTTCTGATTATTGTTTTATGGTGAACGCAATCGAAAGCCTTGGACAAATCGCAAAAAATCCCCAAAGCATCACATTTATCTTCCCAGGCATTATAAATGTGTCCTAGAAGTTCAACACCGGCATCAGTAGTTGAACGACCCTTTGTAAAACCGAACTGTTTATTATGCAATAACTTATGTTTATTGAAAAATCTTTGCATTTGATCTAAAATTATTTTTTCAAAAATTTTACTAAATGTTGGTAGCACTGAAATTGGTCTATAGTTAGTAGGGTCTGATGTACTACCCGATTTAAACAATGGTATTATTTTACTATTTTTCATTAGATTGTTTGTTACTCTTACACGTGAAATCGGCTGAAAGGATCTTTATGAAAGAGGTAGATTATTGTCTGGAATAACACATAGGATACTTTGTTTTTCGATCATCACGCGGGTGAAGCCGCGGGCGCCAGCTAGTGTAAATAATTTTAGAAGTTATTTGACCATCTTCCCGGTTTCCAATTGAGCGTGAAAATTTGAAAAAGATGTTTAGTGTCAAAAAAAAATTGCATGGTCAGGTATACATAAGTGCCGTCAAATATCAATAGATGGCGGTTTTATGCATTCCCATATGGCTATCAAATGAATTCGCTGACAAAAAATACGAGAAGGCGTGTTTTTTTTTAGTTTTTTGAATCTGCAATATTATTGAATTTTAAATTGGCTAAGTAACATTATAGAAAACAGGCACCAGACAATAGTAAGATAATAGAATTAACATTAAATACTCGTAAATATTCATGTTTGCTTAAGTATCTACCTCCTGCAGTAATCAACATATTGTTGGTGGAGTGCCTACACTTGATGTCAGGGTTCAATATAAATCTGTTTCGGCAAAGTCTTCTTTGCTTGCAACCGTAGCTAAGACTCTCGGATCCACTCATACGATAAAACTAGAACTAATGATATTAATTTTGTAATCCAACAATGTATTTTAAAAAGGTTCTTCTGAAAATCAAAATAAATTGGTAAGTGCAGTAGGTAGCACGTAATTCTCCCTATTTTCTCATATTAAAATATTTCAAAGACTACAAAGGTTTTATATCACTCCCCTATCTTATAAAGTGATTGCACAAGACTTTATGGCGACCAACCATAGACCAATAACACCAACCCTAAAAAAAAAAGAAACACTGACTGGTAACAGCTTGAAAAATAAATACAGGCCATAAATAGGGTCGATGCTCATAGCAACTAGGGCAATCGATCCAGTCACTGTGTGTCTCCCAGTCGCGACGCAGACGGAAACTAAAGGCTGACTTAAGGTTTCAGTGCAGCCCTACAAATGCTGGAAAACTTTACCTTTTTGTTCGTAGCGGAAAATTTCGTTCCTTACCCTTTTTAGGGTTCCGTAGTCAACTAGGAACCCTTATAGTTTCGCCATGTCTGTCTGTCCGTCCGTCCTCGCTTAATCTCTGTGACCGTTAGCACTAGAAAGCTGAAATTTGGTACCAATATGTATATCAGTCACGCCGACAAAGTGGTAAAATAAAAATTTAAAAAAAATGTTTTATTAGGGTAGCCACCCTATATGTAAAGTGGGAAGTGATTTTTTTTTTAATTTCAACCCTAACGTGTGATATATTGTTGGAAAGGTATTTAAAAATGAATAGGGGTTTACTAAAATCATTTTTTGATAATGTCAATAATTTCGGAAATAATCGCTCCAAAAGTAAAAAACAATGTGTCCCCCCCCCTCTAACTTTTGAACCATAAGTTTAGAAAATATGAAAAAAATCTGAAAAGTAGAACTTTATAAGGACTTTCTATGAAAATTATTTTGAACTTGATTGACACAACAGTTTTTGTACAAAAAAGACAAAAAGTTTTACAAAATAATTTCTGGACTAAGTTTGTAGTATAATCGTATATGCAAGCATTTTTTGTAACTTTGTTTACATATTTTATTATCCTGAACGTATCTTTTTTCAAACAAAAAAAGAATTATTGAAATCGGTTCTCGCAATCCAAAATTACCACCGAAATTGCAGGTCTTTGTATTAATTAGTAACCCAATTCCCCGAGAGATGGCGTTGTAGGTACTTATTACATTGGATCGGGTATTACCGAATTGTTCGGTTGGCCTCATAACTGGGAACACTTACTGTGACGGACGGGAAACTACGGAACCCTACACTGAGCGTGGCCCGACACGCTCTTGGCCGGTTTTTTCTATTTCTGCAGATGGGAAACCATCAAAAAACTTAGGAGAGTTAGAAGTTGTTAGTTGGGAGTGTTAGACTTTTTCTGGCTAATACTCATACATGTTCCTTCTTTTGCCTTTGTCTTTTGTGTACCGGGGCCGAGTCATCTCTTTTAAATAACCCGCAACACCCTGGAGTCTAAAATAAGTTAATAGTTATTTGTTATACAAGAGTGCAAAGTTGCTTTTTAACCGCGTGTTCAATTTTGATGACCGAGCAAGCGAAGGATCCTAAAATTGAATCACGAGCGCAGCGAGTGATTCAAAATTAGAATCCTGAGCGTTAGCGAGGGAATCAAAAGAGCACGAGGTGAAAAATCTTTGCACTCGAGTGCAACACGTAACTTTTCATTCCACCTCAGCGAGGAAATGACTAAATGCAAAAAAAAAAAAACGTTTTGTTTGGTACTAGAATCACTTATTTCAGTTTTTTCACTTGTTCTCAAGTTTCTTGTTTTTAATTAATATAAGGTTTAACAATGACGTGAAAAAATGCCGCGTAAAGAACCGCGTACAAAGCAAATTGAAAAAACAACAAGAAGGTTCCGAGTCTGAGTTTTTAACAAATTAAAAAAAGTTGTATGATATATTCGGCACCATAGAGGTAGCAGTAAATCGGTATAATGTGTTTTTTTTTAATTCTCAAACTTAGTGCACACGATGTTCTAAATTCAATTTACTTTATCCTCTAGACTCTAGAGGATAAAGTAAATTGAATTTGATTAAAACAATGGCCAAAACGCATACGACAGATAAATGAATAAAATTTTCTATTTATAAATTTTATAGACCTGCAAAACCAAGGTATAGTGTTTGTTTGTACATCCAAAGTGGCAAACCAAGTGCCTTTCTTTTCTATTTGTGTGGACTGGTATAAATGTCTCCCCCACATTTGACGCATACGCTGTCTTATAAGACTAACTGCATCTGTATGCGGTATGGAAACACTCATATCAACATTCGGAATCAATTCACCTAGTTCAACAATTTTTTTAGCTAAATAGTCAGCCTTTTCATTTCCTGCGACACCAATGTGTGACGGTACCCAAGCAAAACTAACTTCAATATTTGAATGAGACAGTTCAACCCACAACTCTTTTACTAAATAGATGATATAGTTAGTGTTAGCATGTAATTTATTATTTGCCAGGTTTTTAAGGACACTCATGCTATCGCTAACTACAATCCACTTACTGTGACCTGAATTGCAATTTTTTATATGTTTTAAAGCACTGAGAATCGCAACAGCTTCAGCCGTAAAAATACTGGAATTTTTGTTGATTTTTCGACCAACACCTATATTTGAGGTTGACTCATAAATAGCAAAAGACACTGCTGTATCATTTTTGGAACCATCACTATACACAAATTTATGATCTGACCACTCTAACAACATTGCATTAACTTTCTCTTTTGAGGAGAGCTCCTTTTTATTTTTAATAACTATCTCTATTTTTGGAAATTTAGCAATAAAGGATCCTTGGTAACAAGGCAGAATATGATTTGATTGATAGATTTTAATATCTTTAATAAAATTCATAAAACTATGAAGCTCCTCTAACATAAAGAATGGTTTTATACCCAAACTAGGGTTGGAATGCAGTAAATTGACTAGAAGACTGTTATTAGAGACACTAAAAAGTTTTAATAAGAATCTTTCTTTCAGGTATTGGAATCGAACTTGTAATGGTGGAACATTACATTCAATCTGCATTGCATTTATAGGAGTACTTCTGAATGCCCCAGTGATAATGCGCAAACATTTGTTTTGTAAAACATCTAAACTATTTACAATTTTGGTATCTGCAGCAAAGCAATAAAAACCATATTCAAAATGACTACGCACTAAAGATTTGTACAGCATTAGCAAAATTTTTGGGTCAGCACCCCAGTATGAACCAGCTAACGATTTCAATATATTATAAGCTCTATTTGCTTTATTAATTATATGTTTAATATAACTGTTCCAGGATAAATTATATGAAAAAAGAACCCCTAAAAATTTAACTTCTTGTGAAATAGACAATGCACAATTGTTATATTGCACAGAATGCATATTATGACGCTGTTTACCAAACACAACCACTTTAGACTTAGATGAATTGACATTAAGATCAAGATAAGTGAAATATTCATGAAGCTTTGACAGGGCATCATTGACTTTTTGAAAAACCTGTGTTAAATTTGTTCCTGAAGCATAAACAACTAAATCGTCTGCAAACTGTAAGTTTTTGACCTGAGACCCTAAAATTAAATTTAATCTACGTATATATAATATAAATAATAAAGGTGATAATATACCTCCTTGACAGACTCCTTTTGAAGCTAGTCTGGGACCATAAAGATGTCTATTAGATTTAACAAAGACTTCTCTATTGCTCAGGAAATTACTGACCCAAATTACAACTTTTTCGCTGATCCCTATTTGTAATAGTTCACGACATAAAATATCTATATTTACACTATTAAAAGCTCCAGCAATATCAAAAAAAAACTGCAACCAGGTTATTATTGGCTAATAAAGAGTAATGTATGTCAAGCTGCAATTGACAGACACTTTCCCTAGCAGAACGATTTCTACGAAAACCGAATTGATTAGAAGATAAAATATTATTTTTTTCAACATAGAATTCTAAACGATGCTTCAACAATTGCTCAAATATTTTACCAACACAAGAAGTAAGTGCTATGGGACGATAAGAATCGGGACATAATTTGGGTTTTTCTGGTTTTAAAATTGGTACAAGGCAATCCACTTTCCAGTCTTGAGGTATAATGTTATTTTCCCATAGCAAATTTACAACATCAATGAATGCTTTTAAACCAGTATTGCTAAGTTTTTTAAATAATATGTATGGCATTCCATCGAGACCGTAAGTAGTGTCTCTTCGGGAAGAGATGGCGGAAATAAGTTCGCTGACTGAAAAGGGATTAACTTGGAAACTATGGCTGGAGTTAGTATTATTGTTAAACGAATAATTTGAGGCCTGACACACAAAATCAGGAGTGTACTTCTTCAAAAAATCTAAAATCCATGCATCATTTTCATGGTTATTAAAATTAAACGTTTTATTATATTTACGCATGAATTTCCATATAATATATATTGGTGTGCATCTGTTAAAAGTTTCACACAACGTAAACCAGCTTTTTTGTCGCTCTGTTTTAATGGTTAATTTTTTTAAAGCTCTAAGTCTTTTAAATTCTAAATAAGTGACTTCTGAAGGATAATTTTTAAAATTAATGTAAGCTTTTTTGAAATTTAATACTGCCTCTGTACACTTTTGATTCCACCAAGGAAGGGAAGGTCTTCTAATCCTATTTGTGGGATATGAGCGATTGCTGGTATTTACGTTAATATTAGAGTTGGAGATGGAATTAGCAGCAGCTGTACGTAAAATAGAACAAAAATGACGATATGAATCGAGAGGACATATATTAACTGTTTTAAAATCAACTAATAATTCATCTACATTATTGCTATATTTTTGCCAATCTACAACTTTGTAGTTTGGGTAGATGGGCAAATGTGCAGTATTAGGACAATTTCCACAAGGATCGTTATTTTGACTATTACTAATTACTACTTGAATAATTGCAGGGATATGGTAACTACTACCAAGAGGACTATCATGTACATTCCATTCGCTACAAAGTGCCAAAGATGAAGAAACCAAAGACAAATCCAGAGCATTAGCACGCCATGTTAAAGAGCCAACAGTTGTTGCCTGACCATTATTGAGCAAAATTAAGTTATTTTCGTCGATGACTTCTAAGATATTTCGACCACGTAAAGAGTCAGA
This sequence comes from Ochropleura leucogaster, assembly GCA_958449745.1. Classification (NCBI taxonomy): domain Eukaryota; kingdom Metazoa; phylum Arthropoda; class Insecta; order Lepidoptera; family Noctuidae; genus Ochropleura; species Ochropleura leucogaster. Next base: position 11,159,178 of record OY288212.1, read on the forward strand.
ACCACAACCCCAAGATGTGTGATGAGCATTAAAGTCCCCAGCAAATATAAAGGGGCCAGGAATAGACTTCACCAATGAATCAAATTTATCTTTATTGAAAGCTGGATTAGAGTTTAAAGGACTATAGAAACTGACTAAGCTTATATCCTTGTTATTAACTGTAATTTTAACACAAATGTTTTGTAAAGAATTGTCGAAAAAGGTGTTAATTTTAGTATAGTTAATACTTTTATGAATTATAATGGCAACGCCGTTATGTTTGTTGCCACAATCATTTCTTTCGATACTGTAATTTTTTATTTTAAAGTTTTGTTCAGGTTTTAACCATGTTTCACTGATTGATGCTATGTGAATATTATTTGTATAGAGGAAATTGATAAATATGTGTTTGTTACTGTTAAGACTTTGTGCATTCCATTGCATTATATTTAAATTTGATAAATCCATTATGGAGGTGAGGAAATTTTATTACTTAAAGTTTTTTTTAAAACCTCTTTAATTGAGGATGAATTGATAGGGACATCTTTATTACTAACAATTCTTGTTATTGTTTCTACTAAAATATTTATAAACTTATCTGATTTCATTAAATTATTAATTTGTACATCTAAATTTTTTGCAGTTAATGCTGGAAATGCGTTAACATTAAAGAGATCGGAGTATGTAGCGTTTCTTGACTTAATTTTGTTTTCTTCGATTTTTTGTTTTTTTAATGGACAAGATGAGGAGATGGCTATATGATCGCCCTTGCAGTTTGCACATTTGGCATCCTTGGGATCGACCTGACAGTTTTTAAAATTGTGATTTAGTGTACAAATCGAACATACCTCTGCATTGCGACAGAATTTAGCAATATGTCCGTACCGCAAACACTTAAGACATTGCTTGACTGGTGGAATGTAGCTATTCACTTCGTGACGCCATGAGTCCAAGTATATGTACGAAGGAAGAATGGTGGATGCGAATGTAATTGCAACTGCCTGTGTAGGTACAAATTCTACACCGTTAAATCCTTTTACCCTGCGCATGAAGCGCCTAACTTGAACGACATTTTTTGAACTACCAATTAACGCAAATATTTCGGAGTTTGACATGTCTACAGGAACTGAAGTGAGGACTCCAGTAACCTCTGTGTCTGCTGCAGGAATTGACGCTTTAAGTCCCAACTGATCCAGTATTTTTTTATTTTTCAAGAACATGTTAGCATTATTTGGCAGGTCGAATGTGATGCCAACCTTATATTTATTAATGGAACGCATATGCATGACGCCTGAAACGCCATGCTCGCGTATTCCCTTAGAGAGGGCCATGCGATCTCTGTCGGAAAAAGATTTGTTGTCTTCTTGATGGTTTAAGAAAACGACCAGCTCTTTTTTGTTCGAGTCCTCTGGATATTTGCGGGTGTAACCCTTAACTTTGTAAATGTCGTATTTATTCTTCGGGTCCTTGTCAATTGCATCCTTATAAGAAATTGTACATACCGCAGATTCCGCTGAGTCTGAATCAGAAGATACCTGCTGAGGATCCGGAGGAGGTTCCCCCTCCTTTCTCTTTCTCTTTTTGACCATGTTTTAAACTATTACTACCTATTAAGACCTAACACTAACTATGAATACAAATTTACAATAATACTGTGCGAAATAAATGAATAAATTATTTTAAAACCGAAAAGCGCGCCCTTCTAATTTCACGTTTTCCCGCCTTTTTTTCGTTGTATGATATATTCGGCACCATAGAGGTAGCAGTAAATCGGTTTAATGTTTTTTTTAATTCACAAACTTAGTGCACACGATGTTCTAAATTCAATTTACTTTATCCTCTAGAGAATAAAAACGGCTTTTCCACTCAGATATGGAAGATTAAAAATACTCTTTCCGAGATGGTGGGATGAAAATACTCTTTCCGAGATGGTGGGATGAAAAAAATGTTTTTCTTTTTGTTAGTACTTGAAAAAGTTTGAGGAAAATATTGAAAACAAAAAGCTCTAGTTAACTAACTTGGTGACTGTATACATGAACTAGCTCTTCAAGATATTGTCATTATGAGCATCATGATATGGCTGAAAGATAACAACTGAACCGTGATAATAGATTCTCGGTACTACCATCATCATCATCATCATCTGCTTGCCTTTTCTCAAATATGTTGGGGTTGGTCTTCAGTCTTTCAGTCTAACCGGAGGAAACTGAATACCAGTATCTTACACTCTTTGACTCAAGAACAAGTAAAGTGCTGCTGCAGTACAATATAAAAGAAAGTGCTGGAAGTGGAAACAGTCAACATGCTGTATTTGTTTATTTTCACATAAGACTAGGAAATTCTCTTGTTTCGTGGGTTCGTTTACAAACATTGAAATCCACATACTTAAATAGCCCCAGCCGATATAACTAACAAATATTTGTACATTCACACAAATTTTTGTTGCGGACGGGGATCTAACCCGCGACACGCAGCGCTGCAGTCGATTGCTCAGCCACTGCGCCAAGCGTGCCGTCAAATTTACTGTTGCACAACGCATAATACATAGTATGTTATATGTATGTATTGATTTAGGTATCTCTCCAGACTGACACGCAATTATAGGTACTTGTTTACTGATTTCAAACAGCGGCGTACCAGACCAATTCGTCCTGATGCGTCGTTCCTTTCAAATGAATTACATAACGCGAACTGCGCAAAAAGTGCACCAAGCCTTGAGGTATGACATGATATAATGGATGCGCAGCATCTAATAGGTATATTATGTAATGTTTCATAATTGACATAACACCCATTACACTGACTAGTTCTATCCATTGATCAGCCATAATTAGTTGTACTTCAATAATTATTTCAAGGTTATGATTGTGATAATATTGCGATATGTTTGCAGTGCAGGCAATAAGATGAGTACGGATTTTACACGCAACTATTTCTAAGTACCTATCATTTGAAGGACTTGTCGGTCAAATGATCGCAAGTCACAAGGGGACTCCCCTCACTGACTACTCATCTGAGTAGGACACTTCGGTAATATTCTAACGAAGTGTCTTAATTGCCCTGAACGCCCTTATGGCCCAGTCGGCCATAGCTGCCCCGTCTGCCGTATTTGCCCGAAGTGTCCTTATTGCCCTGTCTGCCGTATATGCTCTTAGTGACCTATATGCCCTGAGTGTCCAAATCGCCCAGTTTGCCATAGTTGCCCGAAGGGTCCTATTTGCCCAATACCAGTCCCCGTCTTCCTCATTCAATTTTACGCAGCAATCTTTTAAGATCGTCGGTACATTTAGCTACTATCTACTCACTGTATCAAGTAGGTATCAAACCTGGTTCGTTCGATACCTACCTACTGTTACGAATGTTCTCGAATGCTCACGCGACTTGATTGTTGCTATCTTAACAGATTTGTCTCACGTTTAGTAACTACGACCTATATACTTGAATATAATCATGGTAATACTAGGTGCTTTAAATCTTGACTTAATCATCCGATTCATCATTCAAATAAATCCATTTTTCAGTGAAAGATGTTTGTGCTTTGTAAAGATACGGCCAGTGATCGATCGGTCCACATTACAGATACTATCCGGAAATCTGTTTAGAAAATAACTTTCAGTGCTTGGATACAAATACTATCTTTTTATTGATATGATCAAGATAATGTACAAGATTTAAATAAATGGTTACTAGTTTTTGTCTTAAGGGAAATAATAAAATAACTCTTCCCGCTCTGGATGGAGCAAAAGGGAGTGTCAGTCTTTAACTGACTAAAACCCATCCATGTTTATTATTTTGCCCTTTGTGTTCCGGGGCCGAGGTATATCATTCGAATAACCCGCAACCATGACACGCCCCTCTGCTTCGTTGACATCTTTTTGAGGCACGCGTGGAACACGAACGCGCCGTCAACACGGCCAGTCGTCACCACAGAGTACATTCTAGTTGTCACTAGACGGACGGACGGTGACAGAAGGAAGTGACCGCTTTCCATTCCCTCTCGCGTCGGACCATTAAATCAGGGTAGGATGCAAGAGTTCATCGCTGCCAATCTGGCGGTCTAACATCCTTGCTTCGCCCAAGCAGGTCAGACCGCCAGATTGTACTCCACCGTGTCCTCCGGGCGATCTTCACAGTGGTGACACCCGGGCGTTTCCCCGGGTGGGCGTCAAGCGGTAGGTGAGGACACCATGCCGCCTTTCCAGAAACTTCTCAAAGAGGGGACTTATCGCCACTATTGTGACATGTCCTTACTAACAAAAATATTGTGTCAATGAATACACATTTATTTATTTATCGAAAAGTTATGCAAATAAAATTGTCGCATTTTTTCACGAACAGCAAATACCAAAAAGCCTGTACCAACAAGGCTTTATATAAAACTGAAGCAAGCAAACACCACAAGTTTACAGAAACATTATCGACTGTTTGTTTTGTTTTACATGTTTACAGTCAACAAACTTGCTTTTATTTACAAAGAGCCGTCATAATATGTAATTTTCACATATAACGTCCACCCGGTCGCGTCCTAGGACAACTTTGACGTCACGGCTCGAGGTCGGTGACCTCAGCTGACTTGCGCATTTTGACAGATCGAACGGAATATTACCGGGCCCTAGGAGCTCGGAAAAATGTTGTTAGGTACCTATAAAACGAGCGTTTTATGAGCGAAGCGCTCGTGCGTGACTGAAATTCATAATGCAATTACATGGTGCCTGCAAAAATACTTTTTATAGTTTTTTAGAAGTAGAAAATTGAGGAAGGAAAATTTTCAGTTATGATATAAATAAATTTTGTTAGTTATTAAACACTAACGTTTCACATGAGGTACTTTGAGTTTCTGAGAAAATATTAAAAATCAACATTTTACATAAGAAAGTTTTTCACATCGTCTTAACGAGCGAAAAACTTTAATTTCAAACCCTTTTTCCCTAATATTTCCTTGAAATCAGACAATATTAATCTTCCATTTTTACAGATACCGTAATAAAGTAATTAAAAGAGTGTTATCTACGAAGATCGATTAATCCCTTTGTCTAGCTAGCATCCTGAAAAGCCGGTTCAATAGAACGACGAAGCTTTTAGATCTAAGCCTACCACAAGTTATCGATCGAGCTACCAGGCTTTTAGCTAAATGAGTTCGTTCAGCCTCTACCACATATATCTGTCCTTTCGCACAGGTACATAGTGACCCCAATTTGTTAAATTAAAGTAAATGAACTGGGGTCATACTGGAGAACATTAATTAATTAGGTTTCAGGAAGGTTACGTTTCGGATAGCAGAAAGGTATGGGTTTAATGACCTCAAACTTTGGTTACCATACAAGATGGTGGTAAGTTATAAAATTAAGACGAACTGTCTATAGAGTAATATGACTCTTAGAGGAACATATCTACAAATCAAATTAAATGTATGATGAAAATGGGTGAATCTTGAAATCTTTCACGATTATTTTGCCTGAAAAGACTCGAAATGCAGACAAAAGACTATGTGCCTATGTTATGAATATTGGAAAAGCAAGTCTTGAGACTAACAGCACTTTTCAGAGCACACAATGGAATGTTGCATGTATTATCAAAACAGTTCTAGGGAGATTTGTGTGGAATTTATTTCATGTTGGTATAGTCAACAAACCTAAATGGCACACAGATTCGAGGGATATAGTTGAAGTTTGTTTTCTTCTTTCTTTTTGTATAAAACGTTGCCCCACACTAGGATTTGCTCTGTATCGTGGGTACGTTTAAAACCATTTAAACTCACATATACATACAGCCAGACCCGGAACAACTATCTGTAGGCCATACAAATATTTGTTCCGTGCGGGTATCGAACCCGCTATACACAGCGCAGCAGTCGATCGCTCAGCTACTGCGCCAACCGTGATTTGAAACAGATGTATGTTTTCTAATGAAATTAATAGATGTTAAATATTTATTAATTTCAGAACTTCTAGCTAACTTCATTGTTTCATTATTAAAAAATAATAAAAAGGTGTTGAGGAAAGTAAGGGTTTTAGAGTATAAATTCGTATGAATAAAGTAGAAGAAGACCAAATAAACGGTGTATGTACTGTGCAATACGTAGGGACGCGACATGTATAGCTGACATTTAAAACTTGAACAGGGAAACATTTACAGTGAAAATAATAAAGTTCGCTACAGGGAGTGCAGCCGGACAAACTCTTGATTGCCTGACCTTTCCCTTAAAATAGAACTGAACGCAATTTCAAATGTTCAAGTTTAAACTGAAATACTGACTGGTTTCATTTCCTTTTTCCTGTAAAATTATATCAGAAGTCTTTGTTACAGAAGTAGATGAAAATCCATTCGATTTTCTGTGTTAAAATCTTCGCATTTTTACAGGATGTTATAACCTCTGGATTAGATATGAAAACGCTGATTTTAATTCACTTCATTTAATGTAAAAAGGTAATAGTTATACAACTGTTAAAATATAAAAATACACATCTTATTAATTTCCTACATCTTTGAACGGGTTCTTCTAAAACTCTTATAACAACTGAACCCCAATTTTCTTATGACAAAAGACTCTTGTCAATCAAACATTCTGCATTTGAAATACATTTCTTCTTTTTACCAAAGACAATTACATAGTAAAATTCCTTTTCGTACCACTTGCTCAAAAAAGTGACATTCTATGCCACAAAAAGCGAACATAACAATAGTCATTTTTAATCTGTCAAAAACAGGGACAGAAAGTTGTACTGAATTTCATTCATCCCCTAGGGAGAGAATGTGATTTAAAATTGGAATACTTAATATTGAACTACATCTGTGTTTACACCATTGAGTTTGTAGGTATATAAAGCATTAAGCATATTTTTTAAAAAGGAACACGCAATTAATATGCAGTTATGATTATTAAATAAAATTACTAAAACCGACGAGGTCGTATGAGCTTGATGCCTTTGCTTTTCCGACAAAACATATTAGTCTAGCAATTTGCCGCGATTTTGTTTTCTTCAAATACATAAACGTTAAGTTTATTTTTATAAATAAGTTAATGTTTTAAAAATACATTGTTAAATCAAAGCGACAGTGACAGTGTATTGTCGGATTCCATCAGTGCAAATGCTGCCGCAATTATACTCATCAACAATAAATGTACCAAACAAAGGTGTAGCTCTCTTTATAAATATCTCGAATCGAATCTTAACTTTTACTTTTAATGTCATTATCTTTGATAAATGCTTATCTCATATTATTACTGCGTTAATTTTTTCGCAAATGGTACGAAAAGTAGAGTATTTTCCTCGGTGATAAAGCTGTCTTAGTCTTGGGTAAACTTAAATCTCTCGCTACACTCAGGACTTGTCTTAAATCCCTCGCTTCGCTCGTGATTTAAGTTTTTAACACCCTCGCTACGCTCGGGAGTAAACCTCGAGTCCTTCGTTAGACTCGCGATTTAAATCGTCACCCACGACAGAAGACACTGCTTTATCCCCTTGGTTAATAATCTACTATTCTATAACATTCTGTAGTTGTTAAATGACCAATATACGTCTTTAAATGTTCAGTTTTACTAGAAAACTTAAACACGAATGTTTTTATTTCTAGAATATGTAGATTCTATGTTCTTCCGATAAAAATATTGGGTTAATTCCTTTATTAGCGAGATATGGAGTAACGTATTAGCAATGCAGCTTGTTATCTTGATAAATCACCATGTAATGGGGTATTTTCATCGAAAATATTTGCCAACATAATCTATAAACAACATGGTTATGAATATGCCCATGCATTTTCATACATTTATTCAAAACACCGCTTATCATTCAAGTACCTACATCATCGAAGGAGGAAAAATGATAACGCGCCGTGACAATCGATCGTTGCCATTGATATAATAATATGCGTATAAATTACAAGTGTTGGATAACAATCATTGCAGACAGGTTTTAGTTTCTGAAGATTTCCGGTTCAAGTTGTTTAAGGAAAATAATAATTTATTTGCCAAGCGATTATGGCAGTATTGTATGGAAAATTGTGTGATTGTTGTGATCTCAGCTCTACATGGTCAACGTATATGGATTTACTACAATGTGTGTGAAAACGCAAGTTTTATACTAACCAAGTAAAAATAAAACTTCGTTTAAAAAAAAACGGGTTTTAGTGCACCTCTATGTTTTTGCTACAGCTTTTGTCATCAACGGAAAAATGAGCAAGATTCTAAAGCGATTTTCTCGTATAAATAATGTTTACATCTTTGATATACATAAAAGACAATGAATTTCATAATGAATTCGAAAATGCGATGTTAGTAACGATACAAAAGAACAATCACTACTGTAGGAGATCTTCACTTTAAGAAGTGGTTTAGTTAAAACATCTATTAATGTATGCCTATATTAAGCAGACAAATTGTTGTTTTCACGTAATTATACGAGTGTCTTTATACATTTTTCAACTTGTCTATATTAACATTCTCCTATTTCTTCCTACAACATGGCAACGCTATACTATATAAGAGTTAATAATAGAACGAGTAAACACTGTTTGTTGGCAAACACACTCCCTACAGCTTCGAGCTATGATGCGGAAGACTGCGAAAATAGTATGGAAAATGGCGCTTGACGATGTTATCACGGATAATAGAATAGTAGAAAATATGTGTGTGAAGTGTAAACGTTGCTTAGATATTATTTCTCTATAGCGAAATGAACAAATAAGGGTTTTTTTTATTATTTAATAGTATTTAGTTTTATAAAAGTTTATAGGTATACTAATGAAATGTTCATTAAATTTTCGAATCAAATTACTTGAAATTGAGATTAAAAATGCAAGTAAACAGTAATAGTAGTTTCTTGATGATTTAATTTTTTTATTATTTCTTATCAATAATGAACTATAACTCACTTACTGAGAAACTGAAACATAAACTAAAATCTTAAACGTCATAACATACAAAGACACATATCAACACATCAGTATTTGCCAGGAAGGTCAAGCAGAGGTGTGTCTAATAATACGGATATTTCAACAGTAAGGTTTTTTTTAATTTCAATGTAACAGTTGATGAGCTTATTGACATCAGCCGGGCACAATTCCAGCCTCCAATTGCTTCTGAAAAAAAAATACGCACGCGTCTCCGTCAAAAAATATCTAAGTACCTAAAACTTGTACTTTCTGAAATTTTGTGATGAGTGTTCATCACAAAATCTCAGATAGTACAAGTTTTAGGAGTCTCAAATTTTGTATGGGACTCTTTTTGAGACGAAGGTGCTTACTAAGACAGGATTTTGCAAAATTCGATCTCTAAGGGGGTGAAACAAGGTAGCAAAGTTTGTATGGGAAAACGCGATTCCATGGCCGGCTTGACATTCAATTTTGCATAGGCATTTTTTCACGAAATTAATATTTAGTTTATAACGTCACGCTACGACAGACGGAGCTGAGCAGCGGCTGAAACCGCTGGGCACAGCTGGTATGACATATAGCAGCTTGAACTTTGGTTGTTTTGATCACTTAGCGCCAAGTCAGTCACCTGGCACAAGTTTCGCTAAGATATGTTGTTGTTGTTGATTTGATATTTGATCCATCAAAGTCTATCTGAACATTGCTTGAAGAATTGCCAAAATGTTGGTATTGATTGAGTTTGTAAGACGAAAATATACAAACGTTTCTTTTTTTTACAAAAATATCCTCTGAAAGGTGTCAGGCTTGTATTGTACGGTATAATGGGCTATTGAGGACTTTTGGTAGAACGGTGAAGCTACTAACACTACCAAAAGTAAAGTTCGACGGCTCACCAAGATAGTTGCCGTCACCACGTGACCCTGGCAGAATAGGCGACATCGGCTCAGTTGCCAAAGAAGAAAAAAAAAATGGGCTGGTGTCCGCAACTCCACCTTTAAGGCGGGTATTTTGCGTATGGGTGGGAATATCGTTCGATCCACCCCAGCTCCACAAGAAATGCCAGCAACGCCTTGGTGTTGCCTACGATCTCGCGAAGATTACCTGGGTTGCCATATTCATTTAATACAAGTTTATTACAAAGAACAGTGTTCTAGTAAAGTAATTATCTAATACGTGATGCTAATGAAGTCTTTTGAATTTGATAAAATTAACAGTAAATTTATCATCATTAAAAATAGGTAATGAGAATAACCATTAAGGACTGATTCATTGTTAAATGGTACATGCTTTTGTAGACTTTATTCTTGTACTAATAAAACTGAAGTTCGAGTGCCAGACACATTATTTTTATGGTAATTTAGTTACCTGCTGCTTCGGAAGTACAGTTGGCAAAAAAGAAAAGTAAACACGAAATCATTACCGATATTGTGTCAGCTTGTATGAGGATTTTTTTAACTCAATTAGGCTTTAATATGGATAAGCAATTACTTATTACAAATTAGACAAAATAATAATTTACTTAATCAATTAACTAGAAAAACGCAAACTATAATCCGACTCTGAGTGGTTAGGTAAGACTTAACACCATCGGAAGGCACAGTCAGTATCCAAAGTTATCAAATTTAACGTGCCTTTTCATAAATCTAGCAAATCATCATTACATTTTTTTTACCTGACTACAAATCTCTTCTACCATCTGTACCACTATCTCCAACACGTGTTACACTAAATAATACTTCGTCTTAGGTATTCTGTTATCATAATGATTCACTAATACTCACGTGAAACAGGGCGTTAAATCTCTTTACACAGCTACCTATGCGTCATACGCCCACAAACTCTTATGGCTCAGTGGTTAGAAATAACAGGTGTAAAGGTGTGTAAAGGTACTAAATTGGTAATCCAGTGAGGTGTTTAGCTAATATTAGGTCACTTGTCTTTTGTTTTGGGTAAGGTGGTTCCACCTGCCAGATGTGATGTCATGGTTGCTTTAGTTCGCTGACACATCGAAAAGGGAGGCATTTATGATATTAATCTAACGGATTTCTTTTGTATCTAAGCATTATGAAAGTTACCTTGGGCACTGGGGCCGTACATGCTTAAGGATTTATAGCTCTGTTGCCACAATCAAACGACACTTTCAGTCTGAGTCAACTTTTATGACTCCTAACTCTCTGCGATAACATTAGAGGCCCTAAGGAATATTACCTACATAAACTTCACTTCATATGAAACTGAGTATCAAAGAGTATCTTATGAAAACTACCAATCCATTAATATTCTCAAACCATTCATCATTACAGCACCTAGCCAGGTTGCTTCTCAAGTAACGTCCTTGGTATAAATTCGCTGTAAAATATTCAATGTAGACGTGCTCCTGAATACATCAAGAGGTATTAGACCAGACACTGAATATTAAATGTTATAGATATTAAAGATAGAATTCATGGGTGCAGTAATAAATATTTAGCGATAAAAATGTACCATTTTCCGTAAACATAGCAGATGATCCAGCATTGAATGGGATATCCTAGGATATCCCAGGCCGAGGGCTAGGCATGTAGATTAAGCAAAGAGAAAGTTACCGTACATCGCGAGATGACCACCATAAATAAAATAAAAAATTAAAATATTTATTGCCAGAAAGAGATTTGTACAAAACCACTATGTACAAAACCACTATGACACAAACTAACAATGTCTTTAAAATTTTAACATATATCATATTGGTAAGTAGTGAAATGAACCCTGGCACCCAAGGTAAGATTTAACTTGTGCTATGGGTAAAACTTTTGTCCTCTAAAATATATAATATCGGGTACTGTTCCATCAGTGGTACGATTAACCCCTCTATTATGAATAAAAAAAAAATGAACTTGAAAACAACCGTTCTACATTCACTGAATTTTGGCAGGTGTTCGCATTTTTTCAGTTATGGAAAGTGGAAGCATAAAATTTTCACGATCAGTCAATTTAAGCCAAATCTATCAATTATTTGACATTTCCATTTATTGAAATTCTTACTTTTCAAACATCGATCCAGCCAGTCAGCCACAGACTGAGGGCACAACACAATTATTTATGAATAGCTGCCTCTAGTCAGCAACGTTCAGAAATTCAAAGTCATTACTGTAAAAGCCAGACTGACCGACTTCATTAAAGATTAAAACAACAATCAGATTGAAAGCTTTAACAAGTCAGTTATTTTTCAACAATTCCAAAACGTTCTGGAATACCTTTAAAATAATCCTACTTAATATAATAAATGCGAATGTTTGTAAGGATGGATGCATGGACTCTTTCACGTCAAAACGGCTTAACGGAATCTTGATGAAATTTGGCAAAGAGTTGATTACTAGTCTGGAACTAACACATAGAATACCTACTTTTTTTCGATATCATGCGGGCTAAGCCGCGGGTGCCAGGTAGTTATTCCATAGATCTAAAAAGTATTTATTTACACGTACTTCTTATTTACAAAACAAACACAACTAGATATCAGACACCCAAACAAAATTAAATTCAGTGGGTACGTAATAAGATACGTTTTCTCATTACGGTGTCAGTCTCATTTCCATTTGTATTAAACTTGGCCTTTATCCATATCGCCCTATCGGGTTGATATGGTACGTAGGGGACTTTTGGCCCAGTTAAACCAGATCAAGGACAATGTACTTTTTGGGTCAGTCGGTCAAGGTCGAATCTCCGGCACTGGATTAGGACATGAAGGTTTTTCCTGTTAATTTTCACGGTGGGTCTACGGGGTGTAAACTAACCCTTCACAAAGTTGTTTACCATATTTCGTACCGTACCGTATTCTATACATGAAATCAAGTAACCCTAAGGAAATTAGTTATTTTTGGGGTGAAAAATTACGTCCTATTGTAGAGCTTAATCTTACGTAATTGAATCAGTGTGTTGATGGATGGATATGATGCGGGGGACAAATACAAAGTAAAGATCTTACATGGATTTAGATGTGAAAAAGATGGAACTTTGACCCCCAATATTTCTATACTTAACTAGAAGGTTCACATGGTCTAGAACAACCATTTATTGACGACACTGTTGGCGCAGTGTTTGAGTGATCGACTGCTGCGCCGTATGTCGCAGGTTCGATCCCCGCACAGAACATAATATTTGTATGACCTGCAGATTATTTGTTTCGAGTCTGTCTGTTTGTGTATGTGAGTATAAATGTTTGTAAACGAAACCACAATACAGGAGAAATTCCTAGTGTTGCCCACACTAGGAATTTTTCCTCTAGGTTTTTCATTTTAAATAAAAAATTAAGTATTCTTTTAAAGCTTTTATTTATTAGTATTTATAGCCAGCAATTATTCGCTTCAATGATCGTATTGTTTCAGTTTTATTAGAAACTAGCTGTTCCCCGCGGTTTCACCAACGCTGCTCAGCACCTGTTGGTCGTAGCGTGATGTTATATAGCCTATAGCCTTCCTCAAGAAATGGACTATCCAACACTAAAAGAATTTTTCAATTCAAACCAGGACTTCCTGAGATTAGCGCGTTCAAACAAACAAACTCTTCAGCTTTATAATATTAGTAAGTATAGATTCCAATATAATTAGAGTTTCAATTTAGTACATTTTAAATAGGTTTATGAACGCTTTCTTTATTTGCGATTAATGAATAGTAAATAATGATTGGCTTCGTTACCAACGTCAATATTTTGTGGACGTCAGTGAAAAACTTCGTTCACAGACATTTGCGTAAAGCTTCACATAAAAAAAGCATTAACACCGCCGTCGATTGTTCGGTTACCATCGTAAAAATCTATTTAAGTACCTTTTCACAGATTTCAGCGAAAACATGCTAATATTAGATTTAGACATATTGAAGCTGAAAATGAGAAAAATAAAACAAACTGTTTCCCCGCACAAAGTGCCTTTCGCCATTCCTAATTATTTCTATATCTATTTCTGACAAAAAGTGTCTGACAAATGCCTGGGATTGACATACGCAATCAAAGAGTCACGTTAATGTCAATGTGTTGCTAATATTTTTTTAGCAGCAGACACTAAAATAAAAGCTTGTATGACGTACTTGTCACCAGTTTTGTTTGACCTGTGCCTCCTTTTGCAAATGTATTTTGGTGAGTAATAAAGGAGTACTCATAAAAACGGTAGGGGTCTTAATATAGTGGTGTTAGCGTGTAGTACATTTTTGGCACTGATTCAGAAACAATTACAACGTAAACATCAGAAGGAATTCGCTATGACGTGGGTACAGGCCCCCTCCGGATACAAGATGATAGCATCGATCGACGGATGGTAAGAAATATACTAATTTTATGAGCGATTTAAGGTTTCCTTCCAAACCAGTTATAAATGAAATATGTAGAAAAAATGTTTTGGCTCTTGAAGTTGACCAAAAAGTTTATTTTCCAAATATATTTTTCCATTTTAATCAGGCTGTGTGAAGTGGCGCCACAACTCTTTCGCCTTTGAACTTGTTAGTTTATGCCATTAGCCCATTCAGTTCATTTTATTTCTTTTATTCAGGTAATCAACAGCGACCATCATCTTCCAATCCTTGTCCTATTCTATATGGAGTCGGCGCAACACGTTTTCTTTTTCCATTCTCCCTTGTCACACGTCACGGCAACATTTACTCCGTCATATACAGGGTGGCCAGTTGATAGGCGTCCAAAGAAAAGAATTAGATGCCTTATGTTAAGGGGTACCCGAATTACCCCCATGTATGTTCCGCGATTATTTGTAGTTTAGGAGCTAGAATTTTTTTAAGTACTTTTTTCACATTTTTCACCTAGCATTGGTTTTTATTTTTTATGTCTTTATTCCTATCATTTTTAGATATTCTTTTTTGTGGAATCTATTAGCGATAGCAATAGCTACCATACAAAAAAAAACCGTTTACCTAGGCATTGTAGAACTTACCACAAAATTAGTCCAAAGTTCAAAATTACCATTAGAGTTCGATAATCAAAAATGTTCAGAGCTTAAAATAAAAATAAGTTAGGGGTGCCAGAGGTTTCTAAATGATCTTAAAAACTTCTATGGACCTTCAACAGACAAAATCGGTAAAAAAATATAGAGTATGTAGAGACTTCTTACAACATTTCCCGCTTCTTCAATTTTCCGTTTTAGCTCTTCCTCATTGTTAGCGTCCCGAGCGTACCATCACGAGTCTGGACGGCAGCTCGAATGGTGGTGGTAAACTAATTGGTAGTACACCGTTGAGAACGCCGGACCACATTTTCACACTGAAGCGGTGTTGAAAATTTTATGGTCTTACGGAATGAGGATTCTCGATAGCGGACTATGGAGAATCCATAGCCAGACCGCTGTCCAAGCTCGATGGAGCCACCTACAAAGAGTTCTTGAAGCTTTGCTGTCAGACGTTAACTTAACACTGAGACGAATTTCGAATTTTGGATTACCAATTTTGCTGTCAGACGTTAACTTAACACTGAGACGAGACATGGTTTACAACTAAAAGACAATTTCCTCCGTAGATGTAGATTGTGCATTTCTGTGGTAAGGCGGCACTTTGAAAACCTTTTGTAACGTGTTTTTATAAAATTTGTAAACTATCTACCGTATTTTTTTATCATAAAAGTGGCAAAAATAAAGAAATCCTAAATTATAACAATTATAACAACCTTTATTGCTATCAATGCTAATTACAGGAAATAATCTCCGATCAAGCTCTATATTTTTTTACCGATTTTGTCTGTTGAAGGTCCATAGAAGTTTTTAAGATCATTTAGAAACCTCTGGCACCCCTAACTTATTTTTATTTTAAGCTCTGAACATTTTTGATTATCGAACTCTAATGGTAATTTTGAACTTTGGACTAATTTTGTGGTAAGTTCTACAATGCCTAGGCAAACGGTTTTTTTTTGTATGGTAGCTATTGCTATCGCTAATAGATTCCACAAAAAAGAATATCTAAAAATGATAGGAATAAAGACATAAAAAATAAAAACCAATGCTAGGTGAAAAATGTGAAAAAAGTACTTAAAAAAATTCTAGCTCCTAAACTACAAATAATCGCGGAACATACATGGGGGTAATTCGGGTACCCCTTAGCATAAGGCATCTAATTCTTTTCTTTGGACGCCTATCAACTGGCCACCCTGTATACAATCCGTCCATAACTTATTTGGCTTTCCTCTCCCTCTCCATCCATCAACATTCATATCTATCTTTTACTATCATGAGTCATGAAAATCAAATGTCCATACCGACACAAATGATTCCTTTTCAATTTTTCTGTAACAGGCGCAACTTTCAAACCATCGTAACCATCAGCAATAAACGAATATTTAATGAATATGGTTTATGTTGTTTATGGCTAGATATAAGTTTAAGTAATGTTTATATTGTGAAAGTTCCTAACATATGTGATATTAGATTCTGCAATATCATTTTATTAGTTTTAAGACATTTTGCTGCGTCCTAACAGTAACGTATTTATTAGTTATAAGCCCAGCGTGTAACTATTTGTACATTGTGCATTAAATGAAATGCTGCGAAATAAAAATATTTTGATTTTTGATTTTGAAACTGAGGGACGCACAAAATAGAGAAGAGTGGCAGCAGAAAATGGAGGCCTATAGCCCTCAGTGGGTGATTCCGGGCTGGAATAAATAAATGAAAGGAACAATGGAAGAAAAAGACTCGCTGCTCCCAAATAAATTAAGATTGGGGCACGATAGTTAATGCTTTACTCTATAATGTGTTTCTGAAAATGCAGAATGACTTCAGCCTATATCCTATAATTCAGTCGTTATAACTCTAACGACATCTATCAAAGCCAAAGCAATTAAATGAATAACTAGTCAAAGTAGTTTGTTACCAAGTACGATACATTCGTCGTTTCCCCATTGGCTGATTGAAGGAAAGCATTTCACATAAAATATGTATAATATGAGTATCGATCGTAATGCACTGGGAGCATCCTTGTCCCAATTACCTAGTTACAATTCTCATGGACCTTTAATACCTGAAACTGAAGGCTGGTGGTGTAGTTATTGACTTTTTAAGTGGGTTTTGTGTTGTTTTATTTCCTACTTTTATATGAGTAGCAAGGAGAGGGTATGTTGAGAAAGTGTTTTAAAGTTTATTGTAGAGATTAGGGAGAACAGATTTGGAGTTGGAAATGTACCGATCCTAAATAATACTAAAGCAGGAGATATTTTGGCTTTTAAATGTATAGCTTATATTAACTTATTGGGCGCAAAATAAATAATGACGGTTTGAAACTTTAGATTTTAACATTTTAAGGTTAGTAATCTCTATCTAATACTGGAAGCACAAGGAGCACATGGCGAAATAAAAACTGTCACTCGAGTCGATCTTGAGGTTAAGCTACGCTTGCTTGCCTAAGTTGGTCCGCGGAAGGGTGACCACCCGATACGTTCCGAGTTTCCTCCGTGCCTCGGAAAACATGTTAAGTCGTTGGTCCCGGCTGGCATTTGTAGATCTTTGACAGTTGTTACTGGTAGACAGTGGTTCGAAAGTTTGACAACCAGTCTTACCAAGGAGTATCGTAATACCCAGTTGGTAATGGGTTGTAGAATTCAGATAGGCAGTCGTTCCATGTAAAATACTTTTAAATACTGAAAACTTAGTTGGGAAAGGCTATAAAGGCTCGATTTTATTTTTGACAACCGCCATTTATACTTGAGGCCGAATACTTTTGGGCCTTCCTTGTACCTATCTATATATTTTTTTCCAGTCACTTTAAAAATAAAAGGTGTTAAGTTAAGGTTGTATATTGTGTGATACAAGCAATTGTACATCAATTGGATATATCACAACCAAGACGTTACTTGTAACAGTTTCATGTTCGTTTCAATAGTTTACATCTTTTAGTTGCATCGTAAATTTGCTAAACCAATACAAGCGAATGAGTTCTTTATCACATGGCTATATATTTATGGCTTTCTGATCGTGAAAGCTATGTAGCAATATGTGGCTTAATATTTAGGCCATAAGCTCTGAGTGTACTTTGAAGCAACGGTATTACGTATTATTGACGTGCTTTAAATAGGATTTCATTACCTGATTGATATATTGGTATGGCTTTCAGGTGTATTTTTTTTATCTCAAAGATGGATATAATAGACTAGGCTAGACGTTTTAAGAAAATGAAGCAATCATGCCATTATCACCAGATTTCACAAGCGCCTCCGAACATTAGTACACTTAATTTTTGACTGTCTAGGTACTACTACTGGCGGCTGGGTTGGTTTGAGGTTCTCTCCCTCAAACGCCCGGCGACCTCCTTTGCTAACATGACTGCTTCGTAGAAGGAGGTGAGCAACATTACCCTTCAGTCGTCTTTTACATCATCAAAATTTTGTAACTTTCCGGAAAATTCAATTACCTAGGAAAACTAAGCCAGAAGCTTTAATAGCAAAGTACGTTGCGGAAGAAGTTATCTTTGCCAAATGTCCAGTGACCTACAATATATTTTTCAGCTGAATTCGCCAGTCTAATGGTGAGGAAGCTCGACTAAATTACGATTCGACATTGAAACTGGCTTGATCTTGTGTAAACTGACTGGCAGTAGTATAATATGATGTTTATGTATTTAATGTATGTATGGTTTGCAGGAAAAGTTTACATTGTTATTTCGGATGTCCATCATCGCCTTTGTACCAGAAACAATTTTTATTGGGAAAACTGGTAGTGAGCCTTTTGCGGTGTGACCGTGTGACATAAACGGTTAGTTAATTATATCGAATGGTGTTGAAAGAGGCCACCTAAGCCATGGACAGAGAGTTCAGCTACCCTACCATGACATCTTAAAGCAGAACTTATTCCACTGAGGGAAAAAGATGGTGCTAGACACCCTGTATAGCTCTGTCCCCACGTCATGGTAGGCCTACTGCTATCGTTGCTGGTTCGCTTTTTAATAAGAGAGAGCTATTTTAATTTTACCAATGCTCCTTTAAAATGAAAAGCTTATGGCTGTTAAAGTCTTTCACATTTTTATTTTTTCTTTCATATATATTTTTTGTTTCTTTTTTTTAAAGGATCAATTTTGCAACTTTGTTAACAACTCCCATATGGTTTTTATGCCGTCGGTACCCTAATTGAGCGCCATGCTAACACGTAGTCCTCTCAATGAATATGTTTTCTTGTTGTTGTGGCAATAAGACAAACGTCACGCAGCAATTATCGTTAATTATAGGTCAGCAGTGGGGCAGCCTGAAATATTAAGAACACATAGTTATGTTTGTGCCTTTGTTAAAGACTACGACGCCTGTCATTGTGGATTATAGTAGATTATTATCTTGATACTTATAATTAATAGGTTGTTAAAGTTGGTAATTTTAAACAGTAGTTATGTTGGTACAGTTTTTAGAATACTAGTTAAACGTCGTGACGATTCATGTAAATGCGACGATAAAAAATATAAAAAGACAATTTAAAGGAAATTTATTTATTTATTATAAGGCAGTTGAGACAATTGGTAGTTACCTGTTTCCTATTGCTCCCCATCAGATTAACTTTTTGCTGTATAACGGAAACAATTACATGAAAACAAAACGTAACACAATCAATCGCCGTTGCAATATTAGTAATACACGTTTTATTTAGTGTCTGAAACATAAGATGTGGCCTCCATGCCACTGATTTGCAATTCAAATCTCATACATTATAGATACTGGCTGCAGTATTTCAGATTTCAGGGTAATCAATAACAGTATAGTTACATATGATATATCCCCACTTCTGGTTTGTATAATGGAATTCATAAGATAACGCCTGAATTCCTTTAAGGGTTTGGCAGAGGTGATATACCTACTACTACGTCCACATTTCGTTATGTAATAGAGGACAAACTTACTGCCATAAAATCGATAAAAACTTTGATGCTAATGAAAAATACTTGATGAAATAACTGTTGGATCGACCCGGGACAGCATGTAGCAGAGCGTTTTCAATTTTACATGGGCATGAGAGTTCGCAAAGGCTAAAGAGTTATGCAAGAAGAAAGGCCTTTGCCCCGGACAGAACCTAGGCTACAAAAAAACAGCAAACAGACACGAAAAAAGAAAGAAAATAGAACTAGAAAGATATAGGGAAGTTAAAGTTATTGGACTGTAAAACTTGTACTGACTAAAACCCACCCATGTTCCTTCTATTGCCTTTTACGTGCCGGGGCCGCGGTATCTCTTTCGAACAATCCGCAACCCATGCATGCGTTGCATCTGGCAGGCCCCTCTGCTTTGCTGACATCTCTTTGAGGCATAGAGAAGGCCTCTGCCCAGCAGTGGGTTATTAACGGCAAATGAACAAAAAAAACAAATGTATCACTGTTTTTACAGTAGAACGGGCTGGCTAGAACAGCCGTTATGTTTTTACACGTGGCTTTTCCGAACGTCATAAAATATCTGCGTCTGCACGTTCCCATCTTTAAAAGTTTGTTTTTTGTTTATGTTCAGATTTCTTTGCAACTTATTTTGTAACGTGTTACAGAAATCACTTAGGTAATTAAATTCCCTCAAAAACCTACACAAGTCAAACTTTATCAGCGAAAACAAGGATGAGGAATTACTAGTCCTTACTGAAAAGTGGAAAAATTTGGATGATTCTATGTAATGTCGTTGTAGGAATTGGAATCGCATTTGTAGCGATTTTTTCAGCCTGTCAGATCCTACGTTAGCACTTCGCAGTTTGCGGTGGCTTGCCAGGCAGAAGAGAAGATAGGATAGGTACTGCCATTACATAAGAGAAAACTAAGTAAACGGTATGGCGCAGTGGCACAGCGATAGACTGCTGCGCTGCGTGTGGAGGGTTCGATTCCCGCAGGGAACAAATGTTATGTGTGGCCTACAGATAGTTGTTCCAGTCGTGGATGTTAATGTTAGTAAACGAGAGATTACTAGTGTGGTCAATCCTTTTTTTTAGTTAAATGAGACAATATTTTTAACTATTTGATTAAATGCGGTGCATCAATGGTTGGATGGGTTCAAAACAATATTATGCAAGACAAAGCAAAGGCAGTCAACAAAGTCATGTTCGTCGAAGCGAAGCCTTTGAAAGACGTCATTCATAGTTTATGGGCGAGGTCCCCTTACAAAGTTCAGAGGTTGGCTTACTGGGGCGTACTCTGAAAACAGAGGAATGTTATTAGTCTATTAGGGTTCCGTAGTCAACTAGGAACCCTTATAGTTTCGCCATGTCTGTCTGTCCGTCCGTCCGTCCGTCCGTCCTCGCTTAATCTCTGTGACCGTTAGCACTAGAAACCTGAAATTTGGTACCAATATGTATATCAATCACGCCGACAAAGTGGTAAAATAAAAATTGGAAAAAAATGTTTTATTAGGGTAGCCACCCTATATATAAAGTGGGATGTGGTTTTTTTTTAATTTCAACCCTATTGTGTGATATATTGTTGGAAAGGTATTTAAAAATGAATAGGGGTTTACTAAAATCATTTTTTGATAATGTCAATAATTTCGGAAATAATCGCTCCAAAAGTAAAAAACAATGTGTCCCCCCCCCTCTAACTTTTGAACCATAAGTTTAGAAAATATGAAAAAAATCTGAAAAGTAGAACTTTATAAGGACTTTCTATGAAAATTATTTTGAACTTGATTGACATAACAGTTATTGTACAAAAAAAAAAGTTGTACAAAATAATTTCTGGACTAAGTTTGTAGTATAATCGTTTATGCAAGCATTTTTTTTAACTTCGTTTACATATTTTATTATCCTGAACGTATCTTTTTTTCAAACAAAAAAAAATTATTGAGATGGCGCTGTAGGTACTTATTACATTGGATCGGGTATTACCGAATTGTTCGGTTGGTCTGTCCTTGGCGTTGGCGGTATCTTATAACTACATTAAACTTCTATTAAGAACATGCTAAGGCAATTTAGAACAAAACTAAAATTCATTTTTTTAACACCATCAAAATGTTAAGGTCAAAACCAGTTCATAAATGGTTCGATAGATGGCGTTGTGTAATGACGTCATTTTAAACTACGGAACCCTACACTGAGCGTGGCCCGACACGCTCTTGGCCGGTTTTTTTTGTAGCTTTCTCCCACGTATGTTGTGGTAACATTTTAACCAGATTTGAAATGCATCAAACACTAGTTTACTTTTCATATTATTTTGCTAAGTGTGGGCGTGGCTTCAGTCAAGCGGAAATATTCAAGATAGAAACTAGTTTACCTATGCCAATATTCTCCAAAATTTGCGAGGAGATTTGCTTTTTAAATATAAGTGATCTGTAAAAAATTACAGCTGGCTGTATGTTTTCCACAGCGTCAGACTAGTAGACACATATTAACGATGCTTCCTTTTTCACATATTATTCGGCAAAATATGTAGCTTGATTAAATAAGATATTGTCGACCGGTAAACGTAAATAAATCTATCACTTCGATATATTTACGTACTAGCTTTTGCCCGCGGCTTCGCTCGCGTTAAATTCGGGGTAACACAGTTTCCCTTGCGCCTTGTTGATTTGTAATAGCAACGGTAAGTTTTCCCTTTTCTTCCCACTTTCTCCCTCACATGCCACTTTTTCAAAAAAATATTAGCCTATGTCCGTCTCCTGGTTCCCAACTACCTCTGTACCAAAATTCATCGAAATCGGTTTAGCCATTAAAGCGTGAAGAGGTAACAAACAAACTCACTTTCGCTTTTATAATATTAAGTAAGGATTTCAGCTTTCAGCGCATTAGCCGAAAGTAAAGTGCGAGAATAATAAGGTACACAACGTATAAAAATAACATTAAATTGTATGCAGAATATTTTCTCGCATCGTTGGCGATGAATCAAGAGTGTTTGACGATGTATTGATGTTTGTGCAGCGATCCATTTTATGAGCTTACATTTAGATGAAATTGGATTTCGTTCACAACCTACATAGTGCTATTTTATTGTTATTGCGGGGTAAACACATTTATAGCTTCGCGTAGGTCCGTCATCGAATTCGCCTGCATCACCATTCCCGTGAATAGACTGATCTATTGCACTGGACTTGCTTATCTTACCTTTGTATTTTACTTTGATTTTCTTTGTAAATATTCTATGTACTTGGAAAACCGGCTGGGTATTTTACCAGCAACTTTTATTAGTATTATGGAACTGTCACCTGTGTACAGAGACCGAAAGGTTTCCGAAGGCCACGTACCGGAAGATGCAGCGTTGGAAAATCTTCTACAACGTGGGTCAACGACCTGATGACGGCCGCGGTAATTCTCTGGATGCGAAATTCTCTAGACCGGACAATGTGAGGTACCAAGGTCTAGGGGAGGCATGATTAATCACGAAGGTTCCAGATTTATGTTGGATTAGTAATTGATATTGTGGACAAATAGACTACAAAAGGAGTGGACTGATTTAGCATTCACACCTGACTATGAAGTATCACTTTAAAAGGCAACATTCTACATACTTCGAACATGAAGAAGTTTGTATAAACAAACGCAGATGTAAATAAAGTTATAAGTATATGACGGCACGGTAGGCGAGACGTGGCTGTTCGATCGACTGCTGCGTTGCGTGTCGCGGGTTCGATCCCCGCATGGAAGAAATGTTTCTATGACCTACAGGTAGTTGTTTCGGATCTGGCAGTTTGTGTATGTGAATTTAAAAGTTTATAAAACGCATCCACGATACAGGAGAAATTGCTAATTTCAGGCAACGTTCAAAAAAAAAACGGTCAATAGCGAGTCAGAGTCCCGCACTGGTTCCGTACAAACTTGCGACATACACGGTGACATATCTTTTGACTGCGAAGATTTAGAAAGTTGATTTTTTCACAGCACCAAAGAGTTGAGTATTTGGTTTTAATTTCAACTCGATACCTGAACGCGTTTCCGAGATAAAGGGTCTTGACAGGCAGACAGACAGACAAACGGACAACAGATCCAATATGGGTCCATTTTTTCCTTTTGAGGCACGGAACCCTAAAAACATTAAACTATAGCTTTTGATAATCCATTAGATATAACGGGAGTGAACACTTACATTATGTTACGTTTTTTTCCCTTGTTTTTTCCTTCCTGAACGTGTATTTTGTTTTAGCACGTACCCACATAAATAATAGTTATTTTAGTATAAGACCTCGTCCGGATAGTTTCTGCCTACCCTCAAGAGATTTTTTTGTATAATTTTAAAAATAAAATATAAGTTCAACATTCGGGCTGCGTTCCATTTATTTATGTTCAAGATATTTCGAACTCAATGAGTAATTGCGTGCTTATTATAGTCACCCTGTATTTATATAAACAGTTTAATTATACTCATATTTTTAGAAAACTGTTTTCTCAATATGTTTTTCATGTACTTAAGTTGTATGTAAGTATTAGGTGTGTTTATTAGGCGTAATTACGAAAAACGGCGATATAATAAAACACATTTAACATGCAAAGCATTACAAATATTACCATCGGATTAAGTTGCTCATTATTAAATATTTACCTAAAAAACATTAAACCATATTTATAAATTACGTTGTGTATACTATTTCCATATAGATGAGACATTGGAACACCACAGATAATCCTTCATTTTATAAAAAGAACACGCTTTATACCATCGCCAAACATAAACCAGCTCTCTTCAGACGAAACACAGACAATTTACATAACTAGAAAAGCCATACCAAACTTCTATAGCACTGACAACAACACTCGATTCTCAGTCGTAATCCTATCTTAAACAGAAGGTTTAAGGTCGAGTTTTGCGTGGAACTTAAATTTTACCGGTAGAATGAAGTAGGGCAAGAGCCGGGACGTTGCATTGTGACGAGTATGAAGTTGACCTTGATGACCACGTGCGGACGCCGTGTCAGCGCACCTGATTATAAATTGTATACTAAACTAATTATTCGCTAGTGCTGCGTCAGGCTGCTAGGCACATCTAGTGGATAATGTTGTAAATTGTTACTTTGAGCACATGTCGTCGTTACAGGTTTTAGCGGTCATTTGGAGGCACGTGTTTAGCGGTTTGACATTTTCCGGCTGATAGTTATTGTTTTTTATACTAACATATTTGTCTATTTTTGATCATTATTGCGACGACCCCAAATAAAATGGAACAAGGCAGGAAAATGATGATTTTTGATCATTAAATGAATTAACTACTTAACTCTTATTATTAAAAATAATAAATTAATTAACTAACATTAAAAAATAGCGTCAAAAATTCGTCCTCTACAAATTCTTCCTTTTTTTAAAATCGTCCATACTCCGCGATTATACTTATTAAAACTTCCTGCACATGTAAAAAATCATCACAAAGGCGGGCTTAATGCCTCGGGCACTTGCACTTGCACTTGGTGTTTTATCCTATGGAGTTAGGTACTGAAATGGTCGGAAAATCCTTGTGTTTTAGTTTACACGGCTATTAGTTAAAACTAAATCTTGGTATCTTACCATACGCCCTTAAAGTTAAGTGAAAGTGTTTTTTACATTTTTTAGTGGCGTTTGTTGGTTTTTTAATAATGGTTCCAGAATATTAGATGATTACAGTTTTCATTTGTTCAGGAAAATAATGTAATATTAAGCATGGAAACTGGTATTCACAGTCCAATTGGTAGAAACTAAGTATTTGACCTAATAATTTTACTACTAACCCAGCCTAACCGTTAGACATAAATTGTATAGATACGGATTTCACCCTTATATTCGAAGGGGAAATTTCATCTTGTCTTATCCTTCGTGATCTAATCTCACCCCGATCTCTTCCATGAAAGGGTAGTATGTCCCAGTGAGTCACCCCTCCAAAAGATTATCTAGATTTTGAACACCCTACATCCATAAAATAACTTTAAAACGCGAGCATTGCTGCCAGCAGAAGCTAGTAAAAAATAGGTACCTATATCACTAAAGTAGGTAAATTATATACAGCGTGCTGTTGTTCTGTTTACGAAATGTTTCAGTTGTTTTTGTAACCTCTTCGTTTCAGGTTTTGATAACTTTTGACTGCAGATAGGTTAGTGAGATACTAAACAACTACTTATATGTTTTTTCTTCCTTCATATATCCATTTATATTTTAAAATGATTAAATGAGTAGGTATCTTCACAATACAAGTGGTTACACAAGTGTGAATATAAAGTCAGTACAAAAAACTTATGTTAATCAAAGGAAACTAAACTTATTAACTTTATATAGTTTTTTAATTTTTACACATAATTATTACAGTTTTACATGAATTCTATATTCAAATAAACAAATATCATTAAAAAATACAAAAAAAAACTTAATTATTATGTAGGTTTGTACTCTATTTCATAGAGGTCTGAAAGAAAATCAAACAGGAACTTTATTTTTTTTAAGAAACTTGGTTTCGAACAAACTAACATCAAATTGATGTAATCGCCAAAAATATTTTTTTTATTCGCATACCGTCTTTGTTTTTATGGTCGGCTTGAGGTCAGTCGCCTTTGAATTCGACCTTGCAGGGCACGTGTTGGATTATATTGTCCTTGTTAAGCTATAAAATAAAACAATCTGTAATGAATTGAACTGCTGCAGTTGGTTTATATTTATACAAGTTTCCTAAAAAATAATTGTTATTCGGATGGGTTGATCATCAGCACCCCCTTGAAGATTGCCGGTAATTACATGGCTATCTAGCCAATGATATACGGCATTGTATCTAGCATAAAAAAAAACTTAATTCCATAGACTTAGATATATATTTTAATACTGCACTTACTGTCGGTACTCGTATAAAACAATAATCATATTATTATAACACTATTTATTTCTAAGGTCAGTAAATATTGATATAACCTTTGTGATAGCTGTGATAATATTTTAGTAATAATATCTTATCATTTTTTAAGGCTATCAGGTAGGATAAACTTAAAATTTGGTAACTGGCCAGTAGTGAACGAGTGACCAATAAAAAATAAAAACATTTATTCCATAACATCTTTTTTCAACAATCATTTTATTTGCAAAGTTGACCCGTTTACGCTTGAGAATTTTCTAGATAGCCCCTTCAAAGGACGTATGAATAGAGTTTAGTGATGGGATCAAGTAGGGATCAACTCCTCTTTATATTGGTTTCCTTTGTGTTGAAGATCACGAGTTTATCTTTAATGTTAAAAATACTTTACTTAGTGACATCTGGATGTAAATAAACTGAAGAGGATGATGCAAAATTTTCTTTATGGTTACTAAACAAAAACTTAAAAAAAAATTGAAGTAAACTAAAGCAGAGGACAAAAAGAAAGAAAAAATGTTTTGATCTTGAACTCTTGACATAATTATTTAAGTTTTATGTCAGTGTATTTCCATTGTAACTAGTTTACCAGACCAAAAGTTACATAAAGGTGTCAGATTCGCGAATCGGCAACACAACAGTCGAGCGTGTTGATCACACGAAATAGAAAGCAACACTGGTCAACGAACCCTGTGACTGTTCGGTACACGCCATCTCCCTAGAATTCGCATGTCTATAAAATGCTGGCTGGCTGCAAGTCTAGCTCTGCCATAATTATAATACTGGCTGTCTAGTTAAAAGGAAAAAAAAAACAAAGACAAGGAAATCGTCGCTCTATTTTCAAAAACACAGATTGAATTATGAGGTATTATGTTTCTGTGTCATTTATATTTCATTTACTTTACCAAAATGTTAACTTAATACTTATAAAAAAGTAAATATTTTTATAAGGATATATGTATATTGAAACAAAAATCTACAAAAACCAACAGATAACTTTCCCAAAGTCTAAGTAAATTAACAAAATAATTTAACTCAAATATTGCTGACGTCACTCTCAATGATTTACGAGTTTTCCTTGAATATTCGCAAATATTTCCGACTTGTTTGTGTATCAAACAAAATAGAAAGTCGCAAGGCCGAACGGATTTAACTCAACCGCGATCTTGACTTGCGAAGAGCGCTACTCGAAGCTACGAAACAAAAGGGAGACAGAATCTAAATCTGTGAATAATAATAATATGATTTCAGTAGGTTTTACTAAAACCTATTTCCTATAAAAATAAATAAAGGAAATAGACTTCAGTTGTATCATTTTATTTTAAGATTAAATTTCTCCTTTTTTTAGCTCTAATTTTAAAAGGTTATTGGAATTGCCCGGATGGAATTACTTATCACATTCATAAAATCCAGTTACTGTTAAAACGTAGTGTTATAATAGGTACCTACTACATTTTTACAGCACTCTTTGCTGGTGTAAATTAATGATGAAGTTGTGTTATTAAGATAAAAAAATAACAGTTTTTTTCTACAATAACAATGCATTTAAGATCGCTTAATAAAAGTCAAATAAAATCAAACATATGGTTGTAGAAAAAAACATAGTTTATTTATATGTTGTTTAGTTTTATCAAGAATCAAGAAATACAAACTTTTGCCATTAACAATGAAAGAAAAGAAAAATTATGTGTCAGGAGCAGATGAAAATTGATTTAAAAAAACTACGAATTTGACAAATTAAAAAAAACAACCACGTGCACAGGAATAAGGTGCAACATACTTATTACGACCACAAAAATATTCTAAATGATTGGGCAATGTACCAAATTCTGTTTTTATCGGGTTAACCTCTTACCATAATTTGTCTAAATATACCAGTGGTTGTACATAATGTTTTTTGTTCAATTTCTAACCAATGGAATCGGTTAGAGAGATTATTATAAAACAAAAAGACACGTGTGTTAAAAAGGTACTTATAAAAGTACACGTCATGTAATAATGTTAGGAAGGCATTAGAAGATATGAGTAACTATTGCACTACTCATCAACTATTACATCAGACGCGCTTCACTTTAAACCTGCAGAAGGCTATATTTTGGATATACAAAGGCTATGTTTCAGCTATTAAAATATTTTTAATTTTAAAATTTCGTCACATTGCACATGGTCTATTAAAATAGCTACGGTTCGTTATATTTGCTCATTGTTTGCATGTTTCACAGCAAATTATCTTGGCGGGTTGTTCATGAATGTATGTATGAGATATAAGTGTAAGTACATAGTTTGCTATTTTAAGTTCACATTATTCATTGTGATGACGGAAATGCCCTGACCTATCTTTATCCGACACGAGTCGTAATAGGTAGCTATCGCATGTTTTATAATAAGTATGTTTCCTTACACATACGTGTAGGTGGTATGCTGCGTAAATTATATAGAAGTACACGTAATTAGTTTCATTCATTTTATCGTGATTTGTCATATAGTATATCTATAATTTCTATAAATATTGCATAAATTTCCCATTGTGAAATTACATTTTACAATAATTTATAAAATCCTAAAAGTAAAAGCGTAATTTTTAATGACTTTTTTAAAAAGCATTTTTTTAATTTGTTGTAAAAAAATTCTTCCGATGATGACGTTGAATTGGCAAGGTGCCAATCTTTAAAAAAAACATTGTTTAAGCAAGCAGCGCTAGGCAGACGTGTGTATGACCGTTAAAATAATTATGCAAGCAAGCCTGTTAGTTGCAAGTCGCCGGCGAATAGACGACCAAGCAGCCGCGAACGAGGGCTCCGCCGCTAGTGATGTGCGGTTCGAGGTCATTCGTCAATCGCTGTCGATGGAATGTTTTTCTTCTGAATTTCAATTCAGTTGTCTATTACCTATTCGTTTTTTTTTTCAGGAAATTCGCAGTTTTCTCATATTTTCACACCAATAAGATAATTAAGTTAGTTCTGTTTGGGTAGAGTTGATGTAAACATTTTGTTAACCTTCCAGCAGTTACTAGAATAGAGGGCAAAACTAACGTGTGTGTAACATACACGTTTGTCAATCTTAAGAAGATAAGCACATTGGCACATTCTATTTTCGTTTTAACTTTTCCCTGTACAATATTTTACCAGTATTTGCACGATTATTGATCGCCTGATTGCTACATAGCAGAATTCTTAATTCACATACAAATCGGGGCTTAATGATTAACGCATAAATGATATTATGACACTGTTTTAAACCATTATTAATTACTATCCGATAACCTATTTAATGTTAATTAAAACATTCCAAAGACAAAGAACCAGTCTCCTTACAGTTTATTGATCCCTAAGATTTAGATTTAGATTTTCGTGCTCTTTTATCAAGAGTATAGAAATATCATATAATGCAAGAAAATATAGAGACTCAAATCAAACAGCATATTTTATGCAGTCAAAGCACGGCCGCACGGTACTGGTTTACAGCAGAAGCCTGCTGAAAAGGAATGTAATAACAATCTCCAGAGCTTTACTTATAATAATAGACTTGAAAAAACGGATAAAAACCTAATTTACTTGCAAAAGCAACCTCTTTGATGTCGTTAAAAATAACTTGCCAACTTTGTATTTGAATAAATGGGCCCACTTTAAGACACAGCTATGCCTTTATTGTAGTTCCTTTATGGTGTTATAGTATCTCAAATCCTTTTGATTATACCTTGAACAGATCCTAGCTATGAGCCCGGAAATATCAGGTTGAAAACACCATACCTAAGTTATATTTAGGTACAACTTAAAGTGATAAGTAAGCATGCGTTGCGATTAATGTATGTCAACACTACAATGGTATCAGTACAAGAGCTTTCAAGATTAGATATGAATTCCGTTGTTGGTCGCAAGCCAACTATCGTAGAATTGTTTTATAATATATCACTGTCAACCCGTACGATGTCCATGCCAATATGAGTTAAACTACGTATTTTATACATTTGTGATTTGTCAAATGTTTATTCTAAGTATGTACTTATTTTATTTTGGTCTGGATTAGAAATAAATTCTAAATATTGACTTATGCATTGAATCGACTAACAGTAATAGCATATTTTGCCGTATTTTAACAAGGAAAATATAAATAAAATAATATCGATAATAAAAAAAAACCATCACTAGCCCTCCCATACGTTCAAGTTTCAATTGTCTGCAGTGGAAATTTCCACGATATAGCATGTAACCTTCGAATGTACCGTTCTTACACGCCTCACTGGGTATATGTGCATCTCTATCGCACAGAATCGACGCAGGCGCTCTGACCTAACCGGTCTGGACTGCTCTAGCATACGGGTAAGCTAATAAGTCTGTCTCTTTCACTTCGGACAACTTATCGTTCTATTTTACGAATAGCTCACTGCTATGTATACTTCTCGGTCGTCGGCCAAATGATTTTTGTTACCTGTCTTTCTCTAGAGCTTGAATGAGGCAAAATTTGTTTTCTTGGTGCAGAGCTACAGCTTCAAACCTAACAAAATACTATAGTTACTACGTCCACGTGCTCGAGAGGTTAATGACTGATACAACAGATAACATTGAAAATAAATAAACAATAATTGATTCATATAACCGTTAATGGGAGCAAGAAAAAGCGTTGCTCTACGTTATTTTGTTCCTTTTTTCATTTGCCAATTTTTTATGTTGGCGCATCGGACTGAGTATTAGCAGGGTTAAGTGATGATATTAACAGTAGGTTATTCATTTTATTGAGCTTATAAAGGGTTAAATATTAGTAGTGAGTGTTCTATTTCGATGGGGAAGTCTGTTTTCGTTGTATTTAATGTTATTATACAATTTATTTATTTTAAGTCTTGTTTTTCATTAATGTATGCAAAGTGCAATAATGCAACATCCTACTAATTAGACTTTTAATGAGGAACTAATTAAAAAATATTAGAAATATTTCTCTTGTCACTTCCTTTGATACAGGATTGGTCCGAATGATTATATTCTTGTGAATTATTCGTATGATTTGAAACCAGGTTGATGAGCTGAAAATATTACTGACTAAGGCTGAAAGTTCCCTGATGCACGTACTACCTTCAGTGCACATGATCGAACGTTCACGAAATATTTGTATAAATATTTTCAGATTGATGTTTATAAACGGAACGTCCTTAATGGACATTCGTTTGGCCTCATATTATTTCTCACGTTTAGCAGATAAATTAACTACCTATATAAAGAGAGAGATGGCAGAAACAGATCATAAATAATACGATTGTATTTTATTTTAGGATTCAATAGTTTGAAACAGAAATAAAAAAGTAAAAGTAGGTACGGTCCAATCGCACTTGCGCCACGATGCAAACCGCGCGTCGTGGAATTTTCCATGCTTCGGACGATTGAAGAAATTCTTTCTGTATGTAGTGTGTTCACACACTTTGGTATTTTCTAATCAAAAGTATAAGAGATTCATTGTTGTTATTGCGTATTGCCAAAATACTCGTGACATTGGCAGACTACGTCACAGGCGTCGGTGAGACGAGGCGTTTTAAAATTACTTTGCTCCGGAATCCGACAGCAAATGTTCCCGTATCCGTAATAAATTGTACGGTGAGAAAATGTAGGTAATAATTTAATAAACAAACACTGGCTGAAAGCAGTATACTCCCACGGAAAAAGATGAGCATAAATATAATTATGGGATAACCTCAGTGTGTAAATTCAGTAGCAACGGGAGTTTTATTTTATTATTTACTTTTAAATCTTCCTCTTTTAAATTTTCTGTTCCATTATTGAAACTATCTTAGGTTAGGAGTCGAAATTGGAATTATATTAGAGCTCATAAAAACAAAATACGCCGCGTGACGAAAGTAGTGGTGGCTACATGCGGTGACTTTATAATTTGGCACAAACTTTGTTTATCCTAAGTCCCGCCCGTAAATATTTCGTGTAGGTTGCTAGAGTTCATTGTTAGACGTCCGGTTTCATACATAATACTAAAATAGGGAATATTATAATAATAGAGAAAAACGGGAAGAAAAACAGTTGAGTAATATTTTTAAGTAATAAAAAAGTTGCTGGTAGTTAATGCACAAACTTGATTTTACTGCTTGCGAACTCTCTACCTTGCTGGTTATATTGCTGATAACGTTTGGATTTGAAGCCTACTGTATATACCTACCTACTTTAAATTTATACTTTTATATATTTCAGTAAAAAATATATCGTAGTTACAAACAATATAGCATTTTACTCATTTTACTTATTTTAACTCAAGTAAAATAAGTAGGTACTGAATGCTAGCTAATGTAGGAACTGTAGGAATATCAGTGTCTCTCAGACCATCTATTTATTTTGTCGATCGAATCCGATATAGGTACTTACCTAATGGTAATGGCGAATGTTTATGAACTGTCTACGGTTACAAATAGGGATTTAGGTAGACTTTAGTGTGTCTAGCATGCTCACCTAAAAAGTAAAACCGACCTTATTATTCAAATAGTAATTAAGCAGAGTTATTGCTTATTTAGTTAATTATTTTACTTTATTTTGTTGATTTTAACTTCAATGCAAAAATAATCAAAATAAACAACCGGTGTACACATTTATTTTGAAATGTAGTTAGCGCCATCTATTGGGGAATAGCAAACTTACATGAAAGGTGGGGATTAGTTTTAGCTATTCGACAATAGATGGCAGTGTTATCATTTGCACTGGCCATTTGTTAGTAGTACCGTAATATTAAACTAGATGGCAGTGTGTTAAAATTGGCGAATGGAGCTCACGCTATTTATCTCGGGGTGTGTCGGAGAAACCATTGAATGCGAAACCTTCAGTGAGTAAAACTTTAAGTAGACACTTCGGTATATCCACGAATTTTCAGATGTTCCAGCCCTGGTCTTCGAGACAACAAAATAATTAATTGACACACAGTTCAGTGTGGGAACTTATTGCTAGCTACTGTCGACACTTAGTCACCCCCGTGATCGGTATCAATTACATCAGCATTAGCAGTACATCGGGTCCTCCGCGCTGTTGATTTCCCCAGACAACAATTAGATCATCAATCTAATCAGCACGCGACTTGTCACCATCTAAGTCCTTACTTCGTTAATTTTATTACAATATTAGAAAAATGACAAATTTTCAGGATACCAGAAAAACGGGCCCATTTGTAAGTCACATATTAATTTGGGATTTTACTTAATCTTGTGGCCACACCCCGGTAACCACGTCGGTTTGTGGTCTAAACATGGTAGAGAAAGGCTTTATTGTTTCGGCATTCAAGTCTTCCGGTTGCTTCTCGCATAGTGTACAGGGTTTGTCTCAGCCTCATTGGCAATCCAAGTACGATGGCGAAACAGCTAGACATTGAGGCATTGAGGAAAGCCGGCCTTAAGAAGAATGTAGTAATCATACGTACAGACACTGCTTCTACCCCTCCTTCAGTCGTAACGGTTCCCGCTCCACTGTATCAAAAACATAGATGCATCTCTACCCTAGATGCATCTATGTTTGCTCGCACACTTATGCACTGAAATATAACCTGCTAACATGACTACATCCCTAATAATGGCTTTCGATTATCAAAGTCCTATGGCAATAGACGAAAGAGTGAGTTTCGGTGGTTTAATCTATTGCTGAGTAAATGGTTTTTTTTTCAGCATTAACTATTATTTTATGGGAAAAAATTTTGTGTTCACCAAAAATACTGATCGTGCACCAAATATTCTTTCCTGAATGCTAAAAAAATGCGTAGGTTAGGTTAGGTTAAAACTGCGACCCCCTACGCACGAGCCGAGCGAGCGAAGCGAGCGGTGCCGCGGCAGCGGCCGGCGAGTGCCAATAACGACTTGCATTAATAGAAAATGGATAAAGATATAACACTTTTTTATTGTAGTGCTGTCTTCTAACAGTATAGTATAATTGATTTATTTGATGAGCAAATTTAGTGTGCAATTCAGTATTTTTGGTGATAATTTCGAATATTTTGATTGAAAAAAGGGGATTTACAGTTAAAGTATTAAATACCATCCTTATTTTATTAGGTACGGGTTTTACAGCTGGATTACCTAAACTAAAGTATTTGGTGCGACATATTAGAAAACCTTACTCATTTTTTCTCTTCCAAATAAGTCTTTCGAAGGCACAAATTGGTTTATTTTAAACAAGCGATACCTTACCAAAAAGATTTTTTTACCAAAGCCACTATTTCCATACGCCGCAACTCCTGAAAGCCAAATGAATGAATGAATATATAGTGGCAACCCACCACAAGAAAAGCGCAAATTATATTTTTTGTGACTTATTTATTGTAGAAAACTTGAATAACAGACAAACCCAATCTACTGCATAGTTAAAGGAAACATATTTACAATAGGAAATGCCTAAAAAAAATGAATAATGAGAAATAGCACTTACCTATATTCTGATTCAAGTGTGAAACTTTGTCATTGCAGCCGAAGCAGATTTAACACCCGAGCCGCTGTGAGGTGAGGTTATTATAGAGCCGAGAACAGCAGTGACAAATTTTCACGTAAATCAAACGATGATTTTCAGTACACTTAGCAGAAATTTTATTACTGATCAAAAAGTACTTTTGTTATTAGTCATTATGAAACTATGACTTAATTATGTTTTTCCCCGCGCTTTGTGTTCTGATACTGAATTAGAAACAAACAGGTATGAAACCGCTAAACAGACTAATATTAAAGATAAGATATAATATTGAAATATTTTTGAACTCAAATAAATGACAATTTGATGTGAAAAGATCATGTTTAGGTACTTGTGATATTCTGTTGATAAAACCTTTTTTTTAAATTAATATGAAGGCAAACAAGCGCCTTATTCCTCTAAAAAAATACTACCGGCTATAAGGATTTGAGCAGTTGTTTATTCTTATCCGTGATGAAACAGAAATAATGGAACCTTTTGTTGCTTTACTTATTTATTTAACGATTTATATACACACTGAATACAGAAAATAAAAGACTGGAACAGAAAATAGGTACAAAGGTAATGCTTATTTCTAAAGTAACGGTCCTATAAATGATACAACACGTGTGAACACACGACACTGCATGTTGAACCTAATCATAGTGTGATAAGGGCCAGTTTTCGAGAAATTGAAAAGTTTTTTTTTGTCTATCTTTCCTCAAAACAAGCAGAAGTAACAGACAATGAAGCTCTACAGAATCCGGCCAAGTAATTTACTAACCATATTCGAAACACGTAAAAACAAATTTAATATCTGGAAAAGATGAGCGGAGTAAGAAAATGCATAACATAACATCGCGCCTGTGATCCTCAAAGGGAAAGCAAAGTACTTAATAGTACATCCACATCTTGCCAGTTATATTTTAAGCCCATATAATAGAAAAGGCATAGTTTCCATTTAATCACCAATATCAAGCATATAACAGCAAAATTATAACAAAAGTACACAAGACGGCAGGTCAACCTATTCTAAACTGTTAGGAATAACCTGATCTCTCTACTACGGTACGCACACCGTAGTAGAGAGATCAGGTTAAAATAGTTTTGTGTAGGTTGATGTGCCGTCGTGTGTACGTCGGAGCATTTTCATTTTTTTTTAAAACGTTGTTTACAAACATTTAAACTCACATACACAAACAGCCAGACCCGAAACAACTATCTGCAGGTCATACAAATATTTGTTCCGTGCGGGAATCGAACCCGCGGCACTCAGCGCAGCAGTCGATCGCTCACCACTGCGCCAACCGTGCCGTACAAATAGGTGTAGTTCATTAACTCCTACACACAACGGCTAAAAAGAGATTTGATTGCCATTTGGCGTTTAGGGCCTGGCCTAAATATCTCCAAAGTCTAATCTAGTCAGGCCAATCTTGACAATCTTACTTAAACTTGAACTCAATTACAGTTTTTTTATGTTTCAATTTTGGTTTGGATTTTTCGTAAAGTTTCTGACATTCAACCCTTTTTTTTCGGATTGGAAATCATCGAATAACTTCTCTTTAAACTTGTACTGACTAAAACTCACCCATGTTCCTTCTATTGCCCTTTATGTTCCGTGGCGGTATCTCTTTAGAACAACCCGCAACCCCGGCAGTAATATTCACCCCTAACACAATAAAATGCCCATTACACACGTGTTCACCTCGGCGAGAAATTCACTTAAGACTATCAAATTCTGACTAGATACATCTGACAAGCGTCCAATTTCATTGTTTATATAAAAAAACTGACCTTGACTGACGCTTAGGGTTCCGTAGCACTAAACAATAGTTTTAACGCCCATTTAAATTAAATGGAAATTGACAATCGGTTGATACTTACAGCTACAGTTTGACAAAAAACACCCTTATCTCATAAAATAATCAAATCTTGTTCTAACCATCATTCATGGAAATTTTCTATTCCTCTAATATAATATACGAATTACAAGCTTATTTTTTTCACAACTTCGAACAAATTTTTTACGAACTACTTTCCAAATATCTCATCAGCCATGGACTTAGGGGGAGATTTATGGTTTTCGATGATTTCAAATCCAACATTACATTGTTTAAAAAATGTTAGACGTTATTTTCTTAATATTTTTTATTAGACGTTATTTTCTTAATATTTTCTAATAAAAAATATTAAGAAAATAACGTTTAATTTTAGAAATAAAAATATAAAAAAAAATTTGAATTTTGAAAATATTTTTTTTCGTAAAACACTGGCTAATTAATTTTTAAAGTTATATGTGCTTAACGCGGGCAAAAACGGAGAATAACAAAAATGATAACGTGTATTTTTATGAGATTAGAGAGAGAGATTGTCGCTTTTTCGATGTATCGTGTATTTTTATGAGATTAGAGATCTTTTTTATTTACCGACCCGAAGATTATCCTAGAAAATTACTCAAGCTATATCGATAAAATTCATGTGACCCCATATTGCTTGGGTAATTTATAAGTTACCTTCTATCTACCTACCTAGTTATACGTACTTTTTATGTATATATGGATGATATGCCAATATTTGTCAGTAGCAATGAAAAATATATGATAATATAAGAATTTGTCTGAGATACCGTCACACCAAAACTAAAAAGGTTGAACAAAAAAAATTTTTTTTGTCAAAAAAACCGACTTCCTAAAAAGAACACTAAACAGTCTTCAGAGCTCCGGAAGTACATATATTTATTTTTTGTCTTGTCGCAGCGTTTTAGTGTTTTAGAAACGTCGATTTCATTTTTTAAGAATTGCCGATAAAACGCTTTTCTTTTTAACCTTCAGTTACATGTATGGATGGCCAACCCATTTCTATTTTTTTAATATTGTTACGTTATATTTGTGTTGTGGTTTATAGAAAGCCTACTATCCAAATTTCAACTTTGTGTTACCCAGTGGTCTAAGAGTAAAATAGCTGTGACACAGGGACAGAGTGGGTCCATTTTAGCCAATTATTACGGAACCCTAATAAGAGGGGCTCATGGACGAGCATTATAGTATAGCGCACAGCTCCCAAGACGTGACCTAGTCATTTTCTTGTGTTTTAAATAAAGTACTAAATCATTGCTCATAGGTATGAATATAAACTACCTTCGGCCATTTTCAAGTTCTTTTCAGAACTAACTATAAGTTATTGTGTGTTTAGCATACTATACGTTTCTTTTTTTTACTCCAAAATATTGGTTGGCCAAGTAAAAGCAACCGCGACAAGAAAATCTGCTGAAACAAGCCCATGAATGAATAATTTGTGACATATTTTACAAATGTATGCAAGATGATGTGAAGCCGTCAGTTTCCGTATTTTATTGGTTCATTAAGAATGCATGGAGACATTGGGAAACGTGTTGGGAAGCAGCTGCGGTGTGAGTCGGGGGACGCGGACGTTCCCTCGAGACACAGGGGAGTAAGGGCTAAACCGTCCACACCTGTGTACCTACGCGTTTAATTTTATTGCCGACTTCCAAGATAAAGCTTCGAAAACTTCTACATAGTTGCAATCAATGACACTACATTATCTCACACCTGCGTTAATTTTTGATAAGTTATCGATTACTTAGCGGTTAGATTAAATCAAGCGGCCGCATTTTTTCATTAATATCGCCGTGGTAGCTGGCGATGACAGACATATAGCAATGTTGTTTTTAAATTACGTGTAAGTAACAAATAAGTGAAACTGTCAAAATGAAGAACCTAATTGCATTTTTATGTTTTGTGACCCTATGGTGCAGTGTTAATGGGAAATGTGTCGCACGTGGTGAATGTTATGTGGCAAATGGAATGGTCAAACCATGTCCTGTAGACATAGAAGCACCACCGTTAATACAAAATTTAACCCAAGAACGAGCTGATGAAATCATAGAAATCTTCAGCAGGATATGCCCAACTTTCGTCGTCGACGATGAAGGAAACAGATTACCAGATCACCAGATATTCACTTGTTGCGACGCAGACCAAATAGTCAGGACGGCTGATAGTTTAATTCTCGCCCAGAGTGTCCTCGGTCGTTGCCCAACATGCTACAGAAATTTCGCGAGACAAATTTGCGAAATGAACTGTGCTACAGACCAGGATCGATTTATGGATGTGCGGACAGAAATTACGGATGGTATTCCACACGTCGAAGAAATAGACTTCAGAATGCATGAGGATTTTATGTTGGGAGCACACGCATCCTGCTCTGGCGTTATTGTACCTCAAACTGGCTTGCCAGCTATAAATATTATGTGTGGTAATGCAGTAGTTTGTGATGCACAAGCTTGGTTTGGATTTACTGGGGACGCTGCATCCAATCCCTTAGTGCCGCTTCAAGTCAATTTCCATATGTGGCCTACTAAAGAAGATTCTATGAACAAGGAGGCTCTACCTTGTAATGCAACCTTCGGCGATGACCTGCCCTGCAGCTGCGTGGACTGTTTACAAACTTGCCCCGCGGCAGAACCAGTCGTCCCTGAAGTCTGTACTGTTGGATCACTGAATTGTTATGGATTTTATACTGGAATATGCTTCTTTGTAATAAGTGTTCTCGTATTTATACTGTTAGCTTATTTAGAACGTAGAAAAGTAAACAGCAATTCTGGAACAAAACAGAGCGCCTCAGGTGCAAATAAGATGACAAAGGTATTTCAAATATTATTTGCTAAAATTGGAGGTATGTCTGCGAGTCACCCAATACTAATTATTATGATGACTTCTTGGGTTGCTTTTGGTATGTGGTTCGGTTTAACGAGACTCAATCTGACTACGAATCCTATAGAACTTTGGTCAGCGCCTGATTCTCGAAGTCGCCAAGAGTTAAATTTTTTCAATGAGAGGTTTGGACCTTTTTATCGTACAGCGCAGGTTTTCTTAACATTTAATTTAGATTCTTTTGTAAATGAAGAAGGCGAAACCTTCGGTCCGGCTTTTAGATTAGAGGCATTAGAACAGTTAGTTTTACTTGAAGATGCTATCCTTAAGATAGGTGAAGATGATGGGGGTGTCACGTTAGTAGATGTCTGCTATGCCCCACTTCGACCCCGTGGTGGAGAGAAAGACATTAGTCAGTGTGTATCAATGTCTGCAGCCTCTTTTTTGCCTGACAGGACCAATATAAATGCTTCCACTTATCTTGATAGCCTTCGAAGCTGTATCAACAATCATTATGGCTTCGGTTGTTTGTCGGATTGGGGTGGTGGAGCTGAGCCAGATTTAGTATTCGGAGGATTCGAGAATGGTAATATTTTGAGTGCTAACACCCTTCTGATTAATTTTCCTATTTCAAATTTCCTCTTGCAAGAGGAGCTAGAACCTGTGTTGGAATGGGAAGCAAAGTTTATAGATCTTTTGCATCATTATAGAGATAACGATAAACCGGAATATATTAATGTCGCTTTTGCTACGGAAAGGTCTGTAGAAGACGAGATTCAACGAGTTTCCGAAGCAGAAGCTGTACCTATTGCTATAAGTTACGTTCTTATGTTTATTTATGTTACATTAGCTTTGGGAAACATAAGATCATTAAAGACCTGGTTTATTGATAGTAAAATAATGGTCGCTCTTAGCAGTATTTTAGTGGTTGTCGTGGCTATTTTCTGTGCAGTGGGTGCATTAGGGTATGCTAATGTTACCTTAACTCTGCTCGCCATCAATGTTATACCATTTTTCGTCCTATCAATTGGTATTGATAACGTTTTCCTGATGGTCAATACGCTGCATGATATTCAAAGTAATCTAAAATCATTTGACGATTATAAAGAGGATTTTAGTTTTGAAAAAAAGAGAAGATATGTCTTTGAAAAAATGATGGGCCAGGTTGGTCCTTCAATGTTTGTGTCGTCAGTGACGCAAATAACTTGTTTCGCAATCGGTACTATTGCTAACTTCCCTGCCGTAGTCACGTTTGCAATTTTTGCAGCAGTTTCTTTAGGATTTCTGTTCATTTTCCAGGTAACTACAGTGGTTGCATTTTTATCGATTGACTACAAACGAGCTTCTAATAATAGATTGGATTTGTTCTGTTGCATTCAGAAAAAAATATTAGATGACGAAAATCCTTTACATTCAGAAACTCCTTACAAAAGTATTACTCAAAGATTGATGGAACCGTACTCTAAATTTCTACTGGATTGGCGTGTCAAAATTGTTGTAGCTATTGTGTTTATGGGCATGGTTTCTGCTAGTGTTATGTTAATCCCTCAATTAGAAATAGGATTAGATCAAGAATTAGCATTACCGACTGATTCTTATGTATACGAGTATTTGCAAGCTGTCGCTAATTATATTCGCATGGGACCACCAATATATTTCATTCTTAAAGGAGGATTAGATTTTACTAATCCCGAACATCAGAACGTTATTTGTGGTGGACAGTTATGTCAGAACGACTCTCTAATTACCCAAGTATTTTTAGCTTCGCAATATAGCAACGTTACTTCTATATCTAAGAGTTCAAACTCTTGGTTGGATGATTTCGTAGATTGGAGTAGTTTATATGGTGGTTGTTGTCAATATAACACCACAGACAATGGATTTTGTCCAAGTGCAAGTTCTTCAGCTGATTGTAGCTATTGTGAAATCGCACGGTCAGACTACGCTAATGGCTTATTGAGACCTCACAAAGAAGCCTTCGAGAGGTATATACCATTCTTTTTGCAGGACCCTCCCACTGAAATTTGCAATAAAGCAGGTCTAGCCAGTTATTCAAGTGCTGTTAATTACATCCTTGATGCACAGGGTCGTGCAACCATTCACGATACTAATTTCATGGCTTATCTAACACCCTTAAGTACTTCGCAAGACTATATTAAAGCGGTTGATTATGGTTATAGGATCAGTGCGAATATAACAGAGGCAATCCAAAGGCACACAGGTGTAGAAGTGGAAGTTTTTCCTTATTCTTTGTTCTTTGTATATTATGAGCAATACTTGACTATGTGGTCGGATACATTTGTGTCAGTCGGGTACTGCCTTATCGGCGCTATGGTGTTCAATCTGTTGGCTTCCGGATTTAATATCATAACTACGGCAGCCGTTATGTTTAACGTCATCTTGGTAGTAGTGAACATGATGGGTGTGATGTACATTTGGAATATCCCTCTGAATGCTGTCTCCTGTGTTAATTTAATTGTGTCCATCGGTATATCTGTGGAATTCTGCAGTCATATTGCTTACGCTTATGCCACGAATGAAGGAACAGATAAAGTACAAGCTGCTATTCAAAAAGTAGGTGCGACGATCATAACTGGTATTACGTTTACTAACATTCCTATTATAGTTCTGGCCTTTTCTTACACTGAAATAATAGAAGTATTCTTCTTTAGGATGTTCTTCTCTTTGGTTATCCTAGGTGTCTTACATGGAATGATTTTCTTTCCAGTACTCTTGAGCTACTTAGACAGTTTAAAAAGAAAATGATGTGTTAATAAATTTAGTACTAGATCTTGAAATATTATTGTAAATATTAAGGAAATAGCAATAAAGGGAAATAAAATACCTCTGATTTACTTATGGATTGTGTTGTGTATTACCGTTATTGATATGACATAGGGTTATTTTATCTTCTTTAACTTAGGTCTAGAAAATTAAGTTGTAAATAAATTGTATCAATATTATTTGGTTATTTTATTTAATTTCTATATTTACAAAAAAAAGTAAATTACAACTAGTAGTCATATTAATATTTCAAATATGAGGAAGACGATGACGAGTTGTCTTTTAACGAAATACCATCTAAAGAACTGTAACCTCTTTTGTAAAGTTACGGCACGAGTAACAAGAAAAAAATCTTCAGAAATAATTTCAATTCAAATGTGGGGTTCTCTGTAAAGAATTAAAAACCTTTTTCAACTCCAGATCGTACTTTTACCTTAT
This sequence comes from Ochropleura leucogaster, assembly GCA_958449745.1. NCBI lineage: Eukaryota > Metazoa > Arthropoda > Insecta > Lepidoptera > Noctuidae > Ochropleura > Ochropleura leucogaster. The sequence continues at coordinate 11,202,031 of OY288212.1, forward strand.
TTCGATAATTTCTAAATTAGTTGTTATTATATATATTTTTTTTAAAAGCACTTTCTTTTAAAACAATACAGTGCTCTTCTTCGCGAATATTTTAGTATAATACAGTGCAGTTAACAAGTACTAGAATTACTTACACGTAAAACAATTTTCTAGAGGAAACTGGTCCGAATTCGCAGCCACACCGTGAAAACGATGACCACAGTTCTCGTTCCTCGGTTTGAGAAGGGCCTACTTTAATCGGCTTGTAACATTCATACTGAGAGTTGTGACTTATACAATCCCTTTGGGGGATCCACCACGCGGGCCCAAAGCGAGTTGGTGGATGAGTCATGTCTTCGAAGTACGGCCTCTGCCTGCAGTGTCATTATTCGAGGCATATTTGGCGATAAAATAATAATATCACTAAAACATTAGGTAATTAGGCCTATCAGCTGTACGGCTTACGCATCCAACACGTGATTCAGATAAGCGATATAGCAGATAGCCAGGCGAAGAATTTCGATTTTGGACAACTTTTTGTCTGGTGGTAAAGTTGGTAAAAGTCTTCGAAGAGACCCGAAGGCTGCGTTGAATGCTTCGACTCGGATTCTCTCGCGCGTGGCGTGGGCTGTCCTGTACTTCAGCGTGGCGCGCCGGCGTCGGCGACGTTCTTCACGGGAGAGACCGGCGCAGGGTGAGCCGGCACCACTCGACAGGTAAGCTTCCTCGGAAATAGCACACGGTTCCAATGTTCTGTCCCTAGAAAATATGCGGTGGTCACGTTTCAGGAATGAAAGAAAAAATTGTTAAGGCAATATTGTAGTTTGGCACTTGACGAACCGGTTGGCGCAGTGGCTGAGCGATCTACTGCTGCGCTGCGTGTCGCGGGTTCGATTCCCGCACGGGACTAATATTTATATGGCCTACAGATAGTTGTTCCGGGTCTGGCTGTTAGTGTATCTGAGTTTAAATATTTGTAAAAAGCAGCCACGATACAGGTGAAATTCCTAATGTGGGGCAATGTTTTTTTTTTTAAAAAAAAAACAAGGTTATCGACGTAGATAGTTGTACTATATACTTATATTATAGGACCTCCGTAATGTGTCAACATCGCCTAAAAACTCATACTACGACCAACCGAGCTCTAGACAATTTTTCAGTCACAGTTGTCACACACAAACTTTCGGACTTTCTCTTTCAGTACGGTAGTCAAAACCACAGAGCACGACGTGCTACGATCATTGCACACTCATATCTTATTTCAGGTAATTTAAAAAACCGAACCGACTTGACCTTCTTGGGTCAATTATCAGGAGTATCGGTTCGTTTTTTCCATAAACAAACTGTTAATGTAATTCTTCAGTAATGTTGAGTATTGTTTAAAATTCGATTTGAAATGGGTACTTATTAAATTAAATTTATTAGTCTAGTCTAGACTGCCTACCTTTTATAAAGTAAATATTAGAATGAGATTGGTTATTACATTTGTTGGTTGGGTGCATTTTCCAAGCTACTTACTTTAAATTATTTTGGTTGCGGGCTGCACGCATTGCTAAAACATTGGCAATAGTAATAATGGCTGGTACCAAAAGAATTGAAGCCAAGTAAAAGAAAAAAAAACCGGCCATTTGTAAGTTGGGCTCGGACATCGAGGGTTCCGTGCAAACTTGTGACTTAAACGGATAGATAGATGGTTGATTTTACAGCTCCAAGATATCACAGACTACAGTATAATGGTTTTAATTTCAACTCGATACCTTTACGCGTTTCCAAGATAAAGGGCCTTGGCAGACTGACAGACGGACAACTAAGTAATCTGGCTTTCGTTTTATTCTTTTGAGTTACAGAACCCTAATAAACGAACTACAAACAGTTTCAGTAAAATTTCAGAGAAGTCTCTACTTGAGTTGCAAGGACAGTATTATTTAATGAATTGGTTCCAAGGTTAATCTACTACTGCAAAAAGAAAAACAACTGTTTATGAAACTTATGATCTAACTACGCCCTGTAATTTTCCATTTTTTACTTGTATAAATTTTTATTATTAGTTTGTGTCTATTTTTAGGTTGTATATAGTAATTAATTTAATTAGATGTAAATTGTATTACTGTTTCAAATAAATTGATAAAAATGAATAGGTTACTATAGGGAAACATAAATATCACGACTAGGGTAGTCTGTTATGTAAATAAAACGTATCTCAAGCTTTAACTGTTTTTTTTGAATACTCTAAAGTTTACCATTACTATAACCCATATGACCTTAATTGATTTCTAATAGTGTCCAGTAAAAGTTGTTATTTTGCTGTTTATTTTTATTAATGCCACGCTAGTGACCCTCGCCCCGACTTCACACGCGTGCAGTGTCGATACTAATATACAAATATTAAAACACATAAACCTTCCTCTTGAATCACTCTATCTATTGCTGAAAACTGCACTGAAATCCGTTGAGTATTAGTTTAAAAGCTCTAAGACAACATACAGTAGAAGCGACTTCATCTAATAAAATAAAATGTAAAATAAAAAAATAAACTTAATAACTTCCTAACCCCTGTAACATCAGAAAAAATCATTCTATGCATATTTAATTGTACGAAAGTTTTTTTTTTTTAGAAGTCTTAAAGACAAAGCAAGATAAAAAAACCCCTGCCCTTTTGCCAAGATGACCAATTCTGAGATAATAGAGACATGTACGAAATAACAATTACCTCTTTCTTGGAGCCAAGTTCTCTCTGCCAGTGATGGGCAGGAGTGCTTCTCGTGGTTCCGCCAGCATACACGACAAGGAGCCATCCTCCATTCCACTAGCCTCCAGCCAGCTCTTCATGGTCACTCTATATGTAGTGGAAGAGTAAAAAATAAGTCATATTTGCTGTTCTTATTTTATTTAGTTTAATAAGTTCACAAAATAAGGAAATATTAGATTCTAGCTGGCGCCCGCGGCTTCATCCGCGTAATATTGAAAAAAAAATATCCTAAGTGTTATTCCAGACTATAATTTACCTCTGTGCCAAATTTCATTAAGATCCGTTCAGCTGTTTTGACGTGAAAGAGTAAGAAACATTAAACATAAAATATCCATTTGCAATATTAGTAGGATTTGGGCTAAAAAATAGGCATTTTTTCGGCATTTCTTCACGGGACGAGCATTGCATGCACTAGGCATGGATTCAGACTCTGTGATCGCTTAAGAAATTAATAAAAGAAAAAAAAACTCTTCGCCCGACACGGGAATCAAACCTAGAACATCGAGTGAAAAATAAAATGAAAGTGAATGGCAATTAACATAATTTTGAACACAATAATTGAAAAATAATTAACAAGGGCACTAACACAAAAGCCGAAAATTCAGTAACAAATAGAGTAAGATCCGAGAACGCCATCAAACGAATCGATTCGATACGGTTAGCGAGCATGATTCGATTACCAAAGGGTTGGGGGCGATATAAAAAGAATAAATACGGATTTATTATCCCCTAAAGGCCCTGCTTAGTGCTAGGTGTGAACGCGTGTTGTAATATTTATCTCAAGCACTCTACCCTTGCGGGCAGTCAATTCGATTTGATGGGGAATCAAAACATACGTGCCTATAAGGGTTATGCGAAACTTGCATGTTTGTGAAACACCATGTAGGTAGTTGTAGATAATAGAGAATACTTCCCTGTATTTTTAGGGCTCCTTACCTTAAAAGGAAAAACAAAACCCTTATGGTTCGTCTGTCTGTCTGTCAAGACTCTTCATCTCGGGAAGGCATGGAGGTATATAAATTAAATCAAAATATTTAAGTCTGTGGTCCCTTGAAGCTGTGAAAAAATGAACCCCTAAGTCTACGCAGCCAAAACATGGCTGTTAATTTCGATTCAAACTTGACCGGATTATTACTACTGAATTACCTATATTGACCTTAATTTTATGTGGGGGAGAACAATTTTGCTCTATTGGGCAAACAAATTCTATATAGAAATAAAAAAGATTTCAAAGTTTATATTTTTTATTGAATTAGTTTAGTCAAGAAATCTGATGATACTGCTCTGTTGATGGGTTCTGCATCAGTTTTTTGTGAGCCATTTGAACCTCAGAAACACTGAAGATTTCAGGACCTGCGATAGATGAAGTCTTTTTTTTCGGATGGGAAATCATCAAATAACTTCCCCCGCTCTGGACGGAGCAGGGGGCAACCCGCGACGGCTGGGTTGGTTTTCGGTTCTCTCCCTCAAACGCCCGGCCACCTCCATAGATAGCATGACTGCTTCGCAGAAGGAAGTGACCGCTTCCCATTCCCTCAAACTCCGGACCATGGATTGAACCAGAGCCGGACGCGAGAGATCGCAGCCGCCGATCGCCTCTATGAGGGCACGGCGGTGCTCCGCCCAGCTGGGCAGACCGCCACTGAGTGCTCGACCGCGATAAACGAAGTCTTAAGTTCAGACTAAACTTAGACCTGCCGTAGTTGTGGGTTGTTCGAAAAAGATACCGCGGCCCCGGAACACAAAGAGCAAAAGAAGGAACAAGGATGAGTATGAGTGTAGACCTGTTTTTTTTTAATATTTCTATGTCTACACCATAGAAATATTAAATACAGGTAAGCGAAGCGATTTCAAAAATTTGCAATTTTTAGACCCCATCAAATTTAATTTTAATTAATTACACGTAACAAATTACGAGGCCGTAGGCGGTGGCCCACGTCGCCCACGCCTTACGCCGCCTCTTTTTAAAGAAGTGGGAAATATTCGGAAAGAGGACCCTAAATAGTACTTTCAATAGGCATCCTTACTAATATTATAAAAGCGAAAGTGAGTTTGTTTGTTTGTTACCCTCATGAGGGAGAACGAGAGAAGAAAAGGGAAAACTTAGCGTTGCTATTACAAATCAATCAGGCGCAAGAACAAAAACTGCAGGTCTGCTTGGTGTGTTATACCGAATTTAACGCGAGCGAAGCCGCGGGCGAAAGCTAGTTTCTAATAATCGTCACCCCACTCTATTTATCTTCGGTAAAATAGCATCACCGATTATAAATATAGACCATAAAAGGTAAGAGAGGTAGTAGTAGAGAATGTGGTAGTCATAGTATACCTAAATCGAATGTTTTTTCTGTGCGTGAATGAGACTAAGACCTAGGCAGACACATCAATCTCAGTGCATCATTTATCGTTTACCCAGATTATACTTATTTTTTATTGATTCAGAATTAAAACAGCTACTTCGCATCGATATGGCCATCATTATGTACTCACAAATTGCAATATATAGCTCATGTACAACGGTGAGCTTACCCCAGAATTAGAGAGCTTTAGTGTAGGGTAATTCAGCCTTTTACATCTGGACCCGTCAACCGAAAGGACATTTTAGATAGCTATCAGTACAATAAAATATAGTCATGAGACTGTTGTTAGAACTGTAATTCTGATAATTAATTGTTTTCCGACGCCATCAGATCTTTGAAAAGGAAAGAAGTATATGCGCATTAAAAGGCGTCAAAAAATTCTTCCGCATCGCTGTCAAGGAATATTGCCGCGATTGACAAAACTGCTTTTTTTTGTTGCAAAAATAAACTAGCAATCTGGTCACGGAGTCGATCAAGCGCTTGGCGATGTCCCGAAAGACTAGTCTCCACGACTTAAGTGTTTCAACCCCAAAAAGGCTCAAATACGATTTGCGATGTTCGAGATTTGCGCAGCCCATCATGTTAGGAAGATGAGTGTGTCAAATTCTGTGTTAAAGGTTTCTTGTGATACATAAAACCATTCAACTGAATTACTAGTTATGTTTCTCTAATTATACGAAATGTTAGGAAGTAATTAAATCGCTTATTTATTCCGGGATTTATTCAGTGTTTTAGGTAAATATAAGAAGTAATTCGGAAAAACTTATGTTTAAAATGTATCATTTAGTAGATAAAACATTAATTACTCACGTTTTCATTGATTAGGTTGATTATTCCTTGATAATAATTTTAGCACATAGTTTTAGACATTGTATACAACAAAACAGTAAATATTCACAGTACTTCAAGTTTATACTTTTCAACCAAAAAAGAAAAGAAAATATCTGTTAGTTATCCCACTTTTCACCACACTGTTTCTCACTCAGATTCACACTAGTTAGGAGGTCAGCATCACTCTGCTTTTTATCCTCTCTGAAGGGGATGGACCAACCCTCTCATAGAGAGGGCGGTGCTTTAAAACATTTGGCCGAAAATACAAACAAGAAGATTCACATATTAAATCAACGAATGTTACTTGTTTACTTTTTTTTATTAATACTGAAATTAAATAAAAACCTTCGACATTTTAACTTCGTAAAAAACATTTTTTTTCTTACTTTCTACTTTCAAAGTAAAGATCAACTAAAAACTTCGTCAGTCTGATTAGTTTGTCTATAATATAATTTGTTGTAGGTCATCAGCGGTACCATAACTTATAATTTTTTTTCTGTAAAAACATACATTGATTTTACATAGAGTCCTTGAAAGCTGAAAGTCGGTCATGGGTTAGTTACCCAAACCAATAGAAAGAGCATCGAAAAATCATCAACGAAAAATATAACAATACAATGTAAATTTTATTATTTATGACCGATTAGGCGATTACATTCCAAGGCTGAAATTAATTAGTTGATACCTACGTGCGATTAATTTAGGTACCTATTTGTAACAAATTATCATGAATTTTATGATACATGCTTGTGATTTCATCTAGTTGTATATTTGGAAGGAGCCTATGAGAGAAGAATCGGACCTTCACAGAGAGGCATTCTATCACTAACATATCTATATCTATTTATAAACAAGTCAAAGTGATTAAAGAATACGATTTTTAGATTGAAAATTCTAACTTTAAAAGTTAGAATTATTAGAAACTAGCTGGCGCCCGCGTCATATAAAAAAAATATCATATCCCATGTGTTATTCCAGACCATAATCTACCTCTGTGCCAAATCTCATCAAGATCCGTTGAGCCGTTTTGACGTGAAAGAGTAACAAACATCCATACATCCATCCATCCTCACAAACATTCGCATTTATAATATTATTGTAGAAAAAAAATGCAATAGACAAAGCTAATAACCGCTTTGTGTATTGCATTTTTTTTTTGCATAATTAAGATCTAGTTATTACTTTAACTTGACTATAGATAGGGGTGTTACTATCTGTGGTACCTTTATCTACAGTGCACACGATAAGAAAGGAAGGTTCAAGTAGCAAATAAAGTCAAATGAGAATGATTAGAGAACGCAGTTAAAAGTTTAAAGTGAAAGCTCTAAAACTATTCATCCGAATTCAAGGATATTTTAATGGAATGCTTCACCGTTCGCCGATTGCTATGAAATGGTGTGTGTAGAAACTATGAGTATATGATTTAAACTTACAAAATTTAAATATTTGTCAATCTCATCTCAGTTTACGTTCGCAGCAACCGTGTGTCCCAGTCTCCGCCCAACATAGGGATGCGCCAATCCTGGTCGACTCCGCCTATCGATCCCGGTCATCCCGGGACACAGGTGTTCCTGGGTAATTGACGATGCGAAATGGATTGTATCCAAAAACATCTTGGTATGTCTTGCCAATGTTCATTGCACGTTTTATTATGCGTAAGTATGTCTGGTTAGTTCTTGTAGACAACAATGAATGTTTATGATTGGTACTCCTCAGAAGGAATAAAATCATCATGTTTTAGAAAACAAAATTTATTATACTCTTTTCGATGTAGCATGGTGCGTTTTAACATGTTTAGTCATCATTAAACATGTTTTTACGTTTTCATGTATTTTCATTCGTGGTGGGTAGTTCTTGTGGTGGGAAGTCGCGGTTACGTTCTAGATTTAAGAGGAATGTTTCATTTAACTGATGTCACCCGCATCGGCCGCATCATGCTACAGAGAAAAGAGTTCTTATGGGTCACAAGTATAGGTTTTTGGTTATATTACCTTCGTAATTGTCAATGCTATCATGATCATGATTACCTGTGTGCGTGTGCGTTCGTAGAGCACGATAAATAATTTCTGAAATTGAGTCTCATTATTAATTTTACAATTAAAGGAGAAAATAGCAGACAGCCGACTGGCCGCGAATAGAATCAAAATAAACACATTTACAGGTTTCTTGTATGAATGGTTAATACTGGACGAGTAACAACAGTGATAGCTTTGAACTTAGCATGACCGAACTATCAAGTAATAGGTGTCGAGTGAAGGAAAACGTGAGGGAACCAGCATACCTGAGAGATATTTATCAACAGCATGGGCAGCATAAAAATCTGACATCAGGCTAGATACTAACCACAAGCTATAAAAGATGTTCATAAGCTTTTTGGTAAGGTTTAGCACTCAAAACATGCCTACTATAAAATAACATAGTGTTGTTAGAACTGATACACGGATATGCGATAAGATAATAGGATGTGTATTTTGTGTGTGTGACAGTACAAAACCCAAGTAACACAGACGTACTGAATAATGATTGAGTAGAGCAATCATCAAGAGCATTAAGCTGAATATTAAGCTGAATAACGTCTGAGTACCGTCTATTCAGCTGTTATTCAAGCAAAAAGGGCCCCAATTTTGAATGCTTAACGCTGAATAAAATCTGAGCAACAGCTAAATAACATCTGAGCATCATCTGAGTAGGAACTTAATAACTTTTGAATAACAGCTCACATTGTTTTTATTAAGCTCTTACAACTGAGTTATTCAGTTTAGTCGAATTGGTCATTGTATTCCGAATTTATTAAGATTGTTCACATTTTTGCAAACTTTATTCATACAAATTGTGAAAATAATTCAATATTGGATTTTAATGTCGATATGTTCAATTTAATGTTGATTTGACATCCGCCGGTGATCTTATAAAATCGAAAACTTAATATAAATTTACTAAGTTAGAGGTCTGCTATTATGTTAATTGTTAGTGCGCAAGTAATTTTGTCGTGAATATAATGTTTTTATTTTTCATTACAGGACGCGCCGCTTGAATAATCAAGATAACAGATAGTAAATAGTATTTTCATACAAACATACTAGGTCTGACAAAAGTACTTGTGACGAAATAGCTAATACTAGCAATTTTAACCCATAAAATAAGCCATAAATGACTTGAAAATGTTGTAGTTGTGAGATTAAGCATTTTGGTGATTCATAAATTCCTTTTAAGTATAAGTTACAAAGATTTTTAATGGCGATCGATAGTTTTTGCTTTAATGCTGAATAAAAGTGCACACATGTCTTGTTACTAAGCTATAACTTTAAAAAGAGGTAGTCTCGTTACACTAACTTCTGAATAACAATTATATAGGTAGTTTGATCACATTTCTACATTCAAATTTTTAGGGTTCTCTTATCGAACGAACAAAAACCTTTTATAATGTGGAATTTTCCCGCCCGGCTTTCATTAAATTGAACTATTGAAAATTGGAAGACCATCCATGTTTATATTCAGTGATATCTTTTCTTGCACAACGTTTGTGTTAATCAATATGTTTTTAAGTATCTCAATGACGCCATTGTGCCAGTATTAACCTTGCTCAATAGACTTTATGTGGACTTGTCTCGGTGTATTTAAAATTGTCCTTGGATCATTAGGTACAATGTCTGGGAGTTTTTGATTTAATATTTCTGCCAAATCCTGTAATGTTTTTTTCGACAGCCCATTTTCTGATTTTTTCTCTAAATATCAAATTTTTCATGTGTTCGGTACATTGTTCGTCTTCGATATCTGTACAGCTACCATCAGAAGCACTCTCTTCTTGCGGAAATCGCAATGCTGTTTGACTTATTTGGGGGACGGAACCCTCATCATTGCCCGGCAAACACGCTGGGTTCAGTTTTGTTCAAACTATTTTCACAAATCCTTTGATGACCAGAAACACTTGGACAATTACTACTTCTGATATTTAAATATTCTTTTAACAAATTTCTTTTGATATTACCGGTTCTCTTACGTTTTTTCCACGACTTTCGATCCATAACGCAAAAAATAAATACGTACAATAATACTTTAATTAAGCTGGTATTAAGCTATGGACGCTATAACAATACAAATATGGTATATAATTTGAATAAATAGTTTGAAACTCTCTATTATAATGAAAAAAGCTTAATAAAAACATAAATAATATTGTTAATTCAGTATCAACCTGTATAATAGAATTATGTAACAATATTATTCAGAAGGTGATACTTTATTCAGCAAATAGCTATTTCAAACGCTACTAGCTTAGTACTGCTTTAATAAAAGCAGTACAGATTATGGTTATTCAGATAAATGCTGCCGACGGGGCTGTTTTTCAGCTTTAAGCCACCTGGAATGCGTAATGCTAAATAACGTCTGTATAATAATTTTACGGTGATTGGTTATTAAGCTTAAAGAAGGGAAGGGCAGAAATACAGAATTTATTAAGCATTAAGAATTTTAAGGCTCCAAACTCAACCTAATTCAGCATTTGGCTATTCCCAAAGCTCTAATACAAACTATATTCATCTTTGAACTGTAAAATGTTCTTAATGCGTACTGTTATCTTGCTTATGTGTTACTTGGGAAACGAATTGCCCGTGATGAAATAGTAACTTGTATAAAGTCTTTATTCAGATTCCCAGTGTCATTAAACACAAACTATTACTTGGTTGAAAAAAGCGTATATAAAAGAATGACCCCTGAAGTTGCAAGCAAGTTGAAAACCTCACGAAATTCCTTTCATAGCCATTTGTTGACTTTCAGAAATGATTAGATATCTTTTTCCAAAAGTTAAATTTGTAATCACCGTAGAAAATTATAGGATTTTTCTTTTTCTGGTGACATTTAATGATCAAAGTTTTAATGCTTCTGGCACACAACTTTTATTTACAATCGAAGTTATATAATTCATTATTTTTCCATTATACCGCTATTAGTGCCTTTTCTTGACTGTAATGTGCCCTGTTGTGTTGAATGGTGATGATCATGCGTCATGTTCGTGAACGGGCACTCTCAGTTGTGAGACGGCCTATGATTTTTTTGGACACTTTTAACGTGCACGTGTTGCTCCATCGCTCTCACACAATGTACCATCTCCGCATGAATAATGTAACTAAGGTTTTGGAACAATATTCTGATTTAAAAGAGTGTTCATGGAGATTCTCGTCTATTCTTCTCCATTGAGATCTACACTTTGGAATCGGCAACTACAGTAGACTACTCTACTTTCACATTTACAATTAAGCTACAGTATCAGTTAATTTTATTGTTATCATAGTATCGACAGTTGTATCGTATTACCCAGTAGTATCTGGGTTGTACTGTATTTTGTAAGACTGGAAGCCGACCCCAACATAGCTGAGAAAAGGCTAGGCAGATGAGTGATAAGTATCGACTGGCCTACTTGAAATAAATGTTTTGATACCATAATGGTTCTTCAGAGAGTACGAAATACCCGCAACCGGCGGCGCGCAGCGTGCGTGTATGATCAAATCTATGAATGTGGATGAGGCAAAAGCAAGGATCGTAGCAGGTGGCGTACTGTAGGTTCTGCCTGTCTTCATAGTCGTGAATTTATGAATGTGTATATAGTATCTAAATTATATGACAAAATTAAAAGAAAAAAAATTACAACCTGGACGCGATCTAAGTGGTTGAATGTCGAATTCAGGAAAATCATTGTCCAAATCCTTTGATCAAATAGCCCATGTTTCGTGAGATCGATGAGTACAATAGTATACTCACATGTCCACTATTATCCACCCTTTTCTATTTATTTGGTTTAGTTACAGTATTTATCGGTGTCGGGAAACTCAATTTAGCGTGGTTACTCCAAAGTAATACACATAAGCAACTACTTACCTATGATAAATAAAGCTTTCGGTAGAGCCTACCTATTTTACCAAATAAGTACTAGCTTTTGCCCGCGACTCCGCTCGCGTTGAATTCGGGATAACACAGTTCCCCTTTCCTGTTTTGCAGGTACCTGCTACCTGTAGTTTTTGCCCTTGCGCCTTATTTATTGTAATAACAAAGCTAAGTTTTCCCTTTTCTTCACTCCTTTTCCCTCACTTCTCACTTTAAAAAGAAATAATAGCCTGTGTCCGTCTCCAGAGTCCAAACTATCTCTGTACCAAAATTCATTAAAATCGGTTTAGCCATTTAGCCGTGAACAAACAAACTCACTCTCGCTTTTAGAATATTAGCAAGGATGTATGATAAGCTCTGTTCCAGTCCAAACGGCTGCAGCATAAAAAACAGAAACCCGTACGTACTATACAATGCACATCATCACAATGTTTGGATTGCGTCCCACCGTAAATCGTCAACTTATTTTTCAGTCTAAAAATAACTCGTTTCTCAGCAATAATTTTTGCATAGAGAATTTTTTTTTTAAGTCATCAAATAACTTGCCCGACTCGTGCCAGACTTTCACTGACTAAACCCACCCATGTTCCTTCTTTGCCCTTTATGTTCTGGAGTTACGTTATCTCTTTCGAACAATCCGCAACCCTGGAGTATTCGTTTACACCTTGTGGGTACCAGTTTTAGAAGTTGGGAGTTCTTCGAACAACTATTAAAAGTTAAAGCACAGAATTCATCAGTTGAGGTATTAGTTATACCTATTAGGTATAACATATATTGTATGAATGAATGTGGATAACAGTACTATCAACAACAATAATGAAACACCTGCATTTTTGGATGAATCACGTTTTTCGTCAACAGTTTTTGATTAAATTAATTGTATCCGCCTATTCGAAAACTTATCATACTACACAAATATGTCACGCAAACAAATAATCTAATCTATTGAGCACAATATGTAGATTTCAACACGGTGTAATGCTTATCACATGTTTAAACCTCTTTATGCATCGCAATATCGCATCAATCATGATCATCGATGAGAACTTTTATGAACAAAGTTCACCTGGTTTTTTTTTCGGCTGGGAAATAACCAAATGGCTCTACCCGCTCTCTCTCTCTCTCGGAAGGGAGAGAGAGCTTCCTTCTTTTGCGCTTTGTGTTCCGGGACTGCGGTATAGCTTTCAAACAAACCCGTAGCCCGTCGCCACAGGAAAACACGCCTGTTCTATACAAAATAACATGAGCTGCATTTTCACCGGGAAAACTGCAGTACTGGAGTAAGTGCTGAAAATAGTTTTTTTGGTATGTTCATGTATGCTCACGGCCCATAGTTGAATTTCCTTGGTGAAAAATGGGGGGAGTTTGGCCATTATTAAAACACATCAAGACATGCGACAGAACCTTGGTAGTTCCAAATTATGACCAGTGATTTCGTTGTGTTGCTCATACTGGAGGTCAATGCATTTACTACTACAGTCACAGATTACTAAATAGCTACTACGTAGCTACAGTCACGAGTCACTCTGTGTAAAACTTTGAATTAACTACGAATGTGGTAAAATATAAACGGATGTAATTTAGGTAGGTAGTAAGGAAACTATTGTCCACAATTTGGATCGCGTGACTCGTGGAATTGCATCATGTCCATGATCACACGGTATGGTCCTTAAGTATAAGTAGGTACTTATTAATGAGCATATTACTAAATAAATATGGAAGTATACTTGATTAAAAGTTTGTAGTTTAATCACAACAGCCGCTAAAGTGGATCTTCAGGTTAAACCACGCTTGCCTAGGTTGGTAAATAGATTGGCACACATTACATACTGAGTTGGCCTTGCATGGCCTTGGATGGTTGTCAATTAGATCTTTGACAGTCGTTAGGTAGTCAGTGTCCCGTTAGTAAGTCTCACAATCAGTCTCACCAAGGGATATTGTATTACTGAGTACTGAGTTGTGGAGGTCAGATAGGCAGCCGTTCCATGTAAAATACTGGTATTCAGCGGAACCCAGTAAGAATGCCAGCTAATTCTTACGTAGTTAGGAAATAGCTAGGGCGATAATGACTTCATTTTGCAGCTGTAAAGGATCAAAGCATAATCATTTCCAACAAACAGACATCTGCTTCTGATTGCTTAAATGAGGATTATAATGATATGTAAAACACATGTAGGTTTATTATAATCAATTTAGATAGGGACGGAAATACTTGTAGATAACATGAGGTGATATTATTTTAAATATTTGCTGATTTAATTTTGAATATCTCTTCAATAATATCTACTCATAGGTAGATAATATGACTAATATTCGCTTTGTATATGAATTGTGGCTAGATATAACTCGAGCCTGTGAGATCACAATGCTTATAACTGATTCAATGTATGCAGTTATTATTTCTTCAGATAGCGTTCGAATATCAACATATTCAAGCGCATTTTACCTTGACTTGGCTCTGTTTATTTTCATTAACGTCCTTGGGCTGGAAAATACTTCAAATCCAAGTCATAAGTACTACAAGAAGGATCATTAACTACATTTTTAAAAATACTTCAGTGATTTATCCATCTCCAAGCCATTACAAACAGTTTTACAACCTTTGTAAGCTCGATAGTGGTTCTCTGCCAGTTTATTCGAAATTCAAAACGTTTGTTTTCTGAATTTAAATAGCTACTCATTTCCATTTTACCGCCCAGAAATTGATTTACATGATCACAAAGTAAGATAATTTATGCAAAGAATCATGTACCGGTCGGCGACGTCTTCCATCTAATGTCAGTTCGCAATTCTGTATTAATACTATAATAAACAGTTATACATAACAAATACAATACACTGACAACATATTTCACGAAGGTCATGGCAAACGCTAATTTTCTTTATTGCGACATCGCAACGGGACACGCGATGTAAATAAAGCAATATTTTTTTGGCATTCCCTTTTTCGAAGTTGCAATTATACATCTGTTTTTGTTTGTCTTTCTGTGAATCGTTTAAGGAGATAATGAGTTCTGAAACTGAAACGGGTAGTGCTTCACAGCATTCAACTACGACATCGAAATCAGTAGGAAAACGTGAAAAGGGTCAATTGCTATTGAAAGATGACAATGATGATGATTCTAAAACCGTGGGAAGTCAGCTTGTATGTACCTATGTAGAAAGAAGTAAAATACTTAGTGCCGAAGCTTGGTACATAGTTTTAGTTAGAAATCTAGTTGGTCATTGAATAGTCTGTACCAAACCTTACAGCATTGTGAGAAATAAATGCATTCTCAAGTGGAGACTAGTGTCAATCAACGTAACGTAGGTAACGTAATCATCTATTAATATAATTTTCATCTTCTTTATGGGTGATCTGTACTATCTTTATGATCTCTCGTTTGTCTTCACAGCTGATGTCAAGTAATCAACATGCTTTTCAACACATCTGGTAAAAAAGTTGTACGAGTAATATTCATGAGCCTGAAAACAGGTCATGGTTTTTTCGAGTCTTTTCGGTAATTTCCAAAGATAGAAATCTACGTGACTCGGTATACAAATTAAACCATTAAACTAGTCATCATTTAGCATAATTGTGTTATTATGGTAATGCACGATAGATAGTAATCTGTCATTCAAAGTTCAAGGTATTTTCAGAACAAATAATTCTGACTAGGACAAAAAAGCTGCTATTTATTTCAAATGATAGATAAAAGAAAAGTCCTGTAAATATTTGCTTTCATGGCGTAGTTGTTGGTTAAGTTTACTGCTCCTAATTTGTTCAGGGCGCATGCAAGAATTTTCTATTAAAGGGAGGCATTGAACCTTTGAAAGCAACCTACGCCGCCGTGAACGTACACACGTGGGAAAGTCGTCGCCATAACGACCACGCAGTTAGGCCAATAGACTTTTCCATTTTCCGGCAAACATCTGAAGGCTTCCTGCTATTTTGACAAATAAATTTCATTTTTGACATTTACAAAGTGTCCAAGAAATCTGTGATCATTATACACACCGTTTTTAATGATAATTGGAATACATTATTGTGATTTTGTACGAGAATGGCCTTCAACTTCGACAGTGGTCAAGTAAGTGTCCAAGATTTTCTTTGCAGAAGTTGCACTTAAAATTTTCATATCCCATGTTCTAAATACTTGATATTATTCCAATGTTTTTCACCAGACAGGAATTAAAACGTATGTTATCTTCCAGAGCGAGATTAATTTGGATAGGTTCTTGGTTGATGATAATTCTAATTGCTAGGCACGTCGTCCTGCGTCGATAATCTAATTATCGGTCAATTTGACCAATATGCGACCGATAATTAATTAGGCGATGGATAATTAATTTCAAGTATCAAGGCATCACTACCTACTGTAGACTATAGTATCGTGAATCATGACCAGTCTACATGTTTTCACAATTTTACTAACTACAAATATATGGAATAATTAAGTTTTTGCTGGTTTGGGGCCACGAGTGTCTCAGAAAGTTGATTTTCAGTATTTTCTCCTTTTTGTACCCTAGTTTACTAATGGCAAGTCAGATCAGCGTTTTTAGGATCCCGTAGGTATTCTGTCTATTTATAAATAATGCAATAAACGGTGGTAACGGTGGAATGTTACTACAGGGTCGCTTTTGACATACAGAACGCTATCCTCGGAGAAGGATTAAAACATTGACACGTTTCCTTTGATTTCTAAATCGTTTGGAAGCATTATTGGTTGGCATAATTCAAATAGTCAGCAATGTCTGACTACGGGCAAGGAAAACGTCGCGAAGAAACCTGCTCACAGAAACATTGATTTTTAGTTGTTGTTATTTGCTTTTTCCTTGTAGGGTGGCTTTTGCCGTGGACCGAAAAAGTTGTAAGCTGACAATGATATCAGCTTTCCAAAAGCAACCTAGGTTATTTTTTAGTGTACCATATTATCATTCAGCATCATATCTACACATGATTCGACTTCGACAGGCGATTCTTTTTCAACATTTCAGTAACAGGCACCACTTTCAAAATAATTTTACTCATTTTCATACTTAATCTATTCCTGTCTCTACACATTGGAAACTGGAGGTCTGGTTTATTTTTATTTAGTACTCTGTAAATTTAATATTTATCCCACAAATCATCATGTCCAGCTGATCCAATGCTGTTAATCCCATAAAATCTATCACCACTGCACCTGCAGCTCGCTTTCCTTTCCCCTACGATAGGGCAGAACGAACGTTTTTTACTTACTTACAAATTGTAATTCCTTTAATCCCAGTTAGATACATCCAATTACATCGTAAACATCCTTAGCTGAGTACATATTACTGGATTATTTATCGTATTTCTGATAGTTATAGAATCCAAAATCGTTTGTATTTTGGTTATTATAATGGGTCATTCGATAGAGGGGTGATTTTTTATTTGCGAGTGAATGACAATTTTTTACACCATTGTGTGCAACGTTAATCCGTGTTTGACACATTGTGCTGGTAGTCTTTAGTTAATAGCTCTCGTGTATTCTCGATTAATTGTTTTCTATTGTTGTTTTGATAGAAAAATGTTTTAGTAAAACTGGAGATTATGAGGAGATCAATGGTAACACTTGCTGCTGTATTTCAGCTGTAGGATTCAACTGAGTCTTAGTGTTTTTGTGGGCCAAACATACGGCCTGTAATGGATGGACCATTCATTCTGACAAATAATCAATGACTGACCGAAATAGAATGGTGCTTAGCAACTCAAATAAAAAGTTATTGAACTTCTTTTCGTATATTCTAGCTCATGTCCATTAATGTTAATACTTTATCTTGTATATCTTATCTGATAGTTTCTACATAATGGGTGTAGCACGCACTTGTCCTCTTTCTCTCTCTGTGGGTTTGTGAGTTAAAGACCCACATTTTACATAACATTTTTTTTAAATTCCAGTTGTAATGTTATAGCTTTACTTTAAATATCTCCACAATCCCGTTCTATTCAATGCATCCATGAGCACAATGTTTGAGGGGGTTACATTGAGACCTACCAAAAAAACAGACTTTTCACCCCAAAAATCGATTCAGCAATATTTTTTGCTAAGAGTTACTTGGTTTGATGTACCAAATGTTTTGTTGACGGCTTCGTGAAAAATACATGACAATAACGGACTCTCCGTAAACATCTTTTATTATTTAATTATAGATGTTACTAATGGCTTCCTTCAGTCATTCCTACAGTCTTAGTTACATTGAGTCCTACCAAAAAAACATATTTTTTACTCCAAAAATCGATCCAGTAATACTTTATGCTAAGAGTTACGTGGTCTGATGTATCGAATGTTTTGTTGACGGCTTCGTGAAAAATACATGACAATAACGGACCGTCCGTAAACACCTTGTAACTAACCACCTAACATCTTTTATTATTTAATCATAGATGTTACTAATGGCTCCTTTCAATCATTTCTACAATCCTTCTTGCATGTCAAATCCGAGCAGTCTCGTTATCAGTGGAATAGACGCCTACTTGTTAATAGCCTTTAATGGATCTCAACGCCAACCGAACGCCAGTCACAAATCAGACCTTCGTTTAGTAGTTAATTGGAATTCCCTATTCGACATAATAGTCGAATAGTTGTACTGCATTCGCCATTTAGTTTCAAAACTTCTAAAATACACATGGTTTTCGAAAAACAACCTTAAAACCCCAACCATAAAGTTCAGTTTGGTTGCAAACGTTTTATGATTTTACACACTTTTACAGCGCTAATTAAGCTTCACATTTTCAGTGTAACACTGCTTTGTAAACATTTTTCGTACTTACAGTGACACATCCGCTCATACTAGTTTTTTCTATGCTTTGATTGGATGTCGTGCTCACTAGTTATTCTAAAATCGACTTTATAAATAGCAAATTAAGGTTTAGGTTCTTTTAAGAAAAAAGAACATCAATTGGAAACAAGGATTTCAATAGACTATAGTTTTCCGTTCGTTAACTTGACGAAGTCTTAACGAGTGCGTGTTCTTGCCGGAGCCGATAGGGGGAGCTGCTATCATGTCGTGACTAAAGTCGAATCGAAGATGTTTAACAATCGACCTTAAGTTTTACAACTTAAAATAGTTGGCTATTTCTGTACGAGACATTGATCAAAGTCATAAAGTTTTGGCGTACGGAAGTATCGACGGACTGCAAAAGAAAGACTTTCGCCAAATAGGTTTTAGTGTCGGGCTATAAATTGTCAATTTACATCTAATGGGGAAATGCCATGTAGAAAAATGGTTTTGTAAATCGAATGGACAAAATTTATTGCATTATTTGGGTTATTTACGTTGATAGGTAACTAACCGATTATGACAAGATATTTTTGATGTAGGAACCAATCTAATGTGGAATTTTCCGCTTATTCTTTGTCATTCAGTAATGACAAAATCTCAGGGTCTGCCTAGTGCATGTTTCTTTGTGTCTGGATTTGTCTTTGCGAGAATATTAAGTCCAAATGAATTGCGTGGCATAAACTTACCTATTTTTGAGGTCAAGCCAGCAATCTAGAATTTAAACACTTCAAAACATCCTCAAGAAAAGCTGAAAAAAGAATTGTGACTCCAAATTCTAACAAACAGTTTCGCCAAGGAATATCGCAGTCATGTAAATAGCAGTATTCAGCTGCATCCGGTTAGACTGGAACTCGACCCTAACACTAAATGTTTTATCATTCTGCGTTTATATTAATAATTGCAATTTTACAGATCATATAGTTTATTTATTATATATTGTATTCAGAATTCAGAAATCAATAGACAATGTTAACAAAGACAGCATTGCTCAAGTTTTATTTATAACTCTATGCTCATGCCATGGAATTGACTAGAAGTTCTAATCTTGAAAACCCTTTTTTAGTGCTCTTTTCAATGCTATTTGATATGGAAATATTATGGAAATTGTAATGGAAAGAAGACTATTTTCCATACTATTGTAGTAGAAGTATTTACCATCATAGTATGCGAAATAGAATACAGTGTAATAAAAGTAGGTAAGTACGTACTGGTATGCTATTTAGGTAGGGTGCTATTCATGAAGGCAACTAAATCCTTACAAAAGAACATATCTACGCAAATTAGATTTTGGTTTTAGTCAATAGAATTCTATATTTAGCTCACGATGACGTTGCAATAAGTCAATCGCGCAACCCTTACGTAAGTTGCGGTTTGAGCCGAATAGCTATTTAAATATGGGTGACTGAAGACCGCCAACCCGTGACAAATGATCAAGTTCAGGGACAAACCGCAAATTGATGTCGTTATACAACACGCTAGAACGAAATCAGTCACAATTGATCGTGAATGTGGCGGTTTAACTAAGGTCTTTGGACGTAAATCTTGGTACTAATTGCCTTTACAATTCTGACTCTAAACGACTCCTCTGATTGTGGTAAAGCCGATGTAGGCTATCTGTTTAGGGGCACAATATCGCTATTTAAAGTCACCATCCTACCTATCAGCTGAGCCATAAAGTAGAATTTTGCCTACGTGAGTAAATAAGTCATCATATTGGAGGCAGTTTGGCCCATGTTCTGCATTTTAAACTTTGCACTTGGAAGTGCCTATAGCATGAATTTGGAACATAAAATAAAGTTTGGTGTTGCAGGAATAGATATGAAACACATGCAACACTTCAATAACACCTACGTTAGTTTTCTATTTTCTTAAAGACTTTCCACTTAAGTGCAAGGCTGTTTTGCTGGCGGTATCTTCACTTTATTTGTCCAACCACGCGATGGGATTCAATGGAGACGGCTCTCGAAATAATATCTGCATGTGACGTCGCGATCTAGTTTATTTATAAGGGATTGAACAGATGTTGCTGCTGACAGTACTCTCTTAAAAGTATTGAGACTTATTGGACCTGTTTCATTTGGTTTGCCAAATTCTTCTTAAGTTTCTCAGTGCATCCTGTTAATATTATAAAAGCGAATGTTTGTGAGGATGGATGTCTGGGTGTATGGATGTTTCTTACTCTTTCACGTCAAAACGGCTGAACATCTGCATAGTCTAGAATAACACAGTCTTTTTTTTTCACGCGATATCACGCGGGCAAAGCCGCGGGGGTCAGCTAAAAATAAGATTATCTAAGAAACTTTAGTTTGGCTCAGCGTAGTATACAAATATTTGCACTATTGGCCATCTTTTTGTTCAGTTACGGTTAGTTATAACAGCTTGATTGACAACTCCTTTTTTAAGATTGTTTTTTTTTCCTATAAGCGGTCCAACAATGCAAGCATGTTTTGGGTAGTTAAGGCCAGCCAGTACCCTAAAATCGTCTAATTTAAAATTTTATTTCTTAAAACCTTGTTACAAGTTGTTTTGATAGCCCAATAATCTAAAAGTCGATAGTCTTGTTTTTGCAAAATTTAGCCACGTGTAGCATGCGTGTTTGGTATGAGCGCAGGTAGAAGTCATAAAACAAGACCTTACCCCGCTTTCTCCATGTTGTATTGTAGAATTTTTATACCTTTTTATGAATGCGTTTTTATCGGAATACGATTTGAAGACCTTGGAAAATCAATGCTCATGTTGTCCTTGCGTGGCGATTAGTCTATATCACAACGTTTAAGTATATTAAGAACGAGAACTAAAGACATTGTTTTCTTTCTAAAAAACCAATGCAGATTTTATCTCGTCCAAAATATTTTTGACAAGATAATTCTAAATTATTGCGGGCATTTATAATTTAGGCAAATGTACGCGTGATGTATGGGGTAAATAACAATTTGCAACCCTTTGTTGAAGGGATGATTATTATAACGCCCCGCTCTACAGGGGGTGAGTTGACACCTGATCAATGGGTGGCGGGTGCATGGTACTATTGTTATACTTTATGGGATTATTTTTTTATTTGAAGATCTCTTGACATTGTGACAATGGTACAAAGGTCTTTTTTCGTGTAAGTGCTTGTGTCGTTCAGTAAGTTTAGAAATAGGAGCGAGCTAAGGGAAAAATTATTGCTCGTGGTCTGGACAGATGTCTAGACTTATTTCTTAAACAGAATAAGTGACAACATAGATAAAGTTCAAAAAGTAGAATTCCAAACAAAGTCTTGAAAAATATTGCACCATGTGTCCTATAGTAGTCTATTGTATGTTTTCCACGCGACAAACATGATGATTTGCTCTCTGGGGGTAGAGGGCCTGTTTAATTTTTAATTTAAAAATGTGAGTGGCACGTGCTTCAAATTGTCACCGCAGACACGTGTCAGCCGTCGTCGCATAATAACAATCGTATGAAGAGTTG